>CM028344.1:70628514-72012681 GCA_016618105.1 Dendrobium huoshanense | reverse complement strand
AACATTATACAGTCAATTGGTTCGATAAGACAAACCCTCGTTATCTCAAAAGGTTTGTATTTGAATCCAACATGATCGGGATCAATCACTCAAAGTCATAGTTTTTACACTTCATGGTATTACTAAAGGATCACTGATTGTTAATTTAGCATGCTTTAGATAAATTTAATATCTCAAAAGATGAATTTCATAAACCAAAGATTGCATAATTCTGACCTCATTACAGACACCCCAGCATTTAATAACAATATATGATAAAGGGAATTGTTTTGGTTATTTTATGGAGTATTTTTATATTTGACTATTTTACATATGTAGATTCACCTAAAAAATATAAATAAAATCATTGCTCTTTACATGAACGTGATCTTAACTAGAGATAGAAAAGAGATTAGAGGCTTACGGCTCATAACTCATATTTTGACATGGTCAAATATTTTTTTTAAAGAGTCATTATATGTTCAAATCACAAGCTGTCTTTGTAATAACATAGATATCATAGTGCTTTATTTACACTATTTTTTTTTTGCATTGGTGATGGTATGATGGATTTTTGGACCGTCAGATGTCCATTTTACAAATTGATTTCACCAAAATTTTTAAAACATGATGAGCTATTTTATGGATATTTTTGTATAATTTTTGGTGCTTCAAATTTGAAGATAAAAGATAATTTATACAAATTTTATAGTGAATGATGAATATTACATTTATATTATGTTATATGACACTGGACATTATTGTTATCGATATAGTGATCGATACTATTTGATACTACTAATTCACTGTATTGATACTAAACACGTAATATACTGAGCATATAATTAAAATATTGATATGATACATATGCATGTATTTATATAATCTTACTACATTGATATGATTCCAATAGTTCTTACTGATGCTTTGGTTTTATCACTTTATATAATTTCTTAACTAATTGTTACTATTGATACTTCAATTGCTTTATTATTTGACACCCTTATTGATTTTATTATTTCTCCACTATACTACTATATTGGATTTTGTACTGTATTATTTTGCGATTTACATATTTCATTATTATTGTATGTAAGTTTATTATTTCTGCACTAATTCATGATCATAAAAATATTATTGCTATGATTTTGACTACTGATATGCGTATGACTTCTTTGCAGTACTTTGAGTTCAGTTGTAGGATTTGGTTATTTGTTTGGCTATTGAGCTCATTGTATGTGGTTAAAAATTTTAGATTAAGATAAAGGTTCAAGAGTGTGAGATTGATTATGATATTCTAAGTTCAGTTCTTATTATTTTAGTTATTCTATTACATTCAGGATATAGTAGTTATGATATAATTATATAGATCTTGAGTAACATACAAAATTTTTTGAGAAATAAATACAAATGCATAATTGATATTTTGATCTACAGTTTTTTTATGCTAATATTTATATTAATAAAAAAATTAGATAGCTCTGGTTGTTGTATATTAAAAGATAAAAGAATAATTCTTCTAAATAAAATTTGGAGCATTACATAAGTAATCTTGAAGCTCAACCTAATCAGCGTTCCCCATCAAAATACCACCATTCGACCACTCCTATTGAAGTTTTGCAATCAAAGTTCACATGCTCAAACATGAATCTCAATGCATATTGAAACTAAAAACTTTTGAAATTAATTTAGATCAAGTCTCTAATTTTAGCAAACTTATAATTTAACTAAACATCTTGATGAGATGAGTCAAATGACAATGAAATTCTTTGATCCAAGTCAAAATAAGTCCAAATTAAACACTTTGAGCATAATTGGAACTTCATGACATTAATTAAATGATTAAATGATCTACAAATCTAGCATGCTTATTGTTAATGCTTATTATTAAATTGAATATTTCAATGAGATGAATCCAATGAGGCCAAGATTGTATAATTTTGTTTTCATTAAAGCACCCAAACTTTTAAAAATATATTTTATTCAAGGGATTGCTTCGAACTATCTGACGGAATGTTTTGGATTTTGGATATATTTATAGATGATGATCCTCTAATTATCAAACCAAATATCATTCTCTACATAAATGGGACATTGAAGAAGATTGATGAGAGCTCAGAAGCCTAAAGAATTCTTGAGCTCTACTAGACCATTACTCCATAGTTAGACCACAATTATCAGATCACCACCATCATACCATCACCATCAAATTGATGGTATTGAACAACTATCATCGGACCATCATTACCCAATCTTTGTTGTCTAACCATCTCTATCCAACCACCCTTGTTGGGCTAACATTATCGATGCTTTATTGTCAGAACATTGTGATTGAACCATTATTATTACATTATCTCCGTCTAACAATCTTTATTAAATCACCCTTATGGACCACTTTCAATGAACTTCGATCCACTATTGGGCCACTATCATTAAACTAATATTATTGGATGAGAAAAGTGGAGGGTTGCGTTAGGTAGTCGACAGCCAGCGTAAAATTTGTCGAACAATAATGACATGATCCTTTAAGAAATTGTGTTAATGCTAAGGCGTCCCCTAGAAGCAACGCGCTGTATCACCGGCGCTCGGGTGCAGTGTTAAATAGGCAAGGGTTCCCACATCAAGGATGGATGTGGGTAAAGAAGCTAGTATATATATATGAAACTAAAATTAGGATAGGAACTTAGAATATAGGTTCCCTTACAGGAAAATTAATGGAATTAATAGATATTATGATTCATAGGAAATTAAATATTTTGTGCATTCAGAAACTAAATGGGTTGGAGAGAAGACTAAGGAAATTGATAGTTTAGGATTTAAACTATGGTATTCGGGTAGGAGTCGTACTAGAAATGATGTAGCTGTTATTATAGATAAGAGTTTAAAGGATAATGTTATAAAATTAATAGGATTGGTGATAGAATTATAGCTTTAAAGATTATTATTGATGATAAGATTGTTAATATTATAAGTGCTTATGCTCCTCAATTATGTTTGGATATGAGTTCTAAATTAAATTTTTGGAACGACTTAGAAGAATTAATACAAAAGATACCTCTTGAAGAAAGAGTTTTTATTGGAGGAGATTTAAATGGATATGTTGGTAGAGAGGTAGATGATTTTAAAAGCATTCATGGTGGCCATGGATTTGGAACGACGAATGAAGGTGGCAAGATCATATTGGATTTTTATTTAGCTTATGATTTTTCAATTGCTAATACCTTATTTAAGAAAAAGAATGAGCATCACATCACTTATAAAAATGGATATAGTACAACTCAGATTGACTATTTTCTTATTAGAAAATTAAATTGTTTAGATTGCAAAGATTGTAAAGTTATTCAGAGTGAAAATTTATATACCCAACATCGATTATTAGTTTTGGACTTTAAGATAAATGGGCATAAAATAAAAAAATAAAGTAAAACAATTTTCTAGGATTAGATGGAGGCTTTTAAAGAATATTAACAAAAATATTTTTGGGAATAAGATTTTAGACCTTAAGATTTTATCTGTGCATGAGGATGCTAATGTTATGTGGGAAAAAGTGGCTAATGATGTTAAGAATATTGCAAAAGATGTCCTTGGAGTATCAAAAGGAAAAGCTCCTAATAGTAAAAATAGTTGGTGGTGGAATCCAAATGTGCAAGAAAAGATTAAAAATAAGAAGCTTTGTTATAAAAATTGGTTTAATTTAAAAATTCTGATAATTGGAAAATATATAAAGTGGCTCGTAAGGATGCTAAGAAAGCAATATGCGATGCAAAGACATTAGCTTTTAGTGATTTATATAATAGATTAGATACTAAAGATGGAGAAAGATATATGTATAAGTTAGCAAAACAAAGAGATAAGAGTAGTAAGGATTTACTTCAAGTGAAGTGTATTAAGGATGAAGATAAAAAAATACTTTTCTTAGAAGATGATATTCAACAAAGATGGATGAGATATTTTGCTAAACTTTTTAATGAAGATTGTGAGAATAAGATTGACTATAGTGACCTTAGCACCCTAAATGAAAATGAAGATTTCTGTTTTTATCGGCGTATTTGTAAAACTGAAGTTAGAGAGGCTTTAAAGAAATGAAGGGTGGAAAAGCTGTTGGACCTGATGATATTCCAATAGAGGTGTTGAAATGCTTAGAAGATGAAGAAATTTCATGGCTTACTAAACTTTTTAATGCTATTTTGAAGACTAAAAAGATGCCAGATGAGTGGAGAATGAGTGTGTTTAATTCCTATTTTTAAGAATAAAGGTGATGCATAAGATTGTGCGAATTATAGAGGTATTAAGTTAATGTGTCATACTTTAAAACTATGTGAGCAAGTTATGGAGCATAGGTTACGGCGTGATACTAATGTTTCTCAAAATCAATTTGGATTCATGCCGGGTAGGTCGACTATGGAAGCCATACATTTATTAAGGGTTGATGGAGAAATATTGAGAAAAAAGGAAGATCTACATATGGTATTTATTGATTTAGAAAAAAGCATATGATAAAGTTCCAAGAGAAGTGATATGGAGAGTTCTTAAAAAGAAAGGAGTTAATAATGCTTATATTCAAATCATTAAAGATATGTATGCAAGAGCTATTGCTTGTGTTCAAACACAAGGTGGATTGACCAAGTATTTCCTTATTTCAGTTGGGTTACATCAAGGATCACCCTTAAGCCCATATCGTTTTGCTTTAGTCATGGATGTTCTCACTAGACATTTGCAAGAGGATGTACCTTGGTGTATGCTTTTTGCTGATGATATTCTTCTTGTTGATAAGACTAGAGAGAGAGTTGAAGGTAAACTTGAATTATGGAGGTCAACCTTAGAGTCTAAAGGTTTTCGCTTGAGTAGATCTAAAATGAAATATATGGAGTGTAATTTTAGTAGTAATAGACCTGGTGAGGGGATTGTGACTTTGGGCGATCAAGTCTTTAATAAGAGTACACATTTTAGATATATTGGATCTATTGTTTAGAGTGATGGTGAAATAGATGGGGATATTATCAGCAGAATTCAAGTTGGATGGTTGAAGTGGAGGAATTCATCGGGCTTGTTATGTGATAGAAATGTACCCCTCAAACTTAAGGGAAAATTCTATAAGATGGTAGTGAGGCCTGCAATGCTTTATGGTGCCGAATGTTGGCCATTAGAAGAGAAGCATAATACTAAGTTAAGTTTGGCAGAGATTAGGATACTCAGGTGGATGAGTTGCTTTACCCTTAGAGATAAGATACGAAATGAGAAGATACGTGAAAAGGTTGGAGTAGCTCCAGTATAACATAAGTTTAGAGAGAGTCGCCTTAGATGGTTTGGTCACATAAAAAGGCGGCCTTCCGATGACCCGGTTAGGAGAGTAGAGGTATTAGATTTGACTTATGTTAAGAAACGTTGGGGTAGACCTAAAAAGACTTTTGGTTAGAAAATATTAAGAATAACCTTTCTTTTTAGATTTAAATAAGAATTTGACTTTTAATAGGAAACAATGGAGAAAAAGGATTCATGTAGCCGACCCCACGTAGTGGGATAAAGGCTTGATGTTGTTGTTGTTGTATTGGATCATCTTTATTAGACGGTTGAAGTCTAACATCTATTTTCATATTTCTATCAGCTTATGATCATCATAACACTCTCTTTACTCAACCTCTATCATTAAACTATCACTGTATGACTATTATTACTCAATCTCTATCATTAAATTGACATATCTAGACCACCACTATCAGAATATAACTGCTTGGCCACCATCATTGGTCTACTGCTACTCAATCCCTCCTATTAGATCTATTCTGTCTAACTACTATCATTAGTTTTTCATCATGAGACCACTATTATAAGATCATCACTATTTGGTCATAATCATCAAAATGCCTCTCATCCCTTATCACCTCAATAATATTTTCCACCATTCTTATATAAAACCACTCTAGCACTTCATACTCTTATAATATTGCATTCTCTAATTTGAAGGATGGGTAAATATTTGAACTAATGTTTTTATAATGGAGCAATTTCATTTGCATAAGGCCTCATGTTTTTTTTTTACTTTATGAGTTTTTCAAATAAAACCTCTAGTGTCTCCTCTCTTAGTTTTCTGTGTTGAATTTTTATATAAAGCTAAAATATTAAATTCTATCTATAACACTGTTAATATTCTAACACATAGTAGTTTGGTGCTAGAATATTCTCAACCAGGTAGAGAAGCCCTTCTCTCTTACTATGTGGAGAATGACCTTTATAATCTTCTATCCCCAAAGCCTACGTCCTTCAGCCTCCTGGCTCGGTGGAGAGATTCTCCCTCTTTCTTCATATGATTGTGATGCCATTCTCTCCTTGCACTCTTTTCATGACAAAGGTGTCGGTCCCTCCATTACAGGAAAATCACCCAGTTCTGACGGCTTTATGGGGATTAATTTTTTGGCGGCTTTCCAACAATTTTATAACGAAAAATAATGAGGCAAATTTTCTGATGAAATTTTATGGCAGTTTCTTTCCCATGAAATTTTCCTGCGGCTTTTTCCATTTTCCAGCAGAATTTTAAAAATTTAATTAAAATGATTAAAATTTTAACCATTTAAATGATTTAACAAAAATGATTAAAAATAATATTAACTGTTTTATTAACTTTCATTTTAAAATTAATTAGTAAATATAAATTTTTATTTTATACTAATTATCATTTTGTTATTTTTAGAATTAAATTAATTAGTATAATTAAATACTACTTGATTTTTAGTTAATATATAGTTTAAATTTAAAACTTTGACCTTAAAAACGTATTTGCATGTCCAACATTTCGGTTGGTTGGGTGAGATTTTTCCCAACCCACCTTGGTTTGAATGACCTAGCAGGCGCAGGAGCGGGCACTCACGGGCGCGGGTGCGGGCCAGTGCGGGCACGGGAAAGTGGGCTGGCGGGCGTGAGAGAACCTATTCCAGGTGGATTGGCCGGCTGACTGCCACGCCTGGGCTGGTGGGAGCGGGCGAACTAGTTCCAGGTGGGTTGGTTGGCAGGCTGCAGCATGCGGGTTAACGGGCGTGGGGGAACCTGTTTCAGGTGGGCTGGCTGGCGGGCGGGGGCGAACCAGTTCCATGCAGGCTAGTTGGCGGCCTGCCACACGTGGGCTGACGGGAGCGTAGGGCACGGGGTGGTCGGAGCAGGGTGTTGCGGGTGGGCTACCGCAAGCATCGGAGGGGGTGTTCACAAAGATTTGTTTTAATTTATCGACGATTTATTTCTGTCGAAAAGCTATCAAAATTATTTTCCGTTCGAAAAAGCGTACATAATTTATTTTCCTACGTGAGTTTTACCGGCAGAAATTGTTTTGCTGAAAAACCCCCATAAATTTTAAAAATTGCCAAAAATGATCAATTTCTGCCAAAAAATTCCACCAGTAATAGATGATTTTCCTGTAGTGCTCCTCATTCTCATAATATTGGAGATGTTAATCCCCTAACCTCCTTGACTAGTAAAGTTTATTTTCCAAAGATTTCTTTGAAGATCTCTTCTCTAAGAGCTCCATACCCATAATATAGAGGACCCAAGATGCAGGTAGATAGGAATAACCATATGAATCCCTCACACCCCTTGACTTTCTCAAGAAATCCCTCCCTCATCCTCACCTCCTCTCTCTTCTATATGGTTTAGACTCTCTTACAAGTAAGAAGGTACTACTCACTCTCTAAAGATCTCTCTCACCCAAGAAAAATATCTCTAACTACTCAACACAACCCTATAGGACTTATATGAAATATTTAAATAAAATTCTAATTTTTAATTTAATGCTTTTGATCATTCAATATAATACTAAGTGTTGAAACTTGTTAATTATGAATTAGGTTGTTAGACCTAAGCTTATGTCCCAAAAGGCTAACCAAGAGGGGGGTGAATTGGTAATTTAAAAAATTCTTCCTCTTTAAACATATTAAAATTTTAGTGAAATTTTAAAACAATTTTTCCACCATAGATCAGTACAAAAGCAGTAAAGTAAAAAATAGAAGAAAATAAAAAAAACACAAGATTTATAGTGGTTCGGTCAAATACGACCTTCATCCACTCCCTAATGTCTCCCATTTCACGTATTGCACTATTACCACAAGTGTCACTACTTTTACCCCCACTACAAGGTGGAGAAGCCTTCACAAAAACTCTCTTCCATCACTACCCAGTGCGGTAGAGAACCATCATCCTTTTACACCCTCCAAGTGTCGGCAGAGAACCGTCGGCTGTTCACACTCTCCAAGTGTAGGTAGAGAACCTTCGTCCTTTCATACTCTCCAAGTGTAGGCAGAGAACCTTCGTCCTTTCACACTCTCTAAGTATAGGCAGAGAACCCTTCGGTTGTTCACACTCCTCGAGTGTCGACAAAGAACTAAATCTTCTTGAAAGATCTTCTCATGAGATATCTAGAAGTACAAGAGAAAAGAGTGAAGTAATCACAATTCACAAATGGAGATCCTTACCTTTGAGTAACCAAGTGAAACCTTCACGCTCCAGTAGTAAAAACTCTCCTTAAAACACTCTCTCACACTCTCTCCTTCAATCTCCCTTTAGTATGCACGAAGACCAAAAGATTAAAAGATTTTAAGATAGTCAAAACTGGACCTTTTATAGAAAAGACACGAAAAATCGTCCAAAAACTATAATTTTTAATTTCTGACCATCCACGATCGTTCCGTATGATCCTATTTCGTACATATGAATAGTGTAAAAACTGTTACATACAAACAATATATGAATAAGTACGAACTACCTTCATACCCAATAATCGTCCCGTATGAAATAAGTTTGTCCGGTACTAACATTTATTCCCAAAGTTCATTGGTACGAAATGCAGTACAAATTTCAAGTCTCTAGAACAGAGAAGATCATCTTGGGATGAACCATAAATATTGTCTGGACGAATAATTCATTTTGGCCAATCCAGAACCCATCATCTTGGGAAGAACTATAATTATCATATGGACAAACCCATCCAGAGAGAACCGTCCTGGGATGCATGATAAATATCATTCGAACGAATGTGTCCAGAGCCCATCGTCCTGGGACGAATGAAAAATATTGTATTGATGAATAGTTCATTTTGGTAAATACAGAGCCCTTCGTCCTAGGATGAACCATAAATTTTATCCGGACGAACGCATCTAGAGAGCATCGTCTTGGAACAAATGATAATTATCGAACATGTCTAGAGCCTATCATCCTAGGATGAACAAAAACATCGCCTGGATGAGTAGTTCTTGGAAAAGAATTTTGGCCCTCTCTATTCATTCTTTTGCTCATTCGAGAGTTTTAACTGACTAGATTGTCCTGTACGAACATGGTTCGTACTGTACGATCATTTTCAAAAATTATGAATTTTAAAGCACTCATCTGATGTGTGTGTGCGTGCTAAGTTACTCAATTATAATTACACTCTCTCAGACTCAATAAAATTAAAAATACAGGCTTCAATTTATGAACTATTCTAAGCTGAACTTGATTTGAAGTCTTCAATAATATGGAAAATAATTTTTCTGAAATAGTAGTACACACAAGACCAAAAATAACTCTTCCAAAATATGTTAGGAGAAGATAATAATCAAAATAATAATATTTGGAATCATCAAAATATATAAGTTGTAAGAATATAAAACATGCAAAGCAAAGTAACAACTCTCTCAACAAACTCTACCTTTTTGATGATGGCAAAATAATTATTATTTGTGTATATTTGAAAGTCATAAGTTTATCCTAAACTCCCACTGAATGAATAAGCATGTGAGAATAAGGGGCATGATTGGTGAACTAATCACAATTTTTTAATTTTTTAATTTTAAAGTTTTTCACACACACAAAAATAATCACACTGAAACCTCAAAACAAATAAAATACGAACACAAATCTCATAAAAAAATAAGAAACAACACGTCAAAATAGTTCAACTCAAAAATACTTCAAACCAAAATACTTCAAAAAATATTTCTTCCCCTTTTTAACAACAACAAAAAGAGAAGAAGAAAGAAACCAAAGTAATAAAAAAATGTAATGAGTTATATGAGAAGCCGATAATAGTTGATTCTGAAAGAGATTGAGTTATTTATGCAAATAAAAAATAAAATGTTATTAGAGAAAAATAGATTCATATAATTTAAGTATAGATATAAAATAGATAAGAAAAAAAAATATCAAGAGCATGAATCAGTTTAGACAATGAGTTAAGGAAAATTATTGCAAAGTAGATGAATGAAAAATTTATAAATTTCAAATTTCAATACACAATAAAATTGGACAGAAGATTAATTTAAATTTAAATATTAAAAAACTAAGGAAAGAAAACATATACTTGTGGCTCTTTATGCATCTTTTCAATATTTGTGGCATACTTTGTGTATTTTTTTATTTGTGCCTCTTTTTTAATTTGCGAACCATTTTTTCTCTAAATACAATAATATTTATATTGAAGAAAGAAATAAAAAATATCAAAATTGCAATAATAATATTAAAATTATGTAAGTCTAACAAGAGACATGAGATTGATATTCTTAACTAGATCGAATTATCACATAATTTAAATTTTTGAAAAATTAGATTTCCTAATGAATTCAATTTTGTATTGCATTGCAAAATATAACACATATTAGATCAATATTTAAAGATAATCATATAGGTTAATAAACATTTCTAGAGACATGACAAAATAACTTTTATTGATGTCATGGTGAATAAAAATATATTTTAGCACATAAGATATTAATACACATATATGAAATAAAACATAAGACATAAAAACATAAGACATGAAGACATAAAAATATAATAACTAATAACACATCACATCACATCACATTGCATTACCACTGCTAAAGAAAATCATAAAAGAAATACAATAATAACTCAGAGGGGCCCTGATCTGGAGGAGGTCCTTGGTTGAAGAAGATAAAATAGCTACTCATCATATCCATACTCAAGCTCACAACATCGAGTTGGCCTCGCATCCAACCCATGTCCTGTTGGTGCTGTGCATCCTATTGCAGTAAATGAGTCTTAATTTGATCAAAGCGGTGATCAAAATGAGTCTCAAGATGATTAAACCTGTGAACCATATCTTGAAAGTTTAGTTCATGAGCAGGCTCAGGTGCTCTCTCCTCTCCCTCAGTGTCAACACCTTCATCATGTTTTGCAAAGATAGCTCGGAATGAACCATCATTGTAGAGTAGAGGCTCTTCAAGATGAGACACATCAGGATCAACTAATTTATACTTCTTATTAAGAATATAAGCCACAAGGTATCCTAAAGCAATGTTCTTCTTTCTCTTATGGGATACATGACCAATTTCAGAAAGCCCATAAAAATAGTTAAGAATGAGTTGGGCTTCGTCAACGGGTTGACCAGTAAGAATCAGATAAGTGACAGTGAAAAGAAGAGGAGTGATATTAATTCTATCACCATCTTTTGGAATGATGGAAGTTCTAAACACATACTGGATGAATCTAGCATCTTGATGTAGAGTGTTTACTTTGGGCAAATGACATTCTTGTCTAATCCCTCTAAGCACCCAGTTAATCTTAGTCAAATCAAAAGTTGTAGAAGAAGTCAAAGTTTGGGCTCGTATTCCTTCAGTCCTTAACTTTAAGAAAGTTCCAAGATCCTGCTTTGTTATTTCTACATTATTTCCTAGAACAAAGGATCTAACCCTATCATGATCAGAGTTAAAGGTCATGTTCGCTTGGAAATAATAAAATGTAGATATATTGAAAGAGTAAATCAGAGTAAGGATAAACTTAAATTGAGTGGAAGCAAAGAGTGGTAGTATTTGATAAACTGTATTCCCCTGAATCAAAACTCTGAATGGAGTCAATTTTGCATATACAAATATAGGGAAAGATTCTTCTTTTTCCTTGGAAAGAAATTTTTCACTGGCATTCCTAGGTCCCCTGGTGAGTTCCTTTGCTTGCCTAACCCTCTTGCTTGAACTATCCATAGAGAAGATCAAAGGGAATAGAAGATTGAAAAGGATTTTGAAGTGAATGAAATTTGAGTTCTAAACTTTCCAATTTAAAAAAAGGACCTTTCGTACGGACGAAAATTGGTTCGTCCTGTATGATATTTTGTTCGTACGTACGAATGAAAATTTCATATGTACGACTGCATGCATTAGAAATGAAATGACTTTTTGTAATCATACGAGTTACGAGGCATCCTTTCATACAAACTTTTAACCAGACGATCGTACAGACGAACAGGTGTTCGTCCGGGATGATTGATTATTTAAGATCATTTTTATGAAGGTTTGAATCATCCTCCACTTAGAGTGACATGTGGTTCGTATGTATGAACTTCAAGTTCATACATACGATCAGAAATTAATACTTATCCTTATCCGTATAACCATCTAGATGCATACATATGATTGAATACACATTGTCCCAACGATCTTGACGATCGTACAAATGAACTGTATTAAAAATTGAAAAACTGCATGCAAACTGTTCAACTCAATAATTAATATGCTACAGGATTCATCCCGTGCGAAAATATTTTCGTATAGACGAATGTCACACTTAGAAATTTTCATACCATTGCTCAAAAACATGAATTTTAATGTGAGAGTACATAAAACAAACAGACATGAAATTACAAAAACAAACACGAATGAAAATTGAAAAGAAAAACACATATGAAAAATCACAAAATCACAAAGCACATAAATAAAACACATATCAATATTGCAGAAACCTTTATTTAAGCATTCAAATCAATTACACAAAGTCTTGTTCTTAATGTACTAAAAGTAAGGGTTTAGTAAAAATGTCTGCAAGTTGATTTTCAGTTGAAATATGATTGAATTCAATTTCTCTTTTGTATACATGATCCCTTATGAAATGATGCCTGATGTCTATATATTTTATTCTTGAATGATGAATAGGATTTTTAGAAATATAAATGGCACTAGTGTTATCACAATAAATAGGAATAATGCATATTGTTAATCCTAAATCAATTAATTGTTATTTCAACCAAAGTACTTGTGCCACACAACTTCCTAAGGTAATGTATTCAGCTTCAGCAGTAGATAGAACTACATAATTTTGTTTTTATTGGACCACGAAACTAAATAATTTCTAATAAATTGACATGTTCCAGAAGTACTCTTTCTATCAACCCTACAACCTACAAAGTCACAATTTGAAAATCTAATTATTTTAAATGAAGATCTAAACTTATGATACCAAATCCATAAGTTTTGAGTTCCCAAGAGATATCTCAAAAACCTTTTACTGCTGTCAAATGTGATTCTTTTGGATCTGATTGAAATCTAACACATAAACAAATATTAAACATGATATCGGGTTGGCAAGCTGTAAAGTAAAGTAAAGATCCAATTATTCTCCTATATTTCTTTTGATAAATAGATTTTCCCTTAGGGTCATTATCCAACTGAACTGAGGAACTCATAGGTGTACTAACAGGTTTAGCATTGTCCATTTTATAGTGTTTGAGGATGTCATTAACATACTTTGATTGATTAAGAAATATACCCTCCTCAATTTGCTTAATGCTAAAGCCTAAAAAGTAACTCAAATCTCTCATTATACTCATCTCAAATTCACTACTCATTATTTTAAAAAAAATCACCACAAAGATTTTTATTTGAAGATCCAAAGATGATATCATCAACATAAATTTATACAATGAGTATATCATCTCCTAATTTCTTCAAAAAGAGAGTTGTGTCCACACTTTCGTTTTCAGAAGATCTTTTAAGTAAGAAGGTGTTAAACCTCTCATACCAAGCCCTAGGTGTCTATTTCAATTCATATAATGCTTTTTTTTTTTAATTTGAAAACATGATTTGAATGTTTAGATTTTCAAAGCTTAGAGGTTGTTCCACATAAACATTCTCTTGAATCACCCCATTTAAAAAGGCACTTTTAATTTCCATTTGATATAATTTAAATCCTCTAAAACATGCAAAGGCTAACAAAATCCTAATTGCTTCAAATCTGGCTATAGGGGCGAAAGTCTCCTCAAAATCATTTCCTTCAATCTGATTATATCACTTAGCCACCAATCTAGCCTTATTTATGTTGACTACTCATGAGTCATTCATTTTGTTTTTGAATACCCACTTAGCTCCAACTACACTTTGATCATTTGGCCTTGCAGTTAATTCCCAAACTTCATTTCTTATAAATTGATTTAATTATTCTTGCATAGTCAATATCCAAAATTTATTTAAAAGTGCTTAATCAATATTTGTGGATTCTATCATCGAAATAAAAGCTGAATGATTGACTTCTTTATTCAGTCCACGCCTAGTCCTAACACCCTCACTAGGTTTACCTATAATCAATTCCTTTGTGTGGTTTTTAGAAAATCTCAAATCTCTAGGCATCGAGTTTTCTATCTCTAAATTTTTATACAAATTTATTTTCTCAATCTTTTGGGAGTCAAACTCTATCTCATCCTCTTTAATAATTGGCTCTTCTAAAATTCTAGATTCATCAAATACAACATGTGTAGTTTCCTCAATTACCAAAATTCTTTTATTGAATACTCTATAAGATTTTTTAACACTTGAGAATCCTATAAAAATTCTTTAATCTGATTTTAGATCAAATTTTTCTAAGGCAAATTTTCCATTATTATGAATGAACACCTTACATCCAAAAATATATAAATATGACAAATTAGGTGTTCTCCCCTTAAGTAGCTCATAAGGGATTTTATCCAAGTTTGATCTTACATTCACCCTATTCAGAATATAACATGCTGTGCTAACCGCCTTAGCTCAAAAATATTTAGAAAGTGAGTATTCTACCAATATGGCTTGAGCGACTTCAATTAATGTTCTATTTTTTCTTTTGACTATCCCATTCTACTAAGGGGTTCTAAGTGCAGAAAAATTATGATCATTCCCTTTCTCCTTACAAAATTTCTCAAAATTTTCATTTTCAAATTCTCCTCCATGATCACTTTAACTGTCAAAATATCGCATCCTAGTTTCCTTTGGATCCAAGTAAAAAAATTTCTAAATTCTTCAAATGATTCACTCTTATGATATAGAAATCTAACCTATGTGAATCTCGAGAAATCATCCACAATTACAAATCCGTATACCTTCCCTCCTAGACTTATAGTTCCAACTGATCCAAAAAGATCCATATGTAAAATCTCCAACGGTTTACTAATTCTAAGATCCTTATTAGACTGAAAAGAGGATTTTACCCATTATCCTAGTTAACAAGCAATACAAAGGTGATCCTTAGTAAAGTCTAGTTTTGGTATACCTCTCACTAAGTTCTTTTGGATAATTCTCCTAAGATTTTTTATGCTAGAGTGACAAAGTCTCCTATGACAAAACCATGACTCATCAGAAATAGTTTTTAAACAAAAAGTAGTAGGAGTTATAATACAATTCAAGTCTAGCATATACATATTATTTACCCGTATACCATGCAAAACATCATTACCATTTAGGCTTAATATGCAGCTAGTAGGGAAAAATTTAACACAGTATCCTTTATCACATAGCTGATTAATACTTAACAGATTATGCTTTAAGCCTTCTACAAGTAGTACATTCTCAATAAAAAAGTTTTTAAGATTTCTAATCATACCTGATTCAACCACCTTCCTTGTGGTGTTATCTCCAAGTATATCCCTGTCTCCACTCTTGGCCTACAGTGATATAAATTGTGCAGTATCTCCAGTTTATGCTTTGAGCAACTGCTATCCAGGTACCATATGCTCTTACGAGGCCTTGTCTGAGAGTGATCCTGCAAAATCATCAAACATTAGACCAGAGAATCCAAACAAGTTTGTATTCACCTTGTTACAAATTATAAACATATGCATTAATGTTATGTATATGTTTATGCATCTTAGGTCTCCACACCAAATGAGTTTTCTTATCCAATGTACAAGTGTGTGCTATATATCTAAACAATTCGTAATTAAAGCATTTGACTCCAGGAAATGGGTTTCTTAATCTTCTATAGTTTTTCTATCTATTCATGGATTGCATAAATTTAGAATACAAAATAAGATCAGTGAAATCTTCATGTCTTGGGTGACGAAACTTGTTAATTATGAATTAGATTGTTAGACCTAAGCTTATGTCCCAGCGGCTAACCAAGAGGGGGGGGGGGGGGGGGGGGGGGGGGGGGGGGGGGGGAGTGGGGTAAATTGGTATTTAAAATTTTTCCTCTTATATTTTAAACCGATAAAAATATTATAGTGAAATTTTCTTGAAAAAGATTTTTCAACCACATATCAACAAATAACAATAAAGTAAAAAGCAGCGGAAAATAAAAAGACACAAGATTTATAGTGGTTTGGTCAAACAAGACCTACATCCATTCCCTGAAGTCTCCCACTTCAGGTATTGCACTATTACCACTTTATATCTCTCCTTTTGCCCCACAGCAAGGCGGAGAAGCCTTCACAAAAACTCTCTTCCACCACTATTCAGTGC
Organism: Dendrobium huoshanense; assembly: GCA_016618105.1. Lineage (NCBI taxonomy): Eukaryota > Viridiplantae > Streptophyta > Magnoliopsida > Asparagales > Orchidaceae > Dendrobium > Dendrobium huoshanense. Next base: position 71,996,248 of record CM028344.1, on the reverse strand, counting down.
GATAGAGAACTTTCATCCTTCTACACCTTTCAAGTGTAGGCAGAGTATCTCCAGCTATTCACACTCTCTAAGTGTAGGCAGAGAACCTTCTCGCTGTTCATACTCTCCAAGTGTAGACAGAGAACCCTTCATCCTTTCACACTTCTCCAAGTGTAGACAGAGAACCTCCCGCTGTTCACACTCCTCGAGTGTCGGTAGAGAATCAGATCTCCTTGAAAAGATCTTCTCACGAGAAATTTGGAAGGACAAGAGAAAGAGTGAAGTAATCATAATTCACAAATGAAGATCCTTACCTTTGAGTACCAAGTGAACCATTCACGCTCCAGTAGTAAGAAATCTCCTTCAAACACTCTCTCACACACTATCCTTCAATCTTTCTTCAGTTTGTACGAAGACTAGTAGACAAAAAGATTTCAAGACAGTCTAAAGTGGACCTTTTATATGGAAGACACGAAAAATCATCAAAAAACTATAATTTTTCAAATATGTGTGTACTCGATCATCCCATACGATCGAATTTCGTACATACGAATAATGTAAAAACTATTGCATATGAACTCAATGTGCATTGGTACAAAATTCCTTCGTACCCGATCATTATCCTGTACAAACATAGTTCGTCCGGTATGAACAGTTATTTCAAAAGTTTGTTGGGACAAAAAACAGGATGAATCATAAGTTCAAAGAATAGAGAACATCATCCAAGGATGAAGGTGTCGATTCATCTGGATGAACAGTTCAAACTAAAAATCCAGTGGAGATTGTCCAGAGATGAATGAGACTATTCGTCTGGACGAACAGTTCAAAATAAAAATCTAGAGGAGAACATCCAGAGGTGAATGGGACTATTTATCTGGACAAACAGTTCAAACTGAAAATCTAGAGGAGATTATCCAGGGATGAATGGGACTATTCGTTTGGACGAACAACACTTAGAAAATTTTTTACTCACCCTCTGTTTGTTCCATTTACTCCTGGAGGTTTATAACTGATCTGATCGTCCCATATTAACATAGTTCGTCCTGTACAATCAGTATTAAAAATTGTGAATTTTAAAGTTCTCCCCCGGTATGTGTGTGCTGAATTACTTAATTACAATCATACACTCTCTAATTCAAGTAAAACAAATATAGACTCCAAGTTACAAAAAATAACAAGCAGATCTTTGATTTGAAGTCTTCAACAATTTGGAGTATGATTTCTCTGAAAATATTACTACACACATGAGCCAAAAAAATAATTCTTCTAAAATATGTTAGGAGAAAATAATACTTAAAACAATAATATTTGGAATCATCAAAACATATAAATTGCAAGAATGTGAAGCATGCAAAGCTAAGTAGCAACTCTCTCAAAAAACTCCCCTTTTTTTATGATGGAAAAATAATTATTATTTGCATAAATTTTAAATTCCTAAGTTTCTCCTAAACTCCCCCTGAATAAATAAGCATGTGAGAATAAGGGGCCTATTTTTTTAACTAATCCCTTCTCCTAAACTCCCCTTGAATAAATAAGCATGTGAGAATAAGGGGCCTATTTGTTTAACTAATCACAATTTTTAAATTTTTACAAAAAAGTACAAACACAAAACACAAAAAATCATGCCTAAATTGATCTTGTGATTAGGGGACTAATTATGGTTAAAATTTTCAATCCGATCATCCTGGATGATCTGTATATTGTACAGGATAATGTTTGTCGACATACTTGATTTTCCTAAATCGTCCAAGTAGAAATACCATAATTTTTCTTTTAATCATCCTAGACGATCCACAACATCGTCCTGGATGATCCTATGATTAGGGGACTAATTTATATTATTTTTGTGAAATATAAAGGTCTAGACTTTATCAAAACTAGTGGTATGAAAATTTCTCATTTATGCTTTGTCGATGGCATAATTATCTTTTGTAATGGCTCTCTCAAGCATGTGAAGAAGATCATTATTTTTTTTATTGATTTTGGAAAAGAAAGTGGTCTTTGCTTTAATATGAAGAAATGCTTATTTATTCCTTGTAAAGACATATATAAAACCAAAATTAATAACATCTCTCATTTAACTGGTTTTTTTAAACAATCATTATTTATTTATTATCTGAGAACTCTATTCAAAGGAAAAAAAACATTTCAATTTGAATTTTTTTTTAAATATTCAAGGTAGACTTGCATATTGGAAATTTAAGCTTTTGTCTTTGGGTGCTAGACTAATTTTGATTAAAATTATCTTATCCTCCATGCCCATTTATCTTTTTTGAATCATTTATCCTTATTTGTATGTTTTTAATAGATTGGATAAGATTTTTAATAAGTTTTTTTGGGGCTATACCCAAGATAGAAAAAAAAAATTCTTTAGAGGGCTTGAGATTTTTTTACTGGTCCTTTAGAGGAGGGTTGTATTGGTTGAAATTCTTTAATTGATATGGTAAATTATTTTCTATAAAACTTTGGTGGCGTTTTGCATGAATAATTCAATATGGGCTAACTTTATGAATGCTAAATATTGCAAAGATGGCCATTTTTTATATTAATTTTAAAAAGATCAATCCCCTGGGTGGTCAAGGTTTTGTAAGGCTAACACTACAAGAAAATTGTCCAATACTGGTTACAATCTCTAGTGGAGATGGCCAATTTCAGGCAATTTTAAAATTTTTGGCGATTAAAACCCTGTTGGAAAAAACCATGCAGGAAATTAAAACCGGCGAACTCTTTTTTTGTGATATTTTTTGGCGGTTTTCAAGCAGTTATAACTATCACAAATGTTTTGTGCCAAGATCGTAGGAAAATTGCAAAAAACTATCAGCGCAAAGACTGCAAGAAAATCACTAGTATTACTGGCAATTAAACTTTGACTTTTCTGGTGGCCAAACCGTCGGGCAGTCGCCAATAATTACCAATGGTTAATAAAAAAGAAATAGAGGCAAAATAATCATCTTATATTAAAGTTTTTGGTGGCTAAATTATTGGTTAGCCACCGAAAACTTATAACATTTACATAAAAAAAAGACAAACTCTCTTCTATTCTGACACATTTCTACATGTACTTGCAGTAGCTGAGTAATATAAACAAAATGAAATACACTAATATAATATCCACAATCAATAGATGCTCAGGTAGTTTAAATTATAAAATAAAAAATACATAAACTTTTAAATATAGGAAAAGAAAAACATGAACTTGTTAAATAATCTTTAAAACATAAATAACTTATTTCACATTTTTATGTTCAAAGTACACAAGCTAGTTCTTCAAACAAATATAATAAGTAATCATCATCCATGTCCTCATTACCATGTGATTCATGTATAGGCTCTTACTCCCTTTTCTTCTAATTTTCTTCTCGATATGATCATGGATTTGCCTACATCTCAGCCTAAATTTATCTCATCTCCTCTATCTCTCTTGTCAGAGCAATAACCCTCTGGCTTACGGTTTCTTCATCTCCACTAGCGTCATAAAATCTTGAAGTAGATGCACTGTCCTCATAAGCATATCTTTGTGAACCTAAGTCTTTATTATAAGTATTAATTATCTTGCATTATTTTTTATAAATTATAATACTTTCCTTACAACTCTCTCTCTCTCTCTCTCTCTCTCTCTCTCTCTCTCTCTCTCTCTCTCTCTCTCTCTCTCTCTCTCTCTCTCTCTCTCTCTCTCTCTCTCTCTCTCTCTCTGTGTCTACATGCCAACTCCTAAAGCATCCTAGGTAGACCACATACCATTATTCCAATAGATCCAAAGTGGTTGAGCCCCCCTCTCTGTCTCTCTTCTCACTAATCTCTCTCTAGACATTCAATTCTTGGTTTATCTCTCTCCCCAAGTTCTAATGGTGAATCAACTTAAACTAAGTTGAACCTAGAACTCCTATTTTTTAAGCTCACTCAAAGTCTCAATAGTCTTCTATGGTCATGTTTTTTTTTTTTTTTTAGGAAATGGTAAGTATCAAGGCACAAAATTTATATATGTGTAAATGTTTAAACCAAAGAAAAGCAACTTTGGTCTTAGCTAATTCAACATGAGAGTGGTAAGGAGATGGAAGGAGAGGAGTTCACCTTTGGCGAAGGAGATGGAGATGAAGGACAGTTTTGGCTAGGCTAGGGTGGAAGGTTGGTTAGACATGTAGTGGGCGTTCTCTGGACAAAATGAAACAAGGAAGAGGTATTGAAATGAGGAAGAAGAGAGGTCGGGTTGGGTATTAGGGTGAATACCGATGGAATTTTTGACATTTTAAGTCATAAAAAATAAGTCACGTAAACCTGACGGTAAAGCCACCGGTAAATGCATCATAGATAGAACATTTTGGTGGTCATTTGACTGCCAAACTTTTCTGTGGTAAACTTGCTTTATCATGGTGGTTTAACTGCCACTTTGTACCAGTGGTCAAACTACCGATAATTTGACGGTCAAATGAACACCAAAAAATCACCGCAATTTAGTGAATTTCTAGCTAGTAGTGTAAGTTGTTTGGGGAGCAATTTATTCAATAGGGAATTAGGTATGGATCTTCATTTTTTTTTTGGCAAGATAAATGGATGGAAAATAGTTGTATTGAATCTATATTTAATACCCATTATTTATCATTGTTTAAATTTGTTGATTTGATCTTTAATGGGTGTTGGAACATTAATCATATATTAGACCACATTCCAATAATTGTGTGCAAGACATGATTATTCTCAAGTTTTTTGTTAATGGTGAATTAAATAATAAAGAGGTTTGGAACATTTTAAGATATAAATATGCTAGCAATTCTATTTATAAACAAATTTAGGATGTTGTTTTCCCAACATCCATCTCTATTTTCTCTTAGAGAATTATCAATGGGTTGATTCCAATGGATGAAATGCTTATGAGAAAAGGTGTTTACATTGTTTCTAAATGCAAATTCTGCAACCACTTGGAGACTTTTAGGCATGTTCATTGGATGGTCATATTTCCATCAATGTGTGGTATTTTCTGGATAATGCTTTAGGGATGCCATTAATGTGTGGCATTTTTTGGATAAGGCTTTAGGGATGCCATAAATGTGTGGTATTTTCTGGATAAGGATTTAGGGAGTCATATGAATTATGTTTATTCTTGTTGCTTGTCCCTTCTTGCTTAGTAGTTTCATCATAAATTTATGGGTCATTTTATTACTATGGTTCCTATGATTTTCTTTTGGCTTCTTTAGATGGAAAGAATTAATAGCAAGCATTACGATATCAAGATGAATTTTGATAGGATTATTATTGGGCTTAAGCATAAAATTCATCAAATAGATGCTACTAACATTCTTCTTTCTCGCATTTTAAGGGGAAAAATCTTTGGGCTTCCTTTTTAAATTTTTTATTTGTTAATCCTACTAGAGGTTCCTTTTCTATGCTTGTGTTATGGAAGAATCCCTCTGTTAATTTTCAAAAAATAAATCTTGATGGTTCAGTCTCTAATACAAAAGCTGGTTGTGTTGACATTGTTAGAGATTATCAAGGTAACATGAATTTTGCTTTTGCTTCTTGCCTTCCAATTTTTAAGGTGATTGTTGCGCGCCGAGGTTTTGTTTCTCAATTTTATGTATGGAGCATCACATTTCAAAAACTTGGAATGGGACATATTCCTCTTTTTTGTTAGTCTTATCAATTCCAAAAGTTTTAATAATGCTTATCTCTGTTATCTTAATAGGATATTATATTCATTTTTACAAAGATGGATTTTGTGGTTACTCACATTTATAGAGAGGGCAATATCCATATGGATTGGTTATCTAGAAAGGGTAGAATTTAACTACCATTGAAATTTTATGAATTTTAAAGGAATTCATTATTTGAAGGGTATGGTCCATTTGGATAAGATGGGTCTTTCTTATTTGATAAAAATGTAATCTTGTATTCCTATTTGATTTTTTTGGCTTTTTTGGTTGTGTTATGTTTCATATTCCTAGTGTTTTTCTTTGTAGATGCTATTTGGTTGTTTTGATAGTTGTACGGGTATGATTTCTTTGGCTAATTCTTTGGTTGTGCTTCTCTCTTTTGGTTGGTGGTTGGATGGTTTGATTCTTTAGCATGGTTTGAGTGTTTCCTAATGATTATTCTAGTGGGTTTTCTCTTTTAGCTATTTTATTTTGTTCTCTACTTTTCTTTCCGGTTTGGTCTTTGGTTATTGGCTCACCTTCAACTTGGTGAGATGGGACTTTTTCTATATATTTGGGTGTTTTTTTCCTTGGTTTTGGGTCTATTATTCCTGGTCTAGGTTGTTGCTCTGGTACTATCTTTTTTTCAAGGGGTGTGGTTGAGCTGTGTTTGTTGTTGTTTCTTTGTTGGGTTTTTGGTTCTTTGCTTTCCTTGCTAGTTGATTTTCTTCAGATAGCCCGTGTGTATTTTCCTTATTTGCACTCTTCTGTTTGCCGGCTATTTTTTTCTTGCGCATCTCTTTGGGCATTATTCATTGGAGTTTCCTTTTATTATTCTCATATAGGTTTCTTTTTGGCTCTATGCTCTTTAAGTATTTCCATTCTATTCAGCACGATCTATGGTTTGAATTTATTATCTATCTCAGCTATGTGCTAATTATTTTTGGGTCTGGCTTTTTGCTTACCTTCTATAGGTTTCTTTTATTTTGTTTCATTTTGTAATTAGATAGGGATCTTTGACTCTTAGTTTTTTTTATCTTTTTGATTGTAGATCTTTGAGTGATAGTGAGTTATCGATCCCTTTAAGGACTTGTAACCTTTTTATTATTATTAAAGTGTAGGGCCTATATGAGTTCCCCCACCACCCCCCCCCCCCCCCCCCCCCACCCAACCCAAAAAAAAACTAAATTTCTTTGAGAAGGAAATTGTTTACTCTTTAATAAATCTAAAAGTACTTTCATTGTTGGTAAAGGCATGTCTGCCTTGTAATGCAATAATACCAAAAAGATTGTTAGTTTCTGTAAAAAGACTCTCCCTATTTTTTACTTGGGTTCTCTTCATAAAAGGCATAAAAAATCATTTGTGTTTGATAAGATATTTGCGTCTTTTTTTTAATAAGTTATATGCTTGGGAATATAAGCTTCTCTCCATGGGGGCTAGACTTATGCTCATCAAGAGTATTTTATGTTCCATGACTTTTTATTTACTCCATACTATTACTCCTACTATGGAGGTTTGTAATATACTCAAGAAAATTATAAATAATTTTTTTTTGGGGTTCCTCCTCGAACCATGCATAAAAAAAAATGTTGGTCTGATTGAGTTTCATGTTCTGGTACTTAAAAGGATGGGGGTTTGGGTTGCAAATCTAAGTTGATATGATTAAAGGTTTCTTTTTCATTATGTTGTAGAAGTTCATATTAAATGATTCTTTATAGGCGAACTTCATGAATTTTAAAAAATCCAAGAATATTAATCCTACTTTATGCTATTTTAAAAAAGGCCATTCTAATATTTGGAACAAAGCTTTGTAGGATTAAATGGCTTGTTGAATCTACCCTCCAATGGGGATTAGGAAATGGTTCTATCCATTGCTGACAAGATGAATGGATTGGAAATGGGTCTTGACTCATTTTGCAATATTCATTTTATCTCTTCTTTGAAGGTTTCAGACTTCATTTTGAATGAGAAGTGATGTGTCAATCTGCTATTGGATCTTTTTTTTTTAATATGCTATTGGATCTTCTTCCTTCAAATGATGTTGATATTATTACCGATATTCATATAATTCTTCTCTTAATGGTATTTCTATTTTCAAACTATCCCATAATGGTGATTTCAACTTTAAGATGATGTATAATAATTTTAGAATCAAGAAGGATCTTAATGTTATTTTTGGTAAAATATGGAATCAATCAGTCCTTCTATTTTTGCCTCTATCCTCACATGAAGAATTATAAAAGCATTCATTTATGTTGTTTGTAGACTTAAAAAAGGCATTTATTTTATTTCTAGATGTCCATGTTGCTCTCAAATTAAAATGTTACACCCTATTTGTTTATATGGGTAGATTGATAAAAAGTGTGGTATGAATTGGTGAATGGATTAGGATTTCATGTCATTTGTAATAATGGTAATTTCTTGTTCTTTTTATCTACTTGGTTTTACAACTACTCGAAAAGGCATATTGTTACTGCTATACATATGCTCATTTTAGTTTATATGGATTGAAAGGAATAATAGTAAATATAATAACATTAAGATGTTTCATAAGAGGGTGATCAATTATCTTAAAGGTAAAATCTAGCAACTTGCCACTGCTAACATTTTGAAGCCTCAACATTAATTTGTTGGAAAGAGCAGTTGATATTCTTATTTTAATATTAATTTCTACAACTATGATAATAGCAAAAGGCCTACTATTGTTAAATGGAGTAAGCCTCCTATTCAAGAGTGCAAACTCAATATTGATAGTGTTATTAACAAATATGTTATGGGTTGTGGTGGTCTTATTAGAGACCATAAGGACTATTTTATTATCGATTTTACTATCAATACCACCTGAGGTAATATTATTTTTGTAGAATTATATGCTCTTTATAGATGATTACTTCTTTGTATTGATAATAGTATCTTTAATGTTTAAATTGAAACTAACTCTAAATTATTGATGATGTTTGTGCTTTCCCATAAATGCCATAATCCCAATTTATTTTATATGTTTAGTAAGATTATTGTGTTGTTGAGCAATGTTAATTTTAGGATTTCTCATATCTGGCGTGAAGGAAATATCTATTCTAATTGACTTACTAAAGAAGGAGCTAAATCTTCTAATTCACTTTACTTTAATAATGATTCCAATCTTAGGCTCCTTAGCAGTATGATCAGGATGAGTATTTAAGATTTTTCCTATTTAAGAACATAATATAGGCCCCTCCGTGGGTTTTAACAACAAAAAAAGATAATATAGTTTCTATTTTCTTGTTTTGTTTTGTTTTGTTTTTTTTAATTATTAAAGGACTTTCGGTGGTGTTTGTATCTAGTCTCTCCTTTATTTCTGGGTTTATTTTTGTTGCTGCAATTTCACTATTGGTTTTTGGAGCTACTGGTAGGCTGTTGACATATTCGTCTGGTTGATTGTATGTTTTGAATCAATTTCAGGGGTGTCTATTTAGGAGTTCTTTGTTGGGCATTTTTATTCTAGGTTATCAATAGCTTTGTCTGCTTGGTATTTTTTCATTAGTTGTCATGGTTTTCCTGTTTATTATTCTCCTTCCAGGTGGTTATTATTGTGGATGGTGTGATGTTGTTGTATTTTTTTTTCTTTTTTTCTTAATTTTCATTTGTTGGAGGATGTTTCAGGTTGGTGTTTGATATGTTATTTGGTAAGTTTATTTTTCGACATGGTGGGAAGTTTTGATGTTGGTGAGCTATTTTTGATGCATTTGGTAGATTAATTTGTCTTTGGAGGTTGTTTGGGGTTTGGCCCGATTTGGTATATTGTTAATTTGTTCAAGCTAACCCATTTGTGTTTTGTGTTGATTTCCTTAATGTGATTTAGCCTATTATCTTTTTGTTATTTTTTTGGTTGGGTCCTGTTGTTGGTGGCTGTGATTTTTTATGTAGTGTGTTTCCAATTATTTTCCATTTGATAGAATGGCTATTTGTGGATCTTCTTCTACGGATTTTCTAGGTTGTTACGAGCTGGATGTTTGAATTGCTACTTTTTTTATTCAATATGGAGTTCTTTTTGCTGCTACTTATCTTCTCGTGTTATTTTGTTTGATGGTTTTTTTACCTCAATTTTCTTCTTATTTTTTTTGTGTGTATGGCTTCTTGCTTACCTTTCTTGCTCTTATGGTACTTAGTCAAAGATCATTATCTCTTAGGTTTTTTTTTTGGCTTTTTGATTGTAGCTCTATGAGCATTAGTGGATTATCGATCCCTTTAAGGACTTGTAATTCATTTTGATATGTCAACATGTAAGCCCATAATATAATTTGATATTAATTTTTTTTTAAATATACTATTGTAAAAAGGGAGAGATTGTTGGACTCCATGAGCCTGATGAGATTACTAGAGTTTTGATGATAATAAAAATCATTAGTTATGAAAAGTAAGCTAATGAATTTATATGGATTGTTCTCGTTTTGTTTAACCTAACATTTTAGGTAAAACAAAAGACAGTTGCTAGAAACTCACTTGATAGCAATCACAAAAGCATGATCAACTTTCATATTGCTTGCTCTAAATCATTATACCTTTCAAGTTTCTAGTTGGCCCTTCATGATCAAACTCCAATGGCTCTCAAGTGAGATCATGACATAGTTGTTGACCTCCAAACACTTCTAAATAGTGTGATGCTCTTGACGTATACTATTAAGGAGGACTAATAACCTGATTCAAGTTAGTTTTATATTCAATTAAATTGTTCATTTAATTTAGGTGCTAATTATAGTAGAACTAAGGAATTCCTGTTGTCTTGAAATCATCATGATTATACCCTCCCTTCAATAGATTCTGCATGTGTCATTTCGAGCTATTTTAACTAATCAATTCTATCTCATTAAATTATTCTAAATTCAATTTTACTGCATAAAACATACTCTTAAAAAGATATTTTTATGATCCTATTAAAGTAATATATATATATATATATATATATATATATATATATATATATATATATATATATATATATATATATATATATATATATATATATATATATATATATATATATATATATATATATATATATATATATATATATATATATATATATATATACTTTTTTCACTATAGGAAAATCTACTATTACCGTCAGACTTTCCAGCGGATGCACAAGCACCAAAAAAAGCGGCGTCATACCGGCGGAATATATGACAGTAATGTTATGACAGAATTTCTAACAAAAATATTTTCATTACATTACTGGTGTATATTCCTCTAGTTTTTTTTTTTCAGTATACAAAATATTACAACACAAATTTCACCTATTATTATCTGCAAAATTACTAGCATAAATTACGTCGGCTTAATTAAACTCACTACAGGAAAAATGGCCTATACCGGCGGTTTTGACCGGCGGTTTATAGCCCGTCGGTAATACCGACGGCTCCGCCGGCGGTTAAGCCGTCGGACTCTAACGACGGCCAAACCGCCGGAATACCGACGGTTAAAATTCCGGTGTTCACCGGCGGTATTTGCCGCCGGAAAACCGCCGTAAAAATAAATCGCCGGTAAAAAGCCGTCGGAATTGGTTTCCTACGCCATTTTTACCGGCGGTTACCAAACCGCCGTTAGACCGCCGGTAACGTAAAAAACCGCCGGTAATTCTACACTAACCGCCGGAAAAAACCGCCGGTTTTCACCGTTTTCCCTGTAGTGACTTGATGAATATATTTTAGCATGTTATTTATTGGTAACGTCATTGATGGATCATCCATTAGAAAGAGCCCTATTTTGACTGCTTTATCATCTTTCTTCTCATTTCTCCCCCTCTTTATTTCGGTTTGCCTCACTCACTTCTGAGAGCAGCCCCAAACGATGCCGTATTGCGAGTGGTCCCTCGCCGACGTTCGCCGTCGAGCTTGTCCACATCACCATTGTCGGTTGCCTAAGTTCACAGCCTTCGTTCCCTACGTTACCAAAGGTCGTCTCCTCTGTTCCATGTGTTACCAAAGGTATATTCATTGCTTCCGCTCCATCTGTTACTATTTTATTTTTATAAAAGCATTCTTATTTCTCCTAAAAGGATGACCTGTTGGTAAGAGCATGTAATGACAATCAAATTAAGTGTTCTTCCCTCCATACTTTAAAGTGAATGACTTTGTATATTCCATATAATATGAAGAACTTATTTGCCAGAAGTGTTCCAATATGAGAGCATACAATTTATATAAAAGTCATCAATTATCCAAAGTAATACTACCCTCATAATGAAGTTTTATTTGGTGGAGATATCATATGTACTTACTCCCTCTTCGCGTAATAAATTTAAATCATCAATTAAATTTTGTAAGAATACATCGATCTTTTTTTAGATTATATGACCTTGGAATGATAAGTGTCAGAATCATGTAAGAAGTAGTTATACACAACTCTACGGGAAGATTATATGGGATGAGTATCATAAGCCAACATGAGTAAGTTGAAGCAGATTGGCTAAATGGAGTAAAAGCATATGAACATAAACTTAATCTTATATTTCTTAATTCTATGGTGAAGGTGGGATGTGTACGATCAAAGTAATTTCAGGCATCTACTTCTAACAGATGTGTAATAAAATCTTCTTACGAGATATGTTTATTATGTTATCTCATATGCACAGCTGATCTCATGAATGTATATAACTGTTGTAGTATAGGAATTATGGGTAAGCAAAACATCTTACTGATTGGTGCTTCCTTTAGATTTCTTTTTATATCAAATTTTGGTTTAAATCTTGGTGCATTGCAATAATAGTATGCAATCTCTAATTGATCATTTTTATAGAATAATATGCATCCTTTGACACAATAATCTATCTTTATGTATTTCAAACCAAGTTTGAAAACTAACTTCCTAGTCCGATATAAATTAAATTATGCTCTAGTTGCAACATAAATTAAGTCCTCAAGATCAGGTCGAATATTTTCTTCCTCAGTTATATTAGTATGTACTTATCGATGATTCTATCGAGAATCGAAATATGGCTTATACCCACAATGAGAAGTCCAATACTAATATTTTGGCACGAAGCCTCTACAATATAGATCAATAGTTACATCATAGGTGCACTTGATTTTTATGTTTAGAAAATAGGCAACAAAACTTTCCATCTGAGATGAAGCCAGACAGTTAAGAAGTTGTTTGAATGAAAAAATTCACCTATTTAATAAACTCATCCGTTACTGTCTTCCATCATTGTGATTTGCGTTAATCAGTTATACACCTAACTTTTTTTATTTCTGCTATTCATAATATAGCCTACATATAATATATATATATATATATATATATTATATATATATATATATAATATATATATATATATATATATATATATATATATATATATATATATATATATATATATATATATATATATATTATTGCAACATTTATTGAACGTAAAAATAGATGAATTTTAATTTCACCCAAGTGCGATAGTCAATGAAAAATCTGGCAGCCTCCATTTAGGGGAAAAATAATGTAAAGATTATTTACCTGCTTGGAAGGCCGTCATTTTATGTGACCAATAGTTTATGCTTATCTTTTAATGGCCAATAGTTTTCATTATAAAGCATTATAGATCTCACCAACATATTGTATAATTTTCCCTTTAGTTTGAGGGGGACTTTTCTACCACATAATAAGGCCCAATGCATTCCTCCACTTCAACCATCCTGCTTGAATTCTACTTATAATATCCCCATCTGTTTCATCAATAATATAGATCGAAGATATCAAAAATGTTTACATTGATTAATGAATTCATGTCCCAAAATCACAATTTCTCAGCTAGATCTATTACTACTAAAATTACACTTTATATATTAAGTTTTAGATCTACTTATACGAAAACCTTTAGACTCTATGGTTGACCTACATAATTGAAGTTTACCTTCAACTCCCTCTCTAGTATTATCAACAAAAGAATACTATCAGCAAAAAACATACACCAAAGCTACATTATCTTATAAATGTCTAGTGGGAACATCCATAACTAAAGCAAAAATATAATAAATAGAATCAACGTCAAATCCCTCTCTAAACACATCAACAAGAACAATATCATGAACAAAAATTAACAGAGGCGGCAAACTTAGGCTACCGACAGTGGCGAATGTGAGCAAGCTCTGCGGTGAACATCGATGAGGGACCGATCACAATACGGAGGAGTTAGGGGCAGCTCTCATATGCGAGCAGAGCGAACCTAAATGAAGAGGGGAAGAAATTAGAAGAAAGGCAACAGAGCGGTCGAAATAGGGCTCTTTTCGGTGGACTTTCTGGCGGAAAATCTGTCGGTGACGTTACCGACTGATAATACGTTAGAATATATTCATCGAGTTTAAGTAAGACAAAGCAATTTACGTTGGTAATAAAATTGCACTAGAATATTTTGTATAAAGATGAAAACACCAGGGAAATATTCCCTAGATACACTGCCGCTTTTTCTGGAGCTTGTATATTTGCCGGAAATTTCGACGATAATAGCAAATTTTATTGTAGTGTACATCATAAGCGCGAGATGATCATGTCGGCACCGACAGTGACAAGGGGCGTCATGAGCGGCAACGACACTCGACGTCGTTGCGACATGGGTGTCACGCCCGACGATAGCGGAACTCGACGTCGTCACGTCACTCACGTCAAAGGTGATAACTCAACAAGACGTCGTCAGGGCGGACATGACATCAGCCAAGCATGCCACCCGGACGGGAAGGCTTGCCGGCCAGCGTGGATGTGACTCACGCAAGTTTTTCCAGCGTTAATGCAGGTTGAGTTTGGGTTTCGGGTCAACGCAAACCCGACTTGTTTGCGAAACCGGTTAACCATAACCCAAAATTAATTTTTTGATCAGATTTTCGAATCGGGTCAAATATTGACACCCGTACTTTTTTTAGATATTAGACATCTTAGATAAATATAATATCAAAATTTAAACTTTTATCCAAATATTATATTTTATAATAAATAAACTATTGTAATCATATATGCATAATATTACTCATCCTAAACTTTTTTTTAATATATATGTATAATATTTCTTAAATGATATAAATTATATATATAGCTTTTTCATAAAAGCTCGATCTACGTGAAGGTGTATGTTTGCAACATGGCCATTCTATTCAACAGATAAGTGGGGAGGACAAAAAAAAAAAAAAAAAAACATTGCGAGAGAGAGAGAGAGATAGAGAAGATAGAGCGGGGGGGAGGGGCAGAGAGGTGTGATGGGAAAGAAGAAGACCGTCAGTCTAAAAGGAAGCAGAGAAGTGATGGGATGGATCATAGGATCAGTTGCTTTTGGACTGACTTGACAAAAACTGTAAAGCCCCTACAACTCCCGTTTTGTCTCCCTCTATATCTCTCTCCCGAACTGGCCGCGTCCCACCTCCCCATAACCCTTCACGCATTAACCCATCAACATTTTCAGCGCTGAAGAAAAGAGATATAAAGATCAATCAACAAGGAATTAATTTATGGCTGCCAGAAAGCTGCAGCAGAGCTCGCCACCCGATACGCAAGACAAGCGACGACCACTACAGCTAGATCTTATGAGATGCCAATGGCTTGGACCCTTGACGACAACCCCTCTCTCTCTCTCTCTCTCTCTCTCTCTCTCTCTCTCTCTCTCTCTCTCTCTCTCTCTCTCTCTAATGTTCAATATATATATATTATTGAAAATTATTAGTATTTATATTTAAAATCAAATTTTACTAATATAAGTTATAACACTAAAAACCTTAGTATTTTGAAAATAAAAAAAATGTAAATTTTCTTGCAATTAAGCCAAATTTATTTATTTGTTGTATATATTTGACTTGATAATGAATAAACCTAGCATGATATTAATAATATTTTCTCAACTAGTTCAATGCCACTTGCTTCCTGGTATTGTTGCTCAGCGGCCTTTGGACTACTCGGTCAACTTTAAAGGTCCCCACAGCACGTTAAAGCATAAAGTTAGATATTTTCATTGACCTGCTTCCGGCTGGCAACACCCACAAAGTCTCTTCGTCGTAATATTTTAATTTATCATTCCCTGTGAAAAAAGCGAGCGACTTGCTGCCATTTGATCTTAAAGAATTTTATCCCATAAAACCTTATCTTTTATATTTTAAAAATGATTCTTTTTCTTTGATGTTAAGATGAATATAATTATATTCGATCAGACGAAGACAACCACCAAATTACCAAAATCACACAATTATATATAGATTATATTATATAACTAATTTCTCTTCTTAGATTGCTCCTTAAATCATATATAAATTTCTTCTTATATTGACACCACAATAATTATCATTGTCATCTTCAGCCATTCACATATCATCATGTGAAATTTTTTTGAAGAACATACAAGTTTTTGAATCTTAGTTTGTTTGTAGCAAGGTGATACCTGACTTTGCTAGCAGGTATACCTAAAGAGCAGAGGAACCTATAAGCTAGATTGGAGAGTATAGAAGGTGCGTACAGGAAGACTAGAGAACTCATACAAGCATATAATTTCCTACTAGTCCAAGAGACATCTAAAAACTTTCTTGTGTCTTTAACAACACCCATCACCCTATATTTGTAAGATTTTGAAAGCTACGGGAAGGGTTACATAGAAAAAAGATAAAAATTCAATGCAACACGGATCACACTTATATATTTCTTTATTTTTCTTGCATAATAATCTAGTTAAAAGTTTTTGTTTGCATTCTATTCTTTAAAATGAGCAACATTAACCGTGAATAATGAGATCCCTTGAGCAGAAGATGAAATATCATTATCATATTTAGGTGACCCTTAATTTGATCTATAATCCCGCTTATTATTATTATGTTCAATCTAATTGCTAGAAAGTTAGTAGATCAACTATAATGGATTTGAGGCATCAAGATATTTAAAATGATACACTATATTATACAATTAGATAAATCATCTATAGAAGATGCTATCTAACTACCATTAGTCCTAGCTAGTAAATAGCTTCTAGTCAACCCTAACCCAAGCTACTCAATAAGTCTTTTTTTTGGGGGAAATTTTGGGGTGGAAGCCCAAATATAACTATGAAAAAGAAAAAGTTACAAGTAAAGAAACATAAAGCAAAACCCACTTAAGCATAAACATAAAAAGCTTAAGCGGGGGGGGGGGGGGGGGAACCCAAAAACTATACCACCCAATGAACAAAGAAAAACAAAAAATGAGTAGTATTACAAAAACAAAAGAAGGACTCAGGCTATAGCACAAAATTCGGCCGCCAAAATTCATCAAGAATGATCATATGTTCCCCTGGTTGCCAAGATGACTGTCTGTGGGGGATGCTGCAGCAGTCATCATTGTCCAGCCAAAAATCCTTCTAATAATTCTCGAGATAGCACAAAATAAAACATCACATCATAGGCCCCTGGCTGCCTAGAAAGACCATCCAGGGGAAAGGGAACCATACTATCTCTAGAAATTGCACCCAGATAAGGGGAAACACCATATGAAGCAACAATAAATCGAAGAAGCTCATAACCCCCAACCATGGGAAAACAACCCAGATTAGCCCAGCAGATAAATAAGGTTGCATTGCCTCCATTTTTCCAATTCCCAGTTTATAAAGAATAGCTTGCTTGATCTTCTTGGCCACAATATTCTTACATGCATTCAAATTCACTACTAAATGTTCTATCATTGCAGGCACGCCAAATGTAGTCAATTCCAGCATTTAACAGGAGACAGTAAAGGAAATGAGTTTCTCTATGATCATTGATCTCCTCAATATAATTGAAGGCCGGATAGAGGTTAGGCCTAAGAAGAAGACATCGAAAGTGAGGAATAAGGATTTTCAAGATTCCATAAGAGTAATCACACTCAAAAAAGAGATGAGAATGGGATTCAGTAGTAGTCTCGCAGAATTTACAAACAGGGTTGACAGAGATGCCACAACGAAGCAGATGATCAGCTGTTTTTAAGCCACATTTAAAGGCCATCTAGGAGAAAGAAGAATATCTTAAAGCAAACCTTTTATGTCAAATAAAATTGTGCCAGCTAACAGAGGGAATGGAACCATAAAATTCTTGTGGACTTGGAGGTGGTCTCAGTAAAAGAAGGGTCTTGACAGATGCCATTGCTCGTGCTGTTACTGAGAATTGGGCTATTAGAGGTGGCTTGCTGAGGAGATAGCTGCTTATTTGAAGTAGGAATTTGAGGGGAAATGTGGACAGTGGGTTGTGGACTAGAGGAAGCAAGGTCCAATTGCTCAGTGGTAGAGTCACAGGGTGTGATGTTGGTGGGTTGCAATTGTTGGGGTAGAGAGGATGTAGAAGGGACATCCTGAAGGTCAGAGAGAACAACAGATTTGTTGTTAGTAGGAAGGGTTGGAGGGACCATAGGTGGCAGGGTGTGGTTAGGAAGGAAGGCCGTGTCTGGTAACAAGGAATCACAAAAGGGGGAATTGAGGTTGGGAATCAAGGGTGGTTGGGTCGAAGGTTTAAATTGATGTGCAAGAGCAGGGGGTTAGGTTTGAGAATTGCAAGCGGGAGTGGTGCATGAGATTTGTGTGGTTTACAGCTGGTACTACACCCTCTCTGAGGAGGAAGATTTTGGGTTGCAGGATTGGGTTTTTTTTGCATTATTGGGGGGCATGATAAATAGAGTTGCAGAAAGAGCATGGGTTGGGTTTCCAGTCATATAGCACGATAAGGGGAGAGGTTTTACCATCAACTGAAATATAAATTTCATCAGGTAAGGTAGCAGAGCACATCACCTAGACACAAACCCAGGCAAACGTAAGTCTAGTTTTTGCTGCAGTGAGAGTGTCCACAGCAATGGGAATATCAACACAGCTAGCCACCTTGGAGATCCCTTCGGGGGTCCAACAGGATAGGGGAGGATTCTTGATCTTAATCCATAGAGGGATGGAAGCAAACTCTTCGCGCTTTGGGAGGAAGTCCGGAGTCCACTTTTGCAGAATGAATGGTTTTCCAAAGAAAAACCAGGCCGGCCTCCAGTCCAGGCCATGTCGTAGTCTTCTGGAGCAGAAAACTTGAGTAAGAAGAACCCATCATCAAGGGGTAAGAAGGGAGAGCTCTCCCTTAAGGGACCAGTTTTTTTGAATTACCGAGAGGAGAGCTTCATAGTAAGGTCTTCTCCCTATGGAGTAGCTGACAAGGGATAAGTTCCATTTGGGGGCACCAGCATCAAACTGGGACTTAGTGAAATGGGCTGTAAAATTTTTTTTTTTTTTTTTTGGGGGGGGGGGGGGGGGGGGGGGGGGGGGGGGGGGGAGCTAAGGAGTTAGAAAAATCGTGAGAAACAGGAGTCTACGAGGCCAAAAGGAGCTTCCAATGAAGAAGATCCTTAGCCGGGGAGCTTGAGGGGGGGGGGGGGGGGGGGGGGGGGGGGGGGGGGGGGGGGGAGGAGAAGGAAAACATCCTTGCGATGGAGTCCTCCTAGGAAGGCGAGGTGGCGGCAAGATACGCATGAAAAAAAAAAAAAACCTTAGCAGAGCTTCTCTTTCTATCTCTTACTATCCGTAATCACCTTGAGCCGACGCTTTTTTTCACATCTAGTCACCTTCTAAAGTGTTGGAGGGCCCATGATTTTTTATTTATTAAGGATTATGATATATAATATCCTTGTTTTTTCTATGCATTGCATTCTAAATTTTCAGTTTCCTGCCAATTAATGTTCAAAGTTTCTTAAGATGATAAATTCTCTCTCGCTTTATCTATATAATATTCATCACACAACAGGTACCCTGCTCATGTCACTATGATGATACTTTAGTAGGCTTTGTCCCATTAGGCTAGAGAAATTTTTTAACCCTTACCATAATTCTTTCTTTCAATGAAGTCTCTCTCTCTCTCTCTCTCTCTCTCTCTCTCTCTCTCTCTCTCTCTCTCTCTCTCTCTCTCTCTCTCTCTCTCTCTCTCTCTCTCTCTCATATTTTTATATATTAAATAATAAAAGTTCTTCGTATTTTCTTCCTCTATCACCATTTCTATGCAACTATTTATTTGCAAAATCGATAATGGTCATCTGTGATTAATTTTTGTTTTCATTTTTATTTTTAATTTTTTTGATTAAAAATGTTTTAATGTGAAATAAATATATGTTTAATTTCTTAAATATATATTTGTTTTATTTTTAATTTCATAGAATTATACATAAGTCAATTTATGCTGCATTTTAGGAGGTGTAGGTGAAGCAAGCACAGACATTGTCAGCTTCGACAAAAAATTGGTTGTCAGCGATCATGTTGGGTTAATCAGTGTGGTGGATCGATGAGGTCAGGTGGTTTGGATCGTGTTGGGATTTAATAAAAAATAATTTCAAAATTTTAGAATATATAAAAAAAGTGATGTTAAATATGCCCTATATAATTCTGAGGTAATAAGCTAAAAGTAGTTTTATAAGCTAGAAAAATTCCAACTAAAAATAAAACTATAATTATATCCATCCTTACCGTTTAATTTATCAAACATAACTTTAACACATCAATTGATATCATTAACGATTTGTTAATTTATAAGGAGAACAATCAAATTATGTTAGCCTTTTTTTTATACTCTTCGAAGAATATCATTACACCTTCTAACTAAATAATATCATAGTTAATTTAATTAAAATAACTTTAAATCATCTGAGAAATTTTAAATCATGATTACATATTCACAAAGAGAAAATTTTATAACATGATGGTAAGACATGCAATGCTTTGTGACGTATAATATTGGTCAGGAAAAGGGAAACATAAAATTAAGTGTTGCAGAGATGAGGATGCTCATGTGGAAGAGTAGTTTTACATTTAGAGATATAATATGAAATGAGTATATACGTGAAAAGATTGGAGTAGCTCCAATGACAGATAATATTAGAGATAGTCACCATAAATGTTTTTGTCACATAAAATGTCGGCCTTCTATTGACCCTATTAAAAGAATAAATGTAATAGATTTAGCTCGTGTTAAGAAAGGTAGAGTTAGACCTAAAAATACTTTAAAAAGTATTAGAAATGAACTTTTTTATTACATTGAAACGAGAATTTAACTCTTAATAAGAACAATGAAGAAAAAAGATTCATGTAGCAGATCAAAATTAAATTTACTTGTGATAGAGGGACAACATCAATTAGTGGTACTATCAACAGTTCATCAGTTATTTGAAGCATGCTCAAAATTAATTTTCAAAACTACTAAAGTTTCTTTGGTTAGTTCATCGGTTCAAATGTCAATGACGTATTAAATTATTCTCTGAAAGGATTAGGCAACATGCCTTTCCATGCAAGCAGAAGCTTGATTTTTGTTGAAGCATAATAGATACTGGCATTGGTCCACTGTAAGCTTCTACAAAAGCATCAATAGAGTTGTATTTTATGTTAGTTTTAGAATGAGAGAGTAACTGATACGAGAGTTCTGATACTTTAAAATTAATATTTTTTAAAAAGAATTATAAAAAAAAAATCTTCAACCATAAAAATGGTCCTCCCTACAGTTAGGGTCTCATAGTAATTGAAAAGAAGAAATAGAAAAAGATTTATATGAAGTATGTATAAGTTCTACTCTACATTACCATCATCATCATCATCATCATCATCATCATCATCATCATCATCATCATCATTATAGTTATCACCATCATCCTCATATATATCATCATTCACTAGCCATACCACCCAACCTGCCTTATTGTTGTATATCTTTCAATAAGGATTTAATAATCAATCTCCTTAATCTCATGCCACATGATAGGTTGTCAAAGGAAAAAATTCATATGATATAAGGATGTTCCTATCACATACAATATTTCTATAATAGATATAAGAAAAGAGATATAGTGGGTCAATACATATTATTTTCACCATGTCAAATTCTTTAGATAGTCATATCATAAATATCAAAGTAAAGTAAATTAGAGAAATTTGAATTTATTAGTATCCCAAATGGAATGGCTTCTCTTAGTTTAATTATCTTGAGAACACCTACAAAAGACACTCTTAATAAAGGAAACATGCTCTTATTTTTATTTTATTATGGTGGATTATTTAAGACTTTTTTATGAGACATTATTGCACAATATAAACTAAAACACACATTTTTATTGGAGTTTAATATAATAATTAAAATAAGTATAGTTTTCACTTAACGAGTACCAACTCAAAAGAAAAAAAGAAACCAATTTTTTTAATAATTGGTAATTATATTGATCTTTTAAATGAAAGGTTGAAGTTTGATCTCATACTATCTTTTTTATTTGGTTTAGAAAGAGTGTTTAAGAGGGAAAATCATTCTTTTTTCTTCTTCTAATGATGATGAATTATTGTATAATACTAATTTTTGGTCTTAAACTTTTAATATAAAAAGTCAACTGGTAAAAAGAAAGTTCTTGTGAAGTGACATGATCCTTCATTAAAATATGATTAGAGTTTGGATGAAGTGGTGGTCCCATTTGGGCTTGAGTTAGGTTTAATTGAGGCTTAGACCTTTTTGGTTAAGCTTAAAAAAATCAAAGAGTAGTTAAGGCTTCTAATTATGACTAATTATGGATCTACGTTGAGGTTGATCTGAGCTTCATAGGTGGAATTTATTAAATGGTCAATATTAGGTCAACTAGGGTCAAATGCACCAAGTAGTTTAATTAGGTCTTGTTCTATGCTTTTCCAGTTATTAAGGGCCAATTAAGTTAAAGTAAGCTTAGGCTATAATTTTATTTTCTTAGATTACAATTTTGTGTAATAGGATTAACGGGTCCATTTAGTCTTAAGTGGGTAATGTTGTGTCAAATTAACCTACATTAAGCACCGCCAAGCCATGTGGGCCTAAGTATGCTCCTATGGTCTACTTGAGGCTAGTCTAATGTTTTTAGAAAATCATATTTGAACATAAAGGGTTTAAGGTCAATTGGGTCACTTTTAGTCAACTTGGATTAAGTTAAATAAACTTAAGTGAATTGAGGGTTTGACATGAGTAGTTGGATTTAATTAAACTTAATTGAATTAATTTAAATTAATTGATTTCATTTTAAACTCAAGTGGGACCAAGTTTATTAAACATGCTTAATTATATAATTTGTGTGTACTAAATTAAATAATACTTGATTAAATCAATCCTAAGCCTCTTATAAATATATTTAGGGTGGGTTAGGGATTAATATCTTATTTTTATATCCAACTTAAAATGGTTAAAGGGATCACTTTGGTATAATTTAGTTTAAATCAAGTGACATAAGGTAACCTCGAGGTCTATTGGGTCCCAGTAAGCTCAATTAAGTAAATTTAAGTCAATTATGTATAATACTAATTCACTCATGTCTTGGATTAACTAAGCAGGTCCTAACATATTAATTTTTTTTGGATTAGATTGATTATTCACTAAAACAACATGTGATCTATTACACTAACGTAATGTTTATTCTAGATTTACTATTGTTCATTGAATCAATATGACTTAATTTAGCAGAGGTTGGAATTTAAACTAAAAACTTAAGGGTTTAGGATATAAAAATTAGGTCTTAGGTCAGTTGTATAGATATTGGAGGATTTTGTTGGACTTCTTACATTGCATTTACTATATATGCTCATTTTTTGCCTCTTTATTATTATTGGTTTTATTTGATTGCACTTTAAACCTTCTGGTGGCTATGTCTTGTGTGATGCATGAAAATATTTATTTTCTTTCAATTTGATCTCTATTCTACTGTCTAGAAGATTTTTTCTTATTTTGATTCTTCTGTTGTTTGATGATGATTTATTGGATTTGCCATGTAACTTTGGTGCTTTATCAAAGATTAGTTTTATTTGATACTACACTTTCTAAGTCCATTGCTCTCTCCTCTTTGCCTTTGGATTTTCTTTTGGCTTTTTGACTTCAATGTCTATTTTTCTTTTTTTGGATTGTCCGATTTATACAGAGGTTATTGGCAAATTTCTTGTTGTTTTATGCTCTCTATGGTCGTGTAGTTGCTTAGGAGTCTTTCATCCTTATTTATCTTTTGTCTATTGAATCTTTCTTTTATGTGGATGTTAATCTTAGTGCTTATCTATAGATTTGTGACCTATCCGACCTTCTGTTTGAGGGATTTTCTTCTCCAATTAATCCCTTGTTCTTTATGTTCTTCTTGCATTTCAGATTTAGCTTTCATGTCCTACGGCTGGTTCTTCATTGTGCTAGTCTTGCTATTATGTGGTAATCAATGCTGTCGACTATCAAATTAACCTCCGGGTTTTTCGTGGGTTTACTCATTTTTTATCTGCTATGGCGATCTAGTTCTCTTGGTGGTTCTTTTGATTTTTTGCATATTCCTTTTGGTAGATCCTGATGGATCTTATTACCTATTTATGCTCGAGCTTAGTTTTGGATTTGACTTATTGACTCCTCATTTGTCTTTCAATATGTAATACTGGTCTATCAATCTTGTTGCTCTATATATATATATATATATTCCAAATATAAAAAATTGAGATTATTATTACTTCATAATAATTATTTAATTTAAAAAAAAAATTTACCACACTTTCCAACTAAAACCTGTAAAAAATTTCATAATTTTTTTATTACGAATTGGCACATCATCTGTCTCCTCTATAATAGCAATAGAATATCACTAATTGAATCTGAAAAACGATTCAGGAAAGCATTATTAATTGCAGACATTCAATCTCAATGCAAATAGCTTGACAAATAATTTGCACTAATTAGCAATATTACCGTGAAGACATCTGACCACGCACCTAACTTTCTGGAGGCATTTGCTGTGGCAGTGTTCAATCCAACAGCATAGCCGATACCCATCAATAGTACAACTCACACGGCGAAATTGTCGTCGTTAGGTCGCCATAAGCCGAGCCCCACCCAGCATTGCTGTCCTAACTGTCCAGCCCACTCAGGCATAACTATTTTATTTTATTTTATCATTTTTTTTAAATGCTTGAGATATAAGACTGAGTGGGGTGTAAGTCAGCGAGCTCATAAGTCAAGTTTATTGAGTCATGACTTTGAGCCCGAGTCTACACTCAAGCTTATATGCTAAATGAGTTTGAGCTCGAGCTCAGCTCGTAGGCTCGTTGAGCTGCATGCTCGATTAGCTTAAATATAATTAAAATTTAATTTAAATTTGTATTATATAATATATTTTAACATTTTTAAATTAAATGATTTTTGTTAAAAATAAAATTTCTAAATCAAAATTTTTAATTTAAAAGCAAGAGACCGAGTTCAACAATTGAGTTAAGCCCGAGTTTTTCAAATGAGCTAGGGCCTATAAATTTTTTAACTAGATGAGCTGGAGTTCGAGCTCAATAAGAACAAAACAAATGTAGCTCGAATAGACCAATACTCGACTCGTTTACAGTCATAAGTGTGGATGTTACACCTTTTTTAGTAAAAAAAAAAAAAATTAGGGCACACAGTTTGCTTTCAGGCTAATGTTTGGTGTTATGTGTACTATGTAGCATGGATGAATCAGTAGGTGAGTTTTAAGATGAAATTTGTTTTTTCACTTAGTTAATATTTTTTATTATTTAATATTTTATGTAATATTTGCTTGTTTTCATAATTTGTATTTGTCTGATTTAATTGTAATTGTAACGAGTAACTGAGACGGATAAAAAAAATCTGAACGAATATATGTAAAAAAAATGGAAATAATCAAAAATGAAAAATAAAAATGACAAAAGCAAAAAAAAAAAAAAGGAGAAATAGTAATGCCTAAACCTCAAAAAAGAATAAATAGAGAAGAAAAAAAAATAAATGAAAAAAAAACAACAAAATTAAAAATTTCTATTAAAAAAGAATAAATAGAATAAAATAAAAGAAATGAAAATATTGAACAAAAATAAAATAAAAAGCTTTCACCAGTCATCCAATGATTGAACAAATGGTTATTTCTAATTTTGTTATTATTTCTATTTTTTTTTTCATTTTTATTTGGATTTTCTTTTTCGTTCTTATTTTTCTTATTTGTTCTCTTAAAGTTTTTCATTTTTTTTTTATTTTTTGTTATTTTTTTCAATTTATAGTCATTCCGATTGTATTTTTTTTAAAAAAAGCTATCGGCTTGGTCGTTCACTCATTGAACAATTTGCTCTGGGCCCACGCTCCCGCCACCGCCACGTTACTTGCCACCACCACATCATCTGCCCTGTCATATGAGAGATTATTATGTGTGGTATCCAGACTGTCCGGAGGCGAATCCGAAAGCACCATGTCACCCGGATGCACTCGGCCCCGGGTGACGTGGTGCGTCCAGATTCGTCTCCGAACGAATCCTGACGCCGCATGTAATAATTTTCTCTGTCATAGACAGTCATTTGCTAAGGTAATGATTGTCATTATTTTTTTTTTTGTGTTTATTTTACATAAACAAAAGCGTTAACCACTTTTACTTTAAAATTTGTCTAAAGTTAAACTGAAAAATAACTAGAAGAAATCACAAAAAGGAAAATAAATTGTATGTCCGTACATGCCTACACATGTAACTCACAAGTACTAAGCGAGTTTAACTATAAGGATCACTGCCTTTGGTCTTGCAGCAACTGGTGTCCATTTGTTCGGCTGTGGAACGTATGGCTTATGTTGGTTTTTTTCGTGAGGCTAACCTGTTATGTAAATGATATTATTTGGTGTATGTCTTTTCTGAGTCCTATTCTTTTTTATACTTCCTTTTTGTTCTTGTGGGTATAGGGGTTTTACTTGTGAAAGTTCGTTAGGGATGTTAAGCCCTATAGAATTGGCCCAAGCTAACCAAGAGGGGGGGGGGGGGGGGGGGTGTGAATTGGTATCTTAAAAATTTCTTTTCATAAAGAATAAAAATCACATAAACCAAAATCACACCACAAAAATAAATGCAAAAATAAAAGTGCGGAAGCAAGAAAACAAGAACACAGAAATTTATAGTGGTTCGGTCAACCCGACCTACGTTCAGCCCTCCGAGTATTACACTACAAACGTGACTCTCATTTAGCCCCCACAGCTAGGCGGAGAAGCCTTTACAAAGCACCTCCTTTTTGCCACCCCGACAAGGCAGATAACCTACCTCCTTTTGTTTCCTCCTGAAGCTGGTAGAGAACCACAACCAAAAGCTAACTCCTTACCTCTACCGACCCTTCCACGGACGAGAAACTCTAGACGAAGAACAAGCAGAGCGATCCTTGAAGCAACCCTTGTGAATCCCCTCACAAGCTCCCCCTCACAAGATCCTCTCTCTCTCTCCCTCTCTCTCTTTCTCTCCTCAAGGCCTTCTCAGATCAAGGCAGCAGCCAAAGGTCTTCCAAAACGTTGAACAAGAGCTCTTAAATAGAAGAGCTTCAAAGGAGCTCATTAATTGTAAGTTGCCGATAATATCATCCCGGCCGATATGGACATCGGCCTTGCCGATCAGTACAAAACTCAGTAGATCGGCCAGAGCATCACCCTGGATGTAAAACTGGACGATTGAAAATTGGCTTGATCGTCCAGGCCGATATTTCGATCGTCCCGGCCGATTAGTTCAAATTAGAGGTAAATCGTCCAGAGCATCGCCCTGAATACGAGCTGACCGATATTTATCATCCTGAAGTAACTTAAGGTTTTTGAATGGATCGTCCTGGCCGATCCTGCATCGTCCAGGACGATATGATCGTATCAATCATCCTTAATTACTCTCTTGATTTTCTGATCAATTAAGACATAATTTGAGAATTTCGTCCAGGCCGATCAATGATCGTCCTGGCCGATAATTTAAAAATACAGTATACCTTAATTGTCTATGGCGGTAACTTCTTTTTATTTTGAGCTTATCGTTATGGCCGATACACGTATCGTCCAGGCCGATATGTTAATGACGGCTGCCTTAATTAAGAATCCTTATTTATAATTTCTGTTTTAAGCCTGATCGTCCAGGACGATGTAAATATCGTCCTGGCCGATATGAGTAAAACAAAAATTCTATGTCTCTCAAGTGTGTGTGTAGGGTTACTTAGCATCAGGCTCTTTGATTATTAAAAGTAGACTCAAGAAGTGAAAAATAAAAGTACAGATTGACTCAACCCTAAACCTACGCAATCTTGAACTGGCTTCGTCTGTTCGTCCGATCTTCGATTCCTGAAAAGTTAGAAGAAATAAGTAGTCCAAGAGAATCAATAGTGTTTGTCAATCATCAAAACATAGGTCATGAAAATAGGTTTGCAACAATCTCCCCCTTTTTTATGATGGCAAAACACTACGAAAACAATTAGCAGTAAAGGTTCAGGATCGACAAAAAGGACACCATAAACTTCTCCCCCTTTTGACATATCAAAAAGGAGGGAACACAAAAGAACAATAGTAAATCAATTTTTTTTTTTAACAAGGCATGAAAATGATATAGTATTCCATGTGATTGATTTAAAAACTTGTGAGTTAATGAGTTAACAATCTCATCAATCCATAGAATAGTAGAATATCCGATCATGGTTACCTTAGCTCAGACGTTTTCTTAGGGTAGAATCATCTTTTGAAATCAATGACCTAACTCAAAGAATTAGTTGGATATGAAAAAAAGAATCCATCCATCACTTGGCTTAAGAAAAAACTATCTTTATAAAATAATGACCCAAAGTAAATTTGTCACAATTGCAAAACAATCGAAATCAAGCCTTTGAGAACCAAAACTTCTAAGTTCTAAAAGATTTAAAAAGAGAGAATAACTTGCTTTTGAGTGGGCTCATTTTATATCTCTTGTCAATTTGAGTGGCGCTTTGCGCATCTTTTTTATTTTCGATACACTTTTATGTATATTTTTTAATTTTGGCGTCTTTGCGCTTCTTTTGTTGGAATCATTGGCCAAAATTTTTTTTATTTTTGCAAGCTATATTTTCTTTTATAACCTCTTAAAAAATCTTAGTTGTGAATATATCTTCTCAGATATTAGAGAATAGGAGCTCTCTCTCTAACATAAGGAAGAATTACCTCAAGCAGAATTAATAATCAAAGACAATAGTAACGAGGGATCTTGATGTGACAAAAAGACTTTAAACATTATAAATACAAGATAGATTTGCTTAAGCAAGCTTAAGAAAAGATCTCAATTTCATAAACAATCTTTAATTTAAGATAGATTTTTAATTAGAAAAGAAAACTATGCCACTAAAAATATGTTAGAGAAAGAGACACAATCACAAAATATTTTTACCATCTAGGAGATTAGGAGATGAAAACCACATTGACTACAAATTTTCAAAAGCAAGGACAAGAAATATAATATCATTTATGCGATGATTTTGAAGACTAAGAAAAAGAAACAAAAGAAAATAAAACACACTAAAAACTAATAAAAAACAAAGCAAAAGCAAGTAACTAAAAGATCAAGTTTCATGCATTTATGTCAATCACACTCAATCTGGTCCTTAAAGAACTGAAAGTGTTGAAGGCCAGTGGTTTAGTAAAGATGTCAGCCAATTGATTCTCTGTTGTCACATGGTGTAACTCAATATCTCCCTTAGTCACATGATCTCTAATGAAGTGATGCCTAATGTAAATATGCTTAGTCCTTAAATGTTGGATAGGATTCTTAGAGATGCATATGGCACTAGTGTTGTCACAAAAGATTGAGATGGTGCATACATGTAATCCTAAATCCAATACCTGTTGTTTCAACCAAAGGACTTGGGCCACACAACTTCCAAGAGCAATGTACTCAGCTTCAGCAGTGGAAAGAACAACAGAGTTTTACTTCCTACTAGACCAAGAAACTAAAGGCTGTCCAATGAATTGACATGTTCCTGAAGTGCTCTTCCTATCCACCTTACATCCTGCAAAATCAGAGTCAGAAAATCCAATAATCTCAAAAGAAGTGTTGTGTCTAGGGTACCAAATCCCTAAGCCTTGTGTCCCCAAAAGGTATCTAAAAATTCTCTAAACCGCAGTCAAGTGGGACTCCTTAGGGTTAGCTTGAAATCTAGCACAAAGACAAAGACTAAACATGATATCAGGTCGGCTCGCAGTCAAGTACAGTAAAGATCCAATCATGCCTCTATCCTTCTTCTGATCAACAGACTTACCACTTGGGTCCTTATCTAATGGAGCACTAGAAGTCATGTGAGTGATAATTGGCTTAGCTTTGTCCATCTCATATTTCTTCAAAATATCATTTATGTATTTTGTTTGATTTTAAAAAGTTCCATCCTCCAATTATTTTATGCTAAACCCCAAAAAGTATGACAACTCTCCCATCAAACTCATCTCAAACTCTCTACTCATTATTTTAGAAAATTATCACACAATTTCTTATTAGAAGATCCAAAGAGTATATCATCCACATAAATCTGAACAATGAGTAAATCATCTCCAACTCTTCTAAGAAAAAGGGTGGTCTCTACGTTCCCCTTGACAAACTCCCTCTCTAGTAAGAATGTGCTAAGCCTATCATACCAAGCTCTTGGTGCCTGCTTTAAACCATACAAAGCCTTTTTTAATTTAAAAACATGATTTGGAAATTGGGAGCTCTCAAAACTTGGAGATTGTTCTACAAAAACATCTTCTTTTATTTCCCCATTTAAAAAGACACTCTTGACATCCATTTGAAAAAGCTTAAATCCTTTATAACAGGCAAAGGCTAATAGCACTCTAATGGCTTCCAATCTAGCTACAGGGGCAAAAGTCTTCTCAAAGTCTATCCCTTATATTTGATTGTACCCCTTAGCCACCAATCTTTCTTTATTCGTCACCACCACTCCTGAATCATTCACCTTGTTCTTAAAGACCCACTTTGTCCCAACTACACTTTGTCCCTTAGGTCTTTCTACAAGCTCCCAAACATCATTCCTAATAAATTGATTTAATTCTTCTTGTATTGATAAAATCCAAAACTCATTAGTAAGGGCTTGGTTAATGGTGGTGGGTTCAGTCATAGAGATAAAGACAGAGTGGTTCACCTCCTTCCTAAGTCCATGTCTAGTCTTAACTCCACTAGAAGGGTCTCCTAAGATCAAATCCTTGGGGTGAATTATAGATTATCTCCAATCTCTAAGCAAAGTGTGTGAAGGTTCACCCCTTTCATCAAAATTTTCTACTCATTGGATGACTTCTCCTACTCCTTCATTACTTTGGTGCTCTCTCCCCTTCCCCAAATTTTATACTTCACTTGTAATCTTTCAAACATCATCATCTTCTACTCCATATTTCTTAGGATCAGACTCATCAAAAACTATATGGGTTGTCTCTTCCACCATCAAAGTTCTCTTGTTAAACACCCTAAAAGACTTCCCAACACTAGAATATCCCAAGAATACTCCTTCATCAGATTTAGGATCAAATTTTCCCAAGTGAGACTTCCCATTGTTGTGAATGAAAACCTTACAACCAAAGACATGAAGGTGAGAAAGATTGGGTGTCCTACCCATAAGGATCTCATAGGATGTCTTCTCTAATTTGGCTCTAACATTCACTCTATTCAACACATAACAAGCTGTGTTAATCGTTTCAGTCCAAAAGTATTTTGGAAGTGAATACTCAGCAAGCATGACTCTAGCGGCTTCCACCAAGGTCCGATTCTTCCTTTCAGCTACCCTGTTCCGCTGAGGGGTCCTAGGAGCTGAAAAATTATGGCTAATCTCCTTGTCCTCACAAAAATCTCCAAATCTTTTATTTTCAAACTCTCCCCCATGATCACTATGGATGGTCAAAATCTCACAACCTAGCTTTTTCTGAATCTAAGTAGAAAAAGTTCTAAACTCCTCAAAAGACTCATTTTTATGTGAAATAAATCTAGTCCAAGTGAACCTCGAGTAGTCATCAACAATCACAAAACCATAGACTTTCCCTCTCAGGCTGGCAGTGCTAATTGGTCCAAACAAATCCATGTGAAGGACTTCTAAAGGTCTAGAGGAGCTAATATCCTTAATGGGGTGAAAAGTGGAGTGGACTTGCTTTCCTAGTTGACAGGCATCACAAAGGTGGTCTTTTGAAAACTTAAGTTTGGGGACACCTCTAACTAGGTCCTTTTGGGTCACTTTCCTAAGGGTTTTCATACTTGCATGACAAAGCCTCCTGTGCCACAACCAAGAATCATCAATCACAATTTTTAAGCAAAAAGAAGCAGCACATTCAATGTTATTTAAATCAAGCATGTAGACGTTGTTGATCATCTTTCTCTGCAAAATAGTGTTGTTACTTAAACTTATAATGCATGAATTTGCAAAGAATTGCACGATGAAGCCTTTGTCACAGAATTGACTGATGCTGAGTAAGTTGTGCTTCAATCCATTTACAAGCAAAACATTTTCAATCATAAGGTTCTTGGAATTACCAATTATACCTGCGCCTACCACCTTTTTGGTGGTGTTGTCTCCAAGAGTAACATTGCCTCCAGTTCTGGACTCTAGTACAACAAACTGGCTGGCATCACCAGTCATATGTCGAGAGCATCCACTGTCCAGGTACTACATACTCTCATGAGGCCTTTTGTGAGAGCCCTCCTACAAAATTATCAAATGTTAGATTTAGGAACCCAATCAGATTTTGGTTCCATCTTATGAAGAGAAGAATGCAATGCATGTGTGGTATGCTGTGGATCATGCACCTTAGGTCTCCACACCCAATGTGTACTATGGTGAATCGTGCAAGTGTGTGAGATGTGTCCTAGCATGCCACATTAAAAATATCTAACTCCATGAAAGAGATTTATTAAGTGGTTTGAGTTATAATGCCTCTTCCTAGGTGTTGGCAATTGATCACAAGTAGGTGTCATCCAAGTTTTCTTACATGCTTCTAATTCATTTTGAATCTTCAAAGTTGTGCTTCTTAAGACTTCATTTTCAATCCTCAAATTTTTCTCTTTCTCCTTGAACTTCTTAAAATCAGATTCAAGTGATGTGTGTGAAACTTTTAATGCATTATTTTCATCAATTACTTCCAAATACTTTTTGTTTAAATCATCAAATTCATCAAGAAGAGCCATGTGATTTGAATCAATAGTTGCATGATCTTTGAGAAAAACTTCATGCTATTTTTGTAAATTTAAAAGTTCTAATTTTAGGCTAGCATGAAATTTCTTCAGTTTTTTGTATGATGCATGTATTTTCTCATAAATCTCAAATAGTTCATCATAGGTTGGTTTACATACCTCTTCCTCATCACTTTGATCTTCTCCTATTAAACACAAGTTTATAGTCTCTTTCTCTGGTTCAGTCTCAGAGGAGTTAGTACCAGATTCTGCCCAGAAAGCCTTTTGGATTCTCTTCTTATCTTTCTTGAACTTAGGTTTCTCCTCAATCTTTTCCTTGCTTGTATTATCTTGAAGTATCGGGCAATCAGTTCTCACATGTCCTGGTTTCCTGTAATTATAGCAAACAATATCAGAAGATTCTTTAACATGTTTATGATCCTTACATTTTCTCCAATTTTGATGATGCTTTTGTTTCTTCCTTAGAAAGCTTTTGAATTGCCTTGTGATGAAGGCAACTTCATCGCTTTCAGACCCGGAAGATTCAGAATCCAATTTGTGCGCCTTTAATACAACTATTTTCTCCTTCTTCTTCTCACCTGCATCAAGATTTTTTTGATTCACCCCTTGCTCGTAAGCAATGAGTGAGCCAAGTAAGTTATCAATAGAATAAGTGTTCAAATACTTAGATTTAGTGATTGCAGTGATTTTAGCATCATACGACGAAGGCAAATATCTCAAAATCTTGTTAACTTTTTAATAGTTTGAAAGTTCTTTTCCTAGTGCATGCAGTGAAGTAACTATCTGAGTAAACATTGTGTACATGTCAGAAATCGATTCATGAGATTTCATACAAAAAAGTTTGAAGTCATGCAAGAGAATGTTCAAACGGGATTGTTTAACCTCATTAGTATCTTCATAGGTGATACACAATTTATCCCAAATCTCTTTACCAGTTTTTCAAGTGGAGACACGCATGTAATCCTCAGATTTAAAGCACAGAAAAAGCAGTTCAAACATTTTGCATTCAATTGAGCTAAATCTCGTTCATTGAAAGTCCATTCAGAAAAAGCAACTTAAATTTTAACACCATTAATTTCACGAGGTGGAGAATAACCTTCTTTGATAAGCATCCACATGCGATTATCAGTAGATTGTAAAAACGTTGACATGCAGGTTTTCCAAAAATCAAAATGTAGGTTATCGAACAGGGGAGGTTGGGTAATAGAATACACTTCCGTAATGTTACGATTCCCAAGGTTAGCCATGGATCAAATTCAAAAAGTTTTTAAACTTAAATTTTTGAATCCCGCTCTGATACCACTTGAAAGTTCGTTAGGGATGTTAAGCCCTATAGAACTGGCCCAAGCTAACCAAGAGGTGGGGGGTGAATTGGTATTTTAAAAATTTCTTTTCATAAAGAATAAAAATCACATAAATCAAAATCACACCACAAAAATAAATGCGGAAATAAAAGTGCAGAAGCAAGAAAATAAGAATACAGAAATTTATAGTGGTTTGGTCAACTCGACCTACGTCCACTCCCTGGAGGCGCCCTCCGAGTATTGCACTACAAACGTGACTCTCCTTTAGCCCCCACAGCTAGGCGGAGAAGCCTTTACAAAGCACCTCCTTTTTGCCACCCCGACAAGGCAGAGAACCTACCTCCTTTTGCTTCCTCTTGAAGCTGGCAGAGAACCACAACCAAAAGCTAACTCCTTACCTCTACCGACCCTTCCACGGATGAGAAACTCTAGATGAAGAACAAGCAGAGCGATCCTTGAAGCAACCATTGTGAATCCCCTCACAAGATCCTCTCTCTCTCCATCTATCTCTTTCTCTCCTCAAGGCCTTCTCATGTCAAGGCAGCAGCCAAAGGTCTTCCAAAATGTTGAACAAGAGCTCTTAAATAGAAGAGCTTCAAAGGAGCTCATTAATTGCAAGTTGCCGATAATATCGTCCAGGCTGATATAGACATCGGCATGGCCGATCAGTACAAAACACAGTAGATCGGACAGAGCATCGCCCTGGATGCAAAACTGGACGATTGAAAATTGGGTTGATCATCCAGGCCGATATTACGATCGTCCCGGCCGATTAGTTCAAATTAGAGGTAAATCGTCCAGAGCATCGCCCTGAATATGAGCTGGCCGATATTTATCGTCCTGAAGTAACTTAAGGTTTTTGAATGGATCATCCTGGCCGATCCTGCGATCATCCATAACGATATGATCATATCAATCATCCTTAATTACTCCCTTGATTTCCTGATCAATTAAGGCATAATTTGAGAATTTCGTCCAGGCCGATCAATGATCGTCCTGGCCGATAATTTAAAAATACAGTATACCTTAATTATCTATGGTGGTAACTTCTTTCTGTTTTGAGCTTATCGTCCTGGCCGATACACGTATCATCCAGGCCGATATGTTAATGAAGGCTTCCTTAATTAAGAATCTTTATTTAGACTTTCTGTTTTAAGCCTGATCGTCCAGGACGATGTAAATATAGTCCTGACCGATATGAGTAAAAACAGAAATTCTAAGTCTCTTAAGTGTGTGTGTAGGGTTACTTAGCATCAGTCTATTTGACCATTACAAGTAGACTCAAGAAGTGAAAAATAAAAGTACAGACTGACTCAACCCTAAACCTACGCAATCCTGAACTGGCTTCGTCTGTTCGTCCGATCTTTGATTCCTGAAAAGTTAGAAGAAACAAGTAGTCCAAGAGAATCAATAGTGTTTGTCAATCATCAAAACATAGGTCATGAAAATAGGTTTGCAACAACTTGTAGTTTTACTTCTCTTTGATTGATTGTAACCTCTCTTGATTTAATATATGGGCTTTGCCCCAAATTTTCCCAAAAAACTATAAGGATCACTTCGCTGAGCCAAGAGGGCAGTTGCTAGAGCTAGGTTATAGATAAGTAGATATTTGTACTAATGGAGCTCATTGTGTGGATGCTGGCCTTTGGGAAAGGGGCAGAATCCCTCATTCTTTTGAGGGCAGAAAAACTCATTATATATATTTAATATTTAAGATAAAATTTTATATTTCATTATAGTCGATGATTTGAGCAATACTTACTACTCAATCTATTTATATTTTTGATAATGTTGCATTACTACTTTCAAATTTACCTTTTGAA
The DNA here is from genome assembly GCA_016618105.1 of Dendrobium huoshanense. Taxonomy (NCBI): domain Eukaryota; kingdom Viridiplantae; phylum Streptophyta; class Magnoliopsida; order Asparagales; family Orchidaceae; genus Dendrobium; species Dendrobium huoshanense. Next base: position 71,960,632 of record CM028344.1, on the reverse strand, counting down.
TTATATCCATCTCATTGACACCATATATATCTCTAAATCAAAGAAAGACCATGGTAAGCAAGAAGACTATCACCATAAATCTCAACATGTTCTTTTCTCTACAAAAATTGATCCATTTAATAAACTTGATGTTACGAAAAAATTTCCGCAGGAAATTTGGTTAGGGTCGGAAGTCAATGGTTATTTCCAGAAAATTGAAATTGAAAATCTCCATATATTTTGTTCTCATTGAAAAATGTATGGGCATGCTATTAGTGAGTGTTTTTGATTAAATCCTACGCTTCATAAAGATAAAGTTTCTGCTAAATTGAATGGGAATGGTGTTAAGGAGGATTTGTTTGAGTCTAAAAATGAGGTCGGGACTTGTTCTAGTCCCGTGGATTTGGTTTTAAATGAAGGGGTTCAATTGCTGAAGGAAGTGGAACTGAACCCTATTACTAATGTTTCTAATCCTTGTACTGTTAATCTTCATAACATTGATTTGGATCTGGTGGTGAATGAGAATGATAATTTTGTTAATGTTTCTTCTTCTAATCTCATTTCTCATTTGATACCAAAAGTTCATGAGGAGAATGAATGCTCTAGTAGGGACCTTGATCCCTTGCTTCTTGAGAAATGGCAGGACGCCATCCCTGTTAATAGTTCTGATAACCTAGAGGTTGTTTTGGATATGGAGGATGTGGTTTATGCCAAAGGTAGTGATTTGCCTATTGTGAATGATCTGGATAATGCTAAGGATGATTCATCTTTACAGGAGTTGGGCGACTTTACTTCGGCTAATGATAATGGGACTAAGCAATGGGGGAACAACATTTCTACTATTGAAGATGGTGTTCTTTATATGGAAGGTATGCTGCCACCTAAGGATTTTGCAGGTAAGTTGAATAACGAAGAGGTACTTTTGTCTGATCATTATCATTGTGATGCTTATACTGACTCTGAAGTGGAAATTACTGCTAAATGTTATGCTCGTGAAGATAATGATTTGAGTTTCTCTAAGGGTCGTGGTAAGAGAGGTAGGAAACCTAAGAATGTCATTTTGCAATCGCCTAGAATTACTCGTTCAAATATTGCACATTAATTTATGTCTTTATGTTTAATGCTATTATTTGGAATGTGAGGGGCATTGGGTGTCCTTCTTCAAAATTTAGGGTTAAAAATCTGTGTCACATTCATAACATTTCTGTTCTTGTCTTACTTGAGCCTCTTGTGTCTATGGATAAACTGTGTGCCACTACAAAATTTTTGGGTTTTAAACACGCTTTTGGTAATATTTCCAACAAAATCTGGATTTTTTGGAAGGACTTTGTTAGAATTGATATTATTGGGTATTTTCCTCAAGTGATTCATTGCAATATTGAAAGTTCTCATTTTCAATGTGGTGCTTCTTTTGTTTATGCTACCTCTTCTCATTGTGGGAGCAATTTTCTAATTTTCATAATGTTTGTTGTTTACCTTGTTTGGTTGGTGGGGACTTTAATACCATTTCTAATCCTGATGAGCGGTTAGGTGGCTCTCGGCCAAATTTCCAATCTATGGATGAATTTAACGATATGATTATGTCTTGCAATCTTATTGATATTGGTTTCTCTGGTAATAAATTTACTTGGCATCGTGGTCATTTGTGGCAACGTTTAGATAGAGTGTTAATTAATAATGCTTGGATTAGTTCTTTTAATTCTACTAAAATTGAGGATCTTAGCCGTACCCTTTCGGATCATTCTCCTCTTCTTTTTAATATTCAGATTAAATCTTTGGGTGCTCCTGCTCAGTTTAGATTTCAGAATATGTGGATAACTCATGATTCATTTCTTGATGTTGTTAGCAACAATTGGCATGCTCCCATTCATCCGGATGATATGTATTTTGGTATGAACAGGCTTTGGTTTAAATTGAAAATGCTTAAAATGGTTTTAAATTGGTGGAACCATAACATTTTTAAAAATATCTTTACCAATATTTAATTGGGTGAAGATAGGGTTAGTTCTTTAGAGGATATTTGTCAGGTTGACTCTTCTGATTCTAATCTTGCGCTGCTTCTTGAAGCCAAAGGGGATCTTGGTAAGCTTCAAATTCAGGAAGAAAATTTTTGGAAGCAAAAAGCGACTTCCAAACAGTTGCTTGAGAGTGATAAGAACACTAAATACTTTCATTCTTTGGTTAATAAAAAAGGGGCTGTTAATGGTATTCATAAAATTTCTAAAGAGGATGGTTCTTCGACTGATGATCCTCAAGAGATTGCTAATCTGGCTGTTAATTTTTTCCATAAGCATCTTAACCCGGCCAGGGTTGTTAATCATGACTTTATCCCTAATTTGGATTCTCATGAAGCGAATGTGAGTTTATCTGGTTTACCTCTTATTGATGAGGTTAAAGAGACTTTATTTAACATGAATGTGGACTCTATTATTGGGCCTGATGGTTATACCACTAAGTTTTTTGAACATTCTTGGAATATTATTGCGGATGATGTATATGCTGCTGTGCTTGACGTCTTTAAGGGTTCTCAAATCCCTAAATTTTTCTCTTCTACTTCTATTGTTCTTATTCCTAAGAATAGCGATGTTAACTCTTGGAACAACTTCAAACCTATTAATTTGTGTTCTGTCTTTTATAAGCTTGTTTCTAAAATTTTGATGAATCGTCTTATGTTAATTTTACCTAATATTATCTCTCCTTATCAGATGGGTTTTGTGAAAGGTCGTGCTATTATGAATAACATTTTATTGGCTCAGGAGTTTTGTAATGACCTTGATGTGAAGGTTAGGGGGGGTATTATGATTATGAAGTTATACATTGCTAAGGCTTATGATAACATTAATTGGAATTTTATTTATAGTATGATGCATTTGTTTGGTTTTGAGGATCATTTTGTTTCTCTTATTAAAGTTTGTATTGAAAGTCCTCATTTTTCTATTATTGTTAATGGTAAGAGCCATGGGTGTTTTAAAGCGTCCCATTGGTTGCGTCAAGGTGATCCTATTTCTCCGGCTCTCTTTATTTTAGCTACTAATTTCTTATCTAGGGGGCTCTCTGCTCTTTTTACTAACAATCCTAGTCTTTATTTTAAAATTTTGGGTGTTTTTAATATCTTTCATTTGTGTTTTGCAGATGACTTCATTGTGTTTTCTAATGCTTCTAGTAATAATATTAAAAAAATTCTATGTTTTTTTAAAAGTTTTGAAGAGGTTAGTGGTCTTGTCTTCAATAAGCAAAAATATTGTTTTGTCACTACTAAGTCTGTTAATGCTGATAGAATTTTGGCTATTAAAAATCTTACGGATTTTTCTCAGGCGACTTTCCTTTAAATATTTGGGTATTCCTCTCTATAAGGGGAGGAAGAAGGCTTTTCTCTTTGATGGTTTGCTTTCTTTTGTGCAGAATAAGCTTTCTTCTTGGGGTTCCAATTTTCTGAGTTTTGGGGGTCGTCTTGTTCTTATCAAAAGCATGCTTTCCTCTTTGCCCGTTTATTGCTTTCATACTCTTTTTCCTCCCAAGTTGATTTGTTTAAGGCTTGAGAGGATTTTTAATAAATTTTTTTGGAGCGGTAATTCACATAACTCTAAAATTCACTGGACCTCGTGGGTGAATTGCGGTGGAGGGTCCCATCATGAAGGGGCTTTGGGTGCAACTATGTCTGATTTGGTCAATGTCTTTTCCTTTAAACTTTGGTTTAATTTTAGAAACAATGTTACTCTTTGGGCCAAGTTTATGAGGGCCAAGTATTGTGGGGGGTTTCATCCTTCCATGTGTGTTTACTCTAAAGGGAAGTCTAAGGTTTGACATCGTCTTTGTTTGATTAAATGGAGGGTGGAACCTTCTTTGGTTTGGAGCCTTGGGCATGGTAATATCTACTTCTGGAAAGATCGTTGGGTGAATGGTGAGTCTTTGGATTCCTTACTTCATACTAACTCTACCAATTCTGTTAAGGTGAAGGAGTTCTTTTCAGGTAATGGCTGGGATTTGGTGAAGCTTGCTCAGATTCTTCCCCAGCCCATTGTTTTTCTTATTCAACAGATTCCTCTTAATATTAACTCAAGGGATGTTTTGCTTTGCTCCTTTACTAAAGATGGCCTGTTTTATACCAAGGAAGCTTGGCATTTTTTTCGTAATCATAATGAAGAGCATATGTTATTTAAAATGATTTGGCATTATTCCATTCCCTCTACTATTGTTGTTTTTTGTGGAGACTCTTACATAAGTATATTCCTACGGATGATTTATTAAGAAAGACAGAATTTATTATCACTTCTAAATGTTAATGTTGTTTTCAAATTGAAACATTACAGCACGTGTTTATCTCTAGCCCTGTGGCTATGAAGGTTTGGTATTTTTTTAGATGATTTTTAACTTAAATATCTTTAGGCCTCGTATTGAGATTATTAATTTGTTGGAGGGCTGGTTTGTGAAAATTAAGGGGCATGTGAGGAATTTTATTCCTTCCCTTATTTGTTGGTTTATTTGGCTGGATAGGAATGAAGCTCAGTTCAATGGGGTCCCTATGAATTACCAGAGAATTATTCATAATATTATGGATAAAGTAAAGGCACTTTTCTCTGCTAATCTTCTGGCTTTGAAGCATTTTATATTTTCTTTAGAGTTCTTTGGTATTTAGGAGGGGGTGTCGAATCCTGCTGGGCTTGCTAATGGTATTATTAAGTGTAAGCCTTCTTCCAATTCCATTAAACTTGACATTGACTGCATTCAGGTGAAGAATATTACTAGTGCTGGTGGCCTCTTGAGGGATCAACATGGGGCTTTGGTGTTAGCTTTTGCTGGTATTACTGGGCATTCAGATAGGCTTGGTGGCTTACTTAATGCTATTCTTCATGGGTTGAATGTTTGTGTTAACCTTGAGGTTGGTAGCATTGTGCTGGAGGTGAATTCTAGTTTTAACTTAAATTTTTTGCTCAATAGAGATGAGGGTAACTGTTCTTATTACTCTTTCTACAATATTAGGAGTATTAAGAGTATTTTACCTATTATTAACTGTTCTTTTTTGTCGATCCGTGAGGATGGTAATGCTCCTTCCCATCGCCTAGCGTTGCTGGGTGTGAAGTTTGATACTTTCTGTGATTTTTCTTTTAATCTCCTGCCTAACTCTATTAAGGGTTTAATTAATCTTGATCGTATGGGTGTCACTTATGTCTCTACTTAATGGGTGTATTCTTTTGGGTATGAGGTAGTTGTGCTTGGCGGTTTTATGGCCTGCTCATTGGTTGTTTTCTGGTGGTCGTGTTTTTCTGTCTTGCTTGGTGTGATGGCTGGCCTTCCTGATGGTCCATGTTTGCTGGGCTTATTCTGTTCTGTTTTGCTTTAGGCCTTGTAGTAGGTGGCTGGTTGGTTGGTTATGTATCTTGACGGATTGGAGGTGGTGTTGCTGTTTAAGTGGTCTTGCTTCTGATGTTTGGAAGCCCCAGATTTCTTTTATTCTCTCTATTATGGTTTTGTTTTTTTCAGTTTTGCAGGGACGGAGCTTTTGGGACCATCTGCATACTTATTGGAGATCTCTGTATCCTGGCTTTTGTTTTCTCATTATTACTATATCCCTTATGCAGAATTTTTGTTATATTTTGTTGGTGCAGGTCCTGCTGTGCACAGTTCATGGTCAGATCATTGAGGACATCTGCTGTGGGGAGCTTTTTATTAGTTTTTTTGGCTTTCTTCTTTTTTTGGGTGCTTTCCCTTAAGCACCATAGAATGTACCTAGGTTCTTTTGTATTGTTCTTTAGTGGGAATCTTGAGCTCACAAGTTTTCTTTTATTTCTTTTTTGTAGCTCTTTGAGCAGTAGGGAGCTTGAGAACCCCTTAAGGACCTTGTAATTTTCCCTTTTATCAACGCGTAGGCCCCTTTGGTGGGTTTTATCAAAAAAAAAAAAAAATGTATGTATTTTTAAGGATGTTATTAATAACTTTACACTTCATTAAAAATAAGTTGATAATAATAGTACAAAATAATAATTTTTTTATACTATTACCTCAAAATAGTACTTTCAAATTTTCTATGTAGAGGAAAAAAAATCTAGGTTAAAGTATAACCGTCTCAAAAATCATGAAACATTTTTCCGCCAAAATCTAGGCAAAGTAGAATATGAGGAGCAAAGTGAACTAAATAACACTTATTATTTACTAAAATTATGATTTTGAGGGTGGCCAATTGCCCTCCCCCAAATATATATGGTTTTACCCATGCTTAGGGAAACTGATCAAGAATGCATATATACTAGGGATTTTTATCTAGATATATTTCCTTGAAAAGATTCACTCAAAGAGGCACTTTCCCTAAGATGATTTAGCTCTCTCAATTATTCTCCTCATCCAATTATATTCGCCTTCCAAGGATATCCTTGTCCAAGCTACAGTAGACACACATACCAATGATCCCTATTATTATTGCTCCATCAATTATATTCATCCCCAACTCATAGTTACACTAGCCTAGAAGACTCATCACTTGATCTAAGGGACTCACTCCTCCTTTTGGAGGATTTGCTTCATGAACTCGCTTAAGATACTTGCTACTAAGGGCTCTGCTAGAGTACTCTCCTGGGTGTTTCAAAATAAGTTTGAGGTAGATGACCACGTGTATACCTCCTAACTTATCAATTCATTTAGTATTTCTTTATTTTTTTTCCAAGTGTAGCCTTTCTATAACCCCCTTGACCCTAAAAATAAAAGGTTATAAGGTAAATTTATGACTTCATGTCATTTCTACTATTCACACATATTACTTAGCTCTCACCTACTCTCCATACTCATTGATTTTCTAAAGCTACTCTCTTACTCCAAGTAGCCCAACTTGTTAGTAGATTATCTATCACACACGAACAAATTTGGATTTAATATCATCTAAGGCTCAATAAAAATGTTTTGATGCCTATGACTAAAAGAAAAGCATTGCTTAAAGTGTAACAAAACTAATAGTAATAATTGAACATCGAGAAATAGAACTTCACAACTCACTGTGATTTGATAAAGATGGGAGGAAGACTCACAAAGATGGCTCAAAATATGTTGGAGTGAGTTTAGAGGGATGCTCTTTAAGAGAGTACTCCTAAGTGATCATGCAACTTGGCGGCTTGTAGGAGATGACTTAATTCTAGAGGACTAGCCTCAACAACCATGGGTGATCAAATTCATAGTCATATAATGATGTGGAGATTGCCCCTCCACCAAGGAGAGTAAGGAGGAGAGCTCTGGAGTTAAACAATGCATTCAGTAGGGAGATTACAGAGACAAAGCTACCTGTCAAAATTAAGATGCCCCACCTATAGTAATATTATGGAAGGTCTAACCCTTTATTTGAGTTAATAACATTATTGATGAACATCAATGATTTGCAAAAATGTATACTTCCCTTAACCACCTTCAAGGAATTGACCATTTAATGGTTTTCATACCTACTTCTGGGCATCATCACATTCTTTTACAAGTTCAAGAAGATGTTTGTCACACAATTCATGAGTGCCTAATCACCCTTTAAGTGTTTGCAAGCCCTTTTAAAGATGATGCAAGAACTAGGTGAATTGCTAAGGAATTTCATTACTAGGTTTATGAGAGAAATATTATAAGTGAAAGACTTTAAGCTGACAATCATATAGACTACAATGATTTAAGGATGGTGAGAAGGTTCTTTCAAGTATGTACTCATTCTACATCAACCAAAAGCAATAATCATGTTATTAGAGATCTCTAATAGCCTTAGAAATGTAAAAGAATGTAGTAGTAGTCGAGTCATTCTTAGCACTTACCTTAAAGAATCATTGATATGGAAATATTAACTCCAACATTATAGTTATGATATGATTTATATATCTAAAGGCACATAAAGTGAACATAAAGTCCACATGCATAATAAGAACAATGCCATCATAGTCCACAGAGGGGGCCCCTACTTATGAGTTCATTAAGGATCACGAGACCGTCTGCCCATGAGTAGTCAAAGCTCATTATAATTCTTTTGGTTAATGATTATAAATTCCAAATCAAATCTTGGCGTGATGGTAGAAAGATAGATAATTTTAGAGTTTGTACAAGAGGGAGTACTTATATATGTGATGATTATGAGTACTACAAGATATTACAAGAAATATTACAGTTGGAATATTCCAATCACATGAATAATATATATCTATTCAATTGAGACTAGTTTAATCCAGTGTAGAATAGAGCTACGAGAATACATTAGTTTTATGATATAACAAAAGTAAAGCAGGGTAGGAGATATATAAAGTTTGATCCATTCTTCATTACAACCAAGGTAAGCTAAGTTTATTTTGCTATCTATCCAAATAAATTACAAGGAAAAGGGATTGGCTCATAGTTATGAAGATCAAACCTAGGGAAGTAAGAGAGAAAACCACATTAATACCACCATCACATCAAAAAAGAGTTTATATCGAACTTAAAATATCTTGCTAATGATGTGGACCATTAAATTACAACTAACAAGAATGAGTTGCAATTAAAGGAAGTAGAATTAAATATAAAGAAATATCATGAGGAATCTGATAGTGATATAAATATTTCATCATATGAAAGTGAATCAATAAATGATGAGTAAACATAAGGTAAATGTATTAAATAATCTTTTATAATCAATTATGAATTAATAATTAATATTAATAATATGATCTATTTTTAACATCATAGGAATAGTAACTTTATTTATTTTATTATTTCTCTACTTCATTTATATAATTGTTGCTCTATTTTATATTAAATATTTATTATCAATTATGTTACTAATATTTCATAATTTTTTTTGTAAATGACTTCAGGTTATGAGCATTAGTGATGATTGATCAAAAATATTTTTGGTAGGCACAAGAAGGTAACTAAAGGGTTAACCAATAAGTCTATACATACTGAGGGGTCTTCTTCTTCTTAGCCTGGAACTCAGAGTCAGTCTAGCCCGTGTTTACTTACTCCTCCAGTCAGTAGTACACAGTTTTACTCACTAGACCCCCGCTTTTCTTCCCTAGATGCCACACACAGTACTCCCTTTTACCCTTACTACCCCCAACCTTCTCATGGAGACACACCCACTTATCCATATCCATCATATATTTCGTCATATTATCCCCCAACACCCCCTTAACCCGTTGCAGATGGACCTTCACTATAAGAAAATTGCCCATTATCGACAGATTTTTACGACGGCTTTTCGGCGGCCTATTTTCTGGTTGTTTTCTGATGGTCTAACTTTTTAGAAGAATTTCTGACGACTATCCAGTGGTTTGTAATAATATCTACAAAATTATATATTTCTAATTTAATTAATTAATAATTTATAGTTTAGTTTAATTTAATAACTTAATCTAATTAATTATTAATTAATTACTTTTTTTATTTAATTATTAACTTTAATATTTATTTTTAATTAATTTTTATTATAATTAATTATTAATTTAATATTTTAAATAATATGTTGTTAAAATAAAAATTAATTATTTTTTCATTTAGTAACGTTTTTATTTAATAGTTTATATTAATTATTTATTCATTTTACCATTTTATTTTAAATTTTAATTTTTGTATTTGTATTATTAAAATATAAAAATTTATGTAATATGATATATTTTGCTCCAAAATAAAGTGGTTGAGACTTTGTACTCCATATACTCAGGTCCTGAGTTTGAATCCCAGGCAGCATGGTCGGGCGGGCAGGTACACGGGCAGCTGGCACATTCAGGCTTGCGGGCCGGTTCTAGCGGGCAGCGGGCGCAGACGATTGGGCTGGAGCGGGCCTATGCTCCCTGTCGGGCTTACGGGCTGGTAAAGGCTGGCAGCGGACTTGGTGGGGTGGGCTGGCAGGCATGTGTGGGTTGGCAGCATGCTTGGTGGGGTGCAGCTTAATTTTAAATTTTTTTTTTATGTTCCGACGACTTCATTCCTTTAAAAACCACTAGAAATATTTGTTGTCAGAAAAGATCACTGGAAGTATTTTTCTTATGTGGGTTTTACCGATGGAAATTTCGTCACTGGAAAGACGTCAGTACATACCCAATCCGCCAGAAAATGATCAATTTTTGCCAAAAAATTTTGCCGGTAATAGGTGATTTTCCTGTTGTGCTTCCACCCTAGATGAAGTAGAGCAAACAACAATGGGGAACATGTTAATTGAACATTAGGGTGACTCATATGTACTTATTATATTCTTAACATTATACTAAAATTTGATAAATATTTGTTTACCTAATATATTTTATACATGCTTCATCTGTCAAAGTAGCTGACATATAAAATATAAGACATTATATGGAGCATGTATGATGCTCCTTAGATTTCTTAGAATAAAATATTGAATGAAGTGCATGATATGTGGCTCAAAAAGTTTGAGGTTAGTTATTATATAAATATGATCTATATTATATATATTTTTAATTAAGCTAATAAAAATATTTTATGTTGTATATTTTTTTAATGTAGAAAAACTTTTATTGGCTAGCCCATCATAATAATAAAATAAGAAAGAGTTTTAAGAAGGGCAGGTCAACTTGCATGCACGACATACTTACAAACATTAAAAAATCATACGAGAGACCACTCTAGATTGGTGAGAGTGTCTAGGCTGAGTTGAATAGTGCTTTTGGTAGCCTAGATTATACTAGAAAGAGGGACCAAAATAGACATAATTGAGCTTCTATGTATGGGTAGTTCCCTCCATACTAGGGGATCAGTTCCACATACTGTGCACATGCGACATTTGATAAGTAATTTTAAAAGATTTTGATAATTTACATAGATATGAATACTAATATAAGTACATTGAAGAAAGAGGTTTGGGGTAAAGAATCGATTGTTGTTGAGTTGCATAGTCATAGCCACAAGCGGTGGGAGGACCAACAATGGATTGATGAGAGAGCAAGAATAGTCTGTGTGAGTATATAGAGTTTAGTTTTTTTGGTGTCATGTATAAATTACTTAATATTGTATAACTTTTATAGGATGAGGTATATATACACGACTTTGAGAAAGCTATTCAAGAGTTGGTGAGTGATCTTATAGGGGTTCAACAGATTATTATGACTATCGCACTTGGTCACAAGCGATAGGAGGAATGCATAAAGTTTAGGTTTATAGTTTATGCTTGCAAGCTTACACATACGAGGGGCAGACATTGGTGGATATAACTTCTCAGTAAGTACCCAGAAGTCAAGCTAGAGCAAGTCATAAAATTACAAGCTGACATGCAGATGCAAATACAACAAAATCAGTTGTTGGATGAGATACAAAAAAATTGAGGGAGCAGTTCAATGGAAAGAAGATAACATTAGTAGAGGAGGAGACTGCTTCTGATCAGATATTTTATTCTTATTTTTGGACATCTATTTTATATGTTGGACATTTTTTCTATATGGTTATTTATTTTATTGCCCATTTTTTAGTGTGTAATGAATGAACTTTATATTTATTTTAAACTATTTGGTGAATATTCCATGAACTTGGAAGTTTAAAACTATTATTAAACTATTTATTAAATATTAAATTAGTTATTTGTTCAATGTTTGAATGATTATGATATTTTTATATTTTAATGCATGTTTGTTGTGTTGCAGAAAAAAATAAATATAAGAGGGCGTGTTTTTTTTTACAATAGATTTCTTGCATATTTTTGGTGGATAATTCGTCGAAAATGGTTATATGATGAAATTTATCATATTTTTGACAAAAACTTATAGTAAAATTTTTTTTGGATAATCCGTTGGTCTATGTTTAACAGAATATTTTGACGGATTATCCATTGGAAATTCCAGCGGTAAGTTTCTCCTAGATTTTTTGTCGGATAAACCGTTGGTACTAATAACTAAAAAAATGAAACATCATATCACTATATTCTACTAGAGTTCTGCGGGTAAGCTTGCCCAAAATATTTATGGTGGAACTATTTCGCCAAAAAAGGTCTCCGATGGGCATTTTACTGTTGAGTGAAGTTCCGTCGGAAATCCATAGGAAAAGCAATTTTTTTGGAAAATTTTATGATTTTTGGTAGATTTGGGCTGCCAATGAAGCACATTTCTTTTATAGTGAACGTGATGCTTTCCCAAGAGCTTATTCATGATATTAATTACAAAGTGATGGGTCAAAACTTAATTATGAAGCGTAACATCTCCAAAGCTTATGATAATATAAACTAGTTCTTTATTTATAACATATTGAAATTTTTTTAGTTTTAATGGTGATTGCATTTCTTTGATTTCTAACATTATCGAGAATGTTTAATTTTCTATTATCATTAATGATTTTGCCCAAGGTTTTTCTAAAGCTGAGCAAGATGTTAGGCAGGGTTACCTGTTATGCCCTGCTCTCTATTTTATCCATTTTATGTATCTCTAATGTGGCTTTCTTAATATCTTCTCTAAGTACGAAAGCTTGACTTATATTAATACTGGTGGTTTGATTATTTCTCACTTGTGCTTTATTAATGATATTATTATGTTCTACAAAAGCTCTATAAGGAGTGTTAAAAGGATTTATCATTTTTTTAAAAACCTTTTTAGAAGGTGAGTGGCCTTATTTTAACAAAACAAAAAGTTCATTCATTATGGGAAAAGATATGGCTACTAAAATAATCAAAATTTTCTTATTTCTTTAAACAATCTTTGCTTATTTATTACTTGGGGACTCCTCTTCATAAAGGGCATAAGAGGTCCTTCTTATTTGATAAGTTTTTCCATAATAATCATAATAAATTATTGGCTTGAGAATTTAAACTTCTTTCCATAGGTAGCAGGTTGGTTTTAATCAAATTATGTTATACTATATGCATGTGTATTTATTCTATCAATCCTACTTTGGAGGTTTGTGCAGACACAAGAGAATCGTTAATTACCAAATTTTTTTGGAGATCTTCTTAGGAGAAAACAAATATTTAATGGAGAACATAGCATTATTCCTATATTGGCCCTCACAATGAGGGTGGTTTGGATTGCAAATCTATTATTGATATGGTTAAATGCTTTTATATTAAATCATGGTGGTAAGTTTAGGATTAATTTCTCTCTGGGCCAATTACATGCATAAAAAGTATTGTAATTTATTTCATCCTTCCCAATGTTTTTTTAAGAAGGGGAAATATTCTAGTTGGTTAAGACTTTATAACTCTAAATGGCTTGGGGAGTAATGCATTTAATGGGGCATTAGGGAATTGTCTTTCATAATTTTGGAAGGATAACTTGATTAATGGGATTGGTTCCATTGATTATATTATTAATATTCATTCTATTTCTAATATGAAAGTAACTGATTTTACTGTTAATGGTAGATCATATGATAACTAGTTATCTGAGCTATCTCTATAGATTTGGTTAGTATTTTTTATTACATTCCTACCAATCTTTGCTCAAAATATCAACCTAATTTTAAGTTTTTTTGCCAAGGGCAATTTCTATATTAAAGATGTTTGAGTACTTTAAGAATTAAAAGTAATCCCAATTCAAATTTTAGTAGAATATGGAACTTCTCTACTCCTACTAACATCTTTATCTTTACTTGGAAACATATTAATGGTTGAATTATTGTGGATAATAGGTTAATTAAAAAGGGTTTTTTGCATCACTTCCAAATGTTAATGTTGCCATCAAATTGAGATAATCAATCATGTAGTTGTGGATGGGCCAATTGTTGTTAGGGTTTAGAATTTTTTGGATAATGCTCTGGGTTGTAACATGTCTTCTTTTATTGTATGTTGTAGAGTCTTATTGGTCAACTAGTTTCATGAGAGGTTAGTTGGCCAACACAAATAGGGTAGACTTGACGGTCTTCTTCAACCAATCCCTTTTCAGAGGTGTAGTTTATTTTTCTCTTATTTATTATTCTCTTTTTTTCCTCACATGGAGAATCTTGAACTTCAATCCCTTAATCTCTCCAAAAAAACTCATAAGTTCTCTCACACAAAACCTTAAGTAAAATCCACATTTAATTGTTTTGCCAAGTCTTGCTCGATAAAGACCTAGTCTTATTCTTTAATCTTTAGTGTACATCAAAATATCTTAAAAATTGAGATGAAATTCATATGTAATCTTGATTCAGCTCGCTACCACTTCCATGATTTTTTCCAACATTTTCAAAACCCTAACCCCTTCATGTAATGCAAAATATCTCCATTAACGTTGTTGTCCAAAGTGGCATTCGTTCAGAAAGAGCCTTCTTTTCACTCAAAATAAAAAAATGAGAAAAATTAAGAATCAGCCACTTAGATTGGTGAACCATAAACCTTTTTGGTAGGCCCTTACAGACAGACCAAGCTACTGCTTCTCTTTTGAGGTCGTCTGTGGCTAGAGTATTAGTTGAACTGGATGTGACGAAAAAACACCCGCACGAAATATGGTTAGGATCTGAAATGAATGGCTACTTTCAAAAGGTGGAAATTGAAAACTTACCTATATTTTGTTCTCATTGTAAGATGCATGGACATGCAATAAATGAATATTTTCGTTTACATCCTAATTTACGTAAGGAAAAAAGTATGCCAAAAGTTAATGAAAATGTTATTAGTAAGGAATTACATGTGCCAATTACCCTTCAAGAGGACAATGTTGGTCCTGTTAATCTGGAATTGGGTACTGTTACTCGTGGAAATGAGGGGGAAGAGAATGCCATTCATAATACTTCATTATCTACTGCTCCAAAACCAGCTTTTATTAGTTCTGTCCCTTCCAACAATGACATTATTTCTGAAGGTATTGCGGATCAGATTCCTTCTAGTGTTGCTTTACAAGGTGCTAACAATATTTTAGAATAAGATAAGTGGGTTAATGATGAAATTATTAACAGTTCTGATGATTTGGTTGTTGTTCTTGATGTTGGGGAGGCGATTTCATCCAAGCCCATGGAGACTATTCATAACAATGATATTAATACTGATGTTTGTAATTCTACTGTTAATCATGATGATTTTCCTCTTATTAATGATGATCATGATATTGCTTTGTCAGATCAAAGATGGCGGAACATTTCCACTGTGAAGGATGGTGTTTTGTTTTTGGAAGGTGATAACTCAGTTCTGGACCCGTTAGGTGGTGAGATGAACAATAAAATTCTTTTATCTGATCATTACCATTGTGATGTGTTTACTGATACGAAAATTGAAATTATGACTAAATGTTATGCTAGAGAGGATAATGATTTAAGTTTTTCTAAAGGTCGTGGTAAGAGGTAGAAAACCTAGAAACATTATTTTACAATCGCCTAGGACTACCCGCTCACATACTTTTCAATAATTTTATTTTTCATGTTTAATGCTATTATTTGGAATGTGAGGGGGATTGGGTGCCCTTCCTCGAAACTTAGAGTTAAAAATTTATGTCGTATTCATAATATTTTCGTTCTTGTTTTGCTTGAACCTCTCATTTCTATGGACAAACTTTGGATACTGCTAAAGTTTTGGGTTTTAAGCATGCTTTTGCTAATGTGGCGAATAAGATTTGGGTTTTTTGGAAATATTTTGTTAGGATTGATGTTATTGGGAATTTTCCTCAAGTGCTCCATTGTAATATTGAATCCTTGAATTTTCAATGTGTTGCTTCTTTTGGTTACGCTGCTTCTTCTCATTTTTCTAGGAGAATCTTGTGGAGCAGATTGAAAATTTTCATAGTGTTTGCACTCTTCCTTGGTTGGTTGGTAGTGACTTTAATACCATTACTAATCCTACTGAGCGTGTTGGGGGCTCTCATCCTATTTATCAATCTATGGAGGACTTTAATGAAATGATAATGAATTGTAATCTTATTGATATTGGTTTTTCTGGTAACAAATATACTTGGCATCGGGGTCATTTATGGCAACAGTTAGATAGAGTTCTTTTTAACAATGCCTGGATTAATGTTTTTAATTCTTTTTAAGGTGGTGCATTTGTGTGAGACCTCGTTCCCTTACTGTTCCTCTCTGAATTGGATTTTCCTCCCAAAATCGGCCAGGATGAAGTTGAGATCGTCCAGGCCGATCAGTGCATTGAAAACAGTTGATTTCTGGAGTGCTTTCTGGAGCGATTTCTGGACAAAATCGTCCGGGACGATGTTGAGATCGTCCAGGACGATCGGTACTGTTCACAATACCGTCCTGATCATCGCCCTGGGAATGGTCCAGGACGATCAGAATTGGTCTGATCGTCCCGGAACGATGTGGCTATCGGCCTGACCGATCAGTTCACAGATATAAGAAAATCAGCTCGTTTTGAGGAGAGAGAAATCATTTTTTATAAAACAAAAATATCTGAGGAGAGAGAAAGAGCGGAAAAGCAAAGGAAGAAGTCCGATTTTGGGGCCCGCGGAGCGATTTTTGTCATTCGTTGCTGTTGGATATTGTGTTTGTCTCGTTGTAAGGACTCCGAACCCTACTTCTATTTTCAAAGATTTCGAGGGTTTGTAAAATAGTGCTCAGATTTGTATTTTTGTAAGTGATTTTTGTACCCTGTTTGGTACTGGCGAAGATTTCACCGCATAACTTTTGGTATAATGTAGATGTGATTATTCTGCAAGTATTGATTATTTTCTGGCAGATTTCGTCCTGTCCGTTTTGGTTCTGCGGGGTTTTATTTTGACTGCAATTTATTATGATGTCCGAATTGGTTTGAGCAGTAAAAGAATAGTCTTATAATGTTGCTGTGTACGTTCTGTATTAATTTGGTGAATTGTAATTTTTGGAGATTTCTGTGTAAATTCTGTAGACTGCCGTTGCTCTGCCCGATTTTCGTACGATTTCTGATTTTCCCGGAATTGATAGATTGAATTGATATGTATATGACTATTGATATGATTGTTCTAGATTTCTCTATTATTGCTTATTGCATGGATTATTGCATTGATTGATTGATTCTGAAAGACAAGTGGAAACCTGGTTGAACGTTGGTTATAGAAACCAACGTATGGATAACTACAACAGCACTATTGATAATAGCCAGTTTAACCTGGTTGAACGATTGATAACTACAACAGCAATATTGATAACTACAACAGCACTATTGATAATAGCCAGTTTAACCTGGTTGAACGATTGATAACTACAACAGCAATATTGATAACTACAATAGCACTATTGATAATAGCCAGTTTAACCTGGTTGAACGATTGATAACTACAACAGCACTATTGATAACTACAACAGCATCATTGATAATAGCTAGTGTTTGTGCTTGTCGAGTAAGACCATTGTATGAAATTGCATGTATATGATATTGCATCGTATAGATTTCCTGATCTGTATTGATTTATTGATTTCGGATTGATTTATTGATATTGATCGATTTATTGAATTGACTTATTATTGAACGAATCTATTGATTTGATTTCAATTGATCTTTCGCCGTATTGACTTGATCGTTTATTGAGATTTTGAGTCGACTGATACTAATGACTGGCAGAATTGATTGATACGATCTCACTCTATTGATTTGACTGATGTGATACAATAAGTAAGATGACTAGATGATTGTATGGATGTAATTGATGTTATCGATTGCTATGATAGAGATTATAGAGAATGGATTGACGCCTTGATTTTGAGCTTTATGGATTTTCTACTGGTTATTGATTTTATTGATTTATGTTTCGTATTGATCTCTGTATTGCATTGACTCATTGATCATGTTCGACTGATTGATTTGACTTGAGTTGATTAACCTGCATATTGTTTTCAGTGTCGTGCTTTGATTTCAGTTGTAGGCTTTGGTGACCTGCTGGGCTTTGTAAGCTCATTATATGTGGTTAATGATTTCAGGTGCAGGGCCTCCAGCTTGACGATCTTTCTGCCGAGTTCTGTAGTTTTTTCCTTTTGTAGCCTTGGTAGGCTTTCTTTTGTAGCCTGTACGGCTAGTGTAGTGTTTTCTTTTGGCTGTACTTTGACTCTTGTACTATTTGTGAATTATAGTACCCGCTGCTGTTTCTTTTCTGTAATGTAATTATCTCTGGCTCTGGATATATGTATGTATGGATTAATATGAACAACAGATGAGTAAACCGATAGAAAGGATAGAAAAAAAAAGAAAGAGGCAATAGAACAATCAGATGAATCCTTTCGCTACACGGATCTTGGAGTTGTTTCAATTTGAGTCGTACGCCTTCTGATCATTCACCTATGCTTATTAATGTCAAGTTTAATATGTTGGGTTTGAATTCTCATTTTAGATTTCAGAATATGTGGTTAACTCATGATTCGTTTCTTAATGTGGTTCAAACTAATTGGTCTGCCCCTATTTTTCCTGATAACTCTATTTCTGGCATGGTTAGGCTTTGGGCTAAGTTAAAAAGGTTAAAGCTGGTGCTGAATTGGTGGAACCGTAATATTTTTAAAAATATTTTTCCCAATATTTTGGAGGTGGAAGAGAAGATTAATGCCCTTGAAGATTGTTGTCAAAGAGATCCCACGGTTTCTAATATGGCTGTCCTTAAAGAGGCCAAAATGGATCTCAACAAACTTCAATGTCAGGAAGAGATTTTTTGGAAACAAAAGGCTGCTATTAAACACTTGGTGGAAGGGGACAATAACACTAGATATTTTCATGCTCAGATTAATAAAAAGCGTGCTATTAATGGTATTCATAAAATTTCTCGTGTGGATGGTTCCTTTACCGAGAATAGTGATGAGATTGCTAGTCTTGCGGTTAATTTTTTTCAAAATCATCTTAATAAAGACTTTTGTCCTCTTCCTATTGATGAACATTCTTTTATTCCTAAGATTGTGACTCAAGAGGAGAATATGAGTCTTTCTTTGTGCCCTCTTTTGGATGAGGTTAAGACTACTTTATTTGATATGAATGCGGATTCTGTTGCTGGCCCTGATGGCTACACTGTTAAGTTTTTTCAGCATTCTTGGCATATTATTTTGGAGGATGTTCATTCTGCTGTTATGGATTTTTTTAATGGTACTCCTCTTCCTAAGTTTTTCTCTTCAACTTCTATTGCTTTGATTCCTAAGAGTAATGAGGTTAACTTTTGGAATGACTTTAGGCCCATTAAGTTTATGTTCTATTTTTTACAAATTAATTTCTAAAATTTTGGTGAACCTGTCTTTCTTTACTTCTTCCTAAACTTATTTCTTCTAATCAAATGGGGTTTGTTAAAGGTAGTGCTATTGTTGATAAGTATCCTTCTTGCTCAAGAGTTTTGTCAAGACTTGGATGTTAAGACTAGAGGGGGGAACATGATTTTGAAACTTGATATTGCTAAGGACGTATGATAACATTAACTGGAGCTTTATTTATAACATGTTGAGATTATTTAGTTTTAATGATAAGTTTATTTCTCTTATTATCTTGTGCATTAAAAGCCCTTTCTTTTCTATTATCCTTAATGGACAAGTGTCACGATTTCTTTAAATCTTTCCATGGGTTGAGACAAGGGGATCCTATTTCCCTGGCTATCTTTATTTTAGCTATGGATTACTTGTCTAGGGGGATTTCTGACTTTTTCTGTAAATTTTCCTAGTCTTTATTTTAGAACTTTGGGTGGTATCAACATTTCTCATTTATGTTTTACCGATGATTTCATTGTTTTCATGAATGCTTCGAAGAATAAGATTTCTAAAGTTTTGGGCTTATTTGATCAGTTTGAAGCTGTGAATGGTCTTGTTTTTAACAAAGTCAAAAGTGGTTTTGTTATCTCTAAGAATGTTCCTCATAATAGAATTTTGGATATTAAAAACCTTACGGGCTTTTCTCAAGCTATTTTGCCTTTAAAGTATTTAGGCATTCCTCTGTTTAAAGGTAGAAAGAAGTCTTTTCTTTTTGATGGCTTAATTTCCACGGTGCATAATCGTTTGGCTACTTGGGATTCCAAGTTTTTGAGTTATGGTGGTAAGGTTTGTTCTTATCAAAAGTGTTCTTGCCTGTATTCCTGTGTATAGTTTTCAAGTTCTTTTTCTTACTAAGGCGGTGTGTTTGAGGATTGATAGAATTCTCAACAAATTTTATTGGAGGGGTTCTTCTAATAATTCTAAAATCCATTGGTCTTCGTGGGATAAGTGTTGTGGTACTTTACAGAAAGGTGATCTTGGTTGCAAGTCGATGACTGATATGGCTTCTGCTTTTTCTTTTAAATTGTGGTATAATGTAAGGGCTAATGTTTCTTTGTGGGCTAATTTTATGAGAACTAAATATTGTGGGGTTCATCACCCCTCCAATTGTTTATAATCTAAAGGCCATTCTAAGGTTTGGCATCGTATGTGTCAGATTAAGTGGAAAGTTGAGCCCTATTTAGCTTGGAGTCTTGGGGAGGGTAATGTTTTCTTCTGACAGGATCATTGGATTAATGGTCAATCTCTTGAGGTTCTCCTTAACACGAATTTTATGAGTACGATTAAGGTCAACTTTTTCTTTTCTGGCATTGGTTGGGATTTGGATAAAATTTATTCTATTATTCCTGTTTTTATTATTAATTTGATTACTAATATTTCTCAAAACCGTAATGCTAAAGATGTTTTACTTTGTACTTTTACTAAAGATGTTTTACTTTATACTTTTACTAAAGATGGCCTTTTTAGAACTAAAGATGCTTGGCATGTGTTTAGAAATAAAAAGGATTCTTCCAAGCATTTTAAAATGATGTGGCACAAGAGCATTCATACTACGGTTTCTATTTTTAATTAGAGAATTCTTAAGAAGTTTATTCCTACGAATGAGCTTCTTAGGAAAAGAGGTTTGTTCATTACTTCTAAATGTCAATGTTGCTCTAATAATAAAAACTTACAGCATGTTTTTGTTTCTTCTCCTATTGCTGCTAAGGTGTGGAATTACTTTGAGGATTTATTTCACGTTAATTTTTTGGAGTCCTCACTGTTCTGTTCAGAATATGTTTGAGGATTGGATGGTTTGTGTTAAGGGGCATATTAGGAATGTTATCCCTCTTCTTATTGTTTGGTTTATTTGGTTTGCTAGAAACTACTCCCGGTTTAATGGTAATTTGATGGATCATCAGAGTATTATTCTTAGAATTAAGGAGAAGGTTAAAACCCTGTTTACTGCTCATCTTATTTCTTATAAAAGTTTTGATAACGTGCTTTTTACTATGGAGGGTTTTGATATTTCGCTTGATGGTTCTCAGGTCAATCTGGTGAACATAATTTTATATTGGCTCATACCTCAAGCTAACTATTTTAAACTGAATATTGATATCATTTTGGAAGGGAACATTTGGTGTCTCGGTGGCTTAATTAGGAATTTCAATGGGGCATATGTTTTGGGGTTTGATGGTTAAACTGATGAAACTAATAAGCTTGGTGGTATTCTTTTGGCTGTTTTTCATGGGCTTTATCTTTGTGCTGGTCGGGATATCCAGAGTATTGTTCTGGAATGCAATTTTAATGTGGACCTTAAAGCGCTGCTGGAATTGGATGGCAGCAGCTGTGGGTATTCTCTCTTCTATACCCGTAGAAATATTAAATTTATTCTGGATTCTATGAACTGTTCTTTTAATTATGTTTCTCTTGTGATTAATTCTTCTGCCCGGGCATTGGCTGAGCTTGGTAATAAGTTTAATGGTATTACTGATTTATCTTTTAAGAATCTTACTGGCCATATTCAAGGCTTGATTAATTTGGATCATAATAGTGTGCCTTATGTTAATGGTTTTTAATTTTCTGGGTGGGGTTTTCCTCCAGCGTTCTGTTTGCTGGGTTCGTTCCAGGTCTTGGTGGTGTCTTTGGACGGTTGGGGTTTCAGGGTGGTTGTTTTTGTTAGCTTGGCTCTTTGCTGGTGGTGTGGGTTTACTGGTTTGATTTTTGTCTAGGTTTTTTCGTCAGGCTGCAGGCAGGATTTTGTTTTTGGTCTGTTCTTGTTTATGTGGCTCTTCATTGGGTGGACTAAGCTTTGCTATTTTTCCCATTTTTTCGTCTGCTGGTCTATTCTCGCTGTCTATTCTTTTGTTTGCTGCTCTTGGTGTTGAAGCATTTTGCTTTCAACTCTAATTTTTGTTATGATTACTAACATCATGCATTGCTTTGATGTTTTTAAATTGGTCTATCAGTGTTCCATGGTGGTTTCCTGGATGGGGTTGAATTTTTATGGGACCTTCTTTATTGCCTGGAATTTTTTGTCCTGGTGGGTGTGGTTTTGCAGTAACAGGTATCCGTATGGCTATCACACTAATGAGTTTACTACCTTGTGGGACTTTTACAATCCAGGGAGTATTTACAATTTTTGTTTTCTATTTCGCAATTTAGTTTTTGCTGCTTGTTTAATTTTTGTTCTAGTATCTTTGCAGACTTGTTTTTCAGGTTTTTGGAGCTCCGCGCTCGTTTTGTGCCGGGTACGTGTGCTGTTCGAAGGGATAAGCTGATTGTGATTACTTTTTCCCTTTGCTTTTTGGATCATAGAATGTTACTAGATTTTTGTGTAATTTTGATTAATAGGGAACTCCGGCTCTTAGGTTTCTTTTTGTTTTTGATTGTAGCTCTCCGAAGCAGTAGTGAGCTAGAGGTCCCTTTAAGGACTGTGCATCTTTTTCCCTATATTAACGTGTAGGCCCGTAGGTGGGAAACCATGAACCTTTTTATATATGATCATATTTATTTTTAATTCAACCCATAATATAATCTAATTTTTTATATCTATAAATAATAATTAATTTCAGATATATTAATATGTTGTAAAAAATCAAATAATAATTAATTCTCATGTAGAAAATAAATTTAATAGACTTAAATCTTAAATAACACTTAATCTATAGTTAATATTTATATATAATCCCTCATAAAAAATCTTCCAACAAATAGAGGGAAGCAAAATGCCAAGCCCACAGAATTGTACCCAAATCATAAATGAAAGCACCAACAGTTTGTCAGAGGGAGCTGCTACCTCAAATTAAATTGAAATAAATAAAATCATGCATTTTAAAAGAAATATTAACTAGTTAAACTTTTACAAAAGAAATCCTTAATTCCAATATATATCTTCTTAGGTCTTTATTTACCTTCTCTTTGAATCTTATTTCTAATAGTTAACGTAACCTTTTTGATGGAAAATAGTAAGAAAAAAATAAAATAAAATATGTTGAAAATAATTAATATCACTTTTTAGGGAATATAATTAGAAATAAGTTACGTATGAAAGTTTAAATGCGCTAACCATTCAAAAAATTTAAATGTGTTGACTTTACTAAAGATGAAAAAAAATATTATTGGTACTGCTGCTCGGTAATGCTAGCATAGCACATTTTGTTTGATCTCTGAACGACGTTCTACATCCGGTCTCCGAACAAATTAATTTCTTCATAAAATGAAGTCTTAATTAGTAGTCAAAATTCTCTACCAAGAGGTCAAGAGGAGAAAAATTGATGCATCATGAATCAACTTTATTATCCTTTTGTCAGTTTGCCAAACTTTATGCTGCCACATCCTTTTTGCCTCTCTCACTTTCTCTCCTCTCCTTCTCCATGTTTTTAATTCAAATGACTTGTGACTATCATGGCATTGAATGCTATGTAAGCTAATGAGGAGAGAGGATCACAGCCATTAAGAAAAAATGCATGCATGCATTAAATGGAGAGATAGGTGAAAAGAAAGAAGGCCAACTGGCCAAAGGTATGCGAGTCATGAGAATGTTGTAGAAGGCTAGGTTTATCCGAGGGTTCAAATCAGAACATGCTCTCCTTTTCTATACTTGGCAAAAAACACCGTCTTTCTCTCCTCTCTCTCTCTCTCTCTCTCTCTCTCTCTCTCTCCTCTCTCTCACATCACATCATATACCACCGGATCATTTTCTCTCACCTCTCACTGCTCACTCTCTTTCTCTTCTCTTTCTGGCATTTTATCTCTCCCATATGCTAGCTTTCTGCGCCCTAAGCTCCTCGCTCTGTTCTCATTCTTCTTGTCTGCACTTCCGGCAGGGAGCGCGGGGCTGAGAAAGCGGAGGAAAGCCAGAGACAAGTAGCGCGGAGGACGGGACCGCCCGGGGGTGTTGTAAGAAAGGAGATCTTTCCGGGTTGTCGCCGTCTGGTAACCTCCGCAATCGATCGCAGAGATATAAGAATATTGTTGATCTTTTAGGGTTCGATCTCTTACAAATCATGCTTTAAAAAAAAGTTTTAAAAAATTCGAAAATTATGAAGTCGGTTATTAAGAACTTGTTTCTTAATTTCATGAAATCAAAAGACTCGATCTCTTTCTGCTTCTATTCTTCCTCTACACAGATCTGTAGTGGAGTCCATTGGCGCTTCATCTTGATTTCAGAAATCCTGATATCATCTTTCTTCTTTTCATATCTTAAAAGCAAAATCGTTAAACCGTTTTTCAAAAGACAAAAAAAAAAAATCTTAATTTTTAAATAATTGTATAAATATATTTCAGAACTTGCTTTCTAATTTCTGGAAATCAGATAATCTTCTTTGGTTTTAGCCAAACCCTAGATTAACTTTCGACTTCTATACAGATCTGCAATGGAGCCATTAGCACTTAGTTCAATAAGCAACGGGCACGTAGCAGCTAGTAACGGGGCTGCGGTGACCGGAAACGGATCTCAGATGGTAAGCACGCCGTGCGCGGGATGCAAGTTTCTCCGCCGCAAATGCCAACCCGATTGCGTCTTCGCGCCCTACTTTCCACCCGACGAGCCACAGAAATTTGTTAACGTTCACCGCGTCTTCGGGGCAAGTAACGTGACAAAGATCCTCAACGAGCTTCACCCATTGCAGCGCGAGGATGCGGTGAACTCTCTCGCCTATGAGGCGGAGATGAGGCTTCGCGATCCGGTTTACGGATGCGTTGGTATTATTTCTGTGCTGCAGCATCAGCTGAGGCAGCTGCAAATGGATTTATCGAGGGCGAGATCGGAGCTATGTAAGTATCAGGCGGCGGCGGCCGGGATGGAGCAGCTGTGGGGGCCTATGGGGCAGAATCAGCAGCAGCAGCAGCAACAAAGGGTGATGATGATGAGAGGGTATGGAGGGGGACCTGAGGTGGGGGGTTATGATGTGGGGTTAATGACTGCAGCGGCGTTCGGCGGGCAGTTTGGACGGTTTTCGGGGGCGGCCGGAGGTGATGATCGACAGAGCACTCTTGGCTCATCCTAGAGGTTTTCTTCTATCATTTTGTTTTCAAAATTTTATCTTTTAAATTCTCTTGCAATCATAAACATTATTATAGATGGTCGTCCATTTATCTAAATTTCGACTTCTTACTTGAAACTCTAATGGGGATCGAAGAAGGTTGGGAAAGGATTAAATGGAGTGGAGGGAGAGGCATAGTGATGGGTATGTAGAAGAGGAAGAGTGCAATTCATGGAATGATAAGTGGATGACAAAACAATCAAAATGTGAAGGTGAAAAAAGTATTTCTCATCAAGAAATTTCTCTGAAAGTTTTTTTTCTTTTCTAAAAGAAGGCCAACAAAAAACTTATACATAATGTAAAGGCTGTAATGAGTGGTAGATCATTATTGTTGCTTCTGCAATGAGATAAAAATTTTATGGAAGATTGCAGATATGCCAGTTAAAAATGATGAATACTTAAAAGGAGATTTTTTTTTTTTTTGGTGAGAAATCCTTATGAAGTTTTATTATTACTACTATTTTTTATTTTGGTTCTCAAGACAGTTTAGCCATTGCATAAATTACTGTATGCAATATATAGTTTAATTATTAGAGGAGCTTATGGTAGGTTTTCTTACATAGGGGTTGGGAGTAGACTTCGGCAATATATTAATGAGTTGTTTTAACTGGTTTATTAACATTATGATGCTTTTTTACCTCTATTTTTATTTTTATTTTTAATTATTTTCTATGATTTAATGTGATTAAGAAAAAAATACAGTTTGTATAATTAGAGAATGTGACAAATTTTCATCAAGATTTTACATGCATATGAGGGCATTACTAGCATAATGTGCTCCACATATGTACTCCCTGCTAACAATTGTACAAGCACAAACACAAATAATAATAATAATAAATAAACAATACCATAAAAATAATTGATTATAATCATTGTGATATATTGACTTAGAAATAATAAGTGATTAAATCATATCAATGTTGATTAATCATTTGAGATTATGTGTTTCATATATTTGCATGGTGGCTCTAATTGGTCTTAGTGGATTTTTATGTTGTTTTAACAAGATTTAGACTTCGTTTGGGATTGCTTTCTAAAGCGTCTTTTAAGTACAAAATTTTTTAATTTTAAATTTTTTTTTTCTAAAAATCTGCTTTAGAAAGCAGTAAGAAAGTCATCCCAAACAAAGCCTTAAAAGGTAGTTTTTCATTTGTGTAGGAGATTATAAAATTGGTTTTAGTCCTATTTTAGATAGTTGAAGAGTATATTAATGTAGAAATACTAAATGGTTGACCCTTACACATTAGCATTAACATTTTAGTTGAAATTATGTGCAAGTAGTCCAATTCTAATCCCCATTTCATCCACACCTCCAGCATATATAAGATAGAAAATCTGTGTAAGGATTGCTTTTAGTAATAAATCTAAGGAAAAAAGGAAAAGTGTGATTGAACTTTAATATTTAATCATAATTTTAATCATTATGTGATTATACCTCTTTTTTTTTTTTGTGGAATTTCTATTTTTGAAGATAATGATGCAGTTAAAGATATTACTTTTCTTTTTCTGTTTTTTATTTTGTTTTAAGACAAACTATAATCATGTGATGGAAATGTCTTTTCTTGTTACTCGAAGTATGTTGTAACTAAGGCTTGTTATTGTCCCTTAATTTCCCATCTCTTTTTCTTCCGTGCATACTCTCTCCTTAAAAAGGAGTTGCAGGTTCGAGAGCCAAGTGATGAAGGATTTCTCGAAATAATGAGATCAAACAGTAGATAGAGGCTTGGATTTTTCCTTCCATGGAATCCATTTACCAGAAATAGAATGTAGTCTTCGTTTGCCAGCTCGATCTTGCTACATGTCAAAACTTGGTGTCTGTATTGATTGTAATCTCCTCTTTCTCCTTCCAAACTCAGATCGATGACTGTATCTTTGTCTCCATTTTTAATAGTTCTCCATTAAATGTTACCGCAATTTAGCTACTTTAATTTCTTCTTTGTAAATCGATGTAGTATGTTTGATCTGCCAGCACTTATCTCTCAATGTGTTTCCCCCACTAAAATATGCTTTCAGCCAGTGGAAGGAATCCCAAAACAGCTATAGGAAATGGCCGTCTTAAATCCTAAAATTAGATGTTGTCAACATTCTCAATTCTGAACTATTAGAGATCATTACTGAACATCTCTTAAATTTTTGTAGTAGATCTATCTTTTTTACGAGCATTGTTCTGTATTATTTTTTATTGTCATGATTTTAACGTCAAGACAGAATTCTACAAACAAACATATGGATCAACGACAAAAAAACTCAAATGCTATGCTCTCCTATTAATGTCAATCTTAGGCTTAGGCTTCATTTTTGACAGTTTTTTACTGCTTTTTAAAGCATTTATTTTATATAAAAAATTTTAGTAAATTTTTTTTTTAGTTTAAAAATTATTTTGGAAAGTACTAATAAGAAAACTATCTCAAACAAAACCTTAGTTTGAGACAATTGTCATACTACTTTCTTAAAAGCTTTCTAGTATAAAAGTTTGTGTACAAATTTTTTTTTAGAAAACAATATAAAAGTTATCTCAAACGAAGGCTTTAACCATCTAAATTATCCAAAAGAGGATAGAAATTCAAAGAAAATAAACTCATAACATTGCTAATTTGCTATTGCGAGAGGACTGAAAGACTTACAATTTCAGGGTTTATAATTTTTTTATTAAAAGTTTAGAAACAAAGAGAAGAAGAATTAAATACATATAAGATTTCCAACATTGTAAACCAGTTGTCGCTATCATCTTATTTATTCAATGAAGCTTAATAGTCAGCTAGCCAATAATCTATATTAAAATGGAGTTTAAGACTTGTTAAAAAGACTAAAGGGCATCCTGTTATCAGCAAAGAAAAATTTATAAGAAGTGGTTAGTGTCCTACAAAGCAGTAAATTAAATAGTATTAAATAGCTAAATATTATATATATAATGAATCCAAAAATATATATTCGGTCAATGTCGGTTTCTTAATCCATTGAAATTTGAATGTTTAATTCTCTTCCACTGAGCAACTTCCATGCATGCTTCCAAAAAGATGAAAAGAAAAGTATGGTGTTCTTCAAGGCCATTGAAAAAGACCATAGAAAGCGTAGATCTTCAACTCTCTGCTATATTCACTTAGTTTGGAGCTATCTGATGGGAAAAGTGTCCATTTTCTGCTACTTGTTTAAGGGAAAAAGTGCATGCCATGGGTATGATTGTCCATAGAGTCAAACAATATACTTCAGTGCCATTGGAAGGAAAGCTTAAAGGAGGCTGCAAGAGAGTCAGACCATTTCTGATAAAGCATTTATTGAAAAGGTAAGATGGCGTTTTAAGGGTATAACTTATTTTTTTATTTTTTTTTTTTTTTTTTTTTGTAAATTTTGGAAACTAAGTCCGTATATATTAAAGAAAATAGATTACAAGTAAATAGTAACCTATAAACCTCAAAACAAAAGTCGAAAATCAAAAAAAAAAAGGGAGCTGAGACAGCCAAAAAGGGGTCTCAGGGAGAGGCTAGCCTCCAAGCAACATTACAAATACAGATTTGGAATAAGCAAACCCAAAACAGCCGAACGACTCAATCAACAATCAAAAGTATAAGTAAAATGAACCCTCTAGGAATAACCGGTTGCCAAAATTAACGCATAGGGGTAGACGAGCAACCAGCAAGCCGATGAGTCCAAAATAACGAAGAAAACATTTGTCAAAACACAATCTAAAGTAAGTGCACAGACCAGCCTCAACATCATTGACCCATCAAAATTCTTGCCTCCAACAACAGTAATTCGATCAAAAGCAGCAGAAATCAAAGAAACAATCAAGTAAGCAAAGCAAACCGAGCTGATAGCCTGTCCCAACCTTTCCAAATTTCTACTTTCTGAAGAATGGCAAATTTAATAATCTCCATGAGCTGAGTAGGACTATTCCACGAATTTGTAAACTGCCTTCTATTTCTTTCCAGCCAAAGATTATAAACCGTGCATGAAACAACTAAAAAACAGAAACTCTTATCCTCCCCGTTGACATACATAACATTATCATGAAATTCAAAAACTTGTAGGAGATTAGGCCTCAAAAGGAAATTCTATAAAACTGGAAGAACCAAGGAAATAATTGAAAAAGAGAAGTCACAATCAACGAACAAGTGATTATGCGTTTCCAAATGGCCTAGAAAAAAGGAGCAGTTGTGGTTCACTGAAATGTCCCTTTTAATTAAAACATCCGTACATTTAAGCTTCTTGATGATGGCCATCCACGAGTAACAAGAAAACTATAAAATAGGCCTTCTATGTCAAATGTAATTATGCCAAGAGACCTCATGCAAATGACTAAAAAACTGAGCAATGTAAACTTTATAAGAGGGCTTGCCCGAGCAAATCCAAGCTTAAATAGGTTGCTCGATAATAGGAATGCTCATGATTGCAGTTTTCAAATGATCCGGCCAAGATGTAAGTAATGCCCAATTTTGATTAACCCGGAAAGAATAAACCTTTAACTTCTCAAAATTTCCCACTGGGATAAAGTCCACCAAAGCAGATCCCTTACACCAAGGATCCCAAGCCATAGATATGTTACCGTGAGAAGGCACCGAAATAACAATTTGGCTTTTGATTTTTTGAGTAGTAGTACAAACCAATTTCCAAAATTTAGAGGCTGAGGAGGTCGGGTGCTTCCAAACAGAAAAATATCTAAATCTAAACCAGTTACTAGCAGTAGATTGGACATTATAGAACCTCTAAATAAAGGAACAAGAGGAAGCAAGATATAAAGCCTCAGAAGAGTTGATGCCTAAACCACCATATTGTGTAGTGATAGTTGTATCTTTCAAGGCAATAATGTGCATTTTCCTATCAGTAATGTTACCATGATATAAAAATTTTGAGCAAAGTTTAGAGATCATGTTTTGGCATTTCTGAGGTATAATGGATCCTCTAATCCAGTAAGCAATAGAATTAGCAATGGTGTGTTTCAAAAATTATACTCTATCTGCAAAATAAAGAAATTTGATTTTCCAACCATCAAGTAGATTAGTGATTTTACTCAGGAGTGGTTGGAAGTGAAAAAACTCATGCCTAGTGTGGGAAATAGGAAGCCCCAAATACTTCAGATAGGATTCCACCTTGGAGATGCCAAGAATGTTGCAAACACCTTCCGAGTGAATAGAAATTTTAGAAAAAAGGATCGAGCTTTTAACAGGATTGATGTAAAGCTTGAAAGCGTTTGCAAAATAATTAAAAGAATCCTTCGGGATGACAGCAGAGAAAGGGGACACATTACCAAAAACAAGCAAATCATCCGCGTATAACAAGTGATTAAAATTAACCTCATCACTAAAGCTCTGAAGAAAGGGAACATCAAAATTCTGAATAAGGTAGCAGGAAAGGGCATCCATCACAGTGCAAAAAAGAAGTGGGAATAGAGGGCAACCTTGATGAAGACCCGAGGAGGAAGAGAAAAATCCTTCAAGGGTGTCATTTAAGCAAATAGAGAAGTGCACACCCGACAAGCATCCATCAATCCACTTGATAAATTGATCGGAAAACCCTTTTGTTTCATCCTACTTTTAAGAAAATCATGTGACACTGTATCAAAAGCTTTCTTGATATCAAGTTTGGCACAGAAAATATTATGAGCTAAAGAAAATTCTCTAAGAACTTCATATGCTAAAAGGATGTTATCTGTAGAGCACCTTCCCTTAAAAAACCCCACTTGACTGTAATGAATAATATGAGGCAGCACCAGTTTCATCCTGTTAGCTAATACTTTGGCCACAATTTTGTAAAGCACATTGCATAATGATATAGGCCTATAGTCATTAACATTTGAAGCACGGGGACCTTTAGGGATTAAAATAAAAGTCGAGGCTTTGACAACTTGGGGAGGATGTCTAGATTTATAAATATCCTTAACAGCATTGCAGACCTGTAAACCAATGATGTGCCATGAGAGTTTGTAAAAAGAAAAGGTGAACCCATCCGGTCCCAGGGCCGAATTGCTTTGTCCAGAAAAACCACATCTTTAATCTCCTCATTAGAAAAGGGAGCCAAGAGGGAAGGTAATAAATTATCAGGAATAACCTTCCTAGAGGGGATATTAAAATTGAGAGAATTACGAGGCTTGGGGGTATTGAAAGAATCTTTAAAATGGCTAATAAGACCCTTAGCAATGGCTAATAAGACCCTTAGCAATGTCCCTATGGCAAGTGTAATGATCCATAGGGGTAGTGATATCCCTGATGTTATTCAGATTGGCCTTGGCCCAAATTTTGGCATAAAGGAAACCAAGGTCGTCCTCTACTTTAGATAGCTAATACTCTTTAGCCCTTTGAGAAATCCAAGACGCCCAAGAAGCTTGAAGCTTAAGAAGATGTTCCTTGATAATCTTCAGGTTTATATTGAGATTAATGTCCAAATTAAGAAGAGTTTTGAAGAGCCAAAAGTCAATCATGCTGCTTGCTTTTAAATTCCAAAATGGAATTAAAGAGATAGTGAAAAGAAGACCAATTCTTTCTCTTAAGCTTAGCCTTGAGGCATTGAAGATTTCTATATAAGGAAGCAATGGGGCTACAAGGATTGCATTGAGAAAAGAAATCCAAAACGTCCTCCCAAAATCCATCCATGTGAATCCAATAATTTTTAAAGAGAAAATGACGAGTCGTATAAGATCTGGGAGCAGCAAATAAAACCAAGGGGAAATGGTCTGAGTTAGCCGTGGGAAGGGTGTTGTAAGAAGCTTAAGGAAAGACTTCAAGAAATTTAACATTCACTAACATCTTATCCAGCTATATGTGAATAGGCTGGCTAGTTTGCAAATTAAACCAAGTGTAAAAAAGACCAACAGATGAAAGTTCTTGCACACCCCGTTCAAAAATAAAACTATTAAGTTCCCCCAGTCTGCTAGGAAATAACTCATAACCACCAGCTTTTTTAGAAGCAAAACGACAACAATTGAAATCCCCCAAAATAATCCATGGATGAGGAGCAAGAGGAACTAAACCTCTGAGATCATGCCAAAGAGATTCCTGTCCCAAAGTAGTATTCTCAGCATAAATAACCGACATAAATATGGGGGAAGGGAGCCAAATGAAAGAGATCCATGTATCATTTGGGCCGAAGTAAAAAGAGGATAGAAGGAAAAGATCGAAGAATCCCATTTCAACCAAATTCTAGTAGAAGTAGAGAGGTTAAAGTTGTTACAGCTTTCCTCATTGCTAAAAATGAGATGGGAATTCACAAACCAGGGATCCTGAAGAGCAGAAGAATGAACTTTAGCTTCAAGGATACAAAGAAACTTAAGACTTTGAGAGGACACCAAATCTCTACAAACACAAACTTTGTTAGAGTTATTAAAACCCCTCACATTCAAACTTACTAATGGGGGCATGGACATTGATCAATATTTGGATGATGTTTTCCTTTATGGCATTTTTCCCTCACTTCGGGAAAACCCGTCATTACCGGCGGAGAATATCCGCCGCTAATAGAATATTTCCGTCGAAATTATAGGTTTCCGACGCACGTTTCGGTGGAATTATCTGCGCCGGTTAGGAGCACGTCGGTAAAAGTCTTCTGGCGCATACGTTTGCGCCGGAACACTTTTCGGCGCACTTTCCGACGCATTACCGGCGCAAAAAATGATGGTAGTCATCGACATTTTGGCTGCTGTCTCCGGCGACATATGCGCCGGTAATTTCCTTCGTATGATTGCGCCAGCAATTACCGGCGGAGAAAACACCGTTGATACGCCGTAAATAACCTGCGGGATGTTTACGGTGCAAAATATGCGCCGGGAATGGCCGGTGGATATGATGCCGGAAAGATCAACGGTAATTTCCGGCTTACGCAAAACGCCGGTTAGATCGATACGGTTTGTTGTATCGTTGTTTCCGGCGACGTACAGGCGCAAAATCCGCCGGAAACCTATAGCATTCACAAAAAAAAATTACCTTCCCAGCCAACAATCAGATTTCCACACCTACAAACCTATACAAATATATATCCACAACAGTTTATAACATTTCCAGAACAATTTATAACAATTCAAAGATGCACAAAAACATAAATACTCATTAAAAGAAACTGTTCAATAGTAATAACCAACTAAAAACATCAAATATTGTTCAATATTACAGATTCAAAGAAAATAAATAAGTTCATAAAATAAACTAAACTACTCTGAATCCATGGACTCCTCCTCAGCTGGAGCTACCTATTTTCCACTCATCTGCTCCCTCATTTTGCGCATTTCATCCAACAACTGATTGTGTTGCTCCTGCATCTGCATTTGAACCTGCGCTTGCAACTGAGCTTGCCAATCAGCTTGTGATTTTCTTACTTGTTCTAGCTCAGCTTATAGGGCACTTATTTGTTGAGCTTGCAAGGATTCATGAGAATTGGATGCAGTAGAGGAGGTCATCGCCTCGTATGCCTAAGCTTGCGCACCTAAACCATAAACTCTCCCATGCTGCATTCCTCCGACGGTTAATGTCTTCTGACATTGAGATAATCGGTTATACATCCAACTTCTTTGATTTCTAATATCCATAACCTACATATAAGAGCAAATAAGTAATGAATTATCGCGATTAATTAGATCTGAAACTTATTATATAGAGATGTAAAAAGATAGGGTACTTGTAGAAAATTATGATCATTTAGCATTGCCTCTAAGAGTAAAGACACTCATTCACGTACATGAGCATCCTCATCTCTGCAATACTTTTATATCAATCACACAATAGGCCTTAAACATTCCTCCACTATATATCACACAATAGGCCTGAAGCATTGTCTCCATTTAGCATTATCTCTAAGAGTAAAGACACTCAACCACTTTAGCATCCTCATCTCTACAATACTCAACTTAATTTTTTACTTCTCTTTTAATGGCCAACATTATGTGACATAAAGCATTGCAGGTCTCACCATCATTTATAGAATTTTACCTACAGGTTTATTTGGTCCTTTTCTATCACACAACAGGTTTGATGTATTCCTCCACTTTAACCAACCAACTTGAATTCTACTAATAACATGTTTTCTTATTAATGACTTAATCGCCCAAAGCACTTTTCCATAGCATATGTAAATCCTTTATTTTCTAAAATTAACTCTCCATAGCACTTCTCTTTGAACTTTATCATATGTTTTTATCTAATTCAATAAGTATCATATGTAAATCCTTCTTATTCACTCTATATTTCACCATGGATAAAGAAAAAAAGATATGGGCTATGATCCTTGATGTAATCCAACTGAAATAGAAAATATTTGGTCAAAGCATGCCCATGCATGCAATGTGTTTAAACATAACATATGTAGATCCTCCTTACTCACTCTATAAGTGTCCATAATAGATACTTATTCTCAAAAAATGTATATCTTCCATAATAGACACTTATTCTCAATATGATTAAGCATTCCAAAGGCTAGTACTATCTTCCCACTACCTAAATCAACACTTGGAGATATCAAGACCATCTATCTTGGAAATGTATGGTAAGAACATCCATGGCTAAAGCAAAAAGCATACAATAGGGTACATCCGCTTGCAAATGTATGGTAAGAACATCCATGGCTAAAGCAAAAAGCATACAATAGGGTACATCCTCTTGCAAATGTATGGTAAGAACATCCATGGCTAAAGCAAAAAGCATACAATAGGGTACATCCTCTTGCAAATGTATGGTTAGAGCATCCATGGCTAAAGCAAAAAAGAAATTCATGGCTAAAGAAAAAAAGATATGTTCTTAAAACTAATCTATGTAATCCAACTGAAATAGGAAAAGATTTCGTCAAAAGAAACGAAAAAATAAAACCTTCCGTCGGCAAAGATGAACGACCGTCGTCGGTGAAGCGACCACAAAAGCTATGAGACTCGTCGGCAAACTCCTCTGACCGCCGGCGACGACGATCTACGGGCAAGCGACAGCGATCTACGGGCGAGCGACGGAGGGCGACGGCGATCTACGGGCGAGGTGAGAGAACGGAAGGAAAGAAGTGACGGGCCAGAGGGGCTCGGTTTCGGAAAATAGGGCTTTCGATGGCAGATACGATGCTGGAGATTTTTTCG
The DNA here is from genome assembly GCA_016618105.1 of Dendrobium huoshanense. Lineage (NCBI taxonomy): Eukaryota > Viridiplantae > Streptophyta > Magnoliopsida > Asparagales > Orchidaceae > Dendrobium > Dendrobium huoshanense. Next base: position 71,925,553 of record CM028344.1, on the reverse strand, counting down.
GCGCAACATTCGCCGGTTTTATTTTGTTGAGTTTAAATAACCCGGCGCAATATCTGCCGGTAATGGCCCCGGTGATTTTCTGCCTTAAAGTGCGACAGAAATAGTGAGATATTAGTTTATTCCGACGCATAGACCGGCGCCAATATCGCCGGAACCTTTCCGGCATCGTTGGCGCCGGTAAATCCGCCGTAGGTTTTCCATCGCAGCATGCGCCGTTGCAGGCGTCGTTTTTTACCAGCGCAAAATGATCCGCTGGAACGTCCGACGGTAATCGCGTGTTTTCCCGTAGTGCCTCTAGTTGGCTTTTAGGAAGGAGATGGTTGAGCTTTCTATTTTTGACTCTATTTAACCACAGAAGAAGAGACTGTGTCATCTTGTGGGGGGTATCTGATCTATAGAAGGCGAAGAGGAGGATCTTCATCCAGGGAAGCAAACTTGTTGTTAATAATGATGGGTTTAGTGGAGGGGGGAGGGGATGAGATAATGATATGAATAGGAAAAGACTGTTCAGGATCGGGGTTGTGATTGGTTGAAGAGGAGGAATCTTCAGAAGTGAAATTTAGATTAGGAATAATTGGTTCTCTGCCTGGAGCAGAAACCACCACAGGGATATTAGGAAGAAAAGATTCAGTGGCTGCCAGAGAGAAAGGAGTTTGAGCTTGTAAGGGAGTGTTTCTAAGTGGTTGATTAAGAGGTAGATTATCAGGAGGAATGACCACCTCAGTGGAGATAGGGGGTGAGGAAGCATAGATAGGCTGGGTTGGGAGAGAGTGTAATATATGAATCATAGGGGGAAGTGAAGGTAGAGTGACTGTAGGAATAATAGGTTGGGCCAATGATTTCTGGGTGGAGGTGATATTATCAAGTGGTCGACGAGAGGGGTTGCAGCCAGTGCTGTGGCCTCTGAATTTAGCGGGAGGAGGATGTTTTGGTTTGGGATTGGGGTTAGACGGACAAAGAGGCAACAATTTTAAGGGTATAACTTATGAGCTTGTGGCCATTTATAGGATCTTCTATTCCTTTTCAACTGTGAAATTAAAGACGCCCTAGCTCCAAGCTAAGAAAATCAAAACCCTAGTTTTGTTTGAGATCTTTCTTTGATAGTTTTTTACTCAATAGTAGATTGGAAAATTTAATGATGATGAAGATAGTCAAAGATGAAATAGGGACAAAAGGTTAAGATAGATGATCAGTGATGAAAATTGGAGAGCAGAGCAAAAGTTGTCATTATGGCTTTCTTGAAATTGTGTGTGTGTGTGTGTGTGTGTGTGTGTGTGTGAGAGAGAGAGAGAGAGAGAGAGAGAGAGAGAGAGAGAGAGAGAGAGAGAGAGAGAGAGAGAGAGAGAGAGAGAGAGAGAGAGAGAGTTGCCATTATAGCTAATCCAAATTTATGTGTAGAGAGAGAAAAGAAAGAGGCATTGATGGTTGGGAGGGATAGAAAACATAAAAAGAATTCTGAATGAGAATTTGAGTATAGTTTAAATGTTAGAAATTAATGTAGCCTCCATTTGATTTAGGTGAACAATCAGCATTTGCCTAAATAAAACTCAATGTAATCTTTCTACTTTGGCTTATCCACATAAGTAGAATCGAGCCGAATCTTAATTTTTATGAGAAAGTATTTATGTATGTAACATAATTTAATGAGAAATATGCATAATCATTAGATTGAAATTTCTTTGTATACACGTAACATTTCAAATTGAATAGACAGTTCTTAAAAATTTCTATTAGTTTTTCATTATAGAGCTTCTATTCATGTGGGAGGGTGGCCTAGAAAAAAAATTTACATTATGGGCAGTGTTACTTTCGATAATGGGTGAATTCTTATCATACGGTATGCTTTCCAGTTGGAGCACTACAGGCAAGTAGCTTGCCTATATTACATGAAAAATACTAAATTTTTTACTTTGAAGCATGGGGGCAAAAACACTTGATTTGACTGTCATTGTATATTCTTACATGCAAACCATCCATTCAGGTGAAATAAGGATGCTTTCATTAAAAATAAAATGGAGATGACAAAACCTCCACCAAAATTAAGGTTAAGCTGTGAGAAAATATTTCAAAGAGTAAATTTTATACACACGATAATTGATTCTCCAATATTATCTATTTATGAAGTGCTTGATACGGAGTTACTCATAATTAAATAAAGAAGAGCTAGAATTTTTTGGTCTTCGCCATATTAGAGAACAACTTAATTAGACATAATTTAAATATTATGCACATAGAGAAGAATATTTTCAACAATGTGTTCTATATAATGATGGACATTAAGGAAAAATTTAAAGATAATATAAAAGCTATGATAGACTTGAAAGATATTTTTTTGGAGGAAAATACTTGAGCTGAAGGAAGCTCAAAATGGCAAACTTCTAAAGCCAAAAGATTTATTCTCCTTCACTCTAGATCAGAGTCAAGCAGTTTGTGAATGAGTGTAGAGCCTAAAAGTACCTCATGAATATACTTCCAACCTCAGTAGATGTATTGACATGAGATTGACAAGATTATTTGGATTGAAATTTTATGACTATCACATCTTCATGATATGCTTGCTGCCAATTACACATTGAATGATCAATCTGTGAAGCATAGTTGGTGTATGAGACTATTATAACTCGAGCTCGCAAGTTTATATTTTTTATGATAACAAACACTATAGCTCACATCTTTATGTTTAATTATATTTTAATGTATATTTATTTGTGTGTGTACTAACATTCAAGAATTCAATACATCATCCAACAAAAATTCTAGGCTCAAGATTGGGTAGAAATAGTGTAGGTATTATTATATATAAGAGTTTGAAGGATAATGTTATAAAAATTAATAGGATTGGAGATAGAATTATAGCTTTAAAGATTGTTGTTGAGGATAAGATTGTTAATATTATAAGTGCTTATGCTCCTCAAGTAGGTTTGGATATGAGTTCTAATTCAAATTTTTTGAATGTCTTAGAAGAATTATTACAAAAGATACCTCTAGAAGAAAGAGTTCTTGTTGGAGGGGATTTAAATGGACATGTTGGTAGAGAGGTAGATGATTTTAAAAACATTCATGGTGGCTATGGTTTTGGAACAACAAATGAAGGTGGCAAGACCATATTTGATTTTTGTTTAGCTTATGATTTTTCAATTGCTAATACCTTATTTAAGAAAATTAATGAGCATCTCATCACTTATAAAAATGGATATAGTACAACCCAGATTGACTATTTTCTTATAAGAAAATTAGATCATTTAGATTGCAAAGATTGTAGAGTTATTCCGAGTGAATATTTATGTACCCAACATCGATTATTAGTTTTCGACTTTAAGATAAAGGGCCAGGTAATAAAAAATAAAGTAAAACGATATTCTAGGATTATATAGGGGAATTTAAAGAATATTAACAAAAATATTTTTGAGAGTAAAATTTTAAATCTTAAGGTTTTATCTGTGCATGAGGATGCTAATGTTATGTGGGAAAAAGTGGCTAGTGATATTAAGCATATTGCAACAGATGTGCTTGGAGTATCAAAGGGAAAAGCTCCTAATAGTAAAAATAGTTGGTGGTGGAATCCAAATGTGCAAGAAAAGATTACGAATAAGAAAATTTGTTATAAAAATTGGTTTAATTTTAAAAATTCTGATAATTGGGAAAGATATAAAGAGGCTCGTAAGGAATCTAAAAAAGTAATATGTGATGCAACGACCTTAGCTTTTAGTGATTTATATAATAGATTAGATACTAAGGAGGGAGAAAGATATATGTATAAGTTAGCCAAGCAAAGAGATAGGAGTAGTAAGGATTTAGTTCAAGTGAAGTGTATTAAGGACGAAGATCAAAAAATACTTTTCTTTGAAGATGATATTCAACAAAGGAGGATGAGATATTTTGCTAAACTTTTTAATAAAAATTATGAAAATAAGATTGACTATAGTGACCTTAGCACCCTAAATAAAAATAAAGATTTTTATTTTTATCGACGCATTAATAAAACCGAAGTTAGAGAGGCTTTAAAGAAAATGAAGGGTGGAAAAGCTGTTGGACTTGATGATATTCCAATAGATGTGTGGAAATGCTTAGGAGATGAAGGAATTTTTTAGCTTACTAAACTTTTTAATATTATTTTGAAGACTAAAAAGATGCCAGATGAGTGGAGAATGAGTGTGTTAATTCCTATTTTTAATAAAAAAGGTGATGCATAAGATTGTGCGAATTATAGAGGTATTAAGTTAATGTGTCATACTTTAAAACTATGGGAGCGAGTTATGGAGCATAGGTTGCTGCGTGATACTAATGTTTCTCAAAATCAATTTGGATTCATGCCGGGTTTGTCGACTATGGAAGCCATACATTTATTAAGAGGCTTGATGGAGAAATATAGAGAAAATAAGGAGGATCTACATATGATATTTATTGATTTAGAAAAAGCATATGATAAAGTTCCAAGAGAAGTTCTATGGAGAGTTCTTGAAAAGAAAGGAGTTAATAATGCTTATATTCAAATCATTAAAGATATGTATGCAGGAGCTATTACTTATGTTCAAACACAAGGTGGTTTGACCAAGTATTTCCCTATTTCGGTTGGGTTACATCAAGGATCGGCCTTAAGCCCATATCTTTTTTGCTTTAGTCATGGATGCTTTTTGCTAATGATATTCTTCTTATTGATAAGACTAGAGGGGGAGTTGAAAGTAAACTTGAATTATGGAGGTCAACATTAGAGACTAAAGGTTTTCTCTTGAGTAGATCTAAAATGGAATATATGGAGTGTAATTTTAGTAGAAATAGACCTAGTGAGGGGATTGTGACTTTGGGCGATCAAGTCATTAATAAGAGTACGCGTTTTAGATATCTTGGATCTATTGTTCAGAATGATGGTGAAATAGATGGAGATATTATTAGAAGAATTCAAGTTGGATGGTTGAAGTGGAGAAATGCTTTGGGCTTGTTGTGTGATAGAAAAGTACCCCTCAAACTTAAGGGAAAATTCTATAAGATGGTAGTGATGCCTGCAATGATTTATGGTGCTGAATGTTAGCCATTAAAAGAGAAGCATAATACTAAGTTAAGTGTGGCAGAGATGAGGATGCTCAAGTGGATGAGTGGCTTTGCCCTTAGAGATAGGATACGAAATGAGTATATACGTGAAAAGGTTCGAGTAGCTCCAATAGAAGATAAGATTAGAGAGAGTCGCCTTAGATGGTTTTTGTCATATAAAACGGCAGCCTTCCAATGACCTAGTTAGGAGAGTAGAGGTATTAGATTTGACTTATGTTAAGAAAGGTAGAGGCAGACCTAAAAATACTTCGTTAGAAAATATTAGGAATGAACTTTCTTTATTAGATTTAAACGAGAATTTGACATTTAATAGGACACAATGGAGAAAAAAGATTCATGTAGCCGACCCCACGTAGTGGGATAAAGGCTTGTTATTGTTGTTGTACTATTTTAAACTAATCGTATAGGATGATCGTACAAGATCATACTGAAAGATCTTTGATGGCAAAATTAATTTTGAAAGTTTGTTAGGATTTTTAAGCTCTTATGAACTAGTCTCGAGGAAAAATAAGAGGGGGTGAATTGAATATTTAAAAACTTATTTAACAAAAAGAAAAATATTTTTAAATCTTATATAAAAAATAAATTAAATTAATAATAAAAATATTAATTAGAGATTTCACCCAAGTAATTAATCATAATAAAACATATAGTGTAGAAAATAATTAAAAAAACACACCAGATTTATAGTGGTTTGGTCCAACCTGACTTACGTCCACTCCTCGAAGGCACCCTCCTAGTATTATACTAAACCTTTAATGACACTTCTTTATCCCCCACAGCTATGTGGAGAAGCCCTTACAAAATTACTTTCACCTTCCTCGGTATGATGGAGTATCCAAGTCCTTTGACACCCAATAGATCTTCTTCTTCCCAAAACTTCTCTCAAGAAAAATCTTGAATCTGATGATACTAAGGTAAAAGTTTGCCAGAGCAACCATGTGAAACCCCTTTCACACTCCCTTGAAACCCCCTCCAAGGATCTTCTCCCTCTCTCAAACTCCACCATATTCTCTCTCCCTTTAAAGTTCTCTCTTTAACTTTTCTCTAGAAGAACGAAGCTTCAATAGTTGCTAAAGACACTTATCAAGTGCCTTGATAAAGCTTAAATAGAGGATTTTGAGAAACCCTAAAAATTAATCTTGGCGGTAAAGATCGTCTAGGTTTATCTTAGGATCGTCTTGTACGATGTGCTTAGAAAGGGGGCTTCAAAAAATCCTAAAAAACTTAATTCTGGCACAAAATATCATTCTGGTATTTTGTAGGATCATCCACTATGATGTGTAAAATTTGACCAAATTGTTCTAGATGAGAAGAGTGGAGGGTAGTGTTAGGTACTCGACAGCCAACGTAAAACTTATCGAGTAATAATGTCATGAATTCTCTAGAAAAAGTGGCTAGTGATATTAAGAATATTGCAAAAGATGTGCTTGGAGTATCAAAGGGAAAAACTCTTAATAGTAAAAATAGTTGGTGATGGAATACAAATGTGCAAGAAAAGATTAAAAATAAGAAGATTTGTTATAAAAATTGGTTTAATTTTAAAAATTTCAATAATTGGAAAATATATAAAGAGGCTCGTAAGGAATCTAAGAATGTAATATGCAATGCAAAGACCTTAGCTTTTAGTGATTTATATAATAGATTAGATACTGGGGGAGAAGGATATATGTATAGGTTAGCAAACAAGGATATAGAAGTAGTAAGGATTTAATTCAAGTGAAGTGTATTAAGGATGAAGATCAAAAAATACTTTTCTTAGAAGATGAAATTTAATAAAGGTGGATGAGATATTTTGCTAAACGTTTTAATGAAGATCGTGAACATAAGATTGACTATAGTGACCTTAGTACGTTAAATGAAAATAAAGATTTCTATTTTTATCGACGTATTATTAAAATCAAAGTTAGAGTGGCTTTAAAGAAAATGAAGGGTTGAAAAGTTGTTGGACCTGATGATATTCCAATAAAGGTGTGGAAATGCTTTGGAGATGAAGGAATTTCTTAGCTTACTAAACTTTTTAATACTATTTTAAAGACTAAAAAGATGTCAGATGAGTAGAGAATGAGTGTGTTAATTCCTATTTTTAAAAGAAAGGTGATGCACAAGATTGGGCAAATTATAGAGGAATTAAGTTAATGTGTCATGCTTTAAAACTATGGGAGCGAATTAAGGAGCATAGGTTGTGGTGTGATACTAATGTTTCTCAAAATCAATTTGGATTCATGCTGGGTAGGTCGACTATGGAAGTCATACATTTATTAAGAGTTTTGATGAAGTAATATAGATAAAATAAGGAGGATTTACATATGATATTTATTGATTTAGAAAACTCATATGATATAAGTTCCAAGAGAAGTGTTATGGAGTGTTCTTGAAATGAAATGAGTTAATAACACTTATATTGTAATCATTAAAGATATGTATGCATGAGTTATTACTTGTGTTCAAACACAAGGTGGTTTGACCAAGTATTTCCCTATTTCGGTTGGGTTACATCAAGAATCTGCCTTAAGCCCATATCTTTTTGCTTTAGTCATGGATGTTCTCATTAGACATTTACAAGAGGATGTACCTTAGTGTATGCTTTTTGCTGATGATACTCCTCTTGTTGATAAGACTAGAGAGGGAGTTGAAGGTAATCTTGAATTATGGAGGTCAACCTTAGAGTCTAAAGGTTTTCGCTTGAGTATATCTAAAATGGAATATATGGAGTGTGATTTTAGTAGTAATAGACCTAGTGAGGGGATTGTGACTTTGGGCGATTAAGTGATTAATAAGAGTATACATTTTAGATATCTTGGATCTATTATTTAGAGTGATGGAGAAATAGATGGGGATATTATTAGCATAATTCAAGTTGGATGGTTGAAGTGGAGGAATGCATCGGGTTTGTTGTGTGATAGAAAATTACCCCTCAAACTTAAGGAAAAATTCTATAAGATGGTGGTGATGCCTGCAATGCTTTATGGTGCCAAATGTTGGCCATTAAAAGAGAAGTATAATACTAAGTTAAGTGTGGCAGAGATGAGGATGCTCAGGTGGATGAGTGGCTTTACCCTTAAAGATAGGATACAAAATGATCATATATGTGAAAAGGTTAGAGTAGCTCCAATAGAAGATAAGATGAGGTTTGGTCACATAAAATGGCGGCCTCTCGATGACCCGGTTAGGAGAGTAGAGGTATTAGATTTAACTTATGTTAAGAATGGTAAAGGCAGACCTAAAAAGACTTGGATAAAAAATATTTGGAATTACCTTTCTTTATTAGATTTAAACAATAATTTGACTTTTAATAGGACACAATGGAGAAAAAGGATTCATGTAGCTGACCCCACTTAGTGGGATAATGGCTTGATGTTGTTATTGTTGTAGTCTTTGACGATATCAGGATAGTCCTGGACGATCAATTCAAATTTATACAGATCATCTAGGATAATATTATGGATTGTCCTGGATGATTAGAAGAAAAGTTATGGTATTTCATCTTGGATAATTTAGGAAAATCAAATATGTCGGCAAACATCATCCAATATGATATATAGATCGTCCAGGATGATCTGATTGAACAATTTAACCATAATTAATCTCCTAATCACATGATCAATTTAGGTATGATTGGTATTGATTGTCCATGATGATCTAGATCATCAAAGATGATTAGAATAAAATTTAAATCTTAAATCCTGACCTAAATTATCATTGGCGGCTATTTTCCAGGTCATAATGAATTGTCCTGGACGATCGAAATCGTCCAGTATGATTAGTTCAATGAGTATATCATCCTAGATAATATAAATCATTTAATATGATTAGTTCAAAACTTTAACTTTTGATTTTGACTCAATCTCACTCCCTCTAAGTGTGTGTGTGCGGATGGCCACCAAGCAAGCATACACCCTTATAGGACTTAACTCAAGAATTCAAAAATACATCAATAAATATTATAAAAATTATAAGAACATAATATATTCTATCCAATCTTGAGCCTTGAATATTTATTGGATGGTGCTTGGTATTTTTAAAAACTTAGTACATATAAAAATAAAAATATATTACAAATATAAGAGACAACAGGATATGAGCCACAATATTTATTATTATCAAAAAAATATAAACTCATAAGCTCAAGTTATAATAAATAAATACATGATGAACATCACTAAGATAATTATAGATTTAAAAATTAATACAGGACTTAACTTTTGATTGAATTTGTAGATTTAAAAATATTTTCTCCTAATCTCTCCATCACTAAGATAATTATATTAAAAAGTTTTGAAAATTAAAAGTTTTTTTTTTTAGGATTAAAAAAATTATAAAATAGATAAACTAAAATAAATACAGGATAAACATATGCAACTTAAACACAAATACAGTTGGTTCTCCCCCTTTGACATTATTAAAAAGAAGATAAGCACATAAAAAGAAAAAAAAATGAAACAAACACAAAAGATCAAATCGACTAATGATTAGTTGGGGTGATGGTAATGTTTAAGAAGAATCAATTAGTTTCAGTAAATGTTCTTGAAATGAGAAACTTATCTCCTAATTTTATTTAAAAATATAATAAGAAATATATTGACCACACTAAGATCTAGAAAGATTAGAAATTTTGAATTTTATCAATCCTAGCTTAGGCTCCTTACAGATTAATATCTTTTTTAAAATAAAAATCTAATTCATATAAGAAATAAGATAAGATAAGTGATATGTTCAAACTTTTTTAAAAAAATATATATATATGATAGAATAATATTACAAAGTAATCAACCAAAATCATTATTTTTAAAAATCAAGTGTTTGAAGATATCAAGTAGTACACGAATTCTTCTAAGATTTAAAGATTTTAAAGAGGAGGAAGTTTAATTTGTTGTAGGCTCATTTTATGCCTCTTATCAGCTGTTTGATGTACTTTATGCATCTTTTGATTTTTGATACACTTTGTATATCTTTCAATTTTTGGCGATCATTTTGCATCTTTTCAATTTTCTTTTGGGCTCATTTAATGTCTCTTGCCATTTTTGCGAGCTAGCTCCCTTTTGAAATCTTTAAAAACTCTCAGTTATGACGATATCTTCCAAATATAAGAAAAGAAAAACTCACTTTCCAATATAAGGAAGAATAAATCATAAAACAAAATCAAATTCATATGATAAATACAATAACCTGGTAAAAAAAACCTTAAAGAGATTTAATGACTTTGAGCATTAGTTATATAAGATAAATTACTATAAGAATATATAATATATCTCAATTTCAAAGTCCAAGTTTAAATTTGAAATAGATTTTACTTCAAAAAGAAAATATACCACAAAAGGAGTTAGAAGAAGAGAGACAATCATAAATGTTTCTTTCTTTAATTGATTTAGGGAAGTCAATTACTGCCTACTAATTTTTTAGGTAAAAAGAAAGTAAAATTTTTATTTTTAAAAAATTGAGATAAGTTAATTGATTCTCTTAAGGAAATACAATATAAATAATGATTTATGTGTATAGATTCAAGATAAATCACAAAAAAAAACATACATGAAAAATAAAATATAATGATTACAAAAAATATCAAAAAATAGCACAAAAAATTTAAAATGAATAAAATAAAACAAAGAACATATATGCATGTAATAACTAAACACATAAATAAAACTTTATACCTCATTACCTTGTTCATGGTCTGATGATTTAGAAACTAGGTCTGCCTAGAAGATTTTTTTCTTTTTATCATCTGCCCTTTTTACAATTAGTTTAGCTTTACCCTTTTTCTTTACAGGAAGAGTTTTCAAATTAGGGCACTGGTTTTTCACATATCCAGGTTTTCTACATCCAAAGTAAATAACGTTAGTGAAAATCTTAACATTCTTACCATTTTTACCTTTGTTTCACTTTTGCTGATGCTTTTGTTTGTACTTTAAAAGGCTTTCCAATTTGCTTGTTAAGTTATCACTTTCTTCATCTACTAAGCCACTTTTCTCTGTGTCTTTAGTTTTTAACATTATCGTTTCACCTGCATCCAAAAGTCTTTGACCCAAACTTTGCTCATAGGCAATGAGTTAGCCAATCAAATTATCAATAAAATAATTATTCAAAAATTTTAATTCACATATATAAATGACTTGGTATCAAACTTATCAAATAGACAACATAGAATTTTATTGACCTTTTCAAAGTTTGAAAATTTTTTACCTAAATCATTTAATGAAGTAACAATTTGAGTAAATCTCGTATACATGTCTAGTATAGTCTCATAAGATTTCATGCAAAACAGTTTATAATCATGCATTAAAATATTCAACCTGAATTGCTTGACTTCACTAGTACCTTTATATGTATTGCGTAATTTCTCCCAAATTTCCTTTCTTGTAGTGCATGTGTATATTAACATATAATCTTCAGAATTTAAAGTACAAAAAAATAGTTTAAATATTTAGCATTCAATTGAGCATTAATTTATTCTACCATACTCCATTGATTAAAAGGAATAATACAATTTTAATTTCATTTATAATACGTGATGATGTAGAATAACTAGTTAGAATCATATACCATATTTGATAGTCAATTGATAGCAAGAAAGTAGACACGCAACTTTTTCAAAAATTAATATATATATATATATATTCAAATAAAGGAGGTCAGGTAATATTTAAATATTCTTTTGAAATATTACAATTACAAAAGTTAGCCATTGATCAAAATTCAAAAGTTTTTTAAAACTTGATTTTATGAATCCCACTTTGATACCACTTGAAAGTTCATTAGAGTTGTTAAGTCCTTATGAACTAGTCCCAAAGCTAACCAAGAGGGGGAGGGGGGTGAATTAGATATTTAAAAACTTCTTTAACAAAAAGAAAAATCTTTTTATATCTTATAGTAAAAACAAATTAAATAAATAATAAAAAAATTAATAAGAGATTTCACCCAAGTAGTTAATCGTAATAAAAAATAAAGTGCAAAAAATAATCAAAAAGAACACACCAAATTTATAGTAGTTCAATCCAACCTGACCTACATCCACTCCTTAGAGGCACCCTCCGAGTATTGTACTAAACCTTTAGTGGCTCTCCTTTAGCCCCCACAGCTAAGTAGAGAAGCCCTTATAAAATCAATTCCACCTTCCCCGGTGTGGCGGAGTAGTCGGGTCCTTTGACATTAAAGATATCTTCTTCTTCCCAAAACTTTCCTCAAGATGAACCTTGAATCTGATGGTACTAACGTGCAAGCTTGTCGAAGCTACTGTATTAAACCCCCTTCACACTCCCTTGAAACCCCCTCCAAGGATCTTCGCCCTCTCTCAAACTCCACCCTTTCCTCTCTCCCTTTCAAGTTCCCTCTTCAAGTTTTCTCCATAAGAATGAAGCTTCAATGGCTGCCAAAGACACTTACCAAGTGCTTTGACAAAGCATAAATAGAGGGCTTTGAAAAACCCTAAAAATTAATCTTTGCGATAAAGATTATCCAGGATAATCTCATGATCACCCCGTACGAAGTGCCTAAAAAGAGGGCTTTAGAAAACCCTAAAAATTTAATTCTTATGCCAAATATCATCATGGAAAACCATAAGAACGTCTAGTATGATGTACAGAATTTGACTTGATAGTCTTAGATGATATCAGGATAGTCCTAGATGATCAGTTCAAATTTGTATAGATCATCCAGGATAATATTATGGATCGTACTGGATGATTAGAAGAAAAATTATGGTATTTCATCTTGGACGATTTAAGAAAATCAAATATGTCGGCAAACATCATCTAGTATGATATACAGATCATCCAAGATGATTTGATTGAATAATTAATCATAATTAATTCCTTAATCACATGATCAATTTAGGCATGATTGGTATTGATCGTCCATGATGATCTAGATCATCCGGGACAATTAGAATTAAATTTGAATCTTAAATCCTTGCCTAAATTATTATTGGCGATTATTTTCCAAGATTATAATGAATCGCCCTGAACGATCAAAATTGTCTAGTATGATTAGTTTAACAAGCTGATCATCCTGGATGATGTATATCATCCATTATGATTAGTTCAAAACATAAACTTTTGATTTTGACTCAATCTCACTCCTCCTGAGTGTGTGTGTGGATGGCCACCAAGCAAGAATATACCCTTACAGGACTTGACTCAAGAAATCAAAAATACATCTATAAATATTATAAAAATTATTATAACATAACCTATTCAATCTAATATTAAGCCTTGAATCTTTATTGAATATTGCTTGGTTTTTCTAAAAAGTTAATACACACACAAATAAAAATATATTGCAAATGCAAGAGACAACATGATGTGAGCCACAATATTTATTATCATCAAAAATATAAACTCATAAGCTCGAGTTGCAACAAATTTTTTAGGGTTTTTGAAGCCCTCTATTTAAGCTTTCTCCAAAGAAATTGTAAGTGTCTTAGGCATGTATTGAGTCTTCATTCTTTTGGAGAAAACTGGAAGAGCGAGCCATGAAAAAGAGAGTGGAAATGGTGGAATTTGAGAGGGACAAGATCCTTGTGGGTTTCAAGGAAGTGTGGAAGGGGTTTCACACGGTTGCTCTAGCAAGCTTGCATCTTAGTACCATTGGATTCAATGTCTTTATTGAGCAAAGTTTTGGAAAGAAGAAGATTTCTTTGGTTTCAAAGGACTTGGCTACTCCGTTGCACTAGAGAAGGTGAAAGGGATTCGTGGTTCTGTTCCATCTCTAGGAGGGAGAAAAATGAGTTAAGTTTCTCTACCGTGAAAGGAGTTTCGATCCTCTACAACACCAGGTTTATGGAAGAGATTTTGTAAGGGCTTCTCCGAGTTGGTGGAATACTACAGGAAAATTACCTATTTTCTACGGATTTTTTGGTGGATTTTCAGTGGCGAGATTTCCAACGATTTTTCTAACAAAATTTTGGCGGTTAATGATGAAATATTTTTGACATATTTTTTTGTAAATTTTAGGAGGATTTTTTATGGATTTCCTATGGATTATTTTTTATAGTATTTTTGACGAATTATAATAATTTTTTAAAAAATAATATTTTTTATAATTTAAATAAATAATAAATTTATAATTATTTTAGTTTATTATTTATTTAATTTTTTAATTAATTATTAATTTAATACCTTAATTTATTTAATTATTAATTTAATAATGTATCTTAATTATTATAACTTAATTAATAATTTACATTAATATTTTATTTTAATTTATTCTTAAATAATTAAAATAAGTTATTAATTTACTAATTAATTTTATAGCTTATTTATTAATTTTAATATTTTCTATCAATTTAGTTTAAATTTTAATATTCCTAATCTTATTTAAATTTAAAATATATAACATGATAACATATTTTATAGTGTAGTAGAGTGGTAGTCTAAGAAAATCCTTTAATAGGTCTTGAGTTCAAATCCTGGGGTCGTCAGGCGTGCATGGGGGCTGCGGGCAGGCTTGCGCAAGTGCGAATCAGGCATGTGCTAGCTACAGAATGCCAGCTAGCTAGCTGGTAGGGCACAATATGGACGTGGGTTATAGATTTTGGGCTACAGGATGTGGTCGGGCTGCCAGGTAGCGCAAAGTGTGGGTGCGGGTTACCTATTCCAGGCTACAAGATGCGGGCAGGCTGGCAGTTAGCGCATGGTGTGAGCACGGATTGCAGGCTATAGGATACGGGAGGGCTAACGGGTAGTACAGACGGCCATGGGCAAGTTGTAGATTCTGTCCTACGGGTAGCTGCTGTGGGGTTACTAGGCTGGGCAAGCAGCTTAGGCATTTTAGTATTTTATTTTTAATTATTCTGGCAAAAGTTTCCACCTGACAACAACCATAAGAAAATTTACAGTGGCCAAATTCTGCCAGAAAATTTTTCTGGTGAATTTTTTTTGTCGTTAAATTTTTTCGATGCTCGTTTTACCATCAAAAATAGTTTTGTCACAAACCCGCCAAAAATTAAACCCGCCAAAAAATTAATAATTTTTTACACAAAATCTACCAATAATACGTGATTTTCTTATAGGGAAGAGATTTGGTAAGGGCTTTTCTGCCTAGTTGTGAGGGCTAAAGGAGAGTCACTAAAGGTTTAGTGCAATACATTGAACATGAGGTTCTGGGGAGTGGATGTAGGTGATGTTGACCAAACTACTATAAAATCTTATGTGTTTATTTTTTGTTTTATTTTTTCATATTTAATTACATTCTTCTTTGATTAATTTGGTGGTTGAAATCTCTGATTTTTATTATTATGAAATTACTTTACTTCCATAACAAGAGATAAAACTATCAATTTTTAGATGTTGAAAAAGCTTTAAAAAGAGGGATTTTTCTGTGAGTTTAAAGAAGTTTTTTAAATCACCACTTCACCCTCCACACCCCCCCCCCCCCCCCCCCCCCCCCCCCCCCCTATGGTTAGCCTAGGGACTAGTTCTTTAAGGTTTTATAATGCTCACAAATTTTCAGAGACTACTCAATTTTGCTCATATTACATTGATAACGAGTTATTATCAACAAGGAATATTGTACCTGAAAATTTGGGTAATCCAGATATATGTCAACCTACCAGTAATATATCATTATTCAATGGACATGTTGAGCTAGTAGATGCTACACTGTGCACTATTTGACAGTTATGCATATGAGAGTTACCATGTTGTATACACTACTTAATTATGGTGAAGATGAGTCATATCTTGAGTATGTTTGAGTTAATATTTTGTACATTTTGTAGACTCAAACATTGAGATCCTAAATTCAAATTTTTTGTAGAAATTTTATTAATGGTCTGACTACATCATTATTAAAGTAGGAAAAGAGAGTTGAATATGGATTTTCAAATTAGTTTTAAAAATGTTATGTATTTTAGCATGTTTGTAGTAATTGTAGAATAGTGGAATGTAGTTATCCATTTGAATAGTTGGATTGTGATTGTAGAATAATGTTTTTCTTATGTTTATTTTGACAGTGTTTATTAAAATATTGGCATTCTTAACTACTTCATTTAAAATTATTAACTACTACTTCTAAAATGTTTAGATTATTTTTATTAAAAAGCTAAATAATTGATGGTAGGTGCTATTTTTTATGCTACAGGTTTTTGTTGTATTTGCAATGAAAATTCCATCGCAAAAAACAAATCGATGAAGTTTATCATATTTTGTGTCATAATATTCTATCACAAATTATAGCAAATTTGTGGCAGTAATATCGCTACAATTTGTGATGGTATTTCTACCACAAATTACGATGATATTTTCAATGCAAATCCATAGTAATTCCATCATAATCTACAGTGGAATCAGTGGCGGGTGGCTAAAGTGAAGACATCATTTTCTGCACTTTAAATCTGTTGTAAATCCATCTCAAAATATTTTTAACAAATTAAGTTTGACATAAATACTTTTGCGATATCACCGTCGGATTGTATTCTTCTCCAAATCCAGTGCAAAGCTAAATTTATGAGGGATTTGGCCTATTTTGCGACTGATTTGTTTGTCACAAAAAGATGACTTTCCAGTAGTGATATTATTACACTCAAATAAATTCAAACATTAAATTATTATTTTTTTTTATGAATTGAAATATTAATCTTAATAAAACTTACAAAATATGCTCTTTATTATATCTTATTGATATGCTTCCAAAAATACATCCAACTAGATATGTATCTTGAAATAATATATTGCACGATAACAATCTCTTGCTAAAACTATCCATAAATGACACTGAATTCTATTGATAGATTACCATCACTTAACCACCACCATCACTCTACATAGCTTCTACACACGAGACCAAATTTATAATTCAAACTTTGTAATCTTATCTTCTCTAAGTAAGAGGAAGAACATGCTTCTATATTATAAAAATGGGTTAGACATCATGAATTTTTCTCTTCCATGGTTTTTCAACTAAGAAAACTTATTTTCTTTTATAAACTTCTTTTTATCTATATTTTACAGATTTTTATGTATGAATAAAATATAAAATATTCATTCTATTGTAATAAAGTTTCTAAAATACAATAATTTAGCTTCAATTATGGGAAAGAATTCTTCATCTTATGCTTCTTAAAATTTTTCTGGTGGTTGATACTTGTAATAGCCACCATATTGGAGCTTACTAATCTAATATTCATCACATATGAAACTAGTTCCTCAAATAAATAGGTGAAGACCCAACTGGCATATCCTTGGAGAGTTACATGTGCAAGATAAAGGATCATTAAGCTTAAATAATTTAGCACTTAGAACATGCTAGCCAATAAAGACTATTATTTCAACATGATGGAGCTTCCCTACCATAAAATCAATAATAAGTATGGGTTGGTCAATTTGAGGGCACCCATGTAGGGACCCTCATTATTATGTTAAAGATTTTACTCCACTGTTATGTCATCAAATCCACTTAATATTGTTATTCAAGCACTTCTTTCATATACTTCACTAACCCCTAATCCTTATGAAGTCAGGAGAACTTAAATGAAACTTTCGGATTAACAACACTCATAAAGTCTTGCAAGATGAGTTATGAAACCCTATTCAAGAAAAATTCTTTTAAGAGACAAAAATTAGCATACTTATTATCATAGTTCTTTAGAATCTTCACCAATAGCCAATTTTTATGCTTTAGCATCCAATTCTAGTGGAATTCAAGTTGTCTACTACTAACTCCTATGATTGTTGTTTTGAACCTTATTAGCATATCGACTATTATAGAATTTTTTTGTATATTTAACAAGCTTTTGATTTTCTCTTCTATAAAGTATTCTATACCACACTTTAGGATCAAGCTCACACAGGTTGAATTCTATCTTTGGTAAAGAATTCATACCTTTTATGACCTCATTATGCTTTTGTTGAGTATTTTATTATAAATTAAAGGATTATCAAGGACTCCTGTCACTATAGGAAATTTACTCAATATAGGCAACGTTTCCAAAAATTCTCATCAATGTAAAAAAACCCACCCATAAAAGTTCTTCAAAAAATTCTCATCAAAGGCTCATCAAATATTAAGAGTAGATCTTAAGTAATAATGAGGTATTTTTCTTGGACATCTCTACCCAAGTTCTTTTAACTCATCATGGATATAGAATATAGTATGTGTTTACCTTGTTCTTACCCTACAAGCATAAGCATAAATTGCAACTAATGAAGCCATTATGCTCATTAAAAATAATAATAAACTTATTATGGCAAAAGAAAAGGTGATTATATGATTGTATTATTCTTATATAGAAAATTTTTAAGCAGGGATAAGTAACGTAGTATGGTATGACAAAAAAAATTATTTGACCCTATATGAAGTACTTACAAGAAATCATATCATCAAAATCAAGTCAAATTGAACCAAGAGGATATGGATTTCCCAATCTCTCAAAAGAACTAAGCTCCTTATGGTTAATACACTTGTGCTGGACACCTCCAAAAATACACTCGATAAATAAAATTTACCTTCATTTTAATTTACTAGGATTAGTTATCAAAGCATTATCTTGTTTCAAAGAATGTTATTCCTTTTTTAAGGGGAAATTTTATTTAATGAAAGTATAAAGGCACAAAGTTCTTAAAGGGACCAAAACTCATTAATGCTTAGTAAGCTACATCAAAAAGAAAGAAAACCTAAAGAGTAATAGTCCCTACCTAAGAGCCAAAAAATGATCAATAGCTTAGAAAGGCTCAAAGAGATACAATCAAAATAAAAGAAAACCTAACGATCAAAAGATCCCAACCTAGTTATAAAAATATATAGCAAAAGACGCAGTAAGAAGTCAAGACCCAAAAAATCCAAAAGCCCGTCGTTCATATAAACTTGAAGGCCCATTAGGCAGCACATGAGATAGCTACAAAAAAAAATTATAAGGCTTAAAAGATAACCACATACCATAAAGCACCAAATAACATACTAAGCAAAATGGATATCTAATAGTAGCAACCATTACTTAGAACTTAACCACCAACAAGAAGAATTAATCTAGATCAATTAGGCACCATTAGCAGTTGCAAAAAGAAAAAAATCTATATGAGAATAAAAACAACACAAAATAAAAACTATAGGAAAATAAGACTTCTTTAAAAATAACACATATGAAATCCAAGACTCAGCCAATCTCTTGAATAATAAAGAAAAGACCAACAATTCCAAAGCCACATCCAGTAATAAAAAAAGCCCTAACTAGTGAAACAACCAACCCAAAACTGAACCATACCAAAAATAACCACCAAACTCTATAACTAGTCCACTAAACATAACCAGCACTAACCACCAATTTTACATCCATAACACCACCACCCTAAAATAGCACTCTAAGAAACAACACCAAATATGAACATCAACAACATAAAAGAGATCAAAATTTTTGATGTCCAAATAATTACAAAAAACAAAGACATCACCGGAGCGGGAAAAGAGCAATACCTAGCTCAGAAAGGTGAAGAAACCCATTAACAATAAAATCCACCATATAAAAGCCCACCACTAATGAAACCCCATCTAATAAGAAGAGCATCAAAAACTAAATAACCATATAGCACTCGCTCCTCCATACCTATCAAACAATAAACCAAATAATTCTTAGATAATTGGAATCACCAAAAAGTGAATGAACTTTATCATAATTATGAAAAACATTATATGTAACATCCCAAAAGTTGGAAATGCTTTTTTCACTCATAGACACATATATTATCATCAAATAACAATTGAAAAAATGAGTCCAGCTATGAGCAACATAAAAGTAAGGATTCTAATCAATGGTGTACTTACTAATAAATATAGCTAGGATCCAACTCTAAACATCCATAGTTAAAAGACCACTTTAAGGATAATAAAAGAAGAGAGAAAATGGTAACCATCACCCCAAAAAACCAGAGCAAAGGAGCCAAAATTAAATAGAGATGAGGAAAGCCATAGCCTTCCAATTAGAGAGAGCATGCACATGATATTTCTAAACATTAGAAATATATTTAAGAACAGCATTAGATCTAGTAATTCTAACTTTAGATGAAATTATATTTTTACTTTTCTTTTTATTTTCCTTTGTTTCTTATTAGAAGTTAGAAGGGAATCATCTTTGACAACATATAACTTTCAAATCAACATCTTTATGAAATACACATTCATCAATAGAATTAATATCTCCCACTTCCCAAATAGAATTAGAATAGTCATATGGGTAAAAACTAATAGAGAGATCCCACTTCCCAAATAGAATTAGAATGGTCATATGAGTAAAAACTAATAGAGGGATAATCACAATCCCCAGTAAATTGTTTATCCTCTTGAAGAAACCCCTCTAAATTAGACTGAGGCACACCAACAGAAAAGGAAGAAATAGGAATGGAAATTACAAGTAGTAAATAAGAAACATCTACACTATTAATGAAGGAACATAACGAGTAATAGGATCCATTTGATTACAATTTTAAGCTTCATGACCAATATTAGCATTAATATAAAAAATGTTTGGGTGAGAAGGTTCAATAGA
Organism: Dendrobium huoshanense; assembly: GCA_016618105.1. Classification (NCBI taxonomy): domain Eukaryota; kingdom Viridiplantae; phylum Streptophyta; class Magnoliopsida; order Asparagales; family Orchidaceae; genus Dendrobium; species Dendrobium huoshanense. The sequence continues at coordinate 71,905,029 of CM028344.1, read as the reverse complement.
TTGGGTATGATATATATAATACTAACTTTTTTGTTAACATTTAGAGAAGAATTAGAAGATGAATAAGTATAATTTCCTTGATATAAATTATCAGCAATCTCATGAGATAGGTTAAAGGAAGCATTCATAACATGTTCCTCAATATCCTCCATAATGTCATCTAACATATCCTACTCCAAATTATTAGGCTGTTCTGTTGTATTATTAATTGATGGCTCCAAATTAGCAATGAACATGTCATTGCCAACAATGAAAGACAACACAACATTTTTCAATTTAACCTCCTTATTTTTTTGTTTTTTTCCTTCCTTAAATAAGAATGTAAAATAAAACACTCATTTATAGCATGCTTATGAATTTTATAAAGATTACAAAATAAAGGCACATTTTTAAATTCTGCTTTCTAAATTTTACCCAAAGTTTTTGGGCCAAGCCAAATTTCTTTAGTTCATTTTTTAGTTATATCAAGTTCAACTAAAACATGCACCAAATGATCTGGATCGCGCAATAGTTTCCTAGGAAGTTTGCAAAGGCCATACAAAAATTTAGGCTAAAATAAGTAACCTTGATGGTTAAATAAATAAAAACATACATTAGGGAAAGAAATTCACACATGAACAATAAGAGATTCTTCCTTAACATCAAAAAATGGCATCCATTTTAGCAAACACATTTGATAGGTATTAATGTAATAAGATATCCTAGCAAAGACCATACTATAATCTAAATTATTTATAAGTTGAATAGAAATATAACGACTATCCAATAAACTAATAAAAAATGAGTCCAAAAGTTTAAGATTCACAAAAAAGCATGAATAACATCCAAGTTGGGATGCCTAATAAAAACTCACCCACAATCATAAATTTAAAAGAACCAGTAATTTTTAAAAGATCATCTTCCAAAAAAATAGAATCACCAGCACACCCTTCAAAGAAGTGTGGACAAAGGAAATAGGCGGTGAAGAAGAGGAAGCATTACTAGAGACCATGTCATTAAAGGAATAAGAGATCAGCTAGTTGCCATTACCAGAAATACCACAGAATCTTGAATTATTCACTTGAGCTACAGATTTACTAGCCCCTCAGCCCAAGGATTAGATGAGGGAGCTATTATTATGATCGAGAAAACTTAAATAGAAGAAGCCTCTCTTCAATCAAAGAATATGAGCATAAAAGATAAAACCAGAGGTTGAGAATAGCCTGAGGTCATAAAGGGAACCTTTCGATGAACCAAAATCCCAAGAGAAATAGCATGAGAAGCAATGTAAAGCAAGCCCTTACCAACCAAAGGTCGTCAAACAAAAGTAAAAATAGAGTATAGATTAAAGATAGATTCCTTGAGCTTGTGGTATATGATCTCGTATGAAATGAACTCCAGAGGATGAAGAAATGTTGGTGAAAAGAGCATAAGCTAGGGATAAACCCTAGTAGAGCTTTAAAGAATGTTTTTATGATAAGATGGATGATACTTTAAAATAGTTCATCTCACACAATATAGCAAGAATAACCAAGACTCAAAAATGACAATAATGTGCTTAAATGGTTTATGGGTAATAGATAAGAAATTTAAAAATGGTAGAACTAACCTTACTTTTGAATTTATGGTCCATCATTCCTAGTTATCAAGCTTAAAATTGCTTAATTATAATGGTAGTTGACTAGCCCAACTATTAGATGCTGTGTTAATACCTATAAATTATTTTATTAATAGTATTCCTTATAATCTCAAACTATGGAATGAAACTGCATAAGCCTTATATAGAAGAGATGTAAGAAAAAGACTAAGAAGATGCATGACATATTATCTCTAGAGGCATAGAGAATGCCTATATATGGGATATAATGAGACAACCTAATTAAATATAAAAATAGCTACTCAATTAAAATTATAACTTTATTTGGGTCAACATTGTCTCTACCTAGCATTCTAAAATCATTTAGGCATATTAATTAAAACATGCCTATAATAGAGCTCTATCTTAAGGAATATGACACCTGTATATAAAAGTATCAATCTTTATGTGAAAGAAAATTCTATAAGCATGTTGGCATTGCTATGATATGAATATGCACTAGTGCTTGGGGTTTTTATTGTTGTGTAGCTATATTTTGTACCTCCAAATAGAATACTTTCAATTTTAAATGTAGCTTTGAAAAAACCTTAATTTTTTTTAAAAAAATTCTTAAATAAAGTTTAACCTAATTATCAAATTAACTAATTGTTAGAAACGATTTTATCATAAGAGCCAACTACAATGTCTTTTATAGTTCAAAGAAATACTTAGCAAAAAATAAAGTGAACTGTATCTCATCAAAGTATATAAAGAGAGTATAGAAGTAAATAAAATATTATGTTTTAATGGTTATAAAAGAAGCTGAATAAGCTATTATAGCGAAGAAGGTTGCTTATACATTCCCTTAAATAAAAAATTAAAATAGCAAGTGATATTTTAAAAATATACTTAGATACCAAAATCTATACATATACGAATTTTGACAATAACATATATATTTTCCTCGTAGTAGTTTTGAATTTAGACTTACTCTTGGTTGAGAATCTTTTATCATACCATGTTGTATATACATAGCTTTCTTAGATTAAAAAGAATAAAATGAATGTAATGATACTAAAAAGATTTATAATAGCATATAAAAAAATATGATAACAATTTTATAGTTCATCGCATCACATATATCATTTATTTAATACATAATATTATAGCTTACATTTTTAGTACTTTTGGATTGGATGTATCTAATTTGGTTCTAGTTATTTCTACCCCTAACCCCTCTTAACTCTGATGGTTTTTCTTTATGTAATTTAGGTAGATATTCTCAGGGTGGCCTTCATACCGATGGGTATAATAATGTAAGTTTTGAGGGAGGGATCCCTTCTTATCAGTCAGTAACTAATTTGGAAGAAGATGAAATTAACTCTGATAAAGATGATTTGCATTTAAAATATTTTCAAAAAGATGATGATCTAATCTTAGTTCATATTTCTAAACATGATTTTACTTTAGTTGCTTCCAAGAAAAAAGATAAATATAAAAATATTTTTTTAATAAATTGTCTACTAAAACTAGAATAACTAGATCAAATGCTTTATATAGAAATCTTTCTTATGATTAGTACAATCATTTAGAATATAAGAGGTGTGGGAAAGATTGAAGCTCATTCTCATATTCATAACCTTTATAAGATTCAAAGAATTTTTTTTTAAGCTCTTCTTGAGCCAATGGTATATGTTTCTAAGCTAACTATTTATCAAAAGCAACTATGATTTGATTCTTCTTATGCAAATTCTAATGGTAAAATCTAGATTTTTTGAGAAATTACAATTTCTATAACTGTAGTGGGCTATTTTGATCAAGTCTTGCTTTGCAAATTCTCTTTGTTCTATTATTCTACTATTTGTTCTATTGTGTGTGCTAAATGATCCAGGCAGCAAGATTTCTTTTGTGGAAAACATTGTTTGACTTTCATAGCAATTACAAAGGTCCCTGGTTTGTTGGTTGGGACTACACTATAATATCAAACACTTCTGAAAAACTTGGAGGCTCCCCTCTATTATTTACCATGGATGACTTCGATAATTTAATTTTGCATTCTAATTTAATTGATATTAGTTTTACTTGATTCAATTATACTTGGTCTAATAGTATAGTTTGGGAAAGACTTGACAGGATATTATTTAATGATGTTTGGCTTACTTGTTTTCATAATACCTCTGTAGAACATCTTAGTTGAACTGCATATGACTATGTTCCTTTGTTTTCTAAAATCAATCATATTAATTATAACGGGTTCTCTCTTTTTTTCTTTCAAAATACGTGGCTTCAAGTCCTTGAATTTTTTAAGGTATTTAAAGATAATTAGATTGCTCTGATAGCCTATTAAGAGGGGGATAATGACATGCTTAAATTAGCCTTAAGCTTAAAATGGTCAGACAAGTCCTTAAATGGTGTAACAACAACATCTTTGGTAACATTTTTCAAATATTTGGAAAGCTGAATAAGTGGTCATCACTATTGATAAAGAGTTTGCTAGTGATAACTCTAACGATAAAAATAACAGTTAAGTAATGCTAAAACTTATCTTCTTATCCTACAACAAATAGAGGAAACCTATATGAGGCAAAAGTCTATTTCTAAACATCTTTTTGAGGGAGAGAGAAATACAAAGTTTTTCCACACTGTGTTCAACAAAAATAAATCTAAATCATTTATTAATAAAATTGAATTGGAATCTATGGAATGAGTGATGGCTAGGAAGCGATATGTGATTATTTTATTTCCTATGTTAATAATTAACTTGGGCAAGTTAAGGATGGTGGTGTTATATCCCAATCTTAATTCATTCATTCAATTATTAATCTTTAAGATAATTTAAACCTTTCTAAAAATCTTGATGAACTTGAAATTTTCACCCCCTTAATGAATATGAACAAGGACTCTATTGTAAGGCCCGATGGTTTTAATATTTCTTTCTTTCAAAAATGTTAGTTGTTTATTAAAATAGATCTTTGTAATGTTATTTGTCCTTTCTTGAAGGGTAATATCATTCCTATGTTTTTTGCTAGCACTTCTATTATTATGATATCTAAAAGTAATGGGCCTAAAACTTGGGATGACTTTAAACCTATTAGTCCATGTTTTTACTTCAATAAACTTTGATATAAAGTTTTTGCTTCCAGAATGGATTTTATTCTTCCCAGGTTATCTTTATAAGTTAGACTTTGTTTGTGAAAAGTAGAAGCATATCTTATAATATCCTTCTTTCTTAGGAGTTGATCCATGACATTCACAATAAAGTTCTTGAGCATAATTTGAGTTTCAAATTGGATATCTCTAAAGCTTATGATAATATCAATAGTTCTTTAATTTGTACTATGATTAATCTATTTGGTTTTAATGATAATTATAATAGGCTTATTTAAAATATTGTTGAAAATGTTTGGTTATCCATAATTATTAATTGGAAATCTAAAGGCTTCTTCAAAGCTACACAAGGTATTAGGTAAGGGGATCCACTATATTTTGCTCTATACATTATCATCATTTAATATCTCTCAAGAGGCTTGTCTTTTTATTCTTACAGTTTAATGTATAGCATATAGTAATAATGGTGGCAATATAATCTCTTATATCTTCTTTGTTGATGACATTATTCTTTTTCGTATTGGTTATATTAATAGAATTAAGAGATTAAAAATCTTCTTCATACTTTTAAAAATTAAAGTGGCCTTAAATTTAATAATAAGAAGAGCACTTTTATAGTGGGAAAATGTATATGGTTGGAAAATGCAATATCTTCCTTTTTATTACCTTGGCACTCAATTGCATAAAGGGCAAAAAATATTTTCTCTTTGATAAAGTGTTCTATAACATCTCCAATTAATTATCTACCATGGAATTTAAATTCTTTCTATGGGGACCATGTTAGTGTTGATTAAAAGTGTCATATGCTCTATACTCAATTACTATTTCAAACTATTAAACTTACTCTTAAAGTGTGTTATAGATTAGAAAACCTTATTAACAAATTTTTTTGGAGTTCCAACTTGACTAGTAAAAACATTCATTGGTTTAATTAGAAATCTTACTCTTGCCCATTCAAGAAGGGGGTTTGGGTAATAAATTAATCTTTGACATGGTTGAAGGCTTCTCCTATAAACTTTTGTGGAAATTCAAAACTAACGACTTCTTATGGGCTAACTTTATGAATGAAATATGCATCATAGCCTTTGCTAATGTAAAAAGGATCACTCCTCCATTTGGAGAAGGTTATGTAATATTAAATGGCTTGGTGAAATGACTATCCAATGGTGAATTAGAAATGGTTCCTCTTATTTCTAGTAGGATTACCAAATTGATTTTGATTCTCTTTACTCCTACTTCAACACCCACTCCACCTCTTTATTAAAGGTTTCTTTCTTCATAAGGAATGGTAAATGGTGTGTTAATCTCTTATTATATTGGTTAACAATTCTAAATTAATTTATCAATATATTTTGTTTTAATTTTAATCTTGTAAGTGGGTGCTTGGTTGTTTCTCATAAATCATGTACCTAGCATATACGAAGGCATATGCCAAAAATAAAATTACAAGTTCTCGATTCTTCGGGAGTCTTCTTTTTTCTTGATAGCTTTAGATGCCATATTGATGTTTTCTACTTGAGCATAAACTGAGAATATCTTATTTAGCATGTGATTGCAATTGCATTTATACGTTCAATCTCATGTTGACCTCTTCTTCTTAGATATAACTACAATTAGTACAACCAAAAACTCTGCACACACAAAATCACTAGCTAAAAATTAACACAACCAATAATATTTATGATCATTAAACTTTCAAATATGCTTTTAGGCTCATGGGGTTTAACAAATAAACATAAATCAAGTAATTAAAAGTAAATTAGAAATTTCATGCCAAAATTTGAGGGGCCAAATAATCTATGATTGTTTCCTTCTTATAGTTAAAATGAGAGTTTCAAAAAGAGATCTAATAATCTCTAGCTTGCTCAATTTTTAGACCTATAATATACCTAATGAATATTACATAATTAAGGGCATAAAATATTGAAAGAAGCAATAGTTGAAATAAAACTATGTAATCCTTAGAAAATGTGAATGACCTACTGCAAAGACTTAAAAGACCAAATATCTACTATTAGTAAATCTGCTTCATCCACCAAATACTATAGCAGGACCTATTATTAAAGAGGTTAAAAATAAGTGAGTTCAAGAATTTGAACCCAACAAATAACTCATATCTATTAAAGCATAAACGACAAGATATGATGCATGTAGCATAAATAACCAATGAGGGGATGAGAGATTACAAAGCTATAGATAATCAACTAATTAATATATAAATAAAATAAATTATGCTTCTTTCAATAGATTCTTGTATAATTATTGTATAATGATAATGCTAGGTACCATCATACTCCAATATTATTTATCAGTCATTCATCATTTTTAAGTCATATATATATATATATATATATATATATATATATATATATATATATATATATATATATATATATATATATATATATATATATATATATATATATATATATATATATATATATATATATGTAGTCCATTACATCAAAAATCCTACATTATAAAGGTAAACATTAACCTGAGAAAATTCAATAATTTCTTATGGAGTTGTCACTCTATGGGCTCATTAGTCTAGCTAGGTAATATCTAAAAGGGTTTTACCCTCATAAATATAATTGAACACATACATAAATTTTTTTATTTCTCATAAGAAAGTTTTAAACATATATATATTATATAGTTCATATGGGAATTAAGAACTCTACAACCAATACGATATAGTAGAATATCATTTATTACAATTAATAGAACTAATATATGTGAAACTAGATTATATATGACATAAATCAAATTCAATCGATAAGAGCTAATGCCTAATAAATCAAGGCAACATTAGTTCTATTACATGGTAATTTTATTATAGAAAGAAAAAAGATCTATTATAAGTTCATATCAACAAATAAGTATTGAAAGCAAGACTAACAACCTAAAATAACTTAGAATCTATAAGAAATAATAAGGATATTACCTCTAAGAAGGAAGGATACATTTAACCTTTAATAAATAATAGCTACTTACCTTGAGTAGTAACACTCAAACCTCCTAAAATCCAATGAGGTAATGTCAAATTGTATTAACTTGAAGTTCCTAAATAAAATAAATTTTGAATGCACCATAAAAATGCATTATAAGATATTAAAATGATTGTTATCATATTAGGTATAGCCTAATTAATTTAAATTACTACATAAATAAGTCAAATAGGCTAAAATTAATGTGTAATAACTTCTCACTAATAACCTCATTTTACAATATAATACAAAAATATAGTTTCCTACAAACATAAACCTCATATAAAAATTACTAATAAAGATAATGTATTCTTAAAGTATGGCAAAAGAGATGGATGTGGTGAAGTTATCTTCAAACTCTCCAATGTTTGACTATAGGGAATCCCATTATTGATCATAAGGGATAGAGTGGTCGATTTGAGAGAAAAGGAAACTATAACTGTAAATAATTTGAGAAGATAATGATAAGGAAGAAGAAAGGGAAAGAGATGGCTAACTATTGTCACCTTGAAGCAAGTTGGTTGCTAGGATTTTGAGAAGTGGAAGAAGGGGTTTGGCAGATGTGATAGAGAAGGATGTGATGCCCAAGATTTCTTCTCCTTAAATCTTGTGCATGATGGCAATGATCAAGAAATTTTGAACAAAGATTGTGATAAAAAAAGATATACTATTTAAAGTTGTGGCAGAGTTATGTGAAGAGGCTTCATGATAAAATCTTAATTTTTTGCATGCTAAGTTGGCTTGATTCATTGAGTGTTAAGCATGGCTCTGTTAGCTTATATTTAATACAATAAGTTGCCAAAACCTTCATGATTATCTCATATGCAAACTTCCATATTTCTTCTCACTCTAATAGATTCTTCCTAAGTACTTTGACAAAGCAAATTAATCAATGATAAAGCTATTGAATCTCATATTCTAAAACATATTATGGTATCTCTTCATAACTCAAAATTTCTTGAGTTAATTATGGCTAAATGGAATAAGATGAGAATATTCATGCATGTGAACATCATAAAATGAGTTATGAAAAGCATTATGGACTCCTTTTAATCTCAATAGCTTGATTAACTAGTAGAAGTATTAGAAGTTTCTTTTCACCCCGTCAAACAAACATAAAGAAGATATACACTCCTTGTCATAAAGAGCCTTAAATGGTACCATGTCGATGCTAGTTTGAAAATTATTATTGTAGGTAAACTCTACAAGTAGAATGTAATATTTCCAGCTACCCACTTGCACATGCTTTCGGTAAATCTTCTAATATCTTAATGGTATGCTCATATTGACCATCTATTTTTGGGTGAAATATAGTGCTAAAATCTTACCTCATATCCAAAGCTTCTTGCACTTTCTTGCATAACCTACAAGTTAATCTTCCATTTCTATTTGACATAATAATGATTGGAATCTCATGCAATCAAATAATATTATCAATGTAGATCTTTGATATCTTTTAAAGAGAGTAATTTTGCTTGATTTATAAAAAATAAAAAATCTTGGTGAGTGTATTAACTATAATCCAAATTAAATCATGACCTTATATAGATCTTGACAAGCTGACAATGAAGTACATAGTTATCTAATTCCACCTCAATTGCAGAATATAAAGACCTTGCAATTGACCATAACATCTCTGATTCTTAGCCTTGACCATTTGATAAGTCAAAATTTTGCTTATAAATTCTACTATATCATTCTTCATACTAGGCCAACAAAAAACTTTATTGAGATCTTCAAATATTTTGGTGCTTTCTAAGTGAACTAAACATAGAATAGTGTGCACTTCTTAAAGTATAGATTGAAAAGGTTCAACATACACTAGAATGCATAGTTAATCTTTAAATTTTAATGCACCTATTAGATTAATAATGAGCTCAAATTTTATCCATAATGAATTTTCTTTTTGAGTTGGATCATGTCAATATCTTTCATTTGAGCTTCAGGACTCTAATCAATAATTATTGGTAGAATAGCTATAAATAAAAAACATAATTGCCTCTCAAAAGTACTATCTTAAATTGAAGTAGCTCCATTTCATGTGCTAACAATTGCTCTTGCTTGGTCATCCATGCTGCATAAGATTAAGACTTCCAACTTAAAGCATTTGCAACCCCAATAGCCTTATTTGGGTCCTTCTAAATATATAAACTATAGTTTTTCATTAACTAAAGTCATCACCTCTAACATATATTTAACTTATTGTGAGTAAAAATATACTTTAAAGTCTTATGATTAATGAAAATTTCCTGGAGAACACTATAAAGGTAATGTTTCCATATATTCAAATTAAAATTAATTACAACTACCTATTGAGCTAAATAGAAGCATAAGATACCACTCTTCCGAGTTGCATTAAGGCAAAATACAAGTCTTTTTATGAAGCATTACTATAGATCTGAAATCCATTGTGCTAAAAGGAATTCTAACATTAAGATATTCTTAAGTCTTAGAAAACTTAATTCGCAGGCATTAGATAATATAAACTTAACAGACTACTAAATTAAGTTAGTTAGAGGTGTAGAAATATGTGAAAATATTTTCACAAATTATTTGTGCTAGCCAATTAGGCCAAGAGAAATATTAATCTCTATGATGGTGCTTGGGCTTAACTAATCCGTTATCATTTTGACTTTAGTAGGATTCATAAAACATTTAGCTCCACTATTAATGTGTTCTAGAAATGCCACATCTAAAAACTATAACTTACACTTAGGGAATTTCCTACAAAGTTTACTCTCCCAAAAATCTTTAATGCACTTCTAAGGTTGGGCATGCTTTTCATCATTCTTATAGTAAATTAATATACTCTCTAAGAATACAAATACAATTTGATAAAAGAAAGATTTGAACATCATATTCATAAAACGTAACAAGGATATTAGTCAAACCAAAAGGCATGACTAAAAATTCATAATGACCATATATTAGGATCAAAAAAATTTGTGGACACATCATCATTCCTAATCTTTAGCCGATGGAACCTAGAATGCATGTCAATGTTTAAAAATATTGAAGAACCTTATAACTGATTAAATAGATCATCTATACATAATAGAAAATTTTATTCTTCATGACCACCTAATTCAGCTCTTTATATCCTATGAATAATTTCATACTTACATCATTTCTCATGAACAAAATTAGTGATCTCCATGGTAAAATGCTCATTCTAATGAATCATTTATCAATCAAATATTGTAACTACAGCTTATGTTTTTGAAGTTTGGTAGCTACTATGAGATATGGCACCTTATAAATTAGAGTGGTATATATATATATATATATATATATATATATATATATATATATATATATATATATATATATATATATATATATATATATATATATATATATATATATATATATATATATATATATATATATATATATATATATATATATATATATATATATATATATATATATATATATGATTAGGTTAGGTTGTAATCCAAGAAAATATTTAAGAAATAAATCAATAAATTATTGAACTACTAAAATAGTGCCTAAACTAATATTTGGCTTGTTGGTATCCACTACATGAGTAAGATACCCAACACGCCTATGGAAAATCATCTTATGGGATTTAATATAACTACAAGATGAGATAATAATCACCTAACAAAATTAAAATTAGAGGTTATCGCAACTGGTAAATGGAAGTTCACTCTTTTCTTATGGCAATAATCCATCATGACATGATATATAAATAGTCAATTCATACCCACTATTGCATCAAATTCAAATAGTGGAAATAGAATGAATGATGAAGGCATAATATAATAATAATAATATCCCAATCATGAACAAACTTAGTAACTATCATGGATTCTCTAGATGGCATAACAATATATAAATGTCATTGTAATTAAGATATTGATTTGTTTGATATAAATATAAATGAATGTAATGCCCTAGACTTAAATAAAACTCTTATCAGTTGTGTATTTATAGAAAAGATATTTGTTAATGCGTCAAGAATTTGGCAAACCTCCTAATATATCATTATGAATACATAGGGTGGAATGACCTATTTTGGTTAACTTGAGGTAATGGTGTTGCTTACTGCATGATTTATTATTATCGCTAATATGGCATCAAAGGTTATTATTGCTTGTACTATAAGGTAAGGTGTTATTGGTACAGTTGAGGCAACGACAGATTTAAGGGAGGGAGCGTAAATACACATGCTATAATGAATCAAAATAAATTTCTACCTCAACCCACCCCATTTTTTTCTTGCCCTAAGAATTTTGCACATCAACCCTGACTCCACAACTTTTTGAATCAAAGGATCAATGTTTTCAATTAAAGGTGTTATTTCTCAGTTGTCTTTTTCTCAGGTGATTATAGTGTGTTATGTTATAATCTGAGAGCCCAACCTTGTATTTTGAGTATTATAAATATTATTGGATGATTATTTATGTATTCCTATATATTTTCCTGGATATTTATTTTGTGCACTACTAACCTTTCAAGTAGCAACATACATGAACAAAGACTAAAGATTCAAGCTTGAGACTATGTATTGTGAGAGTGTGGGTTAGACTATATATTGAAGAGTCTATGCTTTATCGTTTGATTGAGTCATTACATGTAAAAAAAGTGTATGCTACCTTAGCAACCGTACACACACACGGGAGGAGTGAAAAGAAAATATTTTATTTTTTCTGTTAAATCATACTGTACGATTAGCTTAAAAAATTAAATAAAATATTAAATTTAAATAAAAAATTAAATTCAAATATAACTTATCATATAGTATAACCACCACATCATACTAGATGATCAACTATAACAAAAAAGCTCCATCATCAAATCTAACTTACCTAAAATAGAAAATTTTGAGTTTTAAATTTCATGCTATTCATACTATAAGAATCCATTCATGTTGTATGATCTTTTAAATTATTGCCTAATTAGGTTAGTTGATCAAGCAATCAAATTAGATATGAATTGATTATATATTGTACTATATGAGTCACATAAAGAGTCTCTATATGAAGTTTGGTTCGTCTAGTACAATCATAAAATTGCATTGTACGATTCACCTGAAGGTTCTATGGACGACATTTGGTTTGTCTAGTATGATTTGATCATGATTTATACTAATCATATTGTACCACTATTCATTCAAATATTATGATCAGTTAATAAATTGAGCTGATCATCCTATACAATATTCATCCATAGTACTACAGTATGATATTTGAACTAATCATATTGTACAATCTATAGATCATGTTGTATGAACAATGATGGTAGAATTAAAAATTAGGTTTTATCTAAAAGCCTACAATCTAAACATCACTTAATTCATTTGAGGGTGTGTGTCTTCTAGCTATTTGAGGGTGTGTGTCTTCTATAAGTAAGGGTTTACAGATGTAGATTTGATTAAGTGGGAGAGAGGTGAAGTTGTGAGAGAGGGACAAGGGCCTGTTAGTGTAAGGGAGTGTGAGAGGGTATTTCTACATGGTTGCTCTAGCTAACATCCACCTTCACTACAGGAAAACCACCGATTTTCGGCGGCTTTCTGGCTGCCAAATTTCCGGCTGCTTTCCGGCGCATTTCCGGCGGTTTTTTCCAGGGAATTTTCCGGCGGAATTTCCGGCGGCTTTTTCACTTTTCCGGCGGCTTTTAAAAAATTAATGAAAATGAATAAATTTTTTACTATTTAAATGATTTAATAAAAAAATATTAAAACTTATATTAAAATTTTAATTAATTTTCATTTTAAAATTAATTAGTTAGTTACATTTTATTTTATATTAAATATTATTTTTATTTTAAATTAATTAGTTCTATTTTTTAAATAATTTAAAACTAAATTAATTTTCGTACTGAATATAGTTTAAATAAAAAATATTGACAAAATTTTCATATTTGCATCATCAGCAATTCAGTCGGTTGCTTGAAATTTCTCCCAACCAACCCTCGTTCGAACCTCACCGCGCGCGGACGCGGAGCGCTGGCCGTCGCGAAGGAATCGCGGATCGCGCGGGAGCGCCTAGCAGCTCGGGGGAGTCGAATCGCGCGCTCGGGAGCGCTTGAGCTCGGAGGAGTCGGACCGCGCGCGGGAGAGCCTGGCGGGAGCGCGGGAGCGGCTCCTGGCTGGAGCGCGGCAGTCGGATTGCACTCCCGGGATCGCAGGAGCGGCGGTGGTGCGGCGCCTCGGGAAATTGTTTTTTTTTTTTAATAAATATGACCGGCGGTTTATAGCCGCCGGAATAATTTACCGTCGGTAAAAACCGCCGGAAATTATTTTCCTACGCCATTTTTTTCGGCGGTAACCCTAACTGTCGGAAAACCGCCGATAAACTACAAAACCGCCGGAAAAGGCCGCCGGAAATGAGTGATTTTCATGTAGTGTTTTTTCCTGCATGTGTCAAAACCTTTTTTGAGAGAAACTCTGTAAAGAAACTCTTGGAGTTAAAGGGTCACCAGCAACTCTACCACATCGGGGAAGGGGAAAGGGATTCGGTTACTATTCCACATCGAGGAAGGTGAAAGGGATTTGTCTACTTTGATGCACCGGGGAAGGTGAAAGGGATTTGGTTCTCAGCCACATCGAGGGTGTGAGTGATATTTATTAGGGCTTCTTCGCCTTGTCAAGGGGGCTAAAGGAGAGTCACTAAATTATTTAGTGCAATACTCAGAGAGGAAAACTTTGGGGAGTAGACGTAGGTCAAGTTGACCAAACCACTATAAATTTATGGAGTGTTTGTTTATTTTTTTATATATTTTATTTTATACAATATATTTTCTTGCAAATTTACTTCCTGCAATTTGGTTTGCGTTAATGATTATTGTGATACAAGACTTATAGTTGATTGAGTTTATTTCTTAATTGAAAAATAATGTAAAATAAAAAATAAAAAATAAAAATATATATACATTTATCTTTCTATAAAAATCCGAAAGGTAAAAACTAGTTTTTGTTTCATTATTCACTTCAGCATTAAGAAAATCTGAATTTGATTGTAAATTTGAGAAATTGGTTTTTTAATTTCAAAAAGGATTTTTAAAAACAGTTTTTAAATGGTTTTTTAATTTCAAAAAGGATTTTTAAAAACAGTTTTTAAAACACCAATCTGTAAATGGCTATTTTTTGAGGAATTTTATTACCTAAATTTTATTTGTACTCTCCCACGTCACCTTTGAATGATGCAATTTGTTATATGATCAATAGTTTTCCTATAAAATGAGGAATCTCTTTCTCTTTTCTGGTCCTGCAAGAAAGATTGGCTGTTATGAAATTAGCCGATAGTTCCTGGTTGGAGAAGCAAGCTATAAATACACAGACTTGAGTTGCTTGGTAGTTCTGCAAGGTTAGGCCTCTAATCAACTTCCTTTGTTCTATGCTTTAATTTTCTAGTATGAAATGCTAGGCCTCTGATCAACTGCAATTCAGCATTTGTTTTACTGCTAAGGGCAACTCCAACACTTGTTTGCCATTCTTGCTTTGCTCCAACCGACCGTCATTTTTGACGTCATTTGATCGGAGATGAACAATGTGATGCCAATATTGGCGTTGCACTGTTCATTTACGCCATTTTTTTGGTCTCTACCAAACTTGCCGAAGAAACGCGCGAAGGACCGTTACGGCTAAAACGACGTTTGATTGGAGATTTGATACCACTCTATAGCACCCCATGTCTGAAACGTGGTGCACCCCAATAACATAAGATGTAATGAAGTGATAAGTAAAATTATTTTATGCTCAAAAGATGAATTTTCATATAAAATTAATATAACATAATAAATCAAATTTAAAAAAATAAAAGTAAAATTTATTTCATTTCTATGCATAAAATGATTGTACATCAAAATGGAAACAATGTATGAAAATAATACTGAAAGAAGCAACTGCTTAAATAAAACTACTCAATCCTCAAAAGATAATATGAATGAACTACTACTACAACTTAAAATATCAAATATATACCCTGCACTTAAAAGGTAAACATCAACCCAAAGAAATCTTATGGTTTCTTATAGAGTCACTCTATGGGCATGTTGCCTTGGTTAGCCAATATCCAAAGGGTTCTTTCAACCTACATAACAGTGTACACATGCATAAAATTTCGTACTTCGCATAAGCAAGTTTTCAACATGTATTATATAGTTAATATAAGATTAATTGTGAATAATATAACCAATATAATTTGAAGAAATATTACTTTTTGCATTTAATAAAATTAAGATAAATGAGACTAGATTCTTTATGAGATAAAATAAATTTAATGGATAAGAGTCCATGTATAATAAATTCATTTGCTCTATTATATGGTAGTTTTATTATGGAAAATAATAATATCTACTACACATGCATAGTAATAATTAAGTATTGAAAGAATGAATATCAACCTATAAAATCAAAGGACCTAATACAAGAAATAAATATAAAGCACCGAACAAAAAAGGCTACATTTACACTTTAATAAATAATAGCTACTTACCTTAAGTTGCAACATTCAAAACTATCCTCTTCTAAATACTAATGAGGTAATGTCATTATTTATTAACATCAAGTTCCTAAATAATATAAACTTTGAGAAAATTACAATAATGCATGAAAAGGTATTAATAAATGATTGACAATTGAATTAGATGTACCCTAATTAACTTTGGGTCATTAGATAAATAAGTTGAATATGTTAACATTATAAGCTACCATTAATGTGGAGTAGCATATCACTAATAGCCTATTCCTACAATCTAATATAAAAAATATGTTCATATTCAAATATAAACCTAGGATAAAAAATAACAATTAATAAGGATAATTTATACTCAAACTAAGGGTAAAGAAAAGGGGAGGAATGATGAAGTTACCTACAAGCTCTCCAATATTTTACTATAGCGAATCCAATGAGCGATCGCGAGGGATAAAGTGCTAAGTTTTAGGGGAAACAAAACTACAAATATAGATAATTTAAGAGATAATAATAAAGAGGCAAAGTAGAAAGACAAGAAGAAGGGAAAAATATTGATTGATGTCCTCAATTTCTTCTACTTAAGCTGAATGCATGGTGGCAACAAATGGAAAATTTCAAACAAACATAGTGGTAGAAATTGTAAGCCGATTGGAGGGCTTGAAAGTCAAAATTTTCCTAAGATAATAATAAAATATTAAGTTAAAAGGTGTTGCATTAGAAAATTATATTTATTCATGAAGTTAATACAATTTCAAAGTTTTAGAAGGGTGTTTATAAACATTTAAATTCCATATAACTCAAAAACAATGTTCAAATTTAGTTTATGATAAGTAATTACATGCAAAGAAATCATTAAATTCACTCTTGATATATCATCGAAAATTATCTTGATCGAGCACGAATCTCAAGGAAAAAATAAAGTTGGAAACTTCAAAAATTAAATTCGAGACCATCTTAACTCCAATTTTAGCAAACTTATAGTCGAACTAAACGTCTCAGAAATACAAACCCAACGACACCAAATTCGATTCAATCCGAGACCAAATAAGTCCAAATCAAAGACCAGAAGCACATTTGGAGGGTTCAAACTATAATTTAGATTACCAAACAGTTTCCAAATATGGTATGCTTATAATCGAATCATGCGGCTCAATGAGAAGAATGCATTGAGTCCAAAATCTCTGAATTCCAATATCATTAGGACCTTCAAATGCCTAATAAATGGTCCACAATCAAGGGATTCAACATCGGACGTCCATTCAAATCATTCCCAGTTTACCCCTGATCTTTCACCTATTTCCTGGCCATGCCACTCTCAGAAAATTATAAATAGACCCCTCATTTCTCTTAAGGTAGGGACACCAAGCAAGAAGAGAAGAGAAGGAAGAAAAGGAAGAGAAGAAAGAGACTCCTCCTCGATCACCGTTAGACTTTCACATGACAGCCAACCGACATTGGAATTAAGCAAGGAATAAAGAAAAGAAGAGAAGGAAGAAGAGAAGGAAAAGACTCCTCCTCGACCATCGTCGGACTTTCACCCGACAGCCGAGTTACGCCAGAATTAAACAAGGAAGCAATAAGAGAAGGAAGAAAAGAAAGAAGAGACTCCTTCTCGACCACCGCCGGGCTTTCACTCGGGAGCCAACCGACACGGGAGTTCTGCCCGATCGTCAATTGACCTCAAAATTTTGCCCAACCTTCTACTAACACCAGAGTTCTACCCGACAATAAACTAATGCTGGAGTTCTGTCTTACCACCCAACCATCGTCAAAATTCTGATATCCATTTGTAACTGAATTTCAACTCGAGATTTATAATCTGATCATCCTCAATTTTATGGATGAGTTAGCTACTTGT
Organism: Dendrobium huoshanense; assembly: GCA_016618105.1. Lineage (NCBI taxonomy): Eukaryota > Viridiplantae > Streptophyta > Magnoliopsida > Asparagales > Orchidaceae > Dendrobium > Dendrobium huoshanense. Next base: position 71,887,074 of record CM028344.1, on the reverse strand, counting down.
AACTTAAATAAACACTAGTGAAATTCTTTCAGCTAAGCGTGGCCCTGTGGTTTTTTCCTTTCCTGTGTTTCCACGTAAAAATTATGGTGTTCCTTTTTTATTTTATTTGTGCATTGGATATTCGTATATGGCTAAGATTTAAAATTTTCTAACTCTATCACCGCGTATACTCTAGCCCGCAATAATTTGACTCCATCTGTGGGAACACTATCCCATAATTCTAAGTGTTCATTCAATCATTAACAGACTTAGTAATCATATATTGGGAGCTTCCCGCTCCAACTCCCACAGATCCAGGAATTAGTCTATGAATCATAAACGCTAAGTATCTGCCTCTTTTTATCCTAGGGGGAAAAAGGCTATTAGAGAAGGAACTTCGAGGCCTTCTCTAGAGGAGCAAATCTGGAAGATGGAAGAATCATAGAATAAGATCCTTGAACTTCTTTGAGAGACTCATAACCAGCTCTAGTACAATGGGAGGAGATTCTTCTCCCTTGAGATCCACCACTGGTTGAAGGTATTTAACTCAAACATCTTCACACAAAGATTCCTCTTCCTTCTCCAAGGAGGCATCCTCAATCACATCAAGACAACAAAATTGCTAACACAGCAAGTTCTACCCATCCTTCACACACAGGTCAGCAACCTCACATACCTCCGGACCTCCCCAAAGACTTTGCCTGATTGCACATTGTTGATCTCCCTTGCAACACCCTACGTCATGAACTATAAAGATTAGTCTGAGAAGAGTTTCTCATGAGAGGTGTAAGACAACCTCTTCATCAGTGGGGATTCTAGGAGTCATCACCCCTAACCAAAATCAATCTTCAACACCCCGTTCTATTAGGATTCAAACTACCAAGCATCAATTCCTATAATGGGATATCTGACCCGTATGAGCATATCAATAACTATAGAACCATTGTGTATATTTAGCGAGCGTCAAACATACTCCTCTACCAGGTTTTTCCTGCTGTCCATAAAGGACGAGCTCAAGTGTGGTTGTTTTCACTTCAAACAAGAATGATCCCTACTTTTGTTAAATTGACCAAATTATTCATCGAACAATTTTTTGTCAATAAAAAAATTGCTAAGGATTCTTCTCACCTTTTTGGGATCCACCAAACTAAAGGAGAACCATTGAAGGATTATTTTTAATGATTTTCTATCGAGGCTTGATAAATTCTAGGATTATATCCTGAATAGATAAGAGGAGTCTTTCTTGGAGGCCTCTATTCTGGTCCCTTTTCCTTGGCACTCATGTGAGACATGGTTTATTCATATACCAACCTAATCCATTACAAAAAAGTATAAATCTCTACAGATGAAGCCATAAATGCTCATAGAAAGCAATTTGAGCAAAAAATGGAAAGCACAAAAATATACATGGGATGGATAATTCCTTATCACAATGAAAGAAATAAGAAAAGAATAGTCTACCTCTTAGGCCCCCATTACCAAGATGGGAACCTTGGTAAGAGAAAGAGTATACACCGCTCAATACATCTCGAGCAAATGTATTGATGGCCATTCTAGATCAAGATACTATGAAATGGCTGAAACCTTTGAATCCAAATGCAATAAATCAGAATCAAAACTATCATTTTCAACATAGTCGTGGCCACACTATCGAAGCCTATAAGCAGCTCAAGGATGAAATTAAAAGGCTTATATGCCAAGGTTATCTTTGATAATTTATTCAAGATCTACATGCTCGAGAGGAAGCTCATCCCACTGGGAAAAAATCAATAATAATAAAGAAAAGCATTGAATAATCATCTAATAGTTGGAGAAATTGAGACCACAATAAGAGGCCCCTTATTACCTGATCAGGTCTTATTTACTATAGATAAAAATCCAACACCAAAGAAGGCTCGTATCAATCATTCTATCACTTTTGATGATGTTGATTTAGAGGGAGTAAAAATCCCTCATCAAGATCCACTTGTGATAAATGTGGGGATAGGTGACTTATGTTACAATGTCAAAAGAATTATGATAAATAATGGAAGCTCTGTGGATATTTTTTCTATTCGACTTTTCTCAATATGAGTCTCACCAGAGAAAAGCTTCATCCTGGTGCAGGTCCATTGTATGAATTTGACAATCGACCTATATGAGCAGAAGGGATAATTAGTCTCCAAGTTGTACTTAGAGAATTTCCCTGATATACAACACACTCCATCCAGTTCATTATAGTAAAGTTAGAATCAACTTACAATGTTATCTTTGGAAGGTCACTCTAATCAATCTTTAGGATTATGACCTCAATCCCACATCTTAAGATAAAGTTCCTTATTCAGGCAGGATGTAGTATGTGGAGATCAATAAATAGCACAAATTTGTTATCTTAGATAGGTTCAACCACATCCAATAGTTATCTTGAGCATCGAGGACTTCAATCTTTGGAGCGAGGATATCCCTCAAAATGCTTCTCCTATAGAAGACCTCACTATTGTATCCATATCAAAAGAACACCCTTCAAGGACCGTGTAGATTGGATCTCTTCTCTTAGACGATGAGAAGAAAAAATATGTAAATTTTCTATATAAGAATCATGATGTTTTTGCATGGAGTCCAACAGATATGCCTAGAATCAACCTTGAAGTGATTGTGCACTCCATCAAAGTTAACCTGACATATAAGTTAGTAATAAAAAAAAAGTAAAATTTTATGCCATATCGTTAACAAGTAATAGAGCAAGAAGTGGATAAGCTTTTTGAAGTTGATTTTATACTCGAAGTGCACTACTCTACTGGTTGGAGAATGTTGTCATGGTATGAAAGGCAAGTGGAGCTTAGAGAATGTTTGTAAACTATACTAATCTTAATAAAGCCTATCTGAAAGATAGCTTTCTACTTTCTCATCTTGACAAGTTGGTCGACACCACCTTCGAACATTAGATGTTTAGCTTTATAGATGCATACTCTTGCTACAATCAAATAAAGATGGATTCTGTAGATAAGGAGGCAACAACGTTTCAAACATACAAAGGGTTATATTATTATCTAGTGATGTCGTTCGGGCTAAATAAATGTTGGAGCCATATTAATGCTTTATGAATAAGGTTTTTAAAGACCTTATTGGGCACTATATGAAAGTATATGTTGATGATATGCTGGTGAAAAGTATTGAAAAATCTCAACATATATTTAACTTGGAATAATGCTTCCACTTGCTACGATGCTATAACATGTGACTCAATCCTTCCAAGTGTGCTTTTGGAGTTGCCTATGAAAAGTTCTTAAGATTTATGGTAACCCACTGAGGAAATGAAGCCAACCTTGAGAAAATCAAAGCACTAAGGGACATGGTCCCCCAAAGACTAAATAGAAGGATTGCAGTACTATCCCATTTCCTGGCTTGTTCAAGAGACAAATATATGTCCTTCTTCAAGATACTCAGAGATACTCGTAGCTTAGGATTCCAATGGACTGATGAATGCCAAAAAGCCTTCAAATAACTATAAAAGTATTTGATATCTCTTCCACTAATTTTCAAACCAATACTTAGAGAAATGTTGTATTTATATTTGGTTGTTTCTACCAAGACAATTAGTTCGGTCTTGGTCTGAGAAGAGAATATTATATAACATCACATCTACTATGTTTGTAAGATCTTATCTGAAATAGAGGGATGTTATCCCCTAGAAAATAAAATAACTTTGGAATTAATTTACTCCATCATAAAACAACTCCCTTACTTTCAAGCCTATACAATTGGAGTTTACATAAATCTGCCACTAAGAAGTATCCTGCAAAAGTCAGAAGCGTCTGGTAGGCTCATCAAGTCATTAGTAGAATTGGGAGAGTTTGATATCCATTACCTGCCTAGACCCAATAAAAAATCTCAAGAACTTACAGATTTTATAGTTGAATGCACCATCCTTGTATCTAATAAGCCACCAAGTACCTCTCCTTCTCCCCTATACTAAGTATTGTATGTTGATGGAGCTTCTGTAAGTTTTGACATCGGGGCCAAAATTTTATTGATCTCTCCACAACAAGTTACTTTGGAGTATGGGCTCCAACCTAAATTTCTTGTAATGGATAACACAATAGAGTATGAAGCCCTTATTATTAGACAGAGGCTGGTAATCAATTATGAGATGTAGAATTTGTTGGTCCACACTGATTCGTAATTGGCCACCTCTCAGGTGGAAGGGGAGTTTGACATCCATAACCCGTAACTGACCTAGTACTTTAACATCATAAATTTGCTATTAACTCATATAAAAGAGTATCAAATTATCCATATTTTTAAGAGCAAAATGCACGAGCTGATGCTCTTTCTAAACTTGCTACAGTAATAATAAGAGATGAATACAAAAGGAAGTGTATCGAGGAGATATACTTTCCAAGTATCTAAGGTTCATGGGTTATACAGTCAATTGATAAACCAAGAGAGGCATCTTGGATCGATTCAATCTTGTCCTTCTTACAAGATAGAGTGTTGCATAAAGACCCCATAGCTACGACATGACTTCAAAGACAAGCAATAAATTTTACTATTATTGGTGGCGAGTTGAACAAATGAGCCTTCACGAGACCATACCTTAAATGTCTCCCACCTTTAAAAGTTGAATATACACTCTAAGAAGTTCATTCAGGAGTATGTGGGGAACATCTAGGAGGAAAAGCATTAGCCTACAAGATCATGAGGCATGGATTCTATTGGCCTACAATAAAATAGGACGCACTTGTGTTTATAAAAAAAGTGCAAAAATTGTCAATTACATTCCAACATCACCCATACACCCGCTTTGGACCTTGCATCACTTCAGAGTCCCTAGCCTGTCATACAATAGGGAATTTATATAATGGGACCCTTTTCCATAGCCACTGGATAGCAAAAATTTATCATCCTACCTATAGATTACTTCACCAAGAGGGTGGAGGCAGAATCTTTGGCAAAAATTACTGAAGACAATGCTAAATAGTTCATATGTAAGAATATAATCTATCATTTTAGCATTTCTGTAAGGGTCATCACCGATAATGGGACCCAATTTATTGGAAAAAGTATTACAAACCAAACATTTTTAAAAGGGATGAAGACATGCCTAGGGAAGGCTGGGGGGAAATGGGCTAAAGAACTCTCAAATATCCTCTTGACTTATCGGACCACTGCTAGAACTTTTATAGGAGAAACCATGTATAATATCTACTTTGGTACGAAAGCAATCATACCAATTGACATTAGAGTCCCAAGCAATAGAATTAAGACTTTAAACTTCAGTAATAATTAGGAGAAGCTCATAAATAACTTGGATATCTTCCCAGAAGCAAGTGATATAACCTCACTTTGAGTAACTGTATATCATCAAAGAGTTGCCCATCACTGCAACTGAAGGGTGCAGCCTCGATGTATCTCAATTAGGGATTTAGTTTTACGCAGCATCGAGGAAGCTGGAAAGGGCCCCCAATGCAATAAACTCTCTCCCCTATGGGAGTCCTTATCTGGTGGCAGCTAGGGTCAAGCCTAGCACCTTCAAACTAAAGGATGCAAATGGGAAGATACTCCCTCAAACTTGGAATGTTGGCAATATTCGCTAGTATTATTAGTATGTGTTGATAGTATTATTTGTCTTGTGTTATTTATTTTCTCACAAGTCATTATGTTGTACTCATATGCATTTTTTCAGTATTGTTATGCTAACCTCATATATATTCCTTGTGTGTTTATTGTGATAAAACTCTTATAGCCCCTATATCCCTAAGTTATACTAGGAAACTGTTGTACTTTCTTATATAATGCAATAATATGATGTTCACTTTGTTGTGATATTATCTCCCCTTTTAAAAGGATAACAAACCAACAAACAATCAAACTTATTTATCCATGATTCGATAAATTCAATTAATTTATATTATATCTCAATCGCTAGATGATTAATCCCAGGGTGATTTGATCAGACCTCTTCCATTTAGGTTAATGTCATCAAGAAAATACTTTGACTAATAACCTTTGATAAGTCAAATATCCTAGGAGGGTATCTTCAATTTCAAATTATTGGATGATCAATCCAAGGAGGATTTGATCTGACCTCTTCCATACATGTTAAATATCATCAAACAAATCCTTTGATTAATAACCATAGATAGGTTTAAACATCCAAGGAGGATGTCTCTCATATTCACTTAAGTCAAAAGAGCCCACTAAAATATTTTTTATCATCCAAATTAAAATAAAACTAAGTAAATTTCATATGCATATGAGAAAAAGAAAAGAGAAGAACACTAACAACTTCTTAATATATCACTAAACATCATATATATTATATGAAAATATCAACACCAAATATATACAATTATAACTAAAATATATAAAGTGATACAACCAACAACAGAACAACACTATAGAATCTTAATATCTCCTCAAGGGAAAAGGCCTTATGTAACTCACTCTTTATCTCATCACCATCAGAATCTAAAGAAGGGTCACCAGAAGCTTAGATAGGTGTCATCCCCTCAATCTCCGCTCAAAATTTGTGCTGCACAAGATGGATGCCCTTAAAAAAATCTCTGATGATGCCTTCCTCCATACACGCTAACTCCAAGGTCTTCACCTCCACATCATATATGTAATCACAAGCTTTCTAAATCTGATCCTGGATGATCATCTTGAAGGCAATAAACTTCTGGAATTCTTTTATGACTATGGAAGGTGATTGTTCTGACTTGGACATGGCTTCCTTCTCATAAAATAAACTATGGAGTCTCTTAACCTCATTTTTAAAGGATATAATCTTCTCTTCAATGACCTGCTAATCTTTAACATATTTATTGATTACTTCATGTGCATCCACCAACTCAATATGCAGACGATCCATATGTTGATTCTATAAAGAGATTGAAGTTGCCATAGTATCCAATTTTGCCCTGCACTCTAGTAGTTGCTTCTTTACTGTCTTCATTTTCTTGATTTTGCTATCATACTTCTTTTTGTACTCTTCTTGGACATACTTGACATTCACAAACTTATTATTCCAGACATTTAAGGCCTTTGTCATTTTTGTTTCAAGATCTATACATTTCACCAACAAAAATAATAAAAAAGCTTCATATGGGATTTATTCTTATGCGAGTGTCAAAAGAAAAAGCAAAAAAAAAAAAAAAAAAAAAAGACTGGAAACTCACCAACTTCTCAGCCCATCAACGACTTACACATTGATGCTTCATAATATCTTCCATAATGTGTGACTTGGATGGAGAGACATGGTGACTTTACAAGCAACTGTTAAAATCACCTCCACTTTTTTCTTCTAGGATGTCTGTGGATCACCCTCATTCTCTGATCGTTTAAGAAGATCCTTTAAAGGTTGGATAACGGCCTCTAAGAATTTGGCTGACTTCTTTAGCATACGAGCATATGATCTCCCTACCTGAGTATATAGTCCCACCTTGAACAAATATTCTTCATCTACAAATCTACTAAAATATTATACCTCATAATGGAGAGTGTCAATATCAGTGAGATTAAGTATTTTCAATAAATCATCTACACTAACATATAGGGGAATGGGTAAATCATTCAGTTTTCCCTATTTTTTCTAGAGATTCTAGTCATTATGCACAAAAAAAAAATCACTAATTCAACTCTTTGATGGATCTCGAGTGTGGATATCTAACAACTTAGATCTAAAAGAGATATGACCCTACATATCACCAATAAGTCTACCCATCGAAGAAAGGCACTCTGGAGACAATATCGCTCCATGATTTCTGAAAAACATGACAAATCCCATTATGATTGACATGGATCTATGAAAAAGTTAGGACAATTTCACTTTATATGTTGCTAAAATGTCAATCAACTTCGAAGGAGGGAGAAATCGTAGCCTCGCTCACAAATTGAACTCGTACACCATCAAAAATCCTGGGGGAGGGGAATATGTACAAGTGGATCTTTCAGGCACTTTCATCATAAGATTTATACGGAAGTGAAAATTTTTTCCAAAAATGATCAAGGAATCACCAGTTATGGTGGATACGATGTCATCAGCTTTGACCACTTTCTAAGTCTTCTTCCAACCCTTAGTTCAAATAGTAGGGCAATCTCCTTTTACTGGGGGGATTTTGGTGGAGGTTATGTCACCCATTTAAACTTCTACACTAAAGAGGGGCACTAAATTTGAGTAGGGGATTCCAGCTACCAAAAGTAGTGGAATGCCTCTAGAACAAAAAGGAAAATAGGGGAGAAAAAAAAAAGAGGAAAGGCTACAAAATTCTAACTTCTACACAATGAGAGTAGTCCTGAATTTGAGTTTGGGATGCCACCTACTAAAAATAGGGGAATGCCTCAACTGTAAGAAAGTTAGAATGAAGGAAGAGAAAGAAAAGGAACATCTGCAAAAATTCAAACATTTATACAAGGAAAGAGGTACTGAATTTTAGTAGGGGATATCGTCTACCAAAAATAGAGAAATGTCTCAATTGTAAGAAAGTTAGAGAGAGAAGAGGAGAAGATGCAAATAATCTCCTGCCCCAAGGGGGATATTTATAGAATGAAAAGGGGGGAACTTATTTGAAAAGGGGGAAAATTTTTTAAAAATGAGAGGGAAGAGGCTTCTAGAAGCTTTTTTGAATTTTCAAAAACAAATTAGGATTTTTTGAAATTTTTGGGGCAAAATATGTCCATTTTTTAAATTAAAAAAAAAAATCTTAAAAAAATTATGAAGGGGCGAATGTAACCGCCGCTCGCATAAAAAGAAGACATGGGTCCCATACTTTATATATATATATATATATATATATATATATATATATATATATATATATATATATATATATATATATATATACAACCTATATAATATTAACCGGCTGCCTATATAGGGGCGCACCATTTTAGCGCTTGCAGCAGCATCCTCTGGTGGGTCCCGACTTATTGGCCGGCCAGTTCAGCCGCCTAAACATATTCGGGCTCCAAATTAGTGCCCGGACAAACCAAATTGGATGTTTTCGAGGTCCTCAAAATCATTTTTCGACATTCCAGATCCAATTTTGGTACTTTCAGAGATCAATGGAGCTTCTAAGATCAAGTTTGAACAAAGTTATATTTTTTAGAACAAATTTTTCTGACATTTAATCAATTTGGAGTGTTATGACATATATTTTCGAACTTCTAGAGCTTCTACATCCACAAATAGGGGCCAACTGATATATCATAAAAAAATTATCTTGATTAGGCATAAATCTCAAGGCAAAAATCAAGTAGGAAACTTTAAAAACTAAATTGGAGATCATCTAATCTTTGATTTCATCAAACTTACAATCGAACTGAATGTCTCAAAAATACGAACCCAACAACACCAAATTCAACTCAATCCGAGCCCAAATGAGTCCAAATCAAGACCCGAAGCACATTTGGAGGGTTCAAACTATAATTTGGATTACCAAAAAGTTTCCAAATATGGCATGCTTATAGTCGAATGGGGCGGCTCGACGAGACAAATCCAACGAGTCCATTATCTCCGAATATATGATATCATTAGGGCCTTCAAATGCCTAATAAATAGTCCACGATTAAGTGATTCAACATCGGCTATCCATTCAAATCACTCCCAATTTATCAATGATATTCCTCATATTTACTAGCCATGCCACTTATAGAAAACTATGAATATACCCTCATTTCTCTTAAGGGGGTACCCCAAGCAGGAAGAGATCGAAAAGAATGAAGAAAAGGAAGAGAAAGAAGAGACTCCTCCTCGACCATCGCCAGACTTTCACCTGACAGCCGATCGACGCCAGAATTAAAGCAAGGAAGCAAAAAGATAAGAGATGGAAGAAAAGAAGGAAGAAAAGGAAGAGATGGAAGAGATTCCTCCTCGACCACCACAGGACTTTCTCCCAACAGCTGACCGACGCCGGAATTAAGTAAGGAAGCAATAAGAGAAAGAAGAAAATGAAGAAGAGACTCCTCCTTGACCACTGCTAGACTTTCACCCCGCAACCGACCGACGCAAGAGTTCTGCATGATCACCAACTAATGCTGGAATTATTGCCTGACCGTCAACTGACGTCGGAGTTCTACTCGATAGCCGGCTAAAGCTGGAATTCTGCCCGACCACCAACTGACCACCCAATATCGTCGGAATTTTGATATATGTTTGTAACTGAATTTCAACCCGAGAGTTATAATCTGGTCATCCTCAATTTCAGGATGAGTCAGCAACTTGTAATTTAAGCAAACATTAGTGGAATCCTTCCAACTGGGCATGCATGGCCTCGTGGTTTTTCCCTTTCCAGGATTTTCACATTCCAAATCCATTATGGTGTTCCTTTTTTATTTTGTTTGTGCGCTGGATATCCGTACAAGGCTAAGACGTAAAATTTTTTGACTCTATCGCCGCATATACTCTAGTCCGCAACAACTCTTAAAAAATTCATTTGTGGAACTCAACTCTAACTCGGTGTATTTGGTTTTAAAAAGTTTATATAAATAAACCATTTTTTCTAACTTTTAGAGATTAATGCATTTTTGTTTTAAAAATAAAATCAATAAGAGCAATGCTAGTAGGTCCAACTCAAATTTGTTTGAACATTTTGAATGAAATCATGAAAAATATCACCCTTCCTCAATTATAAGTTATGGTTTAGTTTGAAGAAATTCCTCCGTTTGAAGAAATTGTAGGAAATGAAAATGCATTTTATTTCTTTTTTTTTAGTAATCTGAATCTAACCTAATTTTAGGGAATTGAATTTAAACAAATAATAAAATAAAAAACTTTTATCAATCAAATAACAAAAATAAATTCGCTCAACTTCTTCTCCATCAAAGAAAAAGATGATAACTAATTCCAATTCAATTTATTTCCTTATTTTTAGTGTCTTTTATTTTTTTTTTCATTTCCATCGATACAATTCCTTTGAACCCCAAAAACTTACTACCTTAACCTTACTAAGGCTTCGTTTGAATTTTTGTACTAAAAAGTTGCTTTAAGAAGCAGCAAGAAAGCCGTCCCAAACGAAACCTAAGTAAAATCTCAATTGTAGTTAAATAAGGGTAGTTTTAGGCTTCCTTTGGGACGATTTTCTTACTACTTCTTAAGATAACTTTCTAGCATAAAAATTATTATTTTTTGTATCAAAAAGCTGCTTTACGAAGCAGTAAGAGAACCGTCCCAAAGTTAGCCTTAGATCCTCTAGTTAGGAAGCTAATCGTATTTTGTAAAGTGACCTATATCTCATCCATTAATAGATCATTGAATTTGCCTAGCTATATAATTAAATATGTTGCTGTATTTAATGCACGGTTGAAGTGGGTGATATTTTTACAAGGATATCTGACTCTTAGAGAAAAAACATATAAGATAGATCACCAAAAGATAAAATATTTGAATCTTATAAGTTGTTATACTATTATTCAATATAATTAATAATTTGGGACCATCAAACTACAAAAAAAATGAGGAAAAACATATATGCATGATAGGTCACCAAAAGACAAAACTAAATGAAGCTTGTAAGTTATTATACCATTATTGAGTATAATCATTTAAGGAGGTGTCGGGTCCTTAGGGACCTCTTGACTATAGAAAATTGAGCGAAAAATATGAATGATGGGTCACCAAAAGAAAAATATATATATAAAGATAGAAAATTGTAATATCATTATTGAATATAATCATTTATGGTTGTATCAAAGACTCTACATTTAACTAATTTGGTGATATTCTACAAGGAAATTATTCATTATATATTTTATATAAGAGACTAGTAGAATCATTCATTATATATATTTTGGTTGGTGTGTAATTAGCCCATCTTAAGTAGAAATGTGACTTGTCTCATAATAAAATAATGAAAGCATGATTGTAGTGTGCTCTTCTATTAAGTATATCATTTATGTCTAATTGGCTTGGCACATGTATTGAAAGTTAAGACTATCTCCAACCGAACTACATACCACTGTATCCTATTCGTCACTCGCTGCATTCGAACTCCAAATCTCACATCAAAATTCAGTTGGTGAACAGTGTGACGACAATATTGTCGTCGTACTGTTCACCTACGAGAAAAAATTGTGTTGACAAATTTGTCGAAGACAAACGCAAAAGATGAGAGATATTGTTACTTCGCAGAAGCCATGAAAGAAGAAAGAAATGCAGTTCAATTGGAGATGAATTACGATATTTTAAAGTTTTATTGCATTTTAGAATGACAAATTGGTTTTTTGGTTTGAGATATCCTAAATTTGAATTTGAGGCTTTGAACTTAGCATCTTATGTGTATGTTTGGCAAGTCATCTCTAAATTTGAACAATTTGGCACTCTCATCTTATATGCCTTCTCCTTTTGTTTATTTTAAGGAAAAAAATTAGGATGCTTTCCTACTCAATTCAAAATAACGTTCTTTTTTAGCTTTGATCAACGGATCTGTCGCCGGCTGACAGGGAGAGAGAGAGAGAGAGATGGAGGAAGACGCCGTGATCTCCACTGAAACGCTAGGTAGGAAGGTTTCGAGGTCGGCGAAGGTGAAGAAGCCGGAGACGAAGAGGATCAGTCCAAGGAACCAGCTCAGTGATTTCAACATCCACGCTATTCCTCCACTTCAAACTTCAGCTGAGGGCCAAAGAAGAGGATGCTTCCGTTTCCTCCGCCCTAATTCCTCGTCCAAGGAGGACTCCTTCCTAAGATCCAAATGCCAGCACCGTACTCCCAAATCTGCTCCTCCAATTTCGAGAAACCTCTCCTCGAAAGAAATCACTAATCCCACTTCATTCCGGAACAATAACCGTTCAAAACCCATCTCTGAGAACCCTCAGAACCTCCGATCGAAGAAGTCTGCGAAGCCGAATACCCCAGATCTTCTCCATAAATGGAATCTGCGAAGACCTATTTCGAGAGAGCTCACTGGAGGTAAAATTACGAAACCTGAACCTATCTGTAAGGTCGATTTTATGGGGAAAAATGGATCTGGTGTGGCTTCTATTCGAGAGAGAGCCTTTACGCCTGAAGTGATTAAGCCTGGTTCTGAGGCGAAGGAAGGCAAGCAACAGCTTTCAGCAACTCCTCGATCCAACTCCACGCCTCCCATTCAGGCCTCCATATCGCCGGAGGTCCCCTGCGGTTTCACTGTGGCTCCGACTCCAGTGTGTTTCGCTACAGGGCATGTTATAGCCGGCATCCAAGACCGTAGAAAGTGCAGGCCTCGTGGCATTCTAACCATAGGCGAGGAGCAGAGTAATATATCTCGGGTTTCTTCAGCGCCTCCGCCTCTTGCCGAAGCTTCCGTTTGCTGGTTTTCATCTCCCTTAGTCATTGGAAATGGAAGTGGCAGGGATGCCTCTAGTTCTGAAGTTCGGACTTTCGATTTTCCTGATGAAGCTTCTGTTAACTGGCTTCTGTCTCCATTTGATGTAGTGGAGAAAGAGATTGGGACTAGTTCAGTGAAGAAAAAGTTTTCCATTTTGGATGCTGAAATTGGAGTGGAAAAAACACCATCATCTTGCACTGGGATTATAAGAACTCCTACTTCGAACAGTAGTGTAAGTCCTTTTTCAGTCATTGTACAACGGGCAGAAGCATCTTCCAGGCTCCAAGTTCTTAACTTTCGCAAGGAGAAAGTAGAATATAGATATGGCGATGCTTTAGATGTTTCTCCTTTTTCTGAGAAATCCTGGAGCAACAGTGGTGCTGTTTCTACTCCATCATCATATACCAATTCCAGAAGAAATGGTGTCATATCTCCTTTGGAGACAGATTCTGCTACGGAGGATTTGAGAGCAATGAGACTGTCATCGAAACAAGCATCTGGCAACAACCAGAATGATATTTCACCATTGCATGGGTTGAGCTTCAACTTTGGTTGCCAACCTACACCTACACCTTTGAGCTCCATTGATCTGAATTGTTTCAAAAGCTCTAGATGTGATGAGCTCTCCAAGTTAGAGGTTAGAGAGAAGAATTTATCAGCATCAGGTGCAAGGATATCATGGCGAGATGGACTTCTTAGTAGGATTTTTCAGATGGGCGAGTTGGATTCTTATCACAATTTTTTTGATGATGATGAAAATGCTTATTATCCAAGAGATGGCAATGTCAAATCTGAATTTGGTTTTAAATATGCCTTGGAAAATGTGAGCTCGGCCTTTGAAAAAGTAAATGGTTTTGGATCATACGAGTTTCCAGACGACAGCAACAAAATAGGTGTTCAAAAGTGTCAATCAGAAGTTCCTCCTATGGAGCCCAATTCATTTGCTGAATCAATTAGCACAGAAGGTGGTCTTATCTCTTCTGGTGACTCTGATTGGACTGTTTTTTACAAAAATACTTTATTTGAAGTTTGAATGTATCTTTACCTCTTGCCCATCATTTTCCGATGAACATAATTTTCGATCCTTCTTGGAAAAAATTTTATGTTTGTTTTTAAGGAAATTACTCTACCACTTGCATGATACTTGTTATGTGTTCTAGTGCTGGGTGGGCTTTCAATCTACAATTTGCATGTGTTTGTAGTTTTACTTTTAGCTGCTTGACCCATTTGTTTGCTTTCTCCTTTATTCTTTCGTTACACCTCTCCCTTTTTTGGCTCTCCCTCAAGCTTCTTCTTTCACCTTGCTACTCGTGGACTCTACCCTCCACAACCTATTCCCCAATTGTTGTGCCCTACGACCTAAACTAGTTAGCAACTTGAACCCAAATAATATTTCTATTATCCTTTCATGCTATCTAAAGCATTAAAAAGGGCCTTTTGCAATACAATGTTGTATGTCATTTTATAACTATCAGTCTTTGTCATGATAATTGGCATCATCCCAATTTCTTTGGAGAGGCATTATGTCTTGATCGCTCTTGATCGCTCTTATTAGCTACACAATAATGCGCCAACACTTCGTAATAATGAAGCATGTTGTGTCAGATACGTGCACTTGACACATATCAAACATGTCATTCACATGTCCAATTAAAAAAATTAGAAAAATTCATAGAAATGTGTGTTGCGTCTTGAATAATAAATTTTTAACTTTTAAAATTATTTTACATAAAAAATTTAGTTAGTTTGTTTATTATTTTAAAATAGATTACTTAAATAGCTTAATAGCTAATTAACACTAACTTAATTTTTCTTGTCCTGCATTATTTTCCTATGATATTTTAAATAATTTTTATTTTTTAAAAATTTTGATAAATGAATCAATTACCTTAACTTCAAGCTAGCAATCTATAATATCATGTGACTTTGGCCGAAAAATCAATGCAGTGTAAAAGGAATACTTGGAGTTATTTGGATGAGTGTAAAAGTAATATATTATATTACTTTTATTTACTTGATTTGAGTAAAATTAATATAATATAAAGTGCAAAGAGGGTGTAGGTGGCCGATGATGGGGGTGGGCGGCGCTGGTGGCTAGCGGTGGTGGTCCGTAGTGGTCGGCGGGGGTGGTGGGCAGACGACGGTGGTGGAGGGAGTGGTGATCGGCTGGGGCGGAATGTTGTGGGGCCTGCGGCGGTATTGGTGGGCTACTGCAATGGTCAACAATGATAGTTAGCAGCCGGTGGCGGCGGCTAGTGGCAATGGTCGGTGGTAGTGATGGTTGGCGATGGCAGGAATCAACAGTGGCAGCGGTTGTCGGGTGGAGTTAGACATTGGTCTGTGGTGGCGGACGGTGGTCGGCGGCCACTGCGTGGCGGCTGTGGGCGGCTACAATTGCAATAATTTTCTAATATATTTGAAACTTGTCCAAATTGGAGGAATTCATAACACTCCAAAAAATGAACTAGATGGTGAATTTTAAATACACCAAAATTTTGCACAGCTTTTGTTTTACTTCAACAAATGTCAATATTTTTAAAATCTCTGCGTTTGGAATACTTTCCACTCTCTTTGTAGGCAACCAAATAGCCCCTTAATATATTTAAATATATTTCTTATTTTATGTGTAATTTGATTGTCATGTAATTCCCATATTTTTCTTTGGAAGCTCCAACTTGAAAGAAAATCTACCTTTTATTTGCACTTTTAGATTCTCTACAAATAAATTTAATAGTTGCTCTCTCTATTACCATAGCACCCTTATTAATTTTCCAAGTGGCAGCACAAAAGATTGAGATGTAATCTTTTTCACCAAGTTGCCTAATTGAGACGAAGTTCCTCTTTATTGTAGGAATGTAGCTCATATTATGAAGCATTTATATGCTTCTTTTTACTAGTCTTGAATTGTATATTACCAACTGTCAAGGTCTTCTAAAGTTAGTCCTTATTAAAAGTATTCTTCTCGTAACCCCAATTGAATATAGAACAATGTATTGTAAATCTCTGCACTTTCAAAATTAGCAATGCCTCTATGTAATATAAGGTTTGTACACAATTACCCCATGGACAATTCCTTTTCATGTATCCAATCATGGCACATCAGCCGCATTCTCCATTGTGATATTTTAATGGGCTCCTCTGCTTAGAATTAGATCTACCTCTCCTATTGTTTCTCCTTATACTTCTTCATTGGCTATCAAGGCTCATAGAAACAAAAGACTGATTACTTAAATCTCACCTCTTGATATCCTCACTCAAGATTAGTTCACAAATATCATTGAGCTTCAACTTTGTATACCTATATGAATTGCTTACAATTGCCACAGTTTCAGCTCCTTTTTCGTAATGATGATAAAAACCCTGTGCATGAATTTTGTCATCAAGATTGATATCAATCGAGCTCAGTTAACTTATAATTAGCTTTACTAGATATACTTTATTCACTGTTGAAGGCTTCTTGTGCATATCTACACATATGATGTAGTCTTCTCTATTGTATGTTGAAGGCAATATTTTTCATCAATGATAGGTATGCCTATATGTACAAGAGATCTCAATCTTTTTGTCCCATTGTAGTTGGCATCAGCTAAAAAGGAGGTAGATGTAGCTCTCTATGGTATAGATAATCCTCAATTCGCATTTTCCAGTACTGAAAAGTCCTTGACATCGAATAATGGATCCTCAACTTCTCATCTTTATACAAAATTGCTCCTACTTTTTGCGAAGATAGCAAAATTCTAACACTAGTTATGAAAAAAGTGACTTCATGAAATCAGTGATAAACATAAAAAAATAGGATTAATAATGTATAATGGAACAATAAAAAATAGAAGATTAGAGAGTATGCGGTTCAGTAAGATCTAGCTGTTTCCTCAACCACACAGATAAATGTCCAATAGTCTAGAGATAAATACAAGATATAAATATTTATCCATCCAAATACTTTTCTCTTTTATCTCACAACTATTATTTGCATTATCTTACTTTTATTCCCTCTCGAAGGCTTCATTTGGGACATTTTTTTTATTGCTTCTAAAAGCGGCTTTCTATTACAAAAATTAAAAAAATTATACAAAAAAGCTGCTTTAAGAAGCAGTAAGAAAGTTGTCCCAAACGACGCTTAAGTATGAGCATGATTCCTCTGTATATCATGCTCACTTAAGATGGAGGAAAGCCTTCCACATGTCATGCTTTTATGTTGGACCACCACTTAAGCTAGTCTATGTGTTCAAACTTTTCCAATTTGTTTTTATAAGACTATAAGTACGTTGAACTAAAAGGAAATCTTATGTACTGATCTCTTCTATATTCTGTTATTCATAACTTTATGATGCCATGCATGACGATGCAGTCAAATATAGAAAATCGACTCAACAAGGAACAAAATCTAGCTAACCAACGTTAGCAGCATCTTCTACAAATTCACAATCAGCTATGAACTCACTGAAAGAAATGGAGAGATTTATAACTTTCTATTATATGGAAAACGAAATTATTTCTTAAACATCTTGCTCAAACCAAACTCGTAAAAGCAGCCAACTACATCTTCAATCATTCTCTATTGCCGACTGGGCAAGAGATCCCATCTCTCGCAAATCAACTTCTAGGTGTTGCTCTTTTCTAGGGCATACAATTATTATGGGGACAATTAAGAAACAACATACGGTGGTCAGATCATCAACTGAATCTGAATACTGGGCACATGCAGCTATTACAGCAGACATCTTATGGCTCCAGCGTCTCTTGATGGACTTCCAAATTCAACTGGACCAACCGATTGATCTCTATTATGATAACACATCAGTGATTGCACTGGAAAACAATCAAGTCTTCCATGTCAGAACTAAACATATAGAGATCATTCAAAGATTCATTTGTGACCACATCCACAACAACAACTTCCGGCTTCTTCCCATCACCACAGTAGACCAAGTTGTTGACATCCTCACCACACCAAGATTTCAGCAGCTCAGATCCAAACTGACAGTCACACCAGATCCATCAGTTTGCAGGGGAGTATTAGAGCACAACACCACTAATTCTAACAGAATAATAGAAACACACATGACAAAATAAATCACAGCCACTCACAACACCACTAAACGTGTCAAAGCTTCACAAGCTAACACTTATATATATACTGATGTAATGCTATAGTGAGATATAGAAAATACAAATTACCTATGCGATATTCTCTCTGCTTTACTTTCCTGTAAGTGCAGGTCTCTGTTCCTCAAGCAGGTAAAAGACGTTCTACACTTTTCAATTAAACGACACTGTAGTCTGTGTTCAAACTTTTGCAATTTGTTTTTATAAGACTATAAGTACGTTGAACTAAAAAAAAAATCTTATGTACTGATCTCTTCTATATTCAGTTATTCATAACTTTATGATGCCATGCATGACGATGCAATCAAACATAGAAAATCGACTCAACATGGAACAAAATCTAGCCAACCAACTTTAGCAGCATCTTCTACAAATTCACAATCAGCTATGAATCACTGAAAGCAATGGAGAGATTTATAACTTTCTACTATATGGAAAACGAAATTATTTGTTAAACATCTTGCTCAAACCATACTCGTAAAAGCACCCAACACAGCTTCTACCTTTCACCATGGACTGGATGAAACTAATCTACAACCTGCCGTCGCAGGCGGCTGCTCTGTGATTTCGATTTCAAACTCCAAAATTTTTTTGCAGGGCGAGAATTGTTCTCGCCTTGGTGTTCTTGAAGGGAAGTGTGCCTTCTGAGTCGCTGGCTATCTTTCCCCAGTCTCCCAATCTTATCTGATTGCGTTGTGTGGAAGCCACCACTCCTAGGCTCTTCCAATAGCGTTCTTAGCATCTCTGGAGGTGGTGTGAGAAAACCGTAGCCATTGCCATTGAATCTTTCAGAGTCTCCCAAAATGGCTGCACCTGTTGAGAGAGAATTGTATTGGGGGTAACTCTTCTTTCTTCTGATTACCTTGTACAGTAGCGGAATTATTCCCTCCATTTTTCAGGAAGCTTTGAGAGCTGGAGGAGATTTTTGTTTGGCCATACAGTTTCTTATAGAAGATTAGGAGAGATGAACAAGACTTGCAAATTTGACTATTTTTTAGATGTTTTGGTTGAGGTGGGTTTGGTAATAAGAGGTTGAGAAAATGAAATGGTAACCTTCTTTATGAGATTAGGCCAACAGGTATAGCTATTGGCATCAGGGTGTTTTATTGCTTTATTTTAAATGAGAGTTTATGCTCATTTTGGTTATTATTGGATAATAATCAAATGGTTAGTTTCCTGTAGCTTGCATAATTTATATCTAATCAGATGCCTAATGTTTGCCAGCAAAGAGTTTTTTTAACTATCTTATAATTTAGCTAATATGTCAGCAAGCTAATATCTATTTAATTATGCTGCCTTATTTCACCTAATTGATAAGCTTTATAAACTGCAGTTTCTGTAGAACAGTAATTTTAAATCTGTTTAAATAGATCTCTCTATTTATTTCATGGGAAGAAGTGAAGGTTCTACCATCCTACAATTCCAAAGTTAAAAAATTTAGGTTTTGTTTGGAGCAATTTTCTTGTTGCTTCTTAAAACAGCTTTTTAGTATCAATTTTTAATTTTCTTGTACTAAAAAATTATTTTAAGAAGCAATAAAAAAGCTGTCCCAAACGAGATTTTAAGTCTGTGAGATTATTTTTTATAGCTTTGCTTAACAAAGTTGCAACAATTTTATTTAACTATAAACTCGGTCTTGTTTTTTTAAAAAAAATTGTTGTAAGATGTAATTATTTATAATTGGATCTGCTAAACCATGATAGATGAAAGAAAGTTGTTCAATTTGTTCAGAAGAGAAAAACATTTTCATAGTTGCTTTGCAACTATTTTTATAGGTAGATACAGAATGTTGTAATTATTTATAAATTTAATCATAAATTATTGCAAGAAAAAAATAATTTAAGTTCATATTAAAATATATGACAAAAAGTTTTATAGCAACTGTAGTTTAACCTATTTGATTAGAAAACATAGCTTCTCATCATAGAAAAGGAATTAGCAAATAGATATGTGATGATTATCAGGAAAGCAAAGCTATAAAAAAAGGTTCCCAAATGGATAAAAGTTGGATCCTAAAGCTTCATTTAGAATGACTTTCTTACTAATTTGTAAAGCAGCTTTTTAATTCAAAAATCTCTTAAAAATAAGAAAAAAATAGTACTCTAAAGTTATCCCAAATGAAACTTAAGAATTTGTTTGGGACGGCTTTCTTACTGCTTCTTTAAATGACTTTTTAATATAAAAATTTAAATTTTTATACTAAAAATTTATTTAAGAAGTAGTAAGAAAGTTGTCCCAAACGAAGTCTAAGCCTCTCATTTGTTAATACATAGGTGGGATGAGAAATTATTTTTTTCCTAAAAACTGATGGTCTCACCAGATTACTGATATCATATGTAAGTCACTTTCTTGTTTCTTGAAATATCTGCGAGTGCTCATACAATGTTCTCAACCTGGGTAGCTATCGACTTTACTACGCTGATGTAACAGAAATTTGTTTAATTTACTTGCTGGAGTGGTTTGAGCCTTATCATTAAACCTACTTGACCAACTAATCCTATTGGCAAATATTTATCTTCTTTGAGATAATTTTTTTGCTAAGCATATATGCCTCAACTACTCTGAAATGACATGGCTTCTTTCCCTTTGAACTTTTCAAACTTTTGCTCACTTAATATGTTTTGCTCACAATAGTGGATTGCATTAGCCAGTAAATCAAATTATTAGGAGAATCAAGAACTTGGTCGTGTTTTGTTTCTATCAATGCAAAGAATGCTTCAATTGTGAGAGAGATTACTACGTGCGGAGTCTGGATTGAAGAACTATTTGGATTCTATGAGTGTGCACAATAAAAGCACAATTACTAGGCACACTATGCTTTTACTGGACACACTAACAAAATCCGAACACTGCTTCAATCTGATTTCCACACGTAATTAGCTCTCCAATTGCGAATGGTTTTGAAGTCTGTAACTTTAGGCTTTTTTTTGGAATGAAGACAAAGATAATTAAATAACATTCTAAGAATATATTTCCTTGTGCTCAAATTTCATGGGTCTAAACAAAGACTGAATGTATTTATAGTGTTGTGCTGGTATAATCATAACTCTTCTTCTGACATCGATTAGTATATTACTATGTTGTTGCTTCTGCTATTGCTGTTAAAGGTGGCTCTGCTTGCGTTTTTATTCTTTCTTATTATTATTAGTTTTTGTGGAGTAGTTAGGAAGAATCGTAGCGTTTGTTTTCCTCCTTGAAATAGACGTTAACATTTTTTTGGGAGACATTTTGGGAAATTAAGGAAAACTCTTATGTACATCACATACACAAGCTTCAAATTCAAAAAATCGAACTTCCTCCCATCGTCAGGCTTCCGACCTTAGTCGCCTGTTGACTACGATCCCTCCGATTTCCTCTACCGACTATGGTTTTTCGCCCTCTATCACTCGCCGACTACAGTCTCTTTGATCTCCTTCACCGACTACAATCTTTCTGACATCCATCGCCCCTTGACTACGGTCACTCCGACAACCGTCATCTGCAGACAACGATCCTTCTGACCTCCTTTGCCGACTATGATCCTGTGAGATCTCGATCCCTTACTGTTCCTCTCTGATTTGGATTTTCCTCCCAGGATCGGCCAGGACAATATTGAGATCGTCCAGGCCGATCAGTGCATTGAAAACATCTGATTTCTGGAATGATTTCTGGACAGGATCGTCCGGGACGATATTGAGATCGTCCAGGCCGATCTGTACTGTTCAAAATATCGTCCTGAACATAGTTCTGGGAACTGTCCAGACCGATGATTTTGGTCTGATCGTCCCAGGACGATCTGGCGATCGGCCGGACCGATCAGACTAATGTTATAAGGAAATCAGCTCGATTCGAGGAGAGAGAAAATCATTTTATAAAATCAGATATTTTGAAGAGAGAGAAAGAGCGGAAAAGCAAAGGAAGAAGTCCGATTTCGGGGCCCGCGGAGTGATTTTCGTCGTTCGTTGCTGTTGAATATTTTGTTTGTCTCGCTGTAAGGACTCCGAACCCTACTTCTGTTTTCGAAGATTTTGAGGTTTTGTAAAATGGTGCTCAGATTTGTGTTTTTGTAAGTGATTTTCGTACCCGGTTTGGTACTGGCGAAGATTTTACCGCATAACTTTTGGTATGTTGTAGATGTGATTATTCTACACGTTTTGATTATTTTCTGGCAGATTTCGTCCGGTCCGTTTTGGTTCTGCGGAGTTTTATTTTGACTGCAATTTATTATGATGTCTGAATTGGTTTTAGCAGTAGAAGAATAGTCTTATAATATTGCTGTGCACGTTCTGTATTAATTTGGTGAATTGTAATTTTTGGAGATTTCTGTGTAAATTCTGTAGACTGCTGTTACTCTGCCCGATTTTCGTATGATTTCTGATTTTCCCGGAATTGATAGATTGAATTGATATGTGCATGACTATTGATATGATTGTTCTAGATTTCTTTAATACTGCTTATTGCATCGATTATTGTATTGAATTGATTGTTGCTGAAAGACAAGTGGGAACCTGGTTGAACGTTGGTTGGAGATAGAACTTGACCTGTACAGGATGGTGGACCGACGGGCTTTCCTTTAAATCATAGACCATCGATATAACGATTGGGAGTTATAAGGAGTTTTATATGCCGACGGGCGGCTGACGAGCAAAAGAGTGACAACTCTTCTTGATCGAAACCAACGTGCGGATATCTACAACAGCAATATGGATTCTACAACAACACTATGGATTTCTACAACAGCATTATTGATAATTGCTAGTGTTTGTGCTTGTCGAGTAAGACCATTGTATGGATTTACATGTGTACGATAGTACATTGTATGGATTTACATGTGTACGATAGTACATTGTATGGATTTACATGTGTACGATAGTACATTGTATGGATTTCCCGATTTATTGATTTCTGATTGATTTATTGATATTAATGGATTTATTGAATTGATTTATTATTGAACGGATTTATTGATTTATCGTATTGATTTCCGATTGATATTATCGACTTGATTGATTCATAGATACCGGCACCGATATTGATATTGATTATGCGTATTGATTCATAGATATTGACACTGATATTTATATAGATTGTATCGATTGATAGATACCGACATCGACATTGATATAGATAGGACATTGATATATTGATTTGTCGTACCGAATATCGATTGATTGATTGAATGGATTGTTGCCGTATGGATTTAATTTATCGTAAAATAGATTTCTTTATGAAGCTGATTGTATTGATTTGATTTCAATTGATCTTTCACCGTATTGACTTGATCTTTTATTGGGATTTTGAGCTGATTGATATTATTGACTGGCAGAATTAATTGATACGATTTCACTATTGTAGCATCGTTCGTGGTCGTCAATGGATGGTTCTTTTTATGGATATGGATACATATACTGCCATATTGATAAGAAGTAAGTGAGATTGAACGATAGATTGATTTGCAAGTATATGTTCCGATACGATTCCACTCTATTGATTTGACTGATGTGATACGATAAGTAAGACGACTAGACGATTGTATTGATGTAATTGATGTTATCGATTGCTATGATAGAGATTGTAGAGAAAGGATTGACGAATTGATTTTTGAGCTTTATGGATTTCCTACTGGTTATTGATTTTATTGATTGTTGTTCCGTATTGATTTCTGTATTGCATTGACTCATTGATCATGTACGACTTATTGATTTGACTTGAGTTGATTAACCTGCATATTGTTTTCAGTGTTGTGCTTTGATTTCAGTTGTAGGCTTTGCTGACCTGCTGGGCTTTGTAAGCTCATTATATGTGGTTAATGATTTCAGGTGCAGGGCCTCCAGCTTGAAGATCTTTCTGCCGAGTTCTGTAGCTTTTTCTTTTGTAGCCTATACGGCTAGTGTAGTTTTCTCTTTTGACTGTACTCTGACTGTTGTACTATTTGTGAATTATAGTATCCGCTGCTGTTTCTTTTCTGTAATGTAATTATCTCTGGCTCTGGATATATGTTTTGTATGGATTGATATGAACAACAGATGAGGAAACCGATAGAAAAAAAAAAGAAGAGGCAATAGAACAATCAGATGAATCCTTTCGCTACACGGATCTTGGGGTCGTCACAAGTGGTATCAGAGCGAGTGTAGTGAAAAAGGATTTGATTATATCCAGAGTTGATGATTGCATTATTTGATTTGTTTTGTTATACGTATTTGATTTCCGCGATTTTGATTCGAATGATTTGTATTGATCAGGCCAATGGATCCGAAAGGAAAGAAAGTTGAGTCTGCTACTGATCTCCCACTCACATCTGCAAATATGAATAAGTTTGCTGACATGGTCGCTCAAATGGTGAGCGATAAATTAGCAAAACGCTCTGGCCGTAGCAAGAAAAGTGGGGAAGGTAGTAGAGCAAGGTTTAATGTTTGTATATGTTGTGGGAAAAGACATTCGGGACAATGTTATCGGAGGACTGGGCAATGTTTCCGATGTGGTGGATATGGACATAGAATGACGGAATGCCCAAGTTCTGAACTTAGACAAGGACCTGTTCCGATGGTTCCGACTGCTCCGACTGTCCCGACTGATCTGATTGGAAATGAGCAAGAGATGGAGGAGGATGCACCAGGAATGCCTGCAAATGTGACTAGTACGAGTTTTGTTTATCGTCTGTTTCGTTGTGATTTGCGCGATTTATTGAGTGATTGGATTAGCTCTGTTTTGTTTCGTTTTGCTTTTGTTTTGCTCTGTACCCTTAGGGAAATGTCGGGACGACATTTTTCTAAGGTGGGGAGATTGTGAGATCTCGTTCCCTTACTGTTCCTCTCTGATTTGGATTTTCCTCCCAGGATCGGCCAGGACGATATTGATATCGTCCAGGCCGATCAGTGCATTGAAAACAGCTGATTTCTGGAATGATTTCTGGACTTGATCGTCCGGGACGATAATGAGATCGTCCAGGCCGATCTGTACTGTTCAAAATATCGTCATGAACATAGTTCTGGGAACTGTCCAGGCCGATGATTTTGGTCTGATCGTCCCAGGACGATCTGGCGATCGGCCGGGCCGATCAGACTAATGTTATAAGGAAATCAGCTCGATTCGAGGAGAGAGAAAATCATTTTATAAAATCAGATATTTTGAAGAGAGAGAAAGAGCGGAAAAGCAAAGGAAGAAGTTCAATTTTGGGGCCCGCGGAGCGATTTTCGTCGTTCGTTGCTGTTGAATATTTTGTTTGTCTCGCTGTAAGGACTCCGAACCCTACTTCTATTTTCGAAAATTTTGAGGTTTTGTAAAATGGTGCTCAGATTTGTGTTTTTGTAAGTGATTTTTGTACCCGGTTTGGTACTGGCGAAGATTTTACCGCATAACTTTTGGTATGTTGTAGATGTGATTATTCTGCACGTTTTGATTATTTTCTGGCAGATTTCGTCCTGTCCGGTTTGGTTCTGTGGAGTTTTATTTTGACTGCAATTTATTATGATGTCCGAATTGGTTTGAGCAGTAGAATAATAGTCTTATAATATTGCTGTGCACGTTCTGTATTAATTTGGTGAATTGTAATTTTTGGAGATTTCTGTGTAAATTCTGTAGGCTGCCGTTACTCTGCCCGATTTTCGTATGATTTCTGATTTTCCCGGAATTGATAGATTGAATTGATATGTGCATGACTATTGATATGATTGTTCTAGATTTCTTTAATACTACTTATTGCATCGATTATTGTATTGAATTGATTGTTACTGAAAGACAAGTGGGAACCTGATTGAACGTTGGTTGGAGATAGAACTTGACCTGTACAGAATGGTGGGCCGACGGGCTTTCCTTTAAATCATAGACCATCGATATAACGATTGGGAGTTATAAGGAGTTTTATATGCCGACGGGCGGCCGACGGGCAAAAGAGTGACAACTCTTCTTGATCGAAACCAACGTGCGGATATCTACAACAGCAATATGGATTCTACAACAGCACTATGGATTTCTACAACAGCCCTATTGATAATTGCTAGTGTTTGTGCTTGTCGAGTAAGACCATAGTATGGATTTACATGTGTACGATAGTACATTGTATGGATTTACATGTGTACGATAGTACATTGTATGGATTTACATGTGTACGATAGTACATTGTATGGATTTACATGTGTACGATAGTACATTGTATGGATTTCCCGATTTATTGATTTCTGATTGATTTATTGATATTAATGGATTTATTGAATTGATTTATTATTGAACGGATTTATTGATTTATCGTATTGATTTCCGATTGATATTATCGACTTGATTGATTCATAGATACCGGCACCGATATTGATATTGATTCTGCGTATTGATTCATAGATATTGACACTGATATTTATATAGATTGTATCGATTGATAGATACCGACATCGACATTGATATAGATATGACATTGATATATTGATTCGTCGTACCGAATATCGATTGATTGATTGAATGGATTGTTGCCGTATGGATTTAATTTATCATAAAATAGATTTCTTTATGAAGCTGATTGTATTGATTTGATTTCAATTGATCTTTCACCGTATTGACTTGATCGTTTATTGGGATTTTGAGCTGATTGATATTATTGACTGGCAGAATTAATTGATACGATTTCACTGTTGTAGCATCGTTCGTGGTCGTCAATGGATGGTTCTTTTTATGGATATGGATACATACACTGCCGTATTGATAAGAAGGAAGTGAGACTGAACGATAGATTGATTTGCAAGTATATGTTCCGATACGATTCCACTCTATTGATTTGATTGATGTGATATGATAAGTAAGACGACTAGACGATTGTATTGATGTAATTGATGTTATCGATTGCTATGATAGAGATTGTAGAGAAAGGATTGACGCATTGATTCTTGAGCTTTATGGATTTCCTACTGGTTATTGATTTTATTGATTGTTGTTCCGTATTGATTTCTGTATTGCATTGACTCATTGATCATGTACGACTTATTGATTTGACTTGAGTTGATTAACCTGTATATTGTTTTCAGTGTCGTGCTTTGATTTCAGTTGTAGGCTTTGGTGACCTGCTGGGCTTTGTAAGCTCATTATATGTGGTTAATGATTTCAGGTGTAGGGTCTCCAGCTTGAATATCTTTCTGCCGAGTTCTGTAGCTTTTTCTTTTGTAGCCTATACAGCTAGTGTAGTTTTCTCTTTTGGCTGTACTCTGACTGTTGTACTATTTGTGAATTATAGTATCCGCTGTTGTTTCTTTTCTGTAATGTAATTTTCTCTGGCTCTGGATATATGTTTTGTATGGATTGATATGAACAACAGATGAGGAAACCGATAGAAAAAAAAAAAGAGGCAATAGAACAATCAGATGAATCCTTTCGCTACACGGATCTTGGGGTCGTCACAGATCCTTCTGACATTCATTGCCAGACAACGGTCTTTTTGACCTCCGTTGCTAGACTACAGTCTTTCTGGCATCTATAGCCCGCCAATTATGGTCCCGCTGACCAAACAAACATTTCAATACTATTTCTTC
Source organism: Dendrobium huoshanense (assembly GCA_016618105.1). Lineage (NCBI taxonomy): Eukaryota > Viridiplantae > Streptophyta > Magnoliopsida > Asparagales > Orchidaceae > Dendrobium > Dendrobium huoshanense. The sequence goes on along the minus strand of CM028344.1, from coordinate 71,859,212 downwards.
CAATTTCCACCATGTAATATGATGCACATTATCTACATCAACTCAGGGCCTTCCCCCAAGGAAGGGACTCATTTGTAATCGACTTCAAATAATAGTAGATTCACTCAAACTGGGCCAGGTCCGTGGTTTTTCCCCTTTTAGGGGTTTCCACGTAAAAACTCTGCTGTCTATTATGAATGTTATACCCTGTCTTTTATCTGATTACTTGTTGGATCTTCGTACAAAGCTAAGACGTTAAACATTATATTTCTCTACCGCCGTGAATATTTTAGGACGCAACAATTTGGTGCCATCTGTGGGAAACATGATTCCCAATAGGGGGGAGGGGCAATTTTTGCTTCAACCTCAAAAGGTCATTCTTGTTAACATCCTGGCATTAGTTCTTACTGACTAAATTTCATGGAAATTAAATGTGGACTAGGGGCAACCCTGACTACAGTCATGGTCAAGAAGATTCCTCCAACTCTTCTAATATCCAAGATGATATCTTAGGATCATAAAGCTTCTAGCAAGTGCAATGATGCTTCCAATAAATTTTAATATTTGTATACCCTAGTTGGACTTCTAGTCCTTAAGCAATGCCTTAATCTTGACCTAAAAAAGGCAGCGACATTCTAAAGATAGTCCATTCTTCACCTTTTATTTGGGATACACGCGGCATTCGCCCCCTCCCAATCAAGGGAAAATTAATCCCAGGGAGATTCAATTGGACCTCTTCCACACAGGTTAATGTTATCGAGCAGCTTTCTAACATACAACCTCAGATAGGTCATACATCCTTGGTGGATTCTCTCAGCCTCTTCCATATAGGTTAACATTATTGGGTAACACTCTGACATACAAACTCTGATAGGTAATACATTCTTGGGGGATTCTTTTGACATCTTTTATATATGTTAACATCATCAAATAGTGCTCTGATAAATAACCTTTGATAGGTCATACATTTTTGGTGGATTCTTTTGACTTCTTCCATATAATTCAACATCATCAAGAAGTTCTCTAACATACAAGCTCATATAGGTCATATATTCTTGATGGATTCTCTTGACCTTTTTCACACATGTTACCATGATCGAGTAACACTCTGACAAACAACCTCTAATATGTCACACATCATTGGTGGATTCTCTCTGCCTCTTTTGTACAAGTTACCGTCACCAAGCAACACTTTAACAAATAACCTCAGATAGGTTATACATCATTACTAGATTCTTTCGGTCTCTTCTATATATGTTAACGTCAATAAATAACGCTTTTAAAAAACAATCTTGTGTAGGTCATAAATCCTTGGTGGATTCTCTCAGCCTCTTCTATACATGTTAATATCATCAATCAATATTGATCTCCTATACTCATCGACCTCTGTAGTCTGAGAAGCTCGTACTGGCTCAACAATTTTATGGGTAAAATGAATAACATCCAGCATATCTAGCAGCCTGCTGCAGGGAAGGGAATACATAAATGAATGGATAATGCTTGAAGATTAATGTGGCAAGGATAAGAAAAAAGAAAGAAGGGAGAAAGAATATACCTGGAAGATCCTCTTGGCTCTTTGAAACTCACCTCCTGTCAGATGAGCCAGAACCACATTTTTGTGTACTATTCAGGGGCACCCTCATCTCTGGAGGATAACATTTGCCTCCCAATAGGAGAAAACTGCAACCAATGGATTTTGATCTCCTCCCCTAGTATTTAAACTCCTGTTAGATAGTTTTTCCCCCACCAGGAGTGAACTGGAGCCTATGTAAGAGTACCAAGTTTTGAATTCCTCCGCCGCCAGTATTTAGATTCTTTCCAAATAATTTTCCCTCAATGTGAGTGAACTGGAGCCTACATAAGAGTAACATGTCTTCATCTCCTCCGCCACCGATATTTAGACTCTTGCCAAATAGTTTTTCCCCCAATGGGAGTGCTCTGGAGTTTACGTAAGAGTACCAGGTCTTTATCTCCTCCGCAACTGGTATTTAGACTCTTATCAGACAGTTTTCCCCCAATAAGAGTCAACTAGAGCCTACATAAAAGTACCGGGTCTTGACCTCCTCCACCATCGGTATTTAGACTCTTGCCAAATAATTTTTCTCTAATAGGAGTGCATTGGAGCCTGTGTAAGAGAACCAGGTCTGAATCTCCTCCGCCGCCTATATCCAGACTCTTGCCGGATAGTTTTTCCCCCAATGGGAGTGAACTAGAGCCTGCAAAAGAGTATGGGATCTTGATCTCCTCTTTTGTCGGTATTTAGACTCTTATTAGATAGTTTTTCCCCTAATAGGAGTCAACTGGAGCCTGTATAGGAGTATCGGATCTTGATCGCCTACGTCCTCAATATTTAGACTCTTTTTAGATAGTTTTTCCCCTACTAGGAGTGAACTAGACCCTGCATAAGAGTACCGGGTCTTGGTCTCCTCCGCTGCCAGTATTTAGACTCTTGTCAGATAGTTTTTCTCCCAATGATAGTGAATTGGAGCCTCCGTAAGAGTACCGAGTCTTGATCTCCACCACCGCCAGTATTTAGACTCTTATCGGATAATAGTTTCCCCAATAGGAGTCAACTGGAGCTTGCATAAGAGTACCGGGTCTTAACCTCCTCCGTCGCCAGTATTTAGACTCTTTCTAGATAGTTTTTTTCCCTAACGGGAGTGAACCCGAGCCTAAGTAAGAGTATCAGGTCTTGATCTCCTCCACTGCTAATATTCAGACTCTTGTCGGACAGTTTTTCCCCAAATGGAAGTGAACTAGAGCTTACATAAGGGTACCGGGTCTTGATCTCCTTTTCGTTGGTATTTAGACTCTTGTCGGACAATTTTTCCCCTAATGGTAGTCAATTAGAGTCTGCGTAAGAGTATCAGGTCTTGATCTTCTCCACTACCGGTAATCAGACTCTTGTCATACAGTTTTTTCCCCAATGGGAGTGAACTAGAGCCTGCATAAGAGTATCGGGTCTTGATCTCCTCTACCGCTGGCATTTATACACTTGTCAAATAGTTTTTCCTCCCAATGGGAGTGAAATGGAGCTTGTGTAAGAGTATCGGGTCTTGATCTCCTCTATCGTTAGTATTTAGACTCTTGTCGAATAATTTTCCCCCAATAGGACTCAACTAGTGCATGCATAAGAGTACCGAGTTTTGATCTCCTCCGTCGATGGTATTCAGACTCTTGTCGGATAGTTTTTTCACCAATTGGAGTGAACTAGAGCTTGCATAAGAGTACCAGGTCTTGATCTCCTCCGCCTTTGATATTTAAACTCTTGCCTGACAGTTTTTCCCCCAATGGGAGTGAATTGGAGCATGCCTAAGAGTATTGGGTTTTGATCTCCTCCTCCACTGGTATTTAGACTCTTTTCGGATAGTTTTTCTCCCAATGGGATTCCATTGGAGCCTTCATAAGAGTACTGAATCTTGATCATCTCCGTCATCAGTATTTAGACTCTTGCCAGACAGTTTTCCCTCTACTATGAGTGAACTAGAGCCTGTGTAAGAGTATCAGATTTCGATCGCCACCACTAGTATTTAAACTCTTGCCGGATAATTTTTCTCCCAATGGGAGTGAGCTGGAGCCTGCGTAAGAGTATGAGATCTTGATCGCCACTTCCAGTATTTAAACACTTGCCGGGCAGTTTTTCTCCCGCTAGGAGTGAACTATAACCTGTATAAGTACCAAGTTTTGAACGCCTCCGTCGCCGGTATTTAGACTCTTGCGGGATCGTTTTTCCTCCAATGGGAGTGAACTAAAGCCTGCGTAAGAGTACTGGGCTTTGATCGCCACCACTACTATTTAAACTCTTGCCGGACATTTTTTCCCTAAATGGGAGTGAACTGGAGCCTGTGTAAGACTATCAGGACTTGATAGCTGCTTCCGGTATTTAAACTATTGTCGGCTAGTTTTTCCCCTACTAGGAGTGAACTGGAGCATGTGTAAGAGTATCAGGTCTTGATCACCGCCGCAAAATTTTTTTTTTTTTTAATTTTTGTATGTCTGATTTCTCCTAATTTTGTTGGAGAAATTTTGGGACCGACTAAGAGAGGTGGTGACTTTTCCTTAGCTCCTAAGGGGTGTATTTATAGTTTTTCAAAGGAGGTTTGGAGAGAAATTTTCTAAATTTTTTTATTAATTTTTAGATTTTTTTAATACAAAAAATAATTATTTTTATTTTTGGAAGAATAAAAGAGGAAATAATTTAAAAATAATTATACATTAAATTAATTATTTACTTTCTAGAAAATATTCTGGATTTAAAAAATATATATATTCAGAATTTTTCGGCAAAAAAAATAAATATTTTCCTATTTTTAATTATTTTAAAAAAAGGAAATAGAATAAAAATAAATTAATTAATTAAAAAAAATTCCGCCTCTTTAGGCGGATGCTGTAACCTTTGAAATGATTTGTAAGTGATAACGTAATATATAAATATATATAATTATATTTTATTTCTTATTAATGATATTTTAATTCATTAATATTAATTACTTAGTTAACTACAAAGTAATTATATATATATTTATTCCGCGAAGTCCGTTTTGGATATTTCGTGCTCAATTTCTAAAGCTCAAAATAAGCCTCTATGATAAGTTTTGAGCTATTTGAAATATTTTGGAGTAAATTTTTCTGAAATTTTTTGCTCCGATGCTCTGACTTCGCAGAATGCTAAAATCACATATATATTTTTGGACTCTATAAGATTCAACATCCAAAAATAGAAGGGCAATTGATATGTCACTGAAAATTGCATTGATCGAGCACGAATCTCGAGGCCTACCTAAATTGGAAACTTTCAAAATTAAATTCGGGATCATCTGAATTCTAATTTCAGCAAACTTATATTCAAACTGAACATCTCAAAGAGACGAACCTAACGACACCAAAATCAGTCCAACCCAATCTCAAATGGGTCCAAAACGGGGGCTCGGACCACATTTAGAATGGTCAAAGCATTATTTGGATGACAAATCATATTCAAATATGACATGCTTATAATCAAATCGAGCGGCTCGGCGAGACGAATCCAATGAGCCCATGATCGATGAATTCTGACATCATTAAGGCACTAAAATAGTTTAAAAAACTCTATGATTGGGGGAATCAATACAAGCCATCCGATGGAGCACTCCGAACCTGCCCCAGATCTTCTCTATATTTACGTGGTGTGTCACTCATAAAAATCTATAAATAGACCCCCACTCTCTACATGAGGGGGGACCTTGGGATAAATATTGGAGAGAGCTCTGAGACTTCAAGAGCTCCTACACCATTGTTGGAGAACCCACATCGAATGCTGTCGGATAACTATCGAACTTTCACCGGGCTGCCGACCGTTGCCAAACTTCAGTCCGACCTTCGTCATACAACCGCCCGGCCGTCAATCACCGTCGGACTTCCACTCGGCCACTGATAGCCGACAAACTTCAGCTCGACCGTCGTTGGACCATCGCCCGACCGCTAATCGTCGTCGAACTTCCACCCGGCTGCCAACCCCCGTCGGACTTCAGCCTGACCTTCATCAGACAACCGCCATATCGTCGACCTTCGCCGAACTTCCACCCGGCTGCCGACCGCCACCGAACTTTATCCCGACCTTCATCGAACCACTACCCGGCTGCCGACTGCCGCCAGACTTCCACTCGACTGCCACCGGACTCCAGCCCGATCGTCATCAAACCACCACCCGTCCACCGACAGACTCCACTTAGCCCGACCTTTGTCAAACCACCGTCCGACAGCTGATCGTCGTCGGACTTCCACCCGGCAACCGACCATCGCCGGACTTTATCCCGACCTTCATCGGACCAAGGCCCAACCACCGATTGCTATCGGACTTCCACCCGATGATTGACTGGTTCCGAACATTAGTCTGACCGTCGTCGGACCACCGCCCAGTCACTGACCATCGACAGACTTCCACCTAGCCATCGACCGCCGTCGAACTTCAACCTGGCCATCGATGGACCATCGCCTAGTCTATGACCGCTGCCAGACTTCCATCCGACTGCCGACCATCACTGGATTTATAACTGACGCCTGGCTTATGCCTGTCGTCAGACTTTCATCGAACTTCTTCCATACGCCAAACCTCCGCTTGTCACCAGATTTTTACCTGACATCGAACTTCTGCCCATCACCAGACTTCTGACCTTAGTCGTCCGTCGACTACGGTCCCTCCGATTTCTTCCACTGATTATGGTCCTTCTGCCCTCTATCTCCCATCAACTATGGCCTCTTTGATCTCCTTCACAGACTACGATCTTTCTAACATACATCGCCCCTCCACTACGGTCCCTCCGACCACCGTCACCAAACAACGGTCCTTTCGACCTCCTTAGCCGACTACGACCCTTTTGACCTTCGTTGCCAGACAATGGTCATTCCGACCTCTATTACCAGACTACAATCTTTCCGACCTCTGTAGCCCGTCGACTATGGTCCTGCTGATCAAACAAATATTTCAATACTATTTCTTCCAATTTCTATCATGTAATATGATGTACATTATCCACATCAACCTAGAGCCTTCCCCCAATGAAGGGACTCATTTGTAATTGACTGCAAATAATAGTGGATTCACTCAACTTGGGCTAGGCCCCATGGATTTTTCCCCTTTTCAAGGGTTTCCTTGTAATAACTCTGGTGTCTCTTATGAATGCTACACCCTCTCTTTTATTTGATTGCATGTTGGATCTTCATAGAAAGCTACGACGTTAAACATTATATTTCTCTACTGTTGCAAATATTTCAAGATGCAACAATACTTTTAAGAGGTTCTTACAAATCTTCAAAAAACGAAAATGATAAACTTCCTTCAATAGTTGGAACTTTCATTCATATAAAGTTGATAGAATGAAATAATTTTTGAAAGGAAGAAGATTTTTTTTTATAAAAAAATAATAATGAAATTAGTAGATATTATGATTTATAAGAAGACTTTTCTATGCATTCATGAAACTAAATGAGTTGGAGAGAAGGCCAAGGAGATTGATAGTGTAGTATTTAAACTATGACATTTAGTATGAGTCATATTATAAATAGTGTATGTATGATTATATATAAGAGTTTGAAGGACAATGTTATAGAAATTAATAGAATTAGAGATATTATTATAGTTTTAAAGATTGATACTGATTAGAAAACTTAATTGCTAATTTAAAGGATAGCTCTTTGATATGTGTTTAAAATTAAAATTTTGGAATGACTTAGAAAAATTAATTTAAATGATACCTCTTCAAGAAAGATTTTTATTGGAGGAGATTTAAATGGACATGTTGGTAGAGTGGTAGAATATTTTGAAAGCATTCATTAAGGTTATGGATTTGGATTTTGGAATCACTAATGAAGGTGGTGACCATATTAAATTTCACACTAACTTATTATTTTGTAATTATTAATGCCCTCTTTAAGAAATGAGATAACAATGATGACTTTTGGACATAGGGACCAAGTGTCATATCCTGATGTTCACCATATAAAGCTTAGTATTATCATTTTTTTACAGTTACTATAGTATTTCAAATATTATCCTTAGATAAAAAGAGAAACCAATCCCTAGCAGAGTCACCAGAAATCTGTGGGCTCCAAAAATTCAGCCCCGACCTCTGACCACATTACTTTTTCTTTTCGGGAGAGTTTTAACACACTAAGTTCCGAGGTAAATTTTGGGAAGGCAGATGGGTTTGTAGATAAAACACTACCCATAGATTTCATCCTTATTCTGTGAGGACTTTATGATTTGAGTTTTGGTTTCCTATAGGCGCAAGCCCCTATAGTTAATTGCCCCTCTCGATCACGAGAGAGAACTTTCAATTAAGGCTAGTCGTTAATCAGATATGTAGAGATACATAGTATCTGGCATATAATAGCAGCATGGGTTTGAAATTTGGAAATTGAAGGGTTTGGATGTTGGAGGTTCAAGGTTTGATATTTAAAATAGAAAATTTCACCATCTTGTACGTACTTAAAGTGGATGGTGAGGGAATGGATGATGGACCCGATTAAGAACCCATGGTTTCTTTATCCTGGGCCATCGTGGTCCCTAGTCTACTTAGTCAATGGAGGTAGTCGACCCAACCTGACAGAAGGATCCTTATCGGCAGCCATGGATTGCTTTGTCTAAGGGTACCTTATAGACCTGGGTTGAATGTTTATCTAAGGGTACAAATTTGAATCCATCTTAGCTAACAAAGGGCTTTATGCCATATCAATCATATCCTATTAATTCATGTTTCAAGGATTTGATTCCACTATGGAACGTATTGGCTCTAGACATAACTGGTATTTCGTGGTGCCATTTGGTAGTAAAACCACTAGGTTTAGAGGGCCCTAGGTCATAACAGTTTATCATGCAGTGCCATTTGACAGTAAAACTACCGGTTAGAGAACACGTACCACATCCTTTTTTGTAGGAGATTGTTTGAGAATGGATCCTAGTCATATTTTTCACAAGGCACTAGCTCCATGTGAGCTCAAGTAGATTTTAATTTATCCACTCTGACAAACTATTGTGGATGATGATGGATATTTTCTTTAAGTGTTTAATAGTTTATTTTTCAAATTTTAAATATTTGGTATTGAGACTTCTTTTGGAGTTTGAATTTTGGGGACATTTGGGATGGCATTTTGAAAGTATTTGAATCATTTGTGGACCCCTCCGGCTGAGATTTTCATTCAATATGACTATCATAAGGGTACTGGAGTCATTGTGTTTCATTAATTGAACATTGTCATCTCTATCAACTTGCCAACAGAGGATCAGGTTCGTCGTTGGTTTTATGCCTTTATCAATGAATTCTCATTATTATAGGCCTTGAAGGCCTAATATAAATATATTAAGACAAATATATTGGTCGCCACCACCATATATTTGTTTGATGGTTTGAACTCTGTAGACTCCTATTGATTCGCATAGAAGGATTGGGTTCAAATTTGAATTCACTTATTGACCCGTGTAGCATCCCTAGATGTCACGTGTGTCCCCACAACACGTTCGTCGGGGCCCATGCAGGTGTTTAGGGGTACTTTATAATTATTTGTTGAACCTTGTTGACTCTTACTTTCATGCTTAGGAAGATCGGGTTCAAATTTATTCACCCGCACAGCATCCCTATATGTCATGTGTGTACCCTTATCACGCTTGTCGGGGCCATATGGGTGGATGATTTTATTTACCCCTTTGTGTACCTATGTGCATACAAATTACAGTGGATGTGTGGGGGCATTCTTGGAATATTTGTAAAATGCTTTCTGTCTGCTTGTATGAATGTTACGGATCTGATGGTATTACGTAACAACTTCTGAATTAATTTGTCTACTACTTTGTACAGGTAGACTATCGTGCACCACTTATTACTTTCTGTAGGTGGATCATAGTGCACTAACGAATCTCCTGCTTTAGGTCGTAGGAGCTTGCACTTGTCGTATTCTTCATGCATTTTTTTATGGTCTTTAGTACATCCGCTACTGCTACATGGAGGTAGGTAGATGTATTCATTTATAGGCTGAAGTTGACTACATGATACTGTATTTACTGAAGTCTTTCTGCATCTACCCACAAATGGTATATGGTGCTCACATCTGTATTCATGGAGGACTTGTATATATTGCAGATCTTCTATAACATCTTGTACGAACCTACATCTATTATGTATCTTCTTTATTTGCTTGCGGTGGAGTGTTGCATGCGTCAGAAGTCTATGCCTTCCTATATTTAACTCTCAAGTCAGTTTTCCTATGCATGATGAATCTTCTACACTTTTTAATGAATGCTTGCATTCATTCTTTGCTACACTGAATGTGTTAGCAAGAGATCTTACTATTTGCAAAGACTATCATATCTCCCTACACAACTGCATAGAGCACCATTCAATGCACTGAGTCTTTATGTTTATAGAGGATTGCTCTAGCCATATGTGTGTCGTGCAGTGTTGGCTCCATAATACTATAATAATTATTTCCTTTATTCTTTTAGTGACAAGGAGTGTATGCTTGCCCATGTATTATTACATGTGGTATGGACAATCATTTGTAGGTTTCTATGTTCGTCATGCTCGTTGTAGAGACATTGTTAGATCTCCAAATTTTTTTCATGAGTGTATAAATGTACTATTTACAGACGAATCATTTTATGCATTCGAGCTTCTTTGTTACTTCATTTTTTGGCATGCAAAAGTGGTACAAGAGTCACACATTGACCACTACCACTTGTATATAGTTTGCCTCAATTGCTGAGATACTCTTATGCACTTACTTGTAACTGATTCATATTCCTCATTTATTATTGTATGAGATTTGTTCATTCTCATTTAGGAATTGATTTGATTGAATGTTCGAGTCATCATATCACATTTAAATCCAAGCTCCCTTGTAGTTTATTTGAGTTTGCTCTCTTTTCTTTGATGTATCTCCTTTGAGTTAGATCATTGTTAGTGATAGAGAAATAGGAGTTTCGTTGTCCACCATGAATCTATGTTCTCATCTCAATGTTCCTTCAAATTTATTTGAAAAATTAAAGTTATCATTTGATTATGATGTTCATTAGAAAAATCTATGTCGTTACTTAGCATTTGTGTTTATATGATTGAATACTTGCTAAGTTAAAGTCCCATTCCATGTGGTTCATTTTCAAGTTCAACTTGATGTCAAATTTGAGTCCCCTACTGTTCAAGTCTTGTTCAAGTTCAACTTGTTGTTGTACAATTCAAGTTCAATGTCCACTATAGTCCAACTCAAGTCTTTACTTGAGTTTAAATGCCCAAGTCATGTCCTTGTTTATTTCAATTTGAATATTCAAAAGTCCACTGTGGTTTGAAGTTGATTCAAGTTTGATTTCAGTTCAATTTAAGCCTCTCACACATTTTTATTTGGGTTCGACTGCGTATTAAGTCACTTAGACTTTGTTCAAAAGTCTAAGTACAAGTCCCCCGTGTTCACCGAAAATTTTGGCAGCCTCTCGGCATCTTCCCTGTTTAGGGAAAAACTATGAGAAACTGGGTCTTCCACCACATGAAATAAAGGCGTGTATGATAGGTGTCCTCGGACGAGGACACCGCGGCCTTGATCTTTATTCCCACCACGCAATAAAGGAGTGTATGACCGTACCTGTTTAAAAAGATATTTTGTTTTCCCCTCGCTCGAGGATACTTATGGATAACCCCACTTTGTCGTAGGTGCCACACTGGGGTCCCATCCCACCACGCACAATTAAATGCATGTATGGGCAGTTTTTTGGTGCACCATAAACATTGAAGTAGGGCTTTAGGTGATCACCTGCCTCATCGTAGGCATCGTAGCAGAGTCTAATCCCACCACGCATTATAAAGACATGTATAGAAGGTTTTTCGGTCAGCCGAAAACAAGCTCTCTGAGTTTTAGGGTGAAGGGGTTATACCTCCGTGGGGTCGGCATGTGGATCGAGGGAAGGAGATGTTTCTTTTCTTTTTGCCATTAATAATTATTAACCATAAATAACCATATATTAATAATAATTAATTATAATTATTTATAATTAATGATGATTAATTATAATTAATATTAATTAATTATAAGTAAAAAATTATAATTAGTAATATTTAATTATAATTAATAATTATTAATATAATTAAAAAAAATTCTCTTTTGCATTTTTACGAGATTTGGCTGAAACAGAGCTTGAAAGCGGAGAGTTACCTTCACTACCGTGTGGTCCCGGTTGCTGCTTCCTATCAAAATGATGTAACCTTCGATCCGACTAGAGGGAATGTCGAAGGAGGTAGGGGATCTCTATTCCTCTCTCTCTCTCTCTCTCTCTCTCTCTCTCTCTCTCTCTCTCTCTCTCTCTCTCTCTCTCTCTCTGACACAAGGAATCAAAAGGATCAAGATGGAGGGAGATCGACGCAGACTTGCTGGATTGGAGTTCAGAAGTTGAGAGGGAGATGAGGTGGGAGCTTGGGATAGGAAGGTAAGAGTTGGTCGGGAGATCGTTGGCGGGACTGGTTCGAACGACTTCGGAGGAGGGGTGTGGATTTTCAGTTTGGAGTTGAAAGCCAGAAGCCTCCATTCCTCCTCTATTTAACGACACATGTGAATGCTTGATCAAGGTGTGATGCGATTTTTGCGGGAGCTGACTGATCAGCACTGCTGCATAGTACCTCAGCAGAACTTCAGCAGGATTCGTGGGATCCAGGCAGAGCTACGGTATGATTTCATTTTCATTTCCTTTCGGTATTATACATAGGTCAATAGACGTTAAACATTATATTTCTCTACCGTCACAAATATTTTAGGACGCAACAATACTTTTAAGAGGTTCCTATAAATCTTCAAAAAAAGAAAATGATAAACTTCTTTCAATAGTTGGAACTTGCATTCATATAAAGTTGATAGAATGAAAAAAAAAAATTCAAAAGAAAGAAGTTTTTTTTTACAAAACAAAAAAAGAAATTAATAGATATTATGATTTATAGGAAGATTATTCTATGCATTCATGAAACTAAATGAGTTGGAGAGAAGGACAAGGAGATTGATAGTGTAGAATTTAAACTATGATATGTAGTATGAGTCATATTATAAATAGTGTATGTGTGATTATATATAAGAGTTTGAAGGATAATATTATATAACTTAATAAAATTAGAGATATTATTATAGTTTTAAAGATTGATACTGATGTTAAGATTATTAAAATTATAAGTGCTTAGAAAACTTAATTGCTAATTTAAAGGATACCTCTTTGATATGTGTTTAAAATTAAAATTTTGGAATGACTTAAAAAAATAATTTAAATGATACCTCTTCAAGAAAATTTTTATTGGATGAGATATAAATGGACATGTTGGTATAGTGGTAGAATATTTTGAAAGCATTCATGATCGTTATGGATTTGGATTTTGGAATCACTAATGAAGTTGGTGACCATATTAAATTTCACACTAACTTATTATTTTGTAATTGCTAATGCCCTCTTTAAGAAAAGAGATGAGCATCTCATCACATAATAAAATTTATATTGATTATTTTTTATAAAAAATATATATCATTTTGATGGCAAAAATTTTAAAGTTATTTCATGTAAAAATGTATATACCCAACATTGCTAATTTGCTTTGGGCTTTAAGATAATGAGTGAAATATGAAAAATAAGGTAAAATTTTATCCTTAGATTAGATTTAAAGAATACTAATAAAAATATTTGAGAGTAAGATTTACGATCTTATGATTTTGACTATTCATGAGGAAGCAAATATTATGTGGGAAAAAATAGTAAATGATATCAGAATATTACAAAGTATGTTCTTGGGGTATCAAAAAGAAAAATCTCTACTAATAAAAATAGTGGTGGTGAAATCAAAATGTGCAAGAAAAGATCAAAAAATAAGAAGTGTTATTATAAAAATTGGTTTAGATATAAGAATTCAAGAAATTGGAAATAATATATAAGGGCCCCATAAGGAGTCTAAGAAAGTAATATATGATGCAAATAATATACTTTTTAAGGATTAATATAATATATTAAATACTAAGAAAGGTGAAATATGTATCTGTAAGTAAGCAAAGCTAAGAGATATGAGATATAAGGATTTAATTCAGGTGAAGTTCAATGAGGATGAAAATCAAAACATGCTTTTATTATTTTCAGATAATCAACATTGGTGGATGAGAAATTTCGATAAATGTTTCAAAAAATATTGTTATAATATGATTTACTTTAGTTACCTTAGCACCTTGAATGAAAATATATACTTTTTTATCATTATATCAGTAAAGCCAAAGTTAGAGAGACTTTAGAGAAAATTAAACATGAAAAAGCTGTTGGACCTAGTGATATTCCAATACAGGTATGTAAATACTTAGGAGATGAAGGAATTATTTGGCTTACAAAGATTTTCAATATTATTTTGAAGACTAAAAAGATAACAAATAAGTGGACGAGTGTGTTGATTCCTATTTTAAAGAATAAAAGTTATGCATTAGAGTGTACAAATTATAGAGGGATTAAGTTAATATGTCATACTTTAAAACTTATGGAGAGAGTTATTAAGCATATGTTACGATGTAATACTAGTGTTTCTCAAAATTAATTTGGATTCAAGCTTGGTAGGTCTACTATGAAAGCTATACATTTATTGTGAGATTTGATGGAGAAGTATAGAGAAAATAAGGAGGATCTACATATGATATTTATTGATTTAGAAAAACCATATGATAAAGTTCTAAGAGAAATGCTCTAGAGAGTTCTAGAAAATAAAGGGATTAAAAATGCTTATATTTAAGTCATTAAGGATATGTATGTAGGAGCTGCTACTTATGTTCAAACACAAGATGCTTTGACCAAGTATTTTCCTATTTCAGTTGGATTACATCAAGGATCAACCTTAAGCCCATGTCTTTTTTTTTTTTTTTTTTTTGCTCTAGTTATGGATGTCCTTACTAGATATTTATAAGAGGATAAATCCTAGTGTATGGTTTTTTCTAATGATATTCTTCTTATCGATATGACTAGAAAGGGAGTTGAAGCTAAACTTGAACTAAAGAGGTCAACCATAAAGCCTAATGGTTTTCATTTGAATAAATATAAAACCAAATGTATGGAGTGTAATTATAGTAGTAATAGATCTAGTAGAGGGATTGTGGCTTTTGACGATTTAGTCATTAATAATAGTACTCGTTTTAGATATCACAGGCATATTGTTCAAAGTAATGGTGAAATAGATGAGGATATTATTAGTAGAATTCATGTTAGATGGTTAAAGTGATGAAATGCATCAGGCTTGGTGCACCCCTTAAACTAAAGAGAAAATTCTATAAGATGGTGGTGAGACTTGCAATGCCTTATGATGTAGAATGTTAGCCATTAAACGATATCCATAAAATTAAGTTGAGTGTTGTATAGATGAGGATGCTTAGCTGGATGACTAGCTTAACTATTAGAAATAGAATGTGAAATTAGTATATACGTGAAAAGGTTGGATTAGCTTTAGTGGTATATAAGATTAGAAAGAGTCACCTTGGATGGTTTGGTCAAATAAAACATCAACCTTCTGGTGACCTAGTTATGAGAGTAGATATATTAGATTTTGTCTTTGTTGAGAAAGATAGAGATAGACCTAAAAATACTTGGCTAGAAAATATTAAAATTTCTTTTTTTTATAATTTAAATGAGAATTTGACTCTTAACATGAAAAAATTAAAAAAAAAAGATTAATATAGTGGACCCCATGTGGTGAGATAAAGGATTGATATTATTGTTGTTACTATTGTTGTTGTTGTTGTTGTGTGTATATTTATAATTAATTAAGAAATTATTTGAATTATATATGAATCAAACATGATTAAATCCTTGTCCATTCTCACCACATTTAAATTTGATTTCAAAATATCTGATTGTATTTGGCTTGTTTGATTAACGAAAGAGTCTACTATGGGCTTTTTATCGAGTCAAACAATAGTTGTTCGCAAACAACAAGTTTTTTTTAACCTCTATTCTAAATTACATAATGTTGCATAGTTTTCTCACATTAAGTTGCACATTGTATAATATTAAAATTTAAATAGTAGATTGATCAATAGGCAATCATGATATTAAGTTTCCTATTTCATTTTTTCTTGGCTAAAAAATTAAGAATGCTTTTTCATATTTATTAAGCAATCTTGATATTAAGGCTTTGTTCGGGTTGTTTTTCTTACTACTTTTAAAGTAGCTTTCTAGTACAAAAATTAAAATTTATATACTAGAGAGGTGCTTTAAGAAGTAGTAAGAAAGTTGTCCCAAATGAAACCTAAGTTTACTCTTTAACTCGACTGATCTATAGTCACCACTCATTACTCTATGCAATTACACTTGTCAATTGTCACTCAACATGGCCACTCATCACTAAGCATATCTATATTCACCACTTATAACTTGGTATGACTATATGTGCCACTCATCACTCATCACTCGGCTGACTACACTCATCACTTGGCAATTCCATTCAACCAGTGATCACCCATGTGTCAATTGTGTCTGTGTGTATGTGCGCGCGCGTGTGTGTACTTTTTTTAATTACATACTTTTGGGGTTATATGCTTTATGTAATAAATGTCCTTTATATAGCTTTTCTTATAACCTCACAATCCTATAAATAAAAGGTCATAGGAAAATTTCAAGAGAAGATAAAGCCATTTAGCAAAACTAGGAATTAATATACAATCATTATAATCTATATCTTTCTCACTATCTAACTCTTTTCTTTCTATCTCTTTATCTACTGTTGTGTTGGGAGCTTTGTAAGTGCAGTAAGATCAGGCTATTACCCATGGGCATATTTGAATCCAACACTAGCCATGAGCTGAGCCAAAGTGGGAGCACTAAGGACTTATGCTACCTCTAGGCTGTCTAGCTTACAAGTTGTAATTAGTTTATTTTTTTTTTAAATCTACACAATCCTTACACATCATCACGCATTATAGACCATTAAGCAGCTAATTGAAGAGAAACCCTGCAATGAGGTTAGAAGAAGAAGATAATAAAATAGACAAGCTTTACTGTAACTGTAGCATCAGTATTTCATTGAAATAGTCATTACAAAGTTTGGGAATATATAGAGATATAAGAGACATGTTACATTGAGAATGTCAGAGCTGTCGTTGGTTGCAGACTACAATTGCATAAGAGGTGCAGTAACGATGAGTTGCAGAATTAAAGGCAAGTGGTTCATAGTGAGTCGTGGGTCTGATGTTGCGCTAGTACTCTGTGTGTGCTAATAGCCCCCACAAATTAAGTATCTAGGGAATGGATTGTTAATTTGTTTCAAAGATGTTGGAAGCAAGTGACAGAGAAAAGTTTGGTCAGTATGTCAGTTGGTTGATCAATCTAGTTGATGTGAAGAATTGTAATTTCATTTGCCTTGATATGTTCATTGATGAAGTGATAGTCAATTTCTATATGTTTGATCCTGGCATGAAAGATAGGATTGTTTGCAAGTGTCATAGCTGATATGTTGTCATAGAAGTTGTTTATTGTTGTCATTTATGCTTTTTGAAGTTCAGTTACCAATCTTTTAAGCTAGATGACATTAGAGGTAGTTGAGGACAATGCTCAGTATTCTGCTTTTGATGGGGATTTGGTAATGATGACTTGCTTTTTAACACTGCAAGATATCAAAATTTTCCCTAGAAAGCTGCAGAATTAGGTGATGAATTTCCTGTTGGAGTCAGTTGCTCAGCCCACATCGACATAGGCGCAGAGTAGAATACCTTTGTAGTTAATAGGGAGATCATAATGTTGTGTGCATTGAATGTACCTGAGTAGTCTCTTGAGAGATTGATAGTCATTATTTGTAGGATTATGAATGTGCTGACATAAGTAGTTTGTGGCAAATGCAATGTTCAGATGGATGATTGTAAGATGCTATAAGGAGTCGGCTAGCTTGTGATATATATTTGGATCATTGAATGGTTGATCAGATAGCTGACATTGGTCTGAGGGCAAGTTTTCAAGTAGCAAAGCTTGATGCTTTGAGCAATTCATGGACATAATGGGTTTGAGGTAAGAAGAATCCTTGTGCTCTTTTGTAGACCTAAATGCCTAGAAATAACGAGATCGAACTGAGCTATTTTAGTGAGATGGCTTCTTGTAGAATGAATAAGAGCTTTTGGAATATGGTTTGGCGATTGCCGGTAAGCAGCAGGTAATCTACGTATATTAATAAATACATCTAGATATGAGTGTGTGAGTAGATGAGTAACGAAGGATTTGATTTGAAAAAGTGAAATCCAAAGTCGAGGAGGAATGATATAAACTTATTTAACCATTGCCTTGGAGCATATTTGAGACCATATATAGCTTTATATAGCTTGCAGACGTAGTTTGGAAATTGAGAATTGATGAAGGTGGGAGGCTGGCATTTTGATATATCAAATTGGAGAACATGCCTATTTCTTTGTAGAGCAATGGTGAGAAGAATCCTGATTGTGGGCATCTTTGCTACTTGACTAAAGGTTTTCTTATAGTTTAGTCCATACTCTTGAGTGAAGCCTTGAGAACTAATTAGGCTTTGTACTGTTCAATTTGTCCATCATGTCAAATTTTTGTTTTGTAGGTCCAACGACATCCATGTGTTTATGTATTTGGTGGAGCAGGGATGAGAGACCTTATTTTTGAAGTTCTAGAAATTCTATGGACATACAGGTCTCCAAGGTTGAAATTTAACTACAAGAGTGTATCTTGAGGGTGTGGATGGAGTTTGCAGTGTGGCTAGTATATCAAATATGGGTTTAGGCTTGAGATTTCTTGTTTTAAGCCTTGTTTGCATGGGATGAATAGAATGATGAGAGGGTATCGTGGGTGGAAGCTCAGATGGATGATTTTTTAAATATGAAGTTCTTAAGGGGAAGAGGATCGGTGGATTGTTTATGGTGAAGAGGACATGTGAGTTGTGTTGTTTAAGGACGAAGGGGTTTGAATTGAACAATTGGTTTGGTTAGGTATGGGTGAGATGTATGGAAAGGTTTGCTCATGAAAGACAACATGTCTCAATATGTGGATTTTCTGAGTTTATTGATTAAAGCAGTGATAGCCTTTGTGGGAAGTTGAGTAGCGTAGGAAAATACACTCTTGAGAGCGTGGTGTGAGTTTGTTGGAGGTTAGAGGCTTGAGCTAAGGAAAGAATGAGCATCCAAATGGGTTCAACGACCCACTCGGTGGGGGAGGTTATATATTATTGAGTAAGCAAGGCACGAGGTCACCAAGAGGTGGATGGGGCATATTGAAGATTGTATTTGTGTTAGTAAGTAAGTGTCGAGTGTCTGATTTTGCTACATATTTGGCAAGTTAGCGGCTGATTGTTGGAAGCAGATAGAGGGGCCACAATCAGCATTGGATGGAGGTCTAAAGTGAGCTCCATGGCCACATGTGGAGCGAGATTAATGAGAGTAAGTGTTTCTACCATGAGTTGATCCACTTTGGGTCCAACATAAAGCTATATTTTCTTTTGGAGGAGCTATGTCTTTCAATAGTTCATTCTATATTTTGCTCTCCTCGCTGCATAGAAGAGAATAGAGAAAATATAGACTAATCAAATGGAGGGAAGTGCAAATGGCTATTTTAAATGAGTTGTATGTTGATGGCAACCCATTGAGAATATAAAGAATGATGTCCTTTGAATCGATATGGGAACCTGCAACTTCTATGTTGTCGAGGAGTGCTTTGATTTGTGTCAGATACTAGTTCATAGTATTATCTCTAATTTGTATACGGTAGAGTTCATTCTTGAGTTGTGGGATCTATTTGTGGGTTGAAGACGTTTCTCTAAGGTAGTCCAGATCTTATGAGTGAAATTGAGGATATAGGGTATAACCAAGGGGGGATATGGTGGAGAATAGGGCAGACACCAAATTTTGATCAATGAGATGCTAGAGGCGATGGACTGTATAGGTGAAGTTTGGGGTTGGATTGGGAGGGAAAACTTGTTGCCCACTAAGATATCCTTCAAACCAATTTACTAATAAGAGTTTGTATATTTGAAGTCTCCAAACTGGATAGTTCTCATTGTTGAGTTGAATATTGAATATGAGTTTGAGATTGGACATAAGAAACTAATGGGGAGATAGTACATTAAATTATTCCATAGAGGCAGAGAATGATGAGGTGGGTTGAGTGGGTGAGGAGGAATCTTTTGATCTGCCATTGGAGATGACAAAGGAGAGGCATTAAAGCTTACTACTCTTATATCATAGAAAGAGACATACAATTATGGGTGTCAATACTTGACACAACCAAAAAACTTGACCCAAACCCAACCTAAAAATTCCAGATTAGGGTTGTAAAGATCATTTTGCTCCCAGGTTTGTCCGGGACAAAATTGGATCGTCCGGGACGATCGGTACAGGTTGTGCAGGAAAACATGTTTGGCTGGATGGTTCGTCTGGACAAAATTGGGATCGTCTGGACGAAAAATTTCCAGAGCCCTGCCGTCTGGGGACGATAATTAATTTTTGTCTGGACGAAATTTTCCTGAGCATGGATCGTCCGGGACGAAGTACGATCGTCCGAGACGATCAGTTTGGATATATATAGAAATGAGATATTTTGAAGAGAGAGAAAAAGCCCAGGAGAGAGAAAAATGAAGGAAAAGTGATTTTTGGGCGACGCCGGTCTGTTATTGTCCGTTGTGACAGTTGAAGAAATTGCTGTATGCAAGGTAAGGCACAATCCGCCTTTCTCAATTTTCAGAACCGTCGTGTTTGGCGGTATTATCTGTCCGGAATTGATTTTCGTTTGTGATTTTCATCCGTATTTCCCGTCTGGTTCAGTTTTTACCGCGTAAGTTTTCGTATGTTGTTGACGTGCCGAGTGTGCACATTTTGATTATTTTATGGAGATTTTTGTCTGGGTAGTTTTGATTTGACGGCATTTTCCGTCGACTGTATTTTTCTGTGTAGTCTAAAAATGTCTGAGCAATAGAATTAAAGTCTTGCAATGTTGTTATCTATATTCTGTGCAAATTTGGTATTCTGTGATTTTTCAGGAAAATTGTGTAATTCCGTATACAGCCGTTGTGCTGCCCGATTTTCGTGTGATTTCTAATTTTTTTCGGATTTCTTTTGAATTGATATGCTATCGGTATATACTATGAAAAGGGAGTTATAAGTGGTCCAGATCCTAAGAGATTTGGTTAGTGTCTGGGAAATCTGAAATGAGCTCAATCTGAAATCTTAAATCAGTTCTGTTCCGGATCCTATGAAATCTGTTCTGGTGCTGTAAGCACATCTGTCTGGTGCCGTGAGCACAAAGGGAGCCATAAGGGGTCGGAATCCATAGAGATTCTGTCAGTGTTAGGGAATTTAGCTATTAATTAAATATCTGATATCTGATTTGAAAGGACTTCTGATTTCCGTATATATTATGTAAGTAAGTTTGATTCTGATTTGATATATGTCCGTATATGTTCTGATTTGATCTGTTTCGTTCTGATCCGTATGATTTGATATCTGTCCGATTCTGTTCTGGTTTATGTACGGATTTGGTTTGAAGTGTTTGGTTTTGGATTCTAGAAGTTTTGATTGGAGGTTTGTTGCTTTACTGAGCTGTTGAGCTCCCCCTTGCTTTCTGGTGGTTTTTAGGTTCTAGGAAAGGGAAGGAGGTCTTGGACTAGAGTTCGGAGTCTGATCTGTATGTATTATTTTGTTCTTTTGATTTTTGTACATATATGGCTCTTATGCTCTATTTCTTTCTGTCTGAGCCATGGTCTGTAGTTGTAGATGATTGTTTTGAGGAAAAGAATGAAAAACATATAGATCTTTTGTTCCGCTATATTTGCTGTTTCATAGTAGCTCTGTGTGTCTGTTTTTGAGTTGAAATGTTTGGAAGAATCAGTTCTGAAAAAAATTCCAAAGCCAGATCCTGGTCAGTTGGTCTGTTTTGGCTGGTCGCGGCCTGGTGCGAGCGGGATCCGTCCTGGGTCGGGTCGAGTCGTGACAAGCTTTAGTGGTATCAGAGCATTAGTTTTGGAATTTGGATTGTATAAGACAGAGCTATAGGAAGTGATCTGTAGTGAGTCTGTCTGGGGTAGTTTTGGTTTGTTCGGCTTTTTATTGTGTTGTTTTTGTGATAGTTTTCCGGATTTTTCTGGATTTTCTGTATGGATCAGCCAGACCCAGACATGACAGATGGTCAGAGTGCCGATCAGGCAGCACCAGTGGGGAGTACAGCCCCAGTGACCGGTGCTGATACACTGTCTCAGTTTGCTACACTTGTTGCTCAGATGATGAGAGAGACTCATAGCAGAGCTTCTACCGTCAGATCTGATGATATTGATAGACATTTCCAGATGTTTCTAAGGTTGAAACCTCTGAGGTTTGAGGGCGCTGTTGAGCCCAGAGCTGCTGAGGAGTGGTTGAGGAGATTGGAGAAGACCTTCGACGGAATGTAGTGTCCGTCAGACAGGAAGGTACCATTGGTAGTATTTCTGTTGGATGGTGAGGCTGAGCATTGGTGGGTTGGCCAGTAGGAGGCCAGATTTCAGGGCAGATTAAACTCTTTGATTACTTGGGAAGAGTTCACTGAGGTGTTCCGAGATTGGTTCGTTCCCCCTTCTGCACAGCAGCAGATGCAGGAGAGTTTTCTGAGGCTTGTTCAGGGGAGCAAGACGGTGATGCAGTACGAGGCTGAGTTTACTGCATTAGCCAGGTATGCTCTGCAATTGGTTAGTACTTCTGCTGAGAGGTGCAACAGGTTTCTGAGGGGATTACGAGATGTTCTGAGGCAGCCCCTGATACCGTTCCGCATTACTGACTTTTCTGAGCTTGTGGAGCGAGCTCGTTTGATAGAAAATGACCTGATGGCTACTCAGCAGCGGTGGACTGCGTGTAGGAAGAGATTTGGAGGCGAGGCTTCAGACAGTGGTTCCTCTGGGAAGAGGAGATTTGTAGCTGGTTCTGGATCTAGTGACTCCAGGAGGAGTGGAGGGTCGTCTGGTACTGCTACCAGTACGACGAGATCTGGATCTGTGAGTGGGGCACCTGTGTGCCAGAGTTGTGGACGCCGACATTTTGGCCAGTGCTACAGGATGGCTGGTCTGTGTTTCAGATGTGGTCAGCCAGGACATCGGATTGTAGAGTGTCCACAGACTGGATTTGATCGGAGTTCTGAGTTCCGATTAGAGGGATTTGTCAGACCTTCCAGTTCAGCAGGAAGACCGAGGACTGTTCCTCCACGCCCTGAGGGATTTTCTGGTAGAGGTGGTGGTTCTAGTTCTGTACCACGGAGACCACCTACGGTTCAGAGGGAGCCGATTAGTTCTATTGCTTCAGCTCCAGCTCCAGTTCAGCCACGAGTTTACAGCCTGAGTCAGCAGGAGGCTCGTGATGCTCCAGATGTTGTGACAGGTACGATTTACATTTCTGATCAGCCCTGTCGTGTTTTGTTTGACTCTGGAGCTAGTCACTCTTTTCTGTCCGAACAGTGTTTTGAGGATTTACGTTTGGATTCCATTTTACTTCTGGTTTCTCTTTCTGTGATTTTTCCGGCTGGAAGTAATTTGATTGCTCGAAGGTTTTGTGTTTGCGAGATCGACATTGCAGGCAAGAAGTGGAAATCAAGTCTGATTTTATTGCTGATTTCCTCTTATGATGTGATTCTGGGCATGGATTGGCTGAGTCTGTATGAGGCTCAGATTGATTGTCTGAAGAAGCAATGAGTTTTCTTATAACTGGAGAGAGAATTGTATTTCAGGGCTTACGAGGTGTTCTCTCCAGTCTGATTTCTGTGTTGGAGGTGAGCAGAATGTGGAAGAAGGGTTGCCCAGTCTTTTTGGCTTCGGTGCGGGATCTAAACCTGGAGGTTGGTTCTGTTTCTGAGATCCCAGTGGTACGGGAGTTTGCTGATGTTTTTCTAGAGGAGTTGGTTGGTTTACCTCCGGATAGAGATGTAGAGTTCTCTATCAATGTTTTTCCAGGTACCGCTCCGATATCAAAAGCTCCGTACAGAATGGAATCGAAAGAACTTTCGGAGTTGAAAGTTCAACTTCAGGAGTTGGTTGATAGAGGCTTTGTCCGTCCTAGTGTTTCTCCTTAGGGAGCACCTGTTCTTTTTGTGAAGAAGAAGGACGGGACACTTCGCATGTGTGTGGATTACAGAGATTTGAACAAAGTCACGATCAAGAACAAGTATCCTTTGCCTCGGATTGATGACTTGTTTGATCAGCTTTCCGGATCTTCGGTATTTTTGAAGATTGATTTACGATCCGGATATTATCAGGTGAAGGTGAAGGAAACTGATGTGGTGAAGACAACTTTCAGTACTCGGTACGGGCACTACGAGTTCTTGGTTATGCCTTTTGGGGTAACCAATGCGCCTGCGATTTTCATGGATCTGATGAACCGAGTGTTCATGGAGTATTTGGATCAGTTTGTGATCGTCTTCATCGACGATATTCTGGTATATTCTGCTTCTGAGGATGATCATGCCAGACACTTGAGTATTGTGTTGGAGACTCTAAGACAACATCAGTTGTATGCTAAGTTCTCCAAGTGTGAATTCTGGCTGAAGAGCATTTCATTTCTGGGGCATGTGATTAGCGGAGAAGGTATTTCTGTTGATCCCCAGAAGATTCAGGCGGTTGCTGATTGGCCAAGGCCGACTACGGTATTTGAGGTACGTAGTTTCTTGGGCATGGTCGTATATTACCGGAAATTTGTGAAATGATTTTCACAGATCTCGATGCCTTTGACGAGACTGACGCAGAAGTCAGTACCTTTTGTTTGGACACCGGAGTGTGAAGCTAGTTTTTAGAGATTGAAGGATTGTCTGACTTCAGCTCCAGTGTTAGCACTTCTGTCAGGTACGGAAGGTTCTCAAGTATTCAGTGATGCTTCACTGAAAGGTTTGGGATGTGTGTTGATGCAGAATGGAAGGGTAATAGCTTATGCCTATAGACAGTTGAAACCCCTTGAAAAGAATTACCCGACACTTGATTTGGAGTTAGCTGCAGTTGTGTTTGCTTTGAAGATTTGGCGTCATTACCTGTATGACGTCAGATGTGAGATTTTCACTGATCACAAGAGCCTGAAGTATATTTTCACTCAGAAGGATCTGAACTTGAGGCAGAGAAGATGGCTCGAGTTGATCAAGGATTATGATCTGACCATTCAGTATCAACCTGGTAAGGCTAATGTGGTAGCGGATGCTTTGAGCAGGAAGTCTTCTGGACTATCAGGTTTGCAGCTTACTTTTGATGATTTCCTGATTCATGATATGGAGCGCTTATAGTTGGAGGTGATTTCCTCCAATGATTTGGATTTAGCTCAGATGAGCATTCAGTCTTCTTTGGAAGTAAGGATTCAGGAAACCCAGAAGTCAGATTCTGATTATTCGAAGTTGATTGCTCAGATTGAATCTGGTAAGACTCCTGAACTTTGAATTTCTGATTCTGGTGCTATTTTCTGTAAGAACAGGTTGTGGGTACCTGTGTTTGGGAATTTGAGATAAGAGATTATGTATGAATCTCACCTTTCAGGCTACACTGTACATCCAGGTGGTAGTAAGATGTATGCTGACATGAAACTTTCGTTCTGGTGGCCTGGAATGAGAAAGGACGTAGTTGAGTTTGTGTCGACATGCGAAGCCTGTCAGTTGGTGAAGGCCGAGCATCAGCGACCAGGTGAACTGTTGCAGTCGTTGCCTATCCCTGAGTGGAAGTGGGAGGAGGTAACGATGGACTTTGCGATGGGTTTTCCTCGATCTAGACAAGGGCACGACGCCATTTGGGTGGTTGTAGATCGACTAACGAAGTCCGCCCATTTTCTTCCGATCAGGCAGACCGATCTGGTGGATCGTTTGGCACGAATATATGTGAAGGAGATAGTCAGATTGTACGGTGTGCCTCGAGTGATAGTTTCTGACCGAGACGGACGATTTACTTCCAGACTGTGGAAGGGTATTCAGCAAGGCTTGGGTACAAAATTACATTTCAGTACAGCCTTTCACCCTCAGACAGATGGACAGTCTGAGAGGACTATTTAGGTACTGGAAGATCTGTTGAGACTTTGTGTTCTGGACTTTGGCGGAAGCTGGGAAGATCATATCCCTTTGATTGAGTTTGCCTATAACAACAGTTTTCAGTCCAGTATCGGTATGGCACCGTACGAGGCTCTGTATGGCAGGAAGTGCCGTACTCCTTTGACTCTGACTGAGGTCGGAGATAGACAGGAGCTGGGTGCCACTTTCTTTGAGGAAACAGTTAAGAATATCAGTTTGATAAAAGAAAGATTGAAAGCTGCTCAAGATCGACAGCAGAAGTATTATAATCAGAAGCACATATTTGTTGAGTTTCAGGTTGGTGACTTTGTGTATGTCAAAGTCAGCCCGATGAAGGGTGTGAGCAGATTTGGTCAGGTGAGCAAGCTTAGTTCAAGGTATGTTGGACCTTTTGAAATCCTGGAAAGGATTGGAAAATCTGCTTACAGACTGTTGCTTTCTGATTTGATGCCTGACGTGCATAACGTGTTTCACGTATCCACTTTGAGGAAGTGGATATCTGACTCTGGGAAGAAGCTGTCAGCTGACGAGGTTGAGATTCAGAAGAATCTGTCGTACAAGGAAGAGCCAGAGTTGATTTTGGCGTATGACGTCTGAAAGCTACGAAGTAAACAGATTCCGATGGTTAAAGTCCAGTGGAAGCACCGTACTGCACGGGAAGCCACTTGGGAGAAGGAGTCTGACATGAGACAGTTGTACCCGTACTTATTTTGACTGAGTTTGGATTGGATAATGTCGAGGACGACATTTTTCAGAAGTTGGGGAGATTGTAAAGATCATTTTGCTCCCAGGTTCATCCGAGACGAAATTGGATCGTCCGGGACGATCGGTACAGGTTGTGCAGGAAAACATGTTTGGCTGGATGGTTCGTCTGGATGAAATTGGGATCGTCTGGACGAAAAATTTCCAGAGCCCTGCCGTCTGGGGACGATAATTAATTTTTGTCTGGACGAAATTTTCCTGAGCATGGATCATCCGGGACGAAGTACGATCGTCCGGGACGATCAGTTTGGATATATATAGAAATGAGATATTTTGAAGAGAGAGAAAAAGCCTAGGAGAGAGAAAAATGAAGGAAAAAGAAGGAAAAGTGATTTTTGGGCGACGCCGGTCTGTTTTTGTCCGTTGTGACAGTTGAAGAAATTGCTGTATGCAAGATAAGGCACAATAGGTCTTTCTCAATTTTCAGAACCGTCGTGTTTGGCGGTATTATCTGTCTGGAATTGATTTTCGTTTGTGATTTTCGTCCGTATTTCCCGTCTGGTTTAACTTTTACCGCGTAAGTTTCCGTATGTTGTTGACGTGCCGAGTGTACACATTTTGATTATTTTCTGGAGATTTTTGTCCGGGTAGTTTTGATTTGATGGCGTTTTCCGTCGTCTGTATTTTTCTGTGTAGTCTAAAAATGTCTGAGCAATAGAATTAAAGTCTTGTAATGTTGTTATCCATATTCTGTGCAAATTTGGTATTCTGTGATTTTTCAGGAAGATTGTGTAATTCCGTATACAGCCGTTGTGCTGCCCGATTTTCGTGTGATTTCTGATTTTGTTCGGATTTCTTCTGAATTGATATGCTATCGGTATATACTATAAAAAGAGAGTTATAAGTGGTCCAGATCCTAAGAGATTCGATTAGTGTCTGGAAAATCTGAAATGAGCTCAATCTGAAATCTGAAATCAGTTCTGTTCCGGATCCGATGAAATCTGTTCTGGTGCTGTAAGCACATCTGTCTGGTGCCGTGAGCACAAAGGGAGCCATAAGGAGTCGGAATCCATAGAGATTCTGTCAGTGTCAGGGAATTTAGCTATTAATTAAATATCTGATATCTGATTTGAAAGGACTTCTGATTTCCGTATATGTTATGTAAGTAAGTTTGATTCTGATTTGATATATGTCCGTATCTGTTCTGATTTGATCTGTTTCGTTCTGATCCGTATGATTTGATATCTGTCTGATTCTGTTCTGGTTTTTGTACGGATTTGGTTTGAAGTGTTTGGTTTTGGATTCTGAAAGTTTTGATTGGAGGTTTGTTGCTTTACTGAGCTGTTGAGCTCACCCTTGCTTTCTGGTGGTTTTCAGGTTCTGGGAAAGGGAAGGAGGTCTTGGACTAGAGTTCAGAGTCTGATCTGTATGTATTATTTTGTTCTTTTGATTTTTGTACAGACATGGCTCTTATGCTCTGTTTCTTTCTGTCTGAGCCATGGTCTGTAGTTGTATATGATTGTTTTGAGGAAAAGAATGAAAAACATATAGATCTTTTGTTCCGCTGCATTTGATATTTCATAATAGCTCTGTGTGTCTGTTTTTGAGTTGAAATGTTTGGAAGAATCAGTTCTGAAAAAAATTCCAAAGCCAGATCCTGGTCAGTTGGTCTGTTTTGGCTAGTCGCGGCCCGGTGCGAGCGGGATCCGTCCCGGGTCGGGTCGGGTCGTGACAAGGGTCAACTCGTTTGAGAAATGGGTCAGATTCAGGTTACGTATTTTGACCCATTTGTAAAATCGATTCTTGTTCAGTTTGACCCAAAAACCCAAAACCAACTCGGGTTGATCAGGAAACTGCGTCTGCCGTCTCATCTCGTCGACGTCCAACCATGTGAGTGCGAATGCATGACCACATTTGACGATGCATGATTGCCTGACCATGTTTGACGTCTCGTCGTGTGAGAGGTTGAGAGCCAAATGTCGTTCGTTCATCCTATGCCGTCATCCTTCAGCGGTGATAGGGAAAGGGAATGTCGTCGACATCATCCGCGCTTTCCAGACCTGCAGAGCCACACTACCACTGTCGTCAACTTTGTACGCTAACGACGTCATCCCGTATGAGTCGCCTTCCTCCGTTCCTCCCATTCGTGTGCTCCTTCGGTCATTACCTGTTTTGGGTTGGGTCGTGTAAACCAGAAAACCTGACTAGTCGAGTCCAGGTTGAATTTTATGACCCATTTGTAAAAATGGGTTGAGTTCGAGTCATGTCAAATAGCATCGGGTTAGTTCCAGGTTTGATCCAAACCCGACCTGCAATCCAATTTTGACACCTCTACCTGCAATGAGGTTAGAGGAAGCAGAGAATAGAACATACAAGCTTTACTGTAACAGTAGCATCAATATTTCATTGAAACAGTCATTACAGAGTTTGGGAATATATAGAGATATAAGATACTGGTTTGGTGGAGAATGTCAAAGATGTCGTTGGTAGAAGTCTGCAATTGCAAAAGAGGTGGAGCAATAACGATGAGCTACGAGAATGAAAGGTAGGTGGTCCACAATGAGTCGTGGATCTGATGTTGCGGCTAGTAGCCAAGCTTATAATCACAATTATTAGTTGTCATTCTTAACCATTTGTTGTCATTCACCATCGTTCAATTCATCTTCACGAATTCTCCATTGGATTTATGAATGAGGAACAATTTATTCTTGATCACATTTACCTGCATTGATTCATCTTTGTTGATCGTTGTGCTTCGATCAGAAAAATGTAGGTTTTAGTTCTTTGCCACTTGGCATATTTACGCATTATCATTTTGCTTGTTTTCACGAGCGAAAACCATTTTCACGAGCAAAATCTATTTTTCCACCGCAAACTTCTCTTTCCGCTGCTCTGTGACAGCAAACAAGCCAAGGTCGCCCACCGTTGCCACCACCACATTTCAGAATTTATGTTTTTCAACTGCATTTATCTTATGGTTTTCAAAAAATTTAAAACTATTAATGTTTGTCCCAAAATTGTATGAAAAATATTCATGGTAGTTTTAAAATTTTTAGCTTATCCCCCACTAGAAAAACTTTCTAAATTAAGATATTTCTATTTTTTATGCATAAAAAAAAAGGAATGAGAAATAACATATTTTTCTCGAAATATTCTAATAGAATTTAAAATATTTTAAAACCCTTAAAAAACAATTTAGGATTAGGCAAATGTCTCATTTTTTTGCATGTATTTAAAAAATTACATTCTAAAAAATGATGATTTTGCTTTCACTCATATATTGAACACGAGATAGAGAGAAAGAGAAGCATATATAGAAAACATTGCTACATTTCTTGCCCGCTCCTACCAAATATCTTCTATTGTGCGACATTTCAGTAAAATGTGATCATAAATAGAAAAATATGCAAATATCTTCAAAATGACCATATAAAACTTACTTATAGGCCAGCATACAACAAAAGGATCATGAAAGCCAGTCTATTGTCCTCCCTCAACATTTTTCTGAATTAACTATGAAGCGTGAACAATAAAAAATTCGCTCAATCATAAAATACTATAATGCAAACAGAGAGATCGCAGTGAGATGATGAGAAAGAAAATTTTATAATCTGGCATTTGAAAACTCTTAGATCAGATCGAGATCATATATAATATTATACCAATTCAAATAATTAACACACTGTGGAACAAGAAGAAGGGAGGTTTGCAACGCTGGTGAACATGTTTGCTGATGGTCATCTAACCATTGATTTGATCTTCCTTGAAGGGATGAATGGCAGATGCTTAGCTGACCATCAACAAAACAAATTCAAAGCTGCAATGCTTGATGGATTTATAGATCTTCTTTAGGGCCAAATTAATGGAAGAATGAAGCTCAAGTGAGAATGATGAAGAAATCTGAGTGGATTATATAAGAAGAACAAAAGAGTATATTCTAGGAATGATGCTTGCAAATCAGTATATACTGGGAATAAACTGTGTATGGTCAGCATGTGTGAGTTTTTTGTCTGGTAGAAGGCGCAGGGAAGGTAATCAGTAGTACTGCTGTAGAAGGACCACATAGTGTAAGTTATATTATCTGAAATGGTTTCTTAGAAGGCCAAATAATGGCATATAGCTATTCTTTTGATTAAGAAGGGGGAAAAATGGTCAGGATACTCTGAGAAAAATCCCTTTCATGGCCCTCATATATTGTTGGGTTTTTTTAGGGTAGAAGAATAATGAAGAAGATAATAGAGAAACTACATGAGAGAAGGCTGAAATATCTTTTGGTGAAATTTATTTGAGGCTCTAAAGCCCTATATTTATACATAAGTGATACTTAGGTTTTGTTTAGGATAGTTTTCTTATTGTTTTCTACAGCAATTTTCTAGTATAAAAATGTCTTGAAAACAGTGAAAAAACAGTGGTGAAAAGCTTTCCAAAAGAAATCTTAGTCTACCATAACATTCAACAGAATTATATTAAACTTTATTAATGCATGTATGAATATAGACATTTCTATATGCATGTGTAAATCTTAATCTTAATGACAGTCATGATAAATGAATTTCAGATACACTTTTTATTTTTATATAATTCCATGCATTTCATATTTCTTGCAATTTAATTTTTCGGCACCCCCTCTTTAATTTATAATCTTCAAAATATTTCTTGATCATTAGACAAATTTTCAATTGTTGTAGCTTTCGTCAAAATGCCCGCTAAATGCTCAATACTCTTTCATAATTAAGACTTCATTTGGAACTTCTTTCTTGTTGCTTTCTTAAGCAGCTTTCTAGTATAACAATATCTTTTGCTAAAAATATTTGTACAAAAAAATCACTTTAGAAAGTAGTAAAAAGTTGTCCCATAGAAGCCTTAAATCTCGAATACATTGATGTTGTAGCTAAATTTTCTTAGTTCTATTATGAAAGATTTGATTCCTCATCCTCTTAGAAATAACAGATACATGATGACAATGGATAATTACAGGGCTATGATTTTGAAGCTACAATTATGAGAAAGTTTTTCATAGCCAAATAGCTTCAGTGTTGCATCATTAACTATGATAAATTCAAACTCTACAAAATAAAGACTTATTAGTATTTTGTTTCTTGAAATACCGAGAGATGACTTTAGTTCCCAACAAGACATATAGTCGAGTGTACTTTTTCATTTATCAAAATATCATGTCTGATCACTATTAGAATATCCATTGAGCTTGTTGTCATTTTCTCATATATAGTGAAAACTTAAATTTTTAGTACCATGGAGATATAGAAGAATCCTCTTAGTTGTTGTGAAATGAATTTGGCTTGGCATGCTTATAAACATGGGTAAAAGGCTTACATTAAACATAATAACTAGCCCTACATTTGTTAGGTAAAAAGGAGGGACCAATTAGCACATATAAGTAGTAGATTTATTATTGCCATCATCTAGCTGATATTTTTCATTCTTGGTAATAGGAGAAGTATTGGATTTGCAACTATAAATGTGAAAACTTAGTAATGATATATTTAGGATGATTGTAGTTTTTTATAATGTGGTGATTGTGAAGTTATTGTGGGAAAAATAACTTTTTTGAATGTTACAGTAAAAATGAACTTCCTAGTAGAGAAATTTATTAAAAGCAGTGAGAAAGCAATAGATAAACAAACTGTGTTTATGGTTTGAAAAACAAAGTATTAAAAAAATGTTCTCCCAAACATACCCTAAGTCTGCAATACACTTTTCTTGTAATGTGATAATTTTTTCTTTAGATTGTTTCTCTTGAATGTCAATAAATTTTTTATTAGACCAAAATCTTTCATTTCACACTTCTATCATATATGTTTTAATATTTTGAATAATTATGGAATTGGTGATAATATAAATGAGATCATCAATATTATTGCAAGCTAGAAAGAAAACATTTAATGCCTTGATTTTATAAAAGATCCAACACATAGATAAATAAAGTTTATAAGAAATACTATAGTTTTTATGTGAAAAACATGAAAAGAGGAAAAACTATGGTTTCTGGCTCCATCAAAATAATTCCACTAGAAAATGTCATTGATTACAAATAATGCATATTGGAGAATGTCTTAACACTAGTAGTTTAGTCATTCTTCTTGGAAGGAAGATTAGACAATAAAAATAACATAAATTTAGGTGTGATTATGTGAGTTAGAATTGGTGTTAATGGCCTAAAATGATCATAAAAGCAGCCGCGTGCATCAATGTTAGTGGTGATGACATAAGTAAGTGTCGGATTTTTTGATGACAACATGCTTCAAACTTATATACAATAACATGTATCGTTGGTGTTGGTGATAGTAAGTGATATTGTTAATAGGCATCAATCTAATTGAATGATAGTGTTCAAGAGATTATAGTGGTTGGAAGATCATACACTACAAGAAATTCAGCTATTACCGGCAGTTCTGAAAAAAAACTGACGGTTTTTCGGCGGTTATTAAACCACCGGAAAAAACGGCGTCGGAAACCGTTGCCAAAGGTTTTTTCTGGTGGTTTCTTTCCCCGGCGGCTTTCCGGCGGTCTATGCCGCCGGTTATCACCGGAGTTATTACCGGCGGCTTTCCGGCCGTCCAACTGCCAGACAAGTTACCGGTGGTTCATGCCGACGGAATTGCCGGCAGTTGTAGGCACCGGCATGTGGCCGAACAACAGCCGGACAGTGTCGGTAAACCGCGGGTAAACTACTGGCAGCTAACCGGCGGTTAGAGTCAAACATAAAAAGTGCTAATCATCGTCCGTATCCTCGCTGTCTGGAGATGCATGTGGCTGCTTTGTCTCTTAGTCTTTCTTCCTATAGCTTTTATCTCTATAGGATCGCAGCTCTGCTTGCATTTCATTTTGAACCTTTTTCATATCTTCAATCTCTCTAGTCAGCGCTGCAACCCTCTGGCTTACAGTTTCTTCAGCTCCACTTGGATCATAAAATGTTGAGGTGAATGAACTGCCCTCATAAGCATATCCTTGTGAACCCAAGCTATATACCATCCCCCTCTTTCTTCCTATAACAACATCTGACCATGCATGATACTTAGAAATCTAGGTTGATTCTGAAGATGTACCCTCACCAGTGGACTGCCGACTTTCCCGAGCATGTACAAAATCATCCTGCGAGAATAAATCCATAAAATACATTGATATTATAATTAGTTTTATTAAAATAAATTTCTATTCCCAAACTTAAAAAAATTATACTCACATGAGCCTTCTTATCCTTTTCATCAACCCACTGATGGTCAACTTGATGTTGATGAGTTCTTGTATACAACTCCAGTGGTGTTGACTCCCGACCAAGGTACTCTTTCTAAAAATATAAGATATAGTTATAATAACATAAATATATTTAATAAACTAATTTAAAACTCTTACTATTCGTTATCTATGTTCCGTATGAGGAACAGATCCACCACTATGAAGAGAGCTTCCTAAACCTCCATAATTAGAGGCTCTATTATGCTTATTCTGCTCTCTTATTTTTATGAACTCAAGGGTCGCCCAAGCTCTACTTAGATCAGCCCATACGCCCTCTCCAATCCATATTGGATGCTGCCCGGACTTTCTAATATCTGTGAACATGTCCCTAAGACGAGTCGCTCCTCTCCTCTCAAAATTGGTTCTGATCCTCATGCTATGCTCAGGCAACCACCTAAATTCTTTTTATAAAAATGTAGGCATAACTAAAAAGATTAGTACAAATTAAATCAAATATTTCAATTCATACCAAATAAGTATACCTGAAATTCTTCAAACCACATATCCCTAACCTCCTTTGGATTCTTCCAGGATAAGTAAGGAGCATCATATTTATTCTTTATAATATACCGGATCTTGTGTGTAGGTGGTCTTGAAGGATTGAAGCTACAGGTTAATTTTTTTTGTCAATAACATATAATATATCAAAATACAATCAACTTAAAAACATAAACTGAACTTACTTATCACCCTCAGGCTCAATGTATTGATGCTTATCTGCTGCAACTGCATGATCCCCAGCGCCAACCTCTGCTGGTCTAGATGGTCCACCATGTTCTGGCTGCATTGGATACGGGTAATAATATGGATAGGGGTAAGGAGGGTGAGGACCAGTGGATGGACCTGCTGTATGTGATGATGATGGGGGGTAATATGAATAGAATGGAGCAGCATGTGCCTGATCTGGAGAGGGAAAGTGAGGACTCATCGAGGGAGGAGGGAAGTAGCCAGGGAAGGGAGGTTGAACAATAGCAAGTGGATCTGACTGACCCTGACCCTGCTCACTCGGGGACTACTGCTGGCTCCTAGATGGTGGTGTGTAGGTAGAACCGGTGGAACTGAAGGTCCCTCACCTTCATCAAGCTGTCTAGCTATGTTGAGAGTAACACTCAACTTCTTCCGGCAGAACTTTGAGGTAAATAATTTACGTGGAGGATCGTCACCTGAAGACATCTGCATTAAAAGAAGCAATTAGTAAAGCATTGTAATATATAAAAAATACAAATAAAAGAAATAATTAATAAAAAGTACAATTCTACAATTCTAAATATAACATAATACAAATAAAAGAAGCAATTAATAAAGAAATTAATGAATTATAAAAATAAAGAATGCAAGAATACAAATAAATAATTAACATTTTCATTGCTCGGAATTCAAAAAGTAATATTCAAAATATTACAAAAAGTAAAATTCTATAATTCTAAATTATAAAAACTATAATTCTACATTACAAAAACTACTCAGAATAAAAACTATTTTCATTACTCTCTAAGGTATCTTCACTTTCATCCTCGTTATCATCTTCACCTGAGCTAGTTGAACTATTCACATCTTCTAACTGCATTTCAATATTAGAGGTCGCAGTAAGCATCTTCTCAATTTCAACAGGCCTACAACTTGACATCTCATCGTCTTGATGTGTAGTTACTACAATGTATTGTTGATCAATTATTCTCCGTGCTTTTATTTTTATAACAGCTAGCCAATCTTGTTTATCTCTACGACCACAGGGATATTTGCTGAAATAAACTTGAATAGCTTGACTTGCTAACACAAATGGATCAAACTTCTCGTATTTTCTACTATATTTTACATCGACTAAACCATACGCAAGATGAACCCTTGTACCTCTATTATGTACTGGATCATACCATTGACAACTAAACAAGTATACAAAGTTCTCATCTTTGCTTGGGTACTCCAGGTCAAGAACCTCATTCAGAATACCGTAATAATCACACTTATCTTCTTCATGAGTGTTCCCTCTAACACATACTCCACAATTTTTAATTTTAATCATTCACTCCACGACTTAGTATGAAATATGAACCCATTCAATATATATATTGACTAAGTTTTTACTTTTCGCATTGGACCCCATGCTAGTGCTTACAAACCTTTATCGAAATATTTATTATCAGGATTTTGTACACTATATATATTGACTAAGTTTTTACTTTTCGCATTGGACCCCATGCTAGTGCTTACAAACCTTTATCGAAATATTTATTATCAGGATTTTGTACCTAGAAATATTTTTAAATATTAGTATTTTTATAATAAATAAGATGTAATTTAAACTAAATTTTAAAATTTTATGAGCTCACATATGATCTGAACCAAGTTGAAAATTCATTTGCAATAACTTGCTCAATATCCCTCGAATCTGTCAAAGACAAATTACTTACGAAATACCTGGTGACAAATAATATTTTAGTATTTTAAATAAACATTACTCATTACTAACATTATACAAGAACTTACTCTAAGATTGGCTCAACTTCTTCACAGTTTAGTAGCACATACAAATGCGCTATTTTGATTTCTAAATCGTTGAGAAATCTTTCAACACATTTGCCACTGTTCTTTTCATGACTTCTAAATACTGATAGAGCAGCATGTGATTGTTCTGCTACATCGAAGTCCATATTATGACCAATATTTGTTCTTGTACTCCTTACCTGGGGCTCGAAGTAGTAGGAGCAAAAGTAAGTGGTTTTTTGAGACAAATATACTTCAGATATCGATCCATTTAGTCATGCTTTATTCTTAACATATTTCTTCAACTTGTTCAAATATCTATTAAACAATTACAATTATCAAGTTAATAAAAATATGTTATCTCAACTTATTCAAAAATATTTGAGACTTAATAAAAATATGTTTTACCTCTCGAAAGGATACATCCAACGATATTGTACAGGGCCACCAATTCTAGCTTCGTAAGGTAAATGGACTGGAAGATGTTCCATAGAATAAAAAAAAATCAGGGGAAATCTTTTTTCTAACTTGTAGAGGATGATTGGTATGTTATCCTCGCTCATCCGTAAAGTATCTTCACTTAGTTTAGATGAACATAGGTTTTTGATGAAAATGTTAAGCTTAGTCAACGGATTTGATATGTAATTGGGTAACATACATACTATGATTGGAAGAAGAACCTCTATAATTATGTGATAATCATAACTTTTTAGTCAAAATTATCTTGCAGATTTTATGTCAACACATCGGCTTATATTTGATTCATAGCCATCAGGTATTTTTAAACCTTTAAACTACTGACATATTGATCATTTTTGCTCTAACATGAAAGAGTATAGTGCTTTAGGCTTCATTATTTAACCGTCAGTTGTTGTTATTAACTCCAAATTTTTTTGCCGGCAGTACTCTTTAATATTCATCCTTGCTTTGACATTATCTTTACTCTTATCTTTCACATCCATAATTGTATTAAAAATATTATCTAGGAAGTTCTTCTCAATGTGCATAATATCTAGATTATGCCTTATCAAATTAGTTCTCAAATATAGGAATATCCAGAAAATACTTTTTTTAATCCAATTATGTTCAACACCATATCCCGAATATTTAGACTCTGATAGGATTGGAAAATTAATAATTGTTGGAATGTCAGAAAGTCTTTGTAGTACATCATCACCACTTAATCTGGGTGGAGGAAGCAACCGCTCAACTCTATTTTTAACAAATTCTTCTTTATTCCTTCAAAATTAATGATTAACAGGTAAAAACATACGATGACAATCAAACCAAGTATTTTTCCCTCCATCTTTTAGTGTGAATGCTTTACTATTCTCCATGTAGTAAGGACATGCTACTTTTATGCTGTGCTCCAACCAGACAACATACCATAAGCTGGAAAATCACCAATGGTCCACAACAATGCAGCTCGAAGGAGAAAACTTTGTTTTGTTGATATATCATATGTGAGCTCTCATTCTTCCCATAATAACTTGAGGTCATCAATTAATGGTTATATATAAATGTCAATTTTTTCTTTCGAATTATGTTATCCAGGTATTATAAGAGTTAAGAACATGTACAGAGTAGTCATACATATCTCTGGTGAAAGATTGTATGGTGTTAATATAACTGGCCAACAAGAGTACGGTGTAGCTGTTTGACTATATGGGGTAAAACCATCGGCACATAATCCCAATCTTATGTTGCGGAGTTCAGCAGTAAATGAAGCATGCACTCGATCAAAATGTTTCCACGCTTCAGCATCTGATGGATGAGAAAGAATACCACTTTTTATTATTTTCTCCTTATTCCATCTCATATGACCTGCTGAACTCGTTGATGTATAGAGTCGCTGAAGTCTTGGAATGATTGGTAAATAAAATAAATGGGAATATGGAACATCTTTCTTTTGACGACGTTGTTTTTCGGAGTTTGGCTTAAACCGATGAGCGTTACAGGTGCGACAATAAACTTCTGCTACATCATCCTTGTAGTATAACATACATCCATTGATACAATAATTAATTTTTGTAGCCGTGAGACCCAACTTGGATACTAATTTCTTCATTCGGTACAAGTCTGAGGGAATTAAATTATTCGTTAGATTAGTTTCCTTGAGAAGATCAATTAAGTCATTGAAACAATCACGAGGAATATTATACTCAGTTTTAATACTTAGCATCTTTACTGCAATGGATAATTCTGAATGGGTACTACAACCATCCCAAATTGGTTTTTGATGTGCATGTAATAACTCAAAGAATTTTTGAGTTTCTGCATTTGATCGCTCTTCCACACCTAGCTCTTAAATTAGGACCTACTACATCAAAAATAAGTTCTTCATAGGGTCTATTCATTTGATCTTCATCAAATTTTTCATAAGTTGTAGATGAACTGGCATGAGCATTTCTGTGTGGCTCGTACTCGCCATGTGATGTCCAAATCCAGTAGTTTGGAAGAAATCCCCTATGATATAAATCAAGCTTCACATCATCAGGCTTGAGGAATGCTTGATTTTTATGCTTCGAATATGGACATCTAAACATTTTATCAACTGAAAGGAAGGCAGTTGAGATGCAACTTGAATGAAAGTTTCAACTCCCTGTATAAATTCATCTGTCAATCATTTTCGACCCGGCAACAATCTGTTATACATCAAATATCTCTCTTCTTGAATAGTCATTTGAACGTTGAAGCAAACGTCCCCCTACATAGTTATGAAAATATTTATTAAAACACATGTGTAAACCTTAACAAGTGTACGTGCTATACTTTAAAACAAGTATACTTTACTTAAATAGGAAGGCCTCTTTTTAATGTGACAAAACCATGTATCTTGGATCTTTTATTAGAACACATGTGTCTACCTCTACCTTTATTAACATAAGTCAAATCTAATATCTCAACTTTCCTTACCGGGTCATCAGAAGGCCTCCGTTTAATGTGACAAAACCATGTAAAGTGACTCTCTCTAATCTTATCTTCCACTGGACCTACTCCAACCTTATCACGTATATGCTCACTTTGTATCCTATCTCTAAGGGTCAAGAAACTCATCCTTCTCTTTAATTTATTGATAATGATTCGGCACCATAAAGCATTGTAGATCTCGCCACCATCTTATAGAATTTTTACTAAACTTTGAGGGGGACAATTCTATCACACAATAACAAGCCCGATTCATTCCTCCATTTTAACCATCAAACTTGAATTGTACTAATAATATCCCCTTCTATTTCACCATCACTCTGAACAAAAGATCCAAGATATCTAAAACGTGTATCTTATTAATGACTTGATCGCCCAAAGTCACAATCCCCTAACTATATCTATTTCCACTAAAATTACACTCCATATATTCCGTTTTAGATCTACTCAAGCGAAAACCTTTATACTCTAAAGTTGACCTTCATAATTCAAGTTTACCATCAACTCCCTCTCTAGTCTTATCAGCAAGAAGAATATCATCAGCAAAAAGCATGCACCAAGGTACATCCTCTTGCAAATGTTTAGTGAGAACATCCATGACTAATGCAAAAAATATATGGACTTAAGGCTGATCCTTGATGCAATCCAACCGAATAAGGAAAGTACTTGGTCAAACCACCTTGTGTCATGTTAAAAGTTAAATTCTCATCTAAATTTAATAAAGAAAGATCATTTCTAATATTTTCTAACCAAGTCATTTAAGGTCTACCTCTACCTTTCTTAACATAAGCCAAATCTAATACCTCAACTTTCCTAACCGGGTCATCGGAAGGCCTCCGTTTAATGTGACCAAACCTTCTAAGAATGTCATTTCTAATATTTTCTAACCAAGTCTTTTTAAGTTTATCTCTACCTTTCTTAACATAGGTTAAATATAATATATTTACTCTCCTAACCGGGTCATCAGAAGGCCATTATTTTATGTGACCAAATCATCTAAGGCGACTCTTTCTAATCATATCTTCCACTAGAGCTACTCCAATGTTTTGACATATATTTTCATTTCTTATCATGTCTCTAAGAGTAAAGCCACTCATCCACCTGAGCATCCTCATCTCTGCAACACTTAACATTATGCTTCTCTTTTAATTCAAGTCTCACTGCCATCTTATAGTATTTTTCCTTAAGTTTGAGAGGGACTTTTCTATCATAGAACTAACTTAATGCATTCCTCCCCACTTGAATTCTACTAATTATATCCCCATCTATTTCACCATCACTCTGAACAATGCCCCCATATATCTAGAACATGTACTCTAATTAATGACTTGATCACCTAAAGTCACAATCCACCCAATAGATCTATTATTACTAAAATTACACTTAATATATTCAGTTTTAGATCTACTCAAACGAAAACCTTTTGAATCTAAGGTTGACCTCCATAATTCAAGTTTACCTTAAACTCCCTTTCTAGTCTTATAAACAAGAAGAATATAATCACCAAAAAGCATACACTAGAGTACAACCTCTTGCAAATGTCTAGTGAGAACATATAATCATCAAAAAAGCATATAAAAAAAGCTCACCTCTGAGGCGGCATCGCGCACGGGATCTGGCCGGTGTGTTCGTCGGCGGCCTTGCAGCGGAAGTTCGAGGGCGGCCGGTGTGGGGTCGGTGGCCAGAGATAGGTTGTCGGCGGTTGTCAAGCTGCTCGGTCGGGCGAGCTGGTGGAGGCGACGGGGAGAATGGCTGAAGAGAGAGAAGGAAGAAGATGAAATGAAATGGGAGGCTCGGGCTGTTTCATTTTAGGGCTTTAACCGGCGGCTTTCCAGTGGCTTAAGCCGCCGATAAAAAAATGACTTAACACCGGCAGTTCTAGCTGCCAGTATACCACCGATTATATTTAAGTCTAGCGGTTTTATGATTGTCGGTAGTTCCGACGGCATATACTTGAATAATCGTCGGTTAGGCTACCGGTGTTAACCGGCGGCCAAACCGCCGGCTAAATCGCCGTTATTCCTAGCGTCTAGACAACTGTCGGTCTAGGCCGCCGGTAATAATTGAATTTCCTGTAGTGTTAGTGTGATAAAGGTGGTCAAAGGATCATAGTCGGTGGCAATAGTCAAAGGATCACAATCATACGGTGGTAGTTGGAGGACCATATTTGGGCGATGGTGGTCAGAGGAATGTAGTCAAGGGATGATGATTGGAGGATCATAGTTAGGCAATAATAGTTGGAGGGTTATAATCAGGGGATGGTGGTTAAAGAATCGTGTTCAAGTAATTACAGCTAGAGGGTTATAATAAGGGGATGGAGGTCAGAGGATCAAAGGCTAATAATGTTTCTCAAAGGGTTATACCTAAGTAATGGTGGTTGGAGGTCTGCAGTTGGATGATAGTTTCCAAAGAATTATAATCGGGCGAAAGTGATTGGAGGATCTTAGTTAGTTATTGTTTGGGTGACCATATACAGTTGCTTGTAATCAGTGGACCATTACAAGAAATGATGGTCAAAGGACTATAGTTGAGCAACAACTATGGAGGACCATCATAAAAAAAATAAAGGTTAGAGGATTGTAATCAATGTTTATAGGGTTGAGGTATGACAATAGCGGTCTAAAAACAATAATCTGACATTAGTGATTTGATTATGGAAGTTAGGCTATGATGATTTGACGATGATGGTTAAATGGAAGTGGAACTGATGGTGTTAGTCTATTTGTGTGGTTCCTGTTGGCAATGATCTAATGGCGATATTCCATTGATTGTAGTTTGTTACTAGTGTTTCAATGATGGTGGTCTAATGATTAATATCAAGATCCAAGCTCAAGCTTCATCTCTCATCCCTTCCCTACGTGTTGAGATTGGGGTCTATTTTTAGTTTTTGAGAGTGTCACTTTTCATAAATATAACTAAAATCTAAAGTACTCCATAAGATGACTCATATTGTTCCCCTTTATTGCATGCCATGCATTTGGTATTATGATGTGTTGATTATATCAGAGTTATGTGATCGTAAACTCTTTGAATTTGTTTCATTAAGATACTTGATTTGATTATCAACATGCACAATTTGGATATCATTTTATCACCCGATTAATGTTTTGAATTTCATATTACGCTTCAAGAATCCTATTTGAGCTCATTTGAAGTCGAAAAAGGCACTTTTGGCATCGCTACATTTATTTCATCGATATATTTAATTATACTAAAAGATTGTGAAAGTCTGAGTTATATTCATCATTAACTAAATTCTAGAAGCTTTAAATTTTAATATTACCTTAAGGTTCATGGTAGATTGGATAACTTTTCTAGTGTTTTATCAAATATAAAGGCATATAATTAATAAGTCATCCTTACTTTATTTTTTAATATAGAGTGATTGTTCGCTATTATGTGTAGTAAAACTTCATTGAGAAAACTATTTATTTTATTACTCCAAGATGCTTATAGCCATATAAAGCCTTTTCTAGCCTATGGGCATAATCATGCTTAAAACTAGTAGCTCCATTTGGTTTGATAGAGCTAGAATAAGTCTCACAATCTTCATGTGAGCAGTAGGTGCAAGTGTTTCATTGAAGTTCACACCTTGATATTAAGGGCTACCTTTTTACAGCCAATTGAGCTTTTTGTTTGTTACGGGTGTAAGTGAGTCAAGTGACTCATAAGTTTTCTTGAGCTCGACTCAATAAATGGCTCATTAGCCAAGATAGATGAGCAATGAGCTGAGCTTGACTAAGCCTCAACTCAACTCATTAGCTTGCGACGACTTATTTGAAAAATATTACAATAAGTATTCTTAAAATATATTAGAATTCAAGAGTTCATCTTAAACTATTATAAATATTTAAAATTTATTGCTTGCTTTAGTTGTATCAAGTGATTATTTATTATTTATATTTTAATGTCTCAATTTTTTATAATTTTATTATAATAATTGTTTAAATCTCAATCATTTTCTCCCTGTCAAGTCGACTCATAATTGAATAATAAAGCTCAAGCTCAACCTCAAACTTGATTAATCAATCAAGCTCAAGTTCAAACTAGTGCTGACATGAGCTCATCTCAGCTTGTTTACATAGTACCTAATGTTTATCAATAGCACCATCTTAGTTTAGTTGCATCTTTTTCTTTATGAACAAGTTCCCAAGGTTGAATATTTTCAATTGAAGATCATTTTCCTTTCATTAATTTTAGTAAATATTCTCTTTACTTCATTCCATAAAATTTCGAAGCTTGCATTTAAGAAATGTTATATCACAAGAAAAAGATTCGTCTTGTGGAACAAACCTTCCTTAGGAGAGATTCTACGACAATAATTACTAGCATTAATATTCCATCACTTGAATATTTATGACTTGTTACATTTGAACTTCTTCTTTATAGAAATTTGGCCATATGAAATCAGGTGTTTATAGTTGAGGAAGTAGATACTACTGCTTATTGACATGTTGTCATCTCATTAAGGGGTTGTTTGGTTGGAGGAAAAGGAATGCAAGTATAGCGAAATCTTTGCTTTTCCACTATTTGTTTTTTTGGTTGGATACTTGAGTAAAGTGAAATAAATTCCTAATATATTTAGAATTCCCCATTTTATTCCATTTTGTGGGTAAAGTAAACCTACTGAAATCGAGTGAAAACAAAATTTAGCAGGAGAGAGAGCAACCCACGAGAATACTTCTTCGTTTCTTCCTCCTGCTTTGAGTGAGGTAGAGTTATGTAACAGGATTTTCTTTTCATCTTCTATATTTCTTCATTGTCATTTGACTTTGTTGCTTGGCGTGAGGGGTTTCTTCTTCAGCTCCATCATTCTTATTCAACTTTACACAGAGGAAGATCCACACGATTCAGCATGTAAAAAGATTTGCATGATTTTGCTCGATTCCTATTCCTCTGCTCCTTCCTCTTTTGTTTGCTTGGTTGTGCATGCCAAGGGCTTAAGCCTAGTTCCTTGTCATTTCTTTATTGAGAAGGGCCAAAGCCCCATCTCCATCAATCGCACGTAAGG
This sequence comes from Dendrobium huoshanense, assembly GCA_016618105.1. Lineage (NCBI taxonomy): Eukaryota > Viridiplantae > Streptophyta > Magnoliopsida > Asparagales > Orchidaceae > Dendrobium > Dendrobium huoshanense. The sequence goes on along the minus strand of CM028344.1, from coordinate 71,815,350 downwards.
GCCTAACCATCCAATGATTCCCCAATTCGCTCATCTCTACTTCGATTTAGACAACCACTACATAGCATCTGCATCTGCTTCTTCCCTTTTTTCCCGAGTGACTGTGAGTATATGACATTCGATTCAATTAATTTTACTTTACTCTGTATACATCCAACTAAATAGAAAAAAATAGTTCCCATGTATTCACTTTATATCCAACCAAATAGGTTCAAAGTATTACCTGTTTGAATAGTTGCTATTTGAATGATTTATATTTGTGCAACTTATGTAGTTTTGATGATTCCAAACATTATTGTTCAAATGAATAGTTATCTCCTAACAATTTCAGAAGATTTGCACTTGCTCTTGTGTGTACTAACATTTCAGGAAAATCAGACTCCAGACTACGAAAACTTCAAATCAAATTCAACATGAGAAATTTTGTTTATTTGAAGTGTCTTTTCTTTGAATTAATTTTGAAAGGGAGTGATTGTAATTGAGTGAATAAAATCTCACACACACAAACTAAGGAGATCTTGAAATTCTATACTGATCGTACAGGACGATATATATCGTACTGGACGATCTGTCAGTTATCTCCTATAGAGCAGTTGGAACGAATAGGAACTTGCTTCAAAAAATTTTTCTAAGTCCTATTCGTCCAGGACGAATTTTTATATCGTCCCCGGCGATGGGCGCTCTGGAAAATTTTCGTCCAGACGAAAATAAATATCGTACCGGACGAACAGCTCTCTGGAAAATTTTCGTCCAGACGAAACCAAATTATCGTCCCCGGCGATGGGCGCTCTGGAAAATTTTCGTCCAGACGAAATAAATCATCGTCCAGGACGATCGGCTCTCTGGAAAATTTTCGTCCAGACGAACATATTTTCGTCCAAACGATAAACCGACTTAGGACAGTTTTCAGCAGTTTCTAGAACCGACCTTGTAATAACCGTTCGTACTGGACGAACCTAGTTCGTACAGGACGATCAGCTGTACGAAGTCATTTCGTACACATATACAAATAAGGTCGTTTCAGATCATTTAAGTAAAATCGTCCAGGACGATCCACGATCGTACCGGACGATCCACTGCGTACAGAATTGAAAACTTGCAGTTTTTGGGCGGTTTTTCTTGTCTTTTGTATAAATACTTCAAATTAGACTGCCACCCAATCTTTTTGTCACTTGAACTTCGTGCCTATTGAGAGAATAGTCAAGGGGAGAGTGGAAGAGAGCATTCAAAGGAGGATTCCTACCATTGGAGCAAGAAGGCTTCACTTGGATTGCTAAGGTAAGAATCTCTACTTGTGAAATTGGATTTCTTCACTCTTTTCTTTCTTTCTTCTAGGTTCTTGTGAGAAGATCATTCAAAAAGGTCCGGTTCTCTGCCGACACTTGGAGAGTGTGAACAGATGTGGGTTCTCTGCCTACACTAGGAGAGTGTAAAAGGAAGAAGGTTCTCTGCCTACACAGTGTGAACAGTCGTAGGGTTCTCTGCCCACACTAGGAGAGTGTGAAAGAACGACGGTTCTCTGCCAGCACTGTGGTTTGTGTAAAAGGACGACGGTTCTCTGCCAGCACTGTGGTTTGTGTAAAAGGACGACGGTTCTCTGCCGCACCGGGGAGTGGTGAAAAGAGGGTTTTGTATAGGCTTCTCCGCCTTGCTGTGGGTGCTAAAGGAGAGTCACTTTGTGGTATTAGTGCAATACTCAGAGGGTGCCTCTGAGGAGTGGATGTAGGTCTGGTTATAGACCGAACCACTATAAATCTGGTGTCATTTACTTTACTGCTTTTACGTTTCCGCATTTTAAATTTTAGTTTTAACAACTCTGTGGTTGAAAAATATTTTTCTACAAACTTTAAAAGAGAATTTCATTTCGGTTCAACTTTAATTTTAAGAGGGTTTAAAATTTTTAAAACTACCAATTCACCCCCCTCTTGGTAGCCGTGGGACATTTACTTAGGCTTAACAACCTAATTACTAGATTCAACAAGTGGTATCAGAGCTTAGTTTCAAAATCATAAGTTTGAACTACTTTTTGATTAACGTAGATGGCTACATTTGGAAACCGAAACACACCTGAGGGTTACTCTATCACTAGACCTCCACTGTTTGACAATATTCCTTTTGATTTTTGGAAAACACGCATGTCTACTTTCTTACAGTCACTTGATTATCGCATGTGGATGTTAGTCCAGGAAGGTTACACAAAACCAACTAGATTAGTTGATGGAATTAGGGTAGATACACCCTATGCAGATTGGACTATAGAAGAACGTGACTTAGCACAATTAAATGCGAAATGTTTAAATAGTTTCTTTTGTGCTTTAAAATCTGAAGACTACATGCGAGTTTCCACTTGTAAAAGCGGAAAAGACATATGGGATAGACTTTGTATTACTTATGAAGGGACAAATGAGGTTAAGCAATCAAGGCTCAATATCTTGTTACATGACTACGAACTATTTCGAATGAAACCTAATGAATCTATATCTGACATGTACACAAGATTCACTCAAATTGTCACCTCTTTGCATGCTCTTGGTAGGGAATTAACTAATGCTGAAATGGTTAATAAGATTCTTCGTTGTTTACCTACTGCATATGATGCTAAAATTACTGCAATTACAGAGTCAAAAGATCTGAACATTTATTCTATTGACAATCTTCTTGGTTCACTCATTGCTTACGAGCAAGGAGTAAGTCAAAGAAAGATTGATGCAGGTGAACCAAGAAAGGACAAGAATATTGCACTAAATGTGGAAGAGTCAGAAAGTGAACACTCACAACCTGAGGATGAAGATGATATAGCACTGATGACTAGACAATTCAAAAGCTTTTTAAAGAGGAAGCAGAAGAGACGCCAGCAATGGAATAGAGGTAAGTATAATAGAAATGGCAAAGTTTCTAATGAAGTAATTTGTTATGAATGCAGGAAACCAGGTCATATAAAGACTGACTGTCCAAAACTCAAAGCCTCTCCTAGCAAGGAGAAGGTAGAGGAGAAACCAATGGTAAAGAAGGGCAAGAAGAAGTTTCAAAAGGCTTTTTGGGCGGACTCAGCTTCAGACTCATCTGAGACTGAAAAAGAAGAAGAAGTCACCAACCTTTGCTTGATGGCAGATAAAGCTGAACAATCAGATCAAGAAGAGGTATGTGATTTAACTTATAATGAATTGTTTGAAGTTTCTGAACACATGCATGATGCATATAGGAAAACGAAAAAGATGTATGCTAGTTTAGTCTTAGAATTGGAAGAGCTTAATAAGGAACACGAAATCCTTAGGAAAGATCATGCTTTAATTGATAGCAACCACATGAAACTACTTGATGAATATGATGACTTGAATAAAAATTTTGAGAATTTAAAATCATCCTATGCTGAACTTGAAAAAGAATTTGAGAAATTTAAGGATGAATCTGAGCACAAGACATATAGAGTAAGTTATACAAATCGAATCTTGGAGGAAATGAATTCATTTTACAAACTTACTATAAGAGCTCTCGAGGATAATAGGAACCCCCCTAAACTTGAAGATTTTACAAATCCTAAATATTATCCTAAATTCATGAAATCCCTTAGAAGACAATCATATGAGAGAAAACATAGGAATATTTTTCCTAATGTTAAATGTAACAATTGTGGATTTTTGGGACATATATCTCACACCTGCACTTTAAAGGTTAAATCTAATTTGGTGTGGAGAATTAAGATGCATAAACCTAGACATATCACACATGCATCTGATTATAAATTTCGTAAAGGTGAACCCAAACTAGTTTGGGTTCCCAGGTCTAACATTTGAGAATTTTGCAGGGATACTCTCACACAAGACCTCGTGAGAGTATATGGTACCTGGACAGCGGATGTTCTAAGCACATGACTGGAGATACTGCTCAATTCATAACGCTGGAAGCCAGGAGTGGAGGCAAGGTTACACTTGGAGATAATACCACAAAGAAAGTGGTTGGATCAGGTATGATTGGAAACTTGAAAAACTTTTTTATAGACAATGTTTTATTAGTTGAAGGCTTAAAACATAATTTGCTTAGCATAAGTCAACTATGTGATAAGGGCTATAATGTAAAATTTTTACCTACTAGCTGCATAATTAGCCTAAATGGGAAAATTATTTTAAATGGAAAAAGGGTGAACAATGTTTACATGCTAGATTTAAATTATATTCAATCTCCTACTGCTTTTTGTTTGAAAACTGTTTCTGATGAATCATGGCTTTGGCATAGGAGACTTTGTCATTCTAGTATGAAAAATCTTAGAAAAATTACCCAAAAGAATTTGGTGAGAGGAATACCTAAACTAGACTTTACTAAGGACCATTTGTGTGATGCATGTCAATTAGGAAAACAAGTGAAGTCCTCTTTTAAGTCCATTAAAGATCTTAGGACCAGTAAACCTTTAGAAATACTACACATGGATCTTTTTGGACCAGTAAGCACTGTTAGTCTAGGAGGAAAGGTATATGGATTTGTTATAGTAGATGATTTTTCAAGATTCACCTGGGTTAAATTTCTTTTTCATAAGAGTGAATCATTTGAGGAATTCAGAAATTTTTCAACTTGGATACAAAGAAAACTAGGATGTGAAATAATTTCTATACAAAGTGATCATGGAGGAGAATTTGAAAATGAAAGATTTGAAAATTTCTGTAAAGAAAATGGGATTGATCACAATTTTTCTGCACCTAGAACTCCTCAACAAAATGGAGTAGTTGAAAGAAAGAACAGAACATTAATAGAAGCCGCCCGAGCAATGTTAGCAGAATACTCACTTCCTAGATATTTTTGGGCTGAGGCGGTTAGCACTGCATGCTATGTTCTGAATAGGGTGAATGTGAGATCAAATTTGAATAAAACACCCTATGAATTGCTAAAAGGAAGAACACCAAATTTGTCTCATTTGCATGTATTTGGTTGCAAGGTGTTCATACATAATAATGGAAAATCTGCCTTAGGAAAATTTGATCCAAAATCAGATGAAGGAATTTTTGTTGGATATTCAAGTGTTGGAAAATCTTATAGAGTATTCAACAAAAGAACTTTAGTTATTGAAGAAACCACACATGTTGTTTTTGATGAAAATGGAAACTTGGAAGAGCCAAAAGTTGTTGAAGAAGAAATTGAAGAAAACTCCCAAAATATTGATAGATTAAATTTGGAAGAAAATGTGGAAGAAAATTTAGAAAGAGAAGACCCTTTGCCTAGAGATTTGAGATTTTCTAAAAACCACCCAAAGGAATTAATCATAGGTGAACCAAGTGAGGGTGTTAGAACTAGGCGTGGATTAAACAAGGAAGTCAATCATTCAGCCTTTATTTCAACTGTTGAACCCACTAACATTGATCAAGCACTTTCAGATGAATTTTGGATATTGGCCATGCAAGAAGAGTTGAATCAATTTGTAAGAAATAAAGTTTGGGAACTAACTACAAGGCCAAAAGATCAAAGTGTTGTTGGAACCAAGTGGGTGTTCAAGAATAAAATGAATGACTCAGGAGTAGTCATTAGAAATAAGGCTAGATTAGTAGCTAAGGGGTATAATCAAATTGAAGGAATTGATTTTGAGGAAACTTTTGCTCCTGTAGCTAGACTTGAAGCAATTAGGGTTTTACTAGCCTTTGCCTGTTTTAAAGGTTTTAAATTGTTTCAAATGAATGTCAAAAGTGCCTTTTTAAATGGAGTAATTGAAGAAGATGTTTTTGTAGAACAACCTCCAGGTTTTGAAAACTCTAAATTTCCAAATCATGTTTTCAAATTAAAAAAGGCATTATATGGATTGAAACAGGCACATGTCAATTCATTGGAAATTCATTAGTTTCATGGTCTAGTAGAAAACAAAATTCAGTGGCACTATCTACTGCAGAAGCAGAATACATTGCATTAGGAAGTTGTGTGGCACAAGTACTTTGGTTAAAACAACAGTTGATTGACTTAGGATTAACTATAGGCACTATTCCAATTTATTGTGACAATACTAGTGCTATTTGCATTTTCAAAAATCCTATTCAACATTCTAGAACCAAACACATTGATATAAGGCATCATTTCATAAGGGATCATGTATCCAAAGGAGAAATTGAACTCATACATATTTCAACTGAAAATCAACTTGCAGACATTTTTACAAAACCTTTAGCCTTTGATACCTTCAGTACTTTAAGAACAAGGCTTGGTGTTATTGATTTGAATGCTTAACCAAAATGTCTTTGCAACATTGATATTTGTTGTATTTTGTTTTTGTGATTTTGTAAATTTTGTGTTTTTGTATGAATTGTTTTTGAATTTATGTTTTTGTCTTATGTTTTCTGTGTTGTTGATTATTTTTGTTGTTTTTTGTTAATTTAAAAATTTAAAAATCAAAAATTTTTTTTGGAGATCGTCCAGGACGAAATTTTTCGTACAGGACGATGTGTTAAGAAATAGTTTGCGCGAATTTAAACCGTTTTGAGAGTAGTTTTTTTTTATTGGATCGTCTGTACGATCTGTGATCGTCCAGTACGATTTTTTCTTTTTCTCAAACGTCGGGACGATTGAATGCAGCGGTTGAGTGGATAAGACAGTTTTTAATACGAACTTCGTCTGTACGAAATTTTTTTTCGTATGTACGAACATGTGTCGATTCATTGTAGGGGACGGTTTTCAAGAGTCATTAAAACGAAATGCTTTTTGATCGTCTGTACGAAATATTTTCGTATGTACGATCGGTCAAGTCAAAAAGCCTGTACGAAGGGACGCATCGTAAGTTGTGTTGAATACGAAAAGCCGTTACATTTTGGACGAATTGGATCGTCTGTACGAAATTACTTCGTCCAGACGAACAATAATTTTTCGTCCAGGACGAATATTTTCGTCCAGGACGAACATATCGTTTTTCTTTAAATATGAGGGCTTTCAAACTTGAAAATCACACTTTCAAACATCTTTTTCAATCCCTTTCTACATCAAATCAACTATGGCCTCCTCTAGCAAGAGACAAAAAGTTTTGGTGAAGAAACCCAACAGGAATGCTCCAGACAACTTCCTTTCCAAAGCAAATGAGGAATCTTTTCCTCGTTTTGCTTCTGCGAAAATCACTCCGTCTCGCATTCTTATCCAAACGGAGTTGAAATTTCGGGTATTACACCTCTTCGCCTCAACCCAATTTCATTTCATTCTCTCTCTTGTCCACCTCTACAATAAGCAAACCTACCATTACTTCCTAGCCAACATGAGTTTCAATCCTGACCACTCTATCATTAGTTCTTTTGTTTTTAAGAAAAAAGTTGAGATCACCAAGCACGATCTTGGTGCATTTTTAAACCTAAGAACTGAAGGATATAGAGCCCACACCGTAGCATCAGACAACACCTTCCATTGGTATGAAATCAATAGGGTAATTAGAGAAAATGGAATTGACAATCATGTTGCTAGAGTGGCCGGTATGACCCAAGATGCCCGAATCATCCAGCATATCCTTAGATCCTCAATTATTCCTAAAGCTGGTGATAGGATAAACATAACTCCTCTCCTCTCTTGTCTAACTTTTTTAATCATGAAAAGACAACCTATTGATGAAGCCCAACTCATCCTAGATCATATCTATGGGCTTTCAGAAATAGGACATCCTGATCAGAAGAGGAAGAAGAATATTTCTTTAGGGCACTTGATTACTTATGTTTTGGAGAAGAAGTACAATATAGTCCATCCTGATGAGGAATATGAAGAGCCAGTTTATTACAACGATGCATCTTTCAGACTGCTCTTCAGGGAGGAAAAAGAAAAAGAAAAAGCACATGGTAGTGCTTCAGAAGAAGAAGAAGAAGGAGTGCAAGCTTCTGCTTCTCAATCAGATTACCAGAATCTGATTGAGAGATTTGATAGACTAGAGACTCACATTGATCAAAGGTTTGATCAATTTGATGCTCATCTTACGCAGCAGCAACATGACATTGGTAATATTAGAGATGAAGTTCATGAAATAAATACCAATGTAATGTTAATGGCCTCCTACTTCAATCTCTTTGGCGGCATTCCTCCTCCTCCTCCAGAACAGTAGAAGTTTTTTTTTGTGTGTGTCTATTGTAGTTTTTGTTTTGTTGTTATTTTTTTTAAGTTCAATGTTTTTATGTAATTTTCTTTTTAATCAATGAAAGTTTGTTTGTCTTAGATTTGTTTTGAAATGTGGCTAATCTTTATGAATTTCATTAATATTATTTTTAATCTACATTGTGCTCAAATTTGATTGTAATATGAGATTATCTATATTAGAAAATCTAGACTTTCTAAATTTATAATTTGTTTATAACTTGTTGTAGTTAGAATTTTTAAGTTCATGTCTATTCATTTAGACTACATAAAATTTAATATTGTTATTGCAATTTTGATGTTATCTTATTTTGTATTTCTATGCTCAAATGATATTTATGCACCTAGAAATATTTGAAATATTAGATTATAGATTTTGGAAAGAATTGGTTAAATTACTCTTGAAAATTGTACAAATGTACAAAAATCAAAAGGGATTCGCAAAAATTTGCAAAGTAAAAAAGAGGCACAAAATAAGCCCAACCAAAGACAAATGCACAAAAATGTGCTCCAAAACTTTGAAAAAGATGTGCAAAGCACCACATGAGGTAATTCTCTTCTTTCCAAATTCGTTTAATCTCTTAATTCAAGTTGATCTAATGTTCATTTATATTCTATTGAACTTTGAAATATAGAATTTTTTTTTTCATCTCACTTGTAATGATTTTCAAATAATCAAAATGTCTAAATTGAATCATGTCTTTCATAAATTCTTCTTACTTACAATGTTATATCTTTTCATAAATTTTATGAATTTCTATGATTGACCTAATATCTTTAGTTTAAAATTGCAAACCCTATGTCAAATCACAATTTAGATTAAAATTTTCACAATGAATTTCATATTATTATTTACATTTCTTGTCTTATTCTTCTTCACTTTTTGTTGCTGTCAAAAAGGGGGAGAAATTATTATGTTTGTGTTTGTGTTTTTGTTTTGTTTGTGATTTGTGTTTTCTGTTAAAATTTTAGAAAAACAAAAATTTTTGTTCTTTAATGCCTCCTTATTTTAATGTACTCATAAATTCAGGGGGAGTTTAGGAGATAAGAGATTTTGTCTTAACTTGAAACCATACTAATAATAATTGTTTTGCCATCATCAAAAAGGGGGAGATTGTTTGAATAGTTGCTATTTGAATGATTTATATTTGTGCAACTTATGTAGTTTTGATGATTCCAAACATTATTGTTCAAATGAATAGTTATCTCCTAACAATTTCAGAAGATTTGCACTTGCTCTTGTGTGTACTAACATTTCAGGAAAATCAGACTCCAGACTACGAAAACTTCAAATCAAATTCAACATGAGAAATTTTGTTTATTTGAAGTGTCTTTTCTTTGAATTAATTTTGAAAGGGAGTGATTGTAATTGAGTGAATAAAATCTCACACACACAAACTAAGGAGATCTTGAAATTCTATACTGATCGTACAGGACGATATATATCGTACTGGACGATCTGTCAGTTATCTCCTATAGAGCAGTTGGAACGAATAGGAACTTGCTTCGAAAAATTTTTCTAAGTCCTATTCGTCCAGGACGAATTTTTATATCGTCCCCGGCGATGGGCGCTCTGGAAAATTTTCGTCCAGACGAAAATAAATATCGTACCGGACGAACAGCTCTCTGGAAAATTTTCGTCCAGACGAAACCAAATTATCGTCCCCGGCGATGGGCGCTCTGGAAAATTTTCGTCCAGACGAAATAAATCATCGTCCAGGACGATCGGCTCTCTGGAAAATTTTCGTCCAGACGAACATATTTTCGTCCAAACGATAAACCGACTTAGGACAGTTTTCAGCAGTTTCTAGAACCGACCTTGTAATAACCGTTCGTACTGGACGAACCTAGTTCGTACAGGACGATCAGCTGTACGAAGTCATTTCGTACACATATACAAATAAGGTCGTTTCAGATCATTTAAGTAAAATCGTCCAGGACGATCCACGATCGTACCGGACGATCCACTGCGTACAGAATTGAAAACTTGCAGTTTTTGGGCGGTTTTTCTTGTCTTTTGTATAAATACTTCAAATTAGACTGCCACCCAATCTTTTTGTCACTTGAACTTCGTGCCTATTGAGAGAATAGTCAAGGGGAGAGTGGAAGAGAGCATTCAAAGGAGGATTCCTACCATTGGAGCAAGAAGGCTTCACTTGGATTGCTAAGGTAAGAATCTCTACTTGTGAAATTGGATTTCTTCACTCTTTTCTTTCTTTCTTCTAGGTTCTTGTGAGAAGATCATTCAAAAAGGTCCGGTTCTCTGCCGACACTTGGAGAGTGTGAACAGACGTGGGTTCTCTGCCTACACTAGGAGAGTGTAAAAGGAAGAAGGTTCTCTGCCTACACAGTGTGAACAGTCGTAGGGTTCTCTGCCCACACTAGGAGAGTGTGAAAGAACGACGGTTCTCTGCCAGCACTGTGGTTTGTGTAAAAGGACGACGGTTCTCTGCCAGCACTGTGGTTTGTGTAAAAGGACGACGGTTCTCTGCCGCACCGGGGAGTGGTGAAAAGAGGGTTTTGTATAGGCTTCTCCGCCTTGCTGTGGGTGCTAAAGGAGAGTCACTTTGTGGTATTAGTGCAATACTCAGAGGGTGCCTCTGAGGAGTGGATGTAGGTCTGGTTATAGACCGAACCACTATAAATCTGGTGTCATTTACTTTACTGCTTTTACGTTTCCGCATTTTAAATTTTAGTTTTAACAACTCTGTGGTTGAAAAATATTTTTCTACAAACTTTAAAAGAGAATTTCATTTCGGTTCAACTTTAATTTTAAGAGGGTTTAAAATTTTTAAAACTACCAATTCACCCCCCTCTTGGTAGCCGTGGGACATTTACTTAGGCTTAACAACCTAATTACTAGATTCAACATTACCTTTACAGTACATTCACTTTACAACCAACAAAAAAGCTCCTAAATACAAACTTTAGAGAAATAACAAGTTCTTTTTTTTTTTTTGGATTATAAGCCTACAACCTTAAGATTCCTTATTATATTCAATAAAAAGCCCTTTCACAATAGTTTTTTTTCTTATGTTGCAATAGAATAAGAGCATAAGAGATTCATAAAAAAAGTATTTTGCCTGTGACAAGCATTATGAGGTGTCATATCTTAAACTATATTTTTAGAAGTTCAATTGAGAATAAAAGGAGAGGTATTTATAACTTTAGCCCAAAATTTACTTGGATGATTTTATCACTTTAGCATGTAGCATGCCATTTCTACATTTGTACATAACCTCATTTTATTCTGACATTTTTTGTATAGTGAGCTATCTTCTTTGTCTTATTCTTTGCAAGAATTAATGAATTGAGTAGAGAGTAACTTGCCACTTTGATCAGTTATTAAATTCCTTATTTAATTGCTAATATATTTGTCAACAGAAGCTTTGAATTTAGGAAAGGTCTTTTGTTTGAAAAGTAAAACCTAGATCATCCTACTATAGTCATCAACAAATACCAAAAAAATACTATTTTTAAGTGATTGAGGATGCCTATGGTTGAATAGAAATATTAAGAAGTGCAAGTTCAAGTGGAGTTTTTGGTCTAATGTTATATTTGGAAAAGAAAGGTGATGCACCTTGTTATAGATATAGCCTTGACAAATTTGATCTTTCTATGAATGTGTACAAGTCCATGAATCATATTATTCTCTTTCAAAAAGCAAAGGCCTTTATAACAAAGCTGATTATATCTCTAGTGCATCAACAAGATTCATTAATACTTTATATTAAAGAAATAAGTAGTTGTCTTGATAAGTGGAAAATTTTTATTTTGAGCTTTTTTTCACTTTTATGATAGGATTATTCTTATCTTTGTTACAGATTTTGTATTCATCAGCATTAAAAATATATAGATAACAATGTTGTAGCCATTAACCTACATGTAGCAAGCTTTGAGTTTATCCCGACACAAAGAGAACATCATGAATAAGTCTCTTCATACCAATTTTTGCATAAATTATAATGACTACTATGACTTTGACCTCATATATCTTTCCATCACCAAGCTTGATTTAAGAAAAAATAGACTTGGTTCAAGCTTTTAAAAGAGTGAAAGTTTTAAGAGGTTATCAAACCACTTGAATTTCCCAAGACAAACAAGTGGGGGAGGAGCTCAATATTTTCTTTGAAATCTCAAAATCAATTACATAAACTTTAGTGGAAGAAATTTATAAAGCAAATATTTTTACTCTTTTGGATTTTTGTAGAAAAGCAAATATGAAGATATATTCTATTATAATATATATATATATAACAATTCTCAAAATAAAATAAAGCTCAACAATCTTAACAAATGCTTGCAAGAATATAATATGCAATAAAAATTAAAATGCGAAAAGAAAAGTAAAATGAGCACACCAGATTTATAGTGGTTTTGTTAAACCTTAACCTATTTCCACTCCCAGAGTCCTCATTTCCGGATATGCACTAAACCTTTTAGTGACTCTCCTTTAGCTCTCACACGAAGTCGAAGAAGCCCTTATAAAATCTCTTTTACCAACCCGGTGTGGTAGAGTGCCCAAATCTTTTCCACCCTACTTGTGAGGCAAAAAACCTGAAATCTTTTTCTCCCTCCTAGTGAGGCAGAAAATCTAGAATCCTTTTCACGCTCCTAGTGAGGTAGAGAACCTGGAATATTTTTCATCCTTTTAATGAGGTAGAGAACTTAGAATATGTTTCACCCTCCTGGTGATGCAGATAACTTGAGGATCTTCGGCCTAGAAGACTTTCTTCCCAATGCAACCCAAAAAATCAATGAAGAGGCATGGAGGAACTAAGGTATAAGCTTTTTTGGAGTAACCGTGTGAATTCCCCTCACACTACTTTCTCACACCCAACTCCTTCTCCAAGCTCCAAGCTCCAAGATCTCTCAATGAGTCAACCTCTCAAAACACTCTCATAGAAGATCTCTCAATAGACAAATACTTTTTAAAAGTCTAATGAGAGAGCTTAAATACGAAGCTTAAAAAAATCTTAAATTTTTAATTCTATTATTTTTGATAGTATAATATGATAGGTGATTGTACAATACAATTAGTTTAATTCATCCTATTAGTGTTGCACGATGAACAAGCATTTGAATGATTAGTTCAAATCATGAATGGATTGTCCAGTACAATATCAAAGGTTATTAGTACGATTAGTTCAATCTAATAGAATTTTCATTCAGTACAATCAGTGACGATTAAATATCATCCTGGAAGCAAATCAGGTCATACTATACAAAGAAGGGCATCATATAGTATGATATGAAATATCAATTAATCTTGATTTGATTGCAGGATTAGATTAGGCAAGTTTTAATGAAATTTTACATTACGATTCAGATTGTACCGGACGATCTTCACAAAAATTAAAACACTTAATTTTTTCCTTAGTGTGTGCATGATTGTTGTGCTTGTATACACCTTTTATAGGACAATTGACTCAAGAAATATAAAATAAATGAATCAAAATATAGACTTTTGCAAAAACATCAAATCTATTCTAGCCCATCTTGAGTCGATCCTTTTGCACGATTTATGACATACCTGAAATGTTAGTGTGCACAAAATAAATATTCAATAATAATTTCAGGAGAAACAAAGTAGAAATCCAATAATATTTGTTATCATTAAATCATAAGCTCTGGATCCTAGATTGTAACAAAGAGTTCTTTGTTAGCTATTATGTGAAAATTACAACCACAATCTACAAACCATATTTCATATGGTTCTTGTTATGAGATCATGTAAAACAAAATAGTAGTTGTTCATCGTCTTCCTTCAAAAAAAAAAAAAAAATCCTTATTTTTCCTTTCATATTTTTTATGACAGCAGTCTTTTTAGAGTGAATAGAAATTTTGCAATCCTTGCATCTTTATCTCAAATTTCATGAAGTATTATGCTTTAGCCTTTGCAAATAAAATTTAGAGAAGAATTAGGTTTAATTTTACAATTCTTTGATAGAAATCTATGTTTTTGGGCTTTTTCTTTACGTAAAAATTATTATATCAATTATAGATTTACTTGTGAGAATTTACCTTCCAAATTTATGGTAGATTTTAAAAGAAGTATGATTAGAAATTTGATGATTCGATGATTTCCTTGTAATGTCATAACATTTAATGCAATCATGTTGAAAAATTTTCATCTATGTATGTATAAAAAAAATTTATCTTTAAATGCATGCATGAAAAAATGCATCTTAATCAGGGGCGGAACCCCATTGTATCCGTGGGGGCAATTGCGCCCCCTCTCAAAATTTTTTTTTTAATTTATTTATTATATGATACTTTAAATAATCTGTCTGTAAATCTATATTTTAGTCCTTATTATAAGGGTTTTAAGGCAATTACCCCCCCTAAAAATTTTAAAATTTTATGGTCTTTAGACAATTGGCCCCTATATAATTATACACATTATGTAGAGGTGTTGTTGTCAATGAATGATGAACCATATATAAAGAGAAATAGTAAATCAAAATTTGTTAAGGCCGAACCCCGCTACGGGGCGCTGACTCCTTGGACCCTCGATATATCTGCCAACAGTTACTTATAAGTTTGCACCCCTTGAAAATTAAAGCTGGTTCCGCCCCTGATCTTAATATGCATGTGTGCACATTCATGACAAGTCAAGGTACATGAATTTCACATGTATTTTCTTAAAAACATGGAATTCATGCATTTTACCTCTATTACGAATTTACTTTTTAGCATATATTCATGTTATCCAAGGCTTTCCTAAACAAATATTTGATAAAATAAAATAATTATATTGTAATTTAAAATTTTTTGGCATTGTATTATGTATTTGACCTCCTTTTATTGATGTCTTTAGTACATATTACATGATAGCATAATTTTCTCAAAAAGCTATGTGCTCATACCTAACAAATATCGATATGCACCTGAAAGCTAGGAATGCATTTTCAAGATCATAAAATAGAATATCTTTGTTACATTTGATTGCTTGTAAGTAGAAAAATATATTATAAAAAAAAAATTCACTCATTTTATTTGAGAACTCAACTCACTACATTGGAGAAGTTTATAGAGTTAAAATCTTTATTGAGTTTTTTTTAATATATAATATATTAAATTATTTTTAAAAATAATAGTCCCAAATGATTCATTCGTATGGGTTAAGCAACATAGACCAAGACATAGAAGTCACATCAAGTTACAAATTGCAATAAGAAATACCGCAATGAGAATCTCCACTCATATAATGAATTAATGAAATTTGCATGTAATGAATAGGCTTTTTTTAAATATCCATTCATAGCATCATTGTCTCACTGGTTTGAGTAAGGAATATCATATTTGGTTTCAAGTTCAACTAAATCTTTGAGATGGATGGAATGATAGATGTTGACAAGATCAATGTCGATTTTTAAAGAGTTGTCTACTATTGAGGCCTTAGTAGTAAATTTCATATTCATTTTCCATATCTTGAGGTAAAGAACAATTTCAATGAAGTGAAGAACATAAGAAGTGAAAGAGAGTTGCTCATAGGATTAGACTCTCAAATGCAAATAATGATGGAGATAGGGATGGATGTCATAATAACAATTCAAGATTGTCCAAAGTCTATTTGGCCAAGTTTCTTAGATCCCATTATAATGATGAACAAACACAAACTCATTAAATTAATTTTTAAAATAAGAAATAGAAATCAAATTGCTCTAAAACTTTTTGACGGGTTGTTACTGTTTTGGTAAGTTGTTCATTTTATTGTTGAACCCCAAGAATACCATGCCAAATTTTACTAAACATAGAAGACTATTCTGTGATATTCTTGTTAAGAAAATTAAATTTGAAAGGACTTTTCATAAGTGTTAGCAAATAGTTTCATGGCTTTGATATTTTCTTAGAGTGTCCAATCATGCCTATCTGGATTCCTATTATGTATTATAAAGTTTGTTTTTTAATCAATATGTTTTCTTCACATTATCTTTATTATTTGGGTTTTTTTTTTTTTTTTTTGTATAGATGATTCTAAAATAACCTACTCATCGACCACCTTTGTTAGATAATGCTTTATTTGATTATTAGAAAAATATAATTAGTACATTCTTAAAAGGTCAAGACTCACACATATGGCACATGCTTACATATCAATATTGTACATCACTAAAGAAATAAATAGAATTAAAGTTATTAATATATCATTTGATGAATGGATTGCATTAGAGAGATAGATCGATAAGTTAAATGTTAAGGTATGCAATACTTTTGCATTATACACTTCTTCTATATAATTACATAACAATTTTGAGGTAAAGTTCAACAAATGAAAATTTGGATAATTAAATAAACTTCATAAAGAAACTAGTGAGGTGAGTTGCTCACATAAATAGACTTATTTATGAATATGAATTCTTTTGTTTGTCTCATTCTGAATCCATTTTTGCAATGTATAATAGATTTCTAAAAATAATTAACACAATATATTCTCTTGGAACTATAAGAAAGAATCAAGACAAAGTCTATAAGATTCTTAGATGTCTTTCTAAAGAATAGGAATCTAAAGTAATAATAACTGGCGAAGCTAAAAATTTATCCCCTTATCTATCCTCAATCAGCTTTTATGTTTTTAATAGCACATGAATATATTATAGCACAAAGGAGAGAAAGATAAAGGCAAAACTATTGCCTTATAGATCGATGATAATGATGAACCTAACTCTTCAATCTCTGATGAAGATAATGATGATGTGTCCATGATTTCAAAAATACTTGGAAACATCCTAAGAAATAAAAATTAAATGTATAATAAATCTAAGAATTATAATATTAAATTAATAAATTTCATATAGATGAAGGGATAATTTGTTATCATTATAAGAAGCCTAGATATTTAAGAAAAAACTATCAATATCTCACTGTTTCAAAGAAGAAAGATATGGATATAAAGGGAGAATGACAAGAAAGAAAAAAAGTACTTCAAGAAGAGAAAGAATAAAAAAATATTTATGGGCCTATATTCATATGAATCAAGTTCATTAGATGAAGTGATCAATATATGTCGTTGGCAACATAAGAATATGATCTTGATTCTCAAGAGATATGTAATGATATGTCTTACGAAGAATTTGATGAAGTATTTAATGAATTAGTTGATGAATACAAGCAACTAAAGAGAAAATATAAAATCTTAGAAAAAAGATCATAAAATTTAAATAAGCATTTTAGTGATTTAAAAAATGAATATGATGACTTAAGAAATAAAAATGATTCTTTATTGAATTGTTTTATTTATTTTTTTGTAAACTTTAAAGCGAGAATATTTTATTAAAACCAAGATTAAAATAAAGTTTAATCACAAGTTTATTATAATGCTAAATAAAGTAGAAAATCTAATATAAATTATGCTAATACATCACATAGATATCATATTAAGCTACAAGTGAACACTGATATTTGGTGTTACTATCATGATAGAAAAGGAATTATCTCATTGGATTGCTATGCTCGTAGATAAAAAAACTACTAACTAATCATCTAATATATGGGTATCAAAAGATATAAGCTAATACAAACTGCAATGCTAGGTATCATAATTCTCATTTAGAATGTGGACCCAAATTAAAGTATTTGGGTTCTAAATATTAATATTTAATTTTTTTTAGGAATGACTTCAAGCAAAATAAATAAAGACATGTAGTATTTAGATAGTAGATGTTCAAGACATATGATGAGTGGCAAAGCAAATTCATTTCTTTAGAACTAAGTGATGGAGGATACATGATATATAGAGATAATATGAAGAGAAGGATCATTGGCATTGGTTCTATTTATAAGAACTCCATTGCTTAAGAAATAGTTTTAGTTTTTAAGGCTTAAAATATAATCTCATATCAATTAGTAAATTATAAGATAAAAGATTAGATATTTATTTTTATGTTTCATATTACATCATTAGAGATAATGGAACTATTTTTCCTCATAGGAAATAGACATAAAAAATATTTATTTAAATGATTTAAAAAATGTAAATGATACTAATTTAAAATTACTTTATAATAGGACATCTACATATACATACTAAGAGCAAATAATAATAGTAAATGTAGCTTTACATAAACAATAAAGACCCTAATTTTACATCAATTAAATAACAATAAGGTACAAACATAAGTGACCCATCTCCTCCTAATCCTTGCAAACTAATTTATCTTGTGAACACAATTCATCTAGTCCTATGTACTACTTGCTCATCATACATGCTCTTAGCTCATCTACTATTAGGATATGGGACTAAAAAGTGTAATTTTTTAGGAATTTTTACATGTATTTGTTACAAATATAAAACTTTTTTTAACTAATATTATTAAAAAAATCTCTAAATAAAAAGACCAAAAACATTAAAAAAGTAGAATTGAAATTTTAGATAGTTATGGGAGGTTGTATTAAGTATATAAATATCCCCATTTTTTATTAAAGTTTTTAAGGTTATTGTAATAAATTTAATAATTAAAATAAAGTTTTAATTATTAAATACGTTAAAATGTTTTCAATTTATTTAAAATAAGTTAATGAGGTGTTGAGCACATTAGAAGTATCCCACAATTTTCAAGAATTATTTGATTATTGCATGCAACATAGGGATTTTTGAACAATGCACACTATGCAATCAATGACCATCACACTTGCAAATTTTACGATATGTTTAAATAATTCCCATTGACATACTAGATGAATTTTAATGTTTATAAAAACCATTTGATTATTAATGAATTAAAATAGAGAAACATTGATTTTTTTTAAAATAAAAATTGAACTCAAAATATCTAAGGGTCATTTTTCTGGAATATATATTAAGTAATGTTGTTCTAATAAAAATTTCAAGTGAGTTGGTTCATTGATCAGCATACAATAAAATTGTAATGAAGTTCGCATGAATTTAACTAGGAAAAATCTCCACCATGAGATCATAATTAAATAGTACCTATGACTATGGTTTCTTTTTCTCCTCAATATTACACTCAAATAAGCTAACTAGGGAATCAGATTGACCTAACCTAAGGGCAACACAATAAGAACTGATCTCTCTAAAAAAGGGTTCATAGATGACGCTTATTGGGGTGAGCTTTAGTGTATCATAGGCTATGCAAGGCAAATTTGATATGGTATTTCATGACCTAGACCTCTCCACAAACCATCTCCTAGTGGCTTTCTAGGAATTTAGAATGTCTCTTACATGGCTAATCAAACTTTTTAAAAATTGATCCCATGTTAATGAAGGTGAAAAGACAAAAGCAAACTTTGGGTTTATACTGAAGCTTTAAGCTCAATTTAGGCCATACTAGTGGATGGAGTTACTTAAAGCTATTAAATAATAAGGAAAAAGCTCTAGGGGGATTTGTATAGCTAAAAGAAGGTGAGGGAGGTGAATGAGGGATTGGCTTTATCTCATTTGTATTAACCCTCTAAATTGAACATTAACCTGGACTAAATTATGGTTTATTCTCTTAGTTTAAAGCTGGTAGCTAGCATGGAGGCTTCATGGATGTCTGAGATGATGTCATTGAGTGTTTGGGCTCAGGCTAATCTCCTTTGGAATCCCTTAAGAATGATTATGGCTCACTTATCCTTAGTTTAATATCTAACACATGGCTTGGGCTATTAATTAGGATAGGTGAGTGTTTTGGATAGCCTAATTCATTGGATTGAGTTGATTTGGCCATTAGAAGCTATTAGACTCAATTGGAATGAATTGGATTTTTTGGGTCAAGTTGACCCAATTTGGTTAAACATAAGGATCAACTTGGTAGGTTAGTTTGTTTTATTCAATAATATCCTAGGGAAGATTATATGGCTTGGGCTATATAATTCAAATTTTTTATGGTGTTTTGGTTCAACTGAACCCATTTGGCAATTAGATCAAATTGAGCTTAATAGCTTATATTAACCAACACATGGGGTTCAGTTAGGGCCAATGGAATGTGACTAACCTATGAACACCTTAGGATCTATTGGTTTTTTCAATTGAGGGTTTTAAGTTTAATATGGTCAAAGGATTCTAAATGATCTAAGGCTTGACTAAACTTCATCGGAGGTTGATCAAGCTATGTTCAATGGGTCTTAGGGTTCAATTAATGTATTAAACACTTAGGGACACCTCATGAAAAGTTCAATTTGAACCAATTAAACCATTTTGATTAATTTATTCCTAGAGGTTTAAAAAGACTATGTATGGCTCACCTTAGGTAAAGAGAACCACTTGAGCTAGTTGGATCAAATCAAGAGTCAATTTAGCTCAATTGATGTATGATGAAATTATCAAAGGTGATTATTCCAATTAATGTGAATATAATTTAATTAAAGAAATCTTATATGGTTTAGTTGGGCTAAGTTAATTTAGTTGGAGTTAATTAAACAAAATAAGATGTAATTGATTCAATTGCATCTATGAGGAGTCCATTTCAATCAATTAGAAGGTTTGGTTCAAAGTAATTGATCAAATTGGTTATTTTTTCCTAAATGGTTCAATTAAGTCAAATGAATTAATATGCTAAATTCGGCTCGATTAAATCTCAATTAACCTAAATTCACCTATGTTAAATTAATTGCAAGTGTTTAAAAATATTTTCATGGATGAATTTAATTGAATTGGTCAAATTGGCGTAAGGGGTCAAATTGGCTTAATATGTGCTAAGTAAACCAATTGGCCTAATCAAGGGCTAATTAAGGTCATGCCAAGTATGGTTGACCTATTAAAAATTTTGTTGGAATCCTTAGGTTTAATAAATTTGATCACTTTGATGATTTAGGTTTGATAAAGTTAAAAATATCCATTTCAGATAAAAATGGTTAAAGGGTCCAGTCAATGTACACCTAAGGTCTATTTAGCTCTATTCGGTCATTGATACTCGATTGTGACCTATTAAGAGGATTGACTAAAGTTAAAATGTCCAATTCTAAGGTTTGGGGTAAATTGATGTAATTAGTTTATATTGGATCAAACTAGGGTTTAAAGAGTTCTAAGCTAATTCAATAGTCAAATATGATCAAATCACCAATAAAGTTTGGTGATTAAAATACTATATAATAAATTTTGCTAGGTGTCAAGATCATTTAGTTTAAAATCACAATATGGGTCCAAATATTTAAGGGATATTAGAGCTAATTTGAACAAAAGTCAAACTTGTGCCCACAAATCAAAGCTCAAGAAATCCACTATCCAATTATAATGCACTAGCATGTCGTCGAACAAGTGATGGGAATATTAAATATAGATATCACTAAATGATTAGGGTTAAACTTGGAATGAGTAGATCGTAGGGCCAACTAAGGTCAAACCTATCAAGTACATTGAAATTGAGATTGAAATGATAATTGTCCCTCCTCTAGGCTTTTATTGGATGGAGTCATAGATAAACAATCAAATCACAATTGAGATCAAGGTAAATATGATCATATAATAAGAACAAAATAGAAAACACTTATTCATATGGACATACTTTATGCAATATGTTGAGTTCTAACTTGATCTTATAATATCTATAAAATAATTAATTTTGGATTGAACTATTAATTTGCACATGGCCCACTCTTAATTAAATCAACACTATTTCATAAACTAATAGATATTTATTTTTTTCTTAAACAATGATCAAACATTGAATATGAGGTATGAACCTAATTCATTTTCAAGTAAAGCATTCTCCTTGTATCTCCTTAATATTATTTAGTATAAAAAAATACATTTTAACTTAAACAAAAAAAATTCATCAACATGAATCTCAAATTGAAGATCCATGAAAGGGATATAAATGAAAAGCTGTTGAAAACGATTACTATGAAATGCTTTGAGATTATCATAGAGTTTCTAAGAAAATAAAAAAAGAGAACAACTGCATTATTTGAATATTCAAAAGATTGTAGAGATTATCATTCATATTTCTATCACAATGATGTTTTTAATTCAAATGAAAATTTTATCATATATATTTAAATAAAAAAAGTATTATATTGATCTAATTATGTATTAAGAGATATATAATATGTGATGGATAAAGCCATATTTTCACATTTTTAGGAGTTGTTTGGTATTGGATTTACGCTCGGATACGGTAAATCATACTAAACAGTTTTCGAGTGCTCCATAAATCTGTATCCATGGTAAATCCCAGATTTACAGATTTACAATGTAAATTCGAGATTTAGTAAATCCCTTGACACGAAGGATTTAACTATATTTATGCTCGCGAGAAGTCTCTATCGTGGTGCCCGTGTGGTGGAGTAGCTACGAATGCCCTTATTTGATGCAACGATGGGTAAGCATCGCTTTCGTCCGTGCCTCAGCCTCTCCAATTAATCTTCCTCTATGATTGTTAAGCTCCTTCCTTTAGCAATCATCTTCCTCTGCGATTCAACATATCACATAAATAATTCAGGGTGAAGCTATAAGACACAACATCACCATTGATTTATGGAATGCTTGGGTAAGAGTTTTGGTTTGCACTGAAAATATTTCAATCTACATTACATTTTATAATAATTTTATGTTTTTATGACTTCATACAGCTAGTAAAAAAATCGATCATTGTGACAAAATTTCTCTTATGCAAGAAATATCAACTCCCCTTGGATATTGAAGCGTATTAATTAGTAGTTCATCAAAGTCTTGATCAATATTAGTTTATCATGTACTCTTTATTAATTTTTCAATTCTATTGTATCAACTCAACTTAGATTTATTATGTTATATATACTTAATCTTGAATTTATAATTATCTTATTGATATAATTCAATACTGTTTCTTCACATTAAATCCCTAACTGTCATAAATCTTGAAATATGTTTCCAAATTATTATTCAGGATTTAATATTTATCATATCAAATAATTTTTAAATTTAATACCCTCAAAATTTATTAAATTTGAATTTGTCGGATTTACTAAATTCCACTAAACTTGAATCTACTTGATGCCAAACAGACCCTCAGGGGCTGTTTGGATGAAGGATTTAGGCCGGATTTTAAATGCATTTGAGCTAAATCCAACCAAACAACCAAAAATGTAAAACCAAATCTCATGGTAAATAAAAACTATAGTTGATGAAAAATTGTGGTAAATACGCATTTACGGGATTTGGCTAAGTTACGTCCACAGCAAACCAAATGGCGTAACTTCCACTCCAACAAGAAAACGTCGTCGAAAGAGCGAAGTTGAACAACGACGAAGAAGAACTCATGCAAAACTCCACTCTACAGTCGAAAGAAATACCTAGACTCCTCTAAATTGTTGGATAACTACATGTGATGAAAAATTCCCTCTTTTTTGTGGTAAATACAAGACCCCAGACTCAGGTTTATAAGAACTAACGAGTTAAGCAAAAAGCTTAAAAACATCAACATGATCAGTCAGTCGAAGCGTGGACTGTTGAAACTTGTTCACTATGAATTAGGTTGTTAAACATAAGCTTATGTCCCAGCGGCTAACCAAGAGGGGGGTGAATTGGTAATTAAAAATTTTACCCCTCTTTTTAAAATTTAAAACCGAGAAAATTAACTTTAGTGAATTTTATAGAAAATATTTTTCAACCACAAGTTAAAAACAGTAAAGAAAAAATAAAAGCAGCGGAAAAATAAAAGACACGAGATTTATAGTGGTTCAATCAAACACGACCTACATCCACTCCCCGGATGCACCCTCCAAGTATTGCACTAATACCACTAATGACTCACCTTTTATACCCACAATAAGGTGGAGAAGCTTTTACAAAAACTCTCTTCCACCACTATCCGGTGCGGCAGAGAATCGTCGTCCTTTTACACTCTTCCCAGTGTTGGCAGAGAACCGTCTGTCCTTTAACACTCTCCTGGTGTGGGTAGATAACCCTTCGACTGTTCACACTCTCTAAGTGTGGGCAGAGAACCCTTCGACTGTTCACACTCTCCAAGTGTCGGCAGAGAACCGAATCTCTTTGACAGATCTTCTCATAAGAAATCTAGAATGAAGAAAGAAAAGAGTGAAGTAATCACAAATTAAAAGTAAAGACTCTTACTTTTAAACACCAAGTGAAGCCTTCAAACTCTAGTAGTAAGAATCCTCCTTCGAACACTCTCTCACACTCTCTTCTTGACTCTTCTTTCAATAGGCACGAAGATCAGTAGGCAAAAAGATTAAATGACAGTCTAAATTGGACTATTTATATGAAAGACAAGAAAAACAGTCCAAAAACTGCAAATTTTCAAGCCAACATGCAGTTGATTGTCCCGTATGATCGTGGATCATCGTGGACGATTTTACTTAAATGTGTTGGAAACGAACCAAATGTATATTGGTACAAACTGAATTCGTAACAGATCATCACCCCGTACAAACTAGGTTCGTCCAGTACGAACAGTTATACGATAGGTCGGTTCCCAAAAACTGCAGGACATCGTCAAAATTTGAAGAGTCGGTTCACTTCGTCCTGGGAAGAATATGAGTTCATTCGGATGAAATTTTTATAGAGAACATTTCATCTTGGAATGATATTGCGTTTGTTTGGACGAAAATTTTCCAGAGAGCATTTCGTCCTAGCACGAATATAAATTTCGTCTGAACAAAATTTTTTCAGAGAAAATTTCATCCTGGGACAAATATGAGTTCGTCTAGACAAAAATTTTCCAGAGAGCATTTCGTCCTAGCACGAATATGAATTTCGTCTGAACAAAAAATTTCAAGAGGACATTTCGTCTTGAGACGATTAAACATTCGTCCTGGACGATCAGGACTTAGAAAAATTTTCTTTAATTCATGTTCATTCCATTGCACTTTAGAGGAGATAACTGACTTGATCGTCCCATACGAATTATGTTCGTCCCGTACGATTAGTATAAATTCTTAATGATCTCCTTAAGTGTGTGTGTGTTTATTTACTCAATTACAATCACTCCCTCTCAAACTTAATTCAAAGAAAAGTACAAGCTTCAAATTATAAAATATCTCATGCTAAATTTTATTTGATGTCTTTAGTAGTCTGAAGTTCAATTTTCCTGAAATGTTAGTACACACAAGAGCAAAAAACAACTCTTCCAAAAAAATTTGTTATGAGATAACAATATTTAAAACAATAAAATTGGAAACCATCAAAATAATACAAGTTGCAAGAATGTAAAACACGCAAATAACAACTCTCTTAACATGGACTCCTCTCTGGTTGCCTACAAATCAACCCGCATGCCAAAAACAAACCATCAGGGGCTGTTTGGATGCAGGATTTAGGCCGAGTTTTAAATGGATTTGACCTAAATCCAGCCAAACAACCAAAAATGTAAAACCAAATATCATGGTAAATCATAGCTACAGTTGACGAAAAATTCCCTCATTTCATGGTAAATCCCGAATTCACGAAGTCCTTTGGTTTGGTTGATTTACGGGATTTGGCTGAAGAAGCACACGAAAGGGAGAAAGTTACCTTCACAGCAAGCGAGCTTCCGTTGTTGCTTCCGATAAAAAAATGGCATAACTTCCACTCCAACAAGAAGGGAACTTTGTCGAAAGAGTGAAGTTGAACAACGACGAAGAAGAACTCATGAAAAACTCCACTCCTATGAAGGAACGAAGTCGAAAGAAATAGAGAAGGGACAAGCAAAACCTAAACTCCTCTAAATTATTGTTGGATAACTTATTTAATATAATTTAAAATATTAATAATTAAGTAAAACTAATTAAATAATTAGTTAAATACTTAATTATTTTAAAATAATTAATAGGATTAAATATGATTTTAAATGATGATAATAATTATAAAATATTATAAATATTTTTTTTCTTGGAAATTTTGGGGCTTAGCCCATATATTAATGAAAAAAGGTTACAAGTACAATAAAACCCTTACAAAGAAGGGGCCAAAACATCAGTCAAAAGTTACAAAGGTGGAAAAGAAAAACCCAAGAAAAATGTCCTGGGGGGCAAACAAGACCCCGGACTCAGGTTTATAGGAACTAACAAGTTAAGCAAAAAGCTTAAAAACATCAACATGATTGGTCAGTTGAAGCGTGGACTCCTCCCTGGTTGCCTACAAATCAACCCGCATGCCAAAAAATAGAGCCAACCACAGTGCCATAATAGAGACAAGCAGGCCCCCCCCAAAGGAAACCTCACTTTCATGGCTGCCCGTAGAACCAGATTAGCTCCAAAAAATTGAATAAACCAAAATGCAGCAGGCCATCTAAGTGAAGAGACCAACTGAGGAAGCATAGTGTTAGTTCCATTCATCATTGTCCGGTTGTAGGAAAGAACATCCCCTGCAAAAATCAAAACCGAGCAGGCAATCTAAAAACTCAACCAAATCTCAGCCAGCATTAAAACAAGAAGGAAAGGAAACTTGTAGCAGATCATAATTCTTCCAAGAAATAGATTTAGCTTGAATTGAATATCTAATCTTCCTAATGGTGACAGAAACAGAAACATCAGAGGTAGCAAAACATCTATTGTTACGTGCCCTCCACAGATCATAAACGGCACAACAGACAACAAAGAACCCAAAATTTTTCTCATAAGTATGAAGTTGTAGCTTATCATCAAAAAATTCAAAGACCTGCAGGAGAGTAGGCCTGAGCAGAAAGTTTTGGACGGAGGGGAGAAGAGCAAAAATAACCTTAAAAGAATAATTGCATTGAAAAAAAAAGTGAGAAATGCTTTCATCCCCATTCCTGCATAACAGGCACAAAGCAGGAAACACAATATTTCTTTTAGCTAGAACATCTGCTATTTTAAGTCCACCTAACAAGGCCAATGAAACAAAAGAAGAAAAACACAGAGCAAAATGCCGATGCCAAACAAATTTGAACCATGAAACCTTAATTTTATCAGCATAAAACTTTATATATAAAGTTTTAAAACATGGCTTCTCATTGCCAATCATGGAAATGGGGCTTTGAGGTTGGTGATAAATTTGTATAGAAGAGATACGATCCACAACTAAAAGGTCAAAATGAGTAGGCAAAGACCAAACACCCGCTAATATAAAATCCTTGACTGCCAACCCAGAAGAAATAGGAGGCTGAATGAGATCAGAGATAACACAACCATGACACCAAGGATCCCAAAACATCGATAAATTACAATTGTCTCTAACAACATGAAACTTAAGAAGCCCTTTAATCCTACCACTAGTGAGACAAATGGAATTCCAAAATTTTGAGGCCTTAGGTTGAGCAGCTTTCAAAGGGGAGATAAATTTAGATTTAAACCAACTCACAGCCATGGAATTAGAGCAGTAAAATTTCCATATAAAAGAACAATCAAAGCTAAAACGGAGAGCATCAATGGCCGGCAAACCAAGCCCCCAAAAGCATTTAGGGAGACAAGTATTTCTCCAAGCAATTAAATGCATTTTTCTACCATCCTGAGACCCATGAAAGAGAAATATAGAGCTTAATTTAAAATAGTCTTGCATATTGCTTTAGGTAAAATAGCTCCACAGATCCAGTATGCTATTGTGTTAGCAATAGTGAACCTGATGAATTGAATTCTACCTACAAAAGACAAAAACTTAACTTTCCAACCAGTAAGTATAGTAGAAAGCCTACTCAGAAGTTGTTGGAAGTAAGAAATTTTGAGTTTTCTGGTGGATATAGGGATTCCAAGGTAGGTAAAAGAATTGTCATTTTGAAGAAAACCAAGCAGGTTGGTGATATCATTACATCATGAGTGTTCTTAGAGAAAGTAATAAACATTTAGCATTATTAATATTGAGGCATTATTAACTAGCATTAATGAGAGAGGCCTTCCCAAAAATCAGAATGTCATCTGCAAAAAGAAGGTGATTCATAGAGAATTCACCACAAGAGACACCAACAAAATTGTTGTTATCAAAATCACATGAGAGTGCATCCATCACCATTGAAAAAAGCAACGAAGATAAAGGGAAACCTTGTATGAGCCCAGAAGATGAAGGAAAAAAACCTTAGCACCATTGGTACAAACCGAGAATTGGACATCTTCAATGCAACCCTTAATCCAGTTAACAAACAAAGGGGGAAACTCTTTCAAAAGAAGGCGAGACAAGAGGAACTCCCTAGAGACGGTATCAAAAGCTTTACAGATATCCAGTTTAGCACAAAAGAAATTCTCCTTAGAGTTGCAATTAAATTCACTAAGAATATCAGAATCAAGAGCAACGTTATTAGTGGAGATTCTCTGCTTAATGAAACCCCCTTGACTATTATGAATGATGAAAGGCATGAACTCTTTCATATGGTTCTCAATGATTTTAGTAATAATATTGTAGAATACATTGTAAAGAGATATAGGTCGGTAATTTGAAATGGACGAAGCATGGGAGCTCTTCGGAATAAGAGCAATAGCAGTAGCTTTGGCACATTTAGGGAGAAAATTAGAAGAGAAAAAATATTTAATAGCTCTACAAACATCCATACCAATAATATCCCAAGATGCTTTGTAGAATTCGAAAGTAAACCCATCCGAGCCCGGTGCTGCATTAAGAGAACTAGCAAATACAATAGCCTTAATGTCATTATCAGTCACCTGAGTAATGAGGGATCCAATGAGAGGAGAGGGAATGACGGATCGGGCATGAATATAAGACAACCTTGAGTTAATAGGCTCAGGGGAATTATAGAGGTTTTGGAAGTAGTGGATGGCCACTTTAGCAATATCTGCATGAGTAGTAAATATACTGTCATCAGAGTGAAGCTCATTAATCCGACTTGTGTTAAATTTGGATCTAATTTTAGCATATAAAAATCTCAAATCAACCTCACCTCTAGAATTTTAATTGACTTTATCACGTTGAATTACCCACGAACTTAAAGCTTTTTGGAGAGTAGTGAAAGATGAATTGATGTTTTTTAAAACCATATTAAGGTTAGGGTCCAAAGGCCTCACTTGAATATGAGAGATATAATGGGTTTGCAAATCCTAAAGCTCATTAATGTTGTTGGATATGAAAGAAGAGTTCAGTTATTTTACTTAATAAGACATTTTAATCCTGCAGTTTAGAATATAAAACAAAAATAGTGCTTCCCAAGTTTTGAGAGGCAAAAACAGAAATCAAGCCATCCCAAAAACCTCTCAAATAAACCAAGTAGTTCTTAAACTGAAATCTGGTATTGGGCTTAAAAGAGTTGCTTGGCAAAATCAACAATGGTGAGTGATCAGAGCAAGAATGGGTCTCCACTTTATAAAAGGATGTAGCAAAACATTCAAGCCAAGCCGAGTTAATAAGGGTCTTATCCAGTTTAATATGAATAGGATTATCCATCCGTTGATTAAATCAAGTGTAGAACAATCCAAAAGACGGAAGCTCACTCAAACCAGAGCTAAAAATCCAACTATTAATTTCTTCCATGCGACTGTGATGAAGGGGTCTACCTCCAGATTTATCTTCCATAAATCTACAACAGTTAAAATCCCCTACAATGACCCAGGGGCAGTGATAGATGTAGCTAAATTAATGTGCTATTGCCAGAGAGAAGCTCTTTCCAAAGGAGAGTTGGCCGCATAAATAACAAAAATAAGTGTCGGAGGCAAGGAGCCCGACCGAATAGTTCCATGAATGAGATGCGAAGAAATAAGTAAGGGAGATAACAAAATAGCCAAGGGGTTTCATTTCAACCAAATTCTGCTCGGGGTCGAACAAGAAAAATTGTCTCAGGTTTGCTCATTCGAGAAGATCTTATGGGAGTTAATGAACAAGGGTCATTAGTCGAAGCAAGAGGAATCTTTGCTTCCAAAATACAAAGCATGTCAAGTTGGAAAGAAGAAATTAACTTTTTACAAACTAGAACTCTATTAGGGACCGTCTTAAATCTTTTAATCAACTTAAATACTTTAATTAAAAATACATGTCAAACCATTTAACGAAAGTCACACAACATTTATTATAAATGTTGCCATTATAAATGTTGCCAAACAATATTCCGGATGAAATACTACTTAAATAAAATGCTGGAGCTACCAAACAGAGCGCATAAATATTAGTACTTTAATAGGTTAAAAAAGGCGCGGCTATTTTGCTGATCTCAGTGGGAGAAAGAGAGCTAGCGAACCAGAGAGAGGTGGAGAGAATGTCATCGTTGGGTGCAACAGGAATTGGCCATCTACTCCCCTCAACTTCAGTAGCGCTAAGGACCACCAAATCATCCCAATTTCTTCCTGAAACCGCTACCAAAACCCTAGCTTTCCCGTTTCATTCCCTTCGCGGTGAGTTCCGGCTTCTCTGCTCCCATTTTTCTATTCATGTGGGTCCATTGATTATTCGACGTTGGTACCCTCAGCTCCTCCAGCTGACTTGGTCCGGACAAGAAATGTTCGGTCTCCAGCTGTGGTCTTTGCCGGCAATCGGCATCTTGTGGGATCGGTGACGAACACTAAAGGACTTCGCTTTGCTGTGGTGAATAGTCTTATTCTAGTTCATTCGAATAAAAAATGCTGGCTACTGCGCACTTTCTTGATTCTAGTAGTTGTTCAGTTTGTTGATCCGTAGAGGTCTTTGTGTTTTGTTTGGTTCTGCAAAATGTCGCTTGGTATTGTTTTACTGCCACCAGTAGATAGCCTATTTGATAGAATGCTTCTATGGCTTTTGAAATCAACGTTTTTTGAAATATTTTTGCGGGCGTGCCATTTTGTTGTTCAAGATTTTGCAATATAGAATCTTTAAAGAACTTAACATCTTTAAAAGGTCAGAGATGCAGACGAGTCACACCCAAATGCTTTCAAATGAGTTATATAAGATTTGGAAATCATTTATTATATTTGCTTTTGCTGTTGTTTGATTTGTGAAAGCTTGAAGAATTGTTTACATGGACAGTAATTTATTTGTGTTTGATTTAAATTAAAGTTGATATTGAATGTTTTCTTTGTATATTTGTTTTTTAGGTTTTTTTTTGTGACGCCAACTAATTTACATTGCGTTAGTTTTGCAGCAAATCAAACAGTTCTTTAATGATTTCCATAGAAACCCTTTTTTTCTTTGCTCAACTACTGTCCTTTAATGCTTTCCATCAACATCCTTTCTGACAATTCTTATTGTCAGCCAACGCCTTGACAGCTACTTACTCCTATAATTTTGGAAGAATCTTTTCTAAGAAGTTTTATGGTTTCGACAAGTTAACGGATTAACAATTTGCCTTTTCTACCTCTTTACTACACCCTTTTACTTTTATTTTTTTTTTGGGATATTTAGGCCAATTAAATCAAACTTACACACACCTCATATACGCAAGACTCGAACCCAAGATCTCTTAGTTGGTAGCTAAAGCTCTCAACCAACAGGCTAAGGGGAGTTGTGTACATTTACTACTTTGCATTTGCATTACCTAATCTCCCTCCATGTCTTGCAAGTCTAACCTTACCTGTAAAGTCAAAACAAATAGGTCTTTAGGAGAATGTTGAAACTATCGCATTTTGATGATGACTAATTTTGATTTTCTCATCTATTTGGTTTTCCTCGAAGGTTGTGGCACGGTTTAATGAGATCATCACAAATTCTTTATTGGAGGGAGCTTTACAGACTTTCAAGCAATATTCAGTCAAAGAAGAAGATGTTACAGTAACATTTCTTTCTGAATTATTTTTAAGTTTCTTTTTTTTTTTTTTTTTTTCCAGGGGACCCTATTTCTATGTTTTTGTATCATAATTTTGAGAATAAAAAGAAAAAGAATTGCAAAATGCCTGTAAGGCTTTATTTAGCTTGATTATCGTCTGTTGTGTTTTGCCATGCTATATAATGATTTGTTATGTTGTTCTTTTGGATAAAGCATCTGAATGTTTGTTAAAATTATGTTAAGGTTGCTACCTAAAGTATTGTAAGAGTGTTGACTATTTGGTAAAAAGTTGTTGTCAATTATATGAGTGGTTTGAATGCCAAAAATTAGATATTATTATGAATTTGATACAATTATAATTTATGTCATAATATTAATAAATTTGTGAATAATTAAAATAAATAATTATTTAATGAATTAGATAAAAAACTTAAAATTCTTTTCTAGGAAGCTTGCTAAACTTCCGTTCTAAGAAAACTATTTTAAAGATTTCTTATGACTGGATTCTGTTAGATCGGACCTCCCTGGATCGGTCCAACTACTTCGTCCTGGATCGACAGTCGTATATAGAAGGCAGAAGGCCACCCACCTATAGTGATTCCGCCCAAAAGTCTCTCCCAGACTCACAGTAACTCTGTCCCTCTTTGAGTGGGCCCATGATAAATGTGAACGAGGGGCTTGTTAGGAGGGAAAAAGAAGAGGGTGAGGCCTGTTTTGACATTGACTTTATTTTGTATGATTTAAGTAGTTTGTTTATGCTTGGGTTTCTTTTTCATGCTGATTTTTGATGAATTTAGGTTTCTTTTGGTTGTGAGGGCTTCTGTCAATGGCTGGGGATTTGGGAGAGCCGGATCTTCCTCTCCAGTTAAAGATACATTGTATCTTGTGGTTCACTGATTTGGTAGAAATTACATGTATTTCCCATTAAATTGTTATCAGAGCACGATTCGGGATTTATGGCGGCCAAGAAAGCTGATGCCCTGGAAGAGCATCTTGAAGGAGAAGCGTGCCAAATCAAAGCGGCATTTGAGGCATACTTGTCCATGGTGCAAAATGGCGCGTGCCATGGCGCATGGCGCACCTATGAGGTCAGTGCATAGCGTGACGCATATGTTCAAGTTGACGAGCGCCATTTGCGAAATGTTTGCGCAATGGAGCACAACGCGCACAATTTGAATTTTAGGGATTTTTAATATAATTATAAATAGATTTTAATATTTATATATTTTATTTTCTAAAATAATGTAATATTTAATTTTAAAATTATTTTATATGATTAAAATAATTTAGTTAGGTTTTATTAGATTTTATTTAAACTTTATTTTAGTAGAATAGAAAATATTAGGAATGACCTTTCTTTATTAGATTTAAACGAGAATTTGACTTTTAATAGGACACAATGGAGAAAAAGGCTTGATGTTGTTGTTGTTTTATTTTATTAGAAATTTTAGATGAACATGAAGCTCATTTTATGGTTTGGACTTTGGACCACATACATATTCAACCAAGCATTACCCAACTTGATTGATACTCTAAAATTAGATTCATATAATGATGCTTATAATTATTTTTTTGTTTTGCGCTGTGTTCAAAATGGCACGTGGCGTGCCATGCGCAACGCGCCATGGCTCCACGGGGAACTTTGCGCCGTGCTGCGCTATTCACCGTTGACAAGTATGGTTTGAGAGTTGAATTTCATCAATGGAGGACAAATTTTCCAACCCTAGAGGAGATGATGAAGAAGGTGTTAGATTTTCACGTCCAACTGATATCATCGAGGAAAGAGCGCCTATAGGAAGAAATACAAATTTCGACAACGAGAGGGATGATCACGATGTGGATATCTTGGAGGGAGAAGAGAGAAGACCTCCTCTAGAGTCCATTCCTAGGGAGGCGATAGGTAGAAGGTATGGGGTGGGGCGTGAGGGGGTTGGGTATGAACGAATGAGCTTTGATTTTGAAAGATGAGGGGTTGAATGAGATGCTGATTTTGAATGATGGAGGGGATTTTGATGATGGGTTTGGGTGCGAACATGGAAGAGAGGATCGAAACACTTGTAGGGGGGGGGGACCCACTTTAGTAATGGGAAGTTATAAGAGGGAATCAGCGGGAAAAGAGGAGATTCAAGGGTAAGGAAGCTAAATGCCTATTTTTGAGGGAGAGGATGCACATTGGTGGATTTACAGGTTGGAAAGGTATTTTGCCATCAATGGGTTGATTGAGGAGAGACTAATGACAGCCAAGGTTTAAAATTGCGTAACTGCGCCTCGAGGCGGTTTTCGTCCGTGAGGCGAGGCGTAAGTCTCGAGGCGGTCTGAGGCGTAAGCCTCACGGAGACAGAATTGCGTAAATGAAAAATTAAGAGTTTTTGCAGGATAATAATGACAATATTGTATCTTACAATAAAAATATCTAAATGATATATGAAATACTTGAAAGGAAGAAAGTAGATGCAACAAAATCATGTCTCAAAGTTGAAAATCACAAAATATTAGTTCAACAAAACTCTCAAAGTACAAAAAACATATAAAATGCAATTATATCCCATCACTAAATGGGTCTTCAAGTGAATCTTCTTCTCCAATTGTATCTATGAATGCCATGTCATCTTCATCTTCAACATGACTCACTTTTCTCTTCCCTGTTCATTAAGATAAAAGATCATTATCATGTATTCATGTTCATTGCTCATTTGACATAAATGTAATGTAATAGCATATAAGAAGTTGTGGAATACCTTTACTTGATTGTTGTGCTGCAGAGCTAGTGGATGTGCCAACTGCAGTGTTAGTGGATGTGCCAACTTGATCTGCTTCGCCCCTCAAGACATCCACACTTAGATCTTCTAACTATAAGTCTGATAATGACAAATCTGTCTCATCATCTATGAACCACTCATTATCAGACGACACATCATCACACACTAATGGGTCCTCATCATCCTTCAACCCCTTATTCCTCAACCTCCTCTCTCTCAACCTCTTGTTGTGCATAATATATACCAGAGAGTTCATTCTGAGTGTTGATAGCCGATTTCTTCTCTTTGTTTGCACTTGGCTATATGTACTCCAGTTTCGCTCACACCCAGAAGAAGAACAAGTGAGGCCCAACACTCTTACAACAAAACTCTGTAACTCAGGGGTGGAATCACCAAATTGGATCCACCATTCAACTGTTTTCAAGAAAAAATATAATCAGAACTGAATAAAGTGTTTTGCATTTACCAAAAAAATTATACCTGGAGATCGTTTAGAAATGGTTGCTTTTGCTGCATTCAATCCAAAAAAACCCTCTTTATTCCGGAACTGAACAAGCTGTAAATCTGCAAGCTCCCTATCTGCCTGTTCCGGTATTAATCTTTCCATACAATGATATAATCCAAGCTTCACCTCAGGATTTGAAGATTTCTTCTCTGAATATTGAAATTGAGGGTTGAGATAATATGCCGCTGCATGTAGATGTCGGTGTAACTGCACCTCCCACCGAGCATCAATGATATCCCAAATCTCCCTATAACTTGCCTCCTCTCCTCCCAAGTTGTGAGCAATCATCTCCTTGGCCTCATCCATAGCATTATAAATAAAACCCATAGCTGGTTTCTTCTCTGCATCCACTAAGCGTAGAACTTGCACTAAGGGTCTCGTGCTCAAAATGGCATAGGTAACAGTAGCCCAAAATTTATCATTTAGAATTATCTTTCTTATTTCCTTCCCCTCACTTTTCTTCCCCCAAGCAGAGTTAAGCCATTCAGTTGATGTAAACATGGCTTCCAAAGGTTGCCTCACCTCCATCAAGCTCTGTAGTGTCAAATAGGAGGTGACAAACCTATAGATTCACAGTGCACAAATGTAAGAACTATGAACATACAGTAAGAATGATTTGCAATGTACAAAATTAAGAACATACCTAGTGGTTGCAGGGCGAATGATTTCTTTCTTTGAAAACTTTCTCATCAAGCTTAAGACCCAAGAGTGATTGTAGATGAACTTTGTAATCTTCTTCGCCCTAGAAAGAGCACTCTTGTGCTGAGGTAAGTCACCAAGATCCTCCAAAATGAGATCGATACAATGGCGGCAGGAAGGGTGGCCGACCGTGCGAGCTCCTCTGGTTTTCGCGAACCTGAGCTTGCGGGTGGAATTTTTCGGGAATAAGCTGGGCCGAACGGGTGTGGGGGAAAAGAAGAGCTCATTTTAAGTGGGTGGGGCCATTTGGAAGAGGCGTACGCCTCACCCAAAATTGCACAATTGCGCAATTGAGGCGCGCTTCACTAGGGGTGAGGCGTACGCCTCAACAAAGCCCAAAATTGCGTGCGCCTCGATGCGCTTTTGGGCAGAATTGCGTAGAGGCGCGTCTCAAGGCGCGCCTCTTGTTGCGCAATTTTAAACAGAGATGACAGCTGAGTTATGCTTGGAGAGAGAAAGCATTGGTATGATACCAGTGAAGTGACATGATGCAACTCATGTGGAGCTAGAGAGAGTTCAAGGATTGCTTGTTGTAATGTTTTCAAACTAGCCGGGGAGGGTACTTTATGATTAGTTCTTTGCACTGACGTAGGAGGGATTGGTGGTGGGGTACTGTGAAAGATTTGAGTACCTTCCTAGCCGACTGGACCGATTTAGAGACTGTACTGGAGGGAAACTTTATAAAATGACTCAAACCAGAGATCCGAGCAATTGTTAGAGGCCTCGTGATTTGGGAGAGGCTATGGAGTTAGCTTAGTTAGTGGAGGCCATAAGCACCAAGAGAGGGGGGCTAGAGGCAACAATTCAGAAGGTTCCTACTGGATGACTATTACCTTTTAGCACCCAAGGGGTCGACACCGGGTATTCCTCGGGAGACCTTGAAGGAGAAGAATGTAGGAGGGACAACGAAGGGAAAATTCAAGAGGCTTATGGAGGAGTCACAGGAGAAGAGATCGAAGGGGCTGTGTTTCAGATGTGATGAGAGGTATGGACACAAGGTGTTATGGGTGATGATGGACATAGGGAAGGTGGAGACAGGTAGAGGGGTGTGTAGGCGGTGATATTAACCACATAGGTGGTCTAGGTGAGGGAGGACTTCCTTCCATTGTAATTAGAGAGCACTGATGTCATCCTGGGGATGAAATTACTATAGGCCTTGGGGGATACCAAAGTTAATTGGGGAGCACTAACGAAGGAACTACTGGCGGAGGGAAGAATGGTGATGATCAAGCGATGCAGAGTTATTCAAAGTCACGGTGACTCTTAAAACCATGGTGAGAACCATATAGGAGGTGGGAGGAGGGTTTCTGGTGGAGATGCATAATTTATAGTGGATCAGATTTGAGGAGGGGGGAGACATCTCCCTTTTAGTAGAGCCGCTTATACAGTAGTTTAGTGAGGCCTTTCAATCACTTAAGGATTGCCACCATCGAGGGAGTAGGAGCATATTATCACCTTGAGGGATGGGGTGTCACTGATTAATGTCAGACCTTATCGTTACACTCAAATTTAAAAATGATGAGATTGAGAAGCTGATGTAGGAGATGCTGGAGGCAGGAATCATCAGGCTAAGCGTGAGCCCTTTTTCTTGCTAGTTTTACTGGTTAATAAGAAAGATGGGAGTTGAAGATTCTGTGTGGACTATCGGGCTCTAAATAAGAAAATTGTGCCAGATAAGTTTTCTATTTCGGTGATAGATGAATTACTGGATGAGTTATATGGAGCAGTGGTATTTACGAAGATGGATCTAAAGTCTGGATACTATCTGATCAGGATGGGAGAGGATGTCCTGTAGACTACTTTCTTGACACATGAGAGACATTACAAGTTCTTGGTGATGCCGTTTGGCCTCACCAATGCCCTACAACATTCTAGTCCCTCATGAATAGAGTGTTATTACCATGCCTCAGGATATTAGTATTATTTTTTTTACGACATCCTGGTGTACTGCAAGTTGGATGAGGAGCATTTGGAGCACTTGAAAGTAGTGTTGAAGGTGTTACAGGAGCATCAACTATAGTCCAATTTGAAGAAGTATTGCTTTGTACAGTCCAGTGTGGAGTACTTAAGGCACGTGGTATCTCAGGAGTGAGTGGCCGCTGATCAAACCAAGATTGACGTTATGATGAAATTGCTGCTACGTAGGACTCTGAAAGAACTTAGGTGTTTCCTAGGGTTGGCCGAGTATTACAGGAGATTTGTGAGGGTATATAGCTCTATAGCAAGGTTTTAAAAGGCGAAATCGGGAATCGAGGTATTTTTTCTAAGCGAGCGAGGCGTAAGCCTCAAAACGATTAAAATAAATAAATTTAAAATTTTAAATAATGACAAAAAATAATAAAATATTATGTCAACTATGAATTTGAAGATTTGTTTTAAGATAATATTATTGGAATACAAGATTTAAAATAAACTCACTTAAAAATAAAACATCCCCTTAGGATCAAGACCCAAAGTAGGCTCATTCATCACTTTGATTGTCTTCAGAAGAATCTTCATAATTAATGTCAAAGTCATCATCCAACTCTTCTTCATCTATAATATTTTTTCTTTACCTCCTATATCAGTTAATATTTCATTAGCTTTAAAATGACAATAATAACATACAAAATAATTCATTATATTTAAGAATACCTTTAAATTTTTTTGAAGCTCCAATCTCACTTTGTTTCTTTCTTTCATATATTTGGGTAGTTGTTTCATTGTCTTCTTCATTGACATGACTTTCTTCTTCTGCTTCAACTTCAGATACATCAGCATTCTTAGGAGTAACCCATTCATCATCAGATTGTAACTCATCAACAAGTAAATGGTCAATTTCATTCTCAATATTTCTTTGATTTTGCAATTTGAGATGTCTATCTTTTAGTTTTTTGTTAAACATAACATAAACTAGTTTGTTCATTCGATCTGCCGCCAATCTATTTCTTCTCTTTGTATGAATTTGATTGAAGATACTCCAATTACGCTCACATGCAGAAGCCGAACACGTCAGGCTAAGAACTTTAACTGCAAAAGCTTTCAATTCAGGAACATCATCTTCAAACTGAGCCCACCAACGTTCTACATGAAGTCAAACATAGTATTTTATGTATATTGGTTGAAGTTGAAGACTTAAATATAAATATTAACATTAAAATTATAAATACACAAACTACAAACATACCAGGAGATCGTGTTTTGTAGCATGCTTGTGCTGCTCTAAATCCAAACATTCCCTTCTTCAAATGAAAATCCTCAAGTTGATCATTCACTCTGAGGTAGTCTTCTTCAGAAATGAGTCTGTCCATACATGCATAAAACCAGTTTTCACCTCTTTGTCAGCATGAAAATCCTTATCATAATGAAATTGGGGATTTAAATAGTACGCAGCAGCATGTAAGTGTTGGTGTAATTATTGATCCCATTTTTCATCTATAATATCCCATATTTCTTTGTAGGCACTTTCTTGACCTCCCAATTCTTTTGCAATGTCTTCTTTAGCCCTATTCATTGCTTCATAAATAAATCGCATAGCCGGGGCCCTCTCACCATCAACCATTCTAAGCACATTTACTAATGGTCATGTTGTCTTCAAAGCATAATTTGTACTGCGTCAAAATGAATCGTCTTTCATAACAATCTTTTTAACTTGTTTTCCTTATTGTTTTTTGGCCCATGAACTTTTATCCCACTCTTCAGAAGCAAACATTGCTTCCAAAGGTTGTCTTAACTTCTTGAATCTCTGCAATGTTAAATATGCAGTAGCAAATCTTGTAACAGCAGGTCTAATAATTTCCTTGTCAGTGAATTTTCTCATCAAGCTGAGTACCCAAGAATGATTGTATATAAACTTACTAACAAATTTGGCCTTTACTATGGCTGATTTATGTTGAGGCAACTGTCCCAACCTCTCAAGCATCAAGTCAATACAATGTGCAGCACAAGGAGTCCAGTAAAGGTGAGGCCTCTTCTCCATTAACATTTTTCCTGCAGCTTTGTATGCATTTGCATTATCAGTAACAACCTGTACTACTAAGGCATCTCCCACTTCCTCCACAACTTCATCCAACATTTCAAATAATAATTGTGCATCCTTTACAAAGCTTGAAGCATCTACTGATTTGAGAAAAACTGTTCCATATGGATTGTTGACCAAGAAATTAATAATACTTCTATGTTCGAATATCTGACCAACCATCTGACATTATTGTCACTCCTGTCTCAATCCAAGTCTTCTTAACATCATCCACCATTTTTGAAGTTTTCTTAACCTCTTTACTCAGCATCCAAGTCCTCAGCTCATACATGCTTGGAAGTTGTAATCCTCTTCCATAGCTTCCAACAGATCGTAATATATTGATCCACGACGGACTCCTAACAACATTAAATGGAATCCCATTTTCATAGATGAATCTGGCGATATCCAAACAAACTCTATTCCTGAGTTCTTTTGTAGCTGTAGGAGGCTGAATATCCCGAGTATTTATGTTTTCGTCATTATCAATATGTAGCATAAATCTATCCATGGGCCCCCGACTGCCTCGATCAGAAGAAACTAGATGGCTTCCAATACTGGAACCTTCATGCTGTGATCCATAGAAGAGTTTTCTATCTTCTCTTCCATATTTCTTTGTGTGACCTCCATTGTGGTGGCAAACTTCTTTAAATAATTTATACATTCCTTCTTCACCTTATCAGGAACTTTTGCATATGGTCCCACATTGACATGAGTGCAGGCTAGATGATCCTTCAATCTCTTGACGCCACCAGTTATGCGTTTCTCACAGAAATTACATTTCATGTAAACATATCCCTTCTATGCACCTTCGCCTGACACTTCAACTTGAGCTCCATATTTCCATGCAGGATCTTTCCTTCTTGTGCAACTAGTCATGCTAACAATATGATATATTTTAACAATTATTTGTACTACCAAATACCAATAATAAAACAACATGAATACAAAAATATATCTGTCTGCCGGGGGTCCAAGGGGGCGCTGCCCCCTGGCGAGGTTTGACCTGCCCGGTCAGGTCGCGGAGTCAAGGGGCATCGCCTCTGCGAGGGTTTTCGGGGGCAGCGCCCCCAGAACAAAATTATATTATAAGAGTAATTTTTAAATTTTGCCTGTTATATATGCTCAATACCGAGCGTACCGAGCATGTATCGCTTAGTACCGAGCGTGTACCGAGCATGTACCGCTCGGTACCGAGAGGTACTGGCTCGGTACCGAGCATGTACTGCTCGATACCAAGCGGTACTGGCTCGGTACCGAGCGTGTACTGCTCGATACCGAGCGGTACTGGCTCGGTACCGAGCGTGTACTTGCTCGGTACCGAGCTTGTACTTGCTCGGTACCGAGCTTGTACTTGCTTGGTACCGAGCATGTACCGCTAAGTACCAAGCATGTACTTGTTCGGTACCGAGCATGTACTGAGCGGTACCGAGCATGTACAATCTGATGAAGCGAGACATGAAGCAAATAACGGGAAGAAAGATCGTTACCTAGCCGTGAAAAAGAACCTTCGATTACAAGAAGCTGGAGAAGAAGAAGCGAGACATGAAGCAAATGACGGGAAGATTACGGGAAGCAAGAGAAGAAGAAGGAATAAATCGTTACTTTCGATCGCCTCCAGCTATGTTCGAACTTCGAACTCGACCGAACTGTGGTCATCCAAGTTGGCGGAGTTCGCCTTTCAGTTCTCACCCAAAGCTGAAGCAGGTATGTTACCCTAATACTCGACTCTTATACGACTTTCACCGCTCGGTCTATATACTTACAAATCGAAGCGGTGCCTCGTTTCGCTTCGAGGCGTTACGAACTGAAGCCTACGCCCCGTGCGAAATAAGCGCACGCTCCGCCGAATCCAACGAGGCGTAAGCCTCAACGCGCAAATGCTTTGCCTCGCCTTAAGTCGCGTCTTAGTGCGTACGCCTCTTCCGCCTTTTTAATCGTTGCTCTATAGTATGGCCATTGACAGAGCAACTAAAGAAGGATAGTTTTATGTGAGGCAAGACAACTTCCTAGACCTTTGAGAGGCTTAAGAAGGCCATGATCATGATACGGTCTTGACCCTACTAGATTTTAGCCAGATTTTTGTGGTGGAGATTGATGCATTAGGGTATGGATTATGGGCAGTGCTCATGCAGAATCATAGGCCCACTTTAGCTAGGTGTTGATAGCCAAAGCTAGATTGAAATTAGTCTATGAGAAGGACTTAATGACCATTGTATTAGTTATTCATAAGTGACGACCTTACTTGTTGGGTCGACATTTCATCTTCAGGATATACCAGGGGAGCTTGAAATACCTTTTAGAGCAGAAGATGGTGATTGA
Source organism: Dendrobium huoshanense (assembly GCA_016618105.1). NCBI lineage: Eukaryota > Viridiplantae > Streptophyta > Magnoliopsida > Asparagales > Orchidaceae > Dendrobium > Dendrobium huoshanense. The sequence goes on along the minus strand of CM028344.1, from coordinate 71,773,506 downwards.
GGAGCATTAGAGTGGCTATCAAAGCTGTGGCACATGATTTCAAGATCCAGTATAGGCCAGGGTTAGAGGACAAGGCTGTCGATGCCTTGTCCATATGTATTTTGGGGGGGGGGGGGTGCGCTCTAAGAGTTAGCCATTTCAGTACCATTGATGTTGGATTTGGAGGCTATTAAGGAGAAGAGTGTGCAAGATGATGAGTTGAGGGGGATTAGGGCAGATCTGTCGAGTGATGAGAGTAGCCACCAGTACTATACCTTAAAGGGGGAGAGACTGCTGCATTAAGAGATTTGTTTTGCCACGGACCTTGGTCCATTATCCTCACCTTTTGCAGGAGTTCTATGAGAGTGTGTTGGGGGTCATTTGAGAGTGCAGAAGATGTACATGAGGTTAGCGGCGGAGTTGTATTGAGAGGGGATGCAGAAGAATGTGGAGGAGATGGTGGCTAGATGTGATGTGTGCTAGAGGAGAAAATACATGGCCATAGCCCCAAGAGGATTACTACAATCTCTAACTCTTCCAGATAGAGTATGGGAGGTGGCCACCATGGATTTAATAGATGGGTTTCTCAGATTTGAGGAGTTTACAGTGATTTTGGTGGTGGATAGATTGAGCAAGTATGTTCATTTCATTCCCCTATGACATCCGCACATGACAGTGACAATATCAACAATATTCATCAAAGAGGTGGTCAGATTGCTTGAGATACCATAGTCTATAGTATCCGACCAAGATATGATGTTCCTCAGTCTTTTTTGGAGGGAGTTGTTTAGGCTGCAGGGGTTAGTATTGAAGAGGAGCAATGTTTACCATCCTCAGATGGACGGGAAAATAGATATAGTAAATAGGAACCTCGAGACATATTTGAGATATTTTGTTTCAGAGATACCTTAGATGTGGGCAAAGTGGCTGACATTGGAAGAGTACTGATATAACACTTCATATCATTCGACTTCACAGATGACTCCTTCCAAAATATTGTACGGAAGGGATCCACGTCACTTGATGCACTTTGGGCAGAGTAGCACACCCATCACTTCGGTAGAGCAGTACTTGGAGGAGAGGGACAGGGTGTTGGCTGAGCTAAAAATGCATTTGTTGAGGGCTCAACAAATCATGAAGTAGGCAGATGGACGCAGAAAAGACATCCAATTTGAGATATGGGATATGGTCTACTTGAAGCTTCATCCTTATAGGCAAAGGACGGTAGCTAATAAGAGGGACGAGAAGTTGGCCTCGAGGTATTTTGATTTTTATGAGATACTGGAGAGGATTGAAGCAATAGCTTATCGATTGAAGTTGCCCCCGACCATTACTATACATCACATGTTCCATGTGTCACAATTGAGGAGAGCTATCGGGGATCCTGCATCTTGTTCAGAGTTACCCGTGACACTGACAGAGGATTTGGAGGTGGTATTGAAATCAATAGAGTTAAAGGGGTACGACAGGGAGAGAGGTATTAAGGAAGTGCTTATTAAATGGAATAACTTACCCAACTATGACGCCACATAGGAGCCGTAGGAGAGAGTGAAGCATTAGTTTTCGTCTTTCACCTAGAGGACAAGGTGGATTTTTGGGAGGTATTGTTAGACCAGACCTCCTTGGACCGGTCCTGGATCGGCAGTTGTATATAGCAGGCGGAATTTTTGCCCGCCTACAGTGATTCTGCTCGGAAGTCCCTCCCGCCGCAGTAATTCCACCCCGTTGGGGTGGGCCCACGACAAATTTGGAGGAGGGTCCGATTAGGAGGGAAATGGAAGAGAGGGAGGGTTGCTTTGACATTGACTATGTTTTGTATGATTTAAGTAGTTTGTTTATGCTAGGGTTTCTTCTTCATGCTAGTTTTAGCTGAATCTAGGTTTCCTTTAAGTTGTGACGGCTCTAGCTGATAGCTAGGAATTTGGGAAATCCAGATCTTCCTCTCCAATCACTTCCTATTTCTTGCAATAAAAAGTTATGTAGTGTGTTCGTCTTCCCAAATTCTTCTTGCGGTTCACTGATTTGGTTGAAATTACATCTATTTCCTATCATATTCTTTCTCACATTTGGTTTCAAACATCCTAAAATTGCTTATGCTATTTAAGTAAATGCATGCAACATAGAGCTATGCCAAAAGAAGCCTAAATGTCAACAACTTAATTGTTTACCTTTTCTTTTATGATTATTAAATCTTTGTAGTATATGCTTACTTGGAAATGTATATGCATGTACATGTTTTCATGTGTTCTTCCTAATCATGTTCATAACTGAGCCCAATATCATCAATGAAGTAAGTTCTATTAAGGAAATTCAAACCATAATTTATTCCAAAATCACATCTATTTAACCTTCTTGTAAATGACCTGCATCGAATCATCTTACAAGCTTCTGAAAGATTTCATTTGCAGCTTCACACTGAGTTTTTATTAATTTCATTATTTTTTTCTTTTGCATTGCTTGTTGCTTCAACCACTATGATTAAGTGCCTGACTGTAGTTTTATGTTCAGTAACTCTTTACTTTTGATGTAGACAAAGGGGGGGTCAAATCAAGTTGAGTTTTACTTTTAATTTCTTACCTTGTGTCTTTTTATCTTCCCCCTCTCCTTACTCTTCCATCTTGTCCTTTGAGTTGTTTGCTGGTTTCATGTGGGCCTTGATTGTTTTCGGTTTTGAGCTTTAGTTGTTGAAATTTTAGTGGTGCAAGCTCATTATTATCATGGGGAGGTGTAGCTCATTATGAGCTGATATTTAGCTCTGAAATTATGGAAGTATGCAAGCTTTTGGGTGTGTGGAATTTGCCTTTTCCTCTTCTTCTTTGCCTCTTGAGCTGCTGCATTATTTTCCTCAATTGCCTGCTGGAACCGTGGCCTTCAATGTGCTTTATGGTGGCTGTTGGGACCGACGCATCTCCTTTAGAATTGCTGAAAACTGTGCTGGAACCGTGGCTTTCCCTTGAGAACTGCTATGCCGTTTGGGGTTTCTCTGTGCTGATGCCGTGGCCCTTATTTGCCTTGGTGCTGTTGGTTTCCCTGTGCTGGAATCCGTGACTTTATTCCCTGCTGTTTGGGATTCCTGTGCAGGGAATTTAATGGCTTATATCACTCCATTTATGGGAAATCTTGGGCTGTTTTTGGACAGAATTTGAACAGTTTTAAGTGGCTGTTTGGTGGCTGTTTTGGGGGGATTTCCAAGAGACTTTTGCTAATTTCTGGACAGATTTCTACTGCAGTTTTTAGGTGCCTTTTGGCCTTCTATTTTCAGATTTTAATTAATGTTTTGGGGCTGTTTGTATTCCCCTCTTATGTCTATAAATAGGAGTTTTTTGGAATGTTTTAAAAGAGTTTATGTGAATGATTTTTGGAAAGAAACCTGAGGGTTTTCCTGGATAGCTTGCGAGCTATGCCACTTCTTCCTCTCCTCTTCTAGGAAAGCTTGCGAGCTTCTCCTCTTTCTTCTTGGCTTCTAACCTCTTCTTCTATCCGCAAGTGCCACCTCATTTGTATCCTTCTTCTCTTATAAGCAAGTTTAGGATGTTTTGTTTTTGAAGTCAAAGTTTGTAAGAGTCTTTGTTTGTAAGTCGTTTTAATTTTAAGAGTTGTAAGTCTTTATATGATATAAAAAGTTTGTTTTGTTTAAATTGTCTAGTTTTGTGAGTTCTTGTAATTTTTTATTCTCTAGAAAGAGTTTCTTTTTTGTGATAAAAAACTTGGGTCCCTCTCCCAAATTTTTGATTGCATCAATTTGGTATCAGAGCAAGTTAGGTAGTCCTAGGTTTTGTTTTAGTTTGTCAAATTTGAGTCTTGTGAGTTTGTCAATTCAAGTCTTGTTATAAGTTTTGTTTTTTGTCGAGTCAAGTCTTGTCAAAGTTTTGTAGTCAAGTCAAGTCAAGTTGTGAGTCTAAGTCTAGGTTGATTTTTTGTTGTGTCTTTTTTTATTAAGTCAAAAAATGGAAAATCCAAAAAATTTGGCATCATTCATAGAGGAAAGCGAGCAACATGATCCAAATGTCTCACTCCCGTTGAACAGGTGGATTGCTACAGAAGGTGACTCAACGGATCCACTTCAAGATCGGCTCTACAAGTTGCAGTATCACATGTTCATATGTGATCAAAAGTTCGAGAAATACAAAAGGTATCTGCAACAACAATTTGAAAAAGAACAGGAATAAATTCTGAAAAGGTTTGGTGAAAAACTCAAGGAGATCGATGAGCTAGATGCGCTGCCTCAAGAGAATCATCAACATATAATTCATCAGGAGCTGAATTCGCAAGAAGGGGAGTCTGATGTAGACAAAGGGGGGGGGGTCAAATCAAGTTGAGTTTTACTTTTAATTTCTTACCTTATGTCTTTTTATCTTCCCCCTCTCCTTACTCTTCCATCTTGTCCTTTGAGTTGTTTGCTGGTTTCATGTGGGGCTTGACTGTTTTCGGTTTTGAGCTTTAATTGTTGAAATTTTAGTGGTGCAAGCTCATTATTATCATGTGGAGGTGTAGCTCATTATGAGCTGATATTTAGCTCTGAAATTATAGAAGTATGCAAGCTTTTGGGTGTGTGGAATTTGCCTTTTCCTCTTCTTCTTTGCCTCTTGAGCTGCTGCATTATTTTCCTCAATTGTCTGCTGGAACCGTGGTCTTCAATGTGCTTTATGGTGGCTGTTGGGACCGAAGCATCTCCTTTGGAATTGCTGAAAACTGTGCTGGAACCGTGGCTTTCCCTTGAGAACTGCTATGCCGTTTGGGGTTTCTCTGTGCTGATGCCGTGGCCCTTATTTGCCTTGGTGCTGTTGGTTTTCCTGTGCTGGAATCCGTGACTTTATTCCCTGCTGTTTGGGATTCCTGTGCAGGGAATTTAATGGCTTTTATCATTTATGGGAAATCTTGGGCTGTTTTTGGACAGAATTTAAACAGTTTTAAGTGGCTGTTTGGTGGCTGTTTTGGGGGGATTTCCAAGAGACTTTTGCTAATTTCTGGACAGATTTCTACTGCAGTTTTTAGGTGCCTATTGGCCTTCTATTTTCAGCTTTTAATTAATGTTTTGGGGCTGTTTGTATTCTCCTCTTATGTCTATAAATAGGAGTTGTTTTGGAATGTTTTAAAAGAGTTTATGTGAATGATTTTTGGAATGAAACCTGAGGGTTTTCCTGGATAGCTTGCGAGCTATGCCACTTCTTCCTCTCCTCTTCTAGGAAAGCTTACGAGCTTCTCCTCTTTCTTCTTGGCTTCTAACCTCTTCTTTTATCCGCAAGTGCCACCTCATTTGTATCCTTCTCTTATAAGCAAGTTTAGGATGTTTTGTTTTTGAAGTCAAAGTTTGTAAGAGTCTTTGTTTGTAAGTCGTTTTAATTTTAAGAGTTGTAAGTCTTTATATGATATAAAAAAGTTTGTTTTGTTTAAATTGTCTAGTTTTGTGAGTTCTTGTAATTTTTTATTCTCTAGAAAGAGTTTTTTTTTTGTGATAAAAAATTTGGGTCTCTCTCCCAAATTTTTGATTGCATCAACTTTTATTAAACCTTCTAATTAGGCTTTGTTTAGATTGAAGGAAGTGAAGGAAATGAAGTGATAAACAAGCAAATTACGAGTTCATAATGAATTAAAATTCATTGAGTTGAGATTTTTAACTCTATTTTTATTTCCATTCGCTCTGTCTGGAATGTATAAAATTTTTAGGGTTGGTTTTGTACTTTTCCTCTTAAGAAATCTTAATTATCCACAACTTCACGTGAGCTGTTAATTGATTCCTAGGCATGTTGGTCAACTGTTACAGTACTAAAAAATTTGCTCTCCTGGTTGACATTATGGAAAACTAGTTTGCTGCGATTTGTCTCTTCTCAGATGAAAATCCTAAGAATTGAAATCAGTAGGTTGTGGTCTTTGGAGATCAAATGAAAAGGATTGATTAATCTAGGAAATTGAAAGAACGATAAAGAAGGCGATCCATTGTTATTGTTTAATTGGCTATTTGTCAAGAGTGGCATTTTTTTGTTTTCTTTATAGAAAGTTTTCCCAACTTTGGTGAGATTTTTCCATTGTAGATTATTGAAGGGGGTTTGAATTCTGTTTGTATAATTCCTTAATTTGCATTACTTCATCTATTTATAATGGATTTTGTGCTCCTTTGCCTCATGGATCTTGATCTATCTTAACTACATAAAATTGGCATTCATTATATTTCTTGATTCTTTATATATTTATTTAATGTTATCATATAATTACTGCTCGGTTGATCCTACCTATTTTGTGTCATCAAGTGAGATAATTTGAACCTTCTGTCACGACAATATGGTATCTAAGTAATTTTCACACAAGAGATGTTGATGTCCTCAAGATCAAGTTGTTCAACATGTACTACCAAAAATGAGTTTCAAATGTTTATTGGTAGTGTTGATTTCAATATTTGGAAGATAAAGAGAACATCTCTATCAAAATGATTGCTTAAAGTTTTTAAGGGGAAGTAAAACATAATTGCCATGGACGAAGAAGAGTTATATCAAATGATCCTTAGTTCAATCACCCTCAGTTTAGAAGACAAGATTCTTCTAAATGCAGAGATCAAATAACCAAGAAGGATATTTGAGAAAAGTTAAGCTCCCCGTACTGATGAAATTGTTCAAAAATCATCTCTATTCTAAGCACTACTATTTTCCTTTCATATGAAGGATGGCGCTTCAATTAATGACATTTAGTTTATTATTGATCTGGATATAGCATTGATGTAAAAAATGATGAACATAAAACCTTAATTTTGATGTGCTCTCTACTTTCTCTTATGATCATATTGTTACCACCTTTTTATAGGGAAAATATATTGTTTTCATGATAGAGGTGAAACATTCATTGTTAAATGTGTTGAGAAATAGAGTGCTGCAGCAGCAACAACAACAACAATATTAAACATTTATCACACTATGTAGAGTTGGCTACATAAATATTTTTTCTCCATTGTGTCCTATTAAGAGTCAAATTCTCATTTAAATCTAATAAAAAATGTCATTTCTAATACTTTCTAAGTATTTTTATATCTACCTCTATCTTTCTTTGCATATGGCAGATCTAATACATCTACTCTCCTACCTCTTATGCATCACCTTTATTCTTAAAATAGAAACCAAAACACTTTTTATTCACTCATTTGACATATTTTTAGTTTTTAGTCTTCAGAATAATTTTAAAAAGTTTAGTAAGCGAGGAAATTCGTTCATCTCCTAAGCATTTCCACATCTCTATTGGAATATCGTTTGGTCCAACTGCTTATTCATACTTCATTTTCTTTAAGTCCTCTCTAACTTCGAGTTTACTAATATGAAGATAAAAACAAAAATCTCTATTTTAGGATGCTAAGGTCATTAAAGTTAATTGTATTATCTCAATCTTCATTGAAAAGTTTATCGAAATATCTCATCCACCTATGTTGAATATCCTCTTCTAATAAAAACACTTTTTGATCTTCATCCTTATTGCATTTCTTTTGAATTAGATCCTTACGTCTCCTATCTCTTTGTTTGGCTAATTTAAACATGCAACTTTTGCCCTACTTAGTATCTAATATATTTTATAAATCATTAAAAGTTAAATTCTTTGCATTGCGTATTGATTTCTTAGACTTCTTACGAGCCATTATGTATCTTTACCAATTTTCTGAGCAAGGAGAAAAAAATGTAGATAATTTATTGGTGAGGTAGAGTATGAATATGATAGAGGTAACAAAGTAAGAAATAAATCAAAATCACAGCCCTAAAAAATGGGTCGTGTCACTTTTGTTTGATGCTTATTTAAATGAATGCAAAATTTTTAGGAAAAAATAAGTAAAATGGTATCTATAAGACAAGTCAATCCCTAAAGCAATATCAATAACATTGGAGAACACATGAGTCTAAGATAGTTTTAACAACTATGTATTGTTGTGTTTCTCCAATTGAAGGTTGGACTCCCGATTTTTCTATTTATATCATAGACGGTAAGTTCTCTTTTTATAGGTCTGTCATTAGTGGTAATGTCCTTATGGAAACTGACATGATTTGCAATGTTAACATTTAGAGTAGTACGCATAATCAAGTGTGAGAATTTTGGGATAGGTTATGCATGTGGCATAATTGAAGAATAACTCCCAACATGGCACCAATGTGATCCACAAGATGAGGTACCACTACCTTACCAAAGATTGATCCACCGGCAATTTTACTGATAACCACCATTGAGAGAGTGAAATCCATCAAATTCCTATGAAGAACTTTTGCCCTTGCATTCCTTGTCCTCCTCTTTAACAAGTTCTGAAAGAAACCACTACCCTCTCCACGAACTCATGCATATCCCACTTCTCCCCTTATTATTTAGCAAGTGAGGCACGTAGGTAGGCTAAAACTCAGATTGGTATTAACTAGTTTAGTCTAGGCCTAATCAACCCCTTTTAAATTAGGATTATTATATTAATTGCCTCAAACTTCTCCAAATGTTGTGCCTTCTAACCACATAGTCATCCTTATCCTCTCTAGGACATCATCCAATTAATTTATCTTAGTGATTATTCTTCTCCAAGCAGAGAACGCTCAGGAAGTGCATTAACTCTCTATTCTTAGGCCCTCGATGCACCTTTCTCTATAGTTTAGGCATGGGCAATCTAAAGTTTATATTTTTGTTGTTGCGCTTTAATTGAAGTGTTTACTACAATAAATTCCTCTCTTCTAATAGATATCCTTGGAGATGGACATTAATCATGACCCCTCGTCTTCCCCCTGCTTCATGTAAAAGTAATTCCTTAATTTTGACATAGTAAAATTCTCGGTACAAAATCATTGTTGCTCTCTCTATTAACACTTTGTCCTAGGCTTTTCAATTCTGACATTGACTAGCACTTAATTGGGGAATCTATGAACAGTCAGAATGTGATAGCTTAGGAGAGTATATGAGCTCTAGAGTTCATCATTTGGGTGATGGTGGCATACGAATCCTTGATGAAATTGTTATTGAAGAGGAAGCATAGCCTCTTGTTAGACAAAAGGTGGAGATATATCTATTGAAGTAGAGTATTGTTGGGTTTGAAACTCAAGTCACAGAGGTTTGTGCCCAACTTGATTATGGGGGAAGAAGGAATGCATCTAACTATATAGCCTCCATTAATTTTTTGATATATTGGGAGAACAATGAAGATGAAGGGCTTTAATGCTATCCAAAGACCAACCGAGCCCAAGCAGAATATCATTGAACATTATAGGATTGAGCCAATCATAATAAGTCAGCTTGAGGCAAGCCTTCTAATTGAAATTCAAAAAACGTGTTCTTTTATTCATGGAGTAGTGGAAAGAATTTATCTAGTCACCAATTGCAGCAATTTCAATATTGGCATTTTAGTGATTCGTGAATTTTGAATGCCTACTGTATTCTGATAGACGAGATTAGAGCTAAAGCAGTACAAAAATATCTAACTTTTATCCCGCTACATGGTGTTGGTTACATGATTCTTTTTTTCCATTATATTCTATTAATATTCAAATTATCATTTAAATCTAATAAAAAAAGTCATTTCTAATACTTTCTAGCCCAGTCTTTTTTGATCTACCTCTACCTTTTTCAATATAGGCAAGATCTAATACATCTATTATTCTAATCAAATCATCGAAAGACTGTCATTTTAGAGCTATAGCAGTGAAACTAACAATTTTCCCAAATTATGCATTTTGTGTTTTAGCATTCCAAACCATGCCTTTTTAGTGAACAAAGGATCACAATTATTGTGCTTGTTTGATTGCTAGAGCTTATAGGATTAGATAGACGATCTAGATTCAATTTCACCTTCTAGTTTTTATAATGTTATGTTTGATCTTTATTGAAATAATATTTTTTAGCACATTAATTTATTCATTATTGTTCTTCTAATTTAACTCAATTTTAATATTATACTAAGTTGATTGATCATTTTTTCAAACTTGAATAATTAATTTGATGTGTCCGAGTTTTCATAATCCACCACGTCTTAAATTGATTTGATTGCATCTCAAAATTCTTAAGAATTAGGTTCGCTTCGGAGCTGAAGCACTTCACAATGTCCAAGGGAGTAGTGGAAAGTGCATTTTTTCCAATCATTGTTCTTCTTTAAATTAGATAGTGGAGAGTAAGTTCTCTATTATTCTCCTTGACTTAGAATTACTTCTGTTTGACTTTTCAATTCATGAAAGATGGCAGAGGAAAATTTAATGGATTTTATTATTATTTTTGTGGATGCTATAATGGAATCAAGCATTCTCATCATGATTGAGCTTGATTTGGTCATGTAACTTTATAAAACCTCCCAATGAATTGGCTTTTAGAATCCATCTTCATAGAAGTGCCTAGAACTCTTTTCATTGTGACAAAATTTTGTTTTTCCGCCAACCACTTTAAATTTTGTTTAATCACCTTTATTTCTTCAATGGTCAACATCTTGAATTTACGGTCACTCATTCTTGCCCAGATTACTTTGAATTTGGTTTCTCTTTTCTTGCTATGACTCAATTCTTGAGCTAAATGGTATTGACTGATCATTGAACTTGTCTTCCATATTTTCAAGTGAAGAAAAAGTCATTTTTCTTAAAATATTTGTCTTCCAAAGGAAACGGAGGATTCTAGTATCCTACTTTGATTATGGGATGGACTAGAAGATTTTTTTCATTATATTCCTTTGGGATTAGCAAATTCTAACTTCAACGGTCCATGCCTCCATTGAATCCATAAAAAGCACCTTGGCTGGATAATCGGACCTATAAGTAACTGAAGTCAACTAAGCTATTCACTTCAAATTGCCCATACTGCTTAACGTTTAGCTTGGTGAGCTTGTGTTTTTTCTTTATTATATTTAACTATGTACTTTTAATTTTAGTACTTTTCAGGGCTTTCTTAAATTCTGTCTTCAATGCCAGGCCTAGCGGCATGAAGTTTTTCCCCACAATTATGCTGAAGAAGAGTAGGTCGGCTTAACCATTTATTGACGAGCTCTCTGAGGCTATTTGTCCTTAAGGAAACAATGCAAGCCTTCTAGGAAAACTGTGGAGTTTAGCGGCTTGATTGGACCTTTATATGATTTTGAGAGAGCTGATCCCTCACCTTTGATAATCTTGATTCAATTGATGTTATATTTTGGTGGAATGAGGCTTGAGTGTAACATCATGAGTTGTCATGACTTTTCTGAGTAAAACTCATGACAACTTATTATGCAAATAGCATGGGCTATTCACTCCAGAGTAGAGGGGGAAGGAGATGCAGAGTGTGAAAATCACTACATGCATATTTTTGCTGTGATAATGTTGGCTTCTATCTATAAAGCTGGTTTTTATGTATTAGTGAAGTATACAGAGCTATTTAGTTTACCGCACATCATTGCCTACGATATGTCTAAGAAAGTTATTTCATTAGAGGAACATCATAGAAAGGCCAATGTGATGGTTGATACTATGGAATAAGCATTAAAGGAAGCATCTACTTGGTTTTTTTTTATTGGGACTTGGTTGGAGAAAAGTCTAACCTTGATGGTTGAGTTAAGATTTAAAATGCTAGAAGTTATGGTTACAGCTCTAGAGGAAGAGGTATATGGCAAGTTGAACTATATTGTGGAACTATTTGTTCAACTTGTATTGAGAGAGCTCGAAATTTGATGTATAATTTTTTTTTTAATGAAGAGGAGGCTGTAGAAGTTTTGAATTTTAGGTTGAAAGAAGAGTCGTGTTGACGAAATTATTTTTGATTATACCCAAAAATTTGCTACAGTGATCCCAGATGGAAATCCAAAGGATTATAATTTGGAGTTTATGGTCTCCTCTGGAGATTGAAAATAAAGAATGGTCGACAGCTCCAATGAAACTGAATAAACGATAAAGAGTGAATATATTGTGGTTTTGTTCTGGGAGATATGTTGAGAGAGGGATTTCTCTACTCTCCGTGACGTATAGAAAGTTTTCTCTAAGATTTGGTTAGATCCACTCCACTCATTGTTGATTATTGAAGGAGTTTTGAATTATGTTTGTATAATCCAGTTATTTGTACTAGAAAGTGCTAGCGATACGTGGCATTGAACCAGTTAATATATATATATATATATATATATATATATATATATATATATATATATATATATATATATATATATATATATATATATATATATATATATATATATATATATATTGGACTTATATGTAATTTACTCGCTCATGTTTTGCTTAATATCCTGCAGGTTGTCAAAGTTCCAGGTAGTTTTGAGATTCCTGTTGTTGCACAAAAACTTGGAAGGTCGGGAGCTTATAATGCAATTCTATGCATAGGAGCTGTGGTAAACTTTCCCGTAATTTGATATCTAACTGCCAAATAATAGTCATATATCATAGTTTTTATCATCATTATTATTATTATTATTATTTTCATCTGAGGACCATTGAATCTCCAATTATGTAATTACTCTTATTACTTGGATTTCTAGAATAAAGTAGTGCATTCTTGTGTAGTTTATTTATTTCAACTTGTATAAATTGCTTGTTAAAAAACCATAACCTTAAGTAACAAACCATGTTTAGAATTAGATTTACTACACCACAATAGGTCTCAGAAGCTTTAGAATTTTATGAATTCTTGTGCATGGATGTTGATGCTCTGTGGATGTTTTGCATGGCCTCTATAAAATGAAAAAAATATTCGGTACATGCTGATTTGGTGAGGAAGCCAGAAAATCCATTTTATAACTGGTTAGCTAGGGGAGTATAGTTTTATTCTTAGGATTATGGGTTATTGTCTAGTGAATATGTTGAATTAATCGATGGAATCGAGCATAATAGATGTGTTATTGGCCTTAAGTTAGAAAAGTGAAAGCTCATTGAAACTTCCTTTTATATCTTTTAATCTTAAAAAGGTTTATCAGTTTCCGGTCCTTATGATCTGGAATGAATGTCTCAGCGTGATTGCATTTTTTGTTTATTTTTATTTATGATTGATGTTTCCTTCATTTTTTGTGGGTTAGTTGATAGTTTACCCGAAGATTGAATCCCATCAGATATAATTTTAGCTCTTGGTATTTGTACATACGTGTGAACTGTGAATTGTGAAAACTAATGGATTTGCAAAGCAGATATTTTGAAATGATCTTTATCGTCATCACGATTGTCAACCATATCCCAATTATTTGGAATCTTTTTATGGTTGCTCATTTTATATTTATTTATGCTAAGTGATTCTTGATTTTTAACCTCTTCTTCAAAATTATTTTGGATAACTTCTATTCATCTTAGATCCTCCATTGATATTCCTCCAACGCTAATTTTATCTACACATCCAATGGATGTATTTTTTACTCTTTATTTTTAATAGATATCATTTAATTTGTTTCTTTAATATAATCATTCATTAATTTATCCTTCTTTATTTTCATACACAATCATCTTTATATTCTCATTTCTACGATGCTCACCTTAGTCATCAATGAATTTCTTATTTTCCAACATGTGGATCTATCAACATCGTCAGCTTAGTTGAAGCTTCAATGAATTTCTTATTTCCCAACATGTGGATCTATCAACATTCAGCTTAGTTGAAGCTTTACGATATTAAGTCTTCTTAATAACTTAGTACATGAGTATTAAATGCTTCTCCATTTTAACCACACGATTATCTTAGCCTTAAATTCTTTAAGTAATATATTTATCTATGTTGTCACTCTTTCATATAATATGTCCAAGATATTTAAATCTATGACACTGAAGTATCACTTTTATCTTCTAATGATATTGATTAATAATTATTATTACAACATCCACTTTATTATGTATCATATACATAATTTTAATTTTATTAATTTCTAGTTTATCTTCTTGATATGTCATTAATAATCGGCTTAACTCGACATAGAACTTGAACATTTGAATTGAAAACTTCTAGATTTAATTTCAGGACTAGTCAAACTCCAATTAAACAAATGTATAAGTAAACCGATCAGCTCAATGAGATATACCTAACTACAGTACAAATGATTTGATCCAAGTCTAAATAGGCCCAAATTAAGAGCTTAAATCATAGTTGAAAAGTTTAGAATATTGATTTGAGGATCAACTGATCTCCAAATTTGACATGCTTATAGTTAAATCGAGTACCTCGATGTAACGAATCCAACGAGCACAATATTGCTTAATTCCAACTACATTAAGATGCTTACATGTTGAATGAAATGAAAGGAATCAATAAGGATGGTCTGAAGGAGTGATCTGGAATTTCTCCATATATATGGGCATGCCACTTTAAAAAATCTATAAAAAGTCCCCCACTCTCTGCCTAAAAAAGATTTATGGTTTGGGATTCAATAGAGCTCAAAGGTTGAAATATTCATGGAACTCAGTACCACCATTGGACTACCACCTGAGTGCCACCATTGGACCACCACATGACTGTCACCATTGTACTGTTTTTGCCCAACCACCTTTGTTGGATCACTGCCGATAAACCACCATTGTTGGAATGCCACCCCCAACATTAGTCACCAGACCACCACCATTGGATTGCTGCCATCCGACTGTCATTGATAGAATGACACCACTGCTTGACTAACATTGTTGAACCATTGTCACTTGGCCATAACCATCTAAACCCCTTTTCATCACATCTATTATGCAATATTTATTGCCAGCTTCCCATACTCTTGTAAGCTTGCTATCTTCAATTGAAGAAACAAGGAAACCCTTGTAATCAATGCTTATGTGGTAGAATTAATTTATGGGTAAGGCCCTATGATTTTTTTTTGTGGGCTTTTCGCGTAAAAATTCTAATGCAACATGTGATTTTTTCATTTATCTGTTTGGGTGCTGAATCTTTGTGCCAAGTTAGGATGCAAAACTCTCACTTTGCTGCTATGAATTTTTTAGCACAACTCCAAATTTTTTCTCCATTGTTCAAACTTTTTCAATTATTTTAGCAAATATTTCACTAATTAGAACTATGTTATTTGCAAAAAAATATGCTAAGGCTTCTCACTTCGAATATTTTTTCTAAGCGTTTCTGTAATCAATACAAAATGATTTAGGCTCAATGTTGATCCTTGATATGGTAGATGTATTAGATTTAACTTATGTTAAGAAAGTTAGAGGTAGACCTAAGAATTCTTGATGAGAAAATATTAGAAATAACATTTCTTTATTAGATTTAAATGAAAATTTGACTCTTAACAGGACATAATGGAGAAAAATTATTTATGTAGCCGACCCCATATAATAGGATAAAGGCTTGATGTTGTTGTTGTTGTTGATGATGCTTGATGTAATCTTATTGTAATTTAAAGCTCAATAATCACTTTGCAGTTGTTTCTAATACTAGTAAATGCTCAATTATGCATATTTTTAACTTTAACATACTTTTGACAAATATTTTTCTTTAATACATACAAAATCAATTATTGTGGTAGTTGATCATAAATATTTTGTGGGCTCTAAAGTGCTCATGAGCTTGAGGGGTGACCCTCCCTTCATTTTTGTTTGGAGTATAGAATCAGATGCTGAGCAATATGAAGTTTTGTATGATAAATTATTTTTACATTTACAAATATTTTGTTTGAACTATCTAGTTTATTTTATATGTTCGGTGTCAATGTTTCTCATAAGCACAAGCCCTTATGATAATTACATCTCAAATGTGATAATTGAGAATACTCTTGATTAAGGATATTATGTATATTTTGCAGTAGTGATGGTTAAGAATTTCATTTATGATTTGGTGTATAATTTAGAGATGAATTGTCAACTCGATCAAGTTCAAAAGGTTTGCCTAAAAAGAAGGTCACCCTGGAGCATATAAGTGGATAAGATTTGATTGTTGTATGATAATCTTCTCGAATGTTATTCATATCAAACATTTGACTTAAGGTTGCTACTGAGGGTTCATCCAAAGATTATTCCCAAGAGTCCATCCCTATGTTGTTTCCAAGGGTCCATTCTTATTTGTGAGCTGGTTGAAAAATGTGGTATAAGGACATTTTGCCACATTTTGCTTGATCCATAAGTTGCCTCAAGCAGTGAGATATGAATGGACTTACCAAAAATTTCTGAGCTATGAAAGAATATCTGTTTTTGTTTGTTTTTGTCATATCTTGCCATTAGGCTTAAAAGGAAATCTCAAAAACTTAATAGGAGGGTTCGAGCTGATAAATTAAGAAATAATTCTAAGAAGTAAAAATATTGATTTTGATATTGTTTGTCTACTAATAAAGATCATCAGAGCATCTAAATCAATAACATATATTCCTTAAAGCAACAAAATATAAATATAATTTAACTACTGCAGTATCTGATTTAAGAAATAAGTCATTGGACCGATCAAAGGATAGGCCAGTCCATCTTGTACCGTTTAGAGTTTATGTGAGGCAGAACAGGACTCCACCTGAATGAGTCCTGAACGTGAGGCGGAATAGGCTTTTGCTGAAAGAATCCCACTCGTTTGGGGTGGATCGCACCGGGGGGGGGGGGGGGAGGGATTTGAATGAGAAGTGGGCGGGCTAGGAGAGAAATTCAAGAGGGAGAGGGATGTTGTGAAATTTGCTATATATTTTATGCCTTAAGTAGGTTATTTACCTTAGGGTTGAGTGTTTTTTCATGCTTGTATTTGCTTAAATTAGTTTTGCTTAGGTTGAGAGGGCCCTAGCCGACGGCTACAGATTTGGGAGAGTCGGATCTTCCTCTCCAATTAATGATCCAACTATATCTTGTGTTTTTCTTCTTAGTTCTTTCAATAACAAGGTTTTCTTATATGTGGATTAATTTGTGTCAATCCTTCGTAGGATAATAAGCTCTAGTGGTGTAGGAATTGGGTCTGATGATCGTCCATCAGAGACCAATATTGAAGATAACAAATCTCTGTAGGGTTATGTGACAAAAATAGGTAAAACATCAGAAGGTGGTAGCAATATTGCATTCAAATGCAATTATTACAATGTTACATACAAAGAATGAAAGCTCATTTGTTGAAGATTAGTGGTCATGGAATTAAAGTATGCCCGAAGATAAGCTCATCACAAATGGCTGAATTATAAAAGAAAATCAGTGAAGCTGAGCAAATGAGTAAAAAAGAGTTTCCAAAACATATTCTACTTCCATGCACTCATGCTTCATATCCTTCATCATCTTCTTCAATTAGAAGTGATGACAGCACTGTAAACAAAGGGCCTTTTCGGATGGAGCGATTTGAACAAAAAAGAAGAAAACTTGTTGTAGATAGTGCTTTGGAGAAATCATTTAATTTACTAATGAGAGAACAACTAGATGGGGAAATAGCTAAAATATTTTACTCAGCTGGACTTCCTTTTAATCTAACAAGGAATTCACATTACAAGAATGCCTTTATCTATGCATGCAATAATAATCTTGCAGGATACGTGCCACTAGGATATAATGTCATTAGAACAAAGTTGTTGCAAAGAGAGGGATAATATTGAGAAGTTGCTCGAACCTACTAAAGGAGTTTGGAAGGAAAAATGTGTTTGGTTTGAGATGGGTGGATAGATCCACAAAGAAGACCATTTATCAATTTCATGGCTGTAATAGAGAGCTATCTTATGTTTATCAAAGCTGTAAACTGTGAAGGACAATACAATGATAAGTTCTTCATTTCTAATTTAATCAAAAAAAGTTATCATGATGGTGGAGCCTTCAAACATCATCCAGGTCATTACTGATAATGCACCTGTTTGTAGAGCTGCAGGTCTACTTGTAGAGCAAGCCCATCATCATATTTTCTGGACACCATGTGTTGTGCACATGCTTAATCTTGCCTTGAAGAATATTTGTGCAGCTAAGAATATCGAGACAAATGAAATCATCTACAATGAATGTCATTGGATCACAGTGATTGCTGGAGATGTAGTTGTAATTAGGAATTTTATTATGAATCACTCCATGAGACTCTCTATGTTCAATGATCTCTCTAATTTGAAGATGCTTGCAGTTGCTGAAACTCGATTTATCTCAGTTATAGTAATGTTGAGAATATTCAAAAAATTAAAAAATACTCTTCAAGCTATGGTGATCAGTGACAAATGGTCCTGTTATAGGGAAGATGATTTTGGAAAGGCTAGATATGTAAAGGAGAAGCTTTTAGATGATTTATGGTGGGATGAGATTGAATACATCATAAATTTTACATATTCAATCTATGAGATATTGAGAGTAGCTGATATGGATAAGTCTTGTTTACATCACATTTATGAGATGTGAGATTCAATGCTAGCTAAAGTAATATATATATATATATATATATATATATATATATATATATATATATATATATATATATATATATATATATATATATATATATATATATATATATATATATATATATATATATATATATATATATATATATATATATATATATATAGACATGAGAGGAAGACACTTCATGAAGACTCAAGCTTCTGGGATGTTATTTATGCTATTTTAGAAGATAGGTGTAGCAAAAGTAATACACCTTTACATTGCTTGACTCACTCACTAAATTCCAGGTAAATTTCAACATTTCTCATTATTAATTCACAATTTGTTGTTTAGTTTCAACATTTTTTCATTATTTCATTTTAATGTTTTTTGATGATATTCAATTAAAGAATGACTTCAAGTGGATCCTCAAAGAGTTTCTCCACAGAAAGATTTAGAAATTTTAAATATGAGGAAGAAATATTTGAAGCGTTATTTTCCAAATGAGGAGAGAAGAAGTGTCAATATTGAGCTTGCTAATTTTTTTGGTTATTTAGAGGACTTTGGTGACCAAGAGTTATTGCGTGATAGGTGAAGAATTGATCCAAAAATATGGTTGATTATATATGGAGCTTCAGCACATCTACTTCAAACAATCGCCATAAAATTGCTTGGCCAAGTTTCATCATCATCTTGTTGTGAAAGAAATTGGAGCACATACTCGTTCATCCAATTAATGAAGAGAAATAAAATTACTCCAAAATGAGCTAAAGATTTAGTTTATGTACATACAAACCTTCGGCTTTTCTCAAGGAAAACTCCAACTTATATGGAAGGAGACAACATGATGTGGGATGTTGCTGGAGATGGATTTGAATCTCTTGAGGATATGAGAATATTAGAAATTGCTAATCTTTCACTTGATGAGCCTGAATTGGAAGCTATGATATTTATTGAAGATGATACAGAAATTCAAAGACAAACCACTGAAGAAGCTAATCTTATCATTCATTCTATTGAATAGTTGAAACATCATGTGCTGGACAATTTATATTTTTGTTTTTGTTGGTAACTAGACATTTCAATATTTAATAAAAAAAAAAGACATTTCAATATTTAATGCTTATTTTTATTTTGATATTATAAGATATAATGCTACAAATGATGTTGCTTTCAATTTTTGTATCATTTCAAATATTACGCTTTGATTACTTTCTTAATTTTTATGTATGATTTATATATTATAATGCCGTATTCACGCCATATCCGTATCCTGTATTTTTAAGAATTGACGTGTCTCGTATCCGTATCGTGTCGTATCCGTGTCTCCATATCAATATCGATGTAACATAGGTTATACTTAAATTATGCCTAGTGCTTCATTGTTGCATCAAAATTAAAATCATTGATTATATATAAAAACTTCTTCCAATATTCTTTTTAGTATATATTATAAATGAACTTGTATAAAATAATCTGCTAGCTTATTTTTGTATCTTTATCTTGATAATCTTTAGTGTTGAAAATGCACATTCAGTTGTTAGAATTGAAATAGGTAAAATTAAGACCAGTTAAATTAATCAATATATAATAAGTGATACGTCACCACCATCTATTGAAGCAAGAATTTTGATGCAATTTTTATATTGAAAACTTGAATAATTAAATAGGTGTGTGCACCTGAACTCTGATTTAAACAATATTATAATTTAACTAAATATATTGATGAGATGAACCCATCAATTCCAAAAGTGATTCAATTTGAATTTAAATGAGCCCAAATTAAGCACTTCAAGTATGATTGAAAATTTTAGGATATTAATTGTAGGGCCGAAATATTTTGTAATATTGGATGCTTTTGGCAAAATCAAGCGTCTCGACAAGATAAATCGGGCAAGCCCTAGATTATTCAATTCTAAGGTGATTATGGTACTTAAATGATAAATGACAACCTATAATCAAAGGATTCAATATGGATTGCCCAATGGATTGTTTTGATATTTTGGCTATATTTACAAAAATGATATTATCAAAAAATTATAAATAGAAACATTTTTAATATGAGGGGCCCTTGTATTTGAAAAGAGTTTGAAGATCTAAAGAACTATAGAGCTCTCTACCTAGCGTTTAACACTGACGATCACCACACCCATTCTTCTGACTTTCATCATCTAATTGTCGTTGTTTGATCATTGTTGTCAGACCACTTTGATCCGAACCATCATTATCCATTCACTTTCATGCAATTATCATCATTTGACTGCCTTCATTGGACCACCATTGTCCAACCACCGTTTCCTAACTTTCATCTTCAAACTGCCTATTATCATCCTCGACTACTTCAGTAAGTAAATAAAATAGAAATTTTATATTTGAATTTTTTAACATAATTATGATATTTATATATAATTAAAATATGATAAATATATTTATATTAAGAAAAGAATATATTATTACTAATTTGCCCTAAAATATAATTATGCATTTAGGCTCTGTGTGGCAAAATCTTCAATGTAATAAATAAGATTAAAATATTTGCTCCAAATCTTAAGGGTGGTGAGAGCCCTTTCAGCCGATCCCATAGCATGAATGTGGGAATTGAAGGACATTTAATAATAGGCGGGCATGTGTCCTAAAGGAGAGGCACAATGCATACTTAATTTTTTTATGGTTTCTTGAGGAAATGCCATTTATTTCCGGGAATTTTATTGCTTTTTTCATTCAGATCCTAGGGATGTTACCACTCCCTTTCCAAATGCTTATAAAAGCTAATTTAGGCATGGTGTTGCTGGTGAATTTGACATTGAATGCCCTATTCTCTTATTTAAACACTTCACATGAAAACTTTACTTCAAAGGGCACATATCCTTTGGCTGCAAGTCTGCAACAAGTTTGGGCAACCCGGATATCATGTCCAAACCTTAACTAGAAGCTTACTTGGTAGTTTAGAACAATATTGTTACAAATAAAATTGATTTTTTTCCTGTTGTTTGTAGATAAGAGGTGATACCACCCATTATGATGCTGTTGCAAATTCAGCAGCATCTGGAGTGCTCAATGCTGGATTAAGTTCAGGTTTGTTCATTCTATTTTTAAATCAAATAAGGTTTTGCATGTCTACTTCCTTATTCTGGATATTAATATACTGATAATTTTATTCCGGTTGATTTTCCTTTGTTTATTCTTCATTTTGTTCCCGTCGTTTTAGGAAATAATATCTTAAGGGGAGTTTTTTTTTTTTTCTCTAAAGGATCTGATAAGTTTAAATTTAGTAATTATTCTGATTCGATCTTTATTTTCAATCAAGGAATTCTCATGTGTACGTACAGAAAACCTAGTTTATAAATATTTGGGTTGAGATTGGATACCGAAGTCAATTTTTGCCGTCTTGTCTTGTTTGAGACTGTGTAGGTGTACAAACATGAAAGAAGAAAATGTATTTATGGGCGGTGATTGACCATTTAATGTTCTTTTTGTGTAATTTGTTTTCAAGTAGTCACCTTGTCCAATTTTTGTTGTCTACTTATTATGGTAGAAGAGGTTTCCTAGTTTCCAATAATGAATAATCAAAGTTAAAATATTTTTTCACAACATTGCAGGAGTTCCTTGTGTTTTCGGTGTTCTTACTTGTGATAGCATGGAGCAGGTAATTTCCTTCTATGCCTAATTTTTTCTACAGCATCTTAGAAAAAATGCCCATATTATAAGGCATATTTTTGGAGATCTAGGTACCAAAAAATTATTTCAGTAACACATCCAGTAAGAATGTAAGATGCTTTACAATATCGCTGGTATAGAACTATCAATTGCTCTAGTATTAAATGTTCTTTGTTTTTTGGCATAACTATTCCTATTCCGGTTAGCAAACCTCTTGGATGATACATGAGAACATTTGCATGATTATCAACAACTGTATGAATATTAGAGACAGCTTTCTTACTGTTTTTTAAAACAGCTTTTTAATATAAATTTTTTAGCTCAAAAAATGAAAATTGTTTTAAGAAATAGTAAGAAAGCTGTTCCAAAAGAAGCCTAAAACTCCCCCCAAACCAAAAGAAATTTCTTGTTGAAAAGCTGAAATAGATAACATTGTTTTCTTTCCAAATAAAAATAAAACTATGTTAAACTATTCCTATTCTAGTTTGCAGCCTCTTGGATGATACATGAGAGCACTTGCATGATAATCAACCAACTGTATGAACATTATGGTTTCGTTTGGCACAGCTTTCTTTGTGATTTTTATAGTTTTTTAATACAAAATTTTGTATTTAAAAAAAAAATACTAGAAAATTATTTTAAGCAACACTAAGAAAGCTGCCCCAAACGAAGCTTAAATCTCCCCCCCAAACCAAACGGAATTTCTTGTTCAAAAACTGAAATAGATAACACTGTTTTCATTCCAAATAAAAATAAAACTATGTTACACGGTTATCCTCTCGGTAACTAACAAGGAATCATTATAGATAGCTCACCTTTCTATTATAGAGATTGTGGGAAACACATCACTTAAATGGTCCATAATTAAATATAATAATTTATGTGTTAGATATATAAATACATAGAATTTTGGGTATGTTTGATCTCAGAACATTAAACATTTGATGCATTGCAGGCTATAAACCGTGCTGGAGGTAAATCTGGAAATAAGGGAGCAGAGGCTGCCTTAACTGCGGTAAGCTTCAACCTTCTTATGTCAGTGACACTAGCCTTCTTTTTTTAATGAATATTACCCATAAAATTTTCGTTTTTCTATTGATTGAAACAGATTGAGATGGCATCATTATTTGAACACCACTTGAAGAAGTAAAATGCATGAACTTTTGGCATCTCGTCGCCATTTTGATTAGACTATTTATTCAATAATTGCAAGATTTCCTTGCTTGATCTTTGTGGCAAGCAGAGTTTTTTGTAGCTTTTGGTTTTCTAGTTGGCTGTTTAGTTCTCTCAGAAAGTTGAATTGTGACTTCAGAACGTGTCAATCTTCGTCCCCTTATTTTTATTGATTTAAGTAAGGATGATTACAATTGTTATTGACTACAGAAGTTGTCTCCCTGATCATTGTGAGTTGGTGAAAATAGAAATTATAAAAAAAATTTAGTTCATAAATTATAAAAAAATAATTAAAAATATATATTAAAAAATATGTACTCTATGTTGTGAATTTGAGAACGTAGTTATTTAATTTCACATCAGTTGTGTATTTTATTTTAGTATTATTTGTGAAGCTTTTTTGGTTTATGTGATTAAAAAAAGTTGCAGAAGATGGTGGAGATATATGAAAATGATTGGTGCTTGTTTGGTAAAAAATTTAAATATGTTAAATTTAAATTAATTTATTAAATTTAATATTTTATATTAAAGAATTTAATTAATTAATTTTATTAGATAAATAAGATAAAAATTGAATCGGTTGATGTTAAGAGACGAAGATCAGTTCAATGATTTACTAGTCAAACCTTTGGTCTTGATTGGTTTTTCTAATTTCAATGTGAAATAGATTTTAGGTAAAAAATATGATTAGGTTTTTTTAATTTATTAGAAGTACAAAATTCTCTTAAAAAAGACCAAAATTACTTTTAGGCATTTTAGGTTTTAGAATTACCCTTTTTAATTACTTGTAAATACATAAAATTACTTTCCAAAAAAAAAAAAAAAAAAACATAATTGAATTTCTTGAAATTAGTAACATTCAAATCATGCAATTATGATTAAACCTAAAATAATGTGTAACATCCAAAGGTAAAATATCTCATCAAAATTTATTAATATAGGTAGCCAGTTGGGAAGAACTACACTAATTTATGTTATATACCCATTCCACCATGTATGGAATATAATCAATTATGGTTTAGGTTTTAAGCTAATATAATCAATAATAGATTTATCCACAATATTTATACAACTCAAACTATATTTGAAGAATTTGAAAAAAATTTCACAATTCTTTAAAATAAGTTTGAAAAATAGAAGTTTTTATAGTTAAACTCAGCCTTATGTGTAACAATGATACATCATATAACATGTAATGACAATCAGTTAGAGCATGTTGCTTAGACCTTGAAAGATTTATTGAGAGCTTTAGTCTTGACTTTGAAGGTACTTTTTTTGGGACAGTTAGGACAATTAAGGCAAAGTCACACACACATCACATATGCAAGAGTAGAACACAAGACCTCTAGGTTGGTAACCAAAGCTCCCAACCAATAGACCAAGGTGAGTTGTACACTTGGAGGTACTTGGAATGATTACATTTCATTGAGGCTCATCTACAATAATAATTTATAAGCTATTATTAGCATAATACAATATGAAAATCTTTATGATAGGAAATACATAAGTTCTTTTATGTTTGTTTAAGGTTGGTGAAACAAAAAAATTATGAACTCAACTAGTTGAACAAATAATTAAGAAGATTCATTTGATTCTAGAATGACTTCATTCATTTAAGGATTGTTAGAAAATACATTTTAGTGTTACAAGCAAAGAGATTGAGTTTGAGGTTGAAGATCATGTTTCTCAGATTTCACACATGCATAGCATTATAAGATTTGATAAGAAAGAAAAGTGTCTGCCTCATTTCATTGATCCTTTTGAGAAAAAACTACGAGACAGGATAAAGTTTCTTTTATATTGTCTCTTCCTCAAAAAATAGGAGTATGTAACATTTTTCATTACTGTCTCTTATGAAGACACATTCACTACAATTTAAGTCATTGTTACTTTAAAAATATTTGAGTCTTGAAGAGATACTAAAGCATACTTTTGGTCATGACATTTAATAGCTTTGTTGTCAATCTATTCCATTTGTTAAAGTATTTTGGAAGAATTACTCATGAGTAACATAAGATACCAAAGAAAGATGATGATGAACTGCCCACAACTATTTTAGAACTAAGGTATGAATTTGGGAACCAAATTCTCATATATGGGGTGAAATGTTCATAATTTAATCTTGAAAACTTAAACTAATCCAAGCCCTAACTCTAACTGCTAGAACTCTGAATCGTCTTTACCGACTTATCTACATGTGAATAACTGTTCCTTATCACCTCTAATAGTGATTGAAAGGAAGATGGAGTTACGGTGTCATATATCCTTTCTCTCACAGCCACCATCCATGAGTCCTCCCCCTCTCATTTCTTTCTATAGATCATTTCTCATCCCTCAACTACACATCATGTTGTAGACCATAAAACAAAAAAATTTTAAGTATCATTCTTTGCCTTCTCATTCAATAATAAAAAAATATCACTTTGATTTATGTCCTCCTTCATATTCCCCTTTCTTCTTTGCATCCAAGATACCCTACAACTCAAGTCATTGCAAGTTGTTTGACTGAACTAGCGCCAAATCATTGGAGACTTATTGATAACCATGTATTCTCTCTCTATTTTTAATTTTTATTTTGAGAGTTGGTGAAGTTATATTTTGATTGTTATATATTTTTTGTAGTGGATTTTTTATTAAGCTTTGTTCTCCTCTTGAACCTTTGTTACTTTACACTACTTTGGATGGGTATACTAAACAATTTAGTTTTTTTAATCTTACACTTATGTTTTTATTTATTTAATTTTTAAGAAATGTTATAGGATTATATTTAAGATTTTAGGTTTAACTTTCTAATGGTAATAATTTATTGAAATATAAGGTAATTTATTTGTCTTAAAATGTATTTATAATAATCGATTAGTGATTTTTTTATCTATTCATGTGCACATTTGATTGAGTAAGAGTTTGTCTTATTTAGGACTCCGATGTGGCACAAGGTACCAATACAATAAGAGATTGACCAACTACTAATGCTCGGAGCAATTAGAAAGTGTAATAGCCTATATTTTGACTCAATGAAATAAATTTTTAGTAGTCATTATAAGTCAAATTTGAAAATCATCTTCGCTATAAGATAGATATTTCTATGCTTTATTTTAATGAAGTTCTTCTAATTTTAGGGGTAATTTCGAAAATTGACACCTATTGGTATAGGCGAGGGTTTTGGGACTGTTAGGTGTCCATTTTGCAAATCAATTTCACCAATTTTCTTTTAAATGATAGGCTATTTTATGAATATTTTTATAATTTTTAGAGTTTTGAATTTGAAGATATATAATAATTTATATGATCTTTATATTTAAATTAAATATTTTATATAATTATATAATATTATTTTATTATTTTATTCCTAAATATCTTTCTCCACTCCCTTAAATTTCCGTTCTTTTCATTGCATTCCATCTGTCTTCATCCCGGCTGGTTATTCGATCCCTGGATGACTATTTATAGCAACCTTGGATTGTTTTTTTTGTGGTTATGCTATAGGACGATGATGTAGCTGCTAATCATCTCCTTGGATGGCTTCTGGGCAACCAGGAGATTGCTCTCTCGACGGTGCATGTCTCTCATGCTATTTCTTACCCAACAGTTTTTTCTCTACTGTTTTTTCTTGTCTGTAAGGGGGGTATAGGTTTTTTGGTTATTCTCAGCTTTTTGTTTGAGTTTAACCTTTTTTGTTATACCTTACTTGTAACTTTTCATTACATAGTAATATATGGGCTTCCTGTCCCAATTTCCCCCAAAAAAAAAATCCGTTCTTTTCATTTGGCTAGCTTTTCCTTTATTTTCATTTGGCTAGCTTTTCCTTTATTTTCATTCGGCTAGCTAAGATAGAGCACAATAGACAAGAAAATTAGGAAATTAAAGAAAAAATAGAACGAGAAAAAAAATCTAGTGGCTGTAAATCGATTTTTGTCAGTTGATCATATCAGGAAAGTTATTCTTCTCGAGGTAAACTATCATTTTCCTACTTTTAATTTTAATGATTTTATATATTTTATATTTTATACATTTTAATTTAGTCAAAATATATAAAAGTTGTGATATCTTAATTTTTAACAAACTTCCATCAGATAACTTTTAGTTTGTAATAGATGTCATTAATATGAGCATTTTAACTAGAATATATTAATTTTTATCAAGTATTTTTATAGTTTGGAGGAAATATCCTGATTTGAGTAATTTGGATAAATTTAGAAATCAATTTACATGCTTATATGACATACATAATTATTTTAATTTGGCCTTTATGGATACATACATATGAAAAAGAACACACTGTACTTTCTTATACATTCCACTAATTTTGATTTATATGTAAATTTTATATGCATTAATATGATACAATGAACTGGACATTGAGTATGTTATTAGATGTTTATTTTGTTAAATATATTGTGAAATATTTGTATGCAAGAAAGGTTGGCTAGAAATGATTGAACG
Source organism: Dendrobium huoshanense (assembly GCA_016618105.1). Taxonomy (NCBI): domain Eukaryota; kingdom Viridiplantae; phylum Streptophyta; class Magnoliopsida; order Asparagales; family Orchidaceae; genus Dendrobium; species Dendrobium huoshanense. The sequence continues at coordinate 71,746,069 of CM028344.1, read as the reverse complement.
ATTTAGATTGGTTAGAGAAATGTTATCATATACAGGAGGGTGGGCCGACGAGCTTTCCTTTAAAATAATATTCATGGTGTTAAAGGGAGGCATAAGAAGATAGATTGATATGATATGATAGAACAATAAATATAAAGTTACGACTTTTGATATGAAAGCCATCTAACCTAAATGACTTGTGTTTGTGGGTCCAAAAATTTGTTCCACAGTCTCTCTGCGGCCTCTTTCTTTCTTCAGATCATCGAGGAGAGTTTTAACACTTAAGTTTGGAGGCAAATTTTTAGAAGGTAGATTATGTTTTAATTAAGATGCTACCTAGAGATTTCACCCTCATTTTGTGAGGACTTTATGATCTAAGTTCTGGTTTCTTATAGGTGCATACCTCTATAGTTAATTACCCCTTCCAATAATGAGAGAGAACTATCGATTAAGGCTAGTCATCAAACATATACATGGTATGTAATAACCCGTATTTTGACCTAGACAAATTTTTTTTTTCTGGAGTCAGCATAACTTTAAATCGCAAACTGTTTTCACAATAGTGTTGTTATTATAGTATTTTACTTGCATGAATTTTTTCATAATTTTTTAGCATCACAATTGGTATCATAGCATAATTGTTGGAAGAATTGATTGTTACTAAAGATATACGAATTGATTGAGAATATGGTTGAATAGATATTTTAATGTGCATTAATTTGCATACATAAATGAATGAGATGTATTAAAAGGAACTGCATGATTATATAATTTTTTTATGAGTTTTGATCTTACAAATTTTATTTATTTTTATTTTATGATCGAATCCTTAAGGGAAATATCATGGATGATATTTTCTTAAGGTGTGTAGATTATAATAACCTGTATTTTGGCCCAGGCAAATATTTTTTCTAGAGTGAATATAACTCCAAATCATAAATCGTCTTCACCATAGTATTATTATTGTAGTATTTTTCTTGCACAATTTTTTTTTTTTTTTTTTGTAATTTTTAGGCATCACATGGTATCTATAAGCAGCATATTTTGGCATTTGAAAATTTAATGTTTAAAATTAAAAATTTACCACCTAGTACATAAAGCGGATGTAGGGGGGATAATAATGACCCCGATTAAGTTCAATTGGTTTCATCATCTCAGGTCGTCGTGGTCCCAAGTTTTCTTAGTCAGACAAGGTAGTCAACTCAACCTGACAGAATGATCCTTATCGATAGCCATGGGTTGCTTCATCCAAGGGTATCTTATAGACCTGTGGTGAATATTTACCTACAAGTATAAATTTAAATCCACCTTAGCTAACAGAGGGCTTTGTGCTCTATTGATTATATTCTATTAATTCATATCTAAAGGATTTGAAGCCATTAGAGAATATGCGGGCTTTGACTATGACCATAATTTAGTTGTGTCATTTGGCGGCAAAATTACTTGGGTTATAATTGTTTACTTATGGTGCCATTTAATGGTGAAACCACTTGTTAGAGGACACGTGTAATATCCTTACTGGAAAGAGATTGTTTGATAATGAATCTTAGTGATATTCTCGATCAGACATTGACTCTTTGTGAAAGTAATTTTCAAATTTTATTCACCTCGGCAAATTGTTATAGAGGGTGGATAGATTTTACTTTAAGTATTTGATGATTTATTTTATTTTAAATATTTTAGTTTTGCTAATTTTGAAATCTTAAATTTTTATGAATATTTGGGAGGTATTTTTAAATATTTGGGATTCCCTCCAATTGAGATTTTCTGTCAACACGGTTATCATTAAAATTTTTATAGGTAATTTTATTTTGTTGGTTGAAACTTATTGATTTTATCTACTTGCCGACAAAGGATCAGGTTTGTTGTAAGTTAAGCCTTTGTTAGTGAATTTTCCTTATTATAAACCTTTAAGGCCTAATATAAATATATAAAACAAATATTTTGGATGATACCATGATCATATATTTGTATGATAATTCGAGCTGTGTCGACTCCTATTTACTCAAATAGGATGATCGAGCTTGAACTTTGGTTCATTTCTTGACCCATGTAGCATCCTCAAATGTCACGTATGTACATACATCACGCTCGTCAGGGCCTATATGGGTAATCATATTTTAATGTATGAGTGGTATTTTTGTAATGATCAGCTTGTGTGAATGTCTATCATAGAAAGATGTACTGGGTTTCATTTAGAAGCATGTAGATCCCTTTTTTTTGCTCATATGAGTGTAATAGATCCAGTGGCATGGCATTGCGTTGCAAGTCATTTACTACTTTATACAAGTAATTGCAGTGTCCATGGATAATGGCATTTATTGTAATTCTTTTGCATTTACTATAATCCTTATACATTTTTGCATGTCGATGGCATAATGGGTGTTTAACGCCACTTATAGGCACTTACCTTTTACTGCGTAAACGCCTCTGCTTGTAGTAGATCGATGCACTTCCCAGCCATTGACTGAACATCGATTGAAATGGGGTTATAACATCTATTACATGTTGCTAATTATCACCTGGAGGCATAATGCAAATCTTCTATTACTGCTAGTAGGCATCTGCATTTAATATGATCTTTTATTTTATGCCAGCTCTCAACTTTTGTGTTAAATGCAGATCTTCTATTACTGCTTGTAGGATATCGATGTACTCAGTACATGAACATCCCGATGTTTACTACATGCTACATTCGTATGCTTGCAAGAGACTTTATTATTTGCAAACACATTGCTATGTTCATTTGTGTGTCATTGTTGGGCGCTGACCAAGTTATATCCGCTTCTAATCTCTTCGTGCACGTGGCTAGTGAGTTGCTATGTTCACTACATATTAGTCTTCCAATTTTTGTAGGGGGCCGATACATTTTCCTACATGCTACTATTAGTTGTTGGTTAAGCTACATTCACTATTGATTTATTCTTGTAAGTTAAATGGCGAGTCACTCGATTCAAAGCTTATTTACCATCATCATTCACAAGCTACATCTTATATATTTATATTAGGTTTTGTCTTTAATAGGAATAAACCTATGCCTGTTTGCAACCAGGCAACATTGATCATATCAAAACCACATTTTATTTTCAATTTCTTGAATACACACTAGCTAACAAGTCCTTATGTTTGTATTCATTATTGTATTCATTTTGAATTTCTCAAATATATCTGGATTGGTAAGCTGTCATGTTCAACATGCATCTACTTCCTTTACTGATGGGGGTTACTATTCTTGTTTGTATGACTGACGTAAGTGTAATGCCTTAACTATTATCATTTACATATGATTTTTAGTGACTGTCAAAGACTTTGTATGTTCTCTTATGGTCAAGTTACACTTTCTCCTCAAATTCATTGACTGCGAGCGTGTTGTATTAAAAATTTTAAGTCCTTCATTGCCCATGAAAATACTTCATGGTTTACATAATGAAATTTCTTTTTAATGCTTGCATCTCAGTTGATATGATGGTCCCTTATTTTCATTTGAAATCATGCATTATTAGTTGTAAGCGTGTCATTACTAATTCATTTGATATTCATTCGCCTGATTAATTTTGTCATTTTGTTAAATTGCAGGTTTCATTTCAGATGTTAGGTTATGTTCCTTGTATTTTAGTTTAGGTTATGTTCTTTATTGTTCATACAAGTTCATTGTGGTTTTGTTCAATTCTGATCCTCTATTTAGTATGAATTTTGACAGCTTTTTGGTTTCTCCTTTGTTTAGAGAAATTTTTAGAAGTCTGGGCCTCTCCAATAAGATTCCAAAAGTTGATGTCTCTCAAAAGGGAGAAAAGATATTTCTCTTTTAGAGTAATATATGTAGAGTCATATATATATATATATATATATATATATATATATATATATATATATATATATATATATATATATATATATATATATATATATATATATATATATATATATATATATATATATATACCTAGGTATATTCTACTTTGTTTTTTTTTTTTTTTAGAAGCACACTTAGATATATTCTCTGTACTTTTCTTCTTGTAATAAATAAAAGGTGATATGAACATAAATACAATGCATATATGGGTTCAATGCAGCTATATAAAATTTAATAAATTTAAAGTGCACCAACAGAAGAAGAGTCATGTATGCTATGACATTCAGAGTGCATAAAATAAACACACATACCAAGGATACCCTCCAAGCAAAGATATCCACGTCACACTAAATATACTATGGTCTAGCCTAAGATTAGAGTAAGTTATAGGCCAAAGAAGATTTTATTTTAAGTTAAGTTTTAATATTTTAAAATCACTAAGGGAAATTCAACTCTTTGTTGTGGATTTGCGGTGGACTTTGCGACCAAAATACTTATATCTAAAAAGAGCAATTTGGGATGAAAATTTTTGTCATTTGTTTTATGATAGATTTGCTGCAGATTTGCGATGGCTAATCCGCCACAAATTTATGACACAAATTTTATCAAAGTTCTATCTAAACTAGCTTACTCACTTTTTATTTCATTTGCTCTCGTTCTATTATACTACTGTTCCTATGATGTTCCTTCTTCGATGTCACTATGCCATCATCTCCTTTGACGATGTTCCTTCAATTCACCAGCTCATCTCCAAATTTCCTTTGGCTCATTCGTTACTTTTTGACTTTGCTCCTTTAAGACTCGATGATGTTCCCTTAATGTTGGATCAGAAGTTACACATTATGATTGAAAGCAATGATGTGAGATCACTCGCTAATTTACACATTCTGATCGAAAGAAATAATGGGAGGTCACTGGTCGTGATGGTAGCTTTCTCCCTTTTGCATGTGTGATACCTAAGAATCTAATTTGAAAGAATTATTCATTTATCTTTTAATAAGCAACTAGAGCTTTCTAATATCATATATCAGTGATAAACAACAAAACATATTCTATAATTTAAAACATCAATTTACACATTTGTATTCATTTTTAAAAAATATATATAATACTCAGGATCTATAAAATCATTACATATCTATCATATCATGAGTACAAAAGAATATCTAAAATAAAAATAACTTGAACCTGAAGAAATCCTAACCAGCCTCACACTCCTGATCCTTTGCCCTGACCTGAAATCATTTAACCATATATATTGAAACTTTCTGGATCATTTCATATTAGTTTGCTGGATCAGTGGCATATTGCGATTCAACTTTCTAATGATCTTGATTATAGTCACATTTTCTCTAGAAGGGTGTATTATATTCAAGATTTCCAGATGCAATTACTCAAATGGACTTCTGATTTTGATGTTTGAGAGGAGTCCCCTACAACTCCTGTGTGAATTTCCTTTGTAAATCTAAGACTTCATTTCCTTAACTCCCAAATTTTGTTTGGTCTAGCTTTGATTTTTTGTAGGCCTTTATAGACGGACCAGACTACTGCTTCGATCTTAAATTTTTCAGTGGCTCATGTTTTGATCGAGCTCGATATTTCTAAGAAACATCCTAATGAAATCTTGCTTAGAATGGAGTTAAATGGGTATTTACAAAAAGTTGATTTTGAAAACTTGCTTATTTCTGTTCTCATTATAAAATGCACTGTCATGGTTTAAATGAATGTTACATATTAGATCCCCAACTTCGTAAGCAAAAGGAATCTTCCAAATAATCGAAAGATAAAATTGTTTTAGTTCTTTTATCAAGTCAGGATAATGATATTCTTGTCCAGAGAATGATTAAGGAAATTAATGCCAACCCGTAGAACATTATCGAGGAGCCAAAAGACCCTTCCACCGTTTATACTAAACATGTTTCTATCAATGTCGAGGACCCTATTCCTTTATAGGGAGTGATTAATAACACCAATATTTGTTTAGTTAATGGTTTTGGAAATGTGGATGAATAAATGGTGGCTATTACATCTAAGCAAAATATTTTTGTTGAGTCCAGTAATTAGGTTGTTAAGCCTAACTAAATGTCCCACGGCTACCAAGAGGGGGGTGAATTAGTAGTTTAAAAAATTTTAAACCCTCTTTTAAAGATTAAGTTAAATCGAAATAAAATTTTCTTTTAAAGTTTGTAGAAAAATGTTTTTCAACCACAGAGTTGTTAAAGCTGAAATTTAAAGTGCGGAAACGTAAAAATAATAAAGTAAATAACACCAGATTTATAGTGGTTCGGTTTATAACCAGACCTACATCCACTCCTCAGAGGCACCCTCTGAGTATTGCACTAAAACCAATAGTGACTCTCCTTTAGCACCCACAGCAAGACAGAAAAGCCTTTACAACACACTCTTTTCACAACTACCCGGTGCGGCAGAGAACCGTCGTCCTTTTACACAATCCATAGTGCTGGCAGAGAACCTTCGTCCTTTTACACTCTCCTAGTGTGGGCAGAGAACCCTACGGCTGTTCACACTCTCCAAGTGTAGGCAGAGAACCTTTCCGCTGTTCACACTCTCCAAGTGTAGGCAGAGAACCCTCGTCCTTTTACACTCTCCTAGTGTGGGCAGAGAACCCTACGGCTGTTCACACTCTCCAAGTGTAGGCAGAGAACCTTTCCGCTGTTCACACTCTCCAAGTGTAGGCAGAGAACCCTACGGCTGTTCACACTCTCCAAGTGTCGGCAGAGAACCGGATCTCCTTGACTGATCTTCTCACAAGAATTTAGAAGGAAGAAGGAAAAGAGTGAAGAAATCTAATTTCACAAGTAGAGACTCTTACCTTTGTAATCCAAGAGAAGCCTTCTCGCTCCAGTGGTAGGAATCCTCTTTTGAATGCTCTCTTCCACTCTCTCCTTGGCTATTCTCTCAAGAGGCACGAAGATCAAATGACAAAAAGATTGGGTGGCAGTCTAATTTGGACTATTTATAAAAAAGACAAGAAAAACTGCCCAAAAACTGCAAGTTTTCAATTCTGTACGCAGTGGATCGTCCTGTACGATCCTGGATCGTCCTGGACGATTTTACTTAAACGATCTGAAACGACCCTATTTGAATATGTGTACGAAATGACTTCGTACAGATGATCGTCCTGTACGAACTAGGTTCGTCCAGTACGAACGGTTATTACTAGGTCGGTTCTAGAAACTGCTGAAAACTGTTCTAAGTCGGTTAATCGTTTGGACGAAATTTTTTTCGTCTGGACAAAAATTTTCCAGAGACCCGATCGTCCTGGACGATTATTTATTTCGTCTGGACAAAAATATTTCAGATGACCAATCGCCACGGACGATAATTTATTTTCGTATGGACGAAAAATTTCCAGAGACCTGATCGTCCGGTACGATCTTTAATTTCGTCTGGACAAAAATTTTCCAGAGGACCGGTCGCCTCGTACGATAATAAAATTCGTCTGGACGAAAATTTTACAGAGAACCAATCGTCCGGGACGATAATTAATTTCGTCCTGGACGAATAGGACTTAGAAAATTTTTTCGAGCAAGTTCCTATTCGTTCCATGTGCTCTATAGGAGATAATTGACGGATCGTCCAGTACGATAAAATATCATCCCGTACGATCAGTATAACATTTTATGATCTTTTTATGTGTGTGTGTAACTTTTTTTTATTCACTCAATTACAATCACTCCCTTTCAAAATTAATTCAAAGAAAAAATGCATGTTGAATTTCTCATGTTGAATTTGATTTGAAGTTACCGTAGTCTGGAGTCTGATTTTCCTGAAATGTTAGTACACACAAGAGCAAATACAAATCTTCTAAAATTGTTAGGAGATAACTACACATTTGAACAATAATGTTTGGAATCATCAAAACTACATAAGTTGCAAAAATATAAATCATTCAAATAGCAACTATTCTAACAATCTTCCCCTTTTTGATGATGGCAAAACAATTATTGTTTGTATGGTTTCAAGTTAAATAAATATCCTATCTCCTAAACTCCCCCTGAATTGATAAATACATTAAAATAAGGAGGCATAACGAACAATATTTTTGTTTTTCAAAAATTTTAACACAAACAACTACAAAGTCAAAAAACTTGCAAACAGAACAATCAAAATAGAAAACACAATAATTTCTCCCCCTTTTTGACAGCAACTAAAAGTGAAGAAGAAATAGACAAGAAATGTAAGTAATTATATGAAATTCATTTTTAAAATTTAATCTAAATGGTGATTGACATAGGGTATGCAATTTTAAACTAAAGATATTAGGTCAGTCATAGAAATTCATAAAATTTAAGAGGTGATATAACATTGTAAGTAAGAAGAATTTATCAAAGACATGATTCAATTTAGACATTTGACTATAGAAAAACATTACAAGAGAGATGTATAAAAATTCTATATTTCAAAGTTCAATAGAATATAAATGAACATAAGATCAATTTGAATTAGGAGATTGAACGAATTTGGAAAGAAGAGAATTACCACATGTGGCGCTTTGCGCATCTTTTTCAAAATTTTGGGGCACATTTTTGTGCATTTTTTCTTGGTTGGGCTTATTTTGTGCCTCTTTTTCACTTTGCAAATCTTTGCGAATTCCTTTTGATTTTTGTACATTTTGTACAATGTTCAAGAGTAATTGAGACCACTTCTTTCCAAAACCTATAATCTAAAATTTTAAATATTTCTAAGTGCATAAATATCACTTGAGCATAGAAATACAAAATAAGAAAAACATCTAAATTGCAATAGTAATATTAACTTTTATGTAGTCTAAATGAATAGACATGAATTTAAAAATTTTAATTACAACAAGTTATAAACAACTTATAAATTTAGAAAGACTAGATTTTCTAATATAGATAATCTCAAATTACAATCTAATTTAAGCACTATGAAGATTAAATAATACTAATAAAATTCATAAACATTAACCACATTCCAAAAACAAATCAAATTTGACAAAACATAACAACTTTCATTGATATTAATGAACGGATTACATAATATCTAAAAAACAAGAAGAAAATACTTTAAACTTAAAAAGAAAAACCAACATAAACACAAACACTTAACAATTAAACAGACACAATAAAAACATAAAAAATGAATACAACAACTCTACTGTTCTGGAGGAGGAGGAGGAATGCCGCCAAAAAGGTTGAAGTAGGAGGCCATCAACATTACATTGGTATTAATTTCATGTACTTCATCTCTAATATTACTAATGTCTTGTTGCTGCTGCGTAAGTTGAGCATCAAATTGATCAAACCTTTGATCAATGTGAGTCTCTAATCTATCAAATCTTTCAATCAGATTATGATAATCTGATTGAGGAGCAGAAGCTTGCACTCCTTCTTCTTCCTCCTCTTCTGAAGCACTGGCATGTGCTTTTCCTTTTTCCTCCTTGAAGAGCAATCTGAATGAAGCATCATTATAGTAAACTGGCTCTTCATATTCTTCATCAGGATGCACTATGTTGTATTTCTTTTCCAAAATATAAGTGATTAAGTGTCCTAATGAAATGTTCTTTTTCCTCTTCTGATCTGCATGTCCTATTTCTGAAAGCCCATAGATATGATCTATGATAAGTTGGGCTTCGTCAATAGGATGTCCTTCCATTATTAAAAAAGTTAGAGAAGAAAGAAGAGGAATAATGTTAATCCTATCACCAGCTTTAGGAATGATTGAGGATCGAAGGATATGCTGGATGATTCGGGCATTTTTAGTCATTCCAGAAACTCTAGCAACATGATAGGTTAGGCCAATTTCTCTAATCTGAAAGTTCGATGGGGATGTTAAGCCCTATGAACTTAGTCCCAAACTAACCAAGAGGGGGGGTGAATTGGTATTTTAAAAACTTCGTTTTTAAACAAAGAAATAAAGTAACATAAAACCAAATCACACCACGAAAATAATGCGGAATTAAATGTGCGGAAGCAAGAAAAGAAACACAGAGATTTATAGTGGTTCGGTCGACTCGACCTACGTCCACTCCTTGGAGGCACCCTCCAAGTATTGCACTACACAAAAAGTGACTCTCCTTTAGCCCCCCACGGCTAGGTGGAGAAACCCTCACAAGAACCTCCTTTTTGCCACCCCGGCAAGGCAGAGAACCTATCTCCTTTTGCTTCCTCCTGAAGCCGGCAGAGAACCAGAACCAACGGCACAACTCCTTACCTCTACCGACCCTTCCATGGACGAGAAACTCTAGACGAAGACGACGCAGAGAGATCCTTGAAGCAACCCTTGTGAAACCCCTCACAAGCTCCCCCTCACAAGATCCTCTCTCTCTCTTCTCTCTCTCTTTCTCTCCTCAAGGTCTTCTCAGGTCAAGGCAGCAGCCAAAGGTCTTTAAAAACGTTGAACAAGAGCTCTTTAAATAGAAGAGCTTCAAAAGAGCTCATTAATTGCAAGTTGCCGACTTTATCGTCCAGGCCGATCTGGACATCGGCCTGGCCGATCAGTACAAATTAATGAAGATCGGCCAGAGCATAGCCCTGGATGCCAGATTGGACGATTGAAAATTAGCTTGATCGTCCAGGCCGATATTACGATCGTCCTGGCCGATCAGTTCAAATCAGACGAAAATCGTCCTGACAATAGCCCTGAATATGGGCTGGCCGATATTGATCGTCCTGAAGTAACTTAAGGTTTTGACTAGATCGGCCTGGCCGATCTTGCGATCGTCCAGGACGATATGATCGTATCAATCATCCTTAATTACTTCCTTGATTTCCTGAACAATTATGGCATAATTTGTTAATATCGTCCAGGCCGATACAAGGATCGTCCTGGCCGATAATTTAAAGATATGCTATACCATACTTGTCTATGGCGGCTACTTCTTTCTGTTTTGAGCTTATCGTCCTGGCCGATACACGTATCGTCCAGGCCGATCGGTTAACGTTGGCTGCCTTAATCAAGAATCCTTAATTAGACTTTCTGTTTTAAGCTGATCGTCCAGGCCGATCAAAGATATCGGCCTGGCCGATATGAGTAAAAACAGAATTTCTAATTCTCTCAAGTGTGTGTGTGAAGGGTTACAAAGTATCAGTCTTTTTGACTATTACAAGAGGACTCAAAAGGTAAAAAACAAAAGTACAGACTGACTCAACCCTAAACCTACGCATTCCTGAACTTGGCTCCTTTTTGATTGTCCGATCGTTGATTCCTGAAAAGTTAGAAGCAACAAGCTATCCAAGAAAAGCAGTGTTTGTCAATCATCAAAACATAAGACATGAAAAATAGATTTGCAACAATCTCCCCCTTTTTGATGATGACAAAACACAAGTAGGAAAATTAAAGATTCATTAGAAAAAAAAAAACAAAGGTTACAAACCACACATCCTATCCTACTCCCCCTTTTTGTCATCACAAAAAGAGAGTCCAAAAACAGTAAAAAAGAACAACAAACATCACGAGAGACTACTACAAAAAGACAAGAAACAATAAAGCACAAACTAAAAGAACGAGGGATCCTGATCATCAGATGGAGGAGGTGGAGGTGGCTGCTGAAAGTAGCTGGCAAGGGTAGTAAACTGAGCATTGAACCAGGCGATGTCCTGGTCATGCTGCTGCTGCTGGTGAGTGAGAAAACTGTCAAAATGAGCTAAGTCTTCGGCGCGATGATGCTCGTAGCGGGCGATGTCCTCAGAGTGTTGCTGCTCTTGGGCAGCAACATATGCATCAAATCTGGTCTCCCAACGATCAAATCTCGCTATCAACTGATCTACCGGTGAATGTTGGTGGAGAGGGGCAGGGTTAGGAAAGGGAGCTGGAGCGGGAGCCTCCTCCTCTCTAGCCTCCCGTGGTTCATCCGGGTGGAGACGAGTACTGTGAAGGTTGCTGAAAGAATTGTTCGAGTAGAAGAGAGTTGGGAAATTTGGTGGATTAGGATATTGAATTTGGTATTTGGTCTCAAGAACATAGGCTATGATATGTCCTAAGGCTAGATTTGGTTTTCTTCTGTGGCCTGGGTCGCGAATTGTTGTGAGATGATCAATGTAACGAAAGAATAGATCTGCAGTGTTAAATTCCCTATGTGCCATGATGTAGAAGGTAGTGAGGGAAAGTAGAGGGGTAATGTGGACACGGTCGCCGGCTTTTGGAATGACAGAGGTGCGAAGGACATGTTGGATTGTCCTAGCATCTCTGACTAGAGAGCTAGTCTCTCCAACATGGTAACGGGCATTGGTCTGGCGAAGAAAGTGGTTTGCCGTGGACCAGTCAAAATCAGGGTCAGGGGCAATAAGGTGCAGCTTATCTCCGGTGGTGGATAGCTGTAAAAGTTCAACACAGTCCTGATATGTGATTTCGACAGGGCGTCGATTCACATAGGAGGACAGGGCTGTGAAGGTAGAGTTTATGCGGAGGTTTGCAAAGAATTCTAACAGGAACTCAGAATTGAAAGGAAAAATAAGGGATAGGATGAAGCAAAGAGAAGTGTGGGCAAAGAGATCCATTACCGGGTAGGAAATGTGGGTCGGATTGATAATTCTTGAAACAGTAATTCCACATTCCTTATAGCGATGATAAGCGGCTTCATCTTCTGCTTCACGGAACCGAGGGTCAACCCTTGCCCTCGAGGAACTTCCAGAGGTCTGCCGGACGCGCTTCCCACCAGCCATATGAGAGAACTTTAAGCAGAAAATCAAAGGAGAAAGGATGAGTTGTGAGAAAACATGGCTGGATCGGCCTATATTTAAAGAATCGTCCATATCGTCCTGGCCGATCGCGAAATCGTCCAGGCCGATATGTGTCAATTATTACGTACAGGCCGATTGGTCAAAAAGGCGGTCCAATCGTCCGGGCCGATCAGATATCGGCCAGGCCGATTAGACACAGGCTATCGGCCCGAGGAGTCAGTCCGGACGACCGTTGAAAAAGCAGATCGTCCGGGCCGATGAGGTGTATCGTCCAGGACGATGCACAATAATTGATCGTACCGGCCGAAGTTAAAACGTTTTAAATGCTTGCCACGTGTATCGTCCAGGACGAACAGTGGATCGGCCCGGCCGATGGTCCAATAATGGATCGTCCGGGGCCGAATTTAAAGTTCAAAACGTACTGACACGTGGATCGTCCGGGACGGTCCAGTGTATCGGCCAGGACGATGCACATAGAATGCATCGGCCAGACAAATAAACTATCGGCCAGGACTATCACCAAGAGTTTGATCAAATCGTCCAGGACGATGATGTATCGGCCAGGACGATGAATTTCAGTAAGCACAGAAAAAGGTCAGCAGATGGATTTTGGAAAGAATTTTGTCCTATCGGCCAGGACGATAAAAATATCGGCCAGGCCGATGTGACTTGAAATTGAAATTAAGAAAGGAATGGTGATGATCAAGACCCTCAAAAATAAAACAAAAGAAAAGACAGTCAAAGACACACAAAAAATAAAAATAAAACAAACACCGAATATTTTTGGATTTTAATTTTTCTATTTTTTTTTTTTTTGTTTTATGAAGGCATCATATGAGAATTCTTTTCTTGAATTTAAATTTTTGAAGTTTCTAGGAGATCAAGAGGTTTAACAAAATCCAAATTAGAAGAAGATTGAAAAACTGATTCTATTAACCCTAGATCGGACATTCTTCAGGGTACAAAAAATCTCTTAAAAACAACAGAGTCCTAACTTGGAATAACACAAGAGGTTTTAAGAGATCAATCAAGACTTGTTAACAACTAAAGTATCTTATAAATAATAAACCAAAATAGTTTTTCTCAATCATGGAATTTGAAATCAAATCTTTGAATGTATCACATAATCAATGAGTTTTCTAAGTTTTAAGAGTTTTACCAAAGAGATCATAGCTTGCAATTAGTGGGCTAATTTTATGCCTCTTTTTACTTTTATTGGCTCTTTGAGCATCTTTTGATTTTTGATACACTTTTGTGTATTTTTCTTTTCAATTTGGCTTCATTGGCCTCTTTCCTTTTTGTCTTTTGCAAGCTAATAACTCTTTAATATACCCTTAAAGAAAAATACTTAGTTGTGAGTATATCCTCCAAATATTAGAGAATAGGGGCTCTCTCTCTAACATAGGGAAGAACAATTCACAACACAAAATCAAAATCACGTGATGACTGCAATGGTAAGATTTCAAAAGCTTGAATGATATCAAAGAATTTTGACTATTATGCATAAGATGATTTAATGTAGCAAGATTAGAACGATATCTTAAAAAACCATTGGTTAAACTGAGTTTAGACTTTTTGTTTTATAAAAGAAAAATCATGCCACTAAACAAGGTCAGAAGAAGGGAAAACATCAATAGTTTACTCTCTTTAGCTAATTTAAAAAAGCTAAACCCTATCTCCCAAAAAAAAACTCCAATTTTTAAAAGCTTGAAAAGTTTTTATCATACGGAAGCCAAAAATAAGGACCAAAAATAAAAACAAAAACAAACAATAAGCAAACTAAAGACAACAACAAAGTCAACACAAAAACTAAAAATAAAAGTCACACAAAAACTAACGATTTCAAGCAAGTGATAAAACAACGGATTTTAGCAATTGAGCTGCAAGCCTCCTTATGTTCAGTTATCCTATGCTCCCACGAGGTCTTTGGTGAGAGCACTCCTGCAAGACTCAACAACAGTCAGTTTTAGGAACCCAAACAGATTTGGGCTCCTTCTTAGGAAATATAGAGTGCAATGCAGATGTGGTATGTATTGAATCATGCATCTTAGGTCTCCACACCCAATGTGTACTACGGTGAACTGTGCAAGTGTGTGAGATGTGTCCTAACATGCCACAAGTAAAACATTGAACTCCAGGAAAAGGTTTTCTTAAATGGTTTGAGTAAAAATGCCTCTTCCTAGGTTCTGGCCTTTGATTAAAAGTTGGTGTCATCCTAGCTCTCTTACATGTATCCAAATCATTTTGAATTCTCAAATTAGTTCTTTTCAATGCATCATTCTCAATCCTCAAATTTTTCTCAATCTCTTTAGATTTCTTAAGATCATCATTAAGTGAGGTGTGTGAAGCTTTTAATGCATTGCTTTTATCAACTAATTCCAAATGCTTCTTGTTTAATTCATCAAATTCATCAAGGAGAGCCATGTGATTTGAATCAATCGTTGCATGATCTTTGAGAAAAACTTCATGCTCTTTTTGTAGATTTGAATGTTCTAATTTTAGGCTAGCATGAGTTTTCTTTAATTTCCTATATGATGCATGGATTTTTTCACAAATTTCAAATAATTCATCATAGGTTGGTCTACATACCTCTTCCTCATCACTTTGGTTTTCTCCCATGAAACACAAGTTTGTTGTTTCTTCCTCTGGTTCAGTCTCAGAGGAATCAGTGCCAGATTCTGCCCAGAAGCCTCTTTGGATTTTCTTCTTGTCCTTCCTAGACTTAGCTTTTTCCTCACCTTTTTCCTTTTCTTTGCTTGAATGTTCTTGAAGTGTAGGACAATCAGATCTTACATGTCCAGGTTTCCTGCATTCAAAACAAATAACATCAGAAGATCCTTTACTATGTTTATGATCCTTACCTTTTCTCCAACTTTGATGATGCTTTTGTTTCTTCCTTAGAAAGCTTTTGAATTGCCTTGTGATGAAGGCAACTCCATCGCTTTCAGACCCGGAAGATTCAGAATCCGATTTGTGTGCCTTCAATGCAATGGTTTTCTCCTTTTTCTTTTCACCTACATCAAGATTTCTTTGATTCACCCCTTGCTCGTAAGCAATGAGTGAGCCAAGCAAGTTATCAATAGAATAGGTGTTTAAATCTTTAGATTCAGTAATTGCAGTAATTTTTGCATCATAGGATGAAGGCAAGCATCTCAAAATCTTGTTAACTTTTTCATAGTTTGAAAGTTCTTTTCCTAGTGCATGCAATGAGGTAGCAATCTGAGTAAACCTAGTGTACATGTCAGAAATTGATTCATGAGGTTTCATACGAAAAAGTTCGTAGTCATGCAAGAGAATGTTTAAACGGGATTGTTTAACTTCATTAGTGCCTTCATAAGTAATGCATAGTTTATCCCAAATTTCTTTACCAGTTTTGCAAGTTGAAACACGCATGTAATCCTCAGATTTTAATGCACAGAAAAAACAATTCAAACATTTAGCATTTAGTTGAGTTAAATCTCGTTCATCAAAAGTCCATTCGGTAAAAGCAACTTCCGTTTTAAAACCGTTAATTTCACGAGAAGGTGGAGAATAACCTTCTTGAATAAGCATCCACATGCGATAATCAGTAGATTGTAAAAAAGTTGACATGCGAGTTTTCCAGAAATCAAAAGGTAGGTTATCGAACAGAGGAGGTCGGGTAATAGAATACCCTTCCGTAGTGTTGCGATTCCCAAAGTTAGACATGGATCAAATTCAAAAAGTTTTTAAACTTTAATTTTCGAAACAGGCTCTGATACCACTTGAAAGTTCGATGGGGATGTTAAGCCCTATGAACTTAGTCCCAAACTAACCAAGAGGGGGGGTGAATTGGTATTTTAAAAACTTCGTTTTTAAACAAAGAAATAAAGTAACATAAAACCAAATCACACCACGAAAATAATGCGGAATTAAATGTGCGGAAGCAAGAAAAGAAACACAGAGATTTATAGTGGTTCGGTCGACTCGACCTACGTCCACTCCTTGGAGGCACCCTCCAAGTATTGCACTACACAAAAAGTGACTCTCCTTTAGCCCCCCACGGCTAGGTGGAGAAACCCTCACAAGAACCTCCTTTTTGCCACCCCGGCAAGGCAGAGAACCTATCTCCTTTTGCTTCCTCCTGAAGCCGGCAGAGAACCAGAACCAACGGCACAACTCCTTACCTCTACCGACCCTTCCATGGACGAGAAACTCTAGACGAAGACGACGCAGAGAGATCCTTGAAGCAACCCTTGTGAAACCCCTCACAAGCTCCCCCTCACAAGATCCTCTCTCTCTCTTCTCTCTCTCTTTCTCTCCTCAAGGTCTTCTCAGGTCAAGGCAGCAGCCAAAGGTCTTTAAAAACGTTGAACAAGAGCTCTTTAAATAGAAGAGCTTCAAAAGAGCTCATTAATTGCAAGTTGCCGACTTTATCGTCCAGGCCGATCTGGACATCGGCCTGGCCGATCAGTACAAATTAATGAAGATCGGCCAGAGCATAGCCCTGGATGCCAGATTGGACGATTAAAAATTAGCTTGATCGTCCAGGCCGATATTACGATCGTCCTGGCCGATCAGTTCAAATCAGACGAAAATCGTCCTGACAATAGCCCTGAATATGGGCTGGCCGATATTGATCGTCCTGAAGTAACTTAAGGTTTTGACTAGATCGGCCTGGCCGATCTTGCGATCGTCCAGGACGATATGATCGTATCAATCATCCTTAATTACTTCCTTGATTTCCTGAACAATTATGGCATAATTTGTTAATATCGTCCAGGCCGATACAAGGATCGTCCTGGCCGATAATTTAAAGATATGCTATACCATACTTGTCTATGGCGGCTACTTCTTTCTGTTTTGAGCTTATCGTCCTGGCCGATACACGTATCGTCCAGGCCGATCGGTTAACGTTGGCTGCCTTAATCAAGAATCCTTAATTAGACTTTCTGTTTTAAGCTGATCGTCCAGGCCGATCAAAGATATCGGCCTGGCCGATATGAGTAAAAACAGAATTTCTAATTCTCTCAAGTGTGTGTGTGAAGGGTTACAAAGTATCAGTCTTTTTGACTATTACAAGAGGACTCAAAAGGTAAAAAACAAAAGTACAGACTGACTCAACCCTAAACCTACGCATTCCTGAACTTGGCTCCTTTTTGATTGTCCGATCGTTGATTCCTGAAAAGTTAGAAGCAACAAGCTATCCAAGAAAAGCAGTGTTTGTCAATCATCAAAACATAAGACATGAAAAATAGATTTGCAACATAATCACCCTATTGACTTCATACCATTCGAATTTCTTTTCACTCATTAGGGTATTGGCTCTATATCCCTCAGTTCTTAAGTTCAAAAATGCACCAAGGTCGTGCTTGGTGATCTCAACTTTTTGCTTAAAAACATAAGAACTAATGGTGGAGTGGTCAGAATTGAAACTCATGTTCGCTAGAAAGTAGTGGTAGGTTTACTTGTTGTAGAAGTGGACGAGAGAAAGAATGAAATGAAATTGGGTTGAGGCGAAGAGGTGCATTACCCAAAATTTCAACTCAGTTTGAATTAGAATGCGAGATGGAGTGATTTTGGCGGATGCAAAACGAGGAAAATATTCCTCATTCGCCTTAGAAAGAAAGTTGTCTGGGGCATTCCTATTTGGTTTCTTCACCAACACCTTTTGTCTCTTACTTGAGGAGGCCATTGTTGATTTGAAGTAGAAAGGGATTGAAAATGAAGTTTGGAAGTGTGATTGTTAAGTTAGAAAGCCTTCATATTTAAAGAAAAACGATACGTTCGTCCTGGACGAAAAATCATCGTTCGTCTGGATGAAATAATTTCATACAGACGATCCAATTTGTCCAAAATGTAACGACTTTTCGTAATCAACATAACTTACGATGCGTCCCATCGTACAGGCTTTTTGACTTGACCGATCGTACAAACGAAAAATTTTCGTACAGACGATCAAAAAGTAAATCGTTTTAATGTCTCTTGAAAACCGTCCCCTACAATGAACCGACACATGTTCGTCTGGACGAACGAAAACTTCGTACAGATGAAGTCCAATTAATAACTGTCTTATCCACTCAACCGCTCCATTCAATCGTCTCGACGTTTGAGAAAAAAAATATTTTCGTCCTGAACGATCGTCCGATCGTACAGACGATCTAATTAAAAATTGCTCTCAAAACGGTTAAAATTCGTGCAAACTGTTCTTTCACATATCGTCCCGTACGAAAGCATTTTCGTCCCGGACGATTTCCTCCAAAAATTTTTAATTTTGATTTTTTAAATTAAGAAAAACAAACTAAACATTAAAAAAAAAAACATAAAACATAAAACAAAAACATTGACCCAAAACAATTCATTCAAAACACACAAAATTTCACAAAATAAAAAAAACAAAACACAACAAATATCAATGTTGCAAAGACATTTTGTTTAGGCATTCAAATCAATAACACCAAGCCTTGTTCTTAAAGTACTGAAGGTATCAAAGGCTAAAGGTTTTGTAAAAATGTCTGCAATTTGATTTTCAGTTGAAACATGTATGAGTTCAATTTCTCCTTTGGATACATGATCCCTTATGAAATGATGCCTTATATCAATGTGTTTGGTTCTAGAATGTTGAATAGGATTTTTGGAAATACAAATAGCACTAGTATTGCCACAATAAATTGGAATAGTGCCTATTGTTAATCCTAAATCAATCAACTGTTGTTTTAACCAAAGTACTTGTGCCACACAACTTCCTAATGCAATGTATTCTGCTTCTGCAGTAGATAGTGCCACTGAATTTTGTTTTCTACTAGACCATGAAACTAATGAATTTCCAATGAATTGACATGTTCCAAAAGTGCTTTTCCTATCCACTCTACAGCCTACAAAGTCAGAATCTGAGTAACCAATAATTTCAAATGAAGAGCTAAACTTAGGATACCAAATCCCTAAGTTTTGAGTTCCTAGTAGATATCTTAAAATCCTTTTCACTGCTGTCAAATGCGATTCTTTTGGATCTGATTGAAATATAGCACATAAACAAACACTGAACATAATATCTGGTCGGCTAGCAGTCAAGTAAAGTAAAGATCCAATTATCCCTCTAAATTTCTTTTGATCAACAGATTTTCCCTTAAGGTCCTTATCCAATTGAACTGAAGAACTCATTGGTGTACTAATAGGTTTAGCATTGTCCATTTCATATTTTTTTAGGATGTCCTTAATATATTTAGTTTGACTAAGAAAAGTACCTTCCTCAAGTTGCTTAATGCTAAATCCTAGAAAGTAATTTAAATCTCCCATTAGACTCATTTCAAATTCACTACTCATTGTTTTAGAAAAATCATCACAAAGATGTTTATTTGAAGATCCAAAGATGATATCATCCACATAAATTTGAACAATAAGTATATCCTTTCCAATTTTTCTTAAAAAGAGAGTTGTATCCACACTTCCTTTTTCAAAAGATCTTTCAAGTAGGAATGTGCTCAACCTCTCATACCAAGCCCTAGGTGCCTGTTTCAATCCATATAATGCCTTTTTTAATTTGAAAACATGATATGGAAATTTAGAATTTTCAAAACCTGGAGATTGTTCTACAAAAACATCTTCCTCAATTACCCCATTTAAAAAGGCACTTTTGACATCCATTTGAAATAATTTAAAACCTTTAAAACAGGCAAAGGCTAGTAAAACCCTAATTGCTTCAAGTCTAGCTACAGGGGCAAAAGTTTCCTCAAAATCTATTCCTTCAATTTGATTATACCCCTTAGCTACTAATCTAGCCTTATTTCTAATGACTACTCCTGAGTCATTCATTTTATTTTTGAACACCCACTTGGTTCCAACAATACTTTGATCTTTTGGCCTTGTAGTTACTTCCCAAACTTTATTTCTTACAAATTGATTTAACTCTTCTTGCATGGCCAATATCCAAAATTCATCAGAAAGTGCTTGATCAATGTTAGTGGGTTCAATAGTTGAAATAAAAGCTGAATGATTGACTTCCTTGTTTAATCCACGCCTAGTTCTAACACCCTCACTTGGTTCATCTATAATCAATTCCTTTGGGTGGTTTTTAGAAAATCTTAAATCTCTAGGCAAAGGGTCTTCTCTTTCTAAAATTTCTTCCACATTTTCTTCCAAATTTAATCTATCAATCTTTTGGGAGTTTTCTTCAATTTCTTCTTCAACAATATTTGGCTCTTCCATGTTTCCATTTTCATCAAATACAACATGTGTGGTTTCTTCAATGACTAAAGTTCTTTTGTTGAATACTCTATAAGATTTTCCAACACTTGAATATCCAACAAAAATTCCTTCATCTGATTTTGGATCAAATTTTCTTAAGGCAGATTTTCCATTATTATGTATGAACACCTTGCAACCAAATACATACAAATGAGACAAATTTGGTGTTCTACCTTTTAGTAACTCATAGGGTATTTTATTCAAATTTGATCTCACATTTACCCTATTCAGAACATAGCATGCAGTGCTAACCGCCTCAGCCCAAAAATATCTAGGAAGCGAGTATTCTGCTAACATTGCTCGGGCGGCTTCTATTAATGTTCTGTTCTTTCTTTCAACTACTCCATTTTGTTGAGGAGTTCTAGGTGCAGAAAAATTGTGATCAATCCCTTTTTCTTTACAAAAATTTTCAAATCTTTCATTTTCAAATTCTCCTCCATGATCACTTTGTATAGAAATTATTTCACATCCTAGTTTTCTTTGTATCCAAGTTGAAAAATTTCTGAATTCCTCAAATGATTCACTCTTATGAAAAAGAAATTTAACCCAGGTGAATCTTGAAAAATCATCTACTATAACAAATCCATATACCTTTCCTCCTAGACTTACAATGCTTACAGGTCCAAAAAGATCCATGTGAAGAATTTCTAAAGGTTTACTGGTCCTAAGATCTTTATTGGACTTAAAAGAGGACTTCACTTGTTTTCCTAATTGACATGCATCACATAGATGGTCCTTGGTAAAGTCTAGTTTAGGTATTCCTCTCACCAAATTCTTTTGGGTAATTTTTCTAAGATTTTTCATACTAGAATGACAAAGTCTCCTATGCCAAAGCCATGATTCATCAGAAACAGTTTTCAAACAAAAAGCAGTAGGAGATTGAATACAATTTAAATCTAGCATGTAGACATTGTTTACCCTTTTTCCATTTAAAACAATTTTCCCATTTAGGCTAATTATGCAGCTAGTAGGTAAAAATTTTACATTATAGCCCTTATCACATAGCTGACTTATACTAAGCAAATTCTGTTTTAAGCCTTCAACTAATAACACATTGTCTATGAAAAAGTTTTTCAAATTTCCAATCATACCTGATCCAACCACTTTCTTTGTGGTATTATCTCCAAGTGTAACCTTGCCTCCACTCCTGGCTTCCAGCGTTATGAATTGAGCAGTATCTCCAGTCATGTGCTTTGAACATCAGCTGTCCAGGTACCATATACTCTCACGAGGTCTTGTGTGAGAGTATACCTGCAAAAATCTCAAATGTTAGACCTGGGAACTCAAACTAGTTTGGGTTCACCTTTATGAAATTTATAATCAGATGTATGTATGATATGTCTAGGTTTATGCATCTTAGTTCTCCACACCAAATTAGTTTTCATCTTTAAAGTGCAGGTGTGAGATATATGTCCCAAAAATCCACAATTGTTACATTTAACATTAGGAAAAATATTCCTATATTTTCTTTCATATGATTGTCTTCTAAGGAATTTCATGAATTTTGGATAATATTTAGGATTTGTAAAATCTTCAAGTTTAGGGGGGTTCCTATTATCCTCGAGAGCTCTTATAGTGAGTTTGTAAAATGAATTCATATCTTCTAAGATTCGATTGGTATAATTGATTCTATATGTCTTGCTCTCAGATTCATCCTTAAAATTATCCTTAAAATTCTTGAATTCTTTTTCAAGTTCAGCATTGGATGATTTTAAATTCTCAAAATTTTTATTCAAGTCATCATATTCATCAAGTAGTTTCATGTGGTTGTTATCAATTAAAGCATGATCTTTCCTAAGGATTTCGTGTTTCTTATTAAGCTCTTCCAATTCTAAAACTACACTAGCATGCATCTTTTTCATTTTCCTATATGCATCATGCAAGTGTTCAGAAACTTCAAACAATTCATTATAGGTTAAATCACATACCTCTTCATGATCTGATTGTTCAGCATTATCTGCCATCAAGCAAAGGTTGGTGACTTCTTCTTCTTTTTCAGTCTCAGATGAGTCTGAAGCTGAGTCCGCCCAAAAAGCCTTTTGAAACTTCTTCTTGCCCTTCTTTACCATTGGTTTCTCCTCTACCTTCTCCTTGCTAGGAGTGACTTTGAGTTTTGGACAATCAGTCTTTATATGACCTGGTTTCCTGCATTCATAACAAATCACTTCATTAGAAACCTTGCCATTTCTGTTATACTTACCTCTATTCCATTGTTGGCGTCTCTTCTGCTTCCTCTTTAAAAAGCTTCTGAATTGTCTAGTCATTAGTGCAATATCGTCTTCATCCTCAGGTTGTGAGTGTTCACTTTCGGACTCTTCCACATTTAGTGCAATATTCTTGTCCTTTCTTGGTTCACCTGCATCAATCTTTCTTTGACTTACTCCTTGCTCGTAAGCAATGAGTGAACCAAGAAGATTGTCAATGGAATAAATGTTCAGATCTTTAGATTCTGTAATTGCAGTAATTTTAGCATCGTATGCAGTAGGTAAACAACAAAGAATCTTATTGACCATTTCAGCATTAGTTAATTCCCTACCAAGTGCATGCAAAGAGGTGACAATTTGAGTGAATCTTGTGTACATGTCTGAAATAGATTCATCAGGTTTCATGCGAAATAATTCATAGTCATGTAACAAGATATTGAGTCTTGATTGCTTAACCTCATTTGTCCCTTCATAAGTTATATAAAGTCTATCCCATATGTCCTTTCCGCTTTTACAAGTGAAAATTCGCATGTAATCTTCAGATTTTAAAGAACAAAAGAAGCTATTTAAACATTTCGCATTTAATTGTGCTAAGTCACATTTTTCAATAGTCCAATCTGCATAGGGTGTCTCTACCCTAACTCCATCAACTAATCTAGTTGGTTTTGAGTAACCTTCCTGGACTAGCATCCACATGCGATAATCAAGTGACTGTAAGAAAGTAGACATGCGTGTTTTCCAAAAATCAAAAGGAATATTGTCAAACAGTGGAGGTCTAGTGATAGAGTAACCCTCAGGTGTGTTTCGGTTTCCAAATATAGCCATCTATGTTAATCAAAAAGTAGTTCAAACTTATGATTTTGAAACTATGCTCTGATACCACTTGTTGAGTCCAGTAATTAGGTTGTTAAGCCTAACTAAATGTCTCACGGCTACCAAGAGGGGGATGAATTAGTAGTTTAAAAAATTTTAAACCCTCTTTTAAAGATTAAGTTAAACCGAAATAAAATTTTCTTTAAAAGTTTGTAGAAAAATATTTTTCAACCACAGAGTTGTTAAAGTTGAAATTTAAAATGCGGAAACGTAAAAACAATAAAGTAAATGACACCAGATTTATAGTGGTTCGGTCTATAATCAGACCTACATCCACTTCTCAGAGGCACCCTCTGAGTATTGCACTAAAACCAATAGTGACTCTCCTTTAGCACCCACAGCAAGGCGGAGAAGCCTTTACAACACACTCTTTTCACCACTACCCGGTGCGGCAGAGAACCGTCGTCCTTTTACACAATCCACAGTGCTGGCAGAGAACCTTCGTCCTTTTACACTCTCCTAGTGTGGGCAGAGAACCCTACGGCTGTTCACACTCTCCAAGTGTAGGCAGAGAACCTTTCCGCTGTTCACACTCTCCAAGTGTAGGCAGAGAACCCTCGTCCTTTTACACTCTCCTAGTGTGGGCAGAGAACCCTATGGCTGTTCACACTCTCGAAGTGTAGGCAGAGAACCTTTCCGCTATTCACACTCTCCAAGTGTAGGCAGAGAACCCTACGGCTGTTCACACTCTCCAAGTGTCAGCAGAGAACCGGATCTCCTTGACTGATCTTCTCACAAGAATCTAGAAGGAAGAAGGAAAAGAGTGAAGAAATCTAATTTCACAAGTAGAGACTCTTACCTTTATAATCTAAGAGAAGCCTTCTCGCTCCAGTGGTAGGAATCCTCCTTTGAATGCTCTCTTCCACTCTCTCCTTGGCTATTCTCTCAAGAGGCATAAAGATCAAATGACAAAAAGATTGGGTGGCAGTCTAATTTGGACTATTTATAAAAAAGACAAGAAAAACCGCCCAAAAACTGTAAGTTTTCAATTCTGTACGCAGTGGATCGTCCTATACGATCCTGGATCGTCCTGGACGATTTTACTTAAACGATCTGAAACGACCCTATTTGAATATGTGTACGAAATGACTTCGTACAGATGATCGTCCTGTACGAACTAGATTCGTCCAGTACGAACGGTTATTACTAGGTCGGTTCTAGAAACTGCTGAAAACTGTTCTAAGTCGGTTAATCGTTTGGACGAAATTTTTTTCGTCTGGACGAAAATTTTCCAGAGACCCGATCGTCCTGGACGATTATTTATTTCGTCTGGACGAAAATATTTCAGAGGACCAATCGCCACGAACGATAATTTATTTTCGTATGGACGAAAAATTTCCAGAGACCTGATCGTCCGGTACGATCTTTAATTTCGTCTGGACAAAAATTTTCCAGAGGACCGGTCGCCTCGTACGATAATAAAATTCGTCTGGACGAAAATTTTATAGAGAACCAATCGTCCGGGACGATAATTAATTTCGTCCTGGACGAATAGGACTTAGAAAATTTTTTTGAGCAAGTTCCTATTCGTTCCATGTGCTCTATAGGAGATAACTGACGGATCGTCCAGTACGATAAAATATCGTCCCGTACGATCAGTATAAAATTTTATGATCTCCTTATGTGTGTGTGTGTAAATTTTTTTTATTCACTCAATTACAATCACTCCCTTTCAAAATTAATTCAAAGAAAAAATGCATGTTGAATTTCTCATGTTTAATTTGATTTGAAGTTATCGTAGTCTGGAGTCTGATTTTCCTGAAATGTTAGTACACACAAGAGAAATTGCAAATCTTCTAAAATTGTTAGGAGATAACTACACATTTGAACAATAATGTTTGGAATCATCAAAACTACATAAGTTGAAAAAATATAAATCATTCAAATAGCAACTATTCTAACAATTTTTACATCATCTGCAATCATGTCGTGTGTTATTAATAAAAAATTTATCTTATATGGATTTTATGATGAATAATAAAACTTGTGCTAATACTTTTTTCATTTCAACATGTTGTGAATGAATTAGATAAAGCCTCAGTAGAAAGTAAGGATGATAGGAAGTTCATTCAGGTTAACACAAATGAAGACATTTTTGGTGTGGAAAAGGTAATTTGGAGGAAGGAGAATTGAATAATACTGGTATAGGCATGAATACTAAGGAAATTATGGAAGAGGGTTATGACTTTGAAGATGGAGAGCTACCTCGGGAGGTAAGGCAGGCAGGTATTTCTAAACACATGAATGATATCAATATTGGTAGTAAGTTTTATCAAAATTCTCTTTAATATAGCAATACCTTTACTGATACAGAGGATATGGATATTGTGGAAAAATGTTTCGCTAAAGATGATAATGACACTAGTTATACCAAGTTTCAAAATAGGAAGAATAGGAAAAATAAAAAAAACATAATTTTACAATCTCCTAGGATAACCCATTCTCAAACTACTCATTAACCATTTTTTATGTTTAAATCTATTATTTGGAATGTTAGGAGTATTGGGTGCCCCTCCTCTACGTTTAGGGTTAAGAATTTATACTGTATTCATAATATTTCTATTCTTGTTTTACTTGAACCTCTTGTTACTTCTACTAAATTACTCCTTATTACTAGATTTTTGGGTTTTAATCATTCTGTGCTAATTAATCCAATAAGATTTGTATGTTTTGTAAAGATCCTATCATGATTGAGGTTATTAGGGATTTTACTCAAGTTTTATATTGCAATATTGAATTTTTAAATTTAAATGTTATGCCTCTTTAGTGTATGCTTCTTCTTCTCATATTATTAGAAAACAATTATGGGAACAACTCACTAATTTCCACTATATTATTAGTTTGCTCTGGTTAGTTTGTGGTGATTTTAATACTATTTCTAACCCTTTTGAGCATATTGGGGGCTCTACTTCTCTATCATTCTATGGAGAATTTCAGTAACATGATTTTGGACTGCAACTTAGTAGACATTGGCTTTTTTGTAATAATTTTACTTGTGGTAACTTATGATAACATTTGGATCATGTGCTTTTTAATGATAGTTGAATTAACTCGTTTGATTATATTTGTATCGAACATCATAGAAGAACTCTTTCTGATTATTCACTTAATTTGATTAGCCTCAAGACTAGGCATGTGGTTCCTACCAACAACTTTAGATTTCAAAATATGTGGTTACTTTATGACTCTTTTTTTAACATGATTCGGGAGAACTAGCATGCTCCTTTGCATACTGATAACTCTATTATTGGTATGAACAGATTATGGTTCAAACTTAAAAGACTTAAGCATAAAATAAATTGGTGGAATAGAAATGTGTTTAAAAATGTTTAACAAATATTCTTACTACTAAAGATAAAGTGAGTACTATAAAGCATAATTGCTAATTGTATCCATCTAATGATAATTTCAATTTTCTTTGTGAGGTTAAAGATTGCCTTTTCAAATTACAAGTCAAGGAGAAAGATTTTTGGAAATAAAAAGAGGCTACTAAACACATTGTTGAATGTGACAATAACACTAAATATTTTCATGCGTTGGTCAAGAGAAATCGTGCTAAAAATTACATTGATAAAATAACTCATGTTGATGGTTCCTACACTGAGGATGTTGAAGAAATTGCTAATTTGGCGGTTGAGCACTTTCATAATCGTCTCAACAAGGATTTTAATCCTATTATTAATAACCATAGTGTCATCCCTAATCTCATTTCTTAGGATGATAATTATTTTCTTTCTAAACCCCCTACTTTAGAGAAAATCAAGGAGATTATTCATGATATGAATGCTCATAATGTGGCTGGGCCAGATGATTTTACCACTAAGTTTTTCCAGAAAGCTTGGTATACTATTAGTAATGATCTTTATGCTATTTTTTTAGATTTTTTTATTGGTCAAAATATTCCCAAGTTTCTCACTTCCACCTCTATTGTTCTCATTCCTAAAAAAATTCTGTTAGTAATTGGAATGATCTTAGACTTATAAGTTTATGCACTTTTTTAGTAAGTTGATTTCTAAAATTCTTATGAATCTTTTAACTCCTCTCCTACCTAAAATTATTTCTCCTTATCAAATGGGGTTTGTTAAGGGTCGGGCTATTTCTGATAACATTCTTTTGACCCAAGAGTTTTGTCATGACCTTGATGTTAGGGTGAGAGGTGGTAACATCATTTTGAAATTAGATATCACCAAAGCTTATGACAATATTAATTGGAATTTTCTTTACAGTATTTTGCATATGTTTAGTTTTAATTCTATTTTTATTAATCTCATCAGAAATTGCATTGAAGGATTTTTTTTCTATTATTGTGATGGAAAAAACATTGGATTTTTTAAATCCTCTCATGGCTTAAGACAGAGTGATCATATCTCTCCTGCACTTTTTATAATTGCTGCTGAGTATTTATCTAGAGGTATTTCCAACCTCTTTGAAAATCATCCTAATCTTTATTTTAAAACTTTGGGTGATTTTTCTATTTGTCATTTATATTTTGCTGATGATTTTATTGTCTTTACTAATGCTTCCTTAAACATGATAAATAGGCTTATGTTTTTTTTTCCAAAATTTTGAAAATGTCAGTGGGCTTTCTTTGAACAAGAATAAGAGCTACTTTATTACTTCCAACAAAGTGCCTCATGATTGTATTATTGGTATTAAAGTCCTTACTGGTTTTGTGCAAGGTTATTTACCTATTAAGTGCCTCAATGTTCCTCTTTTCAAAGGTAGGAATAAAACTTTTCTCTTTAATGATTTGATTACTTCTGTTCATAACAAGCTTATATCTTGGGATTCTAATTTCTTGAGTTTTTGGGGTAGATTGACTCTTATTAGAAGTGTTCTTTGTTTTCTTCCTATTTATATATTCCAAACTCCTCAAACTACTTGTGCGGTCTGCAATAGAATTGATAAATTATTTAATAATTTTTTTTAAAAGGGGACCAACAATAATTCTAAAATTATTCGGTCCTCTTGGGACAAATTTTATGGTGTTTTGGAAGAGGGAGCTTTGGGTTGTAAGAATATGTATGATTTAGCTTATTCTTTTTCCTTCAAAATGTGGTTCAACTTTCATGCTAAAGTGAGTCTTTAGACTAAGTTTATGTATGCTAAGTATTGTGTGGGTAAGCACCCTACTATGTGTTTTTATAATAAAGGTGATTCTAAAGTGTGGCAGAGACTTTGCAATATTAAATGGGTTGTTGAGCCCCACATTAAATGGAGTCTTCGTGGTGGTAACATCTTTTTTAGGCAATATCATTGGCTGGGGGCTCATTCTATTGAATCTATTATCAATACTACTTCCACTGCCATGATTAACGTGAAATATTTCATTACTGAGAACTATTGTGATTATCATAAACTTGTTGATTTTATTCCTGAGTCTATTATTCAACAAATTTTGAGCCTTTTGCTTAACACTGATTTTGATGATTTATTATTATGCAATCTTTCTAATGATGCGAGTTTAAGATTAAAGGAAGCTTGACATGCCTTCAAATCTAAGAACGATACCACTAACATTTTTTCTATGATTTGGCATAAAGTATTCCTTCAACTGTTGCTATTTTCATTTGGAGAATTTTGCATAAGTTCATTCCCACTGATGATAACTTAATTAAAAGAGGTTTCATCTTAGCTTTCAAATGTCAATGTTGTTATCATGTGGAGAACATGAACCATGTTTTTCTTTATGGTCCTATAGCTATTAAAAATTGGACTTATTTTAATGATATTTTTAGATTAAATTATTTCAGTACTAATTTGTCTATTAATGATATGCTTAACTCTTGGTTTATTAAGTCTAAAGGCCACATTAAAATGTTATTCCTTCTCTTATTTTGTGGTATTCATGGCTGGATAGAAATAATTCTCTGTTTAATGATATTGGTATGAACCATCATAGAATTATTAAGAATGTGAAAGATAAGGTTTTGAGACTCTTTTCAGTTAATTTTCTCTCTAGCAAGAACTTTAAGAACTACTTCTTTGTGGCTCCTAACTTGGGTCTCTCGTTGGAGGGTGGACATATTTTTACCAAGCTTAGGCTTATTTACTGGATCAAACCCCTTAATAATACCTATAAGGTCAATGCATATGGCTCTATCAAAGAGTCCATCTCGAGTTATGGTGGTATTATTATGGATGTTTATGGGAATGTTATTATGGCCTTTGTGGGCCCTTTACATAAATGTTCTGTTAATTATGCTGTGCTTTCAACTATTCTTCATGTGCTTAGATTATGTATCTCTCTTGACATTCCTAACATTTGTATTAAATTTGATGTTATCTATAGTATTTATTGTTTAAATAACACTGATGATAATGTGTGTAATCCAAATCTTTTTTTATCTTGTTAAGAGATTAAGCAGATGTTGATCTTTGTTTTGTTAATTTCACCATGTCTCATGTGTTTAGAGAAGGGAATGCTTGCGTTGATTGGCTTGCTAATTTTGGGTATAATTTGGATTGTCTTATTGATTTCTCTACCTCCAACTTACCTACTTCTTTAAAGGGTCTTTTAAGATTAGACAAAATTGGTCTTCCCTATGTTAGATATTAGCTGTTTGCTTTGATTGGAGCCCATGAATCCTTTGTTTATTGATGTGGGTGGTTCCTTCTGCTTTGCGGGTTAGTGGTTTTCCAATTTTGGACTGTTCTCTAGCTTTGTTTGTTTCATTTTTATTTCTAAGTTCATCCCCTTGTGCTACTCATCTTTTCCTAGGTTAGTCTTCCTCGGGTTAACTTTCTATGGGGTTCTCTGCATCATGTCGCTTGGTAAGTTTGGTGGCGTGCTTATGACTTTCACATGGTTACCCTCTACTGTGGATTCCTCTGCTTTCAATGCGATTGTTATCTTCTTTTGTCCTCTTCTTCTCCTAGTCTTTTGGGAGTGCTTTTACGATTCTTTGGCTGGTAGCATCCTTTTTGCATTTTGCCTTTATGGTCTACTTCCTTACTTCATTCAACAATTTCTTGAGCTTTGTTGGGTCTTGGTTTTAACTGGAGTGTGATTTGGGTTTTGGTTTTGATGGAATTTTAGGTTCTATTTTTCTAAGCTTGGGAGGCCATTTATTCTGTTATGCTGCTTGGTTTTGGACTAATTTTTCCATTATCTGTTGGTTGTTTTGGAACTGGTATTTCATGGAGCATTATAGTGGCACCTTTTGCAATTTACTTTACTTATAATCTTTTATGATTGAGTTCTTTGTTTTTTTTCTCTTATCTAGGAGGTGTTTTTCTGTCTACCTTAAGGTTGCTATGCAATTGTGCCTGTTCTATATTTTGGGTCTTATGGTTTCCTATTTTGATTTCTTAGTGAATCATGACTCTTGCGGGTTTGTAGTTGCAGTTCAGGTCTGTTATTCTGGGAGATGGTTAGTACTTTTTCATCTCTTTGTGGTTGAGGTTGCTAATTTCTATAATTATGTTGGTTGGTGGCGGAATACCTTTTCTTATTGTTATCATATGAGTTTGATGGATAATTGCTCAAGTTATTGTACTTTATACCCTTTGTACATTTTTAATATTGCTTCTCACCTATTTTTGTAGGACTTTTTTAGTTCAGGTTGTCTGAATGTTGGAGCTTTGGTTGGGAAGGTGATGCTGAAAGTTATTCTTTGGATCTTTCTTCTTTTTTTAGGGCTCATTCTTGTACACTGTAGATTATACCTAGGTTTTTCGTACTTTCGTTCGGCAATGAACTCAAGCTCTTATAATTTTTTGCTTTCTTTTTGTAGCTCTTTTGAGCCTTACTAAGCTTGATGTCCCTTTAAGGACTTTATATTGTTTTTCTTAATTAATGTGTAGGCCCCTCTATGAGTTTTCAAAAACAATAATGGCTAAAAAGACCAACAGGTCACCAAAACCTACAATTGAATTCAAAACATAGTAAATGAGCAATATGCATGTCAATAGTCAAATCATAACAGCAGCATTTATATGACCATTAAATCAATACAAACATAATAAAATTGTACAACACAAAAGATAGTAAATCAGTACGAGTCTTAAATTATTAAAGCAATTTTCATATCAATACTATAATCAATAGAGAAATCGTATAGAGCAATAAAATTAAATCATCAATGAAGACTGTCAAAATCAAATCAATATAGTAAAATTATATAAGAGTATACACATGTTATCCAGTTATTTTATATTAGTATTAAATCAGTATCCTAATCACATACTCAATATGTCATATATATCACATGCTCAATGTATATATCATATTTTTTGTATCAATAAATCAATAATAGTATTAGCAATAAATCCATACAGTAATATAAATAATGCCTTAATAATATTCATTTCAATTGTCACATTAAATAAGTAAGAATTATGACTATCACAGTATTTTTCATTATTGTAACAATATTAGTAAACTATTGGCTCAATAGACAGAGTCGTCACCCTTTGCCCGTCGGCATAGTAATCATCTCTTTATAACTTACAATTAGTATATCACGTGAATCAGTAGAGAATAACACTAAAGCATAATATTTAAAGGAAAGTTTGTTAACCCATCATCCTTTATAAATCAATCAGTCTTCAACCAATAAGTCAATAAGTCTTTATTTATCTTTTACACAAATATTATTATCATA
This sequence comes from Dendrobium huoshanense, assembly GCA_016618105.1. NCBI lineage: Eukaryota > Viridiplantae > Streptophyta > Magnoliopsida > Asparagales > Orchidaceae > Dendrobium > Dendrobium huoshanense. Next base: position 71,713,686 of record CM028344.1, on the reverse strand, counting down.
GTACTATAATAGTAAAAATGACCAGCTATTATTTAATCACATATTCATATTCATTTTTAATGCATTGTAGTAAATAAAACATAATTAAGCTAAATTTAAAAAAATATCAAAATCTCATAATGGTAGAAAATAAAAATCATACTAAGCAAAAATTCATATTTTCAAAATTTAACTAAATTACCAAATATTGTATAAAATAATATTCTAAGGTTTTAGTTAAACTAAATTACTATTTTTAGATGTTAAATTAAATTTTTGAGTAGATATTTTTAGATGTTTAATTAAATTTTTGACTAGACAAAAATTAATATATTTTTAAAATTACTAGATGAAAATCTAATATAAATACTCAAAATATTCATAATCTCAATCTCTATAATTTATAAAAAGTTATGAATTGAAAGTTTTATCAATACAAAATTATTCTCTTTTTTTATAACCAAAATGTAAATTTGATCAAAAAAATATCAAAAATACAAAATCCTTGAAATCAGAAATAGGGTCAAGTTTCCTTACAAGTAGACAAACAAATCTCCCAATTGGGTCTACTGATAAAAATCGCTTTGAGACCTCTAAATATAGATTTCTCTTTTCTCTCTTCTCTTTCTCTCTTTTTTTCTCTAAAACTTTCTTTGTTACTAAAAATGAATAGGTATAAGGGATTATTAAATAATGCATTAAGATATATAATATTATATAGTATAATAATTTAATATAACTATTTATTTTAATCAATTTATTTTAGTATAAAATCCTGAGCGAGTTCAGTCCAAAGCTCTTCACCTGCTGCCGCTCGAATTCCTACTTTTGGTGGTTATTTGGCCAAGACATCTGAAGGGGAACTATTCACCTTCATCCACTCAAGTTATTGAATCTTGATTAGGTTGTTAAACCTAAGCTAATATCCTAAGGCTAACAAAGAGGGGATGAATTGATAATTTTAAAAAGTTAGTCTTGGATTAAAAAAATTAAAAACCTTTAAAGATTTGTAGCAAGTTAATTGATAATACTTAAAAACAAAATTTTCAACCACAAAATAAAAACTTGTATTAAATAAAATGCAGAAATTTAAATGACACAAAGATTTATAGTGGTATGGTCAAACACAACCTATACACTCCCTGAAGACTCCCTCTTCAGGTATTGCACTATTACCAAAAGTGTCTCTCCTTTTGCCCCCACAACAAGGCGAAGAAGCCTTTATAAAACTCTCTTCCATCAATCTCCGGTGAGGTAGAGAACCGTCATCCTTTCACACTCTCCAAGTGTAGGTAGAGAACCGTCATCCTTTCACCCTCTCTAAGTGTCGGTAGAGAATCATCGGCTGTTAACACTCTTTAAGTGTCGACAGAGAACCGTCGTTCTTTTACTCCCTCCAAGTGTCAGTGGAGAACTAGATCTTCTTCAAAGATCTTCTCACAAGTAATCTAAAAATACAAGAGGAAGAGTGAAAAACATAAATCACACAGAGATCCTTACCTTTGAGTAACCTTGTGAACTCTTTACACTCCACTAGCAAAAACTCTCTCTCAAACACTCTCTCACACTCTCTCTTTCAATTGCCCTTGAAAAATCACGAAGACAAGACTTTTTATGTTAGTTTTTAATGGACCTTTTATACAAAAGACACGAAAAATCATCCAGAAAATTGAATTTTATAATTTTGAGCCTACACGATCATACAGTACGATCGAATTTCATATGTACAAATAGTTCAAATACTATTGCGTACGAACCTGTTGTGAATTAGTACAAAATCATTTTATACCCGATCATCGTCCAATACGAATCAAGTTCATCCGGGATAAACAGTTAGAAAATTTTAAAAATTTGTCTATACGAAAAAGAACCCTAATATTTCATACTTTGTATGGCATACGTATGATGACATCATCATCCAGTACGATTAGTTATAAAAATTTTTCAAATTCGTCTGAACGAAAAATCGAGACTAAATGGGACCTCATAATTTTGTACTATGGAAGGCATGTATGAGCTGGGTTCATACAGTACAATCCATACTTAGAAAAAAATATTTTTGAGTGAGGATGGACCCATCAATATCGTACTCATGAAAGCATGTACGAACTGTTATCATCCCTTACGATTCATACTTAGAAAAAAATATTTTTGAGCCAACAAGGACCCGTCCATTTCGTACTCTTAAAGGCATGTACGAACTAGGTTTGTACAGTACAATTCATACATAAAAAAAAATTCATTTCTGACCAGATAGTCCCGTACAAATGAATATTGTACAGTACGATCAGTTTAAAAAATGTGAATTTTAATCTCTCCCCCATTGTGTATGTGCTCAATTACTCAATTGCAATAATATTCTCTCAGACTCAATAAAATGGAAAATGCAGAACTTTAATTATAAAAAACTCTAAACTGATATTGATTTGAAGTCTTCAATAATCTAGAATATGATTTCTCTGAAATATTAGTACACACAAGAGCAAAATAATTCTTCCAAAATATGTTATGAGAAATAATAATCAAAGTAATAATATTTGGAATTATAAAAAACATACAAGTTACAAGAATATCAAACAGGAAAGAACTAAGTAGCAACTATCTTAACAATCTCCTCCTTTTTGATATGGCAAAATAATTATTATTTGAATAAAATTGAATACCCTAAATTTCTCCTTAACTCTTCCTAAATGAATATGTGAATATAAGAGAATTTCTTTTAATAACAATTTTTTTTTTTTTTAAATTTCATAAACTCACACAAACTCACATAAAATACTTAAAAAAAAAACCACTAATAAACCAAAATATAACAACACCAACAAACCAAATAAAAAAAATGAAAAAAATCAAATGCAAACAAACAATATTTCTCTCCTTTTTGACAACAATATAAAGAAGGAAGAAGGGAAAGTTGAAATGTAAGAAGTCATATGAGAAACCTTTAATAATTAATGATCTTAAAAGAGATTGAAATATAAGTGCAATAACAAGATTAATGTCCATTAGATAAAATTAAAGATTCAAAATATTTAAATTAAAATGTAACATTGATAAGAAAAATATATCAAGGTTATGAAAAATTCTAAACAATTAGATAAGCAGAATTATTGCAAAAGTGATGAAATAAAGATTAATTAAATTCAATTTCTAATATAAAATATAATTGAATATTAGATTGATTTGAATTTGAAGATTAAAGATAGAGGAAAGAATATTATCAATACACTTGTTTGGCAACATTGCATACTTTTCAAATATTTATGGCACACATTATGTATCTTTTTGTATTTGGATTAATTTTATGCCTCTTTTTAATTTGCAAACTATTGCATATTTTTTCGATTTGTGCACACTTATACATTTCTCTTTTTTTTAATTGATTTTTCCAAAATCAAAAATCTAAAAACTCAAACTTCACTAAGTACAAAGATAATTATATTAAAAAGAGAATTTTAAAAAATAATAAGACATCAAAATTATAATAATAATATTTAAATTATGTATGCCTAAAAAGAACATGAGATTGATATCCTTAACTTGATCGAGTTATAAATTAACTTATATTTTTGAAAAATTAGATTTCGTAATGAAATAAATTTTTGTATTGTTGTTCATGTTATAACATTATTTAGATCAATTAAGTCAGAATTATCATATAGGCAAACTAACATTTCAAACAAAAAATAAAATCAACTAAACAAAATAAAATATTTTTTTTTATTTATATCAATATGAATATCTAATACAATAAAGCACATCTGATATTAATATCATATATCTTAAAATAAGATAACATAATAATATCAAAGATCTAAAAGAAGACAAGTACACATAGCATCAAAAACATCACAAAGATAAACACATCTGAAAGGACTGATAAAGACAACACATAAGAACTACATTTAAAAATATGAGGGACCCTGGTATAGAGGAAGAGGCTGGATGAAGACAGAAAAATAGCTATTCATCATAGCTACATTAGTGTTCACATTTTGAATAGTCCTCGAATCTATCCCATGTCTTATTGGTACTAAGCATCCTGCTAGTTTAGGTGAGTCTGAATTTGATTAAAGAGCTGATTAAAATGAATCTCTAGCTGATCAAAGCGCTGGATGATCTCCTAAAAGTTAGGTCCATTAACAGGTGCAGGTGCTGGTGCTGTCCATTCTCTCTCAGAATCCTCACTTGCATTATCACCTTTCCTAAAAAGTGCTCGAAACAAAGCATCAATGAAGTAGATAGGAAATTCAAGTAGAGGCTCAGGATGAACAAGGTTGTACTTCTTCTCTAGGATATAGGTCACTAGGTATCATAAAGAAATGTTCTTCTTTCTCTTATGAGAGACATGCCCAATTTCAAAAAGGCCATGAATATAATAAAAAATAAGTTGAGCTTCATCTACGGGTTATCCAGTCATGATAAGATAGGTAACAGTGTACAAAAGAGAAGTAATATTAATGCAGTCACTAGCTTTAGGAATAATAGAAGTTCTAAGAATATACTGAATGACCTTTACATTTTGGTTTAAAGTATAGACCCTTGGAAAATGACTTACTTGCTCAATCCCTCTAAGAACTTTGTTTATTTTGGACTAGTCAAAATCAAATTTTGAAGTCATTGTGTGGGCTCTAACTCCTTGAGTTCTTAAATGCAAAATGGCTCCCAAATCTTCTTCAGTGATTTCTACCATTTTCTTCTAGACATAAGATCTTAACATATTCTCATCAGAGCTAAAAGAAATGTTTGCCAGAAAATAGTGAAAGGTTTCTTTGTTGTAGGCATGAATCAAAGTTAGGATAAAGGCAAATTGAATGGTGGCAAAAAGAGGCATCACTTGAAAGTGGACATCCTCTTAAAGTAGGATTCTAGAATGAGTAATTTTAGCAGAGACAAACCTAAGAAAAGAATCCTCATTTGCCCTAGATAGAAAGTTGTCGTCTCCACTCCTAGAAGATGATCCCTTAGTGAGTTTACCCTGCTTGTTAGAATTGGACATTGCTAAGTTGAGAAGGATTGGAAGAGGTTATTGAAGTGAATGAAAATGAATTTTAAAGCCCTCCAATTTAAAGAAAAATGATATTTTATACATATAAAAAGGGTTCGTATTGTACGATTGATGGTTCATACATGAAAAAATAAATTTCATATGTACGAATGAATACATTTGAAGCGAAACAACTTTTCGTTATCATGCAAGTTACAAAGCATCCTTTCATGCATGCTTTTTGACCAGATGATCATACAGACGAACATGTGTTCATCCGAGATGATAAATTATTTAAGATCATTTTAAAGATGGTTAGGTTTGTCCCCCACACTGAATGACACGTGGTTCGTATGTTTGAACTAAAAGTTCATACGTATGATCGGTTATAATAACTGATTATGCCCATATAAACCATCTACATGCGTACACACAAAGTAATACAAATAGTCTAGGATGATATAAATATTGCACAGTATAATATGTATAGGAAAATTAAAACTTTATGAGATCAGTCAAAAACAATTATTTACATGCTATAGAATTCGTACACGATGAAAATAATTTTGTACAGTACGAATAAAGCACTTAGAAAATTTCGCACGATCGATCAGAAATAAAAAATCTGATATTTGAAAATATTTCAAAATGACACAAAATAAAACAAAAATAGAAAAGCATTCAAACAAACAAACATATTAAATACAAAAATAGAAAACACACAAAGACATATATCAAGTTTGCAGAAAATTTTAATTAAGCATTAAGATCAATCACACCAAGCCTTATTCTTAATGTGCTAAAAGTATCAAAGGCTAGTGGTTTTGTAAAATAATGTATAAGTTGGTTTTTAGCAGAAACATGGTTCAATTCAATTTCTCCTTTGGATACATAATCCCTAATAAAATGATGTCTTTTGTCTATTTGTTTGATTCTTGAATGTTGATTATGATTTTTTTGAAATGCAAATGGCACTAGTTTTATCATAATAAATTGGAATTATATTAATTATAAATCCTAAGTCAATTAATTATTATTTTAACCAAAAAAATTGTTCTACACAACTTTCGAAGGCAAGGTATTCAGCTTCAGCAGTAGATTGGGCTACAAAATTCTATTTTCTATTAGACCAAGAAACTAAAAAATTTCTTATAAATTGACAAGTTCTAAATGTACTCTTTCTATCAATCCTATAATCTGCAAAGTTCGAATCTGAATATCCAATTATTTCAAATGAAGAGCTAAACTTAGGATCCCAAATCCCTAAGCTCTGAGTTCCCAAGAGATATCTCAAAATCTTTTTTACTGCTGTTAAATGTGATTCTTTTGGATCTGATTAAAATCTAGCACACAAATAAATACTGAACATAATATTGGGTTTGCTAGCAGTCAAGTAAAGCAAAGATTCAATTATTCTCCTTAATTTTTTTTTTATCAACAGATTTTCCCTTTGGGTCCTTATCCAACTAAACTGAGGAACTCATTGGTGTACTAATTGGTTTAGCATTGTCCATTTTATATTTCTTGAGGATATTCTTAACATACTTCGACTGACTAAGAAATGTTCACTCCTCAATTTACTTAATGCTAAAACCTAGAAAGTAACTTAGATCTCCCGTTAGACCCATCTCAAATTCAATACTCATTATTTTAAAAAAAATCATCATAAAGATTTTTATTTATATATGCAAAGCTGATATATCAACATAAATTTGTATAATAAATGTATCGTCTCCCAATTTGTTCAAAAATAGAGTGATATCCACACTTCCTTTTTCAAAAGATTTCTCAAGTAGAAAAGTGCTCAACCTCTCATACCATGCCCTAGGTACCTATTTCAATTCATACAATGCATTTTTCAATTTAAAAATATGATTTGAGTATTTTGAATTTTCAAAACCTGAAGGTTGTTTAACATAAACATCATCTTGAAGCATCCCAATTAAATATGAACTTTTAACATCCATTTAAAACAATTTGAATCCTCTAAAATAAGCAAAGGCTAACAAAATCCTAATTGCTTGAAGTCTCATTACAGGGGCAAAAGTCTTCTCAAAATTAATCCATTCATTCTGATAATATCCCTAGCCACTAATCTAGCCTTACTTCTAATGACAACTCCTGAGTCGTTCATTTTATTTTTGAATACCCACTTAGTTTCAACTACACTTTGATCCTTTGGCCTTATAATTAATTCCCAAAAATTATTTCTTACAAATTGATTTAATTCTTCTTGCATTGCCAAAATTCAAAATTCATATGAAAGTGCTAGATTTATATTTATGGGTTCTATCATTAAAATAAAGGAAGAATGAATTGCTTGTTTGCTTAGTCCATGTCTAGTCCTATCTCCCTCACTAGATTCACCTAAAATTAATTCCTTGGTGTAGTTTTTAGAAAATTTCAAATCTCTAGGCAACGGGTTTTCTTTCTCCACACTTTCATCCAAAATTATCCTCTTAATTTTTTGAGAGTTATTTTCTATTTCATTCTCTTCCAAATTTGGCTCTTCCAAAATTCTAGATTCATCAAATACAACATGTATGGTCTCCTCAACTATCAAAGTTCTTTTGTTAATTACTTTATAAGATTTTCCAACACTAGAGTATCTAAGAAAAATTCATTCATCTGATTTTGAATTAAATTTTCCTAAGGTAGATTTTCCATTATTATATATGAACACCTTACATCCAAAATTATTCAAATGTGACAAATTTGGTGTTCTCTCATTAAGAATCTCCTAAGGTGTTTTATTTAATTTTGATCTAATGTTCACCCTATTTAACATGCAGTGCTAACCGCTTCAGCCCAAAAATATTTAGGAAGTGAATATTCTGCCAACATTGCTCGAGCAGCTTCAATTAATATTATGTTCTTTATTTTGACTACCCTATTCTACTGAGGAGTTCTAGGTACAGAAAATTTATGATCAATCCCTTTTTCTTTACAAAAATCCTCAAAATTTTCATTTTCAAATTCACCATCGTGATCACTTTGAATCGTTAAAATCTCACACCCTAATTTCCTCTGAATCCAAGTCAAAAAATCTCTAAATTCTTTAAATGTTTCACTCTTATGAAATAAAAATTTAACCCAAGTGAATCTTGAGAAATCATTCACAATCACAAATCCGTATACCTTCCCTTCTAGACTAACAATGCTAACTGGTCCAAAATAATCCATATGAATAATCTCTAAAGGTTTACTAGTTCTAAGATCCTTAATAGACTAAAAAGAGGACTTCACCTATTTTCTTAATTGACATGCATCACAAAGATGATCCTTAATAAAGTCTAGTTTTAGTATATATCTAACCAAATCTTTTTAGGTAATTTTCCTAAAGTTTTTCATGCTAGAGTGACAGAGTCTTCTATGTCATAACCATAAATCATTAGAAAATGTTTTAAAACAAAAAGCATTAGGAACTAAAATACAATTCAAATCTAGCATATAAACATTATTTACCATTTTTCTATGCAAAATATCAATACTATTGAGGCTTAATATACAGCTAGTGGAAAAACATTTACATTATACCTTTTATCACAGAGTTGACTTATACTTAACAAATTATACTTTAATCTTTCTATAAGTAGCACATTTCAATAAATTTTTTTTTTAAGTTTCTGATCATACCTGTGCCAACCACTTTCCTAGTGGTGTTATCTCCTAGTGTAACCCTGCCTCAATTTCTAGCTTCCAACGATATAAACTGTGTACTATCTCCAGTCATATCCGTTGAGCAATCACTGTCCATGTATCAAATGCTCTCACGAGACCTTGTATGAGAGCGTGCCTATAAAACTATCAAATGTTAGACTTGGGAACCCAAATAAGTTTGGATTCTCCTTTTGGCAAAATAAAACTATATGCATGTATGATATGACTTGGTTTATGCATCTTTGGTTTCCACACTAAATAAGTTTTTCTATGTAAAGTATAAGTGTGTGCTATATGTCCAATCATCCCACAAGAAAAGCATTTTACTTCAGAAAAAAGTTTTCTTAATTTTCTATAATAACTTTGATTTTTCGTGGGTTTTAAAAATTTTGGCCACAAAATAGGATTAGTAAAATCTGGTGGTATCATATTTTCCTCAAGAGCTTTTACTTTCAATTTAAGAAATATGTTTAAATCTTTTAATATATTCTTACTATAATTCAAATAATGTTCTCTACTCTCTGATTCATCCTTAAAATCCTTAAATTCTTTTTCCAATTAAGTATAGGATGATTTTAAAAGATCATTATTTTTATTCAAGTCATCAAATTCATCAAGTAAACTCATTTGTCTATCAATGTGTGATCTTTCTTAAGAATTTTATGTTCTCTTTCTAATTCTAACGTTTCAAAATTTAAATTAGCATGCATTTTCTTAAGCTTTCTATATGCGTCATGAATTTTTTCAAAAATTTCTAACAATTCATTATAAGTCAATTCGCATACCTCTTCTTGATTTGACTAATCAAGTTTGTCAGCCATTAAGCAAAAATTGATTACTTCTTTCTCCTTTTCTATTTTTGATGAATATGAAGTTGAGTCCACCCAAAAAGCTCTCTAAAATTACTTCTTGCCCTTATTCACATTTTCTTTCTCCTCTATCTTCTCCTTGTTAGGAGTGGCTTTGAGATTGGGGCAATTCAATTTTATATGTTCAGGTTTTCTGCATTCATAGAAAATCACATCATTATAAACCTTAACATTTTTATTAAACTTACCTCTACTCCACCACTGGTGTCTCCTTTGCTTCCTTTTAAGAAATCTTCTAAATTGCCTAGTCATCAAAGCAGTGTCGTCCTCATCCTCAGGTTATGACTGATCACTCTCTGATTCCTCCCCTTTCAGTGCTATGTTCTTCTCCTTTTGTTAGTATCACATATCAATCTTTTTTTGACTCACCCCTTACTCGTAAGCAATTAGTGATCCAAGAATATTATCAATAGAGTGAATATTTTAATCTTTAGACTTTGTAATTGCAATTATTTTAGCATCAGAAGTAGTAGGGAAATAATAAAGTATTTTATTCACTAATTCAACATTCATTAATTCCCTATCTAATGTATGCAAAGAAGAACCTATCTGAGTGAATCTTATATACATTTCAGAAATTGATTCATTTGGTTTCATGCGAAATAATTTATAGTCATGTAATAAGATATTTAGTGTAGATTGCTTTACTTCATTAGTCCCTTTTATAAGTAATACAAAGTCTATCACATATGTCCTTTCCATTTTTGCAAGTGGAAACCCATATGTAATCTTCTAACTTAAGTGTACAAAAGAAATTGTTTAGGCATTTAGCATTTAACTGTACAAAGTCACATTATTATATAGTCCAGTCAGTAAATGGTGTTTCAACTCTAATGCCATTAACTAATCTAGCTAGTTTTATATACCCTTCTTGAACTAAAATCCACATACACAAATTTATTGACTGTAAAAATATAGACATGCATGTTTCCTAAAAATTAAAAGGGATATTGTCAAATAACGGAGGTCTAGTGATCGAGTCCCCTTCGGGTGTGTTTTAGTTTCCAAAAGTAGCCATGCTCATTTTTTAAAAAGTAATTTAAACTTATGATTTTGAAATAATGCTCTGATACCACTTGTTGAATCTTGATTAGATTGTTAAACCTAAGCTAATGTCCTAAGGTTAACCAAGAGGGGGGGGGGGGGGTGAATTGGTAATTTTAAAAAATTACTCTTGGATTTAAAAAATTGAAAACCTTTAAAGATTCATAGCAAGTTAATTAATAATATTTGAAAACAAATTATTTAACCACATAATAAAAACTTGTAGTAAATAAAATATGCAAATTTAAATGACTTAAAGATTTATAGTGGTTCGGTAAAACACGACCTACACCCACTCCATGAAGATTCTCTCTTCAAGTATTACACTATTACCAAAAGTATCTCTCATTTTGCCCCCACAACAAGGAGAAGAAGCCTTTACAAAACTCTCTTCCATCAATTCCTAGTGCGGTAGAGAACTGTCATCCTTTCATACTCGCCAAGGGTAGGCAGAGAACTGTCATCCTTTTACACTCTCCAAGTGTCAGCAGAGAACTGTCAGACGTTCACACTCTCCAAGTATCAATAGAGAACCGTCGTCCTTTCACATCCTCCAAGTGTCGATAGAGAACTAGATCTTCTTCAAAGATCTTCTCACGAGCAATTCAGAAAGACAAGAAGAAGAGTGAAAAACACAAATCACACAGAGATCCTTACCTTTGAGTAACCTTGTGAACTCTTCACACTCCACTAGCAAGAAATCTCTCTCAAACACTCTCTCTTTCAATTGCCCTTAAAAAATCATGAAGACAAGACTTTTACGTCAATTTTTAGTAGACCAATTATAAAACCATCCAGAAAACTAAATTTTATAATTTTGAGCGTACACAATCGTACCGTACGATCAGATTTCATACGTATGAATAGTTCAAATACTATTGTGTATGAACCTATTATGAATCAGTATGAAATCATTTTATATTCGAACATCGTCCGATAAGAACCAAGTTCATCTAGGATGAACAGTTAGAAAATTTTCAAAATTCATCTGTACGAGAAAGAACCCCAATATTTTATACTCTACATGGCGTATGTATGATGACGTCATCATCCGATATGATCAGTTATAAAATTTTTTCAAATTTTTCTGAATGAAATGCGGGATGAAATGGGACCTCACAATTTCGTACTCTCGAAGGCATGAACAAATTGGGTTCGTACAATACGATTCATACTTAAAAAAATATATATTTTTGAGTGAGAACAGACCCGTCAATATCGTACTCGTGAAAGCATGTTTGAACTGTGATCATCCCGTATGATTCATACTTAGACAAAATTATTTTTGAGCGAACAAGGACTCATCCATTTTGTACTTTAGAAGTCATGTATGAACTAGGTATACAGTACGATCCATACTTAAAAAAATTTTCATTTCTATTCGTTCTACTGCTCATAAAAAAAAAATTAATTTACCATATTGTCTCGTACGAATGAATATTATACAGTACGATCAGTTAAAAAAATGTGAATTTTAAACTCTCCTCTGGTGTGTGTGTGTGCTTAGTTACTCAATTATAATCACATTCTCTTAGACTCAGTAAAATATGAAATTACTAAACGACAAGAGGGGGGTGAATTGGATGATTAAAAACTTCTCTAATGAAAAGAAATATCTTTTTATGACTTTATGCGGAAGCGAATTTCATTCACAATAAAAAGATAGATAATTAATTTCATCCACGCAATTAATCACAATGAAAATAAATGCGGAAATAAAGTGCAGAAAAAATAAAGGAAAGAACACACCAATTTATAGTGGTTCGGTCAAACCATGACCTACGTCCACTCCCCAGAGGCACCCTCCGAGTATTACACTAAACCTTTAGTGATTCTCCTTTAGCCCCCACAGCTAGGCGGAGAAGCCCTTACACAATCACTTTCACCTTCCCCGGTGCGGCGGAGGAGCCGGGTCCTTTGACACCAATGAGATCTTCTTCTTCACAAAACTTCCTTCAAGACGAACCTTGAATCCGATGGTACTGAGGTGCAAGCTCGCCGGAGCAACCGTGTGATCTCCTTCACACTCCCTTGAAACCCCCTCCAAGGATCTTTTCCCTCTCTCAAACTTCACCCTTTCCTCTCTCCCTTTCAAGTCCTCTCTTCAAGTTTTCTCCAAAAGAATGAAGACACAATGGCTGCCAAAGACTCTTACAAAGTCTTATGAGAGTGCTTAAATAGAGGGCTCAAAAAAACCCTAAAAATACTCAATTCAGCGTCAAATATCGTACCGTACGATCTCAAGATCGTCCAGTACGATGTGCAGAAATTGACCTGTTAGTACTGTACGATCCAGTTAGTACAGTACGATCCAGTTCGTACAGTACGATCCAGTTCGTACAGTACGATCCAAATGACAAATTTCAGCCGTTTTGATTGCATAATCTCAGGATTAACTTAGGCAATATTTCAAACATCGTACAGTACGATTATGATCGTACAGTATGATTATACAACTGTTCAAATTCAAATTTTTGCCTAATTTAATGGACGGCGGTCTTTCTAATTATAACAGATCGTATAGTACGATGTGGTGATCGTACAGTACGATTAGTTATATTCAAAATTAATTTTTTTTAGGAAAAATAAATATTTTAATTTATTTCTGTTACACCAGATCGTACAGTACGAAATAAATTCGTACAGTACGATGAACAGAAAAGTTAAAATATTTATAATCATTTTTTGCTCCCTCTGTGTGTGTGCATGATCAACAAACTATCATACATTATTATAAGACTTGACTCAATAAATAAAAATTACAGACTCATTTAATACGACCAATTCTACGCAATCTTGAGCCTTGAATCTTCACAGAACGGTGCATGATGTACCTGAAATATTAGTTAACATAGAAAGAAATATGCACTGCAAATACTAGGAGAAATAAAAGAATAATAAATATTATTTGTTATCATCAAAATCATAAACTCGGAAGCCCGAGTTGCAACAATCTCCCCATTTTTGATGATGTCAAATAATATTGGTTGACTTTGCAAATTAAAAAAAATTCTCCTAAACTCCCCCTCAGTAAAAGAATTACATTAAAAATTAGGGAAAAGTTTTTTTTTTTTTTTAATTTTTGTTTTTTTTTTTAATATAAAAAAAATTAAATTAAATAACCGCAAAAATTAAAACAAAATGCAACAAACTACAATACTTTCTCCCCCTTTGACATTATCAAAAAGAAGAGATAAAATAAAATATAAAATAACAGCATAATTACGAAATAAGAACATACGATTATATAAAACAAGTTAAACATACAAAAATAAAAAAAACATACAAAACACATAAACAAAAACACACAAACAAACCTTAACATACTTATACCTCATCATCTTGCTCCTGTTCTGATGATTCAGAAACTAGGTCTGCCCAAGAGACTTTTTGCTTATCTTTTCCCCAAATTACAAACGATTTATTTTTACTCTTTTCCTTTGCAGGAAGAGTTTTTAAGTTGGGGCATTCACGCTTCAAATGTCCGGGTTTCCTATACCCAAAGCAAATTATGTCAGAACAAAACTTAACATTTTTATAATATTTACCTTTACTCCGCTTTTGTTGATGTTCATGCTTGTGGTTCAATAGAATTTCAAATTTATTTGTTATCGATGATATCTCCTTGCTTTCATCGTCTACTAAGCCATATTCATCTGTGTCTTTGGCTTTTAGCACAATTGTCTTCTCATCACCTGCATCCAAAAATCTTTGACTCACACTTTGCTCGTAGGCAATGAGTGAGCCGATTAGATTATCTATAGAATAAGCATTCAAATCTTTTGATTCAAATATTGCCATGACTTTGGCATCAAATTTATCAAGTAAAGAACGTAGAATTTTACTAACTTTTTCAAAGTTTGAAAGTTCTTTACCTAAATCATGCAATGACATCACAATTTGATTAAATCTAGTAAACATGTCTAAGATAGTCTCATATGGCTTCATGCTGAAAAGTTCATAATCACGCATTATAATATTCAATTTAGACTGTTTGACTTCACTAGTACCTTCATACGAAATGCATAATCTATCCCAAATTTCTTTCCCAGTAGTACATGTAGAGATTCTCATGTAATCGTCAGAATTTAATGCATAGAAAAAATAATTTAAACATTTAGCATTTAGTTGTGCATTGAATAGTTCTATTCTACTCCATTCAGTAAAAGGAATATTAATTTTGACTCCATCTATCATACGTGAAGGTACAGAATAGCCAGTTTGAATCATATTCCACATTCGATAATCAATTGATTGCAAAAATATTGACATGCAAATTTTCCAAAAATTAAAAGAAATATTTTCAAATAAAGGTGGTCGTGTAATACAATAGCCTTCCGCAATGTTACGATTTCCAAAATATGCCATGATCGATTTTTTCAAGGTTTTCTAAAACACTATTTTTGAAAAATAAGCTCTGATACCAATTGAAATTACTAAACGACAAGAGGGGGGTGAATTGGATGATTAAAAACTTCTCTAATGAAAAGAAATATCTTTTTATGACTTTATGCGGAAGCGAATTTCATTCACAATAAAAAGATAGATAATTAATTTCATCCACGCAATTAATCACAATGAAAATAAATGCGGAAATAAAGTGCAGAAAAAATAAAGGAAAGAACACACCAATTTATAGTGGTTCGGTCAAACCATGACCTACGTCCACTCCCCGGAGGCACCCTCCGAGTATTACACTAAACCTTTAGTGATTCTCCTTTAGCCCCCACAGCTAGGCGGAGAAGCCCTTACACAATCACTTTCACCTTCCCCGGTGCGGCGGAGGAGCCGGGTCCTTTGACACCAATGAGATCTTCTTCTTCACAAAACTTCCTTCAAGACGAACCTTGAATCCGATGGTACTGAGGTGCAAGCTCGCCGGAGCAACCGTGTGATCTCCTTCACACTCCCTTGAAACCCCCTCCAAGGATCTTCTCCCTCTCTCAAACTTCACCCTTTCCTCTCTCCCTTTCAAGTCCTCTCTTCAAGTTTTCTCCAAAAGAATGAAGACACAATGGCTGCCAAAGACTCTTACAAAGTCTTATGAGAGTGCTTAAATAGAGGGCTCAAAAAAACCCTAAAAATACTCAATTCAGCATCAAATATCGTACCGTATAATCTCAAGATCGTCCAGTACGATGTGCAGAAATTGACCAGTTAGTACTGTACGATCCAGTTAGTACAGTACGATCCAGTTCGTACAGTACGATCCAAATGACAAATTTCAGCCGTTTTGATTGCATAATCTCAGGATTAACTTAGGCAATATTTCAAACATCGTACAGTACGATTATGATCGTACAGTACGATTATACAACTGTTCAAATTCAAATTTTTGCCTAATTTAATGGACGGCGGTCTTTCTAATTATAACAGATCGTATAGTACGATGTGGTGATCGTACAGTACGATTAGTTATATTCAAAATTAATTTTTTTTAGGAAAAATAAATATTTTAATTTATTTCTGTTACACCAGATCGTACAGTACGAAATAAATTCGTACAGTACGATGAACAGAAAAGTTAAAATATTTATAATCATTTTTTGCTCCCTCTGTGTGTGTGCATGATCAACAAACTATCATACATCATTATAAGACTTGACTCAATAAATAAAAATTACAGACTCATTTAATACGACCAATTCTACGCAATCTTGAGCCTTGAATCTTCACAGAACGGTGCATGATGTACCTGAAATATTAGTTAACATAGAAAGAAATATGCACTGCAAATACTAGGAGAAATAAAAGAATAATAAATATCATTTGTTATCATCAAAATCATAAACTCGGAAGCCCGAGTTGCAACAAAATAGAAAATACAGACTTCAATTATAATAAACTCTAAACTTATCTTGATTTAAAGTCTTTAATAATCTGGAGTATGATTTCTCTGAAATGTTAGTACACACAAGAGTAAAATAATTCTTTCAAAATTTGTTAGGAGAAATAATAATCAAAATAATAATATTTGGAATCATAAAAAATATACAAGTTGTAAGAATATCAAATAGATAAGAACTAAGTAGCAAATATCTCAACACAAGTTTCTTATGAGAAAAAACCCATTTGTTGGGGCTTTCTCCATAATAAAATCCCATTTCTGAGCTCCCTATTTAGGTAGTTCAATCAAGTGTGAAGTAAACCTTCACCCTAATAAATTTTCACTATTAGATTGAGGGTTTCCACTATCTTGATGCTCCCTGCAAATTTTAATGAGGTTTCACTGGCAGGATATCTAAAATCATGCTAAAATATGTTATTAGCTACATGAATGAATGGGAGGTGGAAGACATAATTAGAGTCATCTATTTCAATCAACAGTTCTAATTATATCCCATGGTATCAAGCCATTACAAAATGTAGCCATCCAGTTAAGCATCTAATGGCTGTGGTTAATCCCATATTATCCAATTAACCATAATGATTAACTGACCAATCAGAGTGGGTCCGCGTGTAAAAGTGTGACTGACTGGGTAATTCTGTATTTAAAAAATTTAGAAATTTTAAGTAACATCCAAAATTTATATCTCCTAATTCACTTGGTTGATTTAGGTATTCTTAAGCTCATTATAAAGATCTTAGTGAGATCTTCAAAAGCCTTATGGTCCCAAGCCTTAATTATTTTTGTATAATTATAAATTTCAATTTTAATATTTATGTTATTTATGCATGTGTGGGCTTATTTAATGTCACCATGGCTTACGATTTTGGTAGAGTGAATTTGGGCTTGTCTCTGACATGCCAAAACTTTCTCTCTACTATTTGCGGAGTTTAAGGGCATGTCCATGCCAATTTAGGCATAAGGGTCATGGTTTGGCCCCTAAGTTCAAATTGGAGTTATGATCTTTCCAATGGGTTTTAGGATTTGAATTTTGATGTGTTGATTATGATTGGTCTAGGGATTTTTGATCCACTGATTGCACCCCCATCCAAGCCTAGGGTAGTGACTTAGGAATTTTCTACGGTGACCTAGTGGTTACCATAGGTGGCTTGGTCATCCACCTTATAGAGTTCCTTTTGGGTCCAAATTTAGGGGGTTTAGATCTTGATATTATGTGATCTACTGGTCCAAAATTCACTATATTTGGTGCCCATTTGGTTTACCAACTAGGAATCCTAAAATCCCTTCTTGATTTGACTTAGAACATTATGCAATTCACTAAAAATTGATAATAAATACTAAAAATCTACATAAGGACTGTAATTAATCTTAATTGGACCCTTAACCCCTGAAAAATAAAATCCCTATATGATGACCCCTAATTTAATCTTAATTTAATTTCTAAAACAAATTAACAATTAATTCAATTAATTAATTAAAAATATTTTAAAATTCTAAACAAATCCCTAAATGCTTGGAAACATCCCATTAGGTTATTTTTGACCTTTTGGGGTGATTCTAAGAGGATTGGAACTAATTTGGATCAAAATCTAAAAATATCCTTAATTAAGGTAATTCTAAAAATGTCCTTTAACACTAATTAAATTCTAGTATTTTCTAAAAATATCAAAAATCAAAAATTAAGTCAAAGTAAAAAATTCAACTCCCTAGTCAATCTTAGTTCTAATCTACGCTGAAACTTATGAAAAATCATAACTTAATGTAGAATATTCCAAATTGAGCCAACTTAAGATATAATGACTAATTATAAGTTATAATATGTATGAAAAATGTTAAAATCCTAAAATCAACCTTAATTTAAAAAAGTTAACTTTTAACCCTTAATTAACATATTTAAATAATCTTGGTAATTTAAAAAATTCAATAATTTGCTAAAATTCAAGAAATATTTAATTTGATTAATAAAATTGATTAACCAATATTTTAATACATAACAAACATTCTAGAGATAAAGTTTTTAAGTATTCTAAGTAGGTCAGATTCTTCGAGCCTTATGGCACAACGACATGAAGGATTCAATAGAGTGTGAAACATTAAAATTAAATGATTCTTAATTATCTAACTAAATTAAAACTTTTAATTTAATTACATTAACTAGGTTTTTAGGATGTACTACTTCAGGTCACGGGGCTAAGTGTCCTAAGGAGGCCTAGTTTCTCGAGCTTGATGGCACAACGCCCTGAATCGATTAATGAAAAATATAAATTAATTTTGTCCTTAAAATCAATAGTTAATCAAATTAATTAAATTTATTGATGTTTTAATCTTAAACTAATTAAATCCATTTGATTAATTAATCCTTAAAATGCATCTTAAACTAAACTTTAATACATTAATACTTAGACTCAAACATAAATTTACCCTTCAACCTTCAACAAACTTGTACATTAGACAACTTTAACAAGTTACCCATTTTTGGATCTACCTCATCCATACTACCTTCAACACACACTTTATATGGTTTGTTAGGATATCCAACTCTAGTCTAAGCTAGGATGGTATTTACTTTACTGCTATCTGTTAAGTTTTCTGAAATTTCATTGCATGTTGTAATTAAAATTTGCTTGATGTGAGTGTTTATTTACTTTGACTATACTTTGTGAATTGATGTAATGGGCGATAGTTTACCCTTAGGTTAGGATCAATCTGGTTGCTCACTGAGTTTTCTATAGGTGGTCACGCTCGTGCAGGGCAATAAAAGGGGGATAAATTAATAATCACTATAATTCTTACAGGTGTTTCAACTGTTTAGCCCCTAAATAAATAAGAGTATGTCCAAGTGTGATTAACTTTACTGTAAATATATATAACTTTGTGGGATGTGTTTTATTTTTAAATGCTTAGGATAACCTTACAGGAGAGTCTAGATTTTTTTTTTTATATCAATATAATTTGTTAAAAGTTAAGAGCTGTGAAAGTTATTCTTTGAGCTTGGATAAAGGTATCCAAAATTGGATTCCAAAGAGGAAAGGATACCCTTCAGGGGGATAGTCCTCTTCCATTGGAAGTCCAATCTTGGATCATTTCAATACCCAAAGGGGAAATTAATAACCTCCCCCTCGAGGGAAGAGTTTTCTTTTCCATTTAGGTATCCAAGTATAACGAATTCAAGGAGTTCAAAGACGAGAAGGGAGAAGAGTTGAACACAAAGAGTATTCCACTCAAATTCACTTGCATCTGTCTAAGGATTAGAATTCGGATTTATGGTTAGTGGTGCCCGGCCACTTTTAATTTCTATAATTCTAGGTTGTAATAAATGGGACATTTCCCTATAAACATTACTTTAAGGATTTAATTATATTGATTGATGTATTTGATTTGATTGCATATATGGTTACCTATTTTTTCTAGTTTTTTGGGCAGTTTGCATGTCAATTTCATTTTAACCTGGATTCGATCGGAGGCTCATGAAGGTACACTATAAAATATTTATACTTAAAATTAAAATAAATTTTTTTGGCTAACATATAAACTCTCATAATCTAAGAAGAAATCTTAGAATCGTCGGGAGTCAGCATAAACAAATTATTTACTTCTCTTCCTTATTAGACACCTCCCCGCCTGCAGGTTCTAGCAGAGTACTGACCTTTAAGGGTGCAGATCTATCAAGGGGAGGTTGTGCAATCTCTAGGGAAAAATATTTTTAAGCTTTTTTAAAAATTTCTACATTCTATTTTATGCATTTAATCAAGTCGATTAGCATGCAATGCATTAAAAACTAATAAAATCATATAAATTTTTAATTACATTTGAGTTAAGTATTCTCACCCCACATTAGTGAAGGGATCAGTTAGGATCCGCTCTAGACGTCGATCTCAATTATCAAAAACTTTAATTACAACGTCCCTACCACTTTTTTGTAAAAATGATCGGACTAATGGATTTTAATTGACTAGGTGGTTAGCTGGCTCCTCAATCCAGGCCAGGATAAGTCTAGATTTTGTATTGCATTAGTTAGGTTTGGGTTACTATAGTCCAATGCCCAATTTCAATTCAGGATCTGAGGTATATATTGAATCATAAGACCCCAACCTCCAGAAATATATTCCCAAATTTCTAATAAATCAATTAAGTTAAATTAAAATATCTCTCAATCTAAAGTTTAAAGCCTAAACCTTAACTTCGGTTGGGATACTTCTGAATGATTTTAGAATCCCAAAGTACCTCTTACCCCTCCTACTTTGACTCCAATAATAAGTATTTTAACTTGAACCATTCCCAGTTTAAATTATAAATTCACTTCCTTTGATATCCACTCCTAGAAAATCCCTAAATGAAATTTCTATCATTATCTTAATTGAGAGTATTTGTAGGGAACTAAACCTCGCTGCAATGTAATTAACTATTGGAGCTTACGCTCATAGGAGAGTTAGGACCCACATCAACTTTTCAAACACAAGTTTTTTTTTAATTTTAATTAATTTTCTCTGGGAGAATAAAAAATTAATGACAATCATTATCATCATTTTCAAATAATCGACAATGATTGGTATCTTCACCCTTTGGGGAGATATATCAATTTTTTGGCAAAGCTTCAAATATGAAATTAATGATAATTCATCTTGATTATCGTAGCTAAATATTTAATCAAACTTCGCTTTGACCCTTTGGGGTTGTATGAAATTCTTTCTTAAATTTGACTATGATATTTAAGGTGGGATTTGTAGTTATAAATTTGGATCTCATTTTGAAATCTTATTTCTACCTCTCGAGGTAGTGTATCTTTTCTGACGGGTTTGTCTAATTTTAGAATTAAAATTCAAAGTCAATTTTAAAATCCCCCAAAGAAGATTAACCTTTTCAAAAACCACCTTTTCACTCATAACATCGCATCAAATCAACTTCAGAGCTAATCTTACTTCCATTTCATTTCAAGTCTATTGTTCATACATTAGGATTATATACTTTGATGTGATGGATTGACATAACATTAGTAGAATTCAAGTTGGATGATTAAAGTGGAGGAATAAATCGAGCTTGTTATGTGATAGAAAACCCCTCTCAAACTTAAAGGAAAATTCTATAAGATAGTAGTGAGATCCATGCTTTATGGTGCAGAATGTTAGCCATTAAAAGAGAAGCATAATATTAAGTTAAGTGCGGTAGAGATGAGGATGTTAGGTGGATTAGTGGTTTTACTCTTAGAGTTTACTGTTCATGCTGATTATGTAATGAATGGAGATATTATTAGTAAAATTCAAGTTGGATGATTGAAGTGGAGGAATGTATTGGGATTGTTGTGTGATAGAAAAGTCCCTCTTAAACTTAAGGGAAAATCCAATAAGATGTAGGGAGAGCTGTTGTGTTTTATGATATGGAATATTAACCATTAAAAAAGAAGCATACTATTAAGTTAAGTGTTGTAGAGATGAGGATGCTTAGGAGAATGAGTGGTTTTACTCTTAGAGTCTACTGTTCATAGTGACCGTGTAATAGATAGAGATATTATTAGTTGAATTTAAGTTGGATAATTGAAGTGGAGTAATGTATCGGGCTTACTGTGTGATAGAAAACTTCCACTCAAACTTAAGGGAAAATTTTATAAGATGATAATAAGACCTGCAATGCTTTGTGGTGTACAATGTTGTCCATTAAAAGAGAAGCATAATATGAAGTTAAGTGTTACATAGATGAGGATGCTTAGGTGGATGAGTGGCTTTACTCTTCGAGTCTACTATTCATGGTGATTGTGTAGTGGATGGAAATATTATTAGTAGAATTCAAGTTGGAAGATTGAAATGGAGGAATGCATCATGCTTACTGTGTGATAGAAAATGTAATATTTCAAACTGCTCCAGTATCGTCCAGGACGATCTGGGATCGTCCTGGGACGATCAGTGTATTTTTAGTTCCAGATTTTGCCAGAATTGCTCTAAGTGTTTTCCTGTAGGGATCGTCCAGGCCGATCGAGGTATCGTCCCGGGACGATCAGTGGATGGCACAAGTCAGTGAGTAGGGGTTTTTATCGCCTATGAATAGTAAACATCGTCCTGAAAAATCGTCCCAGGACGATGGGAATTTGGTCTGATCGTCCAGGACGATCTGGACGATCGGCCGGGCCGATCTGTGTATTATAAAGCTGATTTCAGTCGATTTGGAGAGAGAGAAAATAAAAAAAAAAATAAATATCTGATTTTCAGCTCTGAGGAGAGAGAAAAAGAGGAATTTGGAAAAGTTGATTTCGGGAAGACGCGGAGCCGTTTTCGATCGAAGTGACTGTTGAGGAATTTGCTGTGCTCGAGGTAAGGCACATTCCGTCTTTCTCAATTTTCAGTTCCGTCGCGGTTGGCGGTATTTTTCTGTCCGGATTTCGTTTTCATTACGATTTTTCGTCCGTAACTTTTGATTGATTCAGTTTTTACCGCGTAAGTTTCTGTATATCGTTGCCGTGCCGGGTGTGCACGTTTTGACTATATTTTGAAGATTTTCGTCCGGGTGTTTTTGATTCGACTGTGTTTTTAGTCGACCGGAATTTTCTGTGAAATTGTAAATTATCTGTGCAGTAGAATAAATGTTCTGGAATATGATTATCTATGTTCTGTGCGAATTCGGTAAATTTTCTTTGCAGGAAATTTTGTGTAAATTCTGTATACTGCCGTTGTGCTGCCCGATTTTTGGGTAATTTCTGAAATGTCCGAATTTCTTCTGAATTGAAATGCTATGTGTATAAGCTATAAAAAGGGAGTTATAAGGGGCCTGAATCCTATGAGATTCAGTTAGTGAAACGGGAAATTCTGAAATGAGCTCAATATACATTTTGATATCTGTTTCGTTCCGGATCCGATGAATTTTGTTTTGGTGCTAAGCACATCTGTTTTGGTGCCGTGAGCACAAAGGGAGACATAAGGGGCCTGGATCCTATGAGATTCAGTCAGTGTCTGGGAAGGGAGGCATAAGGGGCCGGAATCCGTAGAGATTCCGTCAGTGTCATGGCATTTAGCTATGTGTATCTGTTTTTGTTTTCTGTATCTGTTCTGTTCCGTACGAAATTGTGATTCTGATATGATATGCTCCATACGATTCTGATTTCTGAATTTCTGATTCTGACTCTGTTGATTTGTTCTGATATGATCTGTACGATTCCGATTCTGATTTGATATCTGTCCGTATAAGTTCTGATTTCCGACTCTGTTCCGATTTCTGATCTGATTTCTGTCTGATGAATTTGGTTTTGGTTTCTGAGAATTTAGATTGGTGGTTTGTTGCTTTGCTGAGCTGTTGAGCTCACCCTTGCTTTCTGGTGGTTTTCAGGTTCTGGGAAGGGCAAGGAGGTCCAGGATTAGTTTCAGAGTCTGATCCGATTAGGTACTTTTGTACTTTTGATTTTTGTACAGTCATGGCTTTCCTGTTCTGTCTTTCTTTCTGTGGAAAGCCATGCACTGTTCTGTAGATGATTATTTTTGAGGAAATGAAAAGATAGATGTTTTGTTCCGCTGCATTGGATGTTTTTAGTAGCTCTGTTGTTCTGTGTGTTTCTGTTGAGTTAAGAATTTGGAAGATCAGTTCAGTAACCTAATCCAAAGTCAGATCCTGGATAAGCAAGTAAGTCTCTCGTCGCGATCCGGCTCGGGCGGGATCCGTCCCCGTCGGGTCGGGTCGTGACAAGCTTTTGTGGTATCAGAGCACTGGTTTTGGAAACAGGTTGGATTGTAAAACAGAGCTCTAGGAAGTGATCAGTGAGTCTGTCTGGGAGGTAGTTTTGGGTCGTTTGGCTTTTTATTGTATTGTTTTTGTGTTGTTTTTATGATAGTTTTCCGGATTTTCTGGATTTTTCTGTATGGATCAGCCAGACCCAGACATGACAGACGGGCAGAGTGATGATCAGGCAGCACCAGTGGGGAGTACAGCCCCAGTGGTCGGTGCTGATACGCTTTCACAGTTTGCGTCACTTGTTGCTCAGATGATGAGCGAGACCCAGAGCAGAGCTTCTACTGTTAGATCTGAGGATATTGATCGACACCTGCAGTTATTTTTGAGGTTGAAGTCTCCGAGGTTTGAGGGCGCTGTTGAGCCCAGAGCTGCTGAGGAGTGGCTGAGGAGATTAGAAAAGACTTTTGACGGGATGCAGTGTCCTGCAGACAGGAAGGTTCCGTTGGCTGTTTTTCTGTTGGACGGAGAGGCTGAGCACTGGTGGGATGGCCAGCAGGCAGCCAGATTTCAGGGCAGATTGAACTCTTTGATCACTTGGGAAGAGTTCACTGAAGTATTCAGAGACTGGTTTGTTCCCCCTTCTGCACGACAGCAGATGCAGGAGAGTTTTCTGAGGCTGGTTCAGGGGAGCAAGACGGTGATGCAGTACGAGGCTGAGTTTACTGCATTAGCCAGGTACGCTCCGCAGCTGGTCAGCACTTCTGCTGAGAGGTGCTACAGATTTCTGAGAGGCTTACGAGACACTTTGAGGCAGC
This sequence comes from Dendrobium huoshanense, assembly GCA_016618105.1. Classification (NCBI taxonomy): domain Eukaryota; kingdom Viridiplantae; phylum Streptophyta; class Magnoliopsida; order Asparagales; family Orchidaceae; genus Dendrobium; species Dendrobium huoshanense. Next base: position 71,688,834 of record CM028344.1, on the reverse strand, counting down.
CTTTGATACCGTTCCGGATTTCTGATTTCTCTGAGCTTGTGGAGCGAGCTCGTCTGATTGAGAACGACATGACGGCTACTCAGCAGCGGTGGTCTGTGAGTAGGAAGAGGTTCGGAGGAGAGACTTCTGGCAGTGGTTCCTCTGGGAAGAGGAGATTTGTTCCTGGTTCTGGATCTGGAGATTCCAGAATGAGCGGAGGATCGTCTGGTACTGCTACCAGTACGACTAGTTCTGGATCTGTCAGTTTGGCACCTGTGTGCCAGAGTTGTGGACGGCGACACCATGGTCAGTGCTACAGGATAGCTGGTCTTTGTTTCAGATGTGGTCGGCCGGGACATAGGATTGCAGAATGTCCACAGATGGGATATGAGCAGCGATCTGAGGGCTTCGTCAGACCTGTTGGTTCAGCAGCAGTAAGACCGAGGACTGTTCCTCCACGCCCTGAGGGATTTGCTGGTAGAGGTGGTGGTTCTAGTTCTGCACCACGGAGACCACCTACGATTCAGAGAGAACAGAGTAGTTCTGTTGCTTCAGCTCCTGTTCCAGTTCAGCCACGAGTTTACAGCTTGAGTCAGCAGGAGGCTCGAGATGCTCCGGATGTGGTGACAGGTACGGTTTACATTTCTGATCAGCCCTGTCGTGTTTTGTTTGACTCTGGAGCGAGTCATTCTTTTCTGTCCGAGCATTGTTTTGAGCTTTTACATTTGGATTCGATGGTTTTACCGGTTTCTTTGTCTGTGATTTTGCCGGCTGGGAATCCATTGATTGCTCGACAGTTTTGTTTGTGTGAGATCAAGATTTCTGGCAAGAAGTGGAAATCGAGTTTGATTCGATTGCCGATTTCTTCGTATGATGTGATTCTGGGAATGGATTGGTTGAGTCAGTATGAGGCTCAGATTGACTGTCTGAAGAAGCAAGTGAGTTTGCTTGTGGCTGGAGAGAGAGTTGTATTTCAGGGATTACGAGGTGTTCTCTCCAGTCTGATTTCTGCATTAGAGGTGAGCAGAATGTGGAAGAAAGGATATCCAGTATTTTTGGCTTCGGTGCGGGATTTGAACCTGGAGGTTGGTTCTGTTTCTGAGATCCCAGTGGTACGGGAGTTTGCTGATGTTTTTCCTGAGGAGTTGGTTGGTTTGCCTCCGGATAGAGATGTGGAGTTCTCTATCGATGTTTTTCCGGGTACCGCTCCGATATCAAAAGCTCCGTACAGGATGGCACCGAAAGAACTTTCTGAGTTGAAAGTTCAGCTTCAGGAGTTGGTTGACTGAGGGTTTGTACGTCCTAGTGTTTCTCCTTGGGGAGCACCTGTTCTGTTTGTGAAAAAGAAGGACGGTACACTCCGTATGTGTATTGATTACAGAGATTTGAACAAGGCCACGATCAAGAACAAGTATCCTTTGCCTCGGATAGACGACTTGTTTGACCAGCTTTCCGGATCTTCGGTGTTTTCGAAGATTGATTTGAGATCCGGATATTATCAGGTAAAGGTGAAGGAATCTGATGTGGTGAAGACTGCTTTTAGTACTCGGTACGGGCACTACGAGTTTTTGGTTATGCCTTTTGGGGTAACCAATGCGCCCGCTATTTTCATGGATCTGATGAATCGAGTATTCAGGGAGTTCTTGGATCAGTTTGTGATCGTCTTCATCGACGATATTCTGGTATATTCTGCTTCTGAGGATGAGCATGCCAGACATTTGAGGATTGTATTGGAGACTCTGAGGAGGCATCAGCTGTATGCCAAGTTCTCCAAGTGCGAATTCTGGCTGAAGAGCATTTCATTTCTGGGGCATGTGGTTAGCGGAGAAGGTATTTCTGTGGATCCCCAGAAGATTCAGGCGGTTGCTGATTGGCCAAGGCCGACTACGGTATTTGAGGTACGTAGTTTCTTGGGCATGGCCGGGTATTATAGGAAGTTTGTGAAAGGATTTTCACAGATTTCGACTCCTCTGACGAGACTGACTCAGAAGTCAGTTCCTTTTGTTTGGACACCGGAGTGTGAAGCTAGTTTTCAGCGATTGAAGGATTGTTTGACTTCAGCTCCAGTGTTAGCACTTCCGTCAGGTACGGAAGGTTTTCAGGTGTTCAGTGATGCTTCACTGAAAGGACTAGGATGTGTCCTGATGCAGCATGGTCAGGTAATTGCTTATGCTTCGAGACAGTTGAAACCACATAAGAAGAATTACCCGACACATGATTTGGAGTTAGCTGCAGTTGTTTTTGCTTTGAAGATTTGGCGTCATTACCTGTATGGCGTCACATGTGAGATGTTTACTGATCATAAGAGCCTGAAGTACATTTTTACTCAGAAGGATCTGAATCTGAGACAGAGGCGATGGCTCGAGTTGATCAAGGACTATGACCTGACTATTCAGTATCAGCCTGGGAAGGCGAATGTGGTAGCAGATACTTTGAGCAGGAAGTCTTCTGGATTATCAGGTTTGCAGCTTACTTGTGATGACTTTCTGATTCGTGATTTGGAAAGATTGCAGTTGGAGGTGATTTCCTCCAGTGATTTGGAGTTGGCTCAGATGAGTATTCAGTCTTCTTTGGAAGCAAGGATTCAAGAAGCCCAGAAGTCAGATTCTGATTATTCGAAGTTGCTAGCTCAGATTGGATCTGGTAAGACTCCTGAACTTCGAATTTCTGATTCTGGTTCTATTTTCTGTAAGAACAGGTTGTGGGTACCTGTGTTTGGAGATCTGAGGCGGGAGATTCTGTATGAATCTCATCATTCAGGCTACACTGTTCATCCAGGCAGTGGTAAGATGTACGCTGATATGAAGCTTTTGTTCTGGTGGCCTGGGATGAAGAAGGATGTGGCGGAGTTTGTGTCGAAATGCGAAGCCTGTCAGTTGGTGAAGGCAGAGCATCAGCGACCAGGTGGACTGTTGCAGTCGTTGCCTATCCCTGAGTGGAAATGGGAGGAGGTAACGATGGATTTTGCGATGGGTTTTCCTCGATCACGACAAGGACATGATGCCATTTGGGTAGTTGTGGATCGATTGACGAAGTCAGCCCATTTTCTTCCGATCAGACAGACAGATTCAGTTGAACGCTTGGCTCAGATATATGTGAAGGAAATAGTCAGATTGCACGGTGTGCCTCGTGTGATTGTTTCTGATCGAGATGGACGCTTTACTTCCAGACTTTGGAAAGGCATTCAGCAAGGCTTGGGTACGAAACTGCATTTCAGTACAGCCTTTCATCCTCAGACCGACGGACAGTCTGAGAGGACTATTCAGGTATTGGAAGATCTGTTGAGACTTTGTGTTCTGGACTTTAGCGGAAGCTGGGAAGATCATATCCCACTGATTGAGTTTGCCTATAACAACAGTTTTCAGTCCAGTATCGGTATGGCACCGTACGAGGCTCTGTATGGCAGGAAGTGCCGTACTCCTTTGACTCTGACGGAGGTCGGAGATAGACAGACTTTGGGTGCCACTTTTGCTGATGAAACTGTTCAGAAGATCAGTTTGATAAGAGAAAGATTGAAAGCCGCTCAAGATCGTCAGCAGAAATATTACAATCAGAAGCACAGATTTGTTGAGTTTCAGGTCGGTGACTTTGTGTATGTCAAAGTCAGCCCGATGAAGGGTGTGAGCAGATTTGGTCAGGTAAGCAAGCTTAGTCCAAGGTATGTTGGACCATTTGAGATTTTGGAAAGAATTGGAAAAGCTGCTTATCGCCTATTGCTTTCTGATTCTATGCCTGATGTGCATAATGTGTTTCACGTATCCACTCTGAGGAAGTGGGTATCCGACTCTGGGAAGAAGGTATCAGCTGACGAGGTTGAGATTCAGGAGAATCTGGCGTACAAGGAAGAGCCAGAGTTGATTTTGGCGTACGACGTCCGCAAGTTAAGAAATAAAGAGATTCCGATGGTTAAAGTCCAGTGGAAGCACCGGACTGCACGGGAAGCAACTTGGGAAAAGGAGTCTGATATGAGACGGTCGTACCCGTACTTGTTTTGACTGCGTTTGGATTGGATAATGTCGAGGACGATATTTTTCTGAGTTGGGGAGATTGTAATATTTCAAACTGCTCCAGTATCGTCCAGGACGATCTGGGATCGTCCTGGGACGATCAGTGTATTTTCAGTTCCAGATTTTGCCAGAATTGCTCTAAGTGTTTTCCTGTAGGGATCGTCCAGGCCGATCGAGGTATCGTCCCGGGACGATCAGTGGATGGCACAAGTCAGTGAGTAGGGGTTTTTATCGCCTATGAATAGTAAACATCGTCCTGAAAAATCGTCCCAGGACGATGGGAATTTGGTCTGATCGTCCAGGACGATCTGGACGATCGGCCGGGCCGATCTGTGTATTATAAAGCTGATTTCAGTCGATTTGGAGAGAGAGAAAATAAAAAAAATAAATATCTGATTTTCAGCTCTGAGGAGAGAGAAAAAGAGGAATTTGGAAAAGTTGATTTCGGGAAGACGCGGAGCCGTTTTCGATCGAAGTGACTGTTGAGGAATTTGCTGTGCTCGAGGTAAGGCACATTCCGTCTTTCTCAATTTTCAGTTCCGTCGCGGTTGGCGGTATTTTTCTGTCCGGATTTCGTTTTCGTTACGATTTTTCGTCCGTAACTTTTGATTGATTCAGTTTTTACCGCGTAAGTTTCTGTATATCGTTGCCGTGCCGGGTGTGCACGTTTTGACTATATTTTGAAGATTTTCGTCCGGGTGTTTTTGATTCGACTGTGTTTTTAGTCGACCGGAATTTTCTGTGAAATTGTAAATTATCTGTGCAGTAGAATAAATATTCTGGAATATGATTATCTATGTTCTGTGCGAATTCGGTAAATTTTCTTTGCAGGAAATTTTGTGTAAATTCTGTATACTGCCGTTGTGCTGCCCGATTTTTGGGTAATTTCTGAAATGTCCGAATTTCTTCTGAATTGAAATGCTATGTGTATAAGCTATAAAAAGGGAGTTATAAGGGGCCTGAATTTTATGAGATTCAGTTAGTGAAACGGGAAATTCTGAAATGAGCTCAATATACATTTTGATATCTGTTTCGTTCCGGATCCGATGAATTTTGTTTTGGTGCTAAGCACATCTGTTTTGGTGCCGTGAGCACAAAGGGAGACATAAGGGGCCTGGATCCTATGAGATTCAGTCAGTGTCTGGGAAGGGAGGCATAAGGGGCCGGAATCCGTAGAGATTCCGTCAGTGTCAGGGCATTTAGCTATGTGTATCTGTTTTTGTTTTCTGTATCTGTTCTGTTCTGTACGAAATTGTGATTCTGATATGATATGCTCCGTACGATTCTGATTTCTGAATTTCTGATTCTGACTCTGTTGATTTGTTCTGATATGATCTGTACGATTCCGATTCTGATTTGATATCTGTCCGTATAAGTTCTGATTTCCGACTCTGTTCCGATTTCTGATCTGATTTCTGTCTGATGAATTTGGTTTTGGTTTCTGAGAATTTAGATTGGTGGTTTGTTGCTTTGCTGAGCTGTTGAGCTCACCCTTGCTTTCTGGTGGTTTTCAGGTTCTGGGAAGGGCAAGGAGGTCCAGGATTAGTTTCAGAGTCTGATCCGATTAGGTACTTTTGTACTTTTGATTTTTGTACAGTCATGGCTTTCCTGTTCTGTCTTTCTTTCTGTGGAAAGCCATGCACTGTTCTGTAGATGATTATTTTTGAGGAAATGAAAAGATAGATGTTTTGTTCCGCTGCATTGGATGTTTTTAGTAGCTCTGTTGTTCTGTGTGTTTCTGTTGAGTTAAGAATTTGGAAGATCAGTTCAGTAACCTAATCCAAAGCCAGATCCTGGATAAGCAAGTAAGTCTCTCGTCGCGATCCGGCTCGGGCGGGATCCATCCCCGTCGGGTCGGGTCGTGACAGAAAAGTCCCCCTCAAACCTAAGGGAAAAGTCCCTCTTAATGCTTTATGGTGCAAAATATTAAGTGTTTTAGAGATGAAGATGATTAAGTGGATGTGTGGCTTTATGTTTAGAAAACTAGATGTATTAGTGTGTTGCGCTAATTCACGCACACTATTATATTCCCAAATATACAATGAGTGGCTGATGGAGTCGCACAATATCCCTGAAAACTCCTAAAATTATCAATATTAAACATTTTTTTTCTAAATTGATACAAATCTAATTCTTTAGTTGTAGGAATTTATAATTTAACTATTTTATGGATATTCAAAAGTATAAAAGTTGGATATATAACTGATTATTGCCTGGACGTATAACATTAACAGATGAATTTCTGAATGAAGTGAATTATTTCATTCAGCTAGACTGTCAATTATCTTTCTTTATATCAGAGGGTAGGTTTTGTTGTCCATATTTCAAACACAAAAATCAAGCCTACCTCACACCAGATGAGATCACTATTGATCTATATTGTAGAGGATTCATGCCAGACTATTAGTATTGGACTTCACGTAAGTATGAGCCTCATTTTGACTCTTAGTGTGGCTTGTCTGCAAGTTCCAACATAGGAAGACAAAATTCGGACGTTTTTGAACTTAATTTATGATGCAACTTGGCCACATTTTTAATAATACATAGAAGAATCCCTGAATAAGGAGGTACAAAGCTTCTATGATTTGTTGCACGCTACACAATAATTAATTTGGAATGGGCACACTACTCAGAGTTATCTATAGATGTGAAGATGTTAAGCATAAAGATAAAATATAATGTACCCAAAGAATGCTTTAATCTTATCACTAGTCTAGTTGAGAAGACCAACCCAGCAAATAATATAATTCCAATAGATTTATACCAGACAAAAAAAGTAGTTTCCAAACTTGATTTAACAACTATAAAAATAGTTTGTTGTGTTAATGAATGCATGTTATACTGTGGGGTTAATTTTTTAGATATTACATGTCATCATTGTAACGCGATAAGGTTTAAACCAAAATCTAGAAAAAAAAAAAGAATGTAAAAGGATGTGCATTAATCGATTGTTATGTTTACCTATCATTCCCATATTATAATATGTATATGCATCAATGTGGTATGTTGCACCTATGACATGGTATAAGGAACATAGCACACAAGTAGGTGTCTTAATACATCTATAAAAAGCAGAAGCTTAGAAATATTATGACCGTATTCATCCTACCTTCGTCACATAAATAATGAATATAAGATTAGGTTTATGTGCAGATGATTTTACTACATTTAGCTAATCTTCCTCGCCTTACTCATGATGGTCCATGATACTAGTCATCCCCTACAATCTTCCTCCAGAGTTGTGTATGACTGCACCCTATATGTTTATGGAATGTACAATGTTTATTTTACCTATTGGAATATTACTAGTCGATTTTTATTGCTTTTTATTATTGCATTTGATTATTACTAAATTTGTAGAATTTCAAACTATTCAGGTTTGTACTGTTGGAAAGCTGAATAACAGATAGTAGTAGCTATTTTTTTGTTATGCTATAAGTTTCTAGAATATTTACAATGGAATTTTTGTCACAAACGTTGATATGATGAACGAGTATCATTGTTTGTGACAGAAATATCTATCACAAATAGCGACAAATTTGTGATAGTTGTTCCATCACAATATATGACTAACATTCCATCATAATTAACAGCAAAATTTTCTTCGTATAGCCGCCGCAAATCCGCCACAAAATATTTGTGACGGATCTATTTTGTCGCAAATGCTTTTGCAATGTAGGTTTTAACGATGGAATCAATTCTGTTGCAAATCAGCTATAAACAAGGATTTTCAACATATTTCCTTTATTTTATAGTGGATTTTTCTTTTGAAAAGAGTAGAATTTCCTGTAGTGATTTTTTATTGATTAAATATTAGAATATTTTATTTGTTTGAGTTGTTTTATTTTAGATTTTAAAGAACTATATTTTTTAGTGGCTTCAGAGTGCAAAATCCACTAACCCAAGTCCCAAGGATCAAAATTGTAATGCTACCATTTTCCCATAAGTGTTAGAAGGTTGCATAGGATTCTTTATTTTGATTTTATTTTAGTCCTTAAGCTTTTAATCTAACGCCTCTTTGTCTTCCTAAAAGGAGTCAAGTAAATAGTATGAAAGTTTTAATATCTAAGTGTTTTATTATTGATTTCTCAAATGGTTTATTTTTTAAAATTGACTAGTAATTACCTCTGTTAAATTAGGGCTATGAGATTTATTTCACCATCCATGCAACTAGCTAGTAGCCTTGTAAGCCCAGGCTACCCAATAATATGCCACATTATTATGTTTTGAGTTTTACATTCTTTAAAATCATTAAAGCTTATGAATCTCATGAACTTTTGCCTTCCAAAATGGAAGCAAATATAGTATATAAAAGCCCAATTAATTATTTGAAGATCATCCAATCTAGTACAAGTGTATTTTTCAAAAGGAGTTAGATATAATGCATAGGAATCTTTAATTTATATAAAATTTATTAATGACCTTTAATCCCAATGCATTTGTGCATTCCAAAGGAGTTAAACACAATATATAAAGGGCTTTTTATATTTAATTGAATATTTAATTAATGAATTCATTTAATTGAATTATATTTAATTATATGAGTTATTAAAATTTGTTAAATTTAAATCAATTAAATCTTAATTAATCTTCTATGATTTTTATTTAATTTATTTAAATTTTTAAGGATTTATGTGAATTTTTAATTAATTTTAATTAAAATATATAATTATTTAAGTTTAATGATTTAATTTATTTTAAAATTTATTTTTTTTTTCAATTCTTAATTTTTTATTTATTAAATTTTAGTTTATTAGATTTTAACTTATATTATTAATTCTTTTATTTATTTAAGTTTGATTGGTTTAATTAATTTATGTTTGATTATCTTATTTATTTTTATTTGTGTATTATTTTATTTTATTTATTTAGAATTATACATTTTATAGGAAAATTGAAAGGAGAAAATCTTAAATGTGGGTGACAAATCAAAGTTATGCATACTTAATTTTGGTTATAACAAATAAATTCCTACTCACTAGCAGGTCATTTGGTTTGAAATAATTAAATGTGGGCTTTTTATAATGACCTAAAGTTTAGGGATATCATATTCACATGCATGGCTTTGCAGATCTAGGGGCCCTAAGTTTTATAGAATTTACCTCACTGGTGGTTTTTGGCTGTATCATCTCCATTTGGAAGAAATGGACGAGACCAAGTCCTTTATTTTGTTGTCCAAGTAGCACAACCATAATTCGCAAATAGGAGAAAGATATAGATATTAGAATTTAGTGCATTTTAATTTCCAAATGCATATGCTTAGAAAAATCATACTAACACCTAAGAATAATTATACACATTAATATAAAGTATTAATATTCATCCCTTCTAAGCAAGAGTATAAAACCAAGCATAACATCTTATTTATAACATCTCATTTATAAATGATGGAGGCACAAATATATAGAATGAATTATGGAACTTCATATACAATCACCCAAACTTCATATTGAATTTGATTTGCAACTACAAATAACAAATAATAGAACTTTTCTTATCAATATGAATATTATTCAATACCATTTCTATTTGTCATTTGAACTTGATGCATATGTTAAAGACAAATTGAGAAGAGGAAATAAATGTAACTTCACTTCTTTCTAATCTTGAATGAAGCTAATAACGTCATCTCCAATCTCATGAAGAACAACTTAACATAAGTTACTCTCCATTCTCATACCTAACATCATTGAATAAATGGAACTTTAAGGAATGATGAAAAGAAGGAGAGGTCAAATGCTCAATACTCTATTACTTCTCCAATTTACCACCATTTTGAATATATTCTGAAAGAGAAATTTGTATGAAAAGCATATCCCGTTCATAAAGTTTAAACAAGAAAACTATACATCATCAGAGTCAACAGATTATCATTTGCATGATATTCATATAAAGTTTTCTCTATCTTGATTAGTATACAAACTCACTTGTATGGATGTAGGATTCTATTTTGCTAATCTCCATGCCAAAAATGAATGTGTAAGATAAATCATAAGACTCTCTATACACACCCTTTTCAACAAAATAAATGTATTTGAAAGTATTAAATGAAACTTGCTCTTTCTTTATCATAGTTGATATTCATATGCTATTTTCTCCTAGCTCTAAGTGAAGTTTTTGGGATTTTGTACTACACATCTTAAGATTGGTAATTTTAAATTATTGGAGGATAACTATACCCTTCTTTATTATGGGTGTTATTCTTGAAGCTAATAGTATCTTTTTTTTTTTTACTTTTAGAAGATTTGTATATTTCTAATTGTACCTTTCATACATAGCTTTTCTTGTACACCTTCAAAGAATTCTTCCTATTTATAATGTAATGCTATTTAATGTGTATATAGTTCTACCATTATATATGATGAATGTAATCTAAGCTTGAAATGATACATATGAAAAAAAAAAAAAAAAAAGTTCTCATACAAGTGCGGATGACACTTGGACCTTACTAATAAGATTGTCTAAGAAATGAGACTAAATAATGAAACAAAGACATGGATGTGTAAAAAGAGAATCTATGAAAATCTTGGTGATTTCCTATTACTAAAAGTATAAAAGGAAAGGAAATAATGTGTATCTTAGCCTTGATCTCTAGCCCCTATCTATAAGTTAGAGTATAGGTATGGCTTCATAAGAAATGTTATATTTAAAGTAAAATCATTAATTACAATTATATTTTAATGAAGAGTTTTCATAAAATAAAGATATACCGGAAGTGGCTTTTAAGGATCTCTAAAATTTTCAAAATATGAAGTGGGCTCGCATGAATTCACTCATGACTTCACCTTTGGTTTAATCCTTGTGATTCATTCTGCTAAAAGGTCTAGATAAATATTCTTAGATAGCCTCTAGGGCTGAGAAGTTGGGTAAGATCCCATGTTGAAAGCTTTGGATGGATCTACCTAATTGGCATTTGGGGTTGAGTAGATAGATGAGATGATTCCAATCATTTACACTACCTTAATATTGGATCAATTAGATCATATTGGTGGTTACTAGTTCACTTTAGTCTTAAATTCTTGTCACTAGGCATCTTTATATTGATAGCTTAATGATCTTGACTTCTTTACCTGAATTTGACCCAAGAAATTTTATGTTTACAAGTTGAATGGTGGAACATCACTAGTGGATCAAGTATATATTTTAATAATAGTTATTTCATTAATTTGATATTTAAGTTTAAGTTTTGGTTATTTGTATGGGCATCCACTATGCTGTTGGTTAGTTATTGCATATGTAAATTGTAATTCGTTTTTTTTTTTCCTTTCCATTAGTTGATGATTTTGATATTTTTAAAATATTTCCAAATACTCTATTAAGCCAAATGTATTTTATTGTTTATATTTATGCTTATATTTTTTTCTTATAAATATTTATATATGAAACTTTTTCTCTTGAATACAAATTTATTTTATTTGATAATGACTTGTGAGGCTTGTTACTTGAGTTAAGATTAGTCCCTACTTTATTGCTCATGTTGTCAAAATGTAATTTTTTTCGAATGCAAGTGTGATACTTATCATTTACACTGTGTATTTTGGGGGCGGCTTGTGAGGTATCTTATGACAATCATATAGAGAGTGAGTAAAAGAGCAAGGGGAAACTATAGACTTAATTTTAACCTTCGTATTTCAAATCATATAATTATATAACTTCAAATCCTAGGTGCTCTTATGAGGTCAATAATTTGAATCAGTATCTCACTATTTAACATTAATGAAACAAGCACCAATAAAATAAGATAATAATAAGATTGAAGAGAATAAATGATCAATAAGAAATATAAAAGGCCTGAGGAGGATCTCGACCTCTAAGTAGTAGAACTTAAAAAGACCCTAAAGCTATGAATTGTAATTGCCTAATGATGTGTTCGAGAAGATAAGTTGAGATTATGATGGCATTGACTGCAGGAAAGCAAGTTGAAACAGAGAAGATGATCTCTTTTACAATTCTAATAAATGCCTTCTCTAATTAATACATAGGAGAGCTAGAGAAGATGCATTGATAGCTAAAGACCGAGCATTCAAAAACATGTAGACTATAAGAGGGTTGAGAAGGAGAATATTTCAACCTTCAAGGACCTAATTCTTAGTGCAATTTTAACAAGTTCACATTGTCACAATGCTCTCTACCTCGAGCAATTAAGTTGTTGAGATTAAAAGCGAGGAAGTGAATAATAATATACAAACAATAAAAAGACTAGAGGCTTGAAGTAACATAACCTAACAAATAATATATATAACATATAACAATTAAATAATTAATCAAATAAATTATATTTAAAATTTTTAATTAATTAGTATTAAAACCATCATTAAATTATTATGGTTGCAGGTCAAGGGAGGCTGGACTGGCCGGCCCAGTAGGCAGTGGAGGGGGCGAAACATATAACCAAATCTAGGGAAATTTCGACCCCCTTATTGGGCCCAACAAAGAAATAATTCATTATTTTAGGAGAGGAATTAAGGAGGGAATTAATTAGGGAAAGATCTATTATTTGAATTCAAATTGGAGAGGAAATTTTATTAGGAAAGAAGGCTTATTTGGAGGCTAATTTGAAGAGGATTAATTATAAGATGTTTCCTAATTAAAGAGGATTGATTCAGAGGAGATTAATTAGGAGATGTTTCATAATTAAAGAGAGCATATTTGTGAAACCTAAAACCAAATCTAGGGATATTTCTGCCCCCTAGTTGGGCCCAACAAAGAAATAATTCATTATGTTAAGAGAGCAATTTGGGAGGAAATTAATTAGGGACAGATCTACTGTTTGAATTTAAATATGAGAGAAAATTTTATAAGGAAAGAAGGCTGATTTGGAGGCTAATTTGAAGGGGATTAATGATTAGATGTTTCCTAAATAAATAGGACTGGTTTTGAGGGGATTAATTAAATATTTTCTAATTGAAGAGGATAAATTTGTGGGCTAATTTGATGAAGATTAATTAGGCGATATTTTCTAATTAAAGAGGGTAGATTTTGTGGTAAAATTTAGGACTGATTTAGGAGAGAATTGGAGTGAGGCTATTTTGTTTTTTGTTGTTTATTATTTGCAACAAGTAGTAGGATTTATATTATATTTTGTATAGAGAATTTTGTTTGGAGAATTATTGTCTATAATTTTCATGAGGAATTCTAGCACCATCTAGAGTTTCGAAGTGACGGTCCTCCTCTTGAAAGAGGACCATTATATTTTGTTAGTTTGTATTTCTTTTTTATCAATAAAAATCTAATATTTGTTGAATTTGTATTGATTCATTGGTTGTTTTTGATACCAAAGCATATCATAAACCTAATAACAAATCTTTAACAAGTTAAACAAATTGTTCATGCAACTAAGCAAAAGTTAGATTTTGTTTAAGTTTGATCCATTCAACCCCCAAGATTTTACAAAACTTCTATTACTAGAAGAAGTTTGGATGAGTATTAATGAAACCAATTTTAAGCTTTTAATTGAACACATTAGTTCACTTATACCCCTAATCATATTCATTTTGCATTAATTTATTTTACATTTTACTTCAAAATACAAAAACTAAATAAACCATTTAAATATCTTGAAATAGGAGAAAAATCCCAAGACAACCTAAAAATTTAACTCAATATGCAAAACACATATTCTCATACTACCAAGACAAGTCTTGATATTTTACAAAGCAATTCTAGTTTTACTATATAACAATCAAGGTAACGGTCATATGATCAAATGCTAAAAACAGCTCTCGCTCTCCTTCAAAAGCCGCAACGCCCTCACTACGTCTACTGAAGATTATTACCCAAATCTGTAGATTTACTGTCATACCTTTATAGACTATGAAACAAATATATGAAAATTTTGGCTCTGAAAATGGACATAAATCTGTCCAAGCACTGTATATCTATGAGAATAAACTGCTATAAATTACTGTTTTGTATATATATAAAAAAAAAGATTTACATGATAATGGTTAAGTTTCTCAGCTAATTTAGGCTTTTCGTTTGGGATGGCTTTATTACTGCTTCTCAAAGCAACTTTTTAGTTAAAAAAAATTAACTTTTGTATTACAAAACACCTTTAAGCAGCAATAAGAAAGCCATCCCAAAGGAAGACTTGGTTTCTCAGCTAATTATCTCCTTTAACGCTTTGCTTCAACAATCTCAGGTTCAATCTCTTTCAGCATGGGATCCTTAGTACTAAAAACATACTGAAGCTGAGTCCCCTCTGATTTTTGTCCACTCAAACCTTTGCTAAGCCTTTTCCCCTTCATCTTCACCTTCTGAGCCCATCCCACAAGACCCTCTTGCACGTGTTCCTCAAATATAACTGGTTTAAACGAACTTCCCATCTAAACACAAAAAGATGTCAGCTTAGATCTTCTTAGGCTTCGTGACGGCTTTTTTACTTAAAAAATTAAAATTTTTGTACAAAAAAGCTGCTTCAATAAGCAGTAAAAAAGCCATCCCAAATAAAGCCTTAATCATTCTGGAGAAAAAAAAAATGTAATCGTTTTGAGAAATGATGCTCACCTGGGTGACGATTGCATAAAGAGGTAAGGTACTGTAGCTGCAAATGATCTGTACCACTACACTGTGATCAAGAAAGATGAATGACTTCAGACTTCAGGATATATATATATATGGTAGGGTACAGAATAAGAGAGGATTCTTGAGTCTAGCTACCAAATTATGAGCCTCGGGACGATGTACTTGGTTCCATCAATGATGCAGGAGCTGTATCCGTATGTTACCTGCGTATTAATAAGAATGATAAATCAGATAGAATTCATACCTTTTTATTTAAGGGACAAAGTGAAACAGGTGATGGAATGAAATGTAGCTTTTCCTGGAAAAAAAATGCGTAAGGATATTCTACCAGTAATCTTATGGCATCTCCAACCGAAAATCTCATTTTTCACTCCAAAATGCCATGAAACTAAAAAATGTTGTGATTCATCTCCAATCGAACTCCATTTTGTCCCATAACGGTAGTTCTCTTCTTTCGAGCATTTCTTCGGCAAGTTCAATAGAGATCAAAAAATGACGAAGATGAACAGTGCAACGCCAATATTGGCGTCGCACTATTCATCCGCGATGAAATGGCGTAAGAATTGCCGCTCGATTGGAGCGACGGAAGAACGCCGTTTCACTGGAGATGCTCTTAATATAAATTCAAGGATTTTGAAATCCAACATGCCATAAAATGCATATACTCCAGCATCTTTTTTTTCCCTTTTCCTAGGATGATCAATTTTCAATTGCTACAAAACAGTTAGTGAGTGTAGAAGCTAGTGCTTACCAATATCCAGAAGAAATATGCGATCTCGAAAGCAACATGGAAGAGGATCAGGTGAATTAAAATGAGCATAATGCGAGGACGACCAAACCAGAAATGATCGTCTGAAGGGGTAACCACCAAATCTCCTTCGATGGCTGAATGTTTTTCAGCAACTTCATGAGCCAACTGAGAGATGATATGCACCAACTTGGTACCAACGGAGAAAAGGAGCTGCAAACGTGTGATGGGCATCACTATCTTAGTATCTTAACAAGAAAAGAATCAGAAATTAACGAGTTTCAACATGAAGACATCCAAATTTCAAATGAATACTCTGGGAATGGTAGTCCTTTGGGAGAAAAATGTATCAGTGATGGAACATAATCGCTAGTGCCTAATATGATTCAAGTCCATTTCAACAAAGCGGAATGCCTCGGCCCCCATGTTGGTGGGACATAGCCGTTCTTCTCATATAAAACATAAAAGCAAATATTTGATTTGCTGGCAAGGGATGCCATATTTACATGACGCTAAGAACAAAAATGGCCCTTCTGCTTATGCAGAAAGTACTTATAAAAGAAAATTCCATCAGTAACACTGGCATATGCATCATGTGTAGGATTAAAATAACAAAAAATGGTGTATTTACTTATTTATTTAGAAATTGTTGAAAAACCTAAGTAGAAAAGGCACTAAACTGGTTTCTTTCACGCGTGTATTTTGCTGGGGTGAACTATCTCGTGCTCCAAATTCCTTTTTTTTTCTCGGTTATTACATGCCAGCAAAATTGCTACAGAAGCTAGTAAAAAATTTCTAAGGTTATAAGAACCATATCTCAGACTCCTGCCGCTAGTTTAATACCTTTGTGTACTGCGTTGAGTACAGGCTTGATAATTTCGTGGTGGTAATTTGCTAATCATTTGGAAAACCTAAATTTCTTATTTATCATTAATTATGGCATGCATGTGTATCACAGCTCTATTGATAACATCTCCAAAAAGTCTAAAGCAAAAGATTCAAACACATGGAATGACAAGATGACTCATTTTAGGGATGTCAAGCAAATTAGTGGTATATCTAGCAGTTTGACAAAGGCATTTTGAACACGTTTGATTTAATCCTAAACACAGCAGAACTTGATGCTATCTAAGTGATTATTTTCGTTATCTTTACCTGTAATTTACTATTTATTTTCATGCACAAGGAAAAGCTTCTTGGGAGTTTGGATTTCTTTGGTTCATGAAAATTCAAGTATTTACAGACTAGGGGTTGGACCTGATGCAGAGTGGCAATAAAGGAAAATATATTTGACTCAAATGATTACAATGAAGAAAAGAGCTTTCTGCTAAGCAGCAACAGCAGCTGACAAATCCAAGAGATTCAGGTTGGCTTTACAAATCTTTTCTCGCCATCCACTCCTGTTAAGGATTGTGATTCTAAAAACTCACCCTTGCTTCCTGTAATCTCAAGGTTATGTTTTTTTTCCTTAGAAGCAACAAACTTTTCACGGTTCATTTGACTGATTTCCTAGAGCGGTAGAGTCTCAAGTAGATTTCCTTTTATTTATTCAGTCATAAAAAGAGAATTTAACCACGTAGATCTATCGTAAGACAGTTGGTAATTCCGTATTGTTAAGCATGCGTTCATGAATAAGAAACTTTTCATAAAGAAGTGTGCTAGCTATGAAGAACTTCACGTTATCTCATCTAACAAGCAGAAACTTGACTTTGAAAAATTGAAGAAAGGCAATAATTTTTTGCGCATATAAACATTTCATATTTCTTAATGACTTTTAATCTAGTCCATTTTATGAAGTACTTTGTTAAGCTTGGTTGTACTACGACTCATTTGGTCTTAATACTTGGCAAAGCTAATCGGGCCAAAATTTAAAATTACTGCAGGTCGGACAGACCACACACGGATTGTGGTTTGGAATTTAAAGTGGACAAACGAAAGAAAATGCTTGTGATTACCCCCAGCTTTTAGACTGTTACATGCAATAAGCACGGTTAATTGCAAGCACTACATAGTTTTAAATCGGCAATGCTAAAAAATAATTAGGGTTACTTACGATCAAAGGTATGAATGATAACCAGAAATATGCATGCCAACCTGCAAAGAATGATAGGATAGGTGAGAATGATGGTAAAAACATGATTAAAAGCAGAGCTTAGAACTTAAAACTTTAAGTGAAAACCGATTAAAACTAGTTATATCCAGAACCAAAATCATCCATGTTTAACGAGACAAAAACTAAATGCAAACAACATTCATAAACTAATGTACAACCAAATCCATCTACTTTAGATTAATCAATTTATTATGAGAAATTGAATTGGGTTCAACAAGTCTTTGATTGTGAAATCGCTTGGACTGCCTACAAATCTAACAAGATGCCAATCTCATTAAGTTGGCCAAGAATCAAATCTTAGTCGACCCTCGTTGCTAAAGAAACCCATCCAAGGAACTCATGAGGCTCTCAATTCACCAAAGCTTTCCTAGCATATTCACTAGTCAACGAGATGATCTTGTAAAAAATAACTCACAAAGCATATTCGCCATCAATTTGAAACTTGCTCGAGATTCCTGACTAGCAGAAACCTCCAAGCAAGACTTACTTGCCACACAACAAGCTACACCAAATTGAAATTATGTACTTCTTATGTGTTAACCTCTGTGTAAACCACAAACAAAAAAAATCAGAAAACAAACCTCGTATCCCTTAAATCCCGCACCTCGGACTGTCGAAGGATCCCCGAAATCCTGCGAGTTGCTCTGATCTACGATCAAATCCCGCAAATCCAACGTGCATACCTGCTGTAACCGCTGGATCCTCAAAATCTGCCGAAATCTCGCCTGAAATCCCGGAAAACCTCGTATCATATCGGCTCTGTCAAAATCCCGTGAAATCCTGCTCAAAATCGGGAGCTCGCCTCGATCGAGCGACACCAAACTTCGTTAAATACCGACCCAAAGCCGCTGTTCTTCGGGTCTCTGCTTCCCGAACTCCTCTTCCCACTCTTCCTCCACTGATTCCACGAACTCCTGCTTTCTCCCGACCGACCCCCATAGCCGAACAAGAGCCGAGCTCCACTGCCTCTCTGCCTCTTCCATTCACGATCCACTCAGCTCCAACAGACCAAACCTCCGACCAAACCTCACTGTGCCGAACTCCAAGCCGCATCCAACTCCTCCCGCAGACCTCGGCTCCTCTCCCTATCGGACCACAACTCCGACCTAGCTCCACTGTACCGAGGCTCAACCCGACGGGATCTTCGTCCCAACCCTTGCATCCTGCCGTCGTTGCCAACACAGAGAGAGAGAGAGAGAGAGAGAGAGAGAGAGAGAGAGAGAGAGAGAGAAAACCTACCTCTCACCTTGCTCCTCCAAAGCCGAACCCCACCTCAGCCAAGAGTTCTGCCCGATCCCCTCCTACCCGAGCCTCCGCCTCCCTCCTCCGATCGAAACCCGAAACAAGAACGGGAGCTCGCGTGTAGTGAAGGTAACATTCTCCCTTCCGCGCGCTTCTTCGGCCTGATCCCGTAAAAACTGAGGAGAGAGGGGGAGGGATTTGTTTTTTTTATTTATTTATTATTATTATTATTATTATAGTTATAGTTATTTATTTATAATTATAATTAATTAGATGACATTTAATTAAATTTAATTTTTGATTAAGTATTTTAATTATAATTAGTGATTGTTAAACATAATTAATTAAGGTTAATTATGCTTAATTAATTTTAATTATAATTACTAATCAATTAATTAATTTTAATTAATTAAATATAATTATGATTAATTATCGTTAATTATAATTAATTGTTATTAGTTATTAATTAAACGTAATTGATTAAATTTAATTATGTTTAATTAATTTTAATATGATTAATTATTAACTAATTTTAAATTAATCATAATTAATTTTAATTGATTATTGTTAATTATAATTAACTATAATCTAATCATAATTAATTTGGTTTAATTATGATTTAATTATAATTAATTATATATTAAGTATGATTAATTAAATAGAGTTATAATTAATTCTAATTAATTACTATTATTAATAATTAATCATAACTAATAATAATAAAAATAATCCCCCCCACTCTTTTCCCTCGACGTTCGTGTCGGACCGGCAAACCACCTAAGCACGCCTTTGTTGGTCGTGGTAGGAGGGAACCCGGTGCGACACCTACGACGAGGTAGGCGAGTGACCCCTCGATCCATGTGTCAACCACGACGACTCCGCGAAGGTATAAAATTTTCTAAACTCAAAACCCTGCTTCAATGTTCGTGGCAAATCGGAGAACCGTCCTATGCACGCCTTTGTTGGCCGTGGTAGGATGGAACCCCGGTGCGGCACGTGTGGCAAACCGTCCTATGCACGCCTTTGTTGGCCGTGGTGGAGAAAAATATATATATATATATATATATATATATATATATATATATATATATATATATATATATATATCGCCGCGGTGTCTCACAAACACCAACCGTGCACGTCTTTGTTGACGTGGCGGGTAGGCGGTCTCTTGGTTTTTTCCCCTTAACGGGGGAGACGCCGGGAGGCTGCCGAAATTTGGATTGAAAATCCAAGGACTTGGAGCAATTTGGAACATGGACTTGATTGAACAAAGACCCGGACATGGACTTGATTGAATCAAATTGACTTAAGTGAACTCAAACCTTAAATGAACCATAAAAGGATTGAACTTCAACTGAAATTCAATCAAAATTGAACAAGAGAACTTGATTGAACAACAGGGGACTCGACGAATGAAGGAGGTTCATATAGAGCCTGAACTATACTTGAACTCAAGCATGAATTTGTGGACTTGGACTTGGATTCATATTTGCACAATAAAATGATTTATAAAATATTTGAACATAAGTAAATTGAGATTTAATACAAACTTGGGCTTGCAACAAATGGCTACAAGAACTCAAACTTGAATCAATCTTGGACATTATGGATCTTCAATCAAACTCAATCAAGAAGAACTTGATTTGGGCTCAGACTTGGGTTGAACTTAACAAGATTATTTGTGGACTTAAATCTTGAACTACAACAAGGCTTGGATTTGAATCTCATTTGACTCAAAAGAGTCATGATTCAAATCATTTGAACTCAAACTTGGAGCAAAACTTGAACTAAACAAACTCAAACTTGAGTTTGGACTTGATTTTGATGATGACCCAAAGAATTTCAAATGAATCATATGAGACCTAACTTGTATAGATTACAAGTGGTAAGCTCCAACTTAGATGCAAATGAACATATATAAGAGACTTGTGATTCCTACATCCCATTCCAATCAATGTACTTGCAATTAAAATGTGAAGCTCTCAAATGAATGTGAAAGAATCTTCATCTAGATATCAATGAATGAACAAAGGTCTACAAAGGAGGTCCAAGAGCCTACAACAAATAAAGCTTCTCATGAACGCATGTAGTGAAGGAGATAGTTGGCTTACAAGCATGAAAGAAGTGCAAGTGAATATAGTGGCTTGCAACCAATAATGATGGAAAGATTGTGAATACAATGATTTCCCTTCAACCAACATCGATGAGTCAAAAGGAAACTTTCATCCACTAACAACGATCAAGACAAATTCACAGCTTGACTATAAGTAATGGCATGAAATCTCTGATGCATCTATAAACAAGATACAATACAAATGGCATACAAGTGATGAACATAAGTGAATAAAGGAGATCGACATACAATGAATGTAATGAATTGTGATGCATGCAGTAGATCTTGTAAAAGAAAAGTTTCTTACATTTGTAATGCATACAACAACTCTACTAGTGACATTAGAGGAGTGGCGATGAATATAACACTCCTACAATTAATGTCAATCTACTCATGGGAGAATATAATAGTTCTCTGCAAATGATGACTGCCAGCATTGCATGAAAAGATTGCCGGCGAATGCAGTTCGACCAACATTCAACAACATTATGCAATCAAATGTATCAGTCTCCTACAGAAATGGGAGGATCGATGTGCAGCAAATATACACATATGAAAGAATGAGAATCAACAACCACTTAATATCAGTCGAAAAGCACCAGCTCCCCACAAGTAGAAGCTGACAATATGCAACAAAAGGCAGATTCCTATGAGTTGCTGTAGAAAGTCTATTATATACTTAGTGTGTCGTCTACAAGAATGATGCAATGAAACTGTAGATAACGACATCTATTAGCAAAGGCAGGAGATTAGTTAGTGCACTATAACCCGCCTATGAAAATTAACAAGTAGTGCACGACAGTCTACCTGTAAGAAGCAGCGAACAATTCTATCCAGAAGCTGCTACGCCACCGGATCTGCAACCTCCATACAAGCAGACAGAAGGCGTTTATAAATATTCCAAAAATACCCCCGCACAAGTGCACTATAGTTTGTATACACATAGGTACACTAAAAGGGGTAAAAGCAATCTTAACCCGCAAGGGCCCCGGCGAGCGTGTTATTTGTACACACATGACGTCTAGGGATGCTGCGCGGGCTGACTAGTGAATTCTAGTTTGAACCCGATCCTCCTATATGGGTCAATAGGAGTCGACAAGGTTCGAACTCTCAAACAAATATACAGTTGCTACGATCGGTATATTTGTCTTAATACATTCATATTAGGCCTTTAAGGCCTATAACAAAGAGAATTCACTGATGAAGGCTCAAAGCCTACGAAACCCGATCCTCTGTCAACAGTCCGACAGAGTTGACAAGGTTCAATCCATTAAAAAAATAATAACCCCCTAACACCCCGATGATGGCCGTGTTGAATGCAGATATCAACCGGAGGGGTTCCCAAATACTTTCAATCGTCTCCCAAATATTCATATTCCAAAGCTCCACCCAAATATCCACAAAAATTCAAAAATCCTCAAAAAACCTAAAAAACTCCACAAAAATCCTAAAAATCCCAAAAATGTTTAAAAATGAAATCAAACCATCAATCGCTTAAAGCAAAATCCATCCGCCCTCCGCAACAGTTTGTCGAGGTGGACAAATATGAAATATTACTTCAGCTCACAAAAGAGCTAAATGCCTAGTCGAAAATATCACTAGGATCCATTCTCAAACAATATCTTGCCAGTAAGGACGTGGTACGTGTCCTCTAACCGGCAGTTTCGCCGCCAAATGGCACTGCAGGTAAACGGTTATGACCCGGGGCCCTCTGAACCGAGTGGTTTTGCCGCCAAATGGCACCACAGATAGCGGTTATGGCCAGAGCCGATACGCTCCTTAATGGCGTTAAATCCTTGAGATATGAATCAATAGGATATGATCGATAGGGCACAAATCCCTCTGTTAGCTAAGGTGGATTCAAATTTGTCCCCTTAGACAAACATCCAACCCCGGTCTACAAGGTTCCCTTGGACGAAGCAACCCATGGCTGCCGACAAGGATCCTTCTGTCAGGTTGGGTCGACTACCTCCTCTGACTAAGTAGACCAGGGACCATGATGGCCCGGGACGACGGAACCATGGGATCTTGATCGGGTCCATCATCCATTCCCCCACCGTCCGCTTTAAGTGTTAGGTGGTGAAATTTCACATTTTAAATATCAAACTTTTCAATGCTTTCCAAATTCCCAAATCCAAACTCAATTTCCAAATCCAATTTCTACCAATATCCAAACCATTGCTGCTACTATATGCCAGATAACACGTATTCTATACGTATCTGATCGACGACTAGTCTTAATCGAAAGTTCTCTCTCGTGATCGGGAGAGGTAATTAACTATAGGGGCTTGCGCCTATAGGAAACCAGAACTCAGATCATAAAGTCCTCACAAAATGAGGGCGAAATCTCTGGGTAGTGTCTTATCTACAAACCCATCTGCCTTCCAAAATTTACCCCGGAACTTAGTTCGTTAAAACTCCCTCGCCGAATAAGAAATCAAGCGAGCGGAGGCCGGGGCCGAATTTTCGGAGCCCACATTATGTAATCATATTAAGTGAATAATTCTACAACACATACCTTGATCCTCACCTATAACAATGGAGTGAGTTAGTGGTCAAGTGTAGGCACGATACAATCTCATATCTTGAACCAAAACTTTATCTCACTGAAGTCTCTCATAATCTTTCTAGGATTCTCTTCAGAATCTTTCTTTTCTTGATAGTCTCTATGTAACTTGGTGCGACCACCATTCTTTGTCAAAAGTGTTTGAACAGGTCTTTCGTAGACCAATTTACTCAGAAAATCATTGAGACCACCTCCCTCGCATCCCTTCAGCTCTATGGATTGGATCTATATCTTTACTAAAGTATTGATATATTTCCACATACAGGATTGGGGGTCATGATAGTGAAAAATGCCCAAGGCAAAGAACTAAATCATGGAGCATCATGAAGAGAGAGAAAGGTCCTCGCACAACAAGCAGTCTAATAATTGCTTGAATTTTGAATAATTGCAGAACGTTGAGGATCATCTTACAATGATGATTCAAAGGATTTTTGGGAGCTTTTCGTATACCGATCCTCTTGCTCATTTCCTTCAAGAATACAAATATAACGTCTCTCCTAGGTGCAAACTCCACCACAGTTTAAGAGTTGCTAAACTCTTCTAGATGATGAACCCTATCTCCATGAAGAGAGTATAACAATGATTTCACTCCCTTGTTGACCAACAAAGCATTAGGCTCAACCTATGAAATGCCTTTTCAATTCAAATTGCAAAGGCTTTGATTCCATCAAAGTTTTGGATGTCAAACTTGCATTCTTGTAGAGGGAAGGCAAAACCGACCAACTAGGTCACTCATTTCAAGTCAAGTATCTCTCATTATTGGTGACGCAACAAAGTATCAACTCTCCTTATCACCTTCAAGAAAGTGGCATTGTTGTGATCATTGTGCATTACTCTGAGAAGCAACACCTCTAATTTAAAGCGACATTTTATTATGTAAGTTGTAAGCATCCAATAATTTTGAAGAATTGGCCAGCTTTGTTGGCTGAAGAACTCACATGATTTGTTAAACATGAGGCAAGAGTCTAATTAGTCTGTCTACTACTTGATTACTCATTTCCATTGGGAGATGCAAAATGTTCAAGATCTGGAGTTTGTTGTAGTTTGGGCAACACTTACCCAATGCCTCCAGGAAGGTTCATTTTAGTATACTCACACTAGAGGCATCTATGACTTGACATGACAACTCAATGCAAACTCAATACAAAATTTGGATATCTCGAATACAATACGAGTCAAGTTTGGATCTAAAATATTAATGCATTTAATATTCAAGTTGAGTTCGAGTTGAATCGAAAATCCAAAATCAACACACAAAATCAGATTAATTTTCCTATATAAAATGAATATTCTCTTCCTATCTAAAATGAATATTCTATTTGATTAGTCAGCAACTTTCATTTGCCTCAACCGATCATATTTAGGTTAATTATGGTGTGTTGAAATAAAAAATTTTATCGAACCATATAATATGCGGGTCACACATGTTAGGACCGCGTCAAGTTAGATTTAGACAAGACATTCTAACCCATTTAATAAATCAATGGGACAAGCTTGGGTAAAGCAGTTTCAAGTCGATTCGAATTTCGGTCATATTTGTACTCTACATTAACCTAAATAGAGAGACCTAACACAAATCTTACAACAATTGAAAGCATGGACTATGTTACCCAAGTTGGTCAATAATTACATCAATACAGGGGAACATGATTGCACAACCTTGGCTTCAACCTCTAAGCTGGATCATTCCAAACCCACAATAAGCATGAGATGACACACTTGTGATCATAAGCAAAAATTCCACAATAACAAAAATAAGTAAACTTAAAAGTCATATCATCGCCTTCAACAATAGTAATACAAAGGTTTCTCTCCTAAGAAGCTTGAACGGGACATTTTGGCCTATAACCCCCAAAAGTGTAAAGGTCACCTCAATCTTAAAGATACCTGATGCATACACCTCTTTGAGTGTCGCTAGTTGAGGCGGTCAATGCATTCACAAGAACTTCTAATGAACACCACCTATATGAATAATGATATCTGCCTGTGACCATCGAAATACTGCATATTTCATAATGACTGTAGTCGCAACATGAATTGTCGCTATCTCTGCAACCTAGTTGAGAAGCTTATTAGCATCGACAAGTTGGAAGAGCTCATCCTTATTGACTTAGATTATGATTAGATAAAGTGGTTGTTCTTTAAGGAAAAGATGGTGCTACAGCACAAACCCCGCTTTCTTAAACCTAAGGTTCCATTTTTCCTGAGGTAGATTGGATTTTAAATTAACCAGATTTCCCCCAATGCTTGGCATCAACATTTATTTAGTTATGGTGTTTCAATTCCTATGTGTGCAAGCCCTCATAGTTAATTATCCATCCTAACGCATAGAAGAGAACTCTTGATTAAAGATAAATCAATGTTTAGACGTACAATACTTTTAAATTTTGGTGGTGGGGGATGAAGGTAGATGCGATAAAGATCTCATGGTTCCATCATATCGGGAATACCATAGGTTTCAATCTACCAACACAAATAATTATTGATCGTAATGTCCAGGGAATTTTATTAGCAGTCATTGATTGCCTCCTCTGAGGGATTCCGAATAAACTGAAGAGGAAAAGATTGATTTTAATTTTATTATGATTTGGGGTTTACATTTGTTAGAATACCCAGTATTTAATTTAGTTTGGGATTTATGACTTCATTTAGAAGTTACCTAGTTATTTGATTTAGATTTGGGGCTGGGGCTTAAGGTTTTCATTACAATTAGCCAGTATAGCGGGTCTTACTATTTCCCTTAGAAGTAGCCTGTATAACGGGTCTTACGGCTTCACTTAGAAGTGTCCCGCATAGGTTTAAGAAGTTTTGAGAAGAGAGTCTTATGGATTCTATTAGAGGTAGCTCATAGGGTTTAAAAGGTTGAGTCTTACTGCCTCCATTGAAAGTAGCCCGCGTAGCAGGTCTTATGGACCCTATTAGATGTTGCCAAGATTATCAGGAATGTGATATTTGTTCTAGGAAAGTTTTTCCTAACACCCTAATTAAAGTGGGACTTACAACTTCTATTAGAGGTGGCCCGTATATTTGGGTTAGGGGGGATTTAGCATAGCAAGGCTTTAGTAGCAAACATTTAACTTTGCATTTGAGTGGGTCTTACTATTTCTATTAAAAGTCGCCTATGCGCTTCAATTAGAAACTTCTCCTAGTTTGTTTGGAATGGGGTTGATTACTCCACTTTTGGAGGATTTGTTGCTACCCTTGGGATAAATTTATATGGGAGGTTATGTGCATTAATTTAACTGGGATTTATCCTGCTTTAGCTAGTGTTGCCTATTAGGCTAGCTTTAGACTAGTTATACACCCTATCATTTGACACCAGTCCTTTCTACCCTAGTTTTTAGTAGTTTACTATAGTTTTGCTTGTAGTAGTGCTCGTAGCTTTCCTACTTTAGTAGCTTGTCTTTTTTCTTTAGTAGCGTTGCTTGTTCAATACCAACTTTTTCTTTCAGTACTAGTTCTACTTTAGTACCATCTTGTTTTAGTACATGTGATGCCTTTTGTTTACTTATTTACAGCGGTTCGTGGCTAACAGCTACAAAAGCTAGAGTTTGTAGTTGTAGGGTTTGCAATGAGCTTTGGAGATTGCAGTAGCCTGAGCTTAGGTTTCTTAGGGTTTTGGAGCTTTCTTTTAGTTTTTTATCCTTTTTTTCCCCTTTCTTTCTTTCAGTTTTTTGCTTTTCTTAGCTTTTGAGGGTTTAGGTTTTAGTTGGTGTGTTGTACTTAAGTTTATATAGTGCGAACATTGTTATTTTATTATTCTTTAATGTATTTTATTAAATTTTGAATTAATTTATCATAATTAATTAATTAAGTTAATTTATTAAATTTAGTCTTAATTTAATTAATTGAAAGATTTAAATTTTATTTTTAAATTAACTGCTTAGCTCATTGGTATTTTAAAATGATTTAATTATTAATTAAATTTTAAAGTTAGTTGCTTAATTAATTTAATTAATTTCAATGATTTCAAAATTTAATTAAATGGTTTATTAATTAAATATTAAATAAAAGATTTTTTTTTACTTTTAAATGAATTAGTTTAATTAAATTAAAGTTTTAATTAGGTTTTAAATTAATCAAATATTCAATTAAATTTTAATTTTACTTTAAAATTAGTTAATTAGTTGATTAATTAGGTTAATTAATATTTTAATTGATTAATTAATGTATTTTATTAATTAAATTTCTCTTACTCAATGTGCAATGTCCTTCTAGGATTCTTGTGGTGGCCAACCAAGAGGTGTTCACCTAGGATTTCTTAAGTCATGCTTACGAGTCTTCCAAGTCATTACTCTCTATGCTTAAGGTTATGGATCTTTGGCCACTTTTGGTGTTTAGTTTTCTTAGAGGATTTTGGAGACTTCATAGTAGAAGAAGACTTCATGTGAGGTAATTTTTGTTGTCAAATTAATTATATGATTTCTTCTTTATTTCCATGTTAGTGCATTTAGATTTTAAGAATGGTTGTGATTATTCTTTACATTTTTACACCATGGATATGACTTATTTAATTTTTTTTTTAAATAGATTGGAACCTCTCTTTTCTCTCATCCATCATATATGTAGGCTTGGTCAAAGCACATAAATATTAATGTCTTTTTTAGCTTGCGTTCTCCTTTATGTTATTCTTTGCGCACAACATCATCGATCCTAATTAACATTTCTACATAATATCTATTGGCATCGTCGATACAAAATATTGGCATCAAAGTGAGGGTTTGGAGAGATTGATGATCATGAAGTTTGATATCGATATACATGATGGTTCAAAATTTTCAAGAACCAAGATTCTTGAGAATATCCAATTGTGCTTGGTAGAAAGCTTATACACAAATAACGATTTGTTGTAGTTCCTGTTGGTTACATATTGGGAAGAAAAAAGTACTGGCTTCTAACCTACAAGAATTGTTTCAAAACTAAATCATCACAAGATGATAAGAGGAATGTAAGAGATGATCAAATAGATCATATTTACAATGCATAGTTTATCTTAGTACTGAGTCATACCATTGCAGTATTTAGGATGAGAAGACATTTATTTTGGAGGTGCAAAAAATTTTGTCGCAAATTCATTTTTAGTATTGACGGATCTATCTTTTTATTCAACTAATGTGCTTTACAGATCTCTTATATATTTTTAGAAGTGCGGTGTGCCCTTTGAGGCTTTTGAATCTTAGGTGCTTGTCTTAGATAAAAGCACAAAGGAGAACCAATTTTGCCACGATATTGAGTTCAAGAAGAGAATTATAAATGTGACT
Organism: Dendrobium huoshanense; assembly: GCA_016618105.1. Taxonomy (NCBI): domain Eukaryota; kingdom Viridiplantae; phylum Streptophyta; class Magnoliopsida; order Asparagales; family Orchidaceae; genus Dendrobium; species Dendrobium huoshanense. Next base: position 71,660,278 of record CM028344.1, on the reverse strand, counting down.
CAATATATTCCCTTTTTTAACCCCTACATAAATGTTAAAATGAGAATCATTTAATTGAGATCGGATTAGGATGCATAAATACCCTTTGAAATGTGTGCATGATAGGGGACATGACTTACTCTAATTTTGATTAAATTTGACTCAAAAAATATATATAATATTATATTTTATTCATAACTATACATTTAGCAAGTGATGTAATGGTTAAATACTACTTCCATCACATACATCAGAGGTTTGCATGCTCCTCTCATAGTTGCACAAGTTTTTTGGTTTGTAATTGGAATAAAAATAAAAGATGTAAACTCAAACTCATTTGAAGAATGATTAAGGATTAGTTGGAGTCAAAAGATATTTTGATTTTGAGTATATTGCACTTCTTTATTTTGAGTAAATTCTGAATTGCTTGAACCTTCCTCGATGTCAACCTTAATTGAAGCTATGTTGCAAGCTCCTGGGAATCATTTATTATTGTCTTGGATGGAGTGCACCTTTCTTCCTTTCTTGGTTGCTTGTGGTGGTTACATGACGAAGTGTAAGATTAGGCTTTTTCTATCCTAGCTTTGGAGGCTTCCACAATATACCCTTTTGGGTTAGGGTTTCATGTATTTAAACAAAAAATTGGAGATCTCTCACATTCTTCATATACCCTCTAGATGATTAAGAATCTTGGAGGATTTTAGAGACTTTATTGAAGCAAGGAGAAGAAGAGTTCATATGAGGTAATCTTGGTTGTGAATCATAGGACTTTTCTTTATTTTTTTCTATGATTCACAAATACAGACATGGTGACACGAACACGAGACACATCAATTATTGAAAATATATGACACAGACACGGATTAGACACGGTATTATAATTTTTATATTTAAAAATTAGTGTATAAAAATTAAACAACAATAACAACATCAAGCCTTTATCCCACTATATGGGGTCGGCTACATGAATCCTTTTTTCCATTGTGCCCTGTTAAAAGTTAAATTCTCATTTTAATCTAATAAAGAAAGGTCATTTCTAATATTTTCTAACCAAGTCTTTTTAGGTCTTCCTCTATTCTTCTTAACATAAGTCAAATTTAATACATCTACTTTCCTAACCGGGTTATCGAAAGACCTCCATTTTATGTGACCAAACCATCTAAGGCGACTCTCTCTAATTTTATTTTCCACTGGAGCTACTCTAACCTTTTTCATGTATATGCTCATTCTGTAACCTATCTCTAAGAGTAAAGTCACTCATCCACCTAAGCATCCTCATCTCTGCAACACTTAACTTAATATTATGCTTCGCTTTTAATGGCCAACATTCTGCGCCATAAAGCATTGTAGGTCTAACCATCATCTTATAGAATATTTTCTTAAGTTTGAGGGGGACTTTTCTATCACACAACAAGCCCGATGCATTCCTCCACTTTAACCATCCAACTTGAATTCTACTAATAATATCCCCATCTATTTCGCCATCACTCTGAACAATAGACCCAAGATATCTAAAATGTGTACTCTTATTAATGACTTGATCACCCAATGTCACAATCCCCCCACTAGAACTATTATCACTAAAATTACATTCCATATATTCAGTCTTAGATATACTCAAACAAAAGCTTTTAGACTCTAAGGTTGACCACCATAATTCAGGTATACCTTCAACTCCCTCCCTAGCCTTATCAACAAGAAGAATATCATCAGCAAAAAGCATACACCAAGTACAACCTCTTGCAAATGTCTAGTGAGAACATCCATGACAAAAGAAAAAATATATGGACTTAAGGCTGATCCTTGATGTAATCCAACTGAAATAGGAAAATACTTGGTCAAAACACCATGTGTCTGGACACAAGTAATAGCTACTGCATGCATATCGTTAATAACTTGAATATAAGCATTATTAACCCCATTCTTTTCTAGAACTCTCCATAGCACTTCTCTTGGAACTTTATCATATGCTTTCTCTAAATCAATAAATATCATATGTAAATCATCCTATTCTCTCTATACTTCTCCATCAGATCTTTCAATAAATGTATAGCTTCCATAGTAGACCTACCCAGCATGAATCCAAATTGATTTTGAGAAACGTTAGTATCACGCTGCAACTTATGCTCCATAACTCTCTCCCAAAGTTTTAAAGTATGACACATTAACTAATTCCTCTATAATTCGCACAATCTTGTACATCACCTTTATTTCTTAAAAATAGGGATCACCACACTCATTCTCTGTTCATCTAACATCTTTTTAGCCTTCAAAATAATATTAAAAAGTTTAGTTAAGCAAGAAATTCCTTCTTCTCCTAAGCATTTCCACACCTCTATTTGGATATCATCAGGCCAACAGCTTTTCCACACTTCATTTTATTTAAAGCCTCTCTAAGTTTGGTTCTACTAATACGCCGATAAAAATAAAAAACTTTATTTTCATTTAGGGTGTTAAAATCACTAAAATCAATCGCATTCTCAAAATCTTCATTGAAGAGTTTATAAAAATATCTCATCCACCTTTATTGAATATCTTCTTCTAGTAAAAACACTTTTTGATCTTCATCCTTAATACACTTCACTTGAACTAAATCCTTATTACTCTTATCTCTTTATTTAGCTAACTTATGCATATATCTTTCGCCCTCATTAGTATCTAATCTATTATATAAATCATTAAAAGCTAAAATCTTTTCATCACATATTTCTTTCTTAGACTCCTTACGAACCTCTTTAAATATTTTGCAATTATCATAATTTTTACACCTAAACTAATTGTTATAACAAATCTTTTTATTTTTTATCTTTTCCTGAACATTTTGATTCCAACACCAACTATTTTGACTATTACGTGCTTTTCTTTTTGATAATTCAAGCATATTTTTTGCAGCATTCTTAATATCGCTAGCTACTTTTTCCACATAATATTATCTTCCTCATGCACAAAAAAAAATCTTCAGATATAATATCTTACTGTAAAAAATAATTTTGTAAATATTCTTTAAATGACCCAATCTAATCTTAAAATAACGTTTTACTTTATTTGTTATTTTATGCCCCTTCATCTTAAAGTCCAAAACTAATAAGCGATGTTGGATATATAAATTTTCACTTTGAATAACTTTATAATATTTACAATCTAAACGATCTATTTTTCTTATAAGAAAATAATCAATCTCAATTTTATCATATCCATTCTTATAAGTGAAGAGATAATTATATATTTTCTTTCAAAAGGTATTAGCAATTACAAAATCGTAAGCTAAAGAAAAATTTAATATGGTATTATCGCTTTCATTAGTCGCTCTAAACTCATAACCACCATGAATGCTTTTAAAATCATCTATCTCTTTACCAACATGTCCATTTAAATCTCCTTCAATAAAATATTTTTCTTCAAAAGATATCTTTTGAATTAATTCTTCTAAGTTATTTCCAAATTTTAATTTTAGACCCACATCAAAACCTGCTTAAGGAGCATAAGCACTTATAATATTAATAATCTTAGCATCAATAACAATTTTTAAAGCTATAATTTTATCTCCAATTCTATTAATTTTACAACATTATCCTTTAAACTCTTATTTATAATCACACATATACTATTTCTAGTATGACTCTTACCAGAATATTAAACTTTAAATCCTAAACTATCAATCTCCTTAATCTTCAATCCAACCCATTTAGTTTCTTGAATGAATATAATATTTATTTTTCTATAAAAAATAATATATATTATTTCCATTAATTTACTTATAAGGGTACCTATATTTCAAGTTCATATCCTAATTTTAGTTTCATGAAGTAGTTTTTTTGCCAACATCCGTCCATAATGTGAGAATCCTTACCTATTCAACACTACACCCGAGCGTTGGTGCAGTTGCCATTGCACACTTGTCACTGTATTCAGGCTATACAATACGTTGCTTCTAGGGAACGCCTTAACATTAACATAATGTAATAAAAGATTTATGTCATGATTATTCAACAAATTTTATAATGGTTGTCGACTATCTAACGCAACCCTCTACTTTTTTCATCCAGAACTTTGGACCTGACAATGACAATATACTTTAAATTGAATAAGTATAATATTGAAAATAATTTAGAAATAATAAATCATTTAGCTAGAATTTGTGCTTATAATGATTAATATTAGGATGTTGAGAGTCCGGCTTCGATGTCGTGTATCAAGCATCGAGAGAGGAGACGACAATGATGTTAAGAGTCGAGCATCGATGTTATGCAGTAAGTATCGAACATTAATGCTAAGAGGACGTCTATCGTCAATGTTGAGAGGGCGTTGGTCGTTAATATTAAAAAGATGCTAGACAAAGATGAGATGTTAAGTTGTGGGTGTGGTGTAGAAATTGTTAGCGTCGAGCATCAATGTCAAGACAATGTCAGACTTTAATATGGGGATTATTTTGAAATGTCGATATTGTAACGACGTCAGATGCCGATGTTGAGATAACATCGAACATTATTGTGAAACTAAAGTTGTAACCCACCAAAGAGAAATAAAAATGAAAATATTCAATGAATGGGGTATTGATTCAGGGTGATTGATTTGGTGTTGTGGATAGGAAATAAGAAATTTAATTTTTATATTTTAAATAAATAACAATTTTAAATACAAGAAATTATATTTAAAATAATTCATAAAATATTTAAGACGCGCGTCCAATTTGTATTTAATATTTTTTTTAATCAGACACATTTTTTGCGTGTCCGACACGCATCAGAGAAGTGTCATACGCGTGTCGAATATGTATTGGACATTGCACGCCTCATTAAGAAAAAGTGTCAGTACATCATAGATTTTTTTATATGTACTTGAGTTTTGAAAAAGGTTCTCACTGTTCCTTCAAATTGTACATTACGATTATAGCTTCTATATTTTTTTAGTGGAAATAATTATTTCTCACCTCCAACAGACAGGTTTGGCTGAAGTCAATACACAAATCTTGATGCCTCTTTGTATTAGTTTGTTTCTTTTTCATTTTAATTTTTATAGCATATTATTCTCGACCTTGGTTGACATTTTTGCATCTAATTTTTGCCACCCAAGTTACAATAGATGGACTCAAAAGTCTTTCTTCCTAACCAATGCAAAGAAGTATAGTTGATAAAATTGTCAACAACAAACTCTAGCTTCAACTCATTACAAAAATAACTAAACATGGCATATGAGATGCAATAGAATAGTTTTTGCATAATCATACCTCCAACATTAAGAAATAAGAAAACAATCACAAAAACCCAAAGATACCAACTGCAATGAAAGAGAAAAATATTAAGTATGAGAACAAAATAATAATAAAAAAAATAAAAAAATGATATTAATCTATAGCCACATGTTTAGAATGGTTCAAAGTATAATTTTTGTGTTATGCTGCCATAAACTAAAAAATACAAAGACAACTTTAAGCAATTAAAGACTTATGAAAAAGTGGCCTGTTCAGAATCACCTTATACCAACCACTTTCTTGAAATCAGCTTCAACAGCTCGAACCATGTATTTGTGAAAATTAAACTTAAGATTACCCTTGCAATGAGCCTACGAGGAAAAGAAATGCTAAGTGCAAGAACACAATATAAAGTCTCCAAGATACCACTCACTATCCCCAAGAAAAAAAAATGAAAAATAAAATATATTATTCTGTACAACAATCTACTTTCTTACCATGACGAAACCCAGACGCAATGTTCTGTAGTCTGATTTTGTCACAGATCCAAAGATATGTTTAAAGAAAGAGTGCTGAAACGAGCATGATAAGCAGTATGGTCATTGCAGAATATTGCATATATCACTTTAAAATAAGAGCACTCCAATAGGCACAAAATAGGAAGCAAAAATATGAATAAAGCAATAACTTAAATCTTTAGTAACAGCAGTTGACTAAATTGCGTAAGCACAATAAACTTAATGGGTTTCCAAAAACTTTCTTTAACCCATTTTTGTTCTAATAAAAAAATGCACAGTTTCTGCTTAATAACTTTATAAGAAAAACTAGTTCAGTCATTTACTTAGTAGTCCACATAAGATTAATTTGTACGAAGCTGAATTACTGTTTACAAGGCAAGATAAAATTATTTTGATTACCATGTAAAATGGCAGCATTTTAAAACTAAATTCAGCCAAAATCTTATGGACAATTATTTGTAATTTACCAGCCAACCCAATATCAAAGAATCCTTGCCAATGCCACGAAAGTGATCCCTGATAAATTCAGTTTCGTGAACATGAGTGATCATTGGGGATGTTGAAGCTGCATGTATATCAATAATGATTCAGCAAGAATGAACTAAGAAAGACATAAATTTGTTTTGAGTTACAAAAGATAAATCCAGCATGATTCCACAATTAGACTGTTCATTAGCCTTGTGTAACATGCTAAACAATGCAGTTTGCTCGAGTCATACCATTTTCTGCAGCTTCTTTATGAATAGAATCTTCCCAATGCTTCCACTGACGTATCTAAGTCAAATACAAACCAAAGATTAGATCCACCAAGAAAGGAAGCTTTTAGTTACCTACAAAACTCATAGATGCATGGGTTAATCAAAATTACAAAAAAAAGGAAGATTCTAGTTACCTTTACCCCACCTAAAACCATAGTTAGAGCACTGAGAAGCACATGAGTTGTTGCCAAAGCAAAGATAAATATATGAAGTTGATGAATTGCTTCAATAGATAGCAGTGGAACTTTTCCCTAAAACATGTATGGTTAACTCAATTATACAACTAGGAGAAATAAGCTAATTTGATTAAAAAACGAAATTAATTTTGTTCAAGTCCATCAAGGAAAATTAGTAAAAATGTCAATTTTTAAATCTGAAAATTAAAAAGTGCTATGAGACAGCATTAGAGTAAAGATGATCATAAAGATAGATTTTGAAAGTTTACAATTTAAGTTATGTAGTATTAAGTAACACTTTAAATAAATATCCTAATCCAGAATTCGCCATGATTCAACAACAAATTCAAAGAAGAACATCTAAATCATCTGATGTCATTTCAAATTTAGATAAATATGACATGATATTTCTGAATGGCTACCCTAACCAACTGAACACTTCAGTACACAAAACCTAGACAATTCTTTTTATCAATGTTAAATCTTATATCTAATAACAGGAAAATTATGATTATGAAATACTCTTAGAAAATGTGAAGCATGAGCCACGAAGATTTCAAATCAAAATGGATTTGGCCGATCTTGCCAGTTAACCAAGGGAAATTAAACAAATGAGTTCCTTCCTTCAAGGATGCTTTAAGATTGATGAATAAGTGACAAATTTCCAGCATTTGTTTCTTTTCTCTTAACTTCCAAAGCCAACAAGAACCTTAATCGGATTCCATAGTATGTTACTTCAGGGTTTTAGGAATTTAGGGATCTACAATGTATTAAAACGGCAGATAAAAATGTAAAGTCTGAAGTCTATTATTTCCAATAAGATTTGGTCTTGATTCTCAAGATTGATGACTAACAACTCAAGATTCATTCAGACTTGATAGTGGCTACATAACTTAATTCACACTTGATTTTTCAAAATGGCAACTACATAGCTTAATTTACATTTGATTTTTCTAGCTGGTGGCTACCTAACTCAAGCTCTATTTATCTCGCCTATCAACTCTTACGGATATTATAAAAAGGAGGTGGCTCCTCCGTTATGGAATAATGGGAAACCCCACTCTATGAACTGAGGAAATGTTGCACCTCTTCCATGGGGCGTGAAGACTGGAGCTGCTTGTAGTGCTAGCAAGAATGAAAGTGAATGAATTCCATCCCCTAGAGAGGTTTTACCATATTTCATTAGGGCGTGCTACAGAAATACACGAGGCAGTCAAAAAAGAGATATGGTAACTACAGGGTGGTGGGGGCTGGTTGTCTACTTTAGAGCCTTCACTGCCCGGTTCTGCGACTTTCTTTCTGTCGTCCATCCACGAAGCAGTCAAAAGAGAGATAGGGATGGCTATAACGCAGGAGTCATGGCTATTGTATATCATGAGGTCCCTATATAAAGGGGGCAAGTGAATAATTGCTTTTGGGCGTAGGTAGCCCTCTACCATCCATCCCATTGCATTCATCTCATAGAGTAATGTACCGTCTCATACAAGATAAATCTATGGAAAGAAAGGTGCGCCTGTTAAGGAAAAATTAGAGTCATTTTTGTCTTTCTATTGATATGGATCCCAATTCTTTTTGTTATTACTGTAAATACGTCTTTTCTTTCCCTACCTAACTACATGGTAGTTGTCTAGAGAGCTAAATTGTTAGAGCATGGGAGAATTCAAAGTAACGATTTTAGGAAGAGCAGCTATACGGACTACTATATCTAGTGACTAATAGAGTAGAGTGAAGTCAAAAGGTATGGTAAACATAGCCTTTCCGAGAGAGCACCTAGGATCTTCTGTAAACCATCATGATGTGGAAAAGGGAGGATATTAGGGGAAGTAGTGAGTGGAGAATCCCTTGCAGAGAACCGTGCAAGAACCGGATGAAGGGAGACCCTCACATCTAGAGGGCGGGCATATCCTGACTCTACTATCATTATGCCTTTTCAATCTTACTTGGGACTCTATATCTCTTTGTGGCCTTTCCTCATAAGTGGGACTCTATATATTCTTGGATAGATTCTACATCGTCTTTCATTTTGTTGATAGTGAGTAGCTTTATTCAGAATAATCAAAGTAAATAATCATAATCGAATTGGGCTAGGATGGCTTGGTAAGCAAGCAACCTGTTATGTAGGCGCCAACTCTTAGTTCTCTCTCTTTTCTTAGTGAAGTCAACAAAAATTTTCCAAGAAACCTAGATGGAGCATGCAACGCACATTTTCTTTTCATTTGAGATAATCCAAGAGTTTGTTGTCTCCTCTCCTTTCAGTCTAATATAGCAAGCTAACATCTCTGTTCAACCACTAAGAAAAATTTTAAGAATCAAGATAGCACGAGTGCCAGGAAAAGAATAAGTGATATAATTGAATCCCATTTTAAATCTAATCCTATTCAAACTTTGCCCCAAATCATTTTAAAATTGCATAGAAAAATTAGTATTGATGTATAAAAGGAATTGTCAAAAATAAAATATATCAAAAAAATTTAAGCATGTTTCAAAATAATTAGCAGTCCTCTGTTCCATAAACGTCTTAGTATGATAAAAATTAAATTTGTTGAGGACAAATATAAATCAGCCATACACTGAGCCTCCACGGCTGAATGATTTGTAGTACAAACACATAAAGTCATTATTTATAGAAATTATTGGAAATCGTAAAGAATATTAGGTTGATTTTTTTCTACAATGAACGATGTATAACACAAAAATAAATTTCTACAAGGATTAAAAACATATGCATTCATATAAAAAAAAATTCCAACAAGAATTAAAAACATATGCATTCCAAACAAATCTACATAAAACTAAAAACTTATTAATGGATCAACATTTAATATACAATGCATACTTAATCCTAAAAACACAAATCAGTCCATTTGAAAATATTCATATATCAAAATTTAAAGAATTGTTTGTATTGATTTTCATAAAATTTCTAGAATGATTTTTTTATCATTTTTTAGCAATTGCTCTCCACAATGTAGAATAATATTATATGGACCATAGTCGGCGGCGACGGAGGTCAGACTGATAGCTATCATGCAACGGTGATCGAAGAGACCGTAATTTAGATATTGAGACAGGAGAGACTATAATCGGGCGACAGTGGTCTGAGGGACCGTATTTAAGCGACGATGGTCGATGTAACTGTAGTATGCAAGTGATGGAGGTCGGATGGACTGTAGTTGTGTGGTAAAGGTTGGAGGGACCGTTGTTGGGCAATCGAGGTCAAAGGAGCTGTTGTCGGGAGACGAGGGTCAGAGGGACTGAAGTCGGTGGACGACGGAGGTTGGAAGGATAGTAGTCGTGTGAAAAAAGTTGGTGGGACCATAATCGGTGAATAGTGGTTCGATGGATTGTACTCTGGAGACAATGTTCGAAGGGATCATAGTCGGATAATGGATGTTAGACAAATCGTAATCGACGGGCGACGGAGGTTGGAAGGACCGTAGTTGGGGTGACAGAGGTTGGAAGAACCATAGTTGGTGAGCTACTAAGGTTGGAGGGACCGTAGTCGGTTGACAGTGGTCCAAGGATCATAATCAGGTCATAGTGGTTGAAGGGACCTTGGTCTGGCGATAGTGGTCAGATGGACCATAGTCGGGCGACAGTGGTCGAAGGGACTGTAGTCGGATAATGGTGGTAGGAGGGGCCATTGGTGGTGAGCAACGGGGGCCAAAAAGACCATAGTTAGCTAGTGATGGAGATCAGAAGGACCGTATTCAGGAGACAAAGGTCGGAGTGGTTGTTTTCAAGTGACGGATGTTAGAGGGACCCTTGTCATGTAACGGTGGTCGGATGGACTATAGTTAGCAAACGACTACAGTCAGAGGGACCATATTCAGGCAATGATACTCCTAGGATTGTAGTCGGTTGGAGATGGAGATCTGAGGAACCATAGTCAGCAGTCCACGAAGGTCGAAGGGATCGTAGTTGGCAGGAAATGGAGGTCGGAGGGATCGTAGTTAAGTGATTATGGTCGGAGGGACCGTAGTCACCGAACGACTATGATCGAATGAACCGTCGTTAGCAGGCGATGAAGTTTAAAAGAACCATAGTTGGTCAGCGAATGAAATCAGAGGGACTATTGTCGTGTGACAATGGTTGAAGGGATCATAATTGATGCTTGGGTGGATGTCTGGCAACAATCGGGTGGTGTAAGTCCGACGATGGCAGTCGGGCAATGAGAGTTCATCGATGTTGGTGTCTAGGTGAAGCTTTGAGATTCTTCAAGCCTTAGAGCTCTCATGATCTCTAGCTCAAAGTCTAAGCCCCCAAAAGCTCTCCTTCTAATAAGGAGAGAGGATCTATTTATAGATTTTGAGAATGAAATACTTCAAATTCAAAATGCTCCATGTGAAGACCCATAATGATTCCCTCGAGATGCATGCATGATCAAGGTGGTTTTTTGTGATGAATTAGTTTTTCCCCTATTTTCTAGCATCGAAACTCATGAATATTTTTTTCATAATTTTAAGATACCTAGATTTGAATATATAAAAAGATTTATATAAATTTTATGTTAAAAACTAAATAATTAGAATAATTATCAATATGCCATTTGATTATATTTTTTAAAATATATTTCTACTTTACATAACTTATCAAAATCCCATTTCCATTTTTTCTCATTTTCTCAAGCCAAAGAGCATGAATTGGAAAATGAGAGAAAAAGAGAGAAGAGAGAAAAGAAAAAAATTTAAGTTTTGGAAGTCTTAGAATCATTTCTGTCAGTCTATCAAGTTGAAAATTTTGTTTGTCCAAAGATAGGTTACACTATGACTATCTTAGTTTTAAAAAATACAAAATTTTGTTTAAAATTTTTTATTTAAAATTTTATTTCTGTTGCCAAAAATTGGGAATAAATTTGCACTTGTAAAATTCTCACCGCGTAACTTTTTATATATTATAGAGATTAAAATTTTGAACAATTTGAATATTTTCTAGAAATTTTATACCAAGGATTTTAAAATTTATACGATTTTTATCAAATAGAAAATAATCCAGACTCCGAAAAATAATATTTTAGTACAATTAAAGTCTTGAAATAATATTTTGCACAATATCTGTAATTTGATTATTTTCTAAAAATATATATTTTTGTTTAGTAGAGTTTTATGTTGCCTACCATTATGACGTTCTGGCAAATTCTAAAATGTGTTTCTTTATGCATCATTTATTTTTATTCATTAAAATATGTGCATAATTAGTTAGAATGAATGATTTTGTGGAAATTTGAAATGAGCAAAAATAAATTTTGTTCGGATGATATATGCATATTTTGCTTCAAAGTTATTGAATTTTATCTGTTATTCAGAGTTGTTAAACTTTGTTTATTACTCAGAGTTATTGAACTCTATCTGTTGGGAGGTATAAGAGTTGGAGTTAATGAACTCTATCTGTTGGAAGGCAAATATGAAGTATTTTGTCAAAATATTTGATAATTGCATTTAATTCTCTACTCAGTTTCGCTTATAATATTTAATGAATGTTTAATAAATGAAATGATTTGAAAATTTAAATCGGTTGAAATGTGGTCTGCTGAGCTGTTTTAGCTCACCATGATTTTACATTATATTTTCAGGGTTTAAGAAATGGAAGTATCCGATTGAGTAGCGATTTCAGGAATCTAATCTGAACCTATAGATATGTCTTCTTTTGATTTTTGCACAACTACGGCTAGTTTTTTTACTCTGATCTGTAGTTTTGTTAATAATCATGCCCTGTGATTGTATACGTCATTTTGATAATGAAGAAAAACAAATCGTTTGAATGAGTTTATTTTCAATCATTTGGATGTTTTAGTAGCTCTGTGGTTTGTTGTTGTTTTAAAAGTTAAAATTGGAAGTAGAAATCAAAAAAATATTCAAAATTAGATCTTGATATTCGTATATTACAGCTCAACACGATAAGACATATCCCATCATTGAGTATTTCAGGTTGGGTTGTGACAAGATTTTATTGTATCAAAGGTGTAGGTTTGGAAATGAATCGTAAGACAAAGCTGCAAGAATTGATTTGTAGGTTGAGTGAGATCGTTTTTGGGTCTATCTTTGTTTTTCATATGTATGTGTATCCAGTTTTGTGTTCTATGTGATTATGGATCTGCAAGACTTAGATATAACTGATGGATAGACTGTCAGTCAGGCAGTTCATGTACATAGTACTTCTTCGACAGTGAGTTTAGCTACAATTTCTGAATTTTCTAGTTTGATATACCAGATGATGAACGAGACAAAAAGCAAAGTTCTTACTATTAAATCTGATGATGTAGACGGACATCTGCAGGCACGTCAGCTGATACAAGAGATTTTTTTGAGATTGGCTCAAGGGAGTATGACAGTTATGCAGTATGAGGCAGATTTTACTTCTTTAACTAGATATACTTTGCAGTTGATTAATACTCCAAAGAATAAGTGTTAAAGATTTTTTAGGGAACTCCAAGACAGTTTGAGACAGCCACTGGTTTCATTCCACATTTTTAATTTTTCTGAGCTTGTGGAGAGAGTCCATCTTGTAGATAATAATTTGATAGCTACTCAACAATGGTGGACTGCTAGTAGGAAGAGGTTCAATTGCAAGACAGCTAGTAGTGGGTTTTTTGGAAAGAAGAGTATATTTGAATCGGGAGAGTCGAAAAGTTGATTGACATGGGATTTGTCTGGCCTAGTTGTCTCCATGGGGAACACTTATTCTTTGTGAAGAAAAATGATAGTACAATATCCATGTGCATTGGTCATAGATAATTGAACAAAATCACTATAAAAAATAAATATCCTTTGTCTAGTATCAATGATTTATTTGATCAGTTTGCTAGATCTTCTGTATTTTTCAAGATTGATCTGTGATATAAATGTTATCAGGTGAATGTGAGAGAAGTAAATGTGATGAAGACTACTTTCAGTATGAGATATGGACACTATGAGTTATTAGTTATGCCTTTTGGGGTGACTAATCCACCTGTAATTTTTATGAATTTGATGAACAGAGTGTTCAAAGGGTATTTGGATCAATTTTTATTATGTTCATAGATGACATTTTGGTTTATTTTATTTCTGAGGAAAATCATGTTAGACATTTAATGTTACTTTGAAGACTCTAATGCAACATTAGTTATATGCAAAAATTTTCAAATGTGAGTTCAAGCTTAAGAGCATTTCTTTTTTTGTGACACGTGATGAGTAGTGCAGGTATTTTTGTAGACCCCTAGAAAATTTAGTCTATTATTGGGTCATGGAGGCCTACTACTGTATTTGAAGTACGTAGTTTATTGGATATGACAAGATATTACATGAAGTTTATGAAAAGGTTTTCTAAAATTTCTGCATCTTTGATAAGATTGACATAGAAGTAAGTATTCTGTCTATACAACTGAGAGTGAAGCCAATTTTCAAAATTTGAAGAACTATCTAACTTCTACTTCAATTTTGACCCTTCTATGTGGTACCGAAGGATTTTAGGTGTTCAATGATGTTTTATTAAAAGGTTTGGGAAGTGCACTGATGCAACACGATAGATTTATTGCAAATGCTTCTAGACAATTGAAGCCACAAGAGAAAAATTACTTGACACATGATCTGGAACTTACTATTGTGGTCTTTGCTCTGAAGATCTAGAGACTCTATCTGTACGGTGTCATGTATGAGATTTTTACTAATTACTAGAGTCTGAAATATATATTTACTTAAAAAGATTTGAATTTGAGGCAAATGGATTGAAGACTATGATCTAACTATTCAGTATCTACCGGGAAAGACTGATGTGGTGGTAGATGCTCTGAGTAAGAAATCTTCTGGATTATTTTGTATTCAGCTTACTTCTAAAGAGTATCTAATATGGAATATGAAAAAGATTTAGTTATGGATGATTTCTCTTGTTAACCTTGATTCTGGTATATTGATTGGATGATTATTCAGTCATTTTTGCAATTAAATATTCAAAAATCTCAAAAGTTAGATGCAGAATATCCAAAATGATTAATCAGATCATATCTGGTAAGAATTAGAACTATGAGTGTTTGATCTGATATTATATTCTATAATAACATATTATGAATTCCTATATTTGGATATCTGAGATGGGAGATTTTGCATAAGACTCATTATTTAGACTATAATATTCACCCAAGATAAAGTAAAATATATAATGATCTGAAAGAAATATTTTGGTGGCCTGGATTGAAAAATGATGTAGCGGATTTTGTATCATAATGTGAAGTCTCTCAATTAGTAAAGGCAAAACATCAATGACCGGGAGGTTTTCTACAACTATTGCTAATTCCAGAGTGAAAATGGAAAGAAGAGACTATAGATTTTCCTATGGATTTTTATAGGTGGAAAGTGGAAACAGACACATGATGTCGTTTGGATTATATTTGATTGTCTACAAAATTAGCTCATTTCATTCTGACCCAAAAATTAAAATCAACCGACAAATTGACACAGGCATATGTGTGTAGGATTATCAAATTACATGGGATTATGATTTCAGACAGAGATGACATGGTTACCTATTGACTGTGGAAGGATATTTAATAAAATTTGAGTACAAGACTACATTTCAGTATGACATTTCATCCTCGACTAATGGATAGTCTAAGAGGATTATATCGGTACTAGAAGATCTTTTGCGATTTTTTTTTTGAATTTTGTTGGTAGTTGGGAAGACCACATACCATTGATTGAATTTGTATATAATAACATCTTTCAGTCAAGTATAAATATGGCTCCTTATGAACATCTATATAATAGAAAATGTCGGACACCATTATCTTTGATAAAAGATGATGAAAACAATCTAATTGGGTCAACTTTGGTAAATGATGCTTTTAAAAAGATTTGTCTGATCAGAGACAAATTGAAACCTGTCTACGACAAACAACGACAGTATTTTGATGCTAAGCATTAGGCTGTAAAGTTTCAAGTGGAAGATTTGTATATGTAAAGATCAGAAAGATTAAAGGCATTGCCATGTTAGGCAGAGAAAAAAATTTAGTCAAAGATGCATTGGACCATTTAAAGTTATTGAAATAATTGAAAAATCTGTCTACTAATTAGTTGTCAAATCACATGTTTGAAATTCAAAATGCATTTCATGTCTCTCTTCAAAGTAAATGAATATCTTATTCTGAAAAGCGTATGGAGGTACGTCAAAATTTGAATTAAAGAGAAGAACCAGAGAAGATCTTAGCTTGTGATGTCAGAAGGTTAAGAAATAAACTGATTCTAATGGTTAAAGTCCAATGGAAGAAAAGAACTGAAAGAGAAACTACTTTGATGGAGTCAGAGATGAGACATCTATATCCAAGTTTTTATGACTTATTTTAGTTTGAAAATATCGAGAACGATAATTTTTTAAGATTGGGAGATTGTAATAACCCTTAATGTTTTGACTTACAATAGCTAAATATTATTTTAGGAGTCATTATAAGTCTAAATTGCATATTGTTTTCATCATAACAGAGATTTAGTTGTGATCTAATTATAATATTTTTTCATAAATTTTGGACATTACTATAATTCCTTAAAAAAACTAACCCACACCAATAGAATTTGTGTTTTTGGAAGCTTTAGGTGTTCATTTTGTAAACTAATTTTATGTGATCATTCTAGGCATGCTTAGCTAATTTATTAATATTTTTTCATAATTTGTGAATCTCCATATTTGAATATAGAAAAGAATTTATATGAATTTTACACTGAAAACTAAACAAGTAGAATAAAAATCAATATATCCTTTGATTATTTTATTATAAAATATATTTCCACTATACCTAACTCATCAAAATCCCATTTCTTTTTTTTTATAGTTTTCTCAAGCCAAAGAGCATGAATAGGAAAATGAGAGAAAAAGATAGGGAGAAAAAACTTAGGTTTTGAAGGTCGTAAAGTCATTTTTATCACGTAAAATTGAAAATTTTATTTCTCTCAAGGTAAGTCATATTATGTCTATCTCAGTTTTAAAAAATACGAAATTTCTCTAAATTTAATGATTAAATCTTTATTTTTGTTACAAAAAGCGGGCATAATTTTGCATTGATAAAACTATCACCGCATAATTTTTTATATATTATAGAGATTGAATTTGGAACAATTTGAATATTTTTTGAAAATTTTATACTAAGGGTTTTGGATTTACACAATTGTGGGCTCCGAAAATTCGGCCCCGGCCTCCGCCCGCTGATCGCTTTTCTTCGGCGAGGGAGTTTTAACGAAATTAAGTTCCGGGGTAAATTTTGGAAGGCAGATGAATTAGTAGATAAGACACTACCTAGAGATTTTGCCCTCATTTTGTTATGACTTTATGATATGAGTTCTGGTTTCCTATAGGCGCAAGCCCCTATAGTTAATTACCCCTCCCGATAACGAGAGAGAACTTTCGATTAAGGCTAGTCGTCAATCAGATACGTAGAGATACATGTTATATGGCATATAGTAGCAGCATTGGGTATTGGTATTTGAAGAATTTGGAGAATTGAAAGATTTGGAGATTTGATATTTAAAATTGAAGATTGTACCATTTTGCACTTACAGCGGATGGTGGGGGAATGGATGATAGACCCGATCAAGATCCCATGGTTCCGTCATCCCGAGCCATCGTGGTCCCTAGTTTACTTAGTCAGAGGAGGTAGTCGACCCAACCTGACAGAAGGATCCTTGTCGACAGTCATGGGTTGCTTCGTCTAAGGGTATCTTGTAGACCTCGGATGAATGTTTGTCTAAGGGGACAAATTTGAATCTACCTTAGCTAACAGAGGGCTTTGTACCCTATCGATCATATCATATTGATTCATATCTCAAGGAATTGATGCCACTAAGGAGCGTATTGGCTCTGGTCATAACTGGTATTTCGTGGTGCCATTTGGCGGCAAAACCACTCGATTCAGAGGGCCTCGGGTCATAACCATTTATCCTACGATGCCATTTGGCGGCAAAACAGCCGGTTAGAGGACACGTACCACGTCCTTACTGGCAGGAGATTGTTTGAGAATGGATTCTAGTGATATTTTTGACTAGGCATTTGGCTCTTTGTGAGATGAGATGAATTTTAATTTGTCCATCCTAGCAAACTGTTGCGGAGGGTGGATGGATTTTGCTTTAAATTATTTGATAGTTAGATTTCAATTTTTTTTTTTTTTTTTGAATTTTGGACTTTGTGAAGTTTTGGAGTTTTGGTGGCATTTTGAAGACATTTGAAATGGACTTTTGGGAGGCATTTGAAAGTATTTGTGAACCCCTCCGGTTGAGATAATCATTCAACGCGGCCATCATCGGGGTGTTTGGGGTCATTTCGCTTTGTTAATTGAACCTTGTCAACTCTATTAGTTTGTCGACAGAGGATCGGATTTCGTAGGCTTTATGCCTTTGATAGTGAATTCTGATTGTTATAGGTCTAGAATGCCTAATATGAATGTATTAAGACAAATATAAGAGTCGTCACAACCGTATATTTGTTTGAGGGTTCAAACCCTGTCGACTCCTATGGATCCGTATATGAGGATCGGATTCGAACTTGAATTTACTTATTGACCCGCATAGCATACCTAGACGTCACGTGTGTACCAATAACACGCTCGTCGGGGCTCATGCGGGTGTTTGGGGGCATTTTTATTTATAGGCTGAACCTTGTCAACTCGACCAAACTGTTGCTCGAGGATCAGGTTTCTCGTAGGCTTTGTGCCTTTATTAGTGAATTCTTTTGATTATAGGCCTTGAAGGCCTAATATGAATGTATTAAAACAAGTATATCAGTCATCGTGACCGTATATTTGTTTGATGGTTCGAACCCTGTCTACTACTATTGATCCATATAGAAGGATCGGGTTTGAACTTGAATTCACTTATCGACCCGCGCAGCATTCCTAGACGTCACTTGTGTACAAATAACACGCTCGTCAGGGCCCATGCGGATTCTATGATTGCTTTTACCCCTTTTAGTGTACCTATGTGTATATAAACTACGATGCACGTGCGATGGTACTTTGAAAGTATTCGTAGACGTCTTTTGTCCGCTTGCATAGAAGTTGCGGATTCGATGGAGTGGCGTAGTAGCTTCTAAATAAAGTTGTTAACTGCTTTGCACAGGTAGACTATCGTGCACTACTTGTTGCTTTATGCAGATGGATTGTAGTGCACTAACTAATCTCCTGCTTTGGATCGTAGGAGCTTGTACTTATTGTATTCTCCATACATTTTGTTGTGGTCTTTGGACTTTTCAGTGCATCTACTATTACTGCATGTATGTAGGTAGATGTCTTCCTTCACAGACTGAAATTGACTTCAGGATATTATATTTACTAAATTCTTTCTACATCTACCCATAAATATCATGTTATACATACATCCGTATTCGAAGAAAGATTATATGTATTGCAGATCTTTTATTCTTAATTGCTTGCGGATCAATGTGCTTATTTGTATCTTGATGTTGACTATGAGAATGCTAGAATACCCTTGATTCAAGAGCATGGTTTAAAATTGCGCAATATGAGGCTCATCTTGAGGCCCGCCTTTGCGCAATTCTAGTAAAAAACGCCTCGAGTTTTTTTATGAGGCTTGCGCCTTAACTTGGTTGAGGCCTGCCTCGCCACACTGACATGACGCTTACGTTTCACGCTATATACGCTATATATATATATATATATATATATAGTAAAACTTACATAAATCTTGAAGTAAATGTCCGACATTGGACTCTATAGTAGAGGAAGGGGAGGGAGTGTTGACCTCATTTTTGTATGAGATCACTAAGGACCTATCCAGACTCCAGATCAATCTAAAAAAAAAACCTAGGATTCTCCAAAATCCAGACCTTAGGATCCATTCTAGATCCTAGGACCCTTCTAGACTCCAGACCTTAGGATCTACTGTAGACCCTAGGATTCTTCCAGACCAATCTAGATATTAGGATCTATTCTAGACCCTAAGACTCTCCTAGATTCAAACCCTATGATCTTCTTAGACCCTAGGAGATGCCTAGACCTTAATTCAATTCAAACTTCAATCAAATTCAGACTTTAAACCCATTCAGATCTTAAACTCCAGTTTAATCTTAGATCTTACCTTTGATCTAGCTTTAAACCTATCTAATCATTTATAATTCCCCAAATGACTATAAATGATTTGGATAATTCAAACTTGATCTATCAAACTCAAAATCCAGATCAAATCCAAAATCCAGACCCAAATCCAATGCTAAAAGGCCAAGTCCTAAAAGCCTTTTTCAGCAAATTTTCAAACACTTCAAAATCAATCAAATGACCTCCGATTCAGAGTCTGTCAGTTGCATACTGATGGGACATGTCTCTGGAGGCAACCCTCCAAATTTGAGCCCATTCTGAGGTCTCTAACCCCAGAAACTTAATCAAAATCCATAGGCTGCAAAACTTTCAAATATTTACGGCCTATGCCACTGGATCTGCCATCCAGTGGATTTTGACCTTAGAGCTCTCTCCAAAGCCTCTAATTACTTCCAGACCCTTAATTATGACTCAGTGAACAGTAAACTGCATTTTGGTTGACCCACTTTGACCCCCAGTTGACCAGGGGTCAAAATGACCAAAATACCCCTATGGGGCTCAAATGGTGATTTCAAACCAAATGAACTCCGAATTGAACGCAACCACCTCCAGCAAGTTTCAAATATCAAACCAAACTTGTTGGACCCATTTCCAAGCTTTGGGTCAACCTGGTTGACCAAGTCAACCTAGTTGACCTAAGAGACCCTTTAAGGGTCCAAATAGGCCTTTTGACCCAAATGACCTCTCCAGGCCATGGAACCACTTCCATTGGTCTTGAAACGTCATTTGAAATATGTTGAACCTATTTCCAAGCCCTGGGTCAACCTGGTTGACCAAGTCAACTTAGTTGACCCAAATGACCCCTTAAGGGTCCAAATGGGTGTTTTGACCCAAATGACCTCCCCAGGCCATGGAACTACTTCCATTAGTCTTGAAGCGTCATTTGAAATCTGTTAAATCAATTTCCAGACCCTGAACCCAGCCGGTTGACCAAGTCAACCAATTTTGGCTTAAGGGCCCATTAAGGGCCCATTAAGCCCTTTTGACCTAAATGAACCATTCAATCCCTGAAACCACCTCTATCAGTCTTCAAATATTATTTTAAACCTGCACAGCCTTGACCCACCCCTTGAGTCAACCTAGTTGACCCAGTCAACCTAGGTTGACTCAAAATTCCCTTAAGGCTTTAATGGGTTATTTCAACTCATTGAACCCATTGAATCCATTTCAAAACTCCAAAATTAACTTCAAACATAGCCTAATCATGTTTTTGGATGTTGGCCAATCAAACCCATTTAGAGTTGACCAAGTCAACTCTAAGGTTGGGTCAAATCCATTCCAAACCTCATATTAAATTCAAATCTCAATCCCTTCATTTGACCTTTGCTCTAAATCAAACTAGCTAGCTCTTGAGGTCATTTGGCTGCCACCTCAACAGTCAACATGGTCAATTGACCAGTCAACACATGGTCAACAAACCCTTAAATAGCTAAATCTCTTGGCCTAAGCCACTTCAACTCATTTGAACTCCCAATGACCCACCACTTCAGCTCCTGAACTCCTCCCCATGTCAAGTCAGTTGCCACCTCAGCACCCTTGACCTTTTGACCGGTCAATTTGGTCAACAACGGTTCATGGAGGAGCCCCATGGTCAAGCTCACATGTGAGCCTCCCTCCAACTGATCTAGGCAGCTGGGTTAGTTCCAAATGAGAGGTAAAGCTCTCTAATAAGCTCCCTAACCAAGCCCAACCCTGGGTTTAGCCTTAAGAGGCAATGGTCCCCCCCACCTCCCTAAAGTTGGCCAATGGTTGGAGGGCCTTTCCCAGCCTTTCTCCCTGCCACCTGACGGCGTGGGACACTTGTCCCTCATCAGGGAGAGCCCCCTGATGCATCCCAGCCATCCATTTGGCTTGGGGATGTTTGAATAGGGCAAAAGGCTCAAATGAAGCCTCATTCAAACCCTATCATTCTCTCACCACCTCAAGCCTCTCCAGTCGAGTTCTCTGCTCTTTCAAACCCTCAACCATCTCCTCTTCATATTTCGACCAAAACCCGGCCATCAAACCCCACCGGCGAGTGCATTCCGGCGAACTCAAGCTCAAACCGGTCTAAGCCTTTACCAGCCCGATCCGTAGCCTCTCAAGCCTCGAGTTCAACAGGACAAATAAACGTGGACAGTCTACAAATTCAGAGAATCCAAAAACGGTTCAAACCGTCCATTAAATCGAGGTGAAACTCTAAACCTAGCTTAGGACACTTAGGTTAATTTAACGTTTTATTTAGTGCGTTATTTCCCGCGAAATAAACTCCCCATGATTTATGTTCGTCTACTCTATCTAGGTTTAAAATTTCATTTAATTTAGTAGACTGGATCGAAAGAACAAGCCATTTTAGTGGTTTAGGGTTTCGGCTCGGCTGGCTGATCGCTATACGCGCTTTGGACCGTTGATCTCACGATCAACGGTCCTGATCTGGCTGTTCCACCGTTCCAGCCAGCAGAGGATCTGAAACCGCGTCGTTTCGTGCGTTCGGCTGCATCCAGGCCGTTCGTTCGAATACACGGATGATCGAATGGCGGGCGGGATCTGCTAACTCATTTAAGTGAATAACGCGTGGACCCCAGTCGCCGCCGCGTTTTCGATCTGGCAAATCCCGTCGCACCGCGTGGCAGCCCCAGCCGCCGCCGCGCATTTGATCGGGTGACCCCCGTGCTGCCACGCGCCCCAGCGACCTCTGCTCCTGATCAAACGATCCAGAAGCGGCCACGTGGCCGTCAGCTGCCGTCGGCGCCGCCAGACCCTTAAAAATGATTTAAAATTCATTTTTTTTTAAATCATTTTTAATTTAATTTTTTTTTTTAAAAAAATTATTATTAAAATTAATTTTAAAGATATATATATATATACTTATAGAATGAAACATTTTAATTTAAAATCAGAATTAATTTAAAATATTAATTATATTTTAATTATCTTAATTATTAAATATTGATAAATTAAAATTTATTAAATATTGCATTTAATTTAAATCATTTTAAAATATTAAAATATTAATATCATTTTCAATATAGTCAGAGATTATTATTTTTTAAATTAAGGTTAATTTGAGATATATATATATATATATATATATATATATATATATATATATATTTTAAATTAATTTAAACTTATTTAAATATTTAATTAACATTTAATTAAACTTAATTATTTTAAGGTTATTAAGTGAAAATTATTTTAAATAATTCTAAAATTTTAGAAAACAGCCAATATTTAATTAAACTTAATTTAGATATTATTTTAAATACTAAATTATTTAAATTCATTTAATTGCTTTAAAACTTTAAAAATTTCATATAAATTCAATTTAAATCAGAAAAATATGAATAATATATCAAAAATTTTGAAATTTTGAGTACTTTGACTTAAAATTAATTTCAAGACCCAAATTCTTGTTTATTTTTATAATTTAAGTTATTTGAATATCTATGATAATTAATTAATATATAATTATGTATTATACTAATTATTTTAAAACTTAAAAATTATTTTCAAGTAAACTTAAAAAAATCAGTGGATCTCTCAAGTTTTAAAAACTTTATTTTAATGTTATTTTAAATTATCTTATTTTAAAATTAATATCCTTATAGGTTTATATATGAAAATACCTATATTTTGAAAATTATTTTAAAACTATATATATATTAAACCGTTAACATAATTGAGAGATCTTTTGAAACTTTAAACCTAGATTGAGTTTGATTGAATAACATTAATGGGGAGTGATCATTAATCAATGAATAATTAATTATTCATTGATTAATTTTCTAATCAATTAAGTCCTATATTAACCAATGCATGTTTAGGGTACACACACTCGCACTTAGTCTAAGGCTCTCTTAGATCTAGGAATTGGTTGCTATTGTGTGTTCATTTCATGTTTAGTCAAGGGTTAGTGAAAATCTTGACTCAAACCTAATCAACCTAGTGACACAATTAAGGACAAAAATTAAGGACATGTGTTTAGAGAACTTAGAATATTTCCAATAATTAGGATTCACTTCTTCTTGAGTTGAAATTTTAAACACTTAAACTTAGTGACATGTACAGCCACTAGGAAAACTTTCACTGATTTTTGAAGTCGTTAAGCTCCCTAATTAATTCTCCTAAGTTTAAGCCTTAATTAAGCCTCTAAACCTTCCGGAAAATGTAATAAATCTATTTTAAATCCAAAAATTATGTTTAACCCCTCTAACTGACCAGAATCATACCCTTAACCAATGAAAATTAAAATCCAATTTAATTGACAGCAATCTGAACCTTAATCGAATTTTAAGTAAAAATCAATATTTAATTCATTTAATTAATTAAAAAAATATTAAAATTTCCAAAAATTTCCCAAACACTTGGGAATCTCTCCTTAGGTCATTTCTGACCTTTGGAGTTGATTTCAAGGAGTTTGGGATTCATTTGGAGGAAAATCATAAAAAAAAGGCCCTCTAATTAAGAAATTTCCAAAAATTCATTAAATAGTCAAAACTTCAAACCTTCATAATTAATTCTAGAAAAATCCAAATCGCCCAAACTCACTTGCATTCAATTCCTAATAAGGTCTAATATTTACTAAAAATATTAAATTCCAGAAATCTGTAATATTTCAAAAAGTCAACAAATTGGTCAAATCGTAGTTAAAACTAGTTCAAAACTTCAAACCTTTGTAATAAAATGCAGAAAAATCCGATTTCAACGTACTTACCTTCTAACTGATCGTAGTAAGGTCTGGTATTTTAATAAAATAGAAGCATTCCAGAATTTGAACTTAATCAAAAAGTCAATTTTCAACCCCTTAATTAAGTGATTAAAATATTCAAAAAAATTCATAAAACTCAAAATAGTTCTAAAACTCCAGAAAATGTTAATTTAATGTTTAAAACACTCAACAAACCTTTTAAAACATAACAACCATCCTAAAGATGAAGTTTATTGGCTGGACTACTCCGGGCTGCGGGGCTAAGTGTCCTAAGGAGGCTGGTTCCTCGAGCCTGGTGGCACAACGCCACGAATGGATTCCAAGGGATGTTAAACCTTAAGAATAGATTAATTATTAATTATCTAACCTTTTAAAACCTCTAATTTGATTACATTGATTTGGTTTATCGGCTGGACTACTCCGGGCTGCAGGGCTAAGTGTCCTAAGGAGGCTGGTTCCTCGAGCCTAGTGGCACAACGCCACGAATCGATTAATGGCAAACTTAAATTAATCAATTTTGAAAATCAACAACCAAACATTTCTAATGAAATTCATTAATTCTTAAACCTTAATCAACCTAAAATATTTAACCATACCGGATACCACTGGGTAACCCAGGCCTACGAGGCTATTAACTTAGCCCCAAGGAAGGTGAAATAAACTTCACGGCCTCGGTGTGAAACAAAGGTGATATCCAACAAATAATTAAGTAAGTCTTAAAATTAACCTCAAGCCATTAATATTTGAATTCAAACTTAAATCCCTTAAACCTTCCAACCAATCGAACCTCAGATAACTTTAACTAATAATCCTAATTAGGATACATCAAAACCACACGACCTACCTCACACACTTTAGATGGTTTGCTAGGATCACCGACTCTAGTTTTAGGATAGGCCGGTGTTTTACTTTCTGCAGTTGTGTGCCGAGTTTTCGAGTTTTTACTGCATGTTGTTTGCTAGTGTAGAATTGATGTGTTTATTTACTTACTTCCTGCATTCTGTGATTGATTGTACGTTAGATTTACCCCTAGGTTAGGAGCGAATTATACTTGTGCAATCTTATGCAGGTGGTCATGCTCATACAAGGAGCTAAAAATTAAAGGGGGCAGTTAATAAAAAAATATATACTCTTTGCACAGGTACCTGCCGCGCTTAAGACCCCCTTTAAATAAAAAGAGCATGGCCAAGTGTGGCTAAAAAAAATGCATTTTAAATTTTCATATTATAACTGCTTGGGATTGAATATACAACTGTTGATTATTAGGATAACCTTGCAGGATCGAGTCTAGATTTTCTTATTTCTTTCAATGTAAATTTAATTCATTTAAGATTGTATTTATTTAAAATGATTTGAGATTGGGACATAAGTATCCAATTTGAACTCCAAAGAGGTGAAGACATCCTTAAAGGGGAGAGTCTTCTTCCTTTTGGAATTCAAATTAGGATACTTTACAAATATCCAAAGAGGAAGGATAACACCCCGATCAAGGGGGAGTTTCTTTCCATTTGGATATCCTGAACCGACGAATCGAGATGTTCGTGAGAAGATGAAGGATTGGACAACGAGAAGAATCCCAAGTCTCAAAATCATTTGATTTAGGATTAGAAATCCGGGTTGTAGTCAGTGGTGCCCGGCCACTTTAATTTCTTGTAATTTTTGAGATGTAATAATGAGTGGCACTTGCCATATGGACATTCAATTTGATATATTTAGTTGATTTATTTAATTGATTGCGCATTAGAACTCCTGTTTTTCTAGTCTTTTTATTTGCATGTCGTGTTTGATTTAGCCTGGAATTCGAATTTAGGCTCTTAGGGGTCTGTCAAAAAATTCTTCTATTTTAATTAAATAAAATTTTTAAGATAAGATAGAAACTCTAAACGGTCTTAAGAAGTAAGCTCGGACTCGCCGAGGGTTTTTCATGCATTCATATTATACTTTCTCAACCTTGTTAGGCATCTCCCCGCCTGCGGGTTCTGGCAGACCACCTGGCCTATGAGGGTGCCGATCTGTCAAGGGGATGTTATGCAATCTCTAGGGAAAAACCTATTTTCTAAGCCAAAATTTTTAAACTGCTACATACAGATTTTGCATTCAATCGAGTCAATTAGCATGCATCGCATTAGCAACAAATTTAAAAGAGTCTAATATTTAATTGCATTACTTAGACATCGAATACCCAACATGAGTCTAAGGGGCCAATTAGGATCCGCTCTAGATGTCGGCCCCGTTCTCAAAAACATATCTTAAATAACGTCCCTATCACTCTACATAAAAAGACCGGATTCATATTTTAAAATCGTTTAGGTGGTTTAGCTGGCTCCCCAATCCAGGCCGGGGTAAGACCAGACTCGCATTGCACTAGCTAGATTCGGGTGCTAATTTTTAGTGCCCAATTTAGACTTAGGTTCTGAGGCTGGCTCGGGCCATAAGACCTCAATTTTCGGAAATCGAATCCCAAATTTCTAATAAAATTGATCACTTAAACATTAAATCACTTTCAATCAAATTTAAGCCCAACATTTAGGATAGGCTGGAGTGTTTCTGAAGTGATTCAGAATCTCGAAACACTCCCTACTCCTCTTCCTTTGACTCTTAAAATAACTGCTCAAACTTGAACCAATACCACTTGAATTTCCTACCCTTTTCTTCATTTGATGTTAAACTTTGAAAATCTTAAATAAAATTTACACCGCTATTTTAATCGAGAGTTTTCGTAGGAAATTTCAATTTTCTACGATGTAATTAACTACGAGAGCTTGCGCTCGTAGGAGATTTAGAAACCCAGAATTGATTTTCAAAATCAAAATCTTTCAAAAAAATCTTTAATTAATTCTCTTTGGGAAATTTAAAACTTTGAAATTCGAACCCATTAGGGAACAATATGTTCGTCTTTCGAGGCGATATATTGTTCATAATAGAGTGTTCAATTTCAAAATTCCAAAATTAAATATTTCTCAAAGAAAATTAAATATTTTCCAAAACTATATATACTTAAATAAATATATTTTTTTTTTAATCAAAACAGAGAGCAGTTTATTATAATGATGATTCAAATGAAGAACCCCTTCTGCGGTTGTACTCTGATTTGTGTTCATGACATTGTAAATAATTTTAAATATTTATTTGGGGATCTCGACATGCAGTACGATGCTGACCCAAATAAATATTTAAAATGCCCCCAATCTTTAGGGACATTTGTAGATGTCATTCAGGATGCTCCTTTCATAGCTTTAACTTGGCTCCTAAGATTTCGATTCCTTCTTCCCTTTGCTTTGTGTTGCGGACATTGATGGAGAATTACCTGATTTGTCATTATTGACTTGTCAGGTGGTTTTTGTACCTTCGGCCCTATGCTTCTAGCTTTGGCAGGCTTGATGAAGGAGTAGATGCCGAAGACCAAAACCCTTAGGTTTGTATTAGGTCGATGGCGAAAAGTCATCGGTCTAGAGCTTTGTACATAACGGACTTATTGATGACGAAATCCTCTTAGTTCAGCCTTGGGCTTTGTGTGAACTTTGGGATAATTTTCTTCGGTCCTTTACTTTGTGCTTTGGCGAACTTATTGAAGAAAAGTTCCTTTGATTCTCGCTTTGTACCTTACAGATTTGTTGAAGGATTTATAGGTTCTGGATTCAATTGATAATACCGAACGTAGGTAGTATCTTGATCATTAACCATTTGAGAATACTTTAATCTGAATCACTTGATTTCATCATATCGGGAGAGTTAGAATTTGATAGCTCTTTGTTATTTGATTACTAAAATGGGGATTCCTCTACTACGGCCTTTCTTATTGCTTATTGAGTAGATGGAGCTGCCCGCGATCCGGCCATATTTGGGCTTGTTGGATCCGACCTTTTACACCCATTCAGGCTTCAGACTTGAGCTATGGGAAACGTGCTTCCCAATGCTGATTTTTCTGAAGTTGATAGATTTGGAGTTCTCCTTTGTGGTTGAAGATTTGGAGCCTACGTACATTTGATAGCTGCTCGAGACTTCTCCTTCCCTCAGAACTTTGATTCTCCTGTCATTTGGGGAGAATTCTGTAGACTACGATCACTTGAATTTGTCGAGCCAAATTTACCTTTGTGCTTCCTAATGTCCCTACTAACGGGTTGACGAAGTGGGGGTTCGCTACTACGGTCTTTCTTATGACGTGTTGAGTAGACGGAGTTGCCAGCGATTCAGCCATATTTGGGCGTGTTGGATCCGACCTTTAAAACCCATTCGAAGCTTAAGCTTTAGGCTGTCGAAAAACTTCAAGCTTCTTCGGCTCAATTTTGTAGGAGTGTGTAGACACAAAAGTCTTTTTCTTGACTTTTGAACCATGGTACGTTGGAGAAGATGGTGTCTTGAGCTTTTAAAAGATCACTTGCATATACTTTAAAAAATAAGTATTTATATTCTTTAGCACAAAAGAACATTTGAATTGATAATTTTAAATATTTATTCAGAAATCTCGACATGAAGCGCGATGTCAACCCGAATAAATATTTAAAATGCCCCCTATCTCACAGGGACATTTTAGAATAGAATAAATTTGATATTTGAGATTTTAAATATTCATTTGAGGATTTCGACGTATAGCACGATGTCGACCCAAATGAATATTTAAAATGCCCCTGTCTCGCAGAGACATTTTGGATAGACTTTGTATCTTTGAGATTTTAAATATTTATTTGGGGATCTCGGCACGCAGCGCGATGTCGACCCGAATAAATATTTAAAATGCTCCTAATCTGATGGGGGATTTTAAAATGCGTTCTTTCTATACAAGAGAATTTCAAATATAAATGTGTATTGATAAATATGCATATAGCACTCTACTCATTATAAAGTATATCAGACATAGAATTTTCATGCATGATACTTCTTTAAATGTCGGTCGTTGATAGGTGGCATAGGCCTCTAACTGTTCAGATCGATCAACTGATAAGCTCCTCCTTGGTACACCTTCTCGGTGATGAAGGGGCCTTCCTAATTAGATACGAATTTACCACCGATTTTTCTATGTGGGATGATTGGTCTTCTCTGCATCAGGACCAATTCCCCTTCTTGAAATGATCGAGAACGCATCATTCGATCAAAAAATTTTGTCATCCTTGCTCGGTAAATTTTCAGGTTTTGTTGAGCTTGTAACCTAATTTCATCGAGTGCATCGACCTCCTCCATCCTTAATCGAACATTTTGTTCTTGAGTCAGCTCGTTCTGAATAACGACTCGAATGGATGGGAGTTCAACTTCTAATGGCAACATTGCTTCAACTCCAAATATAAAATGCATGTGCTGACAACAATGTATTCTGCCCATGCAAAGATCTTCCTCAGTCCGAGAAGATATAGTTGAAAAGCGATGGGACTTCTTGAAGGATTCTTCAAGATGTCGACCATCGAGAACATTGTATGTAGGAGCCATCTTTAAGACCCACTTTTGATAAATTAATGGTGGATCTCTAGGGGTCACACTAGATGTCACCCATTATTTGAACTCTTTTTTTTCTCTAGAGATTTGAGTCTCTATATTTGTTTTTCCCTTATGTTGGGACCTTTTGACAGTGGATTCTTGGATATGTTTTCAAGTGTCACACTCTAATGCTCACCATACATATATTGATTATATTTCTTTATTTTATCATCATAATAGATAGTTTCTTTTTTCTCTAACGGGACCTTTCATTGACGGCTTTCTGGACATAGGGACCAAGTGTCACATTCTGATGTTCACCGTATAGAGCTCAGTATTATCATTATTTTTGCTGCTACTAAAGCACTTAGAAGACTAGCCAAAGATAACTAATCCCCAGCGGAGTCGCCAGAAATCTATAGGCTACAAAAATTCGGCCCCGGCCTCTTCCCACTGATCGCTTTTTGTCGGCGAGGGAATTTTAACACAATTAAGTTTCGGGGTAAATTTTGGAAAGCAAATGACTTAGTAGATAAGACACTATCCAGAGATTTCGCCCTCATTTTGTGAGGGCTTTATGATCTGAGTTATGGTTTCCTATAGGCACAAGCCCCTATAGTTAATTACTCCTCCCGATAACGAAAGAGAACTTTCGATTAAGGCTAGTCATCAATCAGATACGTAGAGATACGTGTTATCTGACATATAGTAGCAGCATTGGGTATTGGCATTTGAAGAATTTAGAGAATTGAAAGATTTGGATATTTGATATTTAAAATTGAAGGTTGCACCATCTTGCACTTAAAGCGGAAGGTGGGGGAATGGATGATAGACCCGATCAAGATCCCATGGTTCCGTCATCCCGGGCCATCGTGGTTCCTGGTCTACTTAGTCAGAGGAGGTAGTCGACCCAACCTAACAGAATGATCTTTGTCGGCAGCCATGGGTTGCTTCATCCAAGGGTACCTTGTAGACCTAGGATGGATGTTTGTGTAAGGGGACAAATTTGAATTCACCTAAGTTAACAGAGGGTTTTATGCCCTATCGATCATATCCTATTGATTCATATCTCAAGGATTTGATGCCACTAAGGAGCGTATTGGCTCTGGCCATAACCGGTATTTCGTGGCAGCAAAACCACTCGGTTCAGAGGGCCCCGGGTAATAACCGTTTATCCTGCGGTGTCATTTGGTGGCAAAACCGTCAGTTAGAGGACACATACCACGTCCCTACTGGCAGGAGATTATTTGAGAATGGATCATAGTGATATTTTCGACTATGCATTTGGCTCTTTGTGAGATGAGGTGAATTTTAATTTATCCATCCCGGCAAACTGTTACGGAGGGTGGATGGATTTTGCTTTAAGTTATTTGATAGTTAGATTTCAATTTTATTTTTTTATTTTTTTTGGATTTTGGACTTTGTGAAGTTTTGGAATTTTGGTGGCATTTTGAAGACATTTGAAATGGATTTTTGGGAGGCATTTGAAAGTATTTGTGAACCCCTCCAGTTGAGATAATCATTCAACGCGATCAGTTTGTGGTCATTTCTCTTCGTTGATTGAACCTTGTCAACTCTGTTAGTTTGCCGACAGAGGATCAGGATTCGTAGGCTTTATGCATTTGATAGTGAATTCTCATTGTTATAGGC
This sequence comes from Dendrobium huoshanense, assembly GCA_016618105.1. Taxonomy (NCBI): domain Eukaryota; kingdom Viridiplantae; phylum Streptophyta; class Magnoliopsida; order Asparagales; family Orchidaceae; genus Dendrobium; species Dendrobium huoshanense. The sequence goes on along the minus strand of CM028344.1, from coordinate 71,628,841 downwards.
CTTAAAGGCCTAATATGAATGTATTAAGACAAATATAATATATAATGTTCACCACAATCATATATTTGTTTGATGGTTTGAACCCTGTCGACTACTATGGATCCGTATAGGAGAATCGAATTCGAACTTGAATTCACTTATTTACCCGCGTAGCATCCCTAGACGTCACGTGTGTACCAATACACGCTCGTCAGGGCCCATGCGGGTGTTTTGGGGCATTTTCATTTATAGACTGAACCTTGTCAACCCGACTAAGCTGTTGCTCGAGGATCGGGTTTCTCGTAGACTTTGTGCCTATATTAGTGAATTCTTTTGATTATAGACCTTGAAGGCCTAATATGAATGTATTAAAACATGTATATCAGTCATCGTGATCGTATATTTGTTTGATGGTTCGAACCCTGTCAACTACTATTAATCCATATAGAAGGATTGGGTTCGAACTTGAATTCAGTTATCGACCCGCGCAGCATCCCTAGACATTATGTGTGTACAAATAACACGCTCGCAGGGGCCCATGCAGGTTCTATGATTGCTTTTACCCCTTGTAGTGTACCTATGTGTATACAAACTACTGTGCACATGCGGGGTACTTTGAAAGTATTCGTAGACGTCTTCTGTCCGCTTGCATAAAAGTTTCGGATTCGATGGCATGGCATAGCAGCTTCTAAATAGAGTTGTTCGCTGCTTTGCACAGATAGACTGTCGTGCACTACTTGTTGCTTTATGCATATAGATTGTAGTTCACTAACTAATCTCCTATTTTGGGTCGTATGAGCTTGTACTTTTTGTATTCTCCATGCATTTTGTTGTGTTCTTTGGACTTTTCAATGCATCCGCTACTGCTGCAAGTAAGTAGGTAGATGTCTTCCTTTACAGACTAAAATTGACTTCAGGATACTGCATTTACTGAAGTCTTTCTACATCTACCCATATATAGCATGTTATACATACATCCGTATTCGTAGAAAGATTATATGTATTGCAGATCTTTTATTCTTGATTGCTTGCAGATCAATGTGCTTATTTGTATCTATATGTTGACTATGAGGATGCTAGAATACCTTGATACAAGAGTTTGCGGGTGCTTGTATATGTTGTATGTCAGTCGTTGCATCAACTAATAGTTCTCTTCATTAGGGATTCTAATCTTCAACATACATATTCATTGATCGATTGACATGAACACCGCAGATTTCAAGTTCGCTATACATAAATCAAGGGCTTGTAGTATATCTATGCTTCTCATTTGAAAGTAGATTGTTGTGTTCTCATTTATATATTAGTCTGAATAGATAACAAAGAATCTGCTTCTTCTACATCTCCCTTGCTTTGTTTGTGAACAACTCCTTCACTATTGTATTCCTCCATGCTCATCTACTTTACAAATATGTCGCTTGTGTGAGACTTATGTTGAATATCATAAGCTTCTCGTTACCCTTGAAAGTAGTTATTAGCTTGCATTTTGATCGGTATAAGAGCTTTTCAACATTTATTTGGGAACTCCATTTTTTTTATTGGCACCTTGATTGGAATGCTACAACATTTGTCGTACATCTTCTACTAGTATGTCAAATGTGTTCGTAGAGAACTTCTTTGTAGAACATAAGAGGCACTTATTATCACTTGCAATTTGATGGATTGAAAATCATAAGATAATCTTATGTTCATTTCATTTAATTTTAAATCAAATGGGAGTTCAAGTGCAAATTGGCTTAATGTTTAAATCAAGTCCCCTGAGCTCGAGTTCCTTGTCTTTCAATGTGCAAATTCAAATCTCATGTTCATTTGAGTTTGAGCTCAAATATGATTTGATGTGTCCCAAAGTACAATTTCTTGTAATTGTTCAATTTTAGTTCGAATTATTCAAGTTCACTTAAGTCAATTTGCAATCCTTACAGTTCAAGTTCTTCATCATTTGTTCAAGTTTGATTTGAGTTTGAATTAAGCTTCTTGCACATTTTTATTTGGGTTCAATTATTTATTAAGTCACTTAGATCTTGTTCAAAAGTCTAAGTACAAGTCCTCCGTTGTTCTTTTGAGTTCAATCAAGTCTAGGTCCCAAATTGTTCCAAGTTCTTCTCTTATTTCAGACAAAATTTTGACAGCCTCCCATCACATTAACAAAGGCATGCACGGTTGATGTTTGTGAGACACCGCGGCGGTGATATTTTTGTTTTTCATCCACCACGCCAACAAAGACGTGTATGGGGTTTTAAAAATATTTTTTGAAAAAAACAGTTTGCTTTCCTCCCGCTCGGGGGTACGTATGAGTGACCCCGCTTCGCCCTAGGTGCCGCACTGGGGTCCTATCCCACCACGCGCAACAAAGGCATGCATGGGCAGTTTTCCAGTCCACCACGAACATTGAAGTAGGGTTTTGAGTTTAGAAAAATTCGTACCTTCGCGGGATTGTCGGTGTTGGCACGTGGATCAAGGGGTTACTCGCCTACCTCGTCATAGGTGTCGCACTGAGATCCCTCCTACCACGCTCAACAAAGGCATGCATAAGTTGTTTGCCGGTCCTACACGCATGCCGGGGTAAGAGAGGGGCACCATCTTTCTTCTTTTTTTTTAATTAATTTAAATTAATTATAATTAATATTAATCAATCATAATTAAAAAAAGTTAATTTAAAATTAACTTAATTAATTATAACTAATTATTATTAATAATAATTAATTAAAATTAAAATAATTAATTACTATAATTAAATTTAATTAATTTCAATTAATTATAATTATTATAAATTAATTATAATTAAAAATAATTAAATTATAATGAAGTTATAATTAATTCATTTAATTATTGTATTTAAAAAACATAATTATTTATAATTAATCTTATTTATTATAACTATTATTTAAATAATAATAATATAAAATCAAGGGATCGAGCCAAAAAACGCGCATAAGAGAGACACCTACCTTCCCAGCTAGCGAGCTCCCGTTTGTGTTTCCTATCAAAATGGAAGGGAAAGGTGGAGAGAGGTGGAGAGGAGTTTGGCAATAGGGCTTCGGGTTTAACTTTCTCTCTGGATGAATGGATCGAGCAGGCTAGGGCAGAGGATACTCGGCTTAATGAGCTAGGCAAAGCTCTCTCTCTCTCTCTCTCTCTCTCTCTCTCTCTCTCTCTCTCTCTCTCTCTCTCTCTCTCTCTCTCTCTCTCTCTCTCTCTCTCTCTCTCTCTCTCTCTCGGCTTATCTGTTTGGACCGAACGAATCAGAAGCAGCAATGGGGAAGAGCAGAGGGAAGAGCAACCACTTACCACCCTCTCCTTTTTAAAAGTGAAATCGAGGCCATCGTCGCATGTTTTACGCAGGAATTAATTATTTATTTAGGTATGCGGGAAGTTCTTTAGAGGTAATTTAATAAACTAATAATCTAGACTTTAAAAAATAATATTATTGTACAATTAAAGATTTAAAATAGTGTTTTGCATAATCTTTAATAATATGGTTATTTTCTAAAAATGTGTATTTTTACTTAATAGGGTTTTATGTTACCTATCGTTATGGCATTTTAAGAAATTTTGAAATATATTTTTTATATATCATTTTGTGTTATTCACTAAAATATGTGCTTAATTAATTGAAATGGGTGATTCTATGAAAATCTGAAAGGGGTGGAAGAAGTTCTGTTCGGATGATATATGTACATTCTTATTTAGAGTTATTGAACTCCATCGGTTACTCAAAGTTATTGAACTATGTTTGTTATTCAGAGTTTTTGAACTCTTTTGTTACTCATAGATATTGAACTCTGTCAGTTGGGAAGCATAAAAGTCAGAGTTATTGAACTCTATCTATTGGGGGGGAAAATATGAAGTGCTTATATATTTTATCTAAAATTCTGATAACTACATTTAATTCTTTACTCAGTTCTGCTTTTAATACTCAAAGAATGTTTAATAAATAAATTAATTTTAAATTTTAGATCGGTTAAAAATGGTATGTTAAGTTTTAGCTCACTATAATTTAGCAATATGTTTTAAGGGTTTGGGAAAGAAAAGGATCCGATTGAGTAACAGTTTTAGGAATCTAGTTTGAGTCCGTAGGTATTTCTTCTTTTGATTTTTGCACAGTCAAGGCTAGTTTGATTACTCTGTTCTAGAGCTTTTGTTTATAGAAATGTTATGTGATTGTATATGTCATTTTGATAATGAAGGAAAAGTAAATTTTCTGAATAAGTTTATATTCAGTCATGTGGATGTTTTAGTAACTCTGTAGTCTGTTGTGTGTTTTAAAAATTTAAATAGGAAGATGAAATCTAAAAATTTTTCAAAACTAGATATTGGGATTCACCTGTTACAGCTCAAAACGATAAGACTTGTCCCATCAGTGGGTCTTGTCAGGTTGGATTGTGACACAGCTTATCCCATAAATTGAGAGAAAAATGGACTGACAAAATTTGGAGGTCATCAACATCAACAAAACTCAATCCTCTAACGTAGGCTCCGATTTCCTCTATAAAAGGGGTGAAGATTGTCTAGTAGGAGACTAAAGACAGTCAATCACCGTTAGAGGCCAGGTTCTCTAACACAAGCTCCAATTTTCCCCTGTAATAAAGGTGAAGAATGTCCTGTATAAGTTTTAAGATCATCAATTGTGGTAAAGGTCAAGTCCTCTAACGTATGCTCCAATTTTTCTCCATAATAGGGGAGAAGACTGTCATGTAAAAGTTAAAAGACCAATCACCGATAAAGGCTGATCCGCTAATGGAAGCTCCGGTTTTCCTCCGTAATACGAGGAAAGATTATCATGTAGGAGTTTAAAGACCATCAATTGTCAATAAAGGCCCGGTCCTCTAAGACAGGCTCCGATTTTTCTCTGTAATAGAAGCAAAGATTATCCTGTAGGAGTTTAAAACTGCAAATCACCGGTAAAGGCCCAATCCTCACAAGCTCCGATTTTTCTTTAATCGGGGTGAAGACTGTCCGTCGTGATCGGAAGGTGCCGCTACATGTCCCCTTAATTTCTCCCATGGTGCGTAGAATGATGCATATTTCTATAAATATTTTTACACATACATAATTAGACACACATTTAATAAACACTTAAATTATATAAAAATAATACGCACGTTATGATTTCCACCTGCGCACATGTGCAAGCATCTGCTTTTGAAAATTTGGTTACCGCAAAAAACAAAAAGAAAAACGGGGAAAATGAAAACAAGAGAAAAAATATAGAAAATTGCAGCAAACTTGCCTCTCTTGCGCAGTGCTCTCCGCCGGATCCTCCGCCAGCCAATAGCCGGCGGCCGCCGGCGAGGACTCCGGCGAAGAATTTAGAACGATGGTGGGCGGAGACTTCACCGTCGGCACCGCCCCCATCGCCGGCTATGTCTTCGCCTTTGCAGGGCCGCAGGTGTCGGGTGTAGCTAGCCGGAATGCAGATCTTCTGAATCGTCCCCTGGAAAACCACCAGCAGCAGCGAGATGAATCCCATCAGCATCAGCTCTGTACCCGATTCCCTTGAATCTTAGCACCATACAATTCAAAGATGGACAAGGAAATATAATAAGAGCTGCACTGTCTACCTTCTTTCATCTTCTGAAGGGCTTCGAATAGGGGTTTCTGGTTTTTCCGCATGAACCGCTATTAAGATGATATTTGTGCATAAACGGCTTCAGAAAGGAGAAAAGAAGATTGGAGAAACAGCGATGGCTCAATCGAGGAATAGAACTCACCTTGCCCAGCCGATGGAGGAATCGTTCGAAGAATAGGGAGATGCAAATAATAACGGTGCAAACCAAGGCAACGATCCATGTGGGCGTGTATTCGAGCTTTATCTCCTCCTCCGCTCCTCCTTCTCCGGCCATCGCTCTCTCTCTCTCTCTCGATCAGTCGTTCGCTTTCTTGTCACAACGAGAACTTAAGAAGCTTCGCAGAGGACAAATTAAAGTATTAATCAATTTGAAAGTATATATGTGCATGTTAATGCTGTGAACTTCCAATCCCGCCTATCTGTCCGTCATTAACGCTCTAATTGCGAGCGGCGACCCACACCTGAAACCGGAGAGTTTGAAGTGATGGGACTTGAGATATTTATTGAAAAAAAAACAAAAAATTCTACCAGCGTATTAGGCTTTCTTTGAGACTCTTTCTTAGTCCTACCCCTGTAAGCCGGATCGCCTACGGGCTAATCTGGAAGGTCTTGTTCCTTTCAGCATTTTTTTTTTTCTTTTCTGTTTATAAACGAAAAAAGACGCTTATATAGAAAAATTATTTAGGAAAATTTTATTTTCACAATCATTATTTTTAAAATTATCTTTTACAAATTTCAATTTCGGGTTACGGGTTTTTTTTTCTTTTTTGAGAAGCATTTTAATATTTGCTTCCATCATAGAAAATTTTATTTTCACAATCATTACGGGTCGATTTCTGGAACCCGAACCCGACCCGTTTTGAAATCGGGTATCGTGTCAAAAATTGACAAAATGAGAGGAAGAACCAAACAAAGTCTAATAGAGATTATTTTGTAAGGATGTCAAACGCAGTTTAACGTCCGGAGATCAATCAAAATGTGTCACGTCAGCAGTACCGAGTACCGAGCAGTACCGAGCCGCGATACCGAGTAGTATCGGGCCCTGTACCGAGCAGGAGGTGACATGGCACATTTTGGTTGGTCTCCAGACGACATTCGATGTCCTCACAGAACTAATTTCCTCTAAAGAGGGGGCATCGAAAGGATCTCCGATGACTCATCAAAGTTGACTTGTCCGAGGGCTCGTCCATCACGATATTTTTTAAAACAAATTTTTATACAAGAGTTTAAACTTTTTTACTACAAATTATTTTAAAAAATAATAAAAAAGTTATCCAAATGAATTCTTAATCTCAAAAAAATTTATTCTTGGTATCTAGACATAGAATTTAAAAAGGATGCTTGAGCAAGCAATCATGTGAGCTTTTGAGCAGAAGTCGATCAACCCTTCTTTCCAGCGTGACAAAATTTCAAAAGTTTCCATCTTCATGCCTAGTTGTTCGAGGTTAGTAATGTTTATGTGTTTGATTATTTATGTTTAAAAATATCATATGCGCTCTAATATATATATATATATATATATATATATATATATATATATATATATATATATATATATATATATATATATATATATATATATATATATATATATATATATATATATATAAAGAATGATATTAGATATCATATAACCTGCTTGGAATGCAAATCAATCAAATATTATTCAAATCATAATCAAATCTTATTTATATCTGATTCGAACCTTATTTGAATATGGTTTGAGACTAGTTCTTATTTTCAAGTAAGTTCGATCAGGGTAAAAATCTTACTCGAATTAGTTTCAAGTAACTTTCAGTCATGATTTGAATAAGGTTTTATCAAGGTTCAAATAAAATTCAATCATAGTTCGAAAAAGATTCGACCAAATGGAAAATGAGGTTCGAATAAAGTTTGAGTAAGGTTCGGAAAAGATTTGAACATTATTCAAGCAATATTATTCAATGAGGAGGGTTTGAATTTTGATGTTCTTCAAGAGTTTGTACATTTACTATCTCATATATATGTTGTTCTTAGTTTATAGTAAGAATTTAGTTTCAATGCAACTATAAATTAATTTCTAAAATGCTATGTCAAATGAGCACAACTGCAATATCTTTCGGAAGTTACATATGATCGGATACAATTTAATAGGGGCGGTTTTTATCAATTTCTCAATCAATATATGTTGTAATATGTCTTATAAATTGCATTCTTTGTGTTATAATTATGATGTCCTAGAATCTAGTTGGATGTATTGATATTAGAACCTAAAAAATTCATTACATAGAGAGCCACTAAACAACATAAAATGGAATAACATCTTTATTTTATTACATACAAAATAGTTTATATTACAATCATGATATTACAAAATTCTTTTAACATTTCACATCCAAGATATAATATCTATTATTGTATTAACCAAACTAAAACATAAAATTTACAAATTGAGAGGACTTTTATAGTTTATATGAATCTACCCAAAAAACTCTTTCCTTTACATTATTCCGCAGACTACTAAAAACTCACTAAAGCATTCAATTTATATTCAATAACAATTTGCTTCAAAACTTATCATATATGAAAAAGAGACGTTGCATATATAAATATATTAGTGAACATATAAATCATATAAAATATGGCATCCATTTACTTAAAGTGACTTATAGTAAAAAAGCATTTCTAGCATTATAGCTTTCTTATTATTCTGTCATGTCAGTTTCACATTTTATATTATATTTCATTTTGTTGTAGCATCTCTTATAATACCATTATTACTTAACTCAAATTGAAGCTTGTACATTTATCAATATGGTTCACATAACATGCTTTGAATGATTCATATAGCATGATTTTATGCAATGTATGTATGCAAGCGAATTTCTCTCAATTTCTTCTTCCTCCACCACATGCCTACTTATAACTCCACATTTATCTTGCATCTGTCACCCATACAAATGGAGGATAAGCCTGCTTATAACTCCACATTCATCTCTCATCCGTCACAAGGACAAATGGATGAAAATAATTTCACATTCATCTATCATCTGCTATATATACAAATGGAGGGCAAACCTTCTCATAACACCACATTCATCTCTCATCTATCACAAGGACAAATGAAGGACAATAGTTTCACATGGCCATATAATCTTATATATACCGCCTTCAATTCCCCTCCAGCCTCCCTTTCACCATGTTATAGACAAGTAATAATATGAACATATAAGAATAATTTAAATGTAGATCATGAAGTAGCAATAGTTGCAACTTTATATGGGGAGCACTTCAATATTTGCTAGTTATTAAGGTAGTGTCATTTCCATGTGATATTAATGAAAATAACTTGCTTAAATTTTCATGTTCCAAATATACTAATTTATTTAACATGATAATTTCCATAAATAGTCATAATTTATGAAATCACCTAAAAGTATAAGTTTCAATATCATTGTAAAGTATAATTCTTATTACATAAAAAATATTCACCAAATCATCAAGTACACAGAAATTTTCTTGAATTTAACATGCTCGATGAGAATCTACAAAATTTGTTGTTAATTAAATAAAATTCAAGTACTTTATGAAATACAAGAAATTATACACTAAAAATTCAACACATAAAAAATAAATTTTCTTAATTTTACAGCTAACCAAAATCTTAAATTGAAGACTAAAGTAAGTTTTTAGTTGTCTACCCCAAGAAGAAAAATTTCTATGATAGCCTTCATCATCAAATTCTACTTCACAGCTTTTAAAATATCCTTCTTCCCTCTCTTCTCCTCTCCCTTTTTAATAGATCTCTCTCTTACTCTCTCCCAACAAAAAGGAAATGAAATTGGACATGGATAACTTATATCAAAACAAAATATCTTAATCAGCTCCACACTGCCCAACACCATAGCACTACCATTAGTGTCGCAGCGATAGTCACAACATTGTTACGCTAGAGAGAAAGAACTATTTAAATCTGACCCTACCTTATCCATTGTAACCAAACATCGTGGCACTAAATCATCACAGCATCGTTGCACTCTCAACAATTTCTACAATTAGAGAGTTGAGAATTGTTGCATTAACTCTTGACGACAATGTGCTGCCCCTTGACTTACAGTGTGGCAGCCCTTTGGCACGCAACATCATAGCGGCATCATAACAAAATTTTAAATTTAGCAAATTATATTAAATTTCATATATAAACATTCAATTTAATTCATGAGATTCATAGCAAGTTATAGTTATTCTTAGCAAGCTATTACATAGATGCGCTTGCTGGGGAAGAAAACCACACATCGAATATAAATAAGAAATATAAAATAATAGCATAAAAAAAACACCAATATTTAATGTGAAAAGACCTAAATTCGAAAAAAAAAATTTATAAAGTCACACCACATCAATAAATTAACTATAAAAAAGTGGGGGATATAGTAAATATCTCTTTTCTTTCTTTTTCTTTATTTCTATTATCTATTACACCATTCTCTTCAAACAAACAAAGAGAAAATGTCCTAAAACCACCACGAGACGCAATCTTTAATGAAAAATGTGAAATAAAATTGTCTATATAAGTCATAGCACCGTTGTGCCAAGTTTGGAGCACTACAACGCTCAACTCTTTGTCTCATGAAAAATGTGAAATAATTTATATATATATATATTACTTTCAACTATTATATTTCTCCACCTTAGAGCAACATTCAATTAAAAGAAACAAATCACATATAAAGAATATGCTTAAATTATATATATATATATATACACGAAAAAAAATAAAAAATTTAAATTTGGTAGTAAATATTACCTGTTATTACATATTTACATGAGATGCCACCTTATTTTCATGGAACAATTGATAATTCAAAATGCATGCGAAATTTATTTTACATTTTCTTGAAAAAAAAAATCTAACAAAATTGCAAAATAATAATAATAATGCCTAAGAAGAGGTTTTATTTTTAATATATGTTTATTATATTAAATGAATAATTTATTAGGAGTCAAATATTCGCTAAATATGCATAAATATTTTGAATAGTTATAATAAGAATAATTAATTATAAAAATTGTAGTTAGATAAAATGAGGTAATTAATATAAAATAATTACACAAATATTAAGATGAAGGACAAGAAAAACATTTTTATTAGATGAACAAAAAAACTACATTTTACATTTTACACCCCCTTCTATAATAGAATATAACTTCCCTCTATAATATTCTTCTTCTTTCTGTTGAGTAACTATGGTCGTTATAAAGAAAATTAAAGACAAAATAAAGCTTCCCTCTATAATATACAAAGGTAATGAAGGGGGCAGGGTGGCTACTTTCCCTAGCTAGGTTCCCTACTGAATTAAAGGATAAAATTTTGTTTTTAGTTAGAACAATGCTAATGAATAACTTCTCCTCAGTGGGATATTGATATATACCCCTATTTGATTACAAAATTAATAAATTAAAGAGGGGTGACCATAACCTACAGTCATTGAACATCTAAGCATGTACTGAATTGAATTAAAAATAATGTTTCTTACATCTATTATCATGCTATTTTGGATAACATAATTAAGGAAAGCTCTATGCTTAGTCATCTCACTAATATTCTTACTCAACATCAAATTAGCAGAAATGAAATAGAGTTAAGGTTTTATGTGTTGGGTCATAGTATAGGTAGGAAAATTAATTAATATCCTCATTTATTTTCCATTGGGATATGGAATTAGGGAAAATCAAAACTTTAAAACTTCATAAAAATTAATGAGGTTGTTAGAAAAATCTAAATAATAAGCAAACTCAAAATTTTAGTTGTTATGGATTTAATTTTTAGACACACCATCAAAAAGCCTTGTTACTAAAATTTTCTTTTATATTAACAAAAAATTCCATAACAACAGGGACAATGACTACTATGAGTTCCCACCCCCCTCTAAATAATCTTATACATTTCATTCCCCCCTGGACTTCTAAATCCCCTTTCAGGTATTCAATTCTCATGGAGAAAAAAAATTTTGCACCTCTCCTCAACATCACCACTTATTAATTTTTGGGAGTTGTTAGAGGAGGCCCTCTTCTTCTTGCCAAGATTGAGCTTTAGAGTCATACAAAATAGAGAAATAAGATCTATGAAGGTTTGAGGACTTCTATGCACAATGAATTCTAGTTCCCTTCTGTCCATGTTTATAATCATTTATAGCATCGTTGCACTACACTAGTAGTGTTATGACACTTCCTCAATCAAAAAATAGTAAAGCTTCTCTTTGGATGGTTACCAAAAAGCTTGCAATATGTCTTAATGGCATCACAATGTTGTGTTAGGCAGTGATGTGGCGCTATGCATTAGATTCCAAGAAGCTACAGCTTTTTCTCTTGTTAGCATCAGAACATTTAAAATGTGGACAACATTGTCCCACTAGAAAATGTAGCACTGTTCACTGATAAGAATTAATAATTATAAATAAATTAATATTTCGGTACTCTGGCATATAGTGATATGATAATAGATGATAATATTTCGGTGCTTAAGTTATTAGCAGTGCGGTGTTGCACGCTCAAATCATGGTTTACTTTCCACACATCATAAAATTCATGCAATTCAGCAAACACAAAGCAAAAATCACAAACATGCATCAGACACTTGGATTTCTTCCTAATAAGCACTTGGTTTATAGTCTTCAGCACATGACAATACGAAAACTTCATTTTAAGCTTAAGCCAACTTGAAGGTCATCCTTAGGAGTTTAATCACTCCTTCTAAATAAGGCTTCAATCTTTATCCATTTACTTTAAAGGTGTGATGTCCCAAAATTTAATTTGAAAGAATTATTCTTTTATCTATTAATAAATATAATATCATCTATCAGTATTAAACAATAAAATAAATTCTATAATTAAAAACATTATTGTACAAATCTCTATAATTTATTCCAAAAAATTATATACAATACTCATGATCTATATAATCATATATCTATCCTGTCCTGATCAGTACATAAAAATAACTAAAACAAAAAGAACAAAATTTGAAGAATCTTGACCAGCCTCACACCCTTGTTCGTCTGTCCTGGCCTAAAATCATTTAATCACATATAATGAGCTTAAAAATTTTAGCATGTTACTAAAACATAAAACTAAAATCAAAGCACGAGTAAGGAGCAATATGTATGTCAACAGCCAAATCAAGATAGTTACATTCATATAATCATTGAATCAATGTAGAAATAATAAAATTTATATGCAATAGTAGTAGAATATATAAATAATAAAATACTATGGTATGAAAGCCAGTAAAGTAAAAAACTAGTATGAGTATCAAATTTATAAAGCAATCGTCATATTTGTAATACTAATTAGTACAGAAATCGAATAAAGCATTGAATCAAAATATTAGTAAAGACTGTTGAAATCAAATCAATGTAGTAAAATCATATATGAATATACACATGTTATCTAAGTATTATATATCATGTGTTTTGAATATAATATATTTAGTATCATGATAGTGAATCAGTATTATTGAATAGTACGTATCAGTTTTTAAATCAGTAACTATAACAAGCCTCTGGCAGGAGCAGTATAAATCCATGCAGTAACAATAAATTCATATAATAATAAAAATAATGCCTAAAGAACATATATTTTAATAATCACACTAAATAAGTAAAAAGTCTTAGCTATCACGGTATTTTTTAGTGTTAGTAAATTGTTGGCTCAGTAAATATAGTCATCACTCTTTGCCCGTTTACATAGTAATAATCTCCTTATAATTCCCAACTAGTGTATGATGTGAATTATTAGAGGATAATACCAAAAAAATTTATTTAAAGGAAAGCTCGTCGGCCCACCATCATGTATAAGTCAATCAGTCTCCAACCAATGGGTCAACCAATCCTTACTTGTTTATTTCACACACGTATATTATTATCACAATACTATAACAGTAATAACAATAAGCTATTACTCAAGCACATATCCACATCCATTTTTAATAAACAAATAATGCATAATTGAGCTTAATTAGAAAGATGTGAAAATATCATAACGGTAGATAACAAAAAATCCTAATAGGCAAAATATACATTTTCAAAAAATTTCCAAATTACCAGGGATTATATAAAATGATGTTTTAAGAATTTATTTTACTGCACCACTATATTTAGAGGTCAAAATAAATTTTTTTATATACAAAAATCGATATTTTTTTAAAATTACTAGGTGAAAAATCTCAAATAAATACTTAAAATGTGCATAATCTCACCCTCTATAATATATAAAAAGTTACAAGGTGAAAGTTTTACCAATAAAAAAAATTATTCATATTTTTTAATAATAGAAACACAAATTTGATCAAAACAATGTCAAAAATATAAATTTTTTTAAATCAGAAATAAGCTAAAGGTTCTTTACAATGAGACGAGTAAATTTCCTAACTTACATAATGTACAAAAATCGCTCCGCGGCCTCGAAATCTTAATTTTTTTCTCTTTTACCTTTTTCTCTATTTTCTCATTTTCATTCTCTGTTTGTCATTAATCGAATGGTGAAAGGAATTTTTATAAAAAAAAAAAAATTAAGTGGCTTAAGGTATTTTAATAATATAATAATATAATATTAAAAGAATATTTAATTTAAATAATTCTTTAGTATAAAATTTAAATCAATTATTATAGGACTTTAAAAATTATAGAAAAATATCCATAAAACGAATCATTTTATTTAGAAAGATATCAATCACTATAAAATTAACAATATAAGCATACCAAGTTAGAACATGCTCAAGCTCACTTAATATAAATAAATACGCATCTACAAAACTCATTAATTTTAGTTACATGAGCAAGGGGTAATTTTTCCAAATATATTCTAGATAAATGATCTGTTATTTGATTTTTTTTGTTCCCTTCTTAATATGTAATTATTTGCATTATCCAATTTATCAATCTAGGTTTTTCATCTTTTTAGTTATAAGGTACTTAATAGCAAAATAGTTAATATAAACAACAATTTTGTAGCTAATCAAGTAGGATTTGAATTTATTAAAGGCAAAAATAATTGCTAGTAATTCTTTTTCATTTGTTGTGTAAATAATTTGAGCTTCATTTAAGATTTTGTTATCATAATAAATAACATAAATTTTTCTTTCTGTTCTTTATCCTAAGACTATTCCAACAATAAAATCACTTGCATCACACATGAGTTTGCAATAATTTTTAAGAAGGAAGTGATTAAATTTTAGTTTAATAAAGCTTATAAACACTCTTTAGTGAACTCAAAAGGAATATATTTCTCTAACAAACAACATAATGGCTTTATGATATTAAAGAATTTCTTTATGAATCTTCTATAAAAATATGCATGTTTTAAGAAGCTTCTAAGCTATAACTAAATTGGGTGATGGCAAGTTTTCTATCACTTGGATTTTGGCTTTATCGACCTCCTTCCCTCTTTCTGATATCTTATGACCTAAAACAATGCCTTTTGTCATCGTGAACTTAATTTTATCCAAATTTAGAACTAAATTTAATTCTTCACATCTTTTTAAGACATGAGCCAATTGCTCTAAATAATAATCAAAAGTAGTGCCAAAAATAGAGAAACCATCCATAAACATTTCAATGTCCTACTTAATAAAATTAGAAAATACAGCCATCATGCATCTTTGAAAAGTTACTGAGATATATTATAAAACAAAATACATTCTCCTAAAAGCAAAGATACCATAGGGACTTATAAGAATTTGATAGTATAAGAATTAATAATATGGGTGCTCTGCCAATCTATTTAACACCTAATCAAAGAATAACAAGATAAAATAGCCATTTTCTAGTAACTTTATTCAATTTCTTATAGTCTATATAAATTCTCGATCAAGATACAGTTCTGGTGGAGATCTACTCATTTTTCTCATTAGTTATAATAATTAATCATCCTTTCTTGGTTACATAATAAATTGGGCACACTCAAGCATTATAAAAAATAGGATAAATTATGTTTTCATATCCTTAACACCTTCATCAACTTCTCCTCTTGTGATTCATCTAAATTAACAGATATGATTAAATACATTAAATGTTACCTCCTATCTTGTACTCTTATAATTAATTCTCTCTTTTGAACATCTTGGCTCTACCAAAGGCTAGGGAAGGTCTACCCAGAATAATTGGAATCTTCTTATCCTCCTCTATATATAACTTAATAAAATCTATAGGAAGAGAAACTTATTTACCTTAACCAAAATATTCTCTATCACACCATGGATAAGTTAAGATCAACCAATTAAAAGGTAATTATGATAGGTTGAACCACTCTTAGAAATAGTCTTTTGAAAATGTATAAGGGCATGAGGTCAATGCTAGCTCCCAATTCATATAGTGCTTTGCAAAATCCCTCCCCAATAGCACAATGAATGGTAAAATTAGTAAGGTCCTTCAACTTTTGAGAATATTTTTGTATGAATAATTGCACCACATTCCTCAATCAATGCTATAGTTTCAAAATCTCACAATTTTCTTTCCTGCTCATAATGTTCTTCATGAATTTAGTATAGCTAAGCATCCACTTATGATCTTCTATAAATGGCATATTAATAGCTAACTTCATAAAATCCTCTATAATTCTTAAAAATGCTTATCCAAATTTTACTTTTGAAGTCTTTGGAGAAAAGGTAATGGTGGTCTCTCTATGTCACGACCCAACCCGACCGGGACGGATCCCGCTCGCATCGGGTCGTGGCCAAACTCAAACCGATTAAACTGATTCCAGGATCTGGCTTTGGAATTTGTTTCAGAACTTTCTTCCAAATATTTACACACAGAGCTACTATAAACATCAAATGCAGCGGAATAGATCATCTATCTTTCATATACAAATACAGCTCATGGCTTTCAGACAGAAAGGAAAATAGAACAGAAAAGCCATGACTGTACAAAAATCAAAAGTACAAAATACCTATAACAGATCAGACTCTGAACTCCTACTCCAAGACTTCATTCCCTATCCCAGAACCTGAAAACCACGGGGAAAATAAGGATGAGCTACAACAGCTCAGCAAGACATCAAACCCCCAATCAAAATTCTCAGAATCTACATCAAACACATCAGAAAAAAATCCCGTACATAAATCAGATCAACATAATCGTATATCGAATCAGAACAGAACAAAAATCACAGAACTCATAATTCCACAAATTGAATCAGAACATAATCATACAGATCAGATCAAATCAGAACAGAACAGAATCATATCAGAATCATAAATCATATCAATTTAGAACTTATCAAAAGTCAGAACAGATTCGCTGACTCTGACAGAATCTCAACGGATTCTGGTCCCTTATACCTCTATTCCCAGACACTGACAGAATCTCTTGGATTCTAGCCCCTTATGCCTCTTTTTGTGCTCATGGCACCAAAACAGATGTGCTTATAGCATCATAACAGAACTTATCATCAGATCCGGAATAGAAATTATTTTCAGATTTCAAAGCTCATTTCAGATTTTCCTGATACAGACAGGATCTTACAGGATCCTGACCCCTTATAACTCCCTTTTCATAGCACACAATCATATCATGTCATTTTAGAACAAATCCGGACAATTTCAGAAATCGTACAAAAATCCAGCGGCATAACGGCAGTATACGGAATTTACACAAAAATTCCTAATTTCACAAATTACCAAATTAGCATAGAATATTCACAACAACATTGCAAGACTTTTATTCTACTGCCCAGACAATTTCAGGCTTCATCGGAAATTACAATCAAAATAAAACACCTCTGAATCAAAACTATCCGGTCAAAATTCTCCAGAAAATAATCAAAACGTGCGCACTCGGCACCTCAGAAACATACCAAAAGTTACACGGTAAAAACTGAACCAATTGGAAAATACGGACGAAATTCGCTAACAAAAATGAAATCTGGACAGAAAAATCGTTCAAACTTCACCGTTCTGAAAATTGAGAAAGGCGGAATGTGCCTTACCTTGCGTACACCAATTTCTTGAACTGTCTCGACGGACGAAAATGGACCGGCGTTGCCCAAAAATCCACTTTTTCTCTTTTGCCCTCGACTTTCTCTCTCCTCAGATATTTTATAAAAAAATTATGATTTTCTCTCTCTTCAAAACGAGCTGATTTCCCTTAAATCCACTTGAGATCGACCCGGCCGATCGCACGATAGTCCAGGACAATCTGAACAAATCACTTCGTCCTGGGATGATTTCTCAGGACGATAATTAATTTTCTCGGACGATAAAAACCCCTATTCTCTAACTTTTGCATTGCTCTGATTGTTCCGGGACGATCCCCAATCGGCCCGGACGATCCTGGGAGGAAAAACTTCCTGTAACCTCTGTACACATTCTATAACAAAACTTCAACTGATCGTCCCGGGACGATCCACGATCGGCCCGGACGATAATGGAGCAAAACTGATATTACAATCTCCCCAACTTCAAAAAAATGTTGTCCTCGACATTGTCCAATCAAAACTCAGTCAAAACAAATACGGATACGACTTCCTCATGTCCGACTCTTTTTCCCAAGTCGCTTCTCGTGCAGTTCGGTGCTTCCACTGCATCTTAACCATCGGAATCTGTTTACTTCTCAAATTACGAACATCGTAAGCTAGAATCAACTCAGATTCTTCTTTATATCTCAGATTCTCCTGAATCTCAACCTCATCAGCATACACTTTCTTTTCAGAGTCAGATATCCACTTTCTCAAAGTAGATACGTGGAACACATTATGAACATCGGACATCTGATCAGATAATAATAGCCGATAAGCAGATTTACCAATCCTTTCTAGGATTTCAAAAGGTCCAACATATCTTGGACTGAGCTAACTCACTCTGCCAAATCTGCTCACACCCTTCATCGGACTGACTTTGACATACACAAAGTCACTAACTTGAAATTCAAGGAACCTGTGCTTCTGATTGTAATATTTTTGCTGTCAATCTTGTGCAGCTTTCAACCTTTCTTTAATCAAATTGACTTTCTTAACAGTTTTATCTACAAAAGTGGCACCCATCTCCTGTCTATCTCCAACCTCAGTCAGAGTCAAAGGAGTTCTACACTTCCGGCCATACAGTGCTTCATAAGGTGCCATACCAATATTGGACTGAAAACTGTTATTGTAAGCAAACTCTATAAGAGGAATATGATCTTCCCAGCTTCCTCCAAAATCTAAAACACATAGCCTCAGCAGATCTTCCAGTACCTGAATAGTCCTTTTAGACTGTCCGTCAGTCTGCGGATGAAAAGCTGTACTGAAATGTAACTTCGTACCCAAACCTTGCTGAATACCCTTCCAAAGTTTGGAAGTAAATTGTCCATCTCGATCAGAAACAATCACCTTAGACGCAACGTGTAATCTGACAATCTCTTTCACATATACTTGTGCCAATCGATCCACCGGATCGGTCTTATGCTGATACTTGTTAAAATAGTTGTTATTTGAATGCTTTTACATTTTTGCAACTTGTATAGTTTTGATGATTTCAAACATTATTGTTCAAACGTGTAGTTATCTCCTAACAATTTTAGAAGATTTATATTTGTTCTTGTGTGTACTAACATTTCAGGAAAATCAGACTCTAGACTACGATAACTTCAAATCAAATTCAACATGAGATACTTTGTCAATTTGAAGTTTGCATTTTTTCTTAGAATTAATTTTTGAAAGAGAGTGATTGTAATTGAGTGAATAAAAACATACACACACATAAGGAGATCATAAAATTTTATACTGATCGTACGGGACGATATCAGATCATACGGGACGATCAGATAGTTATCTCCTATAGGGCACATGGAACGAATAGGAACTTGCTCAAAAAATTTTTTCTAAGTCCTATTCGTCCAGGACAAAATTAATTATCGTACCGGACGATTGGTTCTCTGTAAAATTTTCGTCCAGACGAATTTTATTATCGTTCGTGGCGACTGGTCCTCTGGAAAAGTTTCGTCCATACGAAATTAAATATCGTCCTGGACGATATGGTCTCTGGAAAATTTTTGTCCAGACGAAAATAAATTATCGTCCGTGGCGATTGGTCCTCTGGAAAATTTTCGTTCATATGAAATTAAATATCATCCAGGACGATCGGGTCTCTAGAAAATTTTCGTCCAGACGAACATATTCTCGTCCAAACGATTAACCGACTTAGAACAGTTTTCAACAGTTTCTAGAACCGACCTAGTAATAATCGTTCGTACTGGACGAACCTAGTTCGTACAGGACAATCAGCTATACGAAGACATTTCGTACACATATTCAAATAGGGTCGTTTCATATCGTTTAAGTAAAATCGTCCAGGATGATCCATGATCGTACAGGACGATCCATTACGTATAGAATTGAAAACTTGCAATTTTTGGGCGATTTTTCTTGTATTTTATATAAATAGTCCAAATTAGACTGCCACCCAATCTTTTTGTCATTTGATCTTCGTGCCTCTTGAGAGAATAGCCAAGGAGAGAGTGGAAGAGAGCATTCAAGGGAGGATTCCTACCACTGGAGCGAGAAGGCTTCACTTGGATTTCAAAGGTAAGAGCCTCTACTTGTGAATTTGGATTACTTCACTCTTTTCCTTCTTCCTTCTAGATTCTTGTGAGAAGATCAGTCAAGGAGATCCGGTTCTCTGCCGACACTTGGTGAGTGTGAACAGCCGAAAGGTTCGCTACCTACACTTGGAGAGTGTGAACAGCCGAAAGGTTCTCTGCCTACACTTGGAGAGTGTGAACAGCCGTAGGGTTCTCTGCCCACACTAGGAGAGTGTAAAAGGACGACGGTTCTCTGCCCATACTAGGAGAGTGTAAAAAGATGACTGTTCTCTGCCAGCACTTGGGATTGTGTAAAAGGACGACGGTTCTCTGCCGCACCGGGTAGTGGTGAAAAGAGTGTATTGTAAAGGCTTCTCTGCCTTGCTGTGGGTGCAAAAGGAGAGTCACTATTGGTTTTAGTGCAATACTTAGAGGGTGCCTCTGAGGAGTGGATGTAGGTCTGGTTATAGACTGAACCACTATAAATCTGGTGTCATTTACTTTATTGTTTTTATGTTTCCGCACTTTAAATTTTAGTTTTAACAACTCTGTGGTTGAAAAATATTTTTCTACAAACTTTAAAAGAAATTTTTATTTTGGTTCAACTTAATCTTCAAAGAGGGTTTAAAATTTTTAAACTACCAATTCACCCCCCTCTTGGTAGCCTTGGGACATTCACTTAGGCTTAATAACCTAATTACTAGACTCAACAAGTGGTATCAGAGCATCGTTTCAAAATCATAAGTTTGAACTACTTTTTGATTAACGTAGATGGCTACATTTGGAAACCGAAACACACCTGAGGGTTACTCTATCACTAGACATCCACTGTTTGACAATATTCCTTTTGATTTTTGAAAAACACGCATGTCTACTTTCTTACAGTCACTTGATTATCGCATGTGGATGCTAGTCCAGGAAGGTTACTCAAAACCAACTAGATTAGTTGATGGAGTTAGGGTAGAAACACCCTATGCAGATTGGACTATTGAAGAACGTGACTTAGCACAATTAAATGCGAAATATTTAAATAGTTTCTTTTGTGCTTTAAAATCTGAAGACTACATGCGAGTTTCCACTTGTAAAAGCGGAAAGGACATATGGGATAGACTTTATATAACTTATGAAGGGACAAATGAGGTTAAGCAATCAAGACTCAATATCTTGTTACATGACTATGAATTATTTCGTATGAAACCTAATGAATCTATTTCAGACATGTACACAAGATTCACTCAAATTATCACCTCTTTGCATGCACTTGGTAGGGAATTAACTAATGCTGAAATGGTCAATAAGATTCTTCGTTGTTTACCTACTGCTTATGATGCTAAAATTACTGCAATTACAGAGTCTAAAGATCTGAACATTTATTCCATTGACAATCTTCTTGGTTCACTCATTGCTTATGAGCAGGGAGTAAGTCAAAGAAAAATTGATGCAGGTGAACCTAGAAAGGACAAGAATATTGCACTAAATGTGAAAGAGTCAGAAAGTGAACACTCACAACCTGAGGATGAAGATGATATTGCATTGATGACTAGATAATTCAGAAGCTTTTTAAAGAGGAAGCAGAAGAGACGCCAGCAATGGAATAGAGGTAAGTATAACAGATATGGCAAGGTTTTTAATGAAGTGATTTGTTATGAATGCAGAAAACCAGGTCATATAAAGACTGATTGTCCAAAACTTAAAGCCACTCCTAGCAAGGAGAAGGTAGAGGAGAAACCAATGGTAAAGAAGGGCAAGAAGAAATTTCAAAGAGCTTTCTGGGCGGACTCAGCTTCAGACTCATCTGAGACTGAAAAAGAAGAAGAAGTCACCAACATTTGCTTGATGGCAGATAATGTTGAACAATCAGATCAAGAAGATGTGTACTCTCACACAAGACCTCATGAGAGTATATGGTACCTGGACAGCGGATGTTAAAAGCACATGACTGGAGATACTACTCTATTCATAACGCTGGAAGCTAGGAGTGGAGGCAAGGTTACACTTGGAGATAATACCACAAAGAAAGTGGTTGGATCAGGTATGATTGGAAATTTGAAAAACTTTTTCATAGACAATGTGTTATTAGTTGAAGGCTTAAAACATAATTTGCTTAGCATAAGTCAGCTATATGATAAGGGCTATAATGTAAATTTTTTACCTACTAGCTGCATAATAAGCCTAAATGGAAAAATTGTTTTAAATGGAAAAAGGGTAAACAATGTCTACATGCTAGATTTAAATTGTATTCAATCTCCTACTGCTTTTTGTTTGAAAACTGTTTCTGATGAATCATGGCTTTGGCATAGGAGACTTTGTCATTCTAGTATTAAAAACCTTAGGAGAATTACCCAAAAGAATTTGGTTAGAGGTATACCTAAACTAGACTTTATCAAGGACCATCTTTGTGATGCATGTCAATTAGGAAAATAAGTGAAGTCCTCTTTTAAGTCCAATAAAGATCTTAGGACCAGTAAACCTTTAGAAATTTTATACATGGATCTTTTTGGACCTGTAGGCACTATAAGTCTAGGAGGGAAGGCATACGGATTTGTTATAGTGGATGATTTCTCAAGATTCACTTGGGTTAGATTTCTTTTTTATAAGAGTGAATCGTTTGAGGAATTCAGAAACTTTTCTACTTGGATTCAAAGGAAACTAGGGAGTGAAATAATTTCTATATAAAGTGATCATGGAGGAGAATTTGAAAATGAAAGATTTGAAAATTTATATAAAGAAAAAGGAATTGATCATAATTTTTCTGCACCTAGAACCCCTCAGCAAAATGGGATAGTTGAAAGGAAAAACAGAACATTAATAGAAGCCGCCCGAGCAATGTTGGCAGAATACTCGCTTCCTAGATATTTTTGGGCTGAGGCGGTTAACACTGCATGCTATGTTCTGAATATGGTGAATGTGAGATCAAATTTGAATAAAATACCCTATGAGTTGCTAAAAGGTAGAACACCAAATTTGTCTCATTTGCATGTATTTGGTTGCAAGGTGTTCATATATAATAATGGAAAATCTGCCTTAGGAAAATTTGATCCAAAATCAGATGAAGGAATTTTTGTTGGATATTCAAGTGTTGGAAAATCTTATAGGGTATTCAACAAAAGAACTTTAGTCATTGAAGAAACCACACATGTTGTATTTGATGAAAGTGGAAACTTGGAAGAGCTAAATGTTGTTGAAGAAGAAATTGAAGAAAACTCCCAAAAGATTGATAGATTAAATTTGGAAGAAAATGTAGAAGAAAATTTGGAAAGAGAAAACCCTTTGCCTAGAGATTTGAGATTTTCTAAAAACCATACAAAAGAATTGATTATAGGTGAACCAAGTGAGGGTGTTAGAACTAGGCGTGGATTAAACAAGGAAATCAATCATTCAGCCTTTATTTCAACTATTGAACCCACTAACATTGATCAAGTACTTTATGATAAATTTTGGATATTAGCCATGCAATAAGAGTTAAATCAATTTGTAAGAAATAAAATTTGGGAATTAACTACAATGCCAAAAGATCAAAGTGTTGTTGGAACCAAGTGGGTGTTCAAAAATAAAATGAATGACTCATGAGTAGTCATTAGAAATAAGGCTAGATTAGTAGCTAAGGGGTATAATCAAATTGAAGGAATTGATTTTGAGGAAACTTTTGCCCCTGTAGCTAGACTTGAAGCAATTAGGGTTTTATTAGCATTTGCCTGTTTTAAAAGTTTTAAATTGTTTCAAATGGATGTCAAAAGTGCCTTTTTAAATGGGGTAATTGAGGAAAATGTTTTTGTAGAAGAACCTCCAGGCTTTGAAAATTCAAATTTTCCAAATCATATTTTCAAGTTAAAAAAGGCATTATATGGATTGAAACAGGCACCTAGGGCTTGGTATGAGAGGTTGAGCACCTTCCTACTTGAAAGATCTTTTGAAAAAGGAAGTGTGGATACAACTCTCTTTTTAAGGAAAATTGGAAAGGATATACTTATTGTTTAAATTTATGTGGATGACATCATCTTTGGATCTTCAAATAAAAATCTTTGTGATGATTTTTCTAAAACAATGAGTAGTGAATTTGAAATGAGACTAATGGGAGATTTAAATTACTTTCTAGGATTTAACATTAAGCAACTTGAGGAATGTACTTTTCTTAGTCAAACTAAATATATTAAGGACATCCTCAAAAAATATGAAATGGACAATGCTAAACCTGTTATTACACCAATGAGTTCCTCAGTTCAGTTGAATAAGCACCTTAAGGGAAAATCTGTTGATCAAAAGAAATTTAGTGGGATAATTGGATCTTTACTTTACTTGACTGCTAGCCTACCAGATATTATGTTCAGTGTTTGCTTATGTGCTAGATTTCAATCAGATCCAAAAGAATCACATTTGACAACAGTGAAAAGGATTTTAAGATATCTACTAGGAACTCAAAACTTAGGGATTTTGTATCCTAAGTTTAGCTCTTCATTTGAAATTATCGGTTACTCAGATTCTGACTTTGCAGGCTGTAGAGTGGATAGTAAAAGCACTTCTGGAACATGTCAATTCATTGGAAATTCATTAGTTTCATGATCTAGTAGAAAATAAAATTCAGTGGCACTATCTACTGCAGAAGCAGAATACATTGCATTAGGAAGTTGTATGGCACAAGTACTTTGGTTAAAACAACAGTTGATTGATTTAGGATTAACTATAGGTACTATTCCAATTTATTGTGACAATACTAGTGCTATTTGCATTTCAAAAAATCCTATTCAACATTCTAGAACCAAACACATTGATATAAGGCATCATTTCAAAAGGGATCATGTATCCAAAGGAGAAATTGAACTCATACATGTTTAAACTGAAAATCAACTTGCAGACATTTTTACAAAACCTTTAGTCTTTGATACCTTCAGTACCTTAAGAACAAGGCTTGGTGTTAATGATTTGAATGCCTAAACAAAATGTCTTTGCAACATTGATATTTGTTTTGTTTTATTTTTGATTTTGTGAAATTTTGTGTGTTTTGAATGAATTTTTTTTAGGTCTATGATTTTGTTTTATGTTTTCTGTGTTTTTGAATGTTTAGTTTAATTTTCTTAAATTAAAAATCAAAATTCAAAAATTGGAGGAAATCGTCCGAGACGAATCTGGTTTCGTACGGGACGATGTGTGAAAGAACAGTTTACGCAAATTTTAACCGTTTTGAGAGCAGTTTTTAATTAGATCGTCTGTACGATCTGACGATCGTCCAGGACGAAATTTTTTTTTCTCAAACGTCGGGACGATTGAATGGAGCGATTGAGTGGATAAGACAGTTTTTAATATGGATTTCGTCTGTACGAATTTTTGGTTCGTCCAGACGAACAAATGTCGGTTCATTGTAGGGGACGGTTTTCAAGAGACATTAAAACGAATTACTTTTTGATCGTCTGTACGATCGGTCAAGTCAAAAAGCCTATACGAAGGGACGCATCGTAAGTTGTGTTGATTACAAAAAGTCGTTACATTTTGGACGAATTGGATCGTCTGTACGAAATAATTTTGTCCAGACGAACGCTGATTTTCGTCCAGGACGAACGTATCATTTTTCTTTAAATATGAAGGCATTCTAACTTAACAATCACACTTCCAAACTTCTCTTTCAATCCCTTTCTACTTCAAATCGACAATGGCCTCCTCAAGCAAGAGACAAAATGTCACGACCCGACCCGACGGGGACGGATCCCGCCCGAGCCGGATCGCGACGAGAGACCTTCTTATCCAGGATCTGGCTTTGGATTAGGTTACTGAACTGATCTTCCAAATACTTAACTCAACAGACACACACAGAACAACAGAGCTACTAAAATCATCAAATGCAGCGGAACAAAACATCTATCTTTTCATTTCCTCAAAAAAAAATAATCATCTACAGAACAGTACATGGCTTTTAAACAGAAAGAAAGACAGATCAGAAAAGCCATGACTGTACAAAAATCAAAAGTACAAAAATACCTATACTGATCCGACTCTGAACTAATCCTGGACTTCCTTGCCTTTCCCAGAACCTGAAAACCACAAAAAAGCAAGGGTGAGCTCAACAGCTCAGCAAAGCAACAAACCACCAATCTAAATTCTCAGAAACCAAAACCAAACTTATCAGACAGAAATCAGATCAGAAATTGGAACAGAATCGGAAATCAGAACTTATACGGACGGATATCAAATCAAAATCAAAATCGTACAGATCAGATCACATCACAATACTAATCAGAACAGAATAAATCAACAGAGTCAGAATCATACAGAAATCAGAATCAGATAATAGCGGATATCAGATATTTAATTAATAGCTAAACTAAACTGAACAGAATCACTACGGATTCTGACCCTTATGTCTCCCTTGTGCTCACGGCACCAGAAATTCGCTGAATAATTAATAGCTAAGCTAAATGTGCTCACGGTACCTGAATAATAGAATTCACGGATCCGGAATATAACAGATATTTCTCCAACTTGAGCTCATCTAAATTTCCCCAGATACTAACTGAATCTCATAGGATCCAGGCCCCTTATAGCTCCCTTTTTATAGCTTATACACATAGCATTTCAATTCAGAAGAAATCCGAACAATTCAGAAATTACCCAAAAATCGGGCAGCACAACGGCAGTATACAGAATTTACACAAAATTTCCTGCAAAGAAAATTTACCGAATTCGCACAGAATATAGATAATCATATTCCAGAACATTTATTCTACAGCACAGAGCATTTACAATTTCACAGAAAATTGTAGTCTACGAAAAACATCGCCGAATCAAAAATACCCGGACAAAAATCTTCGGAAAATAACCAAAATGTGCACACTCGGCACGTCAACAATATACAGAAACTTACGCGGTAAAAACTGAACCAATCAAAAGATACGGACAAAAAACCGTAACGGAAACGAAATCCGGACAGAAAATACCGCCAAACGCGACGGAACTGAAAATTGAGAAAGACGGAATGTGCCTTACCTCGTGCACAGCAATTTCCTCAACAGTCACTTCGAACGAAAACGGCTCCGCGTCTTCCCGAAATCAACTTTTCCAAATTCTTTCTTTTTCTCTCTCCTCAGACGAAAAATCAGATATTTTAATTTTTTTATTTTCTCTCTCCAAATGAGCTGAAATCCCTTAAATCATCTTCAGATCGGCCCGGCCGATCGCCACATCGTCCTGGACGATCAGACCAATTTGATCGTCCTGGACAGCTCACAGGGCGATGATCCGGCCAATACTTGTCAACAGTGCAATCGGCCTGGCCGATGTCCTCGATCGGCCTGGACGATGCCTACAGGAAATCACCTGGAACACTTCTGGGCAAATTCTGGAACTCTTTTTTCACTGATCGTCCCAGGACGATCCAGATCGTCATGGACGATCCTGGAGCAGATTGTGATATTACACAAAAGGTGTTGGTGAAGAAAACCAATAGGAATGCCTCAGAAAACTTCCTGTCTAAGGCGAATGAAGAATCCTTTCCTCGTTTTGCATCCGCCAAAATAACTCCCTCTCGCATTTTAATCCAAACTGAGTTAAAATTTAGGGTAATGCACCTCTTTGCCTCAACCCAATTTCATTTCATACTTTATCTTGTCCACTTCTACAATAAGCAAACCTACCACTATTTCCTAGCGAACATGAGTTTTAATTCCGATCACTCCTCCATTAGTTCTTATGTCTTCAAGCAAAAAGTTGAAATCACAAAGCACGACCTTGGTGCCTTTTTGAACTTAAGAACTGAGGGATATAGAGCCAACACCCTATTGAGTGAAAACAAATTCGAATGATATGAAGTCAATAGGGTGATTAGAGAAATTGACATAACCTATCATGTTGCTAGAGTCTCCGGTATGACTAAAGATGCCCGAATCATCCAGCATATCCTTCGATCTTCAATCATTCCTAAAGCTGGTGATAGGATTAATATTACCCCTCTCCTTTCTGCTCTAACCTTTTTGATTATGAAATCTCATCCTATTGACGAAGCCCAACTTATCATAGATCATATCTATGGGCTTTCAGAAATAGGACATGCAGAACATAAGAGGAAAAAGAACATCTCATTAGGACATTTAGTCACTTACATTTTAGAAAAGAAATACAACTTAGTGCATCATGATGAAAAATACGAAGAGCCAGTATACTATAATGATGCTTTCTTCAGATTGCTTTTCAAAGAGGAAAAAGGAAAAGCACATGCCAGTGCTTCAGAAGAGGAAGAAGAAGGAGTGCAAACTTCTGCTCCTCAGTCAGATTATCAGAATCTGATTGAAAGATTTGATAGATTAGAGACTCACATTGATCAAAGGTTTGATCAATTTGATGCTCAACTTACGCAGCAGCAACAAGACATTGGTAATATTAGAAATGAAGTACATGAAATTAATACCAATGTAATGTTGATGGACTCCTACTTCAACTTTTTTGGCGGCATTCCTCCACCTCCTCCTCCAGAACAGTAGAGATGAATTTCTGTGTGTTTGATGTATTCATATTTTATGTTTTTGTTGTGTTAGTTTCAATGTTAAGTGTTTGTGTTTATGTTTGTTTTTTCTTTTAAGTTCAATGTATTTTCTTACTTATTTTTAGATATTATGAAATGTGTAATCCTTTCATTAATATCAATAGATGTTGTACTTGTTTTAAATTTGATTTATTTTTGGAATGTGGTTAATTTTTATGAATTTCATTAGTATTATTTAATCTTCATAGTGCTTAAATTAGATTGTAATTTGATATTATCTATATTAGAAAATCTAGTCTTTCTAAATTGCATACCTTATGTCAATCACCATTTAGATTAAATTTTCAAATGAATTTCATATAATTACTTACATTTCTCATCTATTTCTTCTTCACTTTTTGTTGCTGTCAAAAAGGGGGAGAAATTATTGAAATTATTGTGTTTTGTGTTTTGATTATTCTGTTTGCAAGTATTTGACTTTGTGGTTGTTTGTGTTAATTTTTTTTAAAAAACAAAAATATTATTCTTAACTTTAAAATGCCTCCTTATTTTCATATACTCATCAATTCAGGGGGAGTTTAGGAGATATGAGATTTGTTTAAATTGAAACTATACAAACAATAATTGTTTTTCCATCATCAAAAAGGGGGAGATTGTTAGAATAGTTGCTATTTGAATGCTTTTACATTTTTGCAACTTGTATAATTTTGATGATTTCAAACATTATTGTTCAAATGTGTAGTTATCTCCTAACAATTTTAGAAGATTTGTATTTGCTCTTGTGTGTACTAACATTTCAGGAAAATCAGACTCCAGACTACGATAACTTCAAATCAAATTCAACATGAGATACTTTGTCAATTTGAAGTTTGCATTTTTTCTTTGAATTAATTTTTGAAATTGAGTGATTGTAATTGAGTGAATAAAAACATACACACACACACATAAGAAGATCATAAAATTTTATACTGATCGTACGGGACGATATCAGATCGTATGGGACGATCAGACAGTTATCTCCTATAGGGCACATGGAACGAATAGGAACTTGCTCAAAAAATTTTTTCTAAGTCCTATTCGTCCAAGACGAAATTAATTATCGTACCGGACGATTGGTTCTCTGTAAAATTTTTGTCCAAACAAATTTTATTTTCGTCCGTGGCGACTGGTCCTCTGGAAAATTTTCGTCCAGACGAAATTAAATTTCGTCCAGGACGATCTGGTCTCTGGAAAATTTTTGTCCAGACAAAAATAAATTATCGTCCGTGGCGATTAGTCCTCTGGAAAATTTTTGTCCATACGAAATTAAATATCGTCCAGGACGAACGGGTCTCTGGAAAATTTTCATCCAGACGAATATATTCTCGTCCAAACGATTAACCGACTTAGAATAGTTTTCAGCAGTTTCTAAAACCGACCTAGTAATAACCGTTCGTATTGGACGAACCTAGTTCGTACAGGACGATCAGCTGTACGAAGACATTTCGTACACATATTCAAATAGGGTCGTTTCATATCGTTTAAGTAAAATTGTCCAGGACGATCCATGATCGTACAGGACGATCCATGATCGTACAGGACGATCCATTGCGTACAGAATTGAAAACTTGCAGTTTTTGGACAGTTTTTCTTGTCTTTTATATAAATAGTCCAAATTAGACTGCCACCCAATCTTTTTGTCATTTGATCTTCGTGCCTGTTGAGAGAATAGCCAAGGAGAGAGTGGAAGAGAGCATTCAAGGAAGGATTCCTACCACTGGAGCGAGAAGGTTTAACTTGGATTTCAAAGGTAAGAGTCTCTACTTGTGAATTTGGATTACTTCACTCTTTTCCTTCTTCCTTCTACATTCTTGTGAGAAGATCAGTCAAGGAGATCCAGTTCTCTGCCGACACTTGGAGAGTGTGAACAGCCGAAAGGTTCTCTGCCTACACTTGGAGAGTGTGAACAGCCGAAAGGTTCTTTGCCTACACTTGGAGAGTGTGAACAGCCGTAGGGTTCTCTGCCCACACTAGGAGAGTGTAAAAGGACGACGGTTCTCTACCCATACTAGGAGAGTGTAAAAGGACAACGGTTCTCTGCCAGCACTGGGAATTATGTAAAAGGACGATGGTTCTCTGCCGCACCGGGTAGTGGTGAAAAGAGTGTGTTGTAAAGGCTTCTCCGCCTTGCTGTGGGTGCAAAAGGAGAGTCACTATTTGTTTTAGTGCAATACTCAGAGGGTGCCTCTGAGGAGTGAATGTAGGTCTGGTTATAGACCGAACCACTATAAATCTGGTGTCATTTACTTTATTATTTTTACGTTTCCGTACTTTAAATTTTAGTTTTAACAACTCTGTGGTTGAAAAATATTTTTCTACAAACTTTAAAAGAAATTTTTATTTTGGTTCAACTTAATCTTCAAAGAGGGTTTAAAATTTTTAAACTACCAATTCACCCCCCTCTTGGTAGCCTTGGGACATTCACTTAGGCTTAACAACCTAATTACTAGACTCAACAATACTCTATCTTCACCAACTGACAGATCTTGTATCTAGCAACAAAATCTGCTACATCCTTTTTCATTCCCGGCAACCAAAATAAACTCTTCATATCTCCGTACATCTTGCCACTTCTCGGATGAACAGTGTAGCTTGAATGATGAGATTCATACAGAATCTCTTTCCTCAGATCTCCAAACACAGGAATCCACAACCTGTTCTTGTATAAAATAGTACCATAATAAAAAACTCGGAGTTCAGGCTTCTTACCAGATTCAATCTAAGCAATTAACGTCGAATAATCAGAATCAAACTTCTGGGCTTCCTGAATCCTGTCTTCCAAAGAAGACTTAATGCTCAACTGAGTCAAAACTCCAGAATCCAAACTACTAGAGGAAATCACCTCCAACTGTAAACGTTCTATATCACGAATCAAAAACTCATCTGAAGTGAGCTGAATACCTGATAATCTAGAAGATTTCCTGCTCAGAGTATCTGCTACCACATTAGCCTTACTAGGCTGATACTGAATCGTCAGATCGTAGTCCTTTATCAACTCAAGCCACCTTCTTTGCCTCAAATTCATATCCTTCTGAGTGAAAATGTACTTCAAACTCTTGTGATCCGTGAAGATCTCATATCTGACGTCATACAAATAGTGATGCCAAATCTTCAAAGCAAAAATAACTGCAACTAATTTCAAATCATATGTTGGGTAATTCTTCTCATGTGGTTTTAACTGTCTCGAGGCATAAGCAATTACCTGACCATACTGATGTAGCACACATCCCAAACCTTTCAGTGAAGCATCACTGAACACTTGAAATCCTTCCGTACCTGAAGGTAGTGCTAACACTGGAGCTGAAGTCAGACAATCCTTTAATCTCTGAAAACTAGCCTCACACTCCGGTGTCCAAATAAAAGCTACTGACTTATGAGTCAGTCTCGTCAGAGGCGTAGCAATCTGAGAAAATCCTTTCACAAACTTCCTGTAGTATCCAGCCATGCCTAAGAAACTACGTACCTCAAATATCGTAGTAGGCCTTGGCCAATTCGCAACAGCCTGAATCTTCTGGGGATCAACAGAAATACCTTCACCGCTAATCGCATGCCCTAGAAATGAAATGCTCTTCAGCCAGAATTCACACTTGGAGAACTTATCATACAACTGATGCCATCTCAGAGTCTCCAACACAATGCTCAAATGTCTGGCATGATCATCCTCAGAAGCAGAATACACCAGAATATCATCGATGAAGATGATCACAAACTGATCTAGATATTCCCTGAACACTCTGTTCATCAGATCCATAAAAATAGCAGGTGTATTGGTTACCCCAAAAGGCATAACTAAGAACTCGTAGTGTCCGTACCGAGTACTGAAAGTTGTCTTCAACACATCAGCTTCCTTCACCTTCACCTGATAATATTCAGATCTCAAATCAATCTTCGAAAACACAGAAGAACCAGAAAGCTGGTCAAACAAGTCATCAATCCGTGGTAAGGGATACTTATTCTTGATCGTGACTTTATTCAAATCTATGTAGTCAACACACATATGGAGTGTTTCGTCCTTCTTCTTCACAAACAAAACAGGTGCTCCCCAAAGATAAACACTAGGACGAACGAATTATCTATCCACCAACTCTTGAAGCTGAACTTTCAACTCAGAAAGTTCTTTCGGAGTCATCCTGTACGGAGCTTTTGATATCGGAGCTGTACCCGAAAAAATATCAATAGAGAACTCCACATCTCTATCCGGAGGTAAACCAACCAACTCCTCAGGAAATTCATCTGCAAACTCTTGTACCACTGGGATATTAGAAACAGAACCCACCTCCAGGTTCATATCCCATACCGAAGCCAAAAATACCGGACAACCCTTCTTCCACATTCTTCTCACTTTCAATACAAAAATCAGACAAGAGAGAACACCTCGTAAGCCTTGGAATACACATCTCTCTCCTGACATAATCAAGCTCACTTACTTCTTCAAACAGTCAATCTGAGCCTCATACAGACTCAGCCAATCCATGCCCAAAATTACATCGTATGAAGAAATCGGCAACAAAATCAAACTCAATTTCTACTTCTTGCCAGCAATATTAATCTCACAAAAACAAAACTTTCGAGCAATCAAATTACTTCCAGACGGCAAAATCACAAAAAGAGAAACCGGTAGCAAAATCGAATCCAGATGCAAAGCATCAAAATAACGCTCGGAAAGAAATGAGTGACTGGCTCCATAATCAAACAAAATACGACAAGACTGATCAGAAATATAAATCGTACCAGTCACTACATCTGGAGCATCTCGAGCCTCCTACTGACTCAGACTGTACACTAGTGGCTGAACTGGAGCTGGAGCTATAGAACTACTAGGCTCCCTCGGACTAACAGTAGGTGGTCTCCGTGGCACAGAACTCGAATCACCACCTCTACCAGAAAATCCCTCAACAGTCCTCGGTCTTCCTGCTAAACCGACAGGTCTAACAAAGCTCTCGGATCGGAACTCAGATCGTCGATTAAATCCAGCCTGTGGACATTCTGCAATCCGATGTCCTAACTGACCACATCTGAAGCACTGACCAGTCATCCTGTAGTACTGGCCAAAATGTCATCGTCCACAACTCTGGCACACAGGTGCCCCACTAACAGATCCAGAGCTGGTCGTACTGGTCGTAGCAGTACCAGCAAATCCTGAGTGTCCACTCCTCCTGGAGTCTCCAGAACTAGAAACAAATCTCCTCTTGCCAGAGGAACTACTGCTCGAATCACCCCCAAACGTCTTCCTACTCGCAGTCCACCACTGCTGAGTAGCCATCAGATCATTCTCTATCAGACGAGCTCTCTCCACAAGCTCAGAAAAATTAGAAATATGAAATGGTACCAGAGACTGTCTCAGACTGTCTCGTAGTCCCCTCAGAAATAAATAGCACTTCTCAGTAGAAGTACTCACCAACTGTGGAGTATATCGGGCTAAGGCAGTAAACTCTGCCTCGTACTGCATCACCGTCCTGCTTCCTTGAACCAGCCTCAGAAAACTCTCATGCATCTGCTGTTGTGCAGAAGGGGGAACAAACCAAGATCAGAATACCTCAAAAAATTCTTCCCAAGAAATCAGAGAGTTCAATCTGCCCTGAAACTTTGCTTCCTGCTGGCCTACCCACCAGTGCTCTGCTTCCCCATCTAATAGAAAAACTGTCAAACGTACTTTTCTGTCTGACGGAAACTGCATGCCGTCAAAAATCTTCTCTAACCTCCTCAACCACTCCTCAGCTGCTCTGGGCTCAACAGCGCCCTCAAACCTCAGTGGTTTCAATCTCAAAAACATCCAAAGATGTCTATCAATATCCTCAGATCGAACAGTAGAGGCTCTACTGCGAGTCTCGCTCATCATCTGAGCAACCAATGTAGCAAACTGGGAAAGTGTATCTGCACCAACCACTGGGGCTGTACTACCCACTGGTGCTGCCTGACTGGCACTCTGACCGTCTGTCATGTCAGGGTCTGGCAGATCCATACAGAAAATCCAAAAAATCCAGAAACTAATCACAAAAACAACACAATAAAAATTCGGACAAACCAAAACTACCCCCAGACAGACTCAGATCACTTCCTATAGCTCTGTCTTACAATCCAAATTCCAAAACTATTGCTCTGATACCACTAAAGTTTGTCACGACCCAACCCGACCGGAACGGATCTTGCTCGCATCGGGTCGTGGCCAAACTCAAATCGATTGAACTGATTCTAGGATCTAGCTTTCGAATTTGTTTCATAACTTTCTTCTAAATATTTACACACAAAAACAGATACACATACAGAGCTACTATAAACATCAAATGCAGCTGAACAGATCATATATCTTTCATATACAAATACAGCTCATGGCTTTTAGACAGAAAGGAAAACATAACAAAAAAGTCATGACTATACAAAAATCAAAAGTACAAAATACCTATAATAGATCAGACTCTAAACTCCTACTCCAAGACTTCCTTCCCTCTCCCAGAACCTGAAAATCACAGGAAAAATAAGGATGAGCTACAACAGCTCAGCAAGACATCAAACACCCAATCAAAATTTTTAGAATCCACATCAAACACATCAGAAAAAAATCCCGTACAGAAATCAGATCAACAGAATCGTATATCGAATCAGAACAGAACAAAAATCACAGAACTCATAATTCCACAAATTGAATTAGAACAGAATCATACAGATCAGATCAAATCAGAACAGAACAGAATCGTATCAGAATCATAAATCATATCAATTCAGAACATATCAAAAGTCAGAACAGATTTCCTGACTCTGACAGAATCTCAACGGATTTTGGCCCCTTATACCTCCCTTCCCAGACACTGACAGAATCTCTCGGATTCTGGCCCCTTATGCCTCCCTTTGTGCTCATGGCACCAGAACAGATGTGCTTATAGCACCAGAACAGAACTTATCATCAGATCCGGAACAGAACTTGTTTTTAGATTTCAGAGCTCATTTCAGATTTCTCTGACACACACAGGATCTCACAGGATCCTGACCCCTTATAACTCCCTTTTCATAGCACACAATCATATCATGTCATTTCAGAACAAATCCGGATAATTTCAGAAATCGTACAAAAATCCAGCGGCATAACGGCAGTATACGGAATTTACACAAAAATTCCTAATTTTACAAATTACCAAATTAGCATAGAATATTTACAACAACATTGCAAGACTTTTATTCTACTACCCAGACAATTTTAGACTTCATCAGAAATTACAGTCAAAATAAAACACCGCCGAATCGAAACTATCCGGTCAAAATTCTCCAGAAAATAATCAAAATGTGCGCACTCGGCACCTCAGAAACATATCAAAAGTTACGAGATAAAAATTGAACCAATCGGAAAATACGGACAAAATTCGCTAACGAAAATGAAATTCGGACAGAAAAATCGTTCAAACTTCACCGTTCTGAAAAATTAAGAAAGGCGGAATGTGTCTTACCTTGCATACACCAATTTCTTGAACTGTCTCGACGGACGAAAATGGACCGGCGTTGCCCAAAAATCCACTTTTCCTCTTTTGCTCTCGACTTTCTCTCTCCTCAGATATTTTATTAAAAAATTATGATTTTCTCTCTCTTCAAAACGAGCTGATTTCCCTTAAATCTACTTGAGATCAGCCCGGCCGATCGCACGATCGTCCAGGACGATCTGAACAAATCACTTCGTCCTGGGACGATTTCTCAGGACGATAATTAATTTCCTCGGACGATAAAAATCCCTATTCTCTGACTTTTGCATTGCTCTGATCGTCCCGGGACGATCACCAATTGGCCCGGACGATCCTGGGAGGAAAAACTTCCTGTAACCTCTGTACACATTCTGTAACAAAACTTCAACTGATCCTCCCGGGACGATCCACAATCGGCCCGGACGATACTGGAGCAAAACTGATATTACACTCTACAACCTTCTTAATGGGTTTTTTATCTACTAAATCTTATTTAGGTTGCCCTATGAGTTGGTTGGGTTCAAGTTCGGCTTCCGAGTTATCAACATGGTCTTTCTCTCTAATATTCTCTTTTAATTCCCTTGAACTCCTCAACTTAGTTTCTTTGTAGTGCTCCTTCCTCTTATCCTTAGGTTTCTCCTCGATGTTTATAAATAATAATCCTTTGGGGGCTATTATTTAAGGAACTATCCAGTTGCCTTAATCGATTTTCAATATTTCTTATGGTTACTTATTGGCTCTATAATTAGGTCCCCATTTATAATAATAAATCCTTTAAGAAAAGCTTTTTGTCCTTATATTGATTATTGGAGTTAAACCCATTAGGAATATTAAATATAGGGTTTTAGGTTGTTGAGGATTCCAATTATCTACATGATTAGATTAGTTATAAGGCTTGTGATTATTCCCTATAGTTTGATTATTATTCTAGTTAAAATTTGGATGATTCTTCTTGTCTAGATTATATGCATTAGTGTAAGGATTACTCTTCCTATTATTGACCCCATTTAAAGATTCTACACTAGAATGGTAAGACTCACCTATTTCGTTGTGCATATTCTCATCTTCACTAATAGGTGCTCTTCGGCTAGAACATGAATCTAAATTATTTAGCTTCCTAGAAAAATTAGCTACTTGTAAGGTTAAGATTGTTAAGATACCAGTGTCGTATAAAAGTGGCCACCTTAAGACGGATCCTATCAGAAGGCTATCAAAATTTATTATTTAAATTTTTTTCTATTAAAGCATAGGTCTCATAAAATTTTTTTGACATTAATAACCTTCATGTTACTATGTCTATGATAGACCTTAAAGAACATACAAGTTTATTATAAAAGGTTTGATTTATTAGTCAGTTGGGTAAAGCATGGTGTGGACACATCCTTAATAATTCTTTAAATCTCTCCCAAGCTTCATATTTAGACTTGCTATCAAATTGGGTAAATGAAATAATTTCATTCCAAAGTTTTGTAGCCTTGGAAGGAGGAAAATGTAATGAAATAATAAAAATAAGAAGTAAATTTATAAATTGTAGTTTATAAGAAAATTCACATCAAATGGTTTAAAATAAAATACAAACACAATTAAGATTAAATCAATGATCTTAAAATGAACTTCAACTTGATAAGGATAACGACGTCGATTCCACGACAATGGTGTCAACAACGGTGCCAAAAACTTGACTGGTTAATATGGAATTATGCAAGTGCACATGTCATTCAAGTATATAATAATGATAGTGTATCCTTTCCATGCAAAATAAAGTGTTTTGGCTTGATGAATGCAAATTGCATATTTTTTCTAATTAAATTCTTATTTTTAATGTGATTCAAAGCATTGCATCTCTAGATCTCTATCAAGCTTGTAGGGGTGAAAATGATATCAGCTGACCTCCTACAATTATATCATCTCCTTAAAAAACTAGCATATTTTATATCCCATGTCTAGCTAGGTATGCAAATATATTATTTTAATATTTCTAATTGTTCTTTCATCCCTCTTCAAGGCTACACATCATACTAAATTTTAACTACACATATGACCACTATGTGCATTAAATAAAGAACATGATTATATTGAAAATATCATTTCACTTTTAAAGTACAAGAATCTTTATTAATACTTAATATATTTTCTACATCATCAATTTAAAACTAAAGAATTAGTTAGATATGGAAGAAAAGATAAGTAACTAATTTTCATTGAAATTATAAAATAACAAAAATATAAGAGAATAATATCACAAGGAAGGATCAATGTGTCTCTTTTATACTTCTTCTTCCTTAATGTATGGAGTTTCTCAAACAAACACTAACTGAGCACTCTAATGATTATATATTGTACTTCCCTAATCTCTCTTAAATTGAACTCTAAGAGAGATCTAAATAAGTACTCTAAAAAAGTACTAAAATTATATAAGTGATTGAATTCTTCTACAAACATAATACTATGAGTATTTATAGAAAAATATAAATAAGACAACTTGTTGTATAGCCCTTGAAAGATTGGTGTTGTAGTGCCCATAAAGTGAACTAACTCCACTACACTGATGTTTTTGCTTCATTGTGATGGATGCTAACATTGATTAATTACTTTGTGAACAGTCGCATTGTTTCACAAACACGTTGCATCCTTTGGAATTTATAACTTCTATGCTATGACAATGCTGACTTTCGAATGATGTGATACCGGAAAGGAAAATTCGGCTTTGAGGCATAATAAATTATAATGTCACGATGCTTAAAGGTAGTGAACATGGCACTGTAAAGAAGATAATTTTAACAATGCAACGTTTTCTAATAGTGAAGCCAGTGCCACCATGTCAATGTTGTAGCACTCTGGCGGTGCCTTTGATGGCGCGGTAGTGTTGTTTTGCCCAACGCCGTGGTGTTAGATGATACTTCAAATTTAATACCTTTTTTATATTTTTATACACAATACAACTAAAATAATATATTTTCACTAAAAATATAACACATAAAATAATATATTATTTACACTTATCACAATCCCAAGAATAGGATCATTCAATAAACCTTCATAATTAAGGTAGGGTGTGAAATAGATACCTAATGAATATGAAAGGTTTTCAAAAAACAAGCCATCTTTGCACCTTTAAATGTCCCGAATTCAATGTATTGATACATCTAAAGTAGATATGAAACCTTTAGATCGTATAGAATTTCATAACTTTGATCATCATTTGGAGTGTTGACTGATCATTTATGATGTCCTTGAATTTGTCATATTTTATCATCTTTAAGTTAATCGACTCCCTCTCTTTTTAGAAAAGTAATCTTATATGGTAACCTATCGACTTTAGTTCATTAAACTCTCCCCACAAATGAATTATCACAATTATACATCTCTAGTCACTAGTCCACTCCAATTTGTTGAATCTCCTCCTTCGAGAAGGGTTGTCCAAACTTTCTTTAGCTACCCAATGATTTTTCTTAGTCAACCTCCTTCCTTCCAAGAGAGGAATTATCTTGACAACCTTGAGTTTTCTACCAACTCCATGTAATGCAATTTTCCCACCTTATTGGAGTAGTTTACCTTAAAATCCATCAATCATCGACTAACTCAATATTGTTTGGTCCCCCTCTTATTTTCAAAGCTAGAGATCAACCCTAGGGCTGCAAATGAACCGAGCCGAGCCGAGTATGTGAGTGTTCATGTTTGTGTTCATTTAATATCAACTTGTTCAAATTTGGTTCATGTTTGTTCAAGTTTTATTGTTTGTGTTCATGTTTGGTTCATTTAAATTAATGAGTGTTCATGTTCGGTTCATGTTCAGTTCATGTTCGTTTGTTTAGTGCTTATCGAGCTTGTTCGTGAACATATTTAACAAATTTTTTTTAACTATCAATCAAACGCAGTCATGCATGAACATATCTATGAACAAACACATTTATAATAAAAGCAATTGTCTATGTAACAAAGGCAATGATTATTTATATTTATTAATTACATAGCCAAATATTAATTATTTTTATTGAGCTTATTCACGAGTTCAAAATCGAACACGAATCGAGCTTCTTATCGAGCTTAATGTCGAGCTTGTTCACGAACTTCAAATGATGTTGTTTGCAAACATAAATGAGTCGAACGCATTAGTGTTCAAGTTTGTTTATTTAAGAATCGAGTATTTAAAATATTGTTTAAGTTTGTTTGTTTAGTTAATTAAACGAACAAACGAGCTTTAATCGAACCGAACAACGAGTAGCTCGTCGAACGTTTGGTTCGCTTGCAGCCCTAATCAACCCTATTGTCATCCAACATCATCCACAACACCACCTCCAAACTCTCTTTACTAGATTTGCAAGGGACATCTATCAAAATTTATGTCTTCCATAATATAGTGACATATTCACCGACTTTGGAGAAAATCAACCATTTTCATGCAAGATTATAGCAAAAGAAAATGATTTCATTAAATTCCAATGTAAAAATTCTCATACTCGCATGGATTACATTCAGTACTCTCTTAATTGTCTGTGGATCATTATTCAAAATTAAGATGATATATTTTCTCATGATAAACAAGATACTCTAACACACAAAAATCATATCATAATTAGTTATTAACTATTAAAATTAGTTGAGTTCTTATGAATATCTTCTACTATAAGGTGTGAGATTCTTTTCCATTCGATGACAAGCACACGATCATCCA
This sequence comes from Dendrobium huoshanense, assembly GCA_016618105.1. NCBI lineage: Eukaryota > Viridiplantae > Streptophyta > Magnoliopsida > Asparagales > Orchidaceae > Dendrobium > Dendrobium huoshanense. The sequence continues at coordinate 71,588,133 of CM028344.1, read as the reverse complement.
ACTTTAGGGCTGCAAATGAATTGAGTCGAGCCAAGCAGATGTTTGTTCATGTTTGAGCTCGTTTATTATTAGCTTGTTCAAGCTCGGTTCGATCTTGATTGAGCTTTTCTGTTTGTGCTCAAGCTTGTTCGTTCAAAATGATGGATGCTCATGTTTAGTTCATGTTTGGTTCATTTTGTTCTTATCGAGCTTTAAGCAAACTACTTTATCGAGCTATTAATGAGCTTTGCTTTTTAGAAGTTGATTAGCTTAATAAACGAGCCTTGTTGTGTCAACTAATAAACCATTACCTAGAGCCTACTTGAGAACATATCTATCTAGAGTTTTTGAGCTACCAAAAGAGCCCCCATTCATGAATATATCTAGTCAGTATTTTTGAGTTATCAAACGATTATGTTCAAGAACAAATGTGCTAAGAAAATTATTCTTCTTATAAACAAGTTTGTTGATGAATACTTAAAACAAACAACAAACAAACATGAACAAATACCTCATTTTCATGAAGAAATTCATTCTATTGAAATAATACAACATAAAAAGTGATATTATAAGATCTAAAAATTACGTGAAAATATATCAAATAAAGATTTATAAGAAGACTTAATCGATTCTTAACTATTCACAAGCTTTATATTGAGTTTGCTTGTGAGCTTTAGTTGACATTGTTCATGAATATAACTGAGCCGAACACAATAACGTTCAAGCTTGTTTATTTAACAGTCAAGTATTTAAAAAATATATTAATTTTTTTAATTGCTTAAACATGCTATTATAAACAAGTTGTAATTGAGTAGATTCACATATAATTTATCAAATGCTCAGTTTATTTATAGCCCTATCCAACCAAAAACTTTGGTTCTCACTTATTCAAGTTTTGACCCCTTCTTTAAATTAGTTATGATCCATCATTTCTACAACTGTTGGGTACAAATACAACTAACAAGGTGAGATAGTATTCAATGCAATCAATTTGGATATTATTATACTCCAAATATAAAATATGTATTAGATTTAGGTTTCATTTGGAAAAATTTTCTTTATGATTTATAAAGCAATTTTTTATTAAAGAATTCTATCCAAAAATATATATATACTAAAATACAAATTTAGAAAGCAATAAAAAAACCTAACTCTCGGTTGAAAAAAATATTTCATGAATTCATAGCTAAGTGTGACTTCATCCATGACAAAGCACCATTTGTCTAGCGGTGGGAAAAAATAAATGATCTGACGGCATCATGACTTCTTCAAGCAAATGAAGAGATGTATTTAAATAAGAAAAATGGAGGCCTATTTATTAGTTCTTAATAGTTATCTTGACGCGTCAAGAAAATATCGCTCCTGAGATCTGCTTCTGGCCGGCAGATGCTGGAGTTTTGCAGAGAAGGGAAAAGAGAGATTGTTTGAAGTATTTATATGTTTATTCATGAAGAAATGACCATTGCAACCGAGTTGTGAAAATCAGGCAGTTAACAAATTGGAAGAAAGAGATGTTCATGATTTGATTGATTCGATCGGTCAAATTAGATGATATAATAAATAATAATATTATAAAAACTGAATAAAATTAACATAATAATTATGAGAGTCTAATCTTAAACCTCATAATTTAAAAAATTTAAATTTCATAATTTTAGTAGATTATCTCTCAATATAATTAAATTAAATTGAAATGATGAATATAATTATATACTATAAATAAATTAGTAGACATATAATTTAATTATATTATATTTATGAATATTCAATAATTTAATAATAATTAACTTTTACATTTGATTATAGTAATAATAAATGAGATTCTTATAATATAAATTATAACAAATTTATAATAAAATTAATATTTAGTATCATATATAAATTTATAATATTAAAACTTTATATTATTAATTCTTATAATATAAATTATAACAAATTTATAATACAAATTAAAAAACTTAATTTATAGCCCAATCAACCGAAATTCATAATCCAACCAGCCCAATTTCACAGTCCAACTAACCCAAATTTGAGGCCCAATCACATTCTAGCTCACATAGTATTCATGCAACTTTTTTAGTCTTATATCATAGAGAAGTTTGAAATGATTGCTTTTAAACTTTTTATATAATGCAAAGTATACACTTTTTTTAAAAAATATATTTTGTGAGTTGACATGTATATATTATTTTGTAATTAATCTAAATATTTAATAAAAAATAAAATTTTAAAAGAATTTAATAAATTAAATATATTGTTTATAATTTATTTAAAATAAAAAAATTATAGAACCGACTAGTTCTTGAAATTACTAGATGGACAGAGGGGGGGAGGGGAATTGTAAAAGATTTATAGCAATAAATAAAACCTAAACAGGAGTTCTAATATTTTTGATATTTTTAAGATTTTAACATAAAAATAAAGTGCAACAATGGAATCCTGTTCAATACAATATTTCACCAAGCAAATATACTGAAAATGAAAAATGCACGCAAGAATAAAAACGATAAGGAAAAAGCACACCGAATTTTTATAGTGATTCGGTCAAACCATGACCTACGTCCACTCCCCGGAGTCCTCTGCTCCGGGAATTTCACTACAAGCAATAGCTCTTCTTTTGCCCCGCTTGGCAAGGCGGAGAAGCCCTTACAATAATCCCTTTCACCAACCCGGTGTGGCGGAGTGCCAAGCTCTGTTTTCACCCTCCTGGCGACGGTAAAGAACCTTCTCATTTTTCTCCCTCCTGGAGAAGACAAAGTACCTCGAGGTCACTGATGGAGAAGAGCCTTCCCCTTGGAGATCCTCTCACAAATTATTCTAGGGCCACAGGAGGAGCAAGATGCAGCAAGTTCGGAGCAACCGTGTGATCTCCCTCACACCTCTTCTCCCTCACAACACTCACCTTCTCCTTCCTCTCTCAAACCCTAAAGAACTTCTCAAGAGCTCTCTCCCTCAGAGTCCCTCTCTAACCATGTTCTCCTCTCTAATTCACGTTATGAAAACATAACTATTTTTACACCTAAAAACGGGCTCCAAAATCTCTGAAATTTCAAAGTAGCCGTTACTATCGTATAGTATGATTTCTAATCGTACAGTACGATATGTATACCAAGCTTCGTCCTGGTACGAAGATGTACGAACATTTCAAAATAAATTGTATTGTACGATACTTAATCATACGGTACGATCCTCAACATTATTGATCGTACAGGACGATAGCCGGGACGATCAAATGTCATCTATGTTCATCGTATTGTACGATACGTCTCATACAGTACGAATGGTCAAAATCAAGGCATCATTCATGACGAATTCCGGGACAATCAAGAGTCGTCTCTGTTCATCATATAGTACGATCTACATCGTACTGTACGACGAGGCAAAAATAATGGATCATCTAGGACGATCTCCGGGACGATCAGAATTCGTCTCTGTTCATCATATTGTACGAACCGGTTCATACAGTACGACATTTAATTTGAAATTAAGCCTTGAATTATTCCACTAATCACGGGTTAATTTAAGTAAGTATTTAAAATAAATCGTACAGTACGACATACGTCGTACAGTACGAACGACGGAGAAAACTTACTTAAGTTAATTTGACGGCTAGGATTTTGGATTTGAACATATCGTACAGTACAAGTTTGATTCGTACGGTACGATCTATTCACAGAATCGTCCTACAAGCTCAGATCGTACGGTACGAAATAACTTCGTACAGTACGATCTACAGAGAAAGAAAATCTCCAATTTTTTCTTTTAAAAAATCCTCTCCCCCTGTGTGTGTGCATGGTTGCTCAGACTTTTATACATTTTGTGGCCAGACTCAATAAAATAAAAATAAAATAAATAATAAAATACATTGTCATACTCATACTCCTAATATACCCATTCTTGAGTCTTCCTATCGTCATGAGTAGCTTGTAATCTTTCTGTAATGTTAGTACTCACGGACAATAACAAACAAAATAATATTCAATGAATAAATAATTCAGACGACATTATTTGTCATCATCAAAATCTCAAACTCAAGGTCATGAGTTGCAACAGTTCTTTCAACCTGGGGTGGTTCAACGGTTCATCGATTGAACCACTAGTTCAGGTCACTTCGATGTGAAACCGGTTTTTCAACTGGATACAATCTGACGACTAATCGGCTCATGGTTGAACCGGCCGGTTCGATCCAATTTTTAAAATCTTGATTGAGCATAATTTATTAAGAAAATAGAATATATTTATAAGTAAATAATCTGTTATTTTTTTATCCCAAACAGATTAGATCAGCGAAAGGAAAAATGAGAGAAGAACTTTCAGTAGTCCAATCGAGACGAAAGTTTCAATAAAATGGAAAGATAAGAGTTGCTCCAATTATAACAAACTTCCAAGAAGTTGGAGAACTATATAATGATTAATATATTTACCTACTGAAATATTTGTGATGTTAGAGAAAGTGTTTATCTTCTTAATTTTGAACTAAGGCTTTATTTGGGATAGTTTTTTTGCTATTTTCTAAAGTATATTTCTAGTACAAAAAATTCTAATTCACGAAATTTTTGTATTAAAAAGTTGTTTTAGAAAATAACAAAAAAATTGTCACAAGCGAAGCCTAAATCTCATATGCATACTGATTGGATGAATGCACCTCCTAAGAGGAGATTTTTCATGTAGAAATAATATAGAAATGAAAAATTATTTTGCCAAGACTTGTTGAAATGATTCTAATAGTGTGATTTGAATATTATGAAGGATTTTTCTCCCTATAACTAGAAAAGATATTATTACATTATTGTAGTAGATATGAATTGTGGTTCATATCTCTCATGATGATAGTTAAAGAAGCTTTGAGGTGTATGAATTTCCATCATGTGATGATGAGCATTCCTTTTGGTTGTTTTTTGAGAGTATGAGATTAGCCAGCCACAAATATTATATGTTGACTGTCAATAGTAGATGAGCATCATATAACAATTTTTAGTGTATGTTTGATTATATAATTATGCCATTCTCCTTATATGAGATTAGATGATCGGTAAGGCTTGCATTCGACTTCAGCATTGATAAAAGTTGAACATCATTCTTTGATAAGCATCATATCGCAATCAACAAGGAACATTAAAAATTGGGCAATAATTGATAGTATGACTTGGTTAACATGTTAAAAGAGGATAGATTAGGAGAACAAGAAATGACATGGTTTTTGATGGAACTTAAAGGGTCGACCAACAACTAACATCAACTTAGTAATTCTCCTTTCATAAGAGGAGAAGAAAGATGGTCATTGGAAGTTAGTTGTTGGCTGGCGTTGGATGTTATTGGACGTCATGTGATGGAAAATGATGAGTGTCAAAATATGGGCAAAATTTGATAGTCAACTAAATCATTCTCCTCGTAGAAGGAGGGATTGAACACCAAGAAAGGCGAGCCTCAAATATTGGTGGCTAGAAGACATTGGATATTAGTGGCATTAGTCCATGAAGAATGTTGAAGTTTGGGCAACATTAGTTGATTGACTAGGTCATTCTCATTATAGATGTGTATATTAGACAACTAGTAAGATTGTTTTCAGATGTTCAAGGATGATCGAAGTTAGAAATTAGTGGGCATCTAGAGACATGAATCAAAAGTTAATAGTTGACTATGAATGTTGGAGGTTAAATAATATTGGCTGTTTATTGATCGTTATCCTTCTAAGTAATGGATCTCTTGAATAATGAGAATTGGACATTGATGGCTATTTTGCATTAAATATTAATTGTTGGTATGTCTAAAATGATAATCAAATATGAACATTGTAGGTGAGGCAACATTAGGAGGTCTACTTGATCATTTTTCTTATAAAAGGAGATATTAGTTGTTCGAAAAAGAAAAATTAGTCATCAGTGAATGATGTGTGTTGAATACCGATCATAAGCTAGCATTAAATGTTGTAAAAGAATGAATACCATAATTCAAGCAAAGGTCAAATTTGTAGCCATCCTTTATACAAGGGAGAATGGTTGACCAAAAAGAGGAACATCATACATTGATTGCTGGTGGGTGTTATTCATTAGTGAGTGTTGTCATTGGTTGATGACCAATGCCTAGTGGTGGTTATATTTGGAGTCAGACATTAGTCTATTATTGGTGTCTACAAATGATACTGGAGAATGTTGATTTGGTTAATATATGGTTTAAAGCTGTGAAAATGATCAACATCTGGCATTGTTTGATACTCAATGACAAGTAGGGGTGTCAATTTTTGACACGACCCAAACCCGACCCGAAAAAATCCGGATTCGGGTCAAGCCGAACCTGAAACGGGTCGGGTTCGAGTTGAACAAATCAACCCGTTTTAAAAATCGAGTCGGGTTTGGGTTGACCCAGCAACCCGAAATTGACCCGAAAGTGACACGAAAACTCATATTTGACCTGAAAACCCAAGATTGACCTGATTTTGACCCAAAAATCGAATATTGACCCGATTTTGACCCGAAAATTGGCAATTTTAGGTCAACTTCGGGTCATTCGTGTCGGGTCGGGTTGGGTTGACCCGGACCCGAATCGGGTCGGGTTTGGGTCTGGAAACCTGACCCGTTTTTAAAAACGGGTCGGGTTCGGGTTGACCCGAATAGTGCCGGGTCAGTTTCGGGTTCGCCCTGAACCCAACCCACTGACCCAAATTGACACCCCTAATGACAAGCAATAGTTTTTGTCTACATCAAACATCAATTGGAGCTCTAAAATTATTCATATATTCAACCTCTCTTCAATTTTAAGTATAGGTTAGTTTTCCAAATTTGAAGCCCCACTTTTTTCTCAGGGAATATGGGTTTATTTATAATTTTTAAGTGTTGCATTTTGATAAATTTAGCCAAAACATAATAAAGACTCCATTGAATGACCTATGTTGATTCTCAATATCACATCCATTCTTTCAGCATTTGAGTGTCATAATGAACCTAAAATTAGTTGATCTCGACCTCATTATATTCCTTCCTTGCTTTATGTTGTTCATTTTGAATATAAGTATGAAAGATTTAGTGATCTCTTGGTCTTTTAACTAAAACTACAAAGTTTTTTTATGATTTATATACTTGCTTTAGGCTTGTTTCGACTTGGATCATATTACTTTTAGTGTTGTTAGGTTTTTCTTGTTGAGATATTCAATTTTCTAATGACTTGTTAGTAATATATATTGAGATCGTCTAGACATATCACATGCTGATGTCGATTATTATATTTCAATTTTTAATTTGTGTACTAAAAAGTTGTTTGAAGAAGCAGTAAGAAAGTCATCTCGAACGAATCCTTAGTCTTTGTTTAATTTAGGACAACTTTGAGCATGTTTTGCTTTTTCAAATAACAACCATAATTTCATTTAACTACTATTTTCTTTCTGCTTTCTCACAACTTTTCAAATATTTTTATAATGGAAAGTTACTTTAAACCTGTGAAGTTATCTTCTCTATAACAACTTCAAAATCAACTTTATAAAATAAGGTAATCATCCTGAAGAGGCTCTTATATTTAAGATTTTTTCGTTATGCTAATTTTTTAAAGTAGTAAATAAGAATTTAAATATACTAATTCAAACTTGAGAATAGGTAAACTTTTGACAGCTTTTATTTCATTAGAAAGTAGCTTTCATTCGAATTGTGCATTATTTAGATAAAATTAAAAATTTAATTGAATAAATCATAGTTGATTTATAAGATTATGCTATTAAATAATTAATTCAATTAATAATAATATTTTTTTTTAATTTTTAAATTCAATTTTAATTTTCTTAAATCTACCAAACAAATAAAATCGTATTATATAAATTTATTCATATATGACACCAAAAAAACCCCGTTAATTATAAATAATTAAATAAATATAATCAATGTAAATATTATTTATTTCACTTATTAAAATTATAAAATTTAACAATATTATTTAATATTCTTCTTAATATATATATTATTTAAACTCGCTATAATTAAATTTATACTCAAAACCAATTATATTTCAATTCATTCAAAATCATATAGTTCAAACAAAATTTGGTTCAATTAAATTTAATTTGAAAATTATTTTAATCAAATTTATTTTTGCCAATTTATCATTTAAAATTACTGACAGATTTCAATGGAATTTTCAACGTGTGCTTTAAGTTGTTAATGACTTTTTACTCCTGATATCCGCAGTTGCCATTTGTGCAATCTCTTTCTCATGCATCGCCGGACAGATGACTGAAAATCTAACCTATAAATTTTTGCTAAAAAAATTTCTTTTAAAAAACAGTAAAGAAGAATAAATTTTTAAAAACTGATTTAGAAAACAACTTCTCAATATAAAAATTTATTAAAACAATTAAAAAATTATAATCAAATAAAAATTATGATTACTATTTAAAAAAATAAAACAATAAGAAAATCATCTCAATTGAAGTCATAGCCGCCCACAACTGCACAGGAAACTAAGTCCAACCAGCCTAAATTCACAGTACAACTAACCCAAATTTGAGGCCCAATCACATTCTAGCTCATACAGTATTCATGCAACTTTTTTAGTCTTAAATCGTAGGGGAGTTTGAGATGGTTGCTTTTAATGCAAAGTATACACTTTTTTAATAAAATATATTTTGCGAGTTGATGAAATGTATATATTATTTTGTAATTAATCTAAATATTTAATAAAAAAATTAAAATTGTAAAAGAATTTAGTAAATTAAATATATTGTTTATAATTTATTTAAAATAAAAAAAGTATAGAACCGACTAGTTCTTTTCAACCCGAGGTGGTTCAACGGTTCATCGATTGAACCACTGGTTCAAGCCAATTCGATGTGAAACAGTTTTTCAACTGAATCCAATCTGACGACTAATCGGCAGCTCATGGTTGAGTAGGCCGGTTCGGACTGGTTTTTAAAATCTTAATTGAACATAATTTATTAAGAAAATAGAATATATTTATAAGTAAATAATCTGTTATTTTTTTATCCCAAACAGATCAGATCAGCATAAGGAAAAATGAGAGAAGACCTTTCAGTTGTCCAATCAAGAGGGAAGTTTCAATAAGAAAGAGAAGAGTTGCTCCAATTGTGACAAACTTCCAAGAAGTTGAAGAACTAATGATTAATATATTTACCTACTGAAATTTTGTGATGGTAGAGAAAGTGTTTATCTTCTTAATTTTGAATTAAGGTTTTGTTTGGGACAGCTTTTTTGTTATTTTTTAAAGCATATTTTTAGTACAAAAAATTCCAATTCACAAAATTTTTGTACTAAAAAATTATTTTAAAAAATAGGAAAAAAAATTGTCACAAACGAAACCTAAATCTCATATGCATACTGATAGGTTGAATGCACCTCCTCAGAGGAGATTTTTCATGTAGAAATAATATAGAAATGAAAAAATATTTTGCCAAGAGTAGTTGAAATGATTCTAATAGTGTGATTTGAATATTAAGAAGGATTTTTCTCCCTATAACTAGAAAAGATATTATTACATTATTGTAGTAGATATGAATTGTGGTTCATATCTCTCACGATGATAGTTGGAGGTGCTTTGAGTTGTATAAATTGCCATCATGTGACGATGAGCATTCCTTTTGGTTGTTTTTTGAGAGTATGAGATTAGCCAGCCACAAAGATTATATGTTGAATGTCAATAGTTGATGAGTGTCGGATAACAGTTTTTAGTGTATGTTTGATGATATAATTATGTCATTCTCCTTATATGAGATTACATGATCAGTAAGGTCTGCATTCTACTTTAACGTTGATAAAAGTTTAACATCAATTATTTGATAAGCATCATATGACAATCAACAAGGAACATTAGAAATTGGGCAATGATCAATAGTATGACTTGGTCAACTCGCTAAAAAAGGGTAGATTAGAGAACACGAAAGGATCGACCAACAACTAACATCAACTTAGTAGTTTTCCTTTCATAAGAGGAGAAGAAAGATGGTCATTGGAAGTTAGTTGTTGGCGGCCGTTGGATGCTATTGGACGTCATGTGATGGAAAATGATGAGTGTCAAAATATGGGCAAAATTTTGTAGTCAATTAAATCATTCTCCTCGTAGAAGGAGGGATTGAACACCAAGGAAGGCGAGCCTCAAATATTGGTGGCTAGAAGACATTGGATATTAGTGGGCATTAGTCCATGAAGAATTTTGAAGTTTGGGCAACATCAGTTGATTGACTAGGTCATTCTCATAATAGATGTGTATATTGGACAACTAGTAAGATTGTTGTTAGATGTTCATGGATGGCCGAAGTTAGACATTAGTGGGCATCTAGAGACATGAATCAAAAGTTAATAGTTGACTATGAATGTTGGAGGTTAAATAATTTTGGCTGGTTTTATTGATCACTATCCTTCTATGTAATGGATCTCTTGAATAATGAGAATTGGACATTGGTGGCTATTTTTCATTAAATATTAATTGTTGGTAGGTTTAAAATGGTATTCAAATATGAACATTGTAGGTGAGGCAACATTAGGAGGCATACTTGATCATTTTTCTTATAAAAGAAGATATTAGTTGTTCGAAAAAGAAAAATTAGTCATCGGTGAATGCTTTGTGTTGAATACCGATCATAAGCTAGCATTAAATGTTGTAAAAGAATAAATACCATAATTCAAGCAAAGGTCAAATTTGTAGCCATCCGTTATACAAGGGAGAATGGTTGACCAAAAAGAGGAACATCATATATTGATTGATGGTGGGTGTTATTCATTAGTGAGTGTTGTCATTGGTTGATGACTAATGCCTAGTGGTGGTTATATTTGGAGTCAGGCATTAGTTTATTATTGGTGTCTACTAATGATAGTGGAGAATGTTGATTTGGTTAATATATGGTTTAAAGCTATGAAAATGATCGACATCGACCATTGGGTGATATTCAATGTCAAGCAATAGTTTTTGTCTGCATCAAACATCAATTGGAGCTCTAAAAGTCTTCATATATTCAACCTCTCTTCAATTTTAAGTATAGGTTCAAGTTTTCCAAGTCTGAAGCCCCACTTCTTTCTTAGGGAATATGGGTTTATTTATAATTTTTAAGTGTTGCATTTTGATAAATTTAGCCAAAACATAATAAAGACTCCATTGAATGACCTATGTTGATTCTCAATATCACATCCATTCTTTCAGCATTTGAGTGTCATAATGAACCTAAAATTAGTTGATCTCGACCTCATTATATTCCTTCCTTGCTTTATGTTGTTCATTTTGAATATAAGTATGAAAGATTTAGTGATCTCTTGGTCTTTTAACTAAAACTACAAAGTTTTTTATGATTTATATACTTGCTTTAGGCTTGTTTCGACTTGGATCATATTACTTTCAGTGTTGTTAGGTTTTTCTTGTCGAGATATTCAATTTTCTAATGACTTGTTAGTAATATATATTGAGATCGACTAGACATATCATATGCTGATGTCGATCATTATATTTCAATTTTTAATTTGTGTACTAAAAAGTTGTTTGAAGAAGCAATAAGAAAGCCGTCTCGAATGAATCCTTAGGCTTTGTTTAGGACAACTTTGAGCATATTTTGCTTTTTCAAATAATAACTATAATTTCATTTAACTACTATTTTCTTCCTGCTTTCTCACTACTTTTCAAATATTTTTATAATGAAAAGTTACTTTACAACTCTGAAGTTATCTTCTCTACAACAACTTCAAAATCAACTTTATAAAATAAGGCAATCATCCTGAAGAGGCTCTTATATTTAAGATTTTTTCGTTATGCTAATTTTTTAAAGTAGTAAATAAGAATTTAAATATACTAATTCAAACTTGAGAATAGGTAAACTTTTGACAGCTTTTATTTCATTAGAAAGTAGCTTTCATTCGAAGTGTGCATTATTTAGATAAAATTAAAAATTTAATTGAATAAATCATATTTGATTTATAAGATTATGCTATTAAATTAATAATAATTTTATTTTTTTAATTTTTAAATTCAATTTTAATTTTTTTAAATAAATCAAACAAATAAAATCATATTATATAAATTTATTCATATATGACACCAAAAAAACCCCATTAATTATAAATAATTAAATAAATATAATCAATGTAAATATTATTTATTTCACTTATTAAAATTATAAAATTTAACAATATTATTTAATATTCTTCTTAATATATATATTATTTAAACTCGCTATAATAAATTTATCTAACCAATAAATTTTTGCTAAAAAAATTTATTTTAAAAAACAGTAAAGAAGTGCTTTCTAGTGTAAAATTTTTTATTTTTTGATTATAAAGCCGATTTAAGAAGCAGTAAGAAAGTAATCACAAGGCTTCGTTTGAGACTTTTTTTTTTCTGCTTCCTGAAGCAGTTTTTTAGTACAAAATTTAAATTTTTATCCTAGAAAACGACTTTAAGAATCAATAAGAAAACCGTCTAAAACGAGTCCCACCGCTACAGCTTCAACTTTCTATAAAAGTGATTATTAAAGATGCAACAAAAAGTATTTTTTTCTTACAGATTATTATAGAGAATAAATTTTTAAAAATTGATTTAGAAAACAACTTCTCAATATAAAAATTTATTAAAACAATTAAAAAATTGTAATCAAATAAAAATTATGATTACTATTTAAAAAATAAAACTAAGAAAATCATCTCAATTGAAGTCATAGCCGCCCACAACTACACAGGAAACTAAGCATGTCATTCGATTTCATTTCAACGAAACAAAACTAGGCGGAGGCCGGCCATACAATACATATCCAAGAACAACAACATAAAACATTTAATAATCAATACTAAGGGTGTAAGTGAGTCGAGTCAACTCGTAAACCGGCTCAAACTTGACTTAGGCTTCGTTTGGGACGACTTTTTTACTGCTTTCTGAAATGGAGTTTTAGTACAAAATTTTTTATTTTTGTACTAAAACTCCGTTTTAGAAAGCAATAAAAAAAAGTCCCAAACGAAGCCTTAATAAATTGCTCGGAGCTAAAAAGCCAAACTTGAGCTAACCCCGACTCGACCAATGAGGTCATGAGTTAGCTAGTTTAAAAACATTAATATAAAATATACTTAAATATATTATGATTCAAAATTTTAAACATAATATTGTTGAAAATGTTTGAAAACTATATCTCACTTTATTGTATTAATATATTATTCATTATTTTTCTTATAATTTCTCAATATTTTAATCATTTTATCATAATATTTGTTAAATCATAATTATTCTCTCTTTCATAATAAATGAGCCGGCTCGTGAGTCAGTTAGAACTCATTGAATACAACTTAAGCTCGAGAACAATCTAAATTAATTAATTAAGCTAAAGCCAATAGTGACTTGAACTCGGCTCGACTCATTTATACGCACTAATCAATAAAATATGTACATAAAACACAATAAAAATCAATGGTTTTCTGTATAGATGCCGAACATTGTTGGACGTCGAATGCTGTCTGTAAACCAACTAGACTGTGCCGCGTCACCCCTTGCTCGTTACCGCGGCTCGATACTACTGACGTGACGCATTCAGTTTGATCTCAGCACAGAATAATTTCTCCTATTTAATAGTAGGTTAACCTCAGGCAAAAAATTCATAATTAATGCAAATTCCATGCAGAGATTGAGCACTGATTAGCGCCAACATTGAATATATTTGAGGGGATCAGCAGGTAATTGATGTTCACAAATCTAATTAAGCTTTACAACAAATAGATTAGGATCCTCTTTATCAGTTATTGTACATGCGAAGTTTCTCAATGCCTAGTATTGACTACATCAAAAGCAAAGAAAAAAAAATATACAAAATTTTCAATGAAAACGGTCCCAAAAAGGCCAAAGGTGTACAAAGCTGAGGAAGCAATCAGAAACCAATATTTCTACAATCAAGTTGTATGATAGTGCTTGTAAGGGAGGGGCTTAGATCTGTGTATTGCGGTTGCGCTCGAAACGTTAGTAGTAGTATTGGAGATATTAGAGGTAGCAGGCAAAGAGGCAGTTGCCGCATTATTATTACCATTGGAAGAGGAGGCAATGTTAGATGCAGAGGTGGAAGCACCCGAGCTTGAGGTCGAAGTTTTGCCGGTCGAACCAGGAGCTCTTATTCGGTATCTTGAGCCAGGAACTCCAGGTCTGATTGGCTCCTCAAGGGCACTTGGCTTCTTTGAAAGGATTACTACAACCCGACGCATTTCTGGCCTTACTTTTGGGTCGGCCTGTGTGCAGAGGAGACCAACATGCGCACATAGAATCACCTGTTCAGCATCAGCTGTGGATCTCAGAGCTGGATCAAGCATCTCCATGGTCTGTTTCTTTTTGTGAAGCCTCCATGCCTATTAGAATGATTCATGGAAACTTCCGGTGAGATAATGATTCAGACAATTTATGCAGTTTAACAGCATAGGTTAGAAGACTAGTATATTTGTTGTATGTGAAAGTTACATTGGAGGGTTTGATGGCAATGGAAATATATGGCTGGCCAATCATAAACTTGTGAAATTATAAGCATTCAGTTGTTAGATGTAAATCAGAATGTTGCCTAAAATATGAAAACTTATAAAAGAAATTGTAGAGCACAAAACTTATGAACCAAGAAAAAATTTGCCTGACTCAATATTAGGAATTAAGATAACCTAGAACACTCCTAGTTAACAAAGACTGGATGGATGAAGAAGCAAAACACATCCTCTCTGCTAGAGTTTCTTACAATGTAAGATCTCAGGTTTTGAATTTTCTCAAAAAAAAAGAGGTGCGAAACTTTTGCATTGATGGAGAGATTAGTATGTGCGGTCACCGGACTGTCTTGAGGCCAATCAAGATGCACTATGTCACTCGATACACAATGGTACATAATGATGGTATACAGCGTATTGGTGGCGTGGCACGTCCTGATTGGCCTCCGGACAGTGTTCGCTGACCGCATGTAATAATTTTGAGCATTGATGAGTGGAAACGGCTAGGATTCTAGCCAGCTAAGTCTTGGGCTTAGTTTGGGATGGTTTTTTCTGCTTCTTAAAGCAGCTTTTTAGTAAAAAAATAAAAATTTTATATTGAAAAGGTGCTTTAAGGAGTAAGAAAGCCGTCCAAAATGAAGCCTTAGTGCTTGGAATCTTTGTATGAGGTAATCATCTACATGGTCCTAAGGTTATTTTTCACATTAAGTTTTAAGTATTCTATTTAATATAAATATTTGTGTGTGTGTGTGGGAACTTCAATCTTGCAATAGGGCACAAACAATGATTTAGAAAAATTAAATTGAATATCATATTGCTCGATATCCCATTTCTCACTCACTCTCTCATCCATTTTCTTACATCCCAATACATATTGAGTGATGTTAGAGCTAACCACATGTACAAGCATTAAATCCATCATTTGCCCCCTACTTCAAATGGCTATTAAGCTTCTTTTTTTTTTTTTTTGGTGCTATTAAGCTATGTAATCATATTTAGTAAAAACATTTAGGTAATATGTTTTCTACTTGTTTTTAGTTGAATGTTTTTTTTAAAGAAGTAAGTTCCCTTAATTTTGGTGATTTAATCAACAATCTTCTTGTGTACTTTATTTTATTCCTAACATTAAAATCCCTCCCAATTTTTTCTTCTCAACTTAAAATTCGAACTCCTAGATGTGTTATATCATTGACATAATAAATAGCATTAATAGAAATAAATAGGGATGAAGGAATGCTGCATGCAACCGTAAACGTTGGGCAAAAGCTAAATGATAATGATGTGGAATTCATGATGTAATTCAAGATAAAAATGTGTTGTAACAGGTAAATGATCTTGTAGTTTAATAATATTAGAGGTTTGAGTTATAATAACCATAAAAAGAGAGGATTTATCAGATCCAAGTCGATCTAGTTTAGGGTAGATCAAGAGGTTCCCTATAAAATTATGAGGAAAATGGAAGAAAAGACATGTGAGAGAGAGAGAGGGAAATTTAGGGATTTCGAGAGAAATAAGGGAGATAGACGGGAGATCAAGAATAAGTTGTTTTCATTAAAAAAAGGGAAAACAGTAAAATAAACATATGGTATATAAGCCATTTTTTTTCCACTCACATATTCTGGAATTTTCTTTTTGAAACAGCACTAGGAGAATACAAAATTGATAATGTCCTAATAGTTCTCATTTTATAGGACGTATTTGAAGTATTCATACCATTAAATGGATAAAGGTAGCATGCTTAACATGATAACCATCGAGTGAATTGGTATGCTCTTATGAAGTATTTAGCTTATCAAATTTAATAGACGATAAAAATTAACACCAATAGGAATGGAGTAATTTATTACGTTCTAATGAAAATCATAATATGCATACCCATTCAAGGAGCGTGGAAGCATCAGACCGAGCAGCAAATGCCGAGTTCTTTTGGCCAGTAATGAGTTCAATGATGAGGACACCAAAGCTAAAAATGTCAGCTTTGGTGGATAGGTAGCCATGCATGGCATACTCCGGAGCCATATAACCGTTAGTGCCAGCGACTCGAGTGCTAACATGGCTGAGGTTCTCTGGGAAGAGCCTAGCCATACCAAAGTCTGCAATTTTTGGGCACCACCTCTCATCAAGAAGGATGTTGCTAGCTTTGATGTCTCTATGGATGATAGGCGTGTGTGCATCCTCATGCAGGTACTGCATTCCTCGAGCTACCCCAATCATCACATCATAACGCTTTTTCCAGTCTAACATCGTTGCTGCTTCTTTGTCCTCCCCTGCATTCCATTATGGCAACCCAAAGTCATTTTGCATGTTGTCCCTTCAAAGTAAAAGAATTGCTTACATATATAGTAAAAGCATGTTGTCCAAATTTCTCAAAAACTTATTTTTTTTTAAATGAAAATATTTATAAGAGCAATGCTTCACACAAAGTTTAAAAGGAAACATATATCTTATAGGCAATACTTATCACACCCAAAAAATCATTTTTTTCAACACATATCTCAGGTAGCATGCAATATTAAGAGAGAGATAATAGGCCCACATCACATCTTTGTATAATTAGCATTTCACTAGGAAGTTACATGTTAAAAGAAAATAATGAAACAAAAAGTGATGGTCCAAATTCACTTTATTACTATATATTGATAAAATTATTTTGAAAAAAATAACTTATAGTTGCAAGGAATGCAAATCATTATGAGTTCGGATTGTCCCAATCCATCATATATCATAGATGTAATCCCATTTAACATAGGTTTACATCCCTCAAGTCTAGTTCGGTACAATCCGAATTTTAACTGAACAATATTAATCTAGAAGAATGAGTATTTCTCAATTTTCAGCTGCAGAACAACTAAAAGAAACATCTGCAAAATGATACTTGCTATAAAGCCTTTGGCGCTGCAAAAGCATTTTTCTAGTAAATGACAGGAAAGAACAGGAGAAACAACAACATACGAGAGAAAAGGATCTTGTCGAGGCTTTCATTGTGAACGTACTCGTACACGAGAAGCTTGTCTTCAGCGTGGGTGCAGTATCCGTAGAGGGTGACTACGTTTTTGTGCTGAACCCGCGAGAGCAACACAGCCTCGTTTATGAACTCATTCCCACCCTGCAGCGACCAGCGTCCCAGACTTTTCACCGCTACCAGCCTCCCATCCTCCAACTGCCCCTGCACCATCAATCAGCCATTACATCAAACATTTGGTGTGCGGTGCAGCGATCTCGGCCTCCTCATTCAAAGAGCTCAGGAATAGGGGTTTCCAATTACTACCTTGTAGACGGGGCCAAAACCCCCCTCGCCAAGCTTGTGCTTGGAGCTGAAATTGCGGGTGGCGGTCACTAGGGCTTCGTAGCTGAAGACTTTGGTCTCCTTGGCAGCAATTGCCTCGAGATCTTCCTCCTCTTTCCGCAACTCTGCAGCAAGGCCATCGAATAAAACGGATATCACGGGATCAAATAAATCGAAAATCGAAAAAATTGATCAATTTTGAACTTTCAAGAAGCGGACCTCGATTATGCCTGCTAACAAAGGGCTTGATGAGTTTTCCGAGAAATCCCTTTGGCTTCGTCATGAGACGCGAGAGACGGAGGCATGGAATGAAGCGCAGCAGAGGAGGGCCAAGGGCGGAAGCCAGCTAAACCAGAGCATTCGTCGGGTGGGGGTGTAGAAAAGTAATCGAACGACATTAGAATAGAGCCGACACATTTTCCGTTTCTTTGCCGAACCCGCGTTTTATGGTAAGATTCTCGGATGAGAAGCATTGCATGTTTAACGACTGAATTTTTATTTATGTATGTGGAAATTTTGACTATTTCTGAAAAAAAATGTCTATGAATTTATTTCCGACCCATCTCTTTTTGTTGCTTGACATCAGTTTCAAGTAGGGGTGTCAATTAGGGTCAACGGATTGGGTTCGGGTCCAACCCGAGTTGATCGGGTGTAAACGGGTTGACCCGACCCGTTTAGCTTAACGGGTTCGAATAGCCAATCCGGACCCGACCTGGTCGGGTTACCGGGTTGACCCGACCAGACCCGCGAAACCTAACATGTTCCGCTGTTCGGCATTCCCAACCTGTTCGCTACATGCGAGCATTGCGAAGCCAGCGACCGAGTGAGGCAGATGAGGCATCGTCGCGTCGAGGCCAACGGTCCAGCGCGGGTGAGGGCTTGTCCGCTCAAACTGCTCGTGGCGACCGCGAGAGCAGCGGAGCAGCCTGCGGCGAGCCAACAACCAAGCAGCGGGTCAAGCCAACGCGGCAACGCGGACGCAGACGACGAACGCGAGCGTGACCAGCGGGTTACCGGTGCGGCAGCTGGCATGCGCCACGCGGGTTCATACCAGATGCGGCATAGAGGGTCAGGCCTCGGCAAGAAAGCAATTTTCCGGGTCGACCCGCGGGTTACCGGGTCAACCCAAACCCGATCGTTTTTTAAACGGGTTAGAAATTCGAACCCGAACCCGACCCGGTTCACAAACGGGTTGACCCAAACCCGGATTTTTCCGGGTCGGGTCCAGGTCGAGTCCAGGTCGGGTCAATTTTTGACACCCCTAGTTTCAAGATGTCGTCCACACGAATTTTTATTATATCCCGTGTCCTGACATAGCTTTACATTCGGACACCAGTAAAATAGTGTCACGTGCTCATACTTTGTATCGCGCGGCCTGACGACCTGACTCGGACACGGACCAAGTATTGCTATGTAGTGACTAATTTATGCATACTGTGATATTGCTAGGTATTACTCGGTATTGCTTGGTAACAAAAAATATCATTCTATCAAGACCAATACCTAGCAATACCAAACAATACCCTGGTTTTGCTAGGTATTGCTCGGTATTGCTAGGTATTGCTCGGTATTGCTATGTATTGGTTTTGATAAAATGATATTTCTCGTTATTGTCAAGCAATACCTAGCAATACCGAGCAATACCTAGCAATACACGAACATAGCAATACCGGGTTCCGGTCCGGGTCAGGTCGTCGGGCCGCGCGGTAAAGCGTATGAGCACGTGGCGACATATTATTGGCATCCGAACGTATAGCTACATCAGGACACCGACGTAATAAAAATTCCGTCCACACGAGCCTCTTCTCTTTCTAACACACAGTAGGTCTTACGATTGTCTTTCATGGCAAGATCCTATCTTAAAATCCTCTTATCCTCAAAAGCCATGGGTCCAATGAAAACCTACTATATGAAGTTGTTATTGTGAAATCTTCTTCTCCTCGCAAGTCTAGAGTCCTTTGTGGTAGAATACATGTATATGTCAGCTCACTTGTGTCTGTTATCCTCATGTACGGTAATCATGATCTTTGCATTCTTGATAACCGCCTAGGTCACCTTTGTATATATATATATATATATCTCATTTTCTCTCTGAATGCCACCCATGAAATGAATGATTATTTCATCTCTATAAGTGAAAAAAAAATTAATCATTAATAATATGATTGTCACTAAAGTTAAATGTGCAAATATGTAACTATTATTTTATGTATCATATGCCAGCTTTTTGGGAGTAGAAAGTGCATCTGACATTGTAACATAAATTCAATGATTTAAGATAATAATTTCTACATCAACTATTTAAATCTTGCTACTCATAAAAGATATTATTATTATTTCCCGCTGTATAGGAGTGCTCTACGAAAAATATCATGTTAGAATGACTACATCCCCTTACCTTTATTTCTACAATAGAACCCATAAATATAAATCAAGAACTTTTGGATGAATTTTAGATTTTGACAATGCAATAAAAATTAAATTAATTTGTAAGAAATGATGTTTAGGAATTAATTGCAAGGCCAAAGTATCAAAGTGTAGTTGAAACTAAGTGAGTATTTAAAAATAAAATGAATGACTCAGGAGTTGTTGTTAGAAGTAAGGCTAAATTGATGGCTAAGGGATATAATTAAATTAAAACAATTGAATTTGAGGAGACTTTTTCTCATATAGCGAGACTTGAAGCAATAAGAGTTTTGTAAGCCTTTGCCTGTTTTAAAAGATTTATGTTGTATCAAATGGATGTTAAAAGTGCCTTTTAAATGGGGTGATACAAGAGGATATTTATATTGAACAACCTCCAAGTTTTGAAAATTTGAAATACCCAAATCATATTTTTAAATTAAAAAATGTACTATATAGATTGAAACAGACACCTAGGACATGGTATGAGAGGTTAAGCACTTTCCTACTTGAGAGATCTTTTGAAAAGGGAATTATGGACACCACTCTCTTTTTTAAGAAATTGGGAGACAATATACTCATTGTACAAATTTATGTTGATGATATTATCTTTGGATCTACAAATAAAAATCTTTGTGATAATTTTTCTAAAATAATGAGTAGTGAATTTGAGATGAGTCTAAAAGGAGATCTTAGTTGCTTTTTAGGTTTTAACATTAAGAAAATTAAGAAAAAAAAATTTCTTATTCAATCGAAGTATGTTAAGGACGTCCTCAAAAATTATGAAATGACAATACTAAACATGTTAGCACAACTATGAGTTCCTCAATTCAAATGGACAAGGATCCTAAGGAAAAATCTATTGATAAAAAAAATTAAAGGAATTATTGAATCATTGCTTTACTTGATAGTTAATAGACATGATATTATATTTAGTGTTTGTTTGTGTGCTTGATTTCAATCAGATCTAAAAAAATCACATTGGAAAACAGTAAAAAGAATTTTGAGATATCTCTTGGGAACTCAAAACTTAGGGATTTGATATCCTAAGTTTAGCTCTTCATTTGAAATAATTGAATATTCAGATTCAAACTTTGCAGGTTGTAAGATTGATCGAAAGAGTACATCTAGAACTTGTCAATTTATAGATAATTTTTTAGTTTCTTAGTCCAGTAGAAAATAGAATTCGTAGCCCTATCTACTGCAGAAGTTGAATACATTGCCTTAGGAAGTTATGTGACACAAGCTCTTTGGTTGAAATAATAGTTAATTGATTTAAGATTTTCAATACGCACAATTCTAATTTATTGTAATAACACTAATGTCATTTGCATTTTAAAAAATCCTATTCAACATTCTAGAACCAAACATATAGACATAAGGCATCATTTTATTAGTGGTAATGTATCCAAAGGAGAAATTGAATTGAATCATATTTCTACTGAAAATCAACTTGCAGATATTTTTACAAAATCATTAGCTTTTGATACTTTTAGCACATTAAGAATAAGGCTAGGTGTGATCGATCTTAATGCTTAAACAAAATCTTATGCAAATTTGATATGTTTTTTATGTATTTTTTCGTGTTTTTCAATTGTTTATGTTTTATTTTTGTGTGTATGTTTCTATTTTTACTTTTTATATATTTTGTGTATTTTAGACATGTTTTTACATCAAAATTCTTACTTTTGAAAGATTGCTATTTTTCTAAGTGTTCTATTCGTACTGTATAAAATAATTTTCGTCCTCTACGAATTATGTAGCATGTTAATCATTTTTTTGGACTGAATATGTAAAGTTTTATTTTTCCAATATATATCATACTGTACGATATTTATATCACCCAGACGATTTATATTACTTCGTCTGTACGCACATAGACGGTTATACGGATAGAATCCGTTATTATAACCGATCGTATGTATGAAAATTTATTTCATATGTACGAACCACGTGTCATTCAAAGTGGGGGAAGAACCTAACGGTCTTTAAAATGATCTTAAATAATCGTTCATCCTAGACGAATACATGTTTGTTTGTACGATCGTCTGGTCAAAAAACCTGTATGAAAGGATGCTTCGTAACTTGTGTGATTACAAAAAGTCATTTTATTTTGAACATATTTGATCGTACACACAAAATTTTATTTCGTATGTATGAACCAACTATTGTACTATACGAAACCTTTTTTCATACGTACGAATGATCATTTTTTTTAAATAAGAGGCTTTAGAATTCATTTTCATTTACTTCAATAACATATTTTAATCCTTCACTTCTTAGTAATGGTCAGTTCTAACAAGCATGGTAGAGTCACTAAGGGATCATCTTCCATGAGTGAAGACAAAAACTTTCTATCTATAACAAATGAGGATTCTTTTCTTAGGTTTGTCTCTGCTAAAATTACTCCTAGACTCTTACTCCAAGAAGACATTCACTTTCAAGTAATGCCTCTTTTCACCACCACTCAATTTTCCTTCATCCTGAATTTGATTCATGCCTACAACAAAAAAATATTTTACTATTTTCAGGAAAATATGTCTTTTAGTTATGATGAGAGTAGGATAAAATCTTATGTCCTAAAGAAGAAGGTATAAATAACTAAGGAATATTTGGGAACCTTTATTCATTTAAGAACTCAAAGAATTAGAGCACACATATTGACCTCTAAATCTAATTTTGATTAGTCTGAAATAAATAAAGTTCATGGAGGGGTTGCTCAAGTAGGTCATTTGCCTAGGGTCTATACCTTACACCAAAATGCGAGGATTATTCAGCGTGTCCTTAAAACTTTAATAATTTCTAAAGCTGGTGATCGCAATAATATTACTCATATTCTGTCCACTGTTACCTATCTTATAAAGACTAGATAATCAAAAGATGAAGCCCAACTTATTATTAATTATATTCACAGTCTTTCTGAAATTGGGCATACATCTTATAAGAGAAAGAAGAATATTGTTTTAGGACATCTAGTGACATATATCTTAGAGAAGAAGTACAATCCTGTTCATCCTGAGCCTCAACATGAAATGCCAATCTACTTCATCGATGCTTTATTTCGAGCACTTTTTGGGAAAGATGATAATACAAGTGAGGATACTAAGGGAGAAGGGGGAGCACCAACACCAACACCAGCACCTGCACCTGCTCAGGGATTTGACTTTTAGGAGATGATCAAGGGCTTTGATCGATTAAAGAGTCATTTTGATCAAATTCAGACTCACCTTAATCAATAGGATGCACAACACCAGCAGGATCTGAGTTGGATTCGAGGACAGTTCAAATCTGTGAACACTAATAGCTATGATGAATAGTTATTTTTTTATCTTTAACCAATCTCCTCCTCTGAACCATAGCCCTTCAGAGTTCTAGATGTACTTCTTGTGTGTTGTCTTTACCAATCTTTTGAGATATGTTGATCTTAGTAATGTTTTTGATGCTTTGTGTACTTATCTTTATTTAGCTTTTATGTTGATGTTTTGTTGTCCATGTGTTATGATTTGATATCAATTATGCTTTAATATATTTCATCTTTAAATTGATATTAATAAAATATGTCTTATTTTCGTTAGTTGCTTTTATTCATTGTGTGAAATGTTAGTTTGCCTATATGTTAATCATGTCTTAATTGATCTAAAAAGTGTTATAAATTAAAACTGCAATAGAAAAAATGATTTTATTATGAAATATAATTTTTCAAAATTTTAAGTTAATTTATAACTCAATAAATTTAAGCCTATCAATCTAAAGTTCTTTTTAGGCATACATAATTTAAATATTATTATTGCAATTTTGATATTTTATTATTTTTTATTACTCTTTTTAATATAATTATTTTTGTAATTAGAAAAATTGGATTTAATAGATTATTTATTTTGGAAAGATCATTTTAAAAAAAGGGTTTCAAAAGGAAATTAACTATATGTAAAAAGAAATGAAAGAATGCGCAATGGCTTGTAAATTGAAAAGAGACACAAAATTAGCCCAAATTCAAAAAGATGCACACTGTGTCAAAAATATTTGAAAAGATGCTCAATATTGTCAATTGTAGATATTCTTTCATCTATCTTTTAATCTTCAAATTTAAATCAATCTAATTTTTAATTATGTTTTATATTAAAAATTTAAATTATATAATCTTCATTTCGTCACTTTTGCAATAATTCTCTTTATCTCATTTTCTAGAATGTTTCATGACCTTGATTTATTTTTCTTGTCTATGTTATATTTTAATTTAAATATTTTGAATCTTTATTTTTATCTAATAGACACTAATCTTGTTATTGCAATTATAATTCAATCTCTTTCAAGATCAATTATTAAAGATTTCTCATATGACTTCTTTCATTTCAACTTTTTCTTCTTCTTTCTTTTTGTTGTTGTCAAAAGGGGGAGAAATATTGTTTGCATTTGATTGTTTTTTTGGCGTTTGTTCTTTTGTGTTTTATCATTTATGAAAAATTTTTTTTTAAAAAAAAAAAGAAAAATTAATTTATTTTTTTAAAGAAATTCCCTTATATTCACTATTTATTCATTTAGGGGGAGTTAAGAAAAAATTTATGGTATTTAAATTTATTCAAATAATAATTATTATTTAAATTTATTTAAATAATAATTATTTTGCCATCATAAAAAAGGAGATTATTGAGATAGTTGCTATTTAATTCTTGTTTGTTTATATTCTTACAACTTGTATATTTTTTATGATTCATAATATTATTACTTTGATTATTATTTCTCTTAACATATTTTGGTAGAATTATATTGCTTTTGTGTGTACTAATATTTTAGGAAAATCATACTCCGGATTATTGAAGACTTCAAATCAAGATCAATTTAGAGTTTATTGTAATTGAAGTCTGTATTTTTCATTTTCTTAAGTCTGAGAGAGTATGATTGTAATTGAGTAACATAGCACACACACTGGAGGAGAGTTTAAAATTCATAATTTTTAAACTAATCATATTGTATGAATGAACTTCGTACGGGACGATTTATTCAATTATTTTCCCGACGAGCAGTCATACGAATAGAAATATTTTTTTTAAGTATGGATCATACTGCACGAATTCAGTTTGTATATGCCTTCCAAAGTTCAAAATGTACGGGCCCTCTTTCGCTCAAAAATACTTTTTTAAGTATAAATCGTACTGTACAAAACCAGTTCGTGCATGCCTTCCAGAGTATGAAATGAACTAGTCCTTTTCGCTTAAAAATATTTTTTCTAATTATAGATTGTACTCAGTTCATACATGCCTTCTAGAGTACGAAATGGATGGGTCCCTATTCGCTAAAAAAAAAAAAATAAAGTATGGATCGTCCTGTACGATCACCAATCGAATATGCCTTATAGAGTACGAAATTGTGAGGTCCCTTCTCGTCCCGACAAATGTGAAAATTTTCTAATTATTCGTATCGGACGAACTAATTTTGTACCGGATGATGATCATGTATGAACTGATTTGTATAGATTCACAACAGGTTTGTACGTAATAGTTTTTGAACTGTTCGTATGTATGAACATACGATCGTACTGTATGATCGTGTACGCTCAAAATTAGAAATTTCAATTTTATGGACGGTTTTTTATATCTTTTGTATAAATTGTCCACTAAAAGTGATGTGAAAAGTCTTATCTTCATGATTTTTCAAGGGCATTTAAAAGAGAGAGTGTGATAAAGTGTTTGAGAGAGATTTCTTGCAAGTGGAGTGTGAAGGGTTCACAAGGTTACTCAAATGTAAGGATCTCTTTGTAATTTTGGTTATATCTCTTCATTTTGTCTTTCTAGATTACTCATGAGAAGATCTTCGAGGAAGATTCGATTCTCTGCTGAAACTTGGAGATCAGTGTGAATAGACGATGGTTCTCTACCAACACTTAGAGGGTGTAAACAAACGACGATTCTCTGCTGACATTTAGAGAATGTGAAAGGATGACAGTTCTTCATCAACACTTGGAGAGTGTGAAAGGATGATGATTCTCTACCGCACCTGGGATTGGTGGAAGAGAGGTTTTATAAAGGCTTCTCCACCTTGCTGTAGGGCAAAAGGAGAAACAATTAGATAATAGTGCAATACTTGAAGAAAGATTCTTCAGAAAGTGGATGTATGTCGTGTTTGTTAGGAAAGTTGGTATTTGCATGTTTTACATTCTTGCAACTTGTATAGTTTTGATGATTTCAAATATTATTATTTTATGTGTTATTATCTCCTAACATTTTTTGGAAGATTTATTTTTGCTCTTGTGTGTACTAATATTTCAGAAAAATTGAACTCCAGACTACGAAGACTTCAAGTCAAATTCAACATGAAATACATTATAAATTTGAAGCTTGTACTTTTTATTTGAATTAAATTTGAGAGAGAGTGATTGTAATTGAGTGAATAAATTCACACAAACTAAATGAGATCTTGAAAAAGTTTTGTGCTGATCGTACGGGACGAATATTGTTCGACGGGACGAACATTATTTGTACGGGACAAACATTGTTCGTACGGGATGAACATTGTTTGTACGGGACGATCAGATCAGTTATCTCGTTGTAAGAGCAATGGAACGGACATGAATTGAACTGAAAATTTTTTTCTAAGTCCTGATCGTCCAAGACGAAACATTTTTGTCATAGGACGAGTTGCTCTCTGTAAAAATTTCGTCCAAACGATGTCCAATTCGTCCCAGGACAATGGGAACCGACTATGGCAGTTTCTGGCAACGTTATGCAGTTTACGGAACCGACCTTTGATATAACTGTTCGTACTGGACGAAATTTTTCATCCTAGGATGAACCTATTTCATCCCAGGATGAAATTAGTTCGTACTGATGCACAAATGGTTCGTACGGGACAGTTTTTTTACACAGTTCATCCGTACTAACTCAGGTTCGTACGGGATGATCCACTACGCAGAAAATCTTGAAATTAGCAGTTTTTTGGACGATTTTTCAAGTCCTTTCTATATAAGAAGATCTAGAAACTATTACAATTACCTTTGGAGTTGTTTTCTCTTGAGAGGGATCATTGAGTGTGAGAGTTTGTGAGAGATTGTAAGAGTGAAGAATGAGAGATAAAGTGAGGGGTTTGTGAGGGATTCACAGGGTTACTTGAAGAAGAAAATCACTTTGTTTCTGCCCATCTCCTCTGAAGGCTCTTAAGTGAAGTTCAA
This sequence comes from Dendrobium huoshanense, assembly GCA_016618105.1. Taxonomy (NCBI): domain Eukaryota; kingdom Viridiplantae; phylum Streptophyta; class Magnoliopsida; order Asparagales; family Orchidaceae; genus Dendrobium; species Dendrobium huoshanense. The sequence goes on along the minus strand of CM028344.1, from coordinate 71,560,883 downwards.
CAACATCGGTCCGGTTCTCTGCCAACACTTGGAGAGTGTAAAAGGACGACAAAGTGTATCTTTGACAGTCATTTTGCCTTCGTTCTTTTGGAGAAAGCTAAAAGAGAGAACTTGAAAGGGAGAGAGGAAAGGGTGGAGTTTGAGAGGGAGAAGATCCTTGAAGGGGATTCAAGGGAGTGTGGAGGGGATATTCACACCGTTGCTCCGGCGAACTTGCACCTCAGTACCATCGGATTCAAGGGTCGTCTTGAGGAAAGTTTTGGCTAGAAGAAGATCTCTTTGATGTCAAAGAACTCGGCTACTCCGCCGCACCGGGGAAGGTAAAAGTGATTTTGTACAGGCTTCTCCGCCTTGCGTTGGGGGAAAAAGGAGAGTCACTTTGTGGTATTAGTGCAATACTCGGAGGGTGCCTCCGGGGAGTGGACGTAGGTCAAGGTTTGACCGAACCACTATAAATCTGGTATGTTCTTTCTTATTTTTCTTCCGCATTTAATTTCATTGCAAGTTGTTTACTCTGGTTGAAAAGTCTATTTTTTAAACTTTAAATTTAACTTGTATTAATAATTAAAAAGATTTTCTAAAAATTCAAGAGTATAAGTATAATTTTTAAATTACCAATTCACCCCCCTCTTGGTTAGCCTTGGGACATTTAACTAGGCTTAACATCCTAATTCATATTGAACGAGTTCCAATAAGTGGTATCAGAGCTTTGTTTTAAAATCATAAGTTTAGACTACTTTTTGAAAAATGAGTATGGCTAATTTTAGAAACCGTAAAACATTAGAAGGATATTTGATTGTTAGACCACCTTTATTTAAAAGTATTTCTTTTAATTTTTGAAAAATTCGAATGTCTACTTTCTTGCAATCAATATATTATCGAATGTGGCATATGATTCAAAGTGGTTATTCTGTACCGTCACGTATTATAGATGGAATCAAAACTGAGACCCCTTTTTCTGAATGGAGTAGAGTATAACAAATTTATGCTGAATTAAATGCTAAATGTATGAATTGTTTGTTATGTGTTTTAAATTCGGAAGATTATATGAGAATCTCTACATGTACTACCGGCAAGGAAATTTAGGACAGTTTATGCATTACATATGAAGGTACTAGTGAAGTCAAGCAATCTAAGTTGAATTTTTTGATGCATGACTATGAACTCTTTAGCATGAAATCTTTTGAGACGATCTTAGACATGTATATTAGGTTTATTCAAATTGTAACATCATTGCATGCTTTAGATAAAAAATTTTTAAACTTTGAAATAGTCAATAAAATTCTACGTTGTTTACTTAACAAATTTGATGTCAAAGTTGTTGCTATTTGCGGATCAAAAAATTTGAATGAATATTCTATTGATAATTTGATTGGCTCACTCATTGCCTATGAGCAATGTTTGGGTTAAAGACTTTTGGATGCAGGTGAAATAATAATGCTAAAAGTGGAAGACATGGAGAAAAGTGACTTAGTTGGTGAGGAAAGCAATGACTTAACAAGCAAATTGAAAAGTTCACTAAAGCATAAGCATAAGCATCAACAAAAGTGGAATAAAGATAAAAATGATAAGAATGTTCAAATTTCTTCAAATATTATTTGCTTTGGATGTAGGAAATCTGGACATCTGAAAAGTCGGTGCCCTAATTTGAGAACTCTTCATACTAAAGAAAAGGGCAAAGCTAAGCAAATTATAAAATGGGAAAATAATGAAAAGCAAAAAATCTCTTGGGCAGATCTAGCTTCTGAATCATCAGACCAGGAGCAAAATAATGTTTAAACCCTTTGTTTATGTGTTTTAGTGTGCATGTTTTTTATTTGTTGTATTTTTATTTTTATTTGTTTTATGTATTTTTTTATCTTTATTTTTTGTGTTTTTATATGATTTTGAAATATTTTCACATCTGATTTTATGATTTAGATCGATCATGCAAATTTTTCTAAGTATTCTATTCATACTGGACGAAAATATTTTTGTAATGTACAAATTCTGTAGCAAATTGATAATTAGTTTTGACTAATTGTGTATTGTTTAATTTTTCTAGTACATATCGTACTGTACGATCTCCTGATCGTCCTGGATGATTTGTATTACTTCTTCTGTACACATATAAATGGCTATACGGATAAAATGTTGAGAACGAAACTATTTCTGAGGCATTTGGAATTTGATATGAAGATTTTTATAGTTTATGTACTTGTGTTTTGTACATGTATTGCTTTAGATTTTTTGAATATTTAAGTGATTTTGTTCTGTGTTTGAAATGTTCGTTAGCCTATATGAAAATCATTAAAATTTTTGATCTTACAAGTGATATACTTTGAACTGCAACATAAAATTGAATTCATTAGAAAATCTAATTTTTCTAAATTTAAGTTGTATTTATAACTTGATATTTTTAATATTGTCAATTTTATGTATATTATTTAGACTACATTAATTTTTTATATTATTATTGCAATTATGATGTTTTTATTTTGTATTTCACTTATAAAATAATATTTATGCACTTAGAAAAATTTGAAATTTGAAATTATTTATTTTGGAAAGAATTCGATTACTTTTGAAAAATGTACAAGTATACAAAAAAGCTTAAATGTTCGCAATGTGAAAAAGAGGCACAAAATAAGCCCAAATAAAAAGATGCACAAAAATGTGACATAAATTTGAAAAAGATACGCAAAGCTCCACATGTGGTAGTTATTTCTTTCCAAATTCTTTTAATATCTTAATTCAAATTGATCTTATGTACATTTATATTCCATATTGAAATTTGAAATATAAAATTTTTATATCATCATTTTTACAATAATTTTCTCTATCTTAAATGTCTAAATAGACTCATGTTTTGATAAATTCTTTTTAGTTTCCATATTATATATCTTCTTAAATTATATGAATTTTATGATTTGCCTAATGTTTTAATTTTATTTGCATACATTATGTCAATCACTTTAAAGGTTAAATTTTCAAATGATTTTCATATGTCTGCTTACATTTCTAGTATTTTTCTTCTTCACTTTTTGATGTTGTCAAAAAGGGGAAGAAATTATTTGTTGTGTTGTGTCTGGTATTTTTGTTTATTTTTGTGTGTGTTTATTTTATTTTGTTTTGTGTTGTATAAAATTTTTGAAAAATAAAAAAATTTTAACGATTCAAAAGCCTCCTTATTTTAATGAGTTCATCAATTCAGGGGGAGTTTAGGAGATTCTTATAATTTGAAATTATACAAACAATAATTGTTTTGCCATAATTAAAAAGGGGGAGATTGTTAGAAAAGTTGGTATTTGCATGTTTTACATTCTTGCAACTTGTATAGTTTTGATGATTCCAAATATTATTATTTTAGGTGTTGTTATCTCCTAACATTTTTTGAAAGATTTATTTTTGATCTTGTGTGTACTAATATTTCAGGAAAATTGAACTCCATGCTACGAAGACTTCAAATCAAATTCAGCACGAAATACATTGTAAATTTGAAGCTTGTACTTTTTATTTGAATTAAATTTGAGAGGGAGTGATTGTAATTAAGTGAATAAATTAACACTCACTAAAGGAGATCTTGAAAAAGTTTTCTGCTGATCGTATGGGACGAACATTATTCGTACGGGACGAACATTGTTCGTACGGGACGATCAGATCAGTTATTGTTTGAATAGTTGCTATTTGAATGATTTATATTTGTGCAACTTATGTAGTTTTGATGATTTCAAACATTATTGTTCAAATGTATAGTTATCTCCTAACAATTTCAGAAGATTTGCACTTGTTCTTGTGTGTACTAACATTTCAGGAAAATCAGACTCCAGACTATGAAAACTTCAAATCAAATTCAACATGAGATATTTTGTTTATTTGAAGTTTGTCTTTTCTTTGAATTAATTTTGAAAGGGAGTGATTGTAATTGAGTGAATAAAATCTCACACACACAAATAAGGAGATTTTAAATTCTATACTGATCGTACAGGATGATATCTATCGTACTGGACGATCTGTCAGTTATCTCCTATAGAGCACTTGGAACGAATAGGTACTTGCTCGTAAAATTTTTTTTCTAAGTCCTATTCGTCCAGGACGAATTTTATTATCGTCCAGGATGATGGGTTCTCTGTAAAATTTTTGTCCAGACGAAATTTTAAAATTGTACGAGGCGACCAGTGCTCTGGAAAAATTTCGTACAGACGAAATTAATTATCGTACTGGACGATCAGGTCTCTGGAAAATTTTCATCCAGACGAAAACAAATTATCGTCAGTGGCGATTGGACCTCTAGAAAATTTTCGTCCAAACGAAATAATTAATTGTCCAGGACGATCGTGTCTCTGGAAAAATTTCGTCCAGACGAACATATTTTCGTCCAAACGATAAACCGACTTAGAACAGTTTTCAGCAGTTTCTAGAACCGACCTTGTAATAACCGTTCGTACTGAACGAACCTAGTTCGTACAGGACGATCAGCTGTACGAAGTCATTTCGTACACATATACAAATTGGGTCATTTCAGATCGTTTAAGTAAAATCGTCCAGGACGATCGAGGATCGTACCGGACGATCCAATGCGTACAGAATTGGAAACTTGTAGTTTTTGGGCGGTTTTTCATGTCTTTTGTATAAATAGTCCAAATTAGACTGCCACCCAATCTTTTTGTCATTTGATCTTCGTGCCTCTTGAGAGAATAGCCAAGGAGAGAGTGGAAGAGAGCATTCAAAGGAAGATTCCTACCATTGGAGCGAGAAGGCTTCACTTGGATTACTAAGGTAAGAGTCTCTACTTGTGAAATTGGATTTCTTCACTCTTTTCCTTCTTCCTTCTAGATTCTTGTGAGAAGATCAGTCAAGTAGATCCGGTTCTCTGCCGACACTTGGAGAGTGTGAACAGCCGAAGGGTTCTCTGCCCACACTAGGAGAGTGTAAAAGGATGAAGGTTCTCTGCCTACACTTGGAGAGTGTGAACAGACGAAGGGTTCTCTGCCCACACTAGGAGAGTGTAAAAGGACGAAGGTTATCTGCCTACACTTGGAGAGTGTGAACAGCCGTAGGATTCTCTGCCCACACTAGGAAAGTGTAAAAGGACGACGGTTCTCTGCCAGCACTGTGGATTGTGTAAAAGGACGACGGTTCTCTGCCAGCACTGTGGATTGTGTAAAAGGACGACGGTTCTCTGCCGCACCGGGTAGTGGTGAAAAGAGTGTTTTGTACAGGCTTCTCCGCCTTGCTGTGGGTGCTAAAGGAGAGTCACTTTGTGGTATTAGTGCAATACTCAGAGGGTGCCTCTGAGGAGTGGATGTAGGTCTGGTTATAGACCGAACCACTATAAATCTGGTGTCATTTACTTTATTGTTTTTACGTTTCCGCACTTTAAATTTCAGTTTTAACAACTCTGTGGTTGAAAAACATTTTTCTACAAACTTTAAAAAGAAAATTTTATTTCGGTTCAACTTTATCATTAAGAGGGTTTAAAATTTTTAAAAACTACCAATTCACCCCCCTCTTGGTAGCCGTGGGACATTTATTTAGGCTTAACAACCTAATTACTGGACTCAACAAGTGGTATCAGATCATAGTTTCAAAATCATAAGTTTGAACTACTTTTTGATTAACGTAGATGGCTACATTTGAAAACCGAAACACACCTGAGGGTTACTCTATCACTAGACCTCCACTGTTTGATAATATTCCTTTTGATTTTTGAAAAACACGCATGTCTACTTTCTTACAGTCACTTGATTATCGCATGTGGATGCTAGTCTAGGAAGGTTACTCAAAACCAACTAGATTAGTTGATGGAATTAGGGTAGATACACCCTATGCAGATTGGACTATAGAAGAACGTGACTTAGCACAATTAAATGCGAAATGTTTAAATAGTTTCTTTTGTACTTTAAAATCTGAAGACTACATGCGAGTTTCCACTTGTAAAAGCGGAAAAAACATATGTGATAGACTTTATATTACTTATGAAGGGACAAATGAGGTTAAGCAATCAAGACTCAATATCTTGTTACATGACTACGAATTATTTCGCATGAAACCTAATGAATCTATATCTGACATGTACACAAGATTCACTCAAATTATCACCTCTTTGCATGCACTTGGTAGGGAATTAACAAATGCTGAAATGGTTAATAAGATTCTTTGTTGTTTACCTACTGCATATGATGCTAAAATTACTGCAATTACAGAGTCTAAAGATCTGAACATTTATTCAATTGACAATCTTCTTGGTTCACTCATTGCTTACGAGCAATGAGTAAGTCAAAGAAAGATTGATGCAGGTGAACCAAGAAAGGACAAGAATATTGCACTAAATGTGGAAGAGTCAGAAAGTGAACACTCACAACCTGAGGATGAAGACGATATTGCACTGATGACTAGACAATTCAGAAGCTTTTTAAAGAGGAAGCAGAAGAGACGCCAGCAATGGAATAGTGGTAAGTATAACAGAAATGACAAAGTTTTTAATGAAGTGATTTGTTATGAATGTAGGAAACCATGTCATATAAAGACTGATTGTCCAAAACTCAAAACCATTCCTAACAAGGAGAAGGTAGAGGAGAAACCAATGGTAAAGAAGGGCAAGAAGAAGTTTCAAAAGGCTTTTTGGGTGGACTCAGCTTCAGACTCATCTGAGACTGAAAAAGAAGAAGAAGTCACCAACCTTTGCTTGATGGCAGATAAAGCTGAACAATCAGATCAAGAAGAGGTATGTGATTTAACCTATAATGAATTGTTTGAAGTTTCTAAACACATGCATGACGCATATAGGAAAATGAAAAAGATGCATGCTAGTGTAGTTTTAGAATTGGAAGAGCTTAATAAGGAACACGAAATCCTTAGGAAAGATCATGCTTTAATTGATAGCAACCACATGAAACTACTTGATGAATATGATGACTTGAATAAAAATTTTGAGAATTTAAAATCATCCTATGCTGAACTTGAAAAAGAATTTAAGAAATTTAAGGATGAATCTGAGAGCAAGACATATAGAATCAATTATACCAATTGAATCTTGGAGGATATGAATTCATTTTACAAACTCACTATAAGAGCTCTCGAGGATAATAGGAACCCCCCTAAACTTGAAGATTTTATAAATCCTAAATATTATCCTAAATTCATGAAATCCCTTAGAAGACAATCATATGAAAGAAAACATAGGAATATTTTTCCTAATGTTAAATGTAACAATTGTGGATTTTTGAGACATATATCTCACACCTGCACTTTAAAGATGAAATCTAATTTGGTGTGGAGAACTAAGATGCATAAACCTAGACATATCATACATGCATCTGATTATAAATTTCATAAAGGCGAACTCAAACTAGTTTGGGTTCCCAGGTCTAACATTTGAGATTTTTGCAGTAATACTCTCACACAAGACCTCGTGAGAGTATATGGTACCTGTACAGCGGATGTTCAAAACACATGACTGGAGATACTGCTCAATTCATAACGCTGGAAGCCAGGAGTGGAGGCAAGGTTACACTTGAAGATAATACCACAAAGAAAGTGATTGGATCAGGTATGATTGGAAATTTAAAAAACTTTTTCATATACAATATTTTATTAGTTGAAGGCTTAAAACATAATTTGCTTAGCATAAGTCAGCTATGTGATAAGGGCTATAATGTAAAATTTTTACCTACTAGCTGCATAATTAGCCTAAATGGGAAAATTGTTTTAAATGGAAAAAGGGTGAACAATGTCTACATGCTAGATTTAAATTGTATTCAATCTCCTACTGCTTTTTGTTTGAAAACTGTTTCTGATGAATCATGGCTTTGGCATAGGAGACTTTGTCATTCTAGTATGAAAAATCTTAGAAGAATTACCCAAAAGAATTTGGTGAGAGGAATATCTAAACTAGACTTTACCTAAGGACCATCTATGTGATGCATGTCAATTAGGAAAACAAGTGAAGTCCTCTTTTAAGTTCCAATAAAGATCTTAGGACCAGTAAACCTTTAGAAATTCTTCACATGAATCTTTTTGGACCTGTAAGCACTGTTAGTCTAGGAGGAAAGGTATATGGATTTGTTATAGTAGATGATTTTTCAAGATTCACCTGGGTTAAATTTCTTTTTCATAAGAGTGAATCATTTGAGGAATTCAGAAATTTTTCAACTTGGATACAAAGAAAACTAGGATGTGAAATAATTTCTATACAAAGTGATCATGGAGGAAATTTGAAAATGAAAGATTTGAAGATTTCTGTAAAGAAAAGGGGATTGATCACAATTTTTCTGCACCTAGAACTCCTCAACAAAATGGAGTAGTTGAAAGAAAGAACAGAACATTAATAGAAGCCGCCCGAGCAATGTTAGCAGAATACTCACTTCCTAGATATTTTTGGGCTGAGGCGGTTAGCACTGCATGCTATGTTCTGAATAGGGTGAATGTGAGATCAAATTTGAATAAAACACCCTATGAGTTGCTAAAAGGTAGAACACCAAATTTGTCTCATTTGCATGTATTTGGTTGCAAGGTGTTCATACATAATAATGGAAAATCTGCCTTAGGAAAATTTGATCCAAAATCAGATGAAGGAATTTTTGTTGGATATTCAAGTGTTGGAAAATCTTATAGAGTATTCAACAAAAGAACTTTAGTCATTGAAGAAACCACACATGTTGTTTTTGATGAAAATGGAAACATGAAGAGCCAAATGTTGTTGAAGAAGAAATTGAAGAAAACTCCCAAAAGATTGATAGATTAAATTTGGAAGAAAATTTAGAAAGAGAAGACCCTTTGCCTAGAGATTTGAGATTTTCTAAAAACCACCCAAAGGAATTGATCATAGGTGAACCAAGTGAGGGTGTTAGAACTAGGCGTGGATTAAACAAGGAAGTCAATCATTCAGCCTTTATTTCAACTATTAAACCCACTAACATTGATCAAGCACTTTCAGATGAATTTTGGATATTGTCCATGCAAGAAGAGTTAAATCAATTTGTAAGAAATAGAGTTTGGGAACTAACTACAAGGCCAAAAGATCAAAGTGTTGTTGGAACCAAGTGGGTGTTCAAAAATAAAATGAATGACTCAGGAGTAGTCATTAGAAATAAGGCTAGATTAGTAGCTAAGGGGTATAATCAAATTGAAGGAATTGATTTTGAGGAAACTTTTGCCCCTGTAGCTAGACTTGAAGCAATTAGGGTTTTACTAGCCTTTGTCTGTTTTAAAGGTTTTAAATTGTTTCAAATGGATGTCAAAAGTGCCTTTTTAAATAAGGTAATTGAAGAAGATGTTTTTGTAGAACAACCTCCAGGTTTTGAAAATTCTAAATTTCCAAATCATGTTTTCAAATTAAAAAAAGCATTATATGGATTGAAACAGGCACCTAGGGCTTGGTATGAGAGGTTAAGCACCTTCCTACTTGAGAGATCTTTTGAAAAAAGAAGTGTGGATACAACTCTCTTTTTAAGGAAAATTAGAAAGGATATACTTATTGTTCAAATTTATGTGGATGACATCATCTTTGGATCTTCAAATAAACATCTTTATGATGATTTTTCTAAAATAATGAGTAGTGAATTTGAAATGAGTCTAATGGGAGATTTAAATTACTTTATAGGATTTAGCATTAAGCAACTTGAGGAAGGTACTTTTCTTAGTCAAACCAAGTATATTAAGGACATCCTCAAAAAATATGAAATAGACAATGCTAAACCTATTAGTACACCAATGAGTTCTTCAGTTCAGTTGGATAAGGACTTTAAGGGAAAATCTGTTGATCAAAAGAAATTTAGAGGGATAATTGGATCTTTACTTTACTTGACTGCTAGCCGACCAGATATTATGTTCAGTGTTTGCTTATGTGCTAGATTTCAATCAGATCCAAAAGAATCACATTTGACAGCAGTGAAAAGGATTTTAAAATATCTACTAGGAACTCAAAACTTAGGAATTTGGTATCCTAAGTTTAGCTCTTCATTTGAAATTACTGGTTACTCAGATTCTGACTTTGCAGGTTGTAGAGTGGATAGGAAAAGCACTTCTGGAACATGTCAATTCATTGGAAATTCATTAGTTTCATGATCTAGTAGAAAATAAAATTCAGTGGCACTATCTACTACAGAAGCAGAATACATTGCATTAGGAAGTTATGTGGCACAAGTACTTTAGTTAAAACAACAGTTGATTGATTTAGGATTAACTATATGCACTATTCCAATTTATTGTGACAATACTAGTGCTATTTGCATTTCCAAAAATCCTATTCAACATTCTAGAACCAAACATATTGATATAAGGCATCATTTCATAAGGGATCATGTATCCAAAGGAGAAATTGAACTCATATATGTTTCAACTGAAAATCAACTTGCAGACATTTTTACAAAACCTTTAGCCTTTGATACCTTCAGTACTTTAAGAACAAGGCTTGGTGTTATTGATTTGAATGCTTAAACTAAAATGTCTTTGCAACATTGATACTTGTTTTGTTTTGTTTTTTATTTTATGAAATTTTGTGTATTTTGAATGAATTGTTTTTGTATTTTTGATTTTGTTTTATGTTTTCTGTGTTTTTGAATGTTTTAATTGATTTTCTTAATTTCAAAAATTCAAAATTTAAAAAATTTTTTTGGAGTAAATCGTCCAGGACGAAATTGGTTTCGTACGGGACGATGTGTGAAGGATCAGTTTGCGCGAATTTTAACCGTTTTGAGAGCAGTTTTTAATTAGATCGTCTGTACGATCTGTGATCGTCCAGGACAAATTTTTTTTTCTCTCAAACGTCGGGACGATTGAATGCAGCGGTTGAGTGGATAAGACAGTTTTTAATACGAACTTCGTCTGTACGAAATTTTTGTTCGTCCAGACGAACATGTGTCGGTTCATTGTAGGGGACGGTTTTCAAGAGTCATTAAAACGATTCACTTTTTGATCGTCTATACAAAATTTTTTCGTCTGTACGATCGGTCAAGTCAAAAAGCCTGTACGAAGGGACGCATCGTAAGTTGTGTTGAATACGAAAAGCCGTTACATTTTGGATGAATTGGATCGTCTGTACGAAATTACTTCGTCCAGACGAACGATAATTTTTCGTCCAGGACGAATATTTTCGTCCAGGACGAATATTTTCGTCCAGGACGAATATTTTCGTCCAGGACGAACGTATCGTTTTTTTTTAAATTTGAAGGCTTTCAAACTTGAAAATCACACTTTCAAACTTCTTTTTCAATCCCTTTCTACATCAAATCAACAATGACCTCCTCTAGCAAAAGACAAAAGGTTTTGGTGAGGAAATCAAATAGGAATGCCCCAGACAACTTTCTTTCCAAGGCAAATGAGAAATCTTTTCCTCGTTTTGCATCCGCAAAAATCACTCCGTCTCGCATTCTTATCTAAACAGAGTTGAAATTTCAGGTATTGCACCTCTTTGCCTCAACCCAATTTCAGTTCATTCTTTCTCTCGCCCACATCTACAATAAGCAAACCTACTATTACTTTCTAGCTAACATGAGTTTCAATTCTGACCACTCCAAAATTAGTTCTTTTGTTTTTAAACAAAAAGTTGAGATCACCAAGCACGACCTTGGTGCATTTTTAAACTTAAGAACTGAGGGATATAGAGCCCACACCCTAATGTCAGAAACCTCCTTCAAATGGTTTCAAATCAATAGGGTAATTAGAGAAAATGCTATTGACAATCATGTTGCTAGAGTCTCCGGTATGACCCAAGATGCCCGAATCATCCAGCATATCCTTAGATCCTCAATTATTCCTAAAGCTGGTGATAGGATTAACATTACTCCTCTTTTTTCTTGTCTAACTTTTTTAATCATGCAAGGACATCCTATTGACGAAGCCCAACTTATCATAGACCATATCTATGGGCTTTCAGAAATAGGACATTCAGATCAGAAGATAAAGAAGAACATTTCATTAGGACACTTAATTACTTATATTTTGGAAAAGAAGTACAATATAGTGCATCCTGATGAAGAATATGAAGAGACAGTCTACTATAACGATGCATCATTCAGATTGTTCTTCAAGGAGGAAAAATAAAAAGAAAAAGCACATGCCAGTGCTTCAGAAGAAGAAGAAGAAGAAGGAGTGCAAGCTTCTGCTTCTCAATCAGATTACCAGAATCTGATTGAGAGATTTGATAGACTAGAGACTCACATTGATCAAAGGTTTGATCAATTTGATGCTCAACTTACGCAGCAGCAACATGACATTAGTAATATTAAAGATGAAGTTCATGAAATTAATACCAATGTAATGTTGATGGCCTCCTACTTCAACCTCTTTGGCGGCATTCCTCCTCCTCCTCTAGAACAGTAGAATTTTTTTTTATGTCTGTGTCTGTTGTATTTTTTTTTTGTTTGTTTTGTTTTTATCTTATATGTTTTATTGTTATGTGTTTGTTTTTATGTTTTTAAGTTCAATGTATTTTTTTTTCTTTCTTTTTCTTTTCTTTTATGTAATCTGTTATTTTAATATCAATGAAAGTTTATTTTTATTAGATTTATTTTGAAATGTGGTTAATGTTTATGAATTTTATTAGTATTATTTAATCTACATAGTGCTTAAATTCGATTGTAATTTGAGATTATCTATATTAGAAAAATCTAGACTTTCTTAATTTATAAGTTATTTATAACTTATTGTAATTAGAACTTTTAAATTTATGTCTATTCAATTAGACTACATAAAAGTTAATATTACTATTGCAATTTAGATGTTTTCTTATTTTGTATTTCTATGCTCAAGTGATATTTATGCACCTAGAAATATTTGAAATTTTAGATTATAGATTTTGGAAAGAATTGGTCAAATTACTCTTGAACATTGTACAAATGTACAAAAATTAAAAGGAATTCGCAAAAATTTGCAAAGTGAAAAAGAGGCACAAAATAAGCCCAACCAAGAAAAAATGCACAAAAATGTGCCCCAAAATTTAAAAGATGCGCAAAACGCCACATGAGGTAATTCTCTTCTTTCCCAATTCGTTCAATCTCTTAATTCAAATTGATCTTATGTTCATTTATATTCTATTGAACTTTGAAATATAAAATTTTTATACATCTCTCTTGTAATAATTTTCAATAGTCAAATGTCTAAATTGAATCATGTCTTTGATAAATTCTTCTTACTTACAATGTTATATCACTTCTTAAATTTTATGAATTTCTATGATTGATCTAATATCTTTAGTTTAAAATTGCATACCCTATGTCAATCATAATTTAGATTAAATTTTAAAAATGAATTTCATATAATTACTTACATTTCTTGTTCATTTCTTCTTCACTTTTTGTTGCTGTCAAAAAGGGGGAGAAATTATTGTATTCTCTGTTTTGATTTTTCTGTTTTGATTGTTCTGTTTACAAGTTTTTTTTTTACTTTGTAGTTGTTTATGTTAAAATTTTAGAAAATCTAAAAAACAAAAATTTTGTTCTTAATGCCTCCTTATTTTAATGTACTCATCAATTCAGGGGGAGTTTAGGAGATAGGAGAATTGTTTAACTTGAAACCTTACAAATAATAATTGTTTTGCCATCATCAAAAAGGAGGAGATTGTTTGAATAGTTGCTATTTAAATGATTTATATTTGTGCAACTTATGTAGTTTTGATGATTTCAAACATTATTGTTCAAATGTATAGTTATCTCCTAACAATTTCAGAAGATTTGCATTTGCTCTTGTGTGTACTAACATTTCAGAAAAATCAGACTCCAGACTATGAAAACTTCAAATCAAATTCAACATGAGATATTTTGTTTATTTGAAGTTTGTCTTTTCTTTGAATTAATTTTGAAAGGGAGTGATTGTAATTGAGTGAATAAAATCTCACACACACAAATAAGGAGATTTTAAAATTCTATACTGATCGTACAGGACGATATCTATCGTACTGGACGATCTGTCAGTTATCTCCTATAGAGCACTTGGAACGAATAGGAACTTGCTCGTAAAATTTTTTTTCTAAGTCCTATTCGTCTAGGACGAATTTTATTATCGTCCCGGACGATGGGTTCTCTGTAAAATTTTTGTCCAGACGAAATTTTAAAATCGTACGAGGCGACCAGTGCTTTGGAAAAATTTCGTACAGACGAAATTAATTATCGTACTAGACGATCAGGTCTCTGGAAAATTTTCGTCCAGACGAAAACAAATTATCGTCAGTGGTGATTGAACCTCTAGAAAATTTTCGTCCAAACGAAATAATTAATTGTCCAGGACGATCGTGTTTCTAGAAAAATTTCGTCCAGACGAACATATTTTCGTCCAGACGAACATATTTTCGTCCAAACGATAAACCGACTTAGAACAGTTTTCAGCAGTTTCTAGAACCGACCTTGTAATAACCGTTCGTACTGGACGAACCTAGTTCGTACAGGACGATCAGCTGTACGAAGTCATTTCGTACACATATACAAATTGGGTCGTTTCAGATCGTTTAAGTAAAATCGTCCAGGACGATCGAGGATCGTACCGGACGATCCAATGCGTACAGAATTGGAAACTTGCAGTTTTTGGGCGGTTTTTCATGTCTTTTGTATAAATAGTCCAAATTAGACTGCCACCCAATCTTTTTGTCATTTGATCTTTGTGCCTCTTGAGAGAATAGCCAAGGAGAGAGTGGAAGAGAGCATTCAAAGGAGGATTCCTACCATTGGAGCGAGAAGGCTTCACTTGGATTACTAAGGTAAGAGTCTCTACTTATGAAATTGGATTTCTTCACTCTTTTCCTTCTTCCTTCTAGATTCTTGTGAGAAGATCAGTCAAGGAGATCCGGTTCTCTGCCGACACTTGGAGAGTGTGAACAGCCGAAGGGTTCTCTGCCCACACTAGGAGAGTGTAAAAGGACGAAGGTTCTCTGCCTACACTTGGAGAGTGTGAACAGACGAAGGGTTCTCTGCCCACACTAGGAGAGTGTAAAAGGACGAAGGTTATCTGCCTACACTTGGAGAGTGTGAACAACCGTAGGGTTCTCTGCCCACACTAGGAAAGTGTAAAAGGACGACGGTTCTCTGCCAGCACTGTGGATTGTGTAAAAGGACGACGGTTCTCTGCCAGCACTGTGGATTGTGTAAAAGAACGACGGTTCTCTGCCGCACCGGGTAGTGGTGAAAAGAGTGTTTTGTACAGGCTTCTCCGCCTTGCTGTGGGTGCTAAAGGAGAGTCACTTTGTGGTATTAGTGCAATACTCAGAGGGTGCCTCTGAGGAGTGGATGTAGGTCTGGTTATAGACCGAACCACTATAAATCTGGTGTCATTTACTTTATTGCTTTTACATTTCCGCACTTTAAATTTCAGTTTTAACAACTCTGTGGTTGAAAAACATTTTTCTACAAACTTTAAAAAGAAATTTTATTTCGGTTCAATTTTATCATTAAGAGGGTTTAAAATTTTTAAAAACTACCAATTCACCCCCCTCTTGGTAGCCGTGGGACATTTACTTAGGCTTAACAACCTAATTACTGGACTCAACAGTTATCTCCTTGTAAGAGCAATGGAACAGACAGGAACTGAACTGAAAATTTTTTTCTAAGTCCTGATCGTCTTGAACGAAACATTTTCGTCATAGGACGAGTTGCTCTCTATAAAAAATTCATCCAGACGAAGTTCAGTTTGTCTCAGGATGATGGGAACCGACTATGGCAGTTTCTTGCAACGTTCTGCAGTTTTCAGAACCGACCTTTGATATGACTGTTCGTACCGGACAAAATTTTTCGTCCCAGGATGAACCTATTTCGTCCCAGAATAAAATTAGTTCATACTGATGCACAAATGGTTCATACGGGACATTTTTTTACACAGTTCGTCCGTACTAACTCAGGTTCGTACGGGATGATCCACTGCACAGAAAAACTTGAAATTAGCAGTTTTTTGGACGATTTTTCATGTCCTTTCTATATAAGGAGTCCTAGAAACTATTACACGTACCTTTGGAGTTGTTTTCTCTTGAGAGGGATCATTGAGTGTGAGAGTTTGGGAGAGATTGTAAGAGTGAAGAATGAGATATCAAGTGAGGGGTTTGTGATGGATTCATAAGGTTACTTGAAGAAGAAGATTTCTTTGTTTCTGCCCATCTCCTCTGAAGGCTCTCAAGTGAAGGTCAACAACATCAATCCGCAGGGGCGGATCCAGCTTCTTTTTTTAGGGTGGGCAAAAAAAATTTTTTGTGAGAGATGGGCAAAAATGCTTAGGTTTGATAAAAGTAGGAAAAAAAAAGATTCTTTAGGGGGGGCAAAATGCCTAAAATACCCAAAATATTTCAAAATCTCCCCTCTAAATATTTTTTAAAAATGTTTTGAGGGTGGGCATTTGCCCACCCTAAGCCATGGGTGGATCTGCCCATGTCGGTCCGGTTCTCTGCCAACACTTGGAGAGTGTAAAAGGATGACAAAGGGTATCTTTGACAGTCATTGTGTCTTCGTTCTTTTGGAGAAAACTAGATGAGAGAATTTGAAAGGGAGAGAGGAAAGGGTGGAGTTTGAGAGGGAGAAGATCCTTGAAGGGGATTTCAAGGGAATGTGGAAGGGATATTCACACGGTTGCTCCGACGAACTTACACCTTAGTACCATCGGATTCAAGGGTCTTCTTGAGGGAAGTTTTGGCTAGAAGAAGATCTCTTTGGTGTCAAAGAACCCGGCTACTCCGCTGCACCGGGGAAGGTGAAAGTGATTTTGTACAGGCTTCTCCGCCTTGCGTTGGGGGCAAAAGGAGAGTCACTTTGTGGTATTAGTGCAATACTCGGAGGGTGCCTCCGGGGAGTGGACGTAGGTCAAGATTTGACCGAACCACTGTAAATCTGGTGTTTTTTTTTCTTATTTTTCTTCCGCATTTAATTTCATTGCAAGTTGTTTACTCTGGTTGAAAAGTTTATTTTTTAAACTTTAAATTTAACTTGCATTAATAATTAAAAAAAGTTTTCTAAAAATCCAAGAGTATAAGTAGAATTTTTAAATTATCAATTCACCCCCCTCTTGGTTAGCCTTGGGACATTTAATTAGGCTTAACATCCTAATTCATATTGAACAAGTTCCAACAGTATTTAATGGACATCCTCATACAAAAAAAATTTGAATGCTAGGCTTCTTTATAGTCCATAACTTTTATGGGGGGTGTAGTTACTGCTTTGCTTGAAACTCAATTAAAAATATAAAGTGTAGTTGTTAAGGCTTCTCCCTAAAGTAATACTAGTAAAAAAGAATGACTAATCATACTTCTAACCATATCCTTCAAGGTTCTATTTTGTCTCTCATCTATCCCATTTTGACTTGGAGTCCCTAACATAGTGTATTGAGGAACGATGTCATATTCTGCTAAATATTTTGCAAAGGTCCTATATGTTATTCCACTGATCCATCATATCTATCATAGTATTCATCACCACGATTAGATTTAATAGCTTTAATCTTCTTACCAAATTAATTTTTAACTTCAGCTTTGAAGATCTTAAATACATCGAGAGATTTTGATTTTTTATATATTAAGTATAAGTACACATAACAAGAATAATCATCTATGAAAAGTAATAAAATACTACTGACTATTCTAAGAAGATGTAAGGAATAGACCATAAATATCAGTATATATTAATTCTAAGACATTTAAACTCTTTTTGACACCTAATTTTTTAATATTTATTTATTTTCTCTTAATACATTCAATACAAATTTTAAAATTAGTATAATTAAGGGAATCAAGAATTCCATCTAATATAAGTCTTTCGATTTTTATTTAGAAATATGTCCTAAATGTCTATGCCATAACATAAATGAAATTTATGAGTTAATTTTTTCTTTGTACCAAAATTATTCGTATGCAAAGTTTCATTTATCTATGAGGCAAAAAAACTAATTTATATAAATTATCAATCAAAGAACTTGTATAAATGACTTTTTAACATTGAAAGAGACTAAAATTTTCATTTTCAAATGAATAAAAATAATCAGATTTGTCCAAACATGAAATAGAATTTAGATTTCGTATAAACGATGATATATAAAAAGTCTCACATAAATCTAAAGTACATCCAGATTTTTAGTACAATCTATATAAGCCTACTACTTTAATTGGAGCTTTATTATTATTTTCTACATAGGTGAATCTTTTAGCATCAGTTGACACTCTATTCCTTAGATAACCCCTTTTTTATAAGCTAATTAGCATGTTTTAGATAATCCTTCTTCACGTGACCAGTCTTCTTGTAGAAGAAATAAGTAATAACTGGATCTTGCTTATTTTACACTTTAGGTTGTGAAGTCCCTTTATATATAGCTCCTTTAGCTTTATAATTCATTTTTCTTTTGATAGCAAAATCATGAGAAGAAGAAATTAAGTGAACCCTATTTATTTTTTCCTATTTTAATCTTTCATCCTCTGCACACACTAAGCAATGAGCTAATTAAGAGTCCATTTTTCCTTTTGAGTATTATAACTTATCTTAAATTGACTAAATTGTGTAGGAAGAGAGATTAAGACTACATGCACAAAAATGTCATTCGACAATTTTAACTTTAATGATCTTAGTATTATAACAAAATTAGATATTTCTATAATGTACTCCCTTATGTTCCCTTTGTTTTTATACAACATTAAAACAAGTTTACTAAGAATAGTACTTATTTCGACCTTCTTAGAACCTGCGAAATGGTATGCTATTTGACTTAGGAACTTCTTAGCATTTTTTCTCCTCTGGAATTGCATCCCTTAATAGAATGATTCATGATCATAAGACTCATAACCAGCTGGTTCAATGAATCATTTAAATAATTAAAAATTTAATTTAATATATTAATAATAAAATATTAATTTCAAATTAGTTTAAATTTAATTTAATTCAACTTTTTAATAATCATTAAATTTATAAAATAATTATTTTCCCAAAAAAAATCAATTACGTATTTCACATGGTTCAACCACTCCATGTAACTTGTTACTACATGCAAATAAAAAAATTAATATAAACAATACAAAGAGAATGTTCCCAAGTAATGTGAAACTAAATAAGATGATGTTCTTAAAATATACAATATACACTATATACTTTTAAACATATTTTTAAATAATTTTTATACTGTAAATAATATATATTTTTTGTTCATAATATTTAATAAAAAAATATTTATTTATACACTAAAAAATATTTATTTATTTTTAATAAATTATAAAACATAAATAATTTATAGATGTAAATTTATAATATGAATTTAATACTTAATCTATAAGTATAATTCATCTCTAAACATATAACATATTGTAATAATGATTTATATTAAATTTATGTTAAATGTAAATTAAATTTAAAAATTCTAGGTTTTTAGAATTAAAATTATAAAATATATTATTAATACAAGAATTCAATATATATTTTTTTCAAAATTTATTATTATTATATGATTATTATGCTATTTAAAATTTTTAAATTAATTTTTATATTTATTAATTCATCTAGTTCAACCCTCGGTATGACAATGGTCTAACCATTGAACCTTAAATGTCTCCTTCTTTCAATTTTATATTTGATCCAATTTTTCACAACCTTGATTTAAGCTCTAACCTTTAAATAAATACCTAAGGGGTTGTTTGGCAACAAGTATGATTGAATCAATCATGTAAATTCAAATTTAATAAATCTTGAGTATGTTAGATCTTGACATTATTTGGCAAGATAGCTATTAAATCCTATGAACTATTTGACAATATAATTCAAAATATTATTTTAAATAAGAATTATTTATTAAATATAATTTTAATTACTATCAATAAATTATAATTATAAATAATATAATTAAAAGCTAACTCAATTATCATATAATATAACTAATAATTTAATTACTAATGGAAATATTGATTGTCTAATTATTTATATAGGTATTATTCTAATTAATATTTGATTACTTCTAACATTGATAATTATATAATTAATTATTTGGCTATTTCTTGAAATAACTAATTATTTAATTACTATTTATACTATTAATTATTTAAAGTATCATTTTCATAAAATTTTAATAACTTATTATACTAATAATAATTTATTTATTTGTTTAAGTTTTTTGTTACTAACTAATTATTTAATTATTATTATTGATATAGTTAATTTTCTAATTAATTATTTGTCATTTAAAATATATTAATTAAATTAATTAGATGGATTTTAATTAGGGGTGCTAACGAGTTAAGCCGAATTGTGAGCAGGCTCGGACTCGACTCGGTAACAGGCTTGAAGAGTTGAGCTTATTGAGCTCGAACATGATTTCGAGCTAGACAGTTTATTGAACTCGAGCTCAAACATGTCTTCTCTCGACTTGTAAGCTCGTCGAGTAGCTTGGCGGTGGAGCACACCGGACAGGAAATCCAAAATGACAGAGCTCGCGAGCGAGAAATTCAAAACAACGGAGCTCGTGACCTGGAAATCCAAATTCCTAAACGATAGATAACTCGACGTCGGACGAGCTCAGGATGACAATGGTGAATGCGACTACGAGCTCGAGATGACGACAGTTACGCTCAGGACGATGACATACGAGCTTGCGACGATGGATCTTGATGGCAGACACAACGACGAGCTCAGGACGATGGATCTCGACGGTGGAGCTAGGGAAGACGATGGATGAGCTGGGACAACAGTTATCGACAGCGGACGCAACTACGAGCTCGGGACGACGAATCTCAACTGCAGAGCTCTGAATTATGACGGCGAGCTCAGGGCTATTACGATCCCCAAACGTCGGACACAACAACGAGGGATGGAGCTTGACATGAAGACGAGTCGGGCTCAAATTTTGAACTCGACTCAAGTTCGAGGTCGAGCTCGACTCAAACTCGACTAGACTACTCTCTTGCACCCCTAATTAGAGGGAATTAATTTAATTTCTTCCGCGTCTAGGGTTTTTTTTCCTCTCCTCTATTTCGTCGTTGCCGTTCGGTTTCGTTGCTTCGGCGTTCGCGCTTATATGGCTCCTTCGACGACGTTACCTGTCTGTGGGATCGAAAGTCACGACTTTTAGAGGACGTTCTTCCTGTTGGATCGGAAGTAACGACGGTAGCCCGCTCGCTGTGAAGGTAACTATCTTCTCCCTTTCACGCTCTCGTTCTGCCAAATCCCGTAAATCCGCCGAATTACATGATTTAGTAAATCCGAGATTTACGACAAAAAGAGGGAAACGGAGGATTTTTTCCGCCGTGAGATTTGCCAAATCCCGTTTGGTAGGATTTAGCATAAACCCTGCTCAAATTCTGCATACATCCTGCTTGTTGCCAAACATCCCCTAAAATTTAACAATAAAAATAACATGAAAATTTACCATCACAGCCTCGCAGGGGAAAGGAAGAGTTTATGAGCGAAAACGAAGGTGGACAGGAGTGACAGCATTCTTCTCTACCATTGCCTCTCTGTTTGTATAAGTTATCTTCCCTTTGGTCTGTCTATGCTCATCTTACAGTCTTCACCTTAGGACTGTCTAGAGTTTGCTTTTACTTGGCCCCATTTCTACTTCAGCTTCGCGGGGTTCGCGTGTAGAGTTTTGCTAAGGAAGCTTCTTCTCTCTCTTTGACGGCGTTATTCCTGTTGGATCGGAAGCCACGACAGGCTCTCCGCGAAGGTAACGATCTCTCTCCTGCTTCTTCGGCTAAATCCCACAAATTAGGCAAAACAGAGAAGGAATGGGATTTAAGTTTCTGTAGGATTTAAAGTTGCCATCTTTGCTGTTTGGCAGGATTTAGGCTCCAATCCTGCATCCAAACAACCCTTAATCTTTGAAGCAGTTTATTAAAGATTTCAAGTTTCAGCATTTTTTTCTTAATTTTTTATGTTTGACATTAAACTGTTGTTTCTCATATACAACTTTGTCTTGTGCAAATTTTATGAGTTGTTACTTTTATATATATATATATATATATATTGGATGTTGAGGGCTCACCCTGAATTTCTTTAATAAAGAAAGAAAATGTTTTTTTTTTAATGAGAAAAAGTAAAACAAAGATAGAATAATGATCTATATGTAAATAAAATTTTGCTATCAAAACTAACACAAAAAATAGGCTCAGAGTATATAAAAGCATAGAAACAATATATCATCAGTCCCATTACACCGATTGAAGTACCAATGTTCAGATTGAGATAAGTACAACATATGAAGGGCGGGGAATAGGGGAACCAGCTATGTTGAACCTCCTGTCAGACATTCACATCATTGCCAATCAAAATACAACAACAACAACAACATCAAGCCTTTATCCCACTACGTGGGGTCGGCTACATGAATCCTTTTTCTCCATTGTGTCCTATTAAAAGTTAAATTCTCGTTTAAACCTAATATTTTCTAACCAAGTATTTTTAGGTCTACCCCTACCTTTCTTAACATAAGTCAAATTTAATACCTCTACTCTCCTAACCGGGTCATCACAAGGCCGCCGTTTTATGTGACCAAACCATCTAAGGCGACTTTCTCTAATCTTATCTTCTACTGGAGCTACTCCAACCTTTTCACGTATATGCTCATTTCGTATCCTATCTCTAAGGGTAAAGTTACTCATCCACCTGAGCATCCTCATCTTTGTCACACTTAACTTAGTATTATGCTTCTCTTTTAAAGGCCAACATTCGGCACCATAAAGCATTGCAGGCCTCACTACCATCTTATAGAATTTTCCCTTAAGTTTGAGGGGTACATTTCTATCACATAACAAGCCTGATGCATTCCTCCACTTCAACCATCCAACTTGAATTCTGCTGATAATATCCCCATCTATTTCACCATCACTCTGAACAATAGATCCAAGATATCTAAAACGTGTACTCTTATTAATGACTTGTCGCCCAAAGTCACAATCCCCTCACTAGGTCTATTACTACTAAAATTACACTTCATATATTCCGTTTTAGATCTACTCAAGTGAAAACCTTTAGACTCTAAGGTTGACCTCCATAATTCAAGTTTACCTTCAACTCCCTCTCTAGTCTTATCAACAAGAAGAATATCATCAGCAAAAAGCATACACCAAGGTACATCCTCTTGCAAATGTCTAGTGAGAACATCCATGACTAAAGCAAAAAGATATGGGCTTAAGGCTGATTCTTGATGTAACCCAACCGAAATAGGGAAATACTTGGTCAATCCACCTTGTGTTTGAACACAAGTAATAGCTCCTGTATATATATCTTTAATGATTTGAATATAAGCATTATTGACTCCTTTCTTTTCAAGAACTCTCCATAGCACTTCTCTTGGAACTTTATCATATGCTTTTTCTAAATCAATAAATATCATATGTAGATCCTCCTTATTTTCTCTATATTTCTCCATCAAACCTCTTAATAAATGTATGACTTCCATAGTCGACCTACCCGGCATGAATCCAAATTGATTTTGAGAAACATTAGTATCACGCCGCAACCTATGCTCCATAACTCGCTCCCATAGTTTTAAAGTATGACACATTAACTTAATACCTCTATAATTCGCACAATCTTGTGCATCACCTTTATTCTTAAAAATAGGAATTAACACACTCATTCTCCACTCATCTGGCATCTTCTTAGTCTTTAAAATAGTATTAAAAAGTTTAGTAAGCCATGAAATTCCTCCATCTCCTAAGCATTTCAACACCTCTATTGGAATATCATCAGGTCCAACAGCTTTTCCACCCTTCATTTTCTTTAAAGCCTCTCTAACTTTAGTTTTACTAATACGCAGATAAAAATATTAATCTTTATTTTCATTTAGAGTGCTACTATAGTCAATCTTATTTTCACAATCATCATTAAAAAGTTTAGCAAAATATCTCATCCATCTTTGTTGAATATCATCTTCTAAGAAAAGTATTTTTTGATCTTCATCTTTAATACACTTCACTTGAACTAAATCCTTACTACTCTTATCTCTTTGTTTGGCTAACTTATACATATATCTTTCTCCCTCTTTAGTATCTAATCTATTATATAAATCACTAAAAGCTAATGCCTTTGCATCGCATATTGCTTTCTTAGCATCCTTACGAGCCACTTTATATATTTCCCAATTATCAGAATTTTTAAAATTAAACCAATTTTTATAACAAACCTTCTTATTTTTAATTTTTTCTTGCACATTAGGATTCCACCACCAACTATTTTTACTATTAGGAGCTTTTTCCTTTGATTCTCCAAGGACATCTTTTGCAATATTCTTAATATCACTAGTCACTTTTTCCCACATAATATTAGCATCCTCATGCACAGACAAAATCTTAAGATCTAAAATCTTATTTCCAAAAATATTTTTGTTAATATTCTTTAAATGCCCCCATTTAATCCTAGAAAATTGTTTTACTTTATTTTTTATTTTATGCCCCTTTATCTTAAAGTCCAAAACTAATAATCGATGTTGGGTACATAAATTTTCACTCGGAATAACTTTACAATCTTTTGCAATCTAAACGATTTAATTTTCTAATAAGAAAATAGTCAATCTGGGTTGTATTATATCCATTTTTATAAGTGATGAGATGCTCATTCCTTTTCTTAAATAAGGTATTAGCAATTAAAAAATCATAAGCTAAACAAAAATCCAATATGGTCTTGCTACCTTCATTCTTCGTTCCAAATCCATGGCCACCATGAATGCTTTTAAAATCATCTACCTCTCTACCAATATGTCCATTTAAATCTCCTCCAATAAAAATTCTTTCTTCAAGAGGTATATTTTGTATTAATTCTTCTAAGTCATTCCAAAAATTTAATTTAGAACTCATATCCAAACCTACTTGAGGAGCATAAGCACTTATAATATTAACAATCTTATCATCAACAACAATCTTTAAAGCTATAATTCTATCTCCAATCCTATTAATTTTTATAACATTATCCTTTAAACTCTTATCTATAATAACACCTACACCATTTCTAGTACGACTCCTACTCGAATACCAAAGTTAAATCCTAAACTATCAATTTCCTTAGCCTTATCTCCAACCCATTTAGTTTCCTGAATGCACAAAATATTTAACTTCCTATGAATCATAATATCTATTAATTCCATTAATTTTCCTGTAAGGGAACCTATATTCCAAGTTCATATCCTAATTTTAGTTTCATAGACTAGCTTCTTTGCCCACATCCGTCCTTGATGTGGGAACCCTTGCCTATTTAACACTGCACCCGGGCGCCGGTGCAGCGGCCATTGTACACTTGTCACTGTATTCAGGCCATACAGCGCGTCGCTTCCAGGGGACGCCCTAGCATTAACACAATTTCTTAAAGGATTCATGTCATTATTGTTCGACAAGTTTTACGCTGGCTGTCGACTACCTAACCCTCCACTTTTCTCATCCAGGACTTGGGACTTGGCAACGACAGTGTTAAAAATAGAAAAGAAAAAAAAAATCATAATTAACTCGATCTCAAAGCAGCAAGTCAACAAAATATGATGATAATGAGATAAACAAAGTTCATCCACAAAATAAAAGCCTGAAGGAAGCAACAATCTCTGAAACCAAGCAAATAACCACAATTAACCAATTTATCCTTGAAAGTAAAATCGATCTCATTAAGAATCTCATAAATGAATTTTCACTCCTTGCTTTTAAGTCTTATTGCAAATAAAATTTTCTCAATACTATTAAATGCTGAAGAACCTCTCTCTAAAAAAAATAATATTATTTATTTTAACCTAAATATAATTTGCAGTAATCTGAATAACAATAAGGAAGAATCTTCTGGTTATCTTGTTTTTGATAGAAGGGGCATACTCTAAAACTTGAGAGAATGAGTTTCCATGAAGGAATAAAATGCCTGAGAAATATAAGTTCTAAGAAGATACATTGCAACATTCATAAAACTAGTGATTATGCGTTTCCAAGTTACTTTTGCATATAACACAATATTTATTAACATATAGGCCCTTCTTAAGGAGCACGACTTTAGTTTTAAGACCCAAAATCTTCACTTTTGAAGCAAAACACACTAGTTTTAGAGCATAAACTCTAAACCAATTACACTTATTCTACTCAATATTAGTGATGGGATCATATTTATAAGCTTTATTAGAAGAGAAAACGTGAGTCTCATACCAAAGAATATATTTACTAGGGTAGCAGATATTGAGCCTGTGAATGTCATCGAGGTAATTAGCCTCAACCATGGCTGTGGGGTGAGGCAACACTCAATCACCATTATCCATGTATCACTAATAGTAGATTTACCATTTTTACCAAACAAATTTATAGTAAATGAGCCAATAACATCAATAAGTGGCTTACCATTAAGTCAATAATCATATTAAAGAAATAGAGAACTACTATTTTAGATATTGAAAATTATATACATTTTAATTTTTTTGGTCGTTACATGCATAGCTTTCACATGGTGGACACTCTAAGTTTGTTCTTCTTTTAGATGGACCCTATGTTGCACCGATACGGATACGACGACACTGATACGACACGATACGGATACGGGTCACGTCAATTCTTAAAAATACAAGATACGGGTATGGCGCGGACACGACATTATAATTTATAAATCATACATAAAAATTAAGAAAGCAACCAAAACATAATATTTGAAATTACAAAAGAAAATGACAACAACATCATTTGTAGCCTTGTAGCTTATAATATCAAAATATAAGTAAGCATTAAATGTCTAGTACAACAGCAAAAGCATAAACATAAATTATCTAGCACATGAAGTTTTAACTATTCAATAGAAGGAATGATATAATTATCTTCTTCATTGGTTTGTCTTTGAACTTCCATATCATCTTCAATAAATATCATAGCTTCAAATTCAGGCTCATCAAGTGAAAAATTAATAATTTTAATATTTTCATATCATCAAGAGACTCAAATCCATCTCGGAAATGAGAGAATCTTGCTCGCAACCACGGAAGTAAATACGACACATCTTTTTTTTTTTCGGATTTCTTTTTGTTTTTCAACGGACACGCGTATCGTGTCCTTTTGAAATTAAATAGTATTTTAATTGGATACGGCTTTGGCGTATCC
This sequence comes from Dendrobium huoshanense, assembly GCA_016618105.1. Lineage (NCBI taxonomy): Eukaryota > Viridiplantae > Streptophyta > Magnoliopsida > Asparagales > Orchidaceae > Dendrobium > Dendrobium huoshanense. Next base: position 71,533,918 of record CM028344.1, on the reverse strand, counting down.
GACACGTATCGATGGAGTATCAGAGGCGTATCTGTGTATCGGTGTATCGGATACAGCACGCCTTTATAAATAGGTGTATTGGTGTAACATAGGATGGACCCATAGTGGTTAATACTGCGGCTAGCAAAACAAGAATTGAAATTGTATAATCTCTAGATCATTTCAGATTTGCATAATGTATTAAGAGTATCAAGAGAAGGAATCCAAGACCACCCTTCTATTTAGGGAGAATTATAGTTGATACGTCCTCAAAAAATTATCTTGATCAGGCACGAATCTCGATGCAAAATCAAGTTGGAAACTTCCGTAATTAAAATTAGGACCATGTGAACTCCGATTTCAGCAAACTTACAGTCGAACTGAACATCTCAGAAATACGAACCCAACGACACCAAATTCGACTCAATCTGAGCCCAAATGAGTCCAAATCAAGGACCCGAAGCGCTGTTGGAAGGTTCGAACCACAATTTGGGTTACCAAATAGTTTCCAAACATGACGTGCTTATAGTCGAATCAAGCGGCTCGACGAGACGAGTCCAACGAGGCCAAGATCGCCGAATTCTGACATCATTAAGAACTTTAATTGTCTGACGAACGGTGCATGATCAAGGGATTCAATATCGGCCGTCCATCCAACCACTCCCCATTTACTCTTAATCTATCATCTATTTACAGGCCATGCAACTCCAGGATATAATTAGACCCCTCATTTCTCTTGAGAGGGGACCGAAGCAAGAAGAGAAGAAGGAAGAAGAGAAGGAAGAGAAGAAAAAAGCTCCTCCTCGACCACCGCTTGATGACATTGCTCTGCCGGACCACCACTTGAGGCTCTCACCCCCACCAGACCGCCGCTTGACGGCGTTGCTCCGCCAAACCACCACTTGAGGCCCTCACCTCCGCCAGACCACCGTCTGACGCCATTGCTCCGCCGGACCAGCACTTGAGGCCCTCACCTCCGCCGGACAACCGCCTGATGTCGTTGCTCCGTCGGACCACCACTGGAGGCCCTCACCTCCGCCGAACCACCACTCGATGTTGTGGCTCCGTCGGACCACCACCTGAGGCCCGAACTTCCACCAGACCACCGCTTGAGGCCCTGTGCTTCACTAGGCCACCACCTAAGGCTCAGACTTCCGCCGAACCGCCACTTGAGCCCTGTGCTCCACCAAGACACCACCTGAGGCCCATACTTCTGTTAGGCCACCACCTGACGCTTAGAGTTCTACCAGAGTACCGTTCTACTACAATGATCTTTCTGACCCCGGTCTCCTGCCGACTATGGTCCTTTCGACCTCCATCAACAGGCAACAATCTTTCTGACCCCGGGTCGCCTACTATGGTCCTTTCAACCTCCATCAACAGACAACGGTTTTTCTAACTCCGGTCTCCTGCCGACAACGGTCCTTCTGACCTCCGTCACTTACTATAGTCTTTTAGACCTCCATCAACAGACAACAGTCTTTCTGATCCCGATCTCCTGCCAGTTACAGTCTTTCGGATCCCGCCGACTACAGTCCTTCCGACCTCCATCACCAGAAAATGATTTTTCCGACCTCCATCCTATCGACTATGGTCGTGCCGACCAAACAAACACATCTATGTTGATTATTGTAACTCCCACCATGTAATGCGCTCTATATGACATATATTTGTAACATCAAGCCAAGGCTTTCTACCAAAGAGGGGCCTCATTTGTAATCGACTTCAAATACTAGTGGATTCATTCAAACTGGGCGAGGCCCCGTAGTTTTTTCCCTCTTTTCAGGGGTTTCTACGTAAAAACTTTGGTGTTTCTTATGAACGTTTCACCCTCTCTCTTATCTGATTGTGTGCTGGATCTTTGTACAATGCTAAGACGTTAAACTATATATTTCTCTACCTCCGTGAATATTCCAGGACGCAACAATAGTAAACCATGAAATAGCGCTCATTTTATCTCACTCACCTCTGCGATGAAAAAAGTGGAGATCAAATCTTAACTAGTAGAATAAATAATTCTGAGCATAAGATTTAATAAACAACAATCTCCTGACATATGATAAGAGCTTGTGTTTTCAACCGCTCAATCAGTAAGCTTTTTAAGAATAGGTAGCAAATTATTTGTTTTAAATTCAAAGATGAGATGATGACCACTAAATACTTTCCTGGAGCGAGTACCAAAGAGGGAACAAATTAGTTTAGTGAAGTTGCAATCGCAGTTTTAGAAATGCTCAAAATAGACATGTTATTCATGAGCCCTCTAATAATAGAGAAATTGTGAAGCATATATTTAAGGCTGTATAAAGTTGAATAATTAACCTGGCGAAAAAATAAAAGATAATCATCCTAAATAAGAAGGGAAGTAAAATTGTTTTTGTGGGTGATAGCATTGAAGATCCTTGGTTACAATAATGTTCAACCATACGAGAGAGAATATCCATAACCAATGTGAAAAGAAAAGGACATAGAAGGAAATATTGTCTTACCCAATTAGAGGAAGTAAAGTATCATGTAAGCTCACTATTGATGATAACTGAGAAATGAACCTCACTGATGCAATCATTAGTCTAATTTGCAAATGTTCTGGGGTTTCCTTTTTGAATGCGTTTTTGAGATAGCACATTATGGTTGAAACAATCAAAAGCCTTTTGAAGGTCCAACTAGGTGCAAAACTACTCAAGATACTTAAAAAGATTGAAACCCATCAATAGCTCAGTGGCAAGGGCAGTATTATTAACAATATTTTTACCATAAATAAATGTAGGTTGGGCATGATGAATTAAGGAAGGAATAACATTTAGGAAGGATTTTAGCAATAATCTTATAAAGTGTAAAAGAGATAGGAAAAAAAATCATTAGGTTTCAGAGTACATCCTTTTAGGGACCAAAGTAACGGCATAATGTTTCACGTTACAAGGTGCTTAGCAGTGTGAAGGAATATATTAAATATCACCCACGAGACCAATGTTATCCAAAGATTCCAATGAAATGCTTAATAGTTAGAAAAAAATGTTGAACATCAGCTACAAGATCAGTCTCTCCCAACCCCAACCGGCCCCCTTAAAGGGGGCGGCGGCAAGCACCAAGAGGGGGAGAGAGAGAGAAGTGGGCCCCACTAGGAATTCGAATTCAAACTATTTGGAGGCAAAGGATGGGGCGGCAAGGGCAAGGGAGTAATTTGGCTTAATTAATTAATTGTATGCTTTAAGTAGGATAAAGGAATTAGGGTTAAGTTTTCATGCATGATTATTATTTCTCTTGGAGTTCTCTTTGGTGTTTTGGGCTCTAGACTTCTAGTCTAGAGATTGGGAGAGACTGATCATCCTCTCGAATTGAGGATCAATGATATCTTTGTTTCGTTCTTGCTTCGCTTTGATTCCTATAAGATTATCTACTGTTTTTTATTGTTTCCACTAAAGTTCTTCTATTTTTTCGCATTTTTACCGATTATTTTTAGGTTTGCTTGCAAACTCAAGTATTTACCACTAGGGTTACTTGCGAACTCAACTATTTCCTATCAATTATCTTCTCCTTTAGTGAGCTAAGAACACATAATTTTCTATTTTATCCATGACAACATTGAGAATCTCATATTGACTACTCATATTACCATGGGGATCTTTAACTCCTTAATAAGATTATGATTTCTTTTACCCTTATTTTTTCATAGAGAAATTTGAGATTATCTTTCCCTTTAGTGAACTCTTAATAACACATAACTTTCTATTTTATCCATGTGATTTCGCAACTAGTAGCTTGAATTATGTTTTATTATTTTATATTAATGCTCAAAGCTTTATGGATTAAATCATGATCAAAAGGATTAGCTTTAAGAAAACAATAAATACTCTCCTTGGTCCTAATAAGAAGAAATAAGGAAGTAGAATTGCTCCACTTAGACCCTTTTAAAGCAAACTCATCATTTTTAACTTTTTTATATCTTGGGTCCCCATTCACATTAATCTTTTAGGCCATAGCGACAATATCAATGAAATTAGGACTAGTGTTCCAACAATTTTTATATGGTAAATGATGTTTAGGTCTAGAAAAAACCCTTCACTTACATAAATTTATGCTCTTCCATAATGAAAGGGATTGTCACAATTAGTTGATTTTGTACTTGAGGCTTCGTTCATGCTTCGATAATGTTGTTCATTATTAAATTTATTATTGAAATTGATCACAATGCATGGTTTCTCTCATGCGTTTGCATGGTGTTCCTTCACTTACAATATTCTTAAATTTAAGTTGGTTAGGTAATTCTTTCATTATTTTGACTGGTATTTGCTTGCTTTAGACAATTATGTGTTTCATTGAAATTCTCCTACTTAAAAACTACTACTCCTGTACTTATATCTACAATAATATCATCCAAATGTTTAAGAGCACAATAATAGAAGGATATTTCATTACCGTGAATTGTTAAATTCTGAATGAATTGATTATATCAATACACAAATGAATAAGTTTGTTAGTTCATCTTAAGCATTTTTGTTATGATTTTGTGAATAAGATCTCAATGAGATGTTATACACACAAATATCTCTTGCTTTAGTTTGGATAGCCATAACAAAACCAACTCAGTATTCTTCATAATTTGATTTGCGGAAAGTGCTTATATGTTCAGTTCATGCAATGTATTTTCCATTTACTTGGTTGATATGTACATGTGGGCATAAACTGTTGTTCACTAGTTCTATAGTTTAATCATACGCTTTTAAGGAAATGATTTTATGCTTTAAAGTTTGAACTATTTTAGAGCATTTGTAAGGGAAAACTTCAATTAGCTAAGCAGTCATCACATGTCCTGTTTTCCTTGTATTGTTTTTGCCCTTGTTTGATCTCACCAATTAAATCTCTTCACATCTTTGTTGCAATAAAAAATCTTTTTGTTGTTTTCAGTGAAATAATGGGAACTATTGGAGATGCTGTTGCAAGTGACTTCTTGCAATCAAAGGTGAACATTGTTTTAAATACTTAAGTTTTGTTGGAAAATAATCATTAGTGGTATTCTTTTGTTTGCAATAGTCCCTATTTTATTCTGTTTAGTTTTAGACAAACTTTAACTTACTCTTTATTGTGCATTTCAGATATTGACCAGGCGGAATCTTCTTCTTCATAGAATTTCTAAACGGAAGATCTTCCATGCTCATCAGAATAGGCTCAATTGTGGATGCTTGTCTGTGTTTAATGACAGAAGCACTTTAAGGAGCAGGCATTTTGTAAATGCAATGGCAGTTGTTTCTAATGGTTTACATACTACAGTATCTGAAGATTGTAATGTGCCGATACAGAACTTAGAGATAATGCACTTTTACCGACAACCTTTGATTCAAAAAAATGCAAAGGCAGAGCTCCTAAAGCAGATTCAGATGAAAGTTTCTAATCATATTGTTGATATAAAAACTGAACAGTGTTTTAATGTTGGGCTCAATGCTGAGTTGTCTAAGGAGAAACTTGGGATTCTTAAATGGCTTCTACAAGAGACTTATGAACCAGAGAATTTGCACACCAACAGTTTTCTAGAGGAGCCTACTTATGGTGTTTCTACATGTCTGATTGAGGTAGGACCCCGTATGTCCTTTACAACAGCTTGGTCATCTAATGCAGTATCAATTTGCCAATCATGCACGTTGACAGAGGTGAGTCGAATGGAGAGGTCCAGAAGGTATCTGTTGTATATCAAGGATGGAAGTCATCTATCATTAGAGAGTATAATCAATAGCTTTGCTTCTATAGTTCATGATAGGATGACAGAGTGTATATATCCCAGTAAGCTTACTACATTTAGGACAGATGTTGTCCCTGAGCCTGTTGGTTTAGTCCCAATTATTGAGAGAGGAAAAGAAGCATTGGAACAGATGAATTTGAAAATGGGCCTTGCATTTGATGAACATGATATTGAATACTATACAAGTCTTTTCAGGGATGATATTAAGCGTAATCCTACAACTGTTGAGCTTTTTGATATTGCCCAGTCAAACAGTGAACATAGCAGACACTGGTTTTTCAATGGGAAACTTGTTATCGATGGAAAGCCGATCAACACAACATTGATGCAGACGGTAAAGAGTACCTTGAAGGCTAATCCAAGAAATTCCGTAATCGGGTTTAAGGATAACTCAAGTGCAATTAAGGGTTTCCCTGTAAATTTTCTGCATCCGATGCTGCCTGGTTCTGTTTCATCATTGTGCTATCGGAAGTATGATCTTGATGTTTTGTTTACTGCAGAAACTCATAATTTCCCTTGTGCTGTTGCTCCTTACCCCGGTGCAGAAACTGGTACTGGAGGTCGTATCAGGGACACACATGCAGCTGGTAAAGGGTCCTTTGTTATTGCTTCCACTGCAGGCTATTGTGTTGGTAACCTTCAGATGGAGGGATCATATGCTCCCTGGGAAGATCACTCTTTTTCATATCCACAGAACTTAGCTTCTCCATTGCAGATCCTAATTGATGCTAGCAATGGGGCTTCTGATTATGGAAACAAGTTTGGAGAACCTCTCATTCAGGGTTACACAAGGACGTTTGGTATGAGATTACAAAATAGAGAACGACGTGAATGGTTGAAGCCGATAATGTTTAGTGGAGGAATTGGGCAGATAAATCACATTCATATATCAAAGGCAGATCCAGATGTTGGCATGCTGGTTGTGAAGATTGGTGGTCCTGCGTATCGGATTGGCATGGGTGGTGGTGCTGCATCAAGCATGGTTAGTGGGCAGAATGATGCAGATCTTGACTTTAATGCTGTTCAGCGAGGGGATGCAGAGATGGCTCAAAAGCTCTATCGTGTCATTCGTGCTTGTGCAGAGATGGGGGAGAAAAATCCCATAATCAGCATACATGATCAAGGTGCTGGTGGAAACTGCAATGTTGTTAAAGAAATAATCTATCCTAAGGGAGCGGAGATTGATATTCGTGCTATAGTTGTGGGAGATCATACTATGTCGGTTCTAGAAATATGGGGTGCCGAGTACCAAGAGCAGGATGCTTTGTTAGTGAAACCTGAAAGCCGGGGTCTATTACAATCAATATGTGATAGGGAAAGGGTCTCCATGGCAGTTATTGGGACCATCAGTGGCAGTGGCCGGATTTTGCTGATTGATAGCTCAGCTGTTGAGGAGTACAAGTCTAGGGGACTTCCACCTCCACCTCCAGTAGAGGATCTTGAGCTTGAGAAAGTACTAGGTGACATGCCTCAGAAATGCTTTGAGTTGAAGCGGATCCCTTATGTGCAGGAACCTATTGATATTGCTCCAGGAATCACCTTGATGGAATGCCTCAAGAGGGTCCTCAGACTTCCTTCAGTCTGCTCAAAGCGCTTCCTCACCACAAAAGTTGACAGATGTGTTACTGGTCTTGTGGCACAGCAGCAAACAGTGGGACCTTTGCAACTTCCCCTTTCTGACGTTGCTGTTATTGCTCAGAGCTACACTGGCCTGACAGGTGGAGCTTGTGCTATTGGTGAGCAACCAATAAAGGGTCTTTTGAATCCAAAAGCTATGGCACGATTGGCTGTTGGTGAAGCCTTGACAAATCTTGTATGGGCTAAAGTTACTTCTCTTGGTGATGTAAAAGCTAGCGGTAACTGGATGTATGCAGCAAAACTTGATGGAGAAGGTGCAGCAATGTATGATGCTGCTGTGGCACTCTCAGAGGCCATGATCAAACTGGGTATAGCAATAGATGGTGGAAAGGACAGTCTCTCAATGGCAGCTCATGCTGCTGGTGAAATTGTCAAGGCACCTGGAAATTTAGTAATAAGTGCTTATGTAACCTCTCCGGATATAACATTAACAGTGACACCAGACCTGAAACTTGAAGATGATGGTGTTCTGCTGCACATTGACCTAGCAAAAGGAAGACGGCGCTTGGGTGGTTCTGCCCTTCTGCAGGCCTTTAATCAAGTTGGTGATGAGAGTCCTGATCTTGATGATGTTCTTTACCTTGCAAAGACATTTGAAGCTGTTCAAGAGTTGCTTGCTGAGCGGTTGGTTTCTGCTGGTCATGACATCAGTGATGGTGGGATTCTTGTATGCGTACTAGAAATGGCATTTGCTGGTAATTGTGGTGTGCAGTTAAGTTTGAATTCAAAAGAAAAAGATATTCTCCATATATTATTTGCTGAAGAACTAGGTCTTGTTCTTGAGGTGAGCTCCCAGAATCTTAATCTGGTCAAGCAAAAGCTGGATGGTGCTGGCATTTCCTTGGAGGTTATTGGAAAGGTTACAGCATCACCAATCATAGACTTGAGTATTGATGGAACGCAGCAACTGAAAGAAGACATGTCTTACCTGAGGGACATTTGGGAGGACACTAGCTTTCAACTTGAGGGTCTCCAGCGACTGGCGTCCTGTGTTAACCTTGAGAAAGAAGGCCTCAAGAGCAGGCGAAAACCTTCATGGAGCTTATCTTTCACTCCAAAATTTACAGACATGAAGTTCATGCAATCTGCTTCAAAACCAAAGGTAGCTATCATTCGCGAAGAAGGAAGCAATGGGGACCGGGAGATGTCGGCTGCATTCCATGCGGCTGGATTTGAACCTTGGGATATCACTATGTCTGACCTTCTTAAGGGACTCATTTCCCTAAATGATTTCCGAGGCCTTGCTTTTGTTGGTGGCTTCAGTTATGCTGATGTACTTGACTCAGCCAAGGGCTGGTCAGCATCCATAAGGTTCAATCAGAATCTCCTCAAGCAATTCCAGGCATTCTACAACAGGCCTGACACGTTCAGCCTTGGCATCTGCAATGGTTGTCAGCTAATGGCTCTTCTTGGTTGGGTACCAGGTGCTGATGTTGTTTCTTCCTTGGGCGGCAGCGGTGATGTTTCACAGCCAAGGTTTATTCATAATGAATCAGGTCGGTTCGAATGCCGGTTTACTAGTGTGCTGATTGAGGATTCTCCAGCTATAATGTTAAAGGGAATGGAAGGAAGTACATTGGGTGTTTGGGCTGCTCATGGTGAAGGAAGGGCATATTTTCCTGATGAAAGTATCCGTGACAGAATTCTCCATGATAATCTGGCTCCTCTAAGATACTGTGATGATTATGGTAGCATTACAGAAGTATATCCCTTTAATCTTAATGGATCCCCATTTGGTGTTGCGGCTCTCTGCTCTCCTGATGGAAGGCACCTCGCGATGATGCCGCACCCAGAGAGGTGCTTTATGATGTGGCAGTTTCCATGGTATCCGATGGAATGGAATTTGGAGAAGAAAGGCCCGAGTCCTTGGTTAAGGATGTTTCAGAATGCACGTGAATGGTGCTCTTGAAAGCAAAGTATTTATTAATAGAACTCCATCTGGGAATAAGGGTTTATGTTTCTTCCTGAATAATTCCTAATAAGATTGGTGCGGACTGATTTCCTTGAATTGTTGCTTCTGTAGTCTTTCTCCAGAATTTGGTCCGAGGTGTGAGACGGCTCATGCAAACTGTTTACAGTATATGTGCTGTGCTGGGTGTCTTTTCCTGGAGGCACTGAAGCTGGTCTTGTATTTTGTGAAATGGCCTGCAGCGAAATTTGTGTGTGAATTTTAGTGGACAGATTCAATTCTTTTGTTGAGCTGATTCTACTCTTTCAATAAGGATGTTTTGAGCATCAATTCAAAGGTCTTCATCTATTGTGTGGATGACTTTAACTTTAATTCTCCCTCATATTTTGTTAGGGTGTATTTCTTCAGTCTTTTTGTTGGAACATTTTTGAAGTTCGGCCTTGTCATAAATGCTTGAGCTGAGAGATCATGCAAGCTCTAAAGCTTTATATTTAGAAACGGAGCTGGATTTTTGCATGACTTCATTTACTTGGATGATTATCAGCAATACATGCAACTGTAAGTACAATTCTATTAGAGTATCTGCTCTCTCTCTCTCTCTCTCTCTCTCTCTCTCTCTCTCTCTCTCTCTCTCTCTCTCTCTCTCTCTCTCTCTCTCTCTCTCTTATTTATTTATTTTTTTGGGTGGGTGGAGGGGAATATTAGGAATTTTTATTGCGTCCTACCACCTAACGTAGAGCTACATCAGGTAACCAATAAACAAGCGCCACGTGCTCTTACTCTTTACCGCGCGGCCCGACGACCCGACGAACCGACTCGGACCGTAATCCGGGATTACAATGTTCGCGTATTGCTTGGTATTTGCTCGGTATTGCTAGATATTACTCGGTATTGCTGGGCAATAACGAGAAATACCGCTTTGTGAAGATCAATACCGAGCAATACCGAGCAATACTTAAAAGAACCGGAATTACTATGTTCGTGTATTGCTCGGTATTGCTAGATATTACTCGGTATTGCTGGGCAATACCGAGAAATACCGCTTTGTGAAGATCAATACCGAGCAATACCGAGTAATACCTAAAAGAACTCGGTATTGCTCGGTATTTTTCTTCCCCTTCGCCGACCGACCGCAAACAGGCGATGAAATCACTCCCACAGCTCACCAAACGAAGCCGATCCTTCCGCACTCTCGTCGGTGAAGACCATACCGCCATTTCCCAACTTCTCTCCATTCTATTCGCTGCCGGTGTTGATCACCCTAAAAAATTAGGCATCAACCTAGAAACATTGCTATAATGGTTAATAATACCTGATACGACATCGCAAAATTATCTTGATCGGGCACGAATCTCGAGGCGAAAGATAGTTGGAAACTTCAAAAATTAATTTCGGGAGCATATGAACTCCGATTTCAGCGAGCTTACAGTCAAACTGAGCGTCTCGGAAATACAAACCCAACGACACCAAGATCAACCCAATCCGAGCCCAAATGAGTTCGAATCAAAGGTTCGAAGCGCTGTTGGGAGGTTCAAACCGCAATTTGAGTTACCAAACGGTCTCCGATTTTGACGAGCTTATACTCGAATCGAACGGCTCGACGAGACGAATCCAACGAGCCCAAGATCATCAAATTCCGAAATCATTAAGGCCTTCAAATGTCCAACGAACGGTGCATGATCGAAGGATTCGATATCGGCCGTCCATTCGAATCACTCCCAATCCGCCCTTGATCTCACGCCTATTTACGGGCTGTGCCACTCCAGAAAAACTATAAATAGAGCCCTCATTCTACACCAAGAGGGGGGGAGGAAGAGAGAGAAGAAGAAGAGGAGAAAGGGGAAAAGGAGATTCCTCACCTCCTCGACCACCGCCGGAGCTCTTCCTGCCGCCTGAAGACGCCGGAACTCTGCCGGATATTCAGGAGAACGCCAGAATACTTCCCAACTTGCATGGAATGTTGAAATTCTTCCCAATTTATAAGAGGGTTCCCTCCTGACGCCGAAACTCCACCCAAGTGAAGCAGGAGTTCTCCTCTGCCACCAAAGACATCGGACTTCTACCCGACGTCGGACCTTCACTCTTCGCCAAGTTTCTACCCGACGCCAGACTTCTACCGATATCGGACTTCGCTGGACATCTATGCGAAGATGTATTTCTTTCCATTGCTGGACTTCTACATGACGCTGTTATTCTGATCTTCGTCATCAGACTACAGTCCTTCCGACCTCCGTCGCCAGCCGACTACAGTCCTCCTGACTTACATCGCCCGCCGACTACAGTCTTCCCGATATCCGTCGCCCGTTGAATACGGTCCTCCTGACTTATGTCGCCCGCCGACTACAGTCTTCCCGATATCCGTCGCCCGTTGAATACGGTCCTCCTGACTTATGTCGCCCGCCGACTACAGTCTTCCCGATATCCGTCGCCTGTTGAATACGGTCCTCCTTACTTATGTCGCCCGCCGACTACACTCTTTCCGACCTCCGTCGCCCGCCGACTACGGTCCTCCTGACTTATGTCGTCCGCCGACTACAGTCCTCCGTCGCCAGCTGACTACGGTCCTCCTGACCTACGTCGCCCGCCGACTGCAATCCTACTATCAAAGAGAATACGTCGATAATAGTGATTCTTTGTATTTACATCATGTAATGTACTCCATAAGATGTACATCAAGCTAAGGCCTTCTCCCAGGAAAGGGCCTCATTTGTAATCGACTGCAATACTAGTGGATTCATTCAAACTGGGCTAGGCCCCGTGGTTTTTCCCCCTTTTACAGGGGTTTTCCACGTAAAAATCTTGGTGTCTCATAAATGCTAGACCCTCTCTCCTTATCTGATTGCGTGCCGGATTTTCGTACAACGCTAAGACGTTAAATATGATATTTCTCTACCGCCGCGAATACTCCTGGACGCAACAGTTTGGCGCCGTCTTTGGGAAACGTGGTTCCCGACTGGGGGGCAACTTTTGCTCCAATCTCAAAAGATCACACATAGCATCAATATCATAAGAAGCAGATGCGGACTGGGGGGCAACTTTGACTCAAACCATGGTCAAATAGATCCTCAAATACCTTCAACATCAAGTTGATATTTCAGGAATATCCGAGCAAATGCAAGGATACTTCAAATCAATTACAAGCTTTATACAGTCCATTGTTGGACTTCTACTCCTCGAGCAAGGTCTTAACCTCGACCTCAAAAAGGTAGTAACGGTCTAAAAATAGATCATCCTTCACCTTTGATTTGGGATACACGCGGCATTCGCCGCCTCCCAATCAAGGTAAAATCGATCCCAGGGGGATCCGATTCGACCTCTTCCACACAGGTTAACGTCGTCGAGCAAAGGCTCCGACATACAACCTCGGAAAGGTCTCACATTCTTGGTGGATTCTCTCGGCCTCTTCCACACAGGTTAACGTCGTCGAGCAAAGGCTCCGACATACAACCTCGGAAAGGTCCTACATCCTTGGTGGATTCTCCCGACCTCTTCCACACAGGTTAACGTCGTCGAGCAAAGGCTCCGACATACAACCTCGGAAAGGTCCTACATCCTTGGTGGATTCTCCCGGCCTCTTCCACACAGGTTAACGTCGTCGAGCAAAGGCTCCGACATACAACCTCGGAAAGGTCCTACATCCTTGGTGGATTCTCCCGGCCTCTTCCACACAGGTTAACGTCGTCGAGCAAAGGCTCCGACATACAACCTCGGAAAGGTCCTACATCCTTGGTGGATTCTCCCGACCTCTTCCACACAGGTTAACGTCGTCGAGCAAAGGCTCCGACATACAACCTCGGAAAGGTCCTACATCCTTGGTGGATTCTCCCGACCTCTTCCACACAGGTTAACGTCGTCGAGCAAAGGCTCCGACATACAACCTCGGAAAGGTCCTACATCCTTGGTGGATTCTCCCGACCTCTTCCACACAGGTTAACGTCGTCGAGCAAAGGCTCCGACATACAACCTCGGAAAGGTCCTACATCCTTGGTGGATTCTCCCGACCTCTTCCACACAGGTTAACGTCGTCGAGCAAAGGCTCCGACATACAACCTCGAAAAGGTCCTACATCCTTGGTGGATTCTCCCGACCTCTTCCACACAGGTTAACGTCGTCGAGCAGGGCTCCGACATAGAACCTCGGAAATGTTTCACATCCTTGGTGGATTCTTCCAACCTCTTCCACACAGGTTAATGTCATCGAACAAATGTTCTAACATACAACCTCGGATAGGTCTTACATTCTTGGTTAACGTCGCCAGAATGCCGTCAAGGGACTTTCATTTAACTTCTCTACAAAGTTAAATTTCTACCCGATGTTGAATTTCCTCTTGTTGCTAAATTTTTGCCTTGCAGGACTTTCGTCGGAATTCTGCCCGTCGACAAATTCTCGTCGGTCTTCTACCCGACGTCGGACTTCTGCTCGTCAGCGGACTCCTACTCGTCGTTGGTCTTCTACCCGACGAAGGAATTCTCCTTGTCGTCGGGCGTCTGCTTGTCAGCGGACTCCTACTCGTCGTCAGACTCCTGCTCGTCGACGAATTCTCATCGGTCTTCGACCCGACGTTGAACTTCTACCCGACGTCGGACTTCTGCTCGTCAGCGGACTCCTACTCGTCGTCGGACTTCTGCTCGTCAGCGGACTTCTACTCGTCGTCAGACTTCTGCTCGTCGACGAATCTTTGTCGGTCTTCTACCCGACGTTGAACTTCTACCCGACATCGGACTTCTGCTCGTCAGCGGACTTCTACCCGACGTCGGACTTCTGCTCGTCAGCGGACTTCTTCCTAACGTCCGACTTCTGCTCGTCAGCGGACTCCTACTCGTCGTCGGACTTCTGCTCGTCAGCGGACTTCTATTCGTCGTCAGACTTCTGCTCGTCGACGAATCTTCATCGGACTTCTACCCGACGTTGAACTTCTACCCGACGTCAGACTTCTGCCCGAGGGCAGACTTCAACCCGACGTCGGACTTCTGCTCGTTAGCGGACTCCTACCCGACGTCGTACTTCTCCCTGTCGTCGGATTTCTGCCCGTCAGCGGACTTCTACCCGACTGCGGACTCCTACTCGTCATCAGACTCCTGCTCGTCGATGAATTCTCGTCGGTCTTCTACCCGACGTTGAACTTCTCCTTGTCGTCGGATTTCTGCTCGTCAGCGGACTTCTACCCGACATCGGACTTATGCTCGTCGACGAACTTTCATCGGTCTTCTGCCCAAGGCCGTACTTCTACCCGATGTCGGACTTCTTCTTGTCGTCGGACTTCTCCTCGTCGGCAGACTGATACTCGCCATCGGCTTCTCGCTTGAGTGCTATTTGCAACGCATTCTCAAACTCTCCCCTTTGGCTCCACACTCGATCGTTGACTACTAACGGGCTTCAACTCGATCGTCCATTGTCAGCAAACCTCCGCTCAGATGGAAAAGAGATCCCGTAAGCTTCTGCACGCGAGAGAGGGAGCGCTAATTCGAGTAAGGGATATTTCCCACTCGCAAAATAGCGGTAGCCTCAATGTCAGAGAGCCAGAGGGAGAAGAAGAAATCCGGTAACTCCTGCACCAGAGAGGGAGCGCTAATTCGAGCTAGGGACATTTCCCACGCGCAAAACAGCGGTAGCCTCAATGTCAGAGAGCCAGAGGGAGAGGAAGAAATCCCGTAACTCCTGCACCAGAGAGGGAGCGCTAATTCGAGCTAGGGACACTTCCCACGCGCAAAACAGCGGTAGCCTTAATGTCAGAGAGCCAGAGGGAGGGGAAGAAATCCCGTAACTCCTGCACCAGAGAGGGAGCGCTAATTCGAGCATAGGATATTTCCCACTCGCAAATAGCGGTAGCCTCAATGCCAGAGAGCCAGAGGGAGAAGAAGGAAGAGTTGCAAGTTTCCTAAGGGCCTAGGAGGCCTATTTATAGGTTTTGGAGAAAAAGGGGGGAAGTTATTGCAATTTTTGGATTTCCCTATTTTTCTAAATTTTTTCCGAATTTTTTCGGATTTTTTGAGATTTTTTGGGAATTTTTTGGACCCAAAAATAACAAAAAAAGGCAAAATACCCGCTTATGGGGCCCACTTAAGGTGGTGCAGTCAATCGGCATCCCGAAACGACGCGACCAGCGCATCAATCCGCGGACACGGCGCGCGGATTGCGGCTGGCCGCATGTGGCCAGCGGCCGGCACCCGCCGGGCTGTAGCAGCAGCGGCATTGCCGCGCAGAAAGCCTCTCGGGCAGGTCTGGCTCACGCGCGGACAGCCCAGGCGCGCAGGTCTGGCTCACGCGCGGACAGCCCAGGCGCGGGCAGGTCTGGCTCACGCGCGGGTTCAACCCGGTCTCGGTGCGGCTCAAGCGGGTGCGGCTCACGGCAGCACTGCGCGCGGCAGGCCCAGCGCGGGCGGCCAGGCGCGGCAGGCCCCAGGCGCGGCCACGGTTCCGCCCTCCCGCGCGGCTGCGGCGGCGGCCGGCCGGTTCGGCCGGTTCAGCCGCCCGGTCCATACGGGATCCAGTTTTTCTGCCCCGAAAGTTCAAATTCGACGTTTTTGGGGTCCCCGGGACCGTTTTTCGACGTTCCGGATTCAATTTTGGCACTTTCGAAGCCTTTCGGAGCTCCTACACACAAGAATAATTTTGACTCGCTCGAAAAAATTCTCAAAAATTGGTGACACATATTTTCGAACTTCTGAAGCTACAACGTTCGAAAATAGGGGGGCAACTGATACGACATCGCAAAATTATCTTGATCGGGCACGAATCTCGAGGCGAAAGATAGTTGGAAACTTCAAAAATTAATTTCGGGAGCATATGAACTCCGATTTCAGCGAGCTTACAGTCAAACTGAGCGTCTCGGAAATACAAACCCAACGACACCAAGATCAACCCAATCCGAGCCCAAATGAGTTCGAATCAAAGGTTCGAAGCGCTGTTGGGAGGTTCAAACCGCAATTTGAGTTACCAAACGGTCTCCGATTTTGACGAGCTTATACTCGAATCGAACGGCTCGACGAGACGAATCCAACGAGCCCAAGATCATCAAATTCCGAAATCATTAAGGCCTTCAAATGTCCAACGAACGGTGCATGATCGAAGGATTCGATATCGGCCGTCCATTCGAATCACTCCCAATCCGCCCTTGATCTCACGCCTATTTACGGGCTGTGCCACTCCAGAAAAACTATAAATAGAGCCCTCATTCTACACCAAGAGGGGGGGAGGAAGAGAGAGAAGAAGAAGAGGAGAAAGGGGAAAAGGAGATTCCTCACCTCCTCGACCACCGCCGGAGCTCTTCCTGCCGCCTGAAGACGCCGGAACTCTGCCGGATATTCAGGAGAACGCCAGAATACTTCCCAACTTGCATGGAATGTTGAAATTCTTCCCAATTTATAAGAGGGTTCCCTCTTGACGCCGAAACTCCACCCAAGTGAAGCCGGAGTTCTCCTCTGCCACCAAAGACATCGGACTTCTACCCGACGTCGGACCTTCACTCTTCGCCAAGTTTCTACCCGACGCCAGACTTCTACCGATATCGGACTTCGCTGGACATCTATGCGAAGATGTATTTCTTTCCATTGCTGGACTTCTACATGACGCTGTTATTCTGATCTTCGTCATCAGACTACAGTCCTTCCGACCTCCGTCGCCAGCCGACTACAGTCCTCCTGACTTACATCGCCCGCCGACTACAGTCT
Organism: Dendrobium huoshanense; assembly: GCA_016618105.1. Taxonomy (NCBI): domain Eukaryota; kingdom Viridiplantae; phylum Streptophyta; class Magnoliopsida; order Asparagales; family Orchidaceae; genus Dendrobium; species Dendrobium huoshanense. The sequence continues at coordinate 71,516,991 of CM028344.1, read as the reverse complement.
TCCCGATATCCGTCGCCCGTTGAATACGGTCCTCCTGACTTATGTCGCCCGCCGACTACAGTCTTCCCGATATCCGTCGCCCGTTGAATACGGTCCTCCTGACTTATGTCGCCCGCCGACTACAGTCTTCCCGATATCCGTCGCCTGTTGAATACGGTCCTCCTTACTTATGTCGCCCGCCGACTACACTCTTTCCGACCTCCGTCGCCCGCCGACTACGGTCCTCCTGACTTATGTCGTCCGCCGACTACAGTCCTCCGTCGCCAGCTGACTACGGTCCTCCTGACCTACGTCGCCCGCCGACTGCAATCCTACTATCAAAGAGAATACGTCGATAATAGTGATTCTTTGTATTTACATCATGTAATGTACTCCATAAGATGTACATCAAGCTAAGGCCTTCTCCCAGGAAAGGGCCTCATTTGTAATCGACTGCAATACTAGTGGATTCATTCAAACTGGGCTAGGCCCCGTGGTTTTTCCCCCTTTTACAGGGGTTTTCCACGTAAAAATCTTGGTGTCTCATAAATGCTAGACCCTCTCTCCTTATCTGATTGCGTGCCGGATTTTCGTACAACGCTAAGACGTTAAATATGATATTTTTCTACCGCCGCGAATACTCCTGGACGCAACAATACCTACTCAGAGTCATGGTTACGAATGTGGTTTCTATTATTACGAATGGTTGATATGTTTTAAGAAATAATGTGCTTGACGTTACAAATCTTGGCCAAGATGTTACATGTGAGAATTTTGGGTTTTCAGGGAAGACGTCGTTACCGCATTGATCAACTTCTCCATCCACGATGCCAACAAAAAACGCATCGGAGGGTTACGCCGCCGCCGCCCTGTTCACCCTCTCTGCTCTGGACTCCAACAAGGTGAAGATTCCACTCATCGATTTGTTTGAGACGGGAAGCCCGGCTGCCAAAAACGACTTGTTTGAGACGGGAAGCCCGGCTACCAAAAAGATGCAGCGTCGGCCTACCGTCGACGGTGAAGGCCGGTGCGGTGGATGATACCGAGCAATACGCAATATGCAATATCGAGCTTTAATTGCGGAGATCGCCAGCATAGTTTGAAGATACCGAGCAATATGCAATACAGAGCTTTGATTACGGTCTGAGTCGGGTCGTAGGGTTGTCCGGTCGCGCGTTAAAGAGTAAGAGCACGTGGCGCCTGTTTATTGGTTACCTGATGTAGCTCTACGTCAGGTTGGAGGACGTAATAAAAATTCGGAATATTAGAGCATCCACCTCTTTGATTTTAAGTTTTGTTTGGAATAGTTTTTTACTGTTTTCTATAACTTTTTTAATACAAAATTTTTTTGAATACAGTAAAAAGCTATCTCAGATGAAGCCTTAGGTTTAATTTTGGATGGCTTTCTTAGTGCTACTTTTTGGTACAAAAATATTAATTTTTATACTAAAAACCTACTTTATATATTAATAGGATATGAAATGAGCATATACGTGGAAAGGTTGGAGTAGCTCAAGTAGAAGATAAGATTAGAGAGAGTCGTCTTATATGGTTTGGTCACATAAAACGGATGACCTGATTAGAAGAGTAGAGGTATTAAATTTGATTTATGTTAAGAAAGGTAGGGGTAGACTTAAAAAGACTTGGTTAGAAAATATTAGGAATGACCTTTCTTTATTAGATTTAAACGAGATTTTGACTTTTAATAGAACACAATGGAGAAAAATGATTCATGTAGCTGGCCCCACGTAGTGGGATAAAGGCTTGATGTTGTTGTTGTTGTTGTACTAAAAACCTACTTTAAGAAGCATAAGAAAGCTGTCCCAAAAAAAGCCCGAGACAGCTTTATTAATGCTTTTTAAATCAACTTTTTAGTACAAAAATTTTTAGTTTAAAATATTTTTGTATTAAAAATTACTTTAAAAATCAATAAAAAGATCATCTCAAATAAAGCTTTAGCATATAGTTGTGTAATTATCTATGGCTGTTAATTTATTGAGCTATGTTATCATATTTCTTAAAATAAGCTGCAATTCTACTAGAAATAGATATAAGTATTATCAATCATTTATAAATTGGATCGCATTGATCGGTTCAACTATTAATGATCTCCTAACCATTTTGGTCCATTGATGAAACCTTTTCTAGTATATGCCGATCAAAACTAGGGAAAATTGATGATCAAACCGGTGAACTGACGAACCGGTCATGATTTCATTGAATTGGCTGTTTATTATAATTAAAGACTCGAATTCAGAACTTTTTAGTTGATAGCTAGTTTTATTAGTGTCACATATTTAAATAATATTTAAATCATTTATAAATTTATTAAATCATCTGATTCAACTCATTTTGATTCTCGTTGAATCTTAAACATTTCTTTCTTTTTGACCGAACTATTTTTAGAACCTTTCATATTATGCAACATTATAATCAATAAAATGATATGTGTGAGTTTGCTCTATTACATTTTCAAGCGAAACATCTTACCTTTCCTTTGGTGATTCCCCTCTCCCCTTAAGCTGATTAGTTCTACTTAAGGGTGAAATTGAGCTAAGTTGACTTATGAGTTGACTAAGGCTCTACATTTTTTGAGAGCTAAGCTTGATAAGTTAATAAGTTTAATTTAAATTGGTCTTAACTCAACTTGTTAATGCGTAGCAACCTCTTTTAAAAAAATATTAATATAATTATACTTGTTGCGTCATGGAGTATTCGCGGCGGTAGAGAAATATATAGTTTAACGTCTTAGCATTATACGAAGATCCAACACACAATCAGATAAGAAGAGAGAGAGAGAGAGAGAGAGAGAGAGAGAGAGAGAGAGAGAGAGAGAGAGAGAGAGAGAGAGAGCAACGTTCATAAGAGACACTAGAGTTTTTACGTAGAAATCCCTAAAAAAAAAGGGCGAAAACCACGTGGTCTGGCCCAGTTTGAATGAATCCACTAGTATTTGTAGTCGATTACAAATGAGGCCTTCCTTAGGACAAGGCCTTGGCTTGATGTCACAAATGTACATCATATAGAGCGCATTACATGATGGGAGTTACAATAATCAATATACATGTGTTTGTTTGGTCGGCATGACCATATTCGATAGGATAGAGGTCGGAAAGATCGTTGTCTGGTGATGGATGTCGGAAGGATCGTAGTCGGCAGAAGACAGAGGTCCGAAAGACCGTAGTTGGCAGGAGATCAGGATCAGAAAAACTGATGTCTATTGATGGAGGTCAGAATGACCATAGTAGGCAACGAAGGTTGGAAGGATCGTAGTCGGCAGGAGATCGGGGTCTGAAAGATCGTTGTCTAGTAATGGAGGTCAGAATGGCCATAGTAGGCGATGGAGGTCGAAAGGACCGTAGTCGGCAGAAGATAGGAGTCTGAAAGACCGTATTTGGCAGGAGACCGGGGTCTGGAAGACCATTGTATAGTGATGGAGGTTAGAATGACCATAGTGGGCAACGGAGGTAGGAAGGACCGTAGTCGGCAAGAGACTGGGGTCAGGAAGACCGTAGTTGAAGGGCAGTATTCTGGGAGAACACTGGACATCAAGTGGTGGCCTGGTGGAGCTTAGGGCCTCAAGTAGTGGTCCGGCGGAAGTCCGGGCCTCAGGTGGTGTTCTGGTGGAGCACAGGGCCTCAAGTGGTGGTTCGGCAGAAGTCCAGGCCTCAGGTGGTGGTCCGACAGAAGTTCGAGCCTCAAATGGTGTCCTAGTGGAGCACAGGGCCTCAAATGGTGGTCCAGCATAATTCTAAGCCTCAGGTGGTGGTCCAGTGAAACCACAACATCAGGCGGTGGTCCGGCGGAGATGAGGGCCTCCAGTGGTGGTCTATCGGAGCAACAACGTCAGGTGGTGGTTCGGCGGAGGTGAGGGCCTCAATTGGTGGTTTGGCGGAGCAATGACGTCAAGCGGTGGTCCAGCGGAGGTGAGGCCTTAAGTGGTGGTCCGGCGGAGCTCATGGCCTCAGGTGGTGGTCCGGTGGAGCAACGACGTCAAACGGTGGTTCGTCGGGGGTGAGGGCCTCAAGTGGTGGTCTAGCGGAGCAACGACATCAGGCAGTGGTCCGGCGGTGGTGAGGACCTCAAGTGGTGGTCCGATGGAAGTCCGGCGGTGGTCGTGGAGGAGCTTCTTGCTTCTCTCCCTTATCTTCTTGCTTTGGTTCTCCTTTAAATAGAAATGAGGGGTCTATTTATAGATTTCTGGAGTGACATGGCCTGTAAATAGGTGATAGATCAAGGGTAAATGGGGAGTGGTTGGATGGAGGGCCGATATTGAATCCCTTGATTGTGTATCGTTTGTCAGACATTTGAAGGTCTTAATGATGTCGGAATTCAACGATCTTAGGGTCCTTGGATTCGTCTCGTTGAGCCGCTCGATTCGACTATAAGCACGTTATGTTTGGAAACCGTTTGGTAATCCAAATTGTGGTTTGAACCTTCCAACAATGCTTCTAACCCTTGATTTTGACCCGTTTGGGCTCGGCAGTGGCGGAACCACTTGGTTCCTAGGGGAGGCAATTGCCCCCCCTCAAAAAAAAATTTTTTTTTTATAAGAGTAAAAAAAAAATTATAAGAGAGTAAAAAGAAAATTTTGACCCTCCTAAATTTTTTTTGCCCCCCCCCCCCCTAAAAAACTCTTTTGTTCTAACTTGCTCTAAAATATCTATATATTTCTTCATATTTAGTTCTAATATTCTCTTTCTTGCTTTTCATGACAGTTTAATTACAATTTTATTTTCTTTATTTTTCTTATTTAAATTTTTTTTAAAAAAATTTCGTCACAAATAGACATATAATATTATTTTTTAATATTTAATTATTTTTATGTTGTATTTGCCCTCCCTCAAAATTGAACCTGGTTCCGCCCTGGGGCTTGGATTGGGATGTATTTGGTGTCGTTGGATCTGTTTTCTTGAGACGTTCAGTTTGACTATAAGTTTGCTACAATCGGAGTTTAGATGGTCACAATTTTAATTTCAGAAGTTTCCAACTTGCTTTTATATCGAGGTTCGTGCTAGATCAAGATAATTTTTTGACAACGTATCAGTTGCCTCCCTATTTTTGGACGTCGAAGCTACAAAAGTTCAAAAATATGCATCGTAGCCTTTGGAGAATTTTTGTGCGATTTGAAATTTGAAAAAAAAAAACCAATCTTTGGCGTAGAAGTCCCGAACGACTTTACAAGTGTCAAAATTGAGTCTGGAACGTTGCAAAATAGTTTCGGGGACCCAAATAAACATCCAATTTGGCCTTTTCGGGGCCGAAATTTTGCCCGAAAATGAGTTTGGACGGACATGCCGTCGCCGGCCGCCCGCGCAGCCGACGCACACCGTTTCCGCGCGATCAGATCCTCCCGCTCGGCCCGCGCTCGACTCAACTCGTTTACACCCTTATTAGAAAGCTTCTTTAAAAGCGAAAAGAAAGCCATCCCAAATAAGTCTTAGGTTTCGTTTGGAATAACTTTTTTGTTTCTGTTTGAAGCAGTTTTTCAGCAAAAAAATTTTTTGTTTAAGAAAATTTTATACGATAAATCTACTTTAAAAAGCAAAATAAAAAGCCATCCCAAATGAAGCTTGAGGAATCCAATGAATTCTGCTTTGTACCCTATTGACTTTAATTGGAGAATAATTCAGCCTCAGCTCGGCGTCAAACCAAATGATGCATGATTATCTTCTATGCCCTTAACTGGACAAAAAATCCAAATTGTAATTTGAAATGGTAAATTATAAAACATTTAATCTTCTTTTTCCCATATGAGACATAGAAAGCGATTTTTCAAAAGCTTTCAAACAGTTTTATAGTTTTGCCCCCCTGTCTAATCCTCGGACTAAGAACAAAAATATATGATAAGTAACAATCAAATTAGCTAATAATAATGAATAAAATGTTTGTCAAACAACTTGAAAAAATAATGTCAGATATTTCGAAGAAGTTTCTAACCATTTTCTTACTAATGATTAGGAGTGTCAATATTGGACCCGACCTGAAATCTGACCCAAAAGTTTTGTGTTCGGGTTGACCTGAACCTGAAGCGGGTCGGGTTCGGGTTAAGGTTTTCGACCCGTTTCAAAAAATGGGTCGGATTCGGGTTGACTTGAGAACTCGAAAATAACCTAGAATGACCCAGCTACCCGGTCTGCCCGCTGCCGAGTGCCACGTGTGAGTATGTGACTCGTTTGCCCAGTGTGGCAGTGCCCGGCTGCCCGTGAGGGCACAATCCAGCCACTGCCCGCGAGGCTGCGATCCAACTGCCCAGTTCGGCAGTGCAAGTGCGGAGTGCCCAGTCCGGTCGAGTCCGTCGCGCGTCCCATGGTCTTCCCAGCCATTGGCGCAGTCCCGCGGACCCGCATTTGAGTCTGCCACGTGTTGATGGAGGTCAAAATGACTATAGTAGGCGAGGGAGGTTGGAAGGACCGTAGTCGGTAGGTGACCGGGGTCTGAAAGACCATTGTCTAGTGATGGAGGTCGGAATGACCATAGTAGCGATAAAGGTCGGAAGGACCGTAGTTGGCTGTTGACCTCATTTTTGTATGAGGTCACTTAGACTACTCTTGATCCTTAAGTTAATTCCCAAATCATTTCAAAACTCTAGGATCTTTCTAGAACCTTGACCTTAGGATCTATTCTAGGTCCTAGGATCCTTCTAGACTTTAGACCTTAGGATCTATTCTAGATCCCAGGACCCTTCTAAAAGTCAGACTTTGGGATCTATTTAGATCACAAGTCAATCCAGACTTTTATTTGATCAAATGCAGAACCCAATTTAAAATCCAGAATTTCATATCAAAATTCAAGGTCCAAGGGTTTTGTCCTAAAGGCCTTTTCTGTTGAATTTTCAAACACTTTGAAACCTAGTTAAATGACCTCCGATTCAGAGTCTGTCAGTTGCATACTGATGGGACATGTCTCTGGAGGTAACCCTCCAAATTTGAGCCCATTCTGAGGTCTCTAACCCCAGAAACTTAATCAAAATCCATAGGCTGCAAAACCTTTAAATATTTACAGCCTATGCCACTGGACCTGTCACTTTGAAGATTCTGACCTTAGAGCCTTCACCAAAGCCTCTAGTCACTTCCAGACCTTTAATCTTGATATGTTGAACATTAAACTGCATTTTTCTAGACCTAGTTTGACCCCTAGTTGACCATGGGTCAAAATAACCAAAATACCCCTATGGGGCTCAAACATTGATTTCAAATCAAACGAACTCCAAACTGAGTGCAATCACTTGCAACTAATTTCAAATGTCATTTCAAACCTGTTGGACCAATTCCCAACCCCTGGGTCAACCTGGTTGACCAAGTCAACAGGTTTGACCCAATAGGCCCTTTTAGGGTTCAAACGGGTGTTTTGAACCAAATGACTTCCTTAGGATTTGGAATCACACCCAATAGACTCTAAATGTCATTTTGAATTCGTTGAACCCATTCCCAGGCCTTTGGATCAACTTGGTTGACTAAATCAACCTAATTGACCCAAATGACCCTTTAAAGGCCAAAATAGGTATTTTTGATCAAATTGACTTTCCAAACTTTGGAACCACTTTTAATAGACTCAAAATATTATAACAATTTGATTGAAACTGAACCCACCCTTTGGGTCAACCTGGTTGACCCAGTCAACATAGATTGACCCAATGAATCATTAAGAGTTCAAATGAGTCGTTTCGAACCATTTAACCAAACCAATGTCTTCAAACTCTTAAACGCATTCCACTTAATGTCTCAAACATTTCTAAACCTATTTTGAGTCAAGCCCAAGTCAAGTTGACCAAGTCAACTTAATAGATTTGGTCAAATTCACTTCAAACTCCCATACCAAACTCAAGTTTCAATCCTTTCACTTGGCCTTTATTTTGATTCAATCTAACCAACTCTTGAGTCCACCTAGGTGCCACCTCACTCATGTTTGACTGATTGACCAGTCAAACGGTCAACATAAGGTTTTAGGAGGAGTAAGGGTGCTTAAATAAATTCTTTGAGTTAATCCACTTAATCCAAAACCAATCCAGCAGATTAGTTAAGGTCTAGAAGCTTCCTAAGACTAATCTTAGCCATTGGATCTAAATCCAAAGGCCCATATTACCACACATGTCCAAATAAAAGACAAAACTCGCTTTCCACCTAGGATGTCCTTGGGTCGTCCTTGCTCTCTGCTCCCACCAACTCCCATGCCACGTGGAAGTCATCCAAGGGCTAATACAGTCGATCCTAGCCGTTCATTCTACCTGGAATCATTTTGAATAGGAAAAACCCTAAAAAACACTCTCATTCGAATCCCTACCCTCTCTCACCCATCCAGAGCTCCTCAAACCAAACTCTCTGTTCGTTTGAGCTCTACTGAACCTCCTCAGCATTTCCCCACCTGAATCCCGCCGGTCAAAGTCTTTCTCCGGTGAGTTCCCGGCGAACTTAGCCCAAATCAGTCCAAGGCGTTTTTCCGGTCAATCCAGGCGATTTCGGAGCTCGGAGTCAACTAGGGATCTACACTTGGACAATCCACAAGCTCAACCATCCTTTAAACGGTTCAAACCGTCCATTGAATCGCTGTAAAACTCTAACCCTAGTTCAAACACCTAGATTTAAATAGCTTTTTATATAGAGAGTCTTAAGCATTTTAACTAATTCCCCATTGATTATGTTCATCTTATCTATCTCTATTTAAAATTTTATAAGCATTGAATGCCTAGATCGAGCGAACGAGCCATTTCTTTGTTTAGGGCTCTGGTTCGTAACGTGCATGTGTTGCACGTTTTCTGGACCGTTGATCGCGTGATCAACGGTCCCGATCAAGCCTTTCCGCGGCTTAGATCAACCGGCCGCGCGATCTGGCATTTTTTTTCCTCGTCTGGCGTGATCTCGACCGTCCATCTAAGACCACGGGATCTGCCCACCGCCGTTGATCTCACTTAAAAGAGATCAAACGGCGGGATTTGATCCCCGCCGTCGGATCAAACAGGCAGAGGATCCAACGGCAGACATCCGCGGCTGACGTGGATAAGTCGAAACCGCGTGGCAATGATTGCCGCCGCCACGCGTTTTCGTCCCCGCCAGTAAGAAGCCGCCGCGTGTCCCGCCGGCGCCGCTTTTTCTTTTATAAATAAAATAAATCATTTTAATTACATTTTAATTAACAGAACTTCAAAAAATCATAATAAATAAAATATAAAACCAAAAAATACATATAATATATCAATCTGTTTGTATTTATGTCTACTTTATTTTAAAAATAAAATAAAATTATATTTATTCTTATTTAATAAAATATTTCAAAAATATAGCAGAACATATTTTATTTTTAATTAAATGTACAAAAATTATTTTAAATCAAAATTTGGTGTGAATATTACTGAGCATATTCCTGACTTCCAGTAATTTTTATATAGTTTTTGGAGTTATGTTTGGGCAGTTATTAATTTTCTAATCAACATGTATTTAGTAGTTTAAATAACTCTTGATTAATTAATAATTTAATAATCTTTTAATAATTATTTTATAAGATTATTTTCATAATTGAAAAATTTCAGAAATAATTAAGTTTTAATTACATTTAATTTAAGAATTATTTTGGAATTTGAAATTATTGAAAATATTTAAATTAACTTCAAAAATTTATTTAAAGTTTAATTTAAATTAAACTATATATATATATATATATATATATATATATATATATATATATATATATATATATATATATATATATATATATATATATATATATTTTTAATCTATTTTGAAATACTTTTTTTTAATGATTTGAGGGTTTCCTTTGAAATCTTAAATATAGATTGGAAAGATGAATGTAATTCTTTGGGGAATGATTAGTGAATGATTGTGTTCTAATCATTCACTAATCCAAATATCACCACATTAATTAATATTGAACTTTGCATGCTTAGGATGCACACACCACCTAGTCTAGGTTCTCCTAGATTTAAGGACTTGAGTGTGATGCTTATGTGTTTAATTCATGCTTGTTCAAGGGTTAGAGGAGATTTGATTTGAACCTAATCAACCTAGTTACACAATTAAGGATAAAAATTAAGGACTTTGATTAGAGAACTTAGAAATTTCATTGTGATTAGGATACACCTCATTTGAACTTGAAATTTGAAACATTTGAACTTAGTGACATTCTCAGCCTTAGGGAATTTTCTTACTGATTTTTGAATTTATTAAGCCTCTTAATTAACTTAATTAAGTTTAAACCCTTAATTGAGCCTTAAAACCTTCCGAAAAATGTAATAAATCCATTTTAAATCCAAAAATTATGTTTAACCCCTCTAATTGACCAGTTTTAAACCCTTAACCAATGAAAATTAAAATCCCTTTAATTTGACAGCAAACTAAACCTTAATTTAATTTTAAGTGAAATTGAATATTTAATTAATATAATTAATTAAAAAAAATATTAAAAATTCCAAAAATGTCCCAAACACTTGGGAATCTCTCCTTAGGTCATTCCTGACCTTTGGAGCTGATTTCAAGGAGTTGGGAACTCATTTGGAGCAAAATTACAAAAAGAGCCCTCTAATTAAGTAATTTCAAGAAATTCATTAAATACCCAAACTTCAAACCTTCATAATTAATTCCAGAAAAATCCAAATCACCCAAACTCACTTGCATTCAACTCCTAATAAGGTCTAATATTTATCAAAATATTAAATTCCAGAAATCTGTAATATTTCAAAAAGTCAACAAATCGGTCAACCACAGTTCAAAACTAGTTCAAAACTTCAAACCTTTGTAATAAAATGTAGAAAAATCCGATTTCAACGTACTTACCTCCTAACTGATCGTAGTAAGGTCTAGTATTTTAATAAAATACAAACTTTCCAGAATTTGAGCTTAATCAAAAATTCAATTTTCAACCCTTAATTAAATGATTAAAATATTAAAAAATTCATAAAATTCAAAATTACTTTGAAACTTCAGAAAATGTTAACTTAATGTTTAAAACATTCAACAAACCTTTTAAAACACAACAACCATCCTAAAGATGAAGTTTATTGGCTGGAATACTCCGGGCTGCGGGGCTAAGTGTCCTAAGGAGGCTGGTTCCTCGAGCCTGGTGGCACAACGCCACGAATGGATTCCAAGGGGTGTTAAACCTTAAAAAAATAGATTAATAATTAATTATCTAACCTTTTAAAACTTCTAATTTAACTACATTAATTTGGTTTATCGGCTGGACTACTCCGGGCTGCGGGGCTACGTGTCCTAAGGAGGCTGGTTCCTCGAGCCTGGTGGCACAATGCCACGAATCAATTAATGGCATACTTAAATTAATCTAACTTTAAAAATCAGCAATTAAACATTTCTAATAAAAATTCATTAATTCTTAAGCCTTAATCAATCTAAAATACTTAATTATACCGGGTACCACTGGGTAACCCAGGCCTACGAGGCTATTAACTTAGCCCCAAGGAAGGTGAAATAAACTTCACGGCCTCGGTGTGAAACAAAGGTGATATCCAATAAATAATTAAATAAATCTTAAAATTAATCTTAAGCCATTAATATTTGAATTCAAACTTAAATCCCTTAAACCTTCCAACCAATCAAATTTTAGACAACTTTAACTAATAATCCTAATTAGGATACATCAAAACCACACGACCTACCTCACACACTTTAGATGGTTTGTTAGGATCACCGACTCTAGTTCTAGGATAGGCCGGTGTTTTACTTTCTGCAGTTGTGTGCCGAGTTTTCGAGTTTTTATTGCATGCTGTTTGCTAGTGTAGAATTGATGTGTTTATTTATTTCCTGCATTCTGTGATTGATTGTACGATAGATTTACCCCTAGGTTAGGAGCGAATTATACTTGTGCAATCTTATGCAGGTGGCCATGCTCGTATAAGGAGCTAAAATTAAAGGGGGCAGTTAATAAAAATATATACTCTTTGCACAGGTACCTGCCGCGCTTAAGACCCCCTTTAAATAAAAAGAGCATGGCCAAGTGTGGCTAAAAAAAATGCATTTTAAATTTTCATATTATAACTGCTTGGGAATATATACAACTGTTGATTATTAGGATAACCTTGCAGGATCGAGTCTAGATTTTCTTATTTCTCTTAATGTAAATTTAATTCAGTTAAGGTTGTATTTATTTAAAATGGTTTGAGATTGGGATATAAATATCCAATTTGAATTCCAAAGAGGTGAAGACATCCCTAAAGGGGAGAGTCTTCTTCCATTTGGAATTCAAATTAGGATACTTTGTAAATATCCAAAGGGGAAAGATAACACCTCGATCAAGAGGGAGTTTCTTTCCATTTGGATATCCTGAACCGACGAATCAAGATGTTCGTGAAAAGATGAAGGATTGGACAATGAGAAGAATCCCAAATCTCAAAACCATTTGATTTAGGATTAGAAATCCGGGTTGTAGTCAGTGGTGCCCGGCCACTTTAATTTATTGTAATTTTTGAGATGTAATAATTAGTGGCACTTGCCATATGGACATTCAATTTGATATATTTAATTGATTTATTTAATTGATTTCGCATTAGAACTCCTGCTTTTCTAGTCTTTTTACTTGTATGTCGTGTTTGATTTAGCCTAGAATTCGAATTTAGGCTCTTAGGGGTCTGTCAAAAAAATTCTTCTACTTTAATTAAATAAAATTTTTAAGATAAGATAGAAACTCTAAACGGTCCTAAGAAGTAAGCTCGGACTCGCCGAGGGTTTTTCATGCATACATATTGTACTTTCTCAACCTTGTTAGGCATCTCCCCGCCTGCGGGTTCTGGCAGACCACCTGGCCTATGAGGGTGCCGATCTGTCAAGGGGATGTTATGCAATCTCTAGGGAAAAACCTATTTTCTAAGCCAAAATTTTTAAACTGCTACATACAAATTCTGCATTCAATCGAGTCAATTAGCATGCATCGCATTAGCAACAAATTTAAAAGAGTCTAATCTTTAATTGCATTACTTAGACATCGAATACCCAACATGAGTCTAAGGGGCCAATTAGGATCCGCTCTAGATGTCGGCCCCGTTCTCAAAAACATATCTTAAATAACGTCCCTACCACTCAACATTAAAAGACCGGACTCATAATTTTAAATCGTTTAGGTGGTTTAGCTGGCTCCCCAATCCAGGCCGGGATAAGACCAGAATTGCATTGCACTAGCTAGGTTCGGGGTGCTAACTTTTAGTGCCCAATTTAGACTTAGGTTCTGAGGCTGGCTCGGGCCATAAGACCTCAATTTTCGGGAATCGAATCCCAAATTTCTAATAAAATTGATCACTTAAACATTAAATCATTTTCAATCAAATTCAAGCCCAACATTTAGGATAGGTTGGAGTGTTTTCTGAATTATTTCAGAATCTTAAAAACATTCCCTACTCCTCTTCCTTTGACCCCGAAAATAAGTCTTCAATCTTGAACCAATCCCATTTGAAATTCCTACCATTTCCTCCTTTGATATCAATCCTTGAAATTCTTAAATAAAATTTATACCGCTATTTTAATCGAGAGTTTTCGTAGGAAATTCCGATTTTCTACGATGTAATTAACTACGAGGGCTTGCGCTCGTAGGAGATTTAGAAACCCGGATTTAATTTTCAAAAATCAAAAAAATATTTCAAAATCTTTAATTAATTATTTTTGGGAAAAAAATTCAAATTTCAATGATCGTTAACTCTATTTTCAAAAGACCAATAGCGATTGATAACTTCTTTCCTTGGAGAGATATATCAATTTCTATTGTAATTTTGATTACAAAATTAACGATCCCTTATCCGAATTATTATAGTTAAATAATCGATTGAATGTCATTTTGATCTTTCGAGACCATATGTCATTTTCCCTTGAGTTTGACTACGATAATTCGGATGAATTTAAAACTTTGAAATTCGAACCCATTAGGGAACGATATGTTCGTCTTTCGAGGCGATATATTGTTCATAATAGAGTGTTCAATTTCAAAATTCCAAAATTTAACATTCCCAAAGAAAATTAATAGATTTTCAAAAACTATATATATATATACTTAAATAAAAATATTTTTTTAATCAAAACATTGGCATGAGATAGAAGTCTGAAAGACTGTATTTGGCAGGAGACCAGGGTTTGGAAGACCATTGTCTAGTTATGGAGGTCATAAGAACCATAGTAGGTGACGGAGGTCGGAAGGACCGTAGTCGGTAGGAGGGGTCAAGAAGACCATTCTTGAAGGGCAGTATTCTGGGAGAACTCTGGGCATCAAGTGATGGCCTGGTGGAGCTCAGGGCCTTAAGTAGTGGTCCGGTGAAAGTCCGGGTATCAGGTGGTGTTCTGGTGGAGCACAAGGCTTCAAGTGATGGTCCGACAGAAGTTCGGGCCTCAGATGGTGGTCCGACAGAAGTCCGGGTCTCAAATGGTGTCCTGATGGAGCACAAGACCTCAAATGGTGGTCCGGCAGAAGTCCAGGCCACAAGTGGTGGTCCGGCGGAGCCACACCATCAGGCGGTGGTCCGGTGGAGGTGAGGGCCTCAAGTGGTGGTCCAGCAAAGGTGAGGGCCTCAAGTGGTGGTTTGGCGGAGCAATGACGTCAGGCGGTTGTCTGGCGGAGGTGAGGGCCTTAAGTGGTGGTCCGGTGGAGCTCAGGGCCTCAAGTGGTGGTCTGACGGAGCAACGACGTCAAACAGTGGTCCGACGGAGGTGAGGGCCTCAAGTGGTGGTCCGACTGAGCAATGATGTCAGCCGGTGGTCCAGCGGTAGTCTAGCGGCGGTGAGGGCCTTATGTGGTGGTCCGACGGAAGTTTGGCGGTGGTTGTGAATGAGCTTCTTCATTCTCTCCCTACTCTTCTTCCTTCTCCTCTTCTTGCTCCGGTCCTCCTTTCAAGAGAAATGAGGGGTCTATTTATAGATTTCTGGAGTGGCATGACCCGTAAAATAGGTGAGAGATCAAGGGTAAATGGGGAGTGGTTGGATGGACGGCCGATATTGAATCCCTTGATTATGGACTGTTTATCAGACATTTGAAGGTCTTAATGATGTTGGAATTCAGCGATCTTGGGCTCTTTGGATTCGTCTCGTTTAGCCACTCGATTCGACTATAAGCACGTTATGTTTGGAAACCATTTGGCAATACAAATTGTGGTTCGAAACTTCCAACAGCTTCTAACCCTTGATTTGGACCCATTTGGGCTCAGATTGGGATGTATTTGGTGTCGTTGGGTTCGTATTCTCGAGACGTTCAGTTTGACTATAAGTTTGCTACAATCGGAGTTTGAATAGTCACAATTTTAATTTTGGAAGTTTCCAACTTGATTTTGCCTTGAGATCCGTGCCAGATCAAGATAATTTTTTAACAACGTATCAGTTGCCCCCCCTATTTTTGGACGTCGAAGCTTCAGAAGTCAGAAAATACGCATCGTAGCCTTTGGATAATTTTTCATGCGATTTGAAATTTGGAAAAAAAAAAACCCAATATTTGGTGTAGAAGTCCCGAACGGCTTTACAAGTGTCAAAATTGAGTCTGAAACGTTAAAAAATAGTTCCGAGAACCCCAAAAATAGCCAATTTGGCCTTTTTGGGGCCGAAATTGGGCCGGAAAACGAGTTTGGACGGACATGCCGGCCGCCCGCGCCGCCGTCGCGCCATGTTTCCGAGCGACCGGGCCCGCTTGATCGGCCCGCGCTCGACTCGACTCGTTTACACCCCTATTAGAAAGCTTCTTTAAAAGCAAAAAGAAAGCCATCCCAAATAAGTCTTAGGTTTCGTTTGGAATAACTTTCTTGCTTCTTTTTGAAGCAGCTTTTCAGTACAAAATTTTTTTGTTTAAGAAAATTTTATACAATAAATCTACTTTAAAGTGTAAAATAAAAAGCAATCCCAAATGAAGCTTGAGGAATCCAATGAATTCTGCTTTGTGCCCTATTGACTTTAATTGGAGAATAATTCAGCCTCAACTCGGCGTCAAACCAAATGATGCATGGTTATCTTCTATGTCCTTAATTGGACAAAAAATCCCAATTGTGATTTGAAATGGTAAATTATCAAACATATAATCTTCTTTTTCCCATATGTGACATAGAAAGCGATTTTTCAAAAGCTTTCAAACAGTTTTATAGTTTTGCCTCTCTGTCTAATCCTCGGACTAAGAACAAAAATATATGATAAGTAACAATCAAATTAGCTAATAACAATGAAAAAAATGTTTGTCAAACAGCTTGAAAAAATAATGTCAGATATTTCGAAGAAGTTTCTAACCATTTTCTTACTAGTGATTAGGGGTTTCAATATTGGACCCGACCCGAAAACCGACCCGAACCTGAAGCGGGTCGGGTTCGGGTTAAGATTTTCGACCCGTTTCAAAAAATGGGCCGGGTTCGGGTTGACCCGGGAACCCGAAAATGACCCGACTACCTGATATGCCTGCTCTTCCAGCATCATTTTGCCCGCATGCATTGACTCGCTACCGAGTGCCACGCTTGAGTACATGACGTGTCTGCCCAGTGCGACAGTGTCCGACTGCCTGCGATGGCGCGATCCAGTCACTGCCCACGAGGCCGCGATCTAGCTGCCATGTTCGGTAGCGCTAGTGCGAAGTGCCAAGTCCGGTCGAGTCCATCGTGCATCCCGTGGTCTGCACAGCCATTGGCGCAGTCCCGGGGACCCGCATCTCGCGGTCGAGTCAGCTGTGCTGCCGAACGTTGAAGCATGACCCGGCGTGCCGCTGTTGAATCCAAAGTGGGTCGGGTCGGGTTCGGGTCCGCAAAACCGACCCGTATACAACAACGGGTCTGGTTCGGGTTGACCCGAATAATTGCAAAATCCTATGTGCCGTTCAAGCTTCATAGGCCTAGGTTCAAATTTGATTCAAATGTTTTCAAATTAAAGATCGATTTAAGTTAGAATTTATACCTTTTTTTTTGTTGATATGGCTTTAATAAACAATTCACAAATAAAAAAAAATTAAATATGATTTGAAATAAATTATCAGACATATTTCTTCAAAAAAAAAAAAAACAATCAAAGAGAATATAATTCTATAATTCCAAATATTAAGGACATATAAAGTCAAAATTTTCTTTTAATATTCTTATTAATAATAGAAAAATATTAATACATTTAAATTAAACTAAAATATTGATAGCGTACATTTATGGCGCCATATTTTATTAATCAGACACTGCCCTAGAAAAAAAAATTATGTTATATTTTATTATATTATTAAAAAAAAAAAATGATTGCCCAAAACTTGCCGCTCGTTTGTATGTAGTCCGCATACCGAATAATTCAAGCAATGGGCATCGACATCGCCGTCAACCGTGACGTGCCTCACATGCCTCCCGGCTATTAACAATTCAGGCATTCTTTTTTTTTACATCAAGTGGCCGTTTGAATTGCAAGAAAATATATAATATTGTCACGTCCTGGAGTATTTACAGCGATAGAGAAATATAAAGTTTTACGTCTTAGCATTGTACAAAAATCCGGCACACACTCAGATAAAAGAGAGGGTGTGTAACATTTATAAGACATCAAGATTTTTACGTGGAAAACCCTTGAAAAGGGGGAAAAACCACGGGGCCCATCCCAGTTTGAATGAATCCACTAGTATTGCAGTTGATTACAAAGGAGGATCTTCTTTGGAGGAAGGTCTTAGCTTGATATACATCATATAGAGTACATTACATAGTAGGAATACAAATATTCACTGTTGATGTGTTTGTTTGGTCTGAAGGATTGTAGTCGATGTACGGCGTAAGTCGGAAGGACCGTAGTCGGCGGGTGACGGAGGTCGGAAGGACCGTAGTTGGCGGGCGACGTAAGTCTGAAGGACCGTAGTCGGCGGGGCGACAGAGGTCAAAAGAACTGTAGTCGGTAGACGACGCAAGTCTGAAGGACCGTAGTCGGCGGGCGACAGAGGTCGGAAGGACTGTTGTCAATGGGCGAGTAAGTTTGAAGGAACATAGTCGGTGAGCGACGGGGGCCGGAAGAACCGTTGTCTGACGACGGAGGTTAGAAAGACGGCGTCTAGTAGAAGATCATCAATGGACAGAAACCCAACATCAGGTAGATGTCTGGTGAAAGTCCGATAATTGGCATAAGTCCAGCGTCAGGTAGAAATTTGGAGACGAGCGGAGGTCTGGCGTCGGGTAGAAGTCTGACGCCAGTTGGAGGCCGAGGATAATTCTAACTTTAGATAGTATTCAGGCATAACTCTGTCGTCACTTGGAGGTCGGACGGAATTCCGGTATCAATTGGAGGTCGGGCGAAATTCTAGCGTCACTTCAACAAAATTCCGGCGGCGGTGGTCGAGGAGGAGTTCTTCCCTCCTATCATTCTTCTCTTCTCCTTCTTCTCTTGCTTCGGCTCTCATCACAAGAGAAATGAGATGTCTATTTATAGATTTCTGAAGTGGCATGACCTATAAATAGGCAGAAGATTAAGGGCAATTAGGGAGTGGTTTGGATGGACGGTCGATATTGAATCCCTTGATCATTGACCATTCGTCAGACATTTGAAGGTCTTAATGATGTCAAAATTTGGCTATCTTAGGTTCGTTGGATTCGTCTCGTCAAGCCGCTCGATTCGACTATAAGTACGTCAAGTTTGGAAACCGTTTGGTTACTCAAATTGTTGTTTGAATCTTCCAACAACGCTTATGGCCTTTGATTCAGACCCATTTGGGCTCGGATTGAGTCGAATTTGGTGTCGTTGAGTTTGTATTTCCGAGACGATCATTTCAACTATAAGTTTGCTGAAATCGGAGTTCAGATGATCTCAAAATTAATTTTTGAAGTCTCCAACTTGATATTTGCCTCGAGATTCGTGCTCGATCAAGATAATTTTTTGAGGATATATCAAATATATTTAATATTATTTGAATTAATATAAAATAAATTAAATATTTTATTTGAAATAAATAAATATAAATTTATAAAATGATGATTTATTAATGAACATTGAAGATAATCTACATTGTGCTTGAAATTTAATATAATACAATAATATTTTAATATAACAAAATATCATAATATAAAACTTATTAAAATAAAATTTAAAATTTTTATAGTAAATTAATATTATATATTAATTAATATTCTGAATTACATTAAAAATAACATTGAAGTGACATAATTTTTTTCTTATTAATTATCAAACATCGGATTGTTTAATGACTAATTAAGACAACCCAAACGCTAAAACACTTTGCTCTTTTTGGCCATATTGTGTGTCGTTAACGGCGTTGAGGCCTACAAAGCAGCATAGCTGCTGACTGCTGAGTATCAATGATTGACTCTGTAAATTACATTGGATTTAGGCGTTGAGCTTAGTTTTCGGGATGGAGAAGGAGATAGCTGCGGTGGGAGAACATCGCGTGAATGTTGATGATGGGGTTGAAGCTGGCCGTGATGGCCGCGGCGACGGCGGTGGCGCCGGTGAAGGCGGTGATGGAGAAGATGACGGCAATAACGGGGTTAAGAAGGTCGATGGGGAGGTTGTTAAGGAAGCCGAGGGAGAAGTGACTGAGAAGGCGACGGAGACTGAAGCCGGCAGGACAAAGAGGGTTGCTTCGTTGGATGCCTTTAGAGGTCTCACAATTGTTGTAGGTTTCTGCTGCTGCTTTCCTTTTTTTTTTCTATTAAGATATTTTGATACATTTTAGGAAATTAATTAGGTGAGCATATTCTTAATTTTGATGGATAATATTTTTATTTCTATGATTTTGATTTATCAGACAATTTCAAAGATAATGAAGATATATATATATATATATATATATATATATATATATATATATATATATATATATATATATATATATATATATATATATATATAAACTTTTCAAGATCTTTATGATAAAAATTAGGTGATTTAATTTATTTCTTGTATATTATATTAAAATTCAAAGATAAAATGATAAAATATTTAAAAATGCTTGAAATTAGAAAGAAAAGAAATAAAAAATTTTAAAATTTAATTTTTTAATATTATCTATTTTTAAGTATGTCTTTTTAAATATATTTTATTATTAAGATTTTTATTCTAATACAAAATATATTGAAAAATATTTTTCTTAAATAAAAAATGCTTTAGTATGATTGATTTTTAGTTAGTTTTTTTTTTTTCTGATTTTTGTATTGTTTAATTTGCTTTTGAATTGATTGAGACCTAAAATTTTAAATTTATTACAATAAATTGAGCGGACTAATTTAGGGTCTATTTGAGGGGGATTATTACGTGCAGAATTTTGACTCTAGACTTTGCTTTTCATTCGGAGTCCAATCACATAAAGACATGTGTATATTCTCTCTCTTGTACACACTATTTGTACAAAGAGAAAAAAATACGCGCGTCTTCACATAATTGGAGTCCGAATGACAATTTGATAATCATTTTCAATATAATAATTTTTCTTATTTGAGATTATTTTTTTTCTACTTTACTTTTTCAAACTATAATTATAGTTCTAATTCTCTACTATTTTTTCATTATTTTTTAAAAATTTATATGCTAAAAATTTGTTTTTTTATAATAGGTTTCAAAAATTTATTTTCTTCGTAACAATTTGATAATCATTTTCAATGAATATTTAAAAAAAAATTCCTTCTCCAAGAATATGACTTATCTTTAATTTGAGATATTTTTTTTTGCGGTTGAAAAAAAAAATTTAGCATAATAATTTTTTAAAAGCAGTAAAAAAAAAGATCAAATGATACATTAATGGAGCGAAAATAGAGTAATATTCTTAACTACTATGCGCCTATCTTTTCATGTAATGCTTAGAGATGATAGATAATACATTTAAAAGGATTAGATAATTGAAGGAGTTAGAGATTTTAAAAAATCTTGAGAACAATAGCATAAAAAATGCAATAAATTTTGAATTTGCGATTAAATTTGGTAAAAAAATATTTCTTTTTCTATCTTTCCGATTTGTTAAAGAAGAATATGAAAGCAATGAGATTTAAATCAGATTAAATGTGAACAATTCAGTCCATGCATTTCAGTTTACAAATCATCATATTTTAAATATGTAATTTTGCTTAAAATTTTGCAGGTAATGATATTGGTGGATGATTCTGGAGGATCATATGAGCGAATTGATCACTCTCCATGGAATGGATGCACACTTGCGGATTTCGTCATGCCCTTCTTTCTCTTCATTGTTGGTGTGTCAATCGCTCTTGCTTTTAAGGTTTGCAAATGCTCGCTTTTCTTTGAATTGCAAAATCCATCTGAAACTGTTGAAGCTTATAGCTTTTGTTTTTTGAATGGTTGGCAGAGGATTTCTAGGGTTCCTGATGCAATCAGAAAGATTGTCGTCAGAACAATCAAACTCCTCTTTTGGGGAATTCTACTTCAAGGTAAGGGATGTAAATATGCAATCGGAAGACCTAGTTCACCTTTCTTTGATGCTAGGGGAAAATATTGATTAATCGGTGCATTTGCTGCAATTGAAGGTGGCTACTCGCATGCCCCTGATGATCTCTCCTACGGAGTTGACATGAAAAAGATTCGCTGGTGTGGTATCCTCCAGGTTCTTCCTTTTGCTCCCATTCCTCATATTTTCCCCATTTGTGATGGATGGGTTCTTCTCGAAGTTTGATCTTTGGATGCCTCTTACAATTTATTGGTTGATCAGAGAATAGCACTGGCGTACTTGGTGGTGGCTCTTGTTGAAGTCTTCACATTTAAGTCTCGCCCTAGGGAGCTTGGCTCAAATCCTTTTGCCATTTTTAGAGGATATAGATGGCAATGGTAATTAAAAACATTTTTTTGTAATTTTAAAGTTTTTACTGGTTCGATAGATTTAAAAATTTTATAGTACTCTTTTAAATCTTCTAATCTTGCAAACTCTTTTGTTATGTATTTTTTGTGAGATTCCAGAGTGTTTTCAAAGCTAAGAGGCTGCTTGGTAGTAAGTAGGATTTATGTAAAATACGATTTAGGAGTGTTAAATCCTTAAAACTATTTGGTTGTCAATATCTTTATTTAGAGTTAAACCATGAAAAACAGTTTGAATGCATGCAAGTAAGAGGATTTAGAAGATCTTTAAGTTTGACACCTCCAAATCCCTCGAATCATTCTATGATTATGATTTACTAAATCCACAATGTAGAACAAATCCAGCTGCATCCTAAATTTATGAAATCTAGGATGTAAGAAAGCCTCATAGAACTATGTACTATATTTATCTTAAATCTTGGATGAATTAATCCTGCAACCAAACAACACTTAAATATATTAACTAGTTTCTTGTCAGTTTTCTTCTCTTCCGTATTGTGAAAATAATGGGGGGAAAGGAAGGTTTTTTCATGCTGTTATCTTTATATATTAAAAAGTTTTTGTTTGCTTTATCTGAAAACCTCTATTTGTGGTGCTTATGTAATATGAAATTTGATGGGTTGATTAGGTTGGCTGGTTTCATTGCATTTTCCATCTACATGTGTACAACATTTGCGCTTTATGTTCCAGACTGGAGCTTTGTTTATAATGCAGGAGATACAGATGGTGAAAAGAGGTTTACGGTATGTTTTATGACTTGCATTTACATGTTCTGAATCTAGGAACCACGTTTATTTACTGTCATTGCGTGGAAATAGAACTACTCTATTTGATGGATCATTTCAGGTCAAATGTGGCAAGAGAGGACAATTAGGTCCTGCTTGTAATGCGGTTGGCTATGTTGATAGAGAAGTCTGGGGTATAAACCATCTCTATTCAACGCCTGTATGGATACGATCAAAGGTAAATAGACCTTTTTTCATGTGCAAAAATTAAAGGCTGACTTTGCAAGGCATTATTTGCTTGCTTATTAAATGAATGTACAGGCGTGTACTTATAGTTCACCAGCCTCAGGACCTCTTCGTGCTGATGCTCCACCTTGGTGCTTTGCTCCCTTTGAGCCTGAGGGCTTGTTGAGGTAAATCTGAATGTATTCGTATATCTTAGAATGATTTATCATCCTTGTTTTTTTCATTATTTGTTCTCATCATTCAACTAGTACTTACTCAATTTGCTTCCCTTCTTTTATTTCAGTTCAATATCAGCAATCCTCTCAGCAACTATTGGTATCCATTATGGACATGTTTTGATTCATTATAAGGTAATATATCATGAAATCAAGAAATTTTCTGTTTACTAACAGAAGTGTTGGTTGTTAAATGGATGATGATCTTTCATGTGTATCATATGCGATTTTCATTCTAAAATTTGGAATTAAAAGCATGGGTGCCTATGTAATAAGTGCAAATATATACAAACTTAAATTATAATAAAGTCACATCCACTATAGTTATAATCCAAAAACTCTAAGGACACTGAAATGATGTTTTAAATAAAAGAAATATATATAATAAAATTGAAATTATGTTGACTTAATATATCAACATTTTGTTCATTAAAATTAATTCATTGCATGCTAAAATAAGTCTTGAAATTAGGATTTTTTACAACTCTAAAAAATATAGATGTGTTTGCAATTATAAAACAAATTTCAGTGAAACTTTTCAGTTAACCAACACTATGATAGGGATGCTTCTTCTTTACTCTAGAAAGTAATATTGAATGGATAGGTATATGGTTCATTGTTTATATTCTACATAGGTTCATTCCGAGAGGCTCAAGCATTGGATGCTGACGGCTATCGTTTTACTTATTTCTGGCTTATTGCTTCATTTCACAGATGGTATGAATGTTCTAGTTTTTGTCAACATATTCTGAATATTTTCTAGCTATTTTGTTTATATATAAGCATTTTATAGCTTGAAATCCTTCTATATGTTCACCTTGCAGTCATTCCTATCAATAAGCAACTGTACAGCGTCAGTTATGTTTGTTTCACAGCTGGGGCAGCTGGAATGGTTTTGTCTTTCTTCTACTTGCTGGTTTGTCAAAACCTTTCATCCTTCAACTTTTTTTTAGATTGTTTTCAACTGATTTTTACTAATCATCTCAAAAAAAGGATTTCTTTTGGGCTGATAATACACAAAAGTAATTTGATTTTATAATTTTTATATTCAGATTGATGTATATCATTTGGGAAAACCATTTCTGTTCCTTGAATATATCGGAATGAACTCAATGTTAATATTTGTATTGGGGGCTTCAGCAATACTTCCAGCATTTGTAAACGGCTGGTATTATGAGAATCCAGGCAATACACTTGTAAGATATATATATGCAATCTCTTCATTATTCATTTAAACATCTTTGCAATTAATTTCTTTGCTGTAACTCCATCTTTTCATGACTGCATTTGCAGGTTTATTGGATTCAAAAGCATATCTTCATGAAAGTCTGGCACTATAAGAGAATTGGGACTCTTTTATACGTGATATTCGGTGAGATCCTCTTCTATGCAGTTCTAGCAGCCATCTGCCATAAACTTGGCTTCTACTGGAAGTTATAATTGTTTTGCAATTACCAAATTTTTGAATTCTGTAGATTTGGATAAATATAAATTCTCATGAACACATGATTTTATGCATATTATGAAATTTCAGATTTCTTTTCAATTACATGTTGTTAAGTGTAAACTTTAGTGAATGATATTTTTATGGGAAATGATTGGATTGTTTATCATGCTTCATTCAAATACCTGTACAAGTTTGTGATTACAATTTTAAAAATCAATAACAATTTAAAAAATTCTAAAATATTTTAATTTTTGGAACACTTCTGGAATAAAAATATCAATGTGGGAAGTTTGTTATTATATGTAACTCATATTTTTTTCGCTATTTTTCGAACTCTGGTGAGGCATTGATTATTAAGCATACCATAATGATATACATCAAAGGGAATATACAAGAATGAATGGAGAAGGAAGGTTGGAATGCCAACAGATGTCTTTGTAATTGGACAACTTTTTTAATAGATTGAAATTTGAATAATACTCAGTAATGTCTAATAAATTCTAGACCTTCTTATCCCTCAGGTTTTAATCAAAACAATTAACTCGGAGATATGAAGACATTTTTGAAAGAGATAGTGATTCAATTGGGAATTCAACTTGTGTTAATTATGCACAAGTTTAAATTTATGAATAAATTTCTTGATTGTCTGATGCCCTCTCCATTTTTTCTCATGGATTTTGTGTTACAAGTAAGAATGAAAAATTTTAGGGAAGAAAGCTACAAAATTTTAATAAAAAAAAAAAAGTGCAAATGAGAAGAAAGTGGTATTTTGAATTTTATTAAATAATATCATTATCCATTGATCTCACTAATATTTTATCTTTAATTAGTGTTGGCATTTAGGGCATTCTAGTTAGAAATCCACCGAAGATTTTTACTTTCTCATAACTGAAGTCAGTAGAAACTATCTTAATTATGTTCCTTCATCTTTTCCATTTCCTTTTCATATCCTCCCTTTCAATTACTTCATAAGCATAATCCTTTTAATTTCAGTGGTAAAAATATATTCTATGTAAGTTTAATATTTTGAAATCTATTGATAATAATGCTCTAAAACATTCATATCATATTATAAAAGACAAGTTATGATGAAAATATCAAATTAATCTATCTAATATACTTCTTTTCAAACTTAAATCCAAACTCTTAAGTTTTTTTTTTTAACATTGAGCATGAAGAAACCGCAACTACATTGCTTTACACTACAGACAATAAATAGTAAGCAATGCACAAATGATAGAGAAAATTACTCACTTGTATTTCCTATGTAAAAGAGTGTATATAAAGGCTAAGAAAAGGTGTTGTACTATGTGTGTAGAAAAGTGCTTTTGCTTTACAAGTGTAAGATGGATATTCATTTGGTTGTTATAATCCTACGATGTAACTATGCTTGTGGTGCTCCATGAGCTGTGATGAGTAGTAGTTTCTATTAGCCCCCCTCAAACGCACAGTAATGGTTGAACCATAAGTTTGGTGTGAAGATGTTGAAATCTATGAGTCGGAAGAGATTTCGTGAGAATATCATCGGCTGGTCCAGGGAAGAGATTAGGAATGTGGCAAGCTTGAACCTATTCTCTGATGAGGCGATATTCGATCTCAATGTGCTTAGTGTGAGCCTGAAATATGGGATTGTTGGTGAATGCGAAGACTGAAATGTTATTGCAATGAAGAGTCTTAGGTTTTAGGATATGTATGTTGAAGTCCTGTAGAAGCCATTGTAACCAGATGATGTCTGCAGCAGCTGCAGCAAGGGTGCTATATTTGGCTTCGGTGGAGGAACGAGCCATAGTTGGTTGCTTCTTAACAGTCCATGAAATAAAGGTAGTGCCCATAAAGGAATGTTGTAGATCAATAAGTAGAGGGGTCACTTGCCTAGTCTGAATCGGAGTATGAGTCTAGTTGAAGTAGGCCATTGGTGATGGATGGTCCATATGCTATTGAGTCTTTGATGTGATGAAGTAGGTGTTTGAACAATTGAGAGTGCTCTGGTAGAGGACTGTGTATTTGTTGGCATAACTAATTTACTACATAAGCTATGTCAAGTTGAGTTATAGTAAGGTATTGAAGTGAGCCAGTGAGATGATAATAAAGTCATGGTAAAAATGAGGGTATGGAAGGCTTGGATGAGATCCGATGTTTGGTCGGTGTGGGATTAGAGTCTGAATTGCAAGAGGTGAATCCTACTTTTATTGAGCATGGATAATGCATAGGTTTCTTGGGATAGAAACAAGAAGTTCAATTGGCAGTGAATTTGAATTACAAGAAGTTCACTGAGAAGGTGGAGATGAGATTATGAATAAGTTACTGAAGGTTTGTTGGAGAGGTGCCAAGAGAAGAATATCGTCAACGTAGATGATATGGTAGATAAATAGTTCATGTGAGTTGTAGATGAATAGAGATCAGCTTTACTTTGATGAAAATTGAGAGATATTAAATGAGTAGAAACTATATGAAACCATTGTTGAGGTGCCTATTTGAGGCCGTATATAGCTCTCTTGAGAAGACATATATGGTTTCGAAATCGTGGATATTCAAAGCCTTTGGGTTGAGACATATAGATGTTCTCATGAAGAGGACCGTGAAGGAAGGCATTGAATACATCTAATTGATGTATTGACCATTATTTGTTGAGTGCAAGAGTGAGTAATACTCTAATGGATGGCATTTTGGCGATTGGACTGAAACATTTCATTATACTTTAATCCATATTCTTGGTGGTTGCCTTGAAAAATACGGTGAGCTTTGTATTATTGTATAGAGCCATGTTGATGAAGTTTGAGGCGATATGTCAAATGACTGTCAAAAGGTATAGGTGAGGATGGTTTTAGGACAAGTGTCCAAGTGCCCTTTTGCTATATAGCACAAAATTCTGTGGCCATGGCATTTTTCCACTCAGGATGCTTGAGGGCTTCAAAGAATGTTGTGGGTTTACTTGTAAGTGTTATTGAGCGGAAGAGATTTAGAAGTTGGCATGGTTTTAGGTAATTGGTTTGGAGCTTAGTGATCACATGATGGTGAGGAGGACTAACATTAGTATTTGTGGAGGGAAATTGTGATTGGTTGAATGAACTAGTGGTGGAAGGGGTTTGAAGTGTTTTGATTGTGGAATTGATGATTGATTGTGAAGGTGAGAAGAATGTAGCATTTGTGAATGAGAATATATGGTTGGAGAGGAACTTGAAGTATAGAAAGGGGGGTGAGCAAGAAAGGATTAGATGAAATAGGGGTAGAAGATTTAAGTTAAGTTGGTTAAAGAAATGGGAAGGTGGATTCACAAAATTAAACATTACAAGAGATGAAGATTTTGTTAGAGGACTAATCAAGATGGATGTTTTGAATGATTGATATAGTGGTGAAAGGATGATGTCTTTGGGATTGACCATGGAGTCGACAACTGAGATGTGATCAATAGGTGTTTTAATCTCTGTGAGAAATTGAGTCATAGATGGGTTTTCATAGAGATGTTATGGAGCTCATTTTTTTAGCTGCATAATATGTGACCTATTTGTGGCCGGAAGATGACGTTCTAATTGAGCCATATTAAACAGGTATTGAGATTGTGAACATAGGGAAGAATGGATGAGGTGAGGGGTGAATAACTACCATATTTTGGTCAATGAGGAGCCACTGGTTGTGAGCAAGATTTATAATGGTGGTGGAATCTGGGTTGGAGATTGTAGGTGGCAGTATTGGGAATGTGCCATAAAGAAAATTGGAGAATCTGTTGGCTGAGAAGGGCTTAAGAATGTAAGATTTTCATATAGATTTTGTGTAATTTGAGAGTTGTGTAGGAAATATGATTTTGATGTTAGTGATAACAAATTTTAGAGAGGAAGAAATGCGAGGTTTGGAGAAGGATGTGAACAGGGTACCATTGTTAAGCTGTGAGGTGGCAGATTGCTCCATGCTAATGATGTATATACCGTAAGGTATAACAGCTCCGATACTATGAACAAATAGTGGCTACATTGATTTGCACTGCAGGTAGTAAACAATAAGTAATACACAAATGATGGAGAAAATGACTCACTTGAATTTCTCATGTAAAAGAGTGTATATAAAGTCTAAGGCTTTATTTGAGACAACTTTCTTACTACTTTCTAATGTAAATTCTTAGTACACAAATTTATTAAATGAAAATTTTTGTACTAAAAAGTTGTATTAAAAGTAGTAAGAAAGCTGTTCCAAATAAAGCCTAAGACAAGGTGTTGTAACATGTGTGTAGAAAAGTGTTTTTGCTTTACAAGTGTAAGGTAGATATTCATTTAGTTGTGACTTCACTTTTAAGGGTGGGCAAATTTTGCTACCATTATTATTGTGACTTCATAATAAAATTAAACTCAATTGAAATTTTAAAATTTAATTATTAAAAAAAAATAGTTATATCTCTTATTTTTATGGCATATTTATGATAATTTTTATTTAATTATAAATATATTTATTTTAAATATTTTAAAAATTAAATAGTTTATAAGATAAAAATATAAATATAAATATGGTTTATAATAAAAATAAAAAAATTATAATATAAAAATTTTTAAAAATAATTTATCATGACTTAAATTGAAATATAATTTATAATAAGAATATGGAAATCCACTCTTTATGCCTAGAGCAAATTGCTTATTGAATGTTTAATAATTTCCATCTATTCCACTTAAAAAGCTTCAAATTCTACTAATTTAGGCTATGTATGAGACAACTTTCTTACTGTTTTCTAAAGTAGTTTTTTAGTACAAAAATTTTTAGTTCAAGAAATTAAATTTTTGTCCTAAAAAACAACTTTTGTAAACTTCAACAAAAACTGTCCCAAATGAAACCTTAGTCCGACATCACTAAAAAAGTAAGATATTCATATTTATAAACAGCTAAGCTAAGGATAGCACCTCTTCTTACTCTTTTTTCTTTTAGTTGTTTAAATTCTAAAATTGCCTTCATGGAAGGTAGGAAAAAAATGTGTATGTTCACCTAAGGAATAAGCATAGGAGTTTTTATAAGGAATAAAAAATTCTTTCTTTTATTAGGCAAAAGTTCTTGTCAATATTCTCATTGGGTAGAAGCTTTCATTGAGGGTGGGCAAAAACCATTAATTAATGTGGTTAATTTTATTAAAATATAAATTCTAGTGAAAGAAAAAAAATTGAGGGTGGGCAAAGTTTAAAGGTGAATGAAGTGCTCCAAATGAAGTGCATCTTAAGTGAGAGCATATAATGTCTCATTTTTCAAACTATGAAGATCAAAGTAAAGCAATGTTTTTTAAAGGTGGGTATTTCATTTTGGTTGTTATTAGATACCAATTAAGATAGCATAAAGTATTTTTCTTCTCTTCCTTTTTTTCTCGAGCAAGAAAATCACCAACAAACTCATCAACGGCACTTGCATATAGTATTAATAACCATCTTAAAATAAACATATTCATAGTGGTAAAGATAGTTTTATTCTTAAGCTTTGTATGAAGAGCCTCCCAACCTAGAAAAAAAGAATAAAATCATAAGACGTGACCTAGTTGAAATAATTCACAATGTACATGTGATTATAAAAGTCTACCCTTCCACTCAATTAAAGAAGATAAAATTACATAGTATATAAAGTTGTTTGACTGCTTATTGTTACATTAGAGAATGTTGGAGAAAGAATGAAGAGTGATGATGATAAGTAAGAGTAAATGGTTAGGTGATGGCAATTGTTGATGGTCGAATGGTGGTCATTGGGCAATATTCGAGTAATGACGATTGGGTGTGATGCATAGATGACAATGGTTCGGCAATATTGGTCAATTAATGGTGGTTAGATTATGATAGTCAAATGAAAATTGTTGTAAGTTGACTTGTTGATGGTCTTATGATGGTGTTGGGTGATAGTTGGGTAATAATGGTTGGGTGATGATGCTGAGACGATAGTGGCTGGGCGATAATGGTCAGACATTGACGGTTAGATTATAATAGTCAAGTGATGATAATTATAATTTGACTTTTTATCATTCATAATACACATATTTATAATAATTTATTCTTATGTTTTTATTTGACCTAGTGTCTCCTAAAATATTTTTTGGACCAAAATACCCATAATGAAGAATAATATGTTGTATTTATATATTGATGGGGGCGGTGGAGTAACCGAAATAATTGTGAAAATAATTTAGGGCTCTATCAATCCCTAAACAATACTTAAGTTTTCTTTGATATAAAAAATATTAAAACCTCATTTAATATACGCAACTATACGTACCAAATAAAATAATATAGTGATAGAGTATAGTATCGATCACATGAGGAAGAATATTTACTTGCAAATACTAGTATTGTTTACTTCAACTATAACAATTATTCACCTTAATTAAATTAAATTTTGGTGGAGATTCAACCACTTAATTTGAAATAAAAATAATTAAATAAAATACCATTTGGATAAATTATTTTGGATTGATGGAATATAAATACATGCAATATGTTTATTAATGATTCTCTTTTATATTGATATTATTCAGAGCATATGCATCACCAATCGCTCAGTCAAACATGAAGAGATAAATGACATATTAAACTCTTCCATCCTGAATACCACTCTAAACTCACATAGTCTGTTACCCTATGAAAATCTTAAAAGAGTAAGTAAAGTGTGTACTATTAAAACCCCCTCATGAAAATTCATCTATATAAATTTGATACATGACAAGTACTATGCATATGCTTGCATCATACCAATTCAATATACATGATTGTGTTTGTTTTCCTATTCATATGCTCCAAATTACATCTGATATTATTTACGTACACATATGAATACTATATGAATTAAATGAAGACATGATACATTGAAAACATTTTGAAACTATTGATGAAGAGAATTCATTAGTATTCCATATTTCATTCACACCAATAATCCAAAACAAAAAAAATTTAGCCAGGCATGAAGAACAAGTGAAGAAAAATTATTTTTATTAATAGCACAAAAGAAAGAAAATACAAAAGAAAAGATATCATTAGATGATTCAATAATCTCCTCTACAATTCTCCTTGAACTTACAAAATTGCTTTCACAAAAACAAGTCAAACACTTTAATGAAATATATCTGGTACTTCTCTAAATTTCCTTAGTTGTTACTAAAAAAAAAATCAGAGAAGCACTATAAAGATTGAAATTAAACATGTGACTAAATTTCTCAACTAACATTACAAACATACTATTTATAAAAAATACATAAAATGGATTATGGCGCTATGGTGCTCGAGACACTTATACTACGATGCCCATAAAATGAACTAATGCTACAGCGCTGAAGGGTTTCCTCCATTATGGTGCTTGACGATATGAACCTGTTGTTTAATAAACCAATGCATCGCTTCACTCGAAGATCGTGACATGAATAATTATAATTGTAACGCCACAATGCTACTAATGATTGAGTGTTGCGACATCCATGTTGCACTCCCTTGACTTAGCGGTGTTGGAATTTGGCGATGCGGCACTGTGTAGATAAAGAATGGGCTTCGCGGTGCTAACTCCTTCGATGCTATGGTACTGCGATAGTTGGGTGGATTTGTGACGAAAACTCTGACGCTGTGATGCTATCAAATAGAGATCGGGCTTCGCCATGTCCCTATTTGGCCCTCCGGCGGTGTTAATGATGACGCCACTGTTGTATTGTGTCCGACGCCGTAGCACGGCACGTACTTAAAATTTTTGCTCATTTTCTATACTTTCTTATATAAACACAACTAAAATGATATAATTTTATTGACAAATTAATACATAAAATATAAGATTATTTACACTTATTAAATCCTCCACAGTTTAAACTCTTTCTTGTCCTCTAGCAAATAAAAATTTATAATTATGATTAAGTGATTAATCAAAATAAAAAGTGACAATCTAAAATTACTAAAATATATAATAATACATCACTATCTAGAATTAGCAAAAATGAATCAAAACTATGCTTCTAGTTTGAAAAAATATAAATAGTTAAACTTAATCAATCATTCTTATTTTTACCTAATTTAAAATTATAGGTTTTAGATATAATCATTAACTTTTTGAATGCTAAAGTGAATAATGTAGTTTTAATAATTTGATATTGTTGTAGTTAAAATTATACTTTTAATAGTTCATCAACCCTTGCATTAGCTCTTTCTCATCTTATTTTTTATAATTTTTATATAAGATTGTATTTCAATTCATAAGTATTCATTGATATAAATTTTTGAAAGTACACATCTTTTTTTTATATATTTTTTATTTTTTTCTTTTTAAAAACTATTTGTAGTTCTTTTTTTTTTTAGAGTACTTACTTAATAATTTTGAATATCAACTTCTGCTTTAGGATTCTCATACAATCTTAATAGTTTTAATGTATGAACTTGATGAGATTACTAATTTCATCTTTAAGTTAGCTATGATTTCAAATATTAATCTATTGATATCTAAATTTTTATATTAATTAGTCATCTAATAATTTTTAAAAGTTATTTTATGAAGGTATAGCTTATAAATTCTAATTAGAATAATAGCTCAAATGGTTGAATGAATTAAGTATTAATTTTTTCAACCTATGAAGTATAAACATAGTTCTTTGAAACTAAGATATAAGATTTATTATTATCCTAATTTTCATATTTTTAATTTTTATTTTTCCAAAGATTAATTATTTGCTCAGAATATAAAAGTAATTGCAGGACAAAAACAATTTAAGTATGAAGAAGATTTGCTAATATGTATATAAATATATAAACAAATGCTACAAGCACAAACTTTCATATGAGTTATAAAGAGCGCATAAAATATGTGTTGAAAATAAAAATGACATAATATTACATTAACATGACTGATATCAACATCACACATACATGGGTTGCCTCCTAGAAGCGCTAAATTTTAACTCTTCAGTCAGATTATAAATGAAAATGTAAAATAAAATAAAATGAAAATGCAACAAATCAAATTAAAAGCATCAATCTCTCACTCTTCCCTCTTTCAAGCCTACCGCTCGGAATCGAGGTCTTTCTCATCTTCTTCCTCCTCTTTATCTCTCTCTCCAGGTTGCCAAATAAAGGGTTGGTACTCATGTACAGAAGAAAACTCATATTGCTCTGGCCTTTTAACAAATGTATTATTTCTGAACATTCCAATAAGAGCCTTATTAAAACTAGATCTGTATTAATGTTATATCTCTTGTTGATCCATTATATGAGCCATCCACATTTTCATTTCAAATTGCCAATCTCATGACTATTTACAAAACATAATCACCTTCTCCATTTTCCCACTCAAGTCAACCACCTAATCACTCAAAGATTTAGGAGTCTTAGCACTCTTCCTACTGCTACTACTCCTTCCCCCTCCAAAAGACCTAGGCTCACTAGGATCCATCTCTTCTCTATTAGATTATTTAAAACTCAGAAATTTACCCCTAGTGAGAGCAATTATAGGGAATAACTATTATTCATTTTGATCACCCCTCACACCTGCTGCTACACAAAAAACATAAACTAAAGAAGGGTGTCCTAGACCCACTGAATTGATGTTATTTAGAGCATATGCATCACCGATCTCTCAGCTAAGCATGAAGAGATAAATGACAGATTAAACCCTTTTAACATGAATACCACTCCAAATTCCCATATTATGTCACCCTATGAAAATATTAGAAGAGTAAGTAAAGCGCATGCTATTAAAATCCCCTCATGATAATTCATCTCTATAAATTTGATACATGACAAGCACTATGACTATGTTTGCATCATACCAATCCAACATATCTAGTTGTGCATGCTTTTATATTCCTAGGCTCCACATTATACCTGATATTAACTACACATATGACCACTATGTGCATTAAATGAAGACATGATATATTAAAAATAACATGAAATTATTGATAAAGAGAATTCATTAGTACTCTATATTTTATTTATACCATTAATCCAAAACTAGAAAATTTAGCAATACATGAAGAACAAGTGAAGCATATTATATTCTTTATTTGCACAAAAGAAAAAAAGTACAAAAGAAAAGATATAATTGGATAGTTCAATGATCTTCTCTACACTCCTCCTTGAGCTTACAAAATTATTTTCACAAATACAAGCCAAACACTCTAACTGAATGTATATAGTACTTTTTTGAATTCCCTTAGATGTTACTCCTAAGTAATTAAAAATCAAAGAATTTGAAGTACTATAAAGATTGAAATTAAACAAGTGACTTAACTCCTCTACTAACATTACAAATAGACTATTTATAGAAAGACACAAAAAATATAAATTATGGCGCTACAGCACTTGAGACACTTGCAACATTGAAGGGTTTCCTCCACCGTGGTTCTTGCTAGCATGGAATCGTTGTTTAATGAATTAACATGTTGCTTCACTAAAAAATCGTGGCCTAAATAATTACAACTATAGCGCAACAGTGTTGCTGACGGTTGAGTGCTGCGACGTCCATGTAACACTCCCTTGACTTACGGCATTGAAATTTGGCATCACAATGTTGTATAGATAGAGACTGGGCTTTGCGATGCTGACTTCTCTGATGCTGCGACACTGTCAAACAGAGACTGGGTGCCTCCATGTCCAATTTGGGCACTCCGACGGTGTCAAAGATGGTGCCATAGAGGTATTGTGTCTGAGGTCGTGGCGCCGTACTATACTTGAAAACATTGCTCATTTACTATATTTTCCTACACAAACACAACTAAAGTAATACGTTTTCACTACAAATTAACACATAAAAAAACATTATTTACACTTATCACATATATTCAAAATTTAATTTGAATTATCACTTTTCTTCATCTATGTGAATTATGTTTCTTTGCTTGTGTTGAAATTGCTTAAGTTAAACTTAATTAATTCTTCTAAAATACTAAGATTTGAGTATATTGTCGACAAACTATTTAAGAAACTCATATTGATGTAAAGAGAAAAGTTTCAACCTGATTCAAACTAAATCAAACCTAATTCGAATATAAATTTGAACCTGGTTCAAGTATGTGTTCAAATATGAATTCAATTAGTGAATTGTATATATTTTAATCATTTTTTAATAATATCATAATTAATTTCTCAGCATCATATGTTATTTTTTAAATTTTTGGATGCACTTAATAGCATTTTTATTTTATACAAATTAAATTCTATACTATATTAACTTATTAACTTTGTTAAACTTTTTCAAAACAAATTACAATCTATATATAATTTATTTATGACAATTTAATGTATAAATGGTGAATTTCTTATATTTGTAATATTTGTAAGAAAATATGTTTTTTTAATATTTAATATAGTGAAGCACAACCCAACTAAAAAAAATATACATAACATACATTTCTTCATGTCTGCAGAGGATGAGGCAAGCAAGTATTTATTTTTTCTCTTTTGTTTATATATGTATTATTGTGTGCTAGAACATTCACGACAGTCGAGAGATAGTGAGTTTACTGTCCTAACTTTATATGAAGATCTAATGTACACACAGACAAAAGGGAGGGGTGTAACATTTATAAGAGACAAATTTTTGCATGAAAAATCATGAAAATGGGCAAAATTACGAGGCCAGGCCAAATTGAAATGAATCAACTAATGTTTTCTATTGATTACAAATGATGCTCTTATTTGGAGAAAGGCATATGCTCAATGCAACAAATATATATAAGCCGTATAGAGTAAATGACATAATTAAAGTTGGAAGGATTCGTTGACATGAGAGCTATTCTCAAAGAACATTGATTTGTTCGTTTGGTTGACATAACCATAATCGAGTGAAGAAGGTTGAAGTGATCGTAATTGGACGATGGTGGTTAGAAGGACTATAATTGACTAATGACTGTGATCGGAGGGACCATAGTCGGGAGTCAGAGATCAGAGAGACCATAGTAAGGCCACGTTGGTTAGAAGTACTATAGTTGGTGGGCAATAAGGGTCGAATGGACCGTAGTCGGTAGTAATTGAGGTCCGAGGGAACACAGTCGAGCAATTGAGATAGTGGGGACCATTATTGGGTGAAAGAGGTTGGAGGGATCATAGTCGGCGGACGACAGAGGTTGAAGGGACCTTCGTCATGTGACGATGGTCGGAGAGATTGTAATTGAGTGATGGATGTTGGAGGAATCGTAGTCCAGGGGATTGAGGTTGTGAGATTGTAGTTGGCAGGTGATGGAGGTCAGATGAACCATTGTTGGGCAACTGAGGTCAGAGGGACCGTTGTTGGGCGACCGATGTTGGAGGAACCATTCTAGATGCATTATATCGAACATATGTTAAGAAATATTTTTAAGAAAGATAGAAGTACACCTAAAAATTAGAAAGTATTAGAAATGACATTTTTATTTAATTTAAATGAGAATTTCACTTTTAATAGAATTCAATGGAGAAATTTTTTCATATAGCTGATTGCACTTAAGTTTCCTTTGGGAATACATTCTTACTGCATTCTAAAACATTTTTAGGAAAAAATTTTTTAAACTAATTTTCTTTTAAATTAAAGAGTTACTTAAAAACACAGTAAGAAAACTATCTCAAATGAAACTAAAGACTTAGTTACTTATTATTTTTACAATAATTTGTTAATTTACAATATTTTGAATGTAATAGAAAAATAATGACCCCATATGAAATCTTAATATTGTTATTGTATTTATTTATATATTTTTAAATAAACCGCTATTGCCCATTTCCCTAAAGCTTGCGAGGAGTTAACGTCAAAAACCGCGCCTGCGCGGCAACACTCCCGTGCCCTCCGCCTCAACTTCCACCTATCCTGCTACCATCGCCCGATATCGGATCCGTCCAAATGTGCCTCACTGATTTGTGGGTCCACCTACTTTCATTCACGCCCAGGAAGTCAACAACAGCTCGCCTAGGACCAGTCCTGCCAATCACAATCCTCCATATCTTCATAACAAGAATGGATGGTCTAGATCGAGGAATTCCAGGGGCAAGCCTCTTGCCGGCTCTTGTTAATTAAACCCACGGAAGCGGCTCACGGTTGTCGCGGCGCCATAGGCAGGAGCGGAGTTAGGGTTCTAACACTCAATTTCACTCTCGATGCAAATTGGTATTTGTTAAATTATCGTGATCTCAATTTCCGTTGATTCGAAGTTTTAAGGTACCGGAATGGCGGAATCCCTAATTTCTCTTTTATTTTATTTGTTTTGTTTGGGGGGCTTGCTTCTAATTCCCTTTTCTTTCGGCATTTGTTTTGTCTAGCTTTAATGGCTTTAGAAGCTCCGTTGCTAAAGATCTCACGTTTGCCTGCTTCTGCAGCGGGATTTTTAGATGGAGAGCGCCTCAACCCTATCCGCTTCCCTAGGGTTTGATCATTCCCAGGAAGACGAGGTAGAGCCCGTGATCCAAATCCAGTCCGAGCAGCCCCATATGGACGAGCAGGACATCTCAATTTTATCCCTGGTCTCCGTCCCGATACAAGGTGGAAGCGGTGGGGAAAGTTCCCGTGTGGAGCACCCAGGTTCTGAATGTATCGATGACTTCCTCACCGGCAGCGATCAGTTGGAGCCGAGGCTTGGGATGGAGTTTGACTCTTCGGATGACGCTCGGGCCTTCTATTCGGCCTATGCCGAGCGCGTCGGCTTCCGGGTTCGCAACAGCAAGTCTTTCACCTCCAGGGTGGATGACACAGTGATCATGCGCCGGTTTGTATGCTCGAAACAAGGGCGGCCGACCAAGAAGGATCCCTTCGACCTCACCAAGAAGCGTCGCAATCGAATCTCCTCTCGTGAGGGTTGCAAGGCCATGCTTCAGGTCAATCGCCGAGAGAATGGCCAGTGGGTGGTATCCCGGTGTGTGCTTGAGCACTGCCATCCTCTTGGGATTGTTCTGAAGCAGTTTCCTTCTCTCCAGAAGAAGCTGGCTAAGAAGCCCTGGGAGCTCATTCCAAGTAGTGTTTCGGAGGCACAGCAGAATGGGCTTGGAGTTGGTGGTGGAGTGGCCCAGAGCTTGTTGGAGTATTTCAAAAGGATGCAGACTGATAATCCAGCATTCTTTTATGCTGTCCAAGTTGATCAGAATAATTGTTTGGCAAATGTGTTTTGGGCCGATGCGAGGGCTAGAATGGCTTATGGCTACTTTGGTGATGCTGTTGTTTTTGATATGACCTGTAAGAAGAATAAGCGAATGGTGCCTTTCGCTGCTTTCTCAGGAATGAATCATCACAGGCAACTTATTGTGTTTGGTTGTGCTTTCATGACTGATGAGAATGAAGCTTCATTTATCTGGCTATTTGAGACATGGCTTTCTTTGATGAGCGGACGGTATCCAGTTTCTTTTGTTACCCCGTTTAATGAGGTAATTGGATCGGCTGCTGCAATGGTTTTCCCTAACGTACAACACCGTTTTTGCCAAAGGGACATATTTCGAAAATGCAAGGAGAAACTTCCAGATGTTTATTCAGAGTATGCTTCATTCAAGAGCGAGTTTAAGAAATGCGTGAATGAATCTGAAAGCAGTGGAGAATTTGAGTTGTCTTGGAGGTTGCTCCTAGATAAATATGGGTTGGAGGGAAACATGTGGTTAAAATCCCTTTATAATGTACGCCAAAGGTGGGTTCCAGTGTATATCAGAGGTACTTTTTATGCTGAGATGCCTGGCAGCGCCTTGAAATCTGAAACAATGCACAATTTCTTCCAAAGGAACTCCATTACAACAACTACATTGCGGGATCTAGTGTCTCAGTTTGATAAAGCCATGGCAGGCCAGTGTGAGAAGGAAATACATGCCGATTTTGCTATGATTCATTCAAAGCCTATTATGAAGACTCCATCACCAATGGAGAAGCAAGCATCTGAAATATATACCAGAGTGATATTTGACTTGTTTCAAGAAGAGCTTGTTGAGGCTTCTGGTTTTTTGATGGATAAAGTCGAGGATGGATTGATTAGCAAGTTCCGTGTTACAAAAGTTGATGATACTAATAGAGCATACCTTGTCATGTATAATGCTTCTGAAAAGACCATAAATTGCAGCTGCTCTATGTATGAAACTTCTGGTATATTATGCAGACATGTGTTTAGAGTTTTGATGGTTCTTTGTGTTCTTACAATTCCATCAGAGTACATTTTGAGGAGGTGGACTAGGAATGCTAAGAGTGCTATTTTATCCTATGAAAATTGTGCACAGGTTCCAAGCAACAGCTTTAGAGCATTTAGTTTGCGATTCAATGACTTATGTCGTGATGCTATTAGGTATGCAGAAGAAGGGGTTACTTCTGCGGTGATATATAAAGTTGCTAAGGAGGCATTTCAGAATGCTTTCAATGAAGTTTTCAGTGCAAAAAAAGGCTCATTTTTCAACAAAACCAAGTAATATATATATACATATGTATATATTTAGTTTCAAAGGCATTGATTTTATTGTTTCATTTCCAACTCCGACCATGGCAATAAACAACTCAGGTAATCTGGGTGTAGCTCCTGATACTGAAAGTAGTTTTCATCTATTCCTAAATCCTGATATTTGATGCTAATATCTGAATACAACATGCACACTAAACATTTGTTCCCCTGGCAACTATGTCGAACATCTGGAGAGTTCTTTGCAAGCATACCATGCTTTTTAAGGTTTGCCTTTTAAATTTTCTTTTTTCTTCCGGATTTCCTAGATTTTTGTCTTTTATTCCTAACTTTATTTTGGTTATATTTCTCTTTTGTCTTGAGCATCTTTTAATCCTTATGTTTAATAATTTGATTTACTTTATTGAAGAGCATCTTTTAATCCATATGTTGAATAATTTGATTTTTAATTTATTGACGATCTTCGTTCAGGTCATTCCATCTCATGGTGAACTCAGAAAAAGCACCAAGATATTCTTGAATGGAATCAAATCCGCCACTATTCATTGTAAGAACCTTATTGAATCCTTTTTTTAAGGTTTTAACATTTCTTTTTGTTATTTGTTAGGGAGTGTGAATTAAAGGGGATCAAATTTTATTACTCAAAAACATGTTAGGTAAAAAAAATCTTAAAATTTTATTTCTCAAATTTTTGCCCCTCACAAAAATGAGAAATAATATTTTTATAAAATTCTATATTTTGTTATGATCATCTAATTAAATAAAATGTCCTAAGCTATTTTAACAAGACATTCATCCAATCCTTTCCACAAAATGCTGCATGAAGTGGTTAATGAAGAAAGGTGAATATTGGTTTCTGGTAATGATATTAATTATGTATATCAATACTTTTATTAAGCACTTGAGCATTACCTCATTTATTTCCACATCTAGTGATCTGAGCCGAAGGCCGTGAGTTATTGGGTCTCACGGAAGGGGCTGGAGTTAGGTTTTAGGAGAAATTATTGATTTTTTGTATTCTGTAATGAATCAACTTTGATTTGAACTTGGTATGCATTATACTTATATGAGGAGAGGTTGTTTTGATTTAAAATTGAGTTTGTAAGTTAGAAAACTTTATAATATGTGAAATTTATGCTTTTTTATTAGTTTAAAGAGAATAATGTTTCAAGGTGATTGGTGGAAGAAAGTTTGGAAAGTGTTAGTCATTAATTTGTGTAGGATTTTCAATCTATAATTTAGAAAGCAAATATGCTTTAGACTTCTGCAAATAAATTTTGCAAGTGATTTAGACTTGTATGTGAGCTATGTATTAAAAGTTCTTTTTGTATGGTGAATGTTTATACCCTATCATTCTTGATTAAATATTGACACGTTAATTGTAAATTATGAGAAGCACATGTTTGAAGTATTATGAGAAAAAGTGTATTTTAAAAATAGGACATTTTGCACTTATAAGTCATATGTTGATGCATAATGCTGTTTGCATATTCATGATGAATGATATAAATATTCTATGATGCAAAATGCAATAAGCTTAAAGAAATATCATGCCGTGAAGGATTAGTTGGCAATGTTTATAATGACCTATACATGTGAGACGACGGACTCATGAACAGTGTCCCCAACAACAACAACATCAAGCCTTTATCCCACTACGTGGGGTCGGCTACATGAATCCTTTTTCTCCATTCTATCTTATTAAAAGTCAAATTCTCGTTTAAATCTAATAAAGAAAGGTCATTCCTAATATTTTCTAACCAAGTCTTTTTAGGTCTACCCCTACCTTTCTTAACATAAGTCAAATCTAATACCTCTACTCTCCTAACCGGGTCATCGGAAGGCCGCCGTTTTATATAACCAAACCATCTAAGGCGACTCTCTCTAATCTTATCTTCTACTGGAGCTACTCCAACCTTTTCACGTTTATGCTCATTTCGTATCATATCTCTAAGGGTAAAGCCACTCATCCACCTGAGCATCCTCATCTCTGCCACACTTAACTTAGTATTATGCTTCTCTTTTAATGGCCAACATTCGGCACCATAAAGCATGCAGACCTCACTACCATCTTATAAAATTTTCCCTTAAGTTTGAGGGGTACATTTCTATCACATAACAAGCCCGATGCATTCCTCCACTTCAACCATCCAACTTGAATTCTGCTGATAATATCCCCATCTATTTCACCATCACTCTGAACAATAGATCCAAGATATCTAAAACGTGTACTCTTATTAATGACTTGATTGCCCAAAGTCACAATCCCCTCACTAGGTCTATTACTACTAAAATTACACTCCATATATTCCGTTTTAGATCTACTCAAGCGAAAACCTTTAGACTCTAAGGTTGACCTCCATAATTCAAGTTTACCTTCAACTCCCTCTCTAGTCTTATCAACAAGAAGAATATCATCAGCAAAAAGCATACACCAAGGTACATCCTCTTGCAAATGTCTAGTGAGAACATCCATGACTAAAGCAAAAAGATACGAGCTTAAGGCTGATCCTTGATGTAACCCAATCGAAATAGGAAAATACTTGGTCAATCCACCTTGTGTTTGAACACAAGT
This sequence comes from Dendrobium huoshanense, assembly GCA_016618105.1. Lineage (NCBI taxonomy): Eukaryota > Viridiplantae > Streptophyta > Magnoliopsida > Asparagales > Orchidaceae > Dendrobium > Dendrobium huoshanense. The sequence continues at coordinate 71,474,754 of CM028344.1, read as the reverse complement.
AATAGCTCCTGCATACATATCTTTAATGATTTGAATATAAGCATTATTGACTCGTTTCTTTTCAAGAACTCTCCATAGCACTTCTCTTGGAACTTTATCATATGCTTTTTCTAAATCAATAATTATTATATGTAGATCCTCCTTATTTTCTCTATATTTTTCCATCATACCTCTTAATATATGTATGGCTTCCATAGTCGACCTACCCGGCATGAATCCAAATTGATTTTGAGAAACATTAGTATCACGCCGCAATCTATGCTCCATAACTCGCTCCCATAGTTTTAAGGTATGACACATTAACTTAATACCTCTATAATTCGCACAATCTTGTGCATCACCTTTATTTTTAAAAATAGGAATTAACACACTCATTCTCCACTCATCTGACATCTTTTTAGTCTTCAAAATAGTATTAAAAAGTTTAGTAAACCATGAAATTCCTTCATCTCCTAAGCATTTCCACACTTCTATTGGAATATCATCAGGTCCAACAGCTTTTCCACCCTTCATTTTCTTTAAAGTCTCTCTAATTTCAGTTTTACTAATACGTCGATAAAAACAGAAATTTTGTTTTCATTTAGGGTGCTAAGGTCACTATAGTCAATCTTATTTTCACAAACTTCATTAAAAAGTTTAGCAAAATATCTCATCCATCTTTGTTGAATATCATCTTCTAAGAAAAGTATTTTTTGATTTTCATCTTTAATACACTTCACTTGAACTAAATCCTTACTACTCCTATCTCTTTGTTTGACTAACTTATACATATATCTTTCTCGCTCTTTAGTATTTAATCTATTATATAAATCACTAAAAGCTAATGTCTTTACATCGCATATCGCTTTCTTAGCATCCTTACGAGCCACTTTATATATTTCCCAATTATCAGAATTTTTAAAATTAAACCAATTTTTATAACAAAGTTTCTTATTTTTAATCTTTTCTTGCACATTTGGATTTCACCACCAACTACTTTTACTGTTAGGGCTTTTCCTTTTGATACTCCAAGGACATCTTTTGCAATATTCTTAATATCACTAGCCACTTTTTCCAAGTGATGAGATGCTCATTCCTTTTCTTAAATAAGGTATTAGTAATTGAAAAATCATAAGCTAAACAAAAATTCAATATGATCTTGCCACCTTCATTCGTCGTTCCAAATCCATGGCCACCATGAGTGCTTTTAAAATCATCTACCTCTCTACCAACATGTCCATTTAAATCTCCTCCAATAAAAACTCTTTCTTCAAGAGGTATCTCTTGTATTAATTCTTCTAAGTCATTCCAAAAATTTAATTTAGAACTCATATTCAAATCTACTTGAGGAGCATAAGCACTTATAATATTAACAATCTTATCATCAACAACAATCTTTAAATCTATAATTCTATCTCCAATCCTATTAATTTTTATAACATTATCCTTTAAACTCTTATCTATAATAACACCTACACCATTTCTAGTACGACTCCTACCCGAATACCAAAGTTTAAATCCTAAACTATCAATTTCCTTAGCCTTCTCTCCAACCCATTTAGTTTCCTGAATACACAAAATATTTAACTTCCTATGAATCATAATATGTATTAATTCCATTAATTTTCCTGTAAGGGAACACTCATGAACAGTGTCCCCATGAAGGAAAAATGATTCTCAACCCCTTGATATTGATTTGAGGTATAGTTTAATAGCGATAATTTCGGGTTACACTTGGTCTCTATTGAGCTTTATGATGTTAGCCAGTGGGCTCTGTGATAACCTTGATGATATATAGTGTATGTTTGATACATTTTGCTACTTTATGAAGTCCAATAAACCTAGACATTTATATATGACATATTCTAAGGCTAGGAGAGGAAATGATATAACATGAATGTTTTAAGCAAATGAATGTTATAATGTGATTAATCTAGTGTATAACTACAAGTTATGGTTTATATGATAATCAAACGCTTGATATTTTAGTTATTATTTATTTAGTACGATTACCTTACTATTATGCTGTCTATATGAAAATAATTTTGTTTCATGATGATTATATGTATGCATTAGGCTAAACTATGATCATATTTTAGTCCTATCTAGTTCATGATTACCATGTCATATTTTCTCCTTCCTTTAATATTTGAATTATGTATTAGAGCTATTTATTTTGTCAAGCTTCATAGCTTACTTGCAAGGGGCGGCATGGGCCCTCACTGATAGCAGAGCCCATAACAAAATTGGCTCATTCATAAACAACAGAAATCCCACAATCTGGCCCATATGTAACTAGCACAAAGCCCAAAACAAAATCATAACAACGTACAACAATAAAAGGATTGGGATTCAAACTCAACTCTCTCTAGCTTTAGATGAATCAACACTACCAACTAAATAACTGAGTAGTTGTTGCTTCTCTTACTATTTTATATTTATATTATAATTAAATCCAATCTTATATATACATTTATGTATTAAATTTCTATTTCTTATACTAGTGCTTAAATATTAAAGTTGAATCAAAGTAATTATAGATTTATGTCTAATAAAATTAATATATCATCAATTTTGAAAAATTATTAAAAATAAATATTAATATTTTTTAAAGATCAAAATATTACATCACTATAAACTATTAAATAGAAAAGCAAAAAAAAAAAAAAAAAAAAAAAAAATCACCGGAAGATGTTTGTTTGAAAGTAATTTGAAAATTATCAATTTGTGCCCCCACCAAGAAATATTTCTGGCTCCGCCTTTGCTTACCAGATAGCTCACAAGATTATTTTTTCAAGTGTTTTTATAGGTAGAGAGAAGTAGAAGGTCGAGCTTGAGTGAGGATCATGTTTAAATTTTATTACTCTATAATTTGTTGTTTAATCATATGATGAAAGCTTAATGTTATTTTCATGAACTTTGATATTTATTAGAAGTTCTATAGTTATTGACTGAAATATTTTGATATGCTAGCATGCAATTGAATTATATTAAACTATTGGATCTTTGTGAATAAGTGGTTTGGTTATATGGTATGCTTGATTTATAGTCATTCAAGTGATTGCATTGATCACTTATTCAACTGTGCAATGTTCTAGAATGAGTGTTAGTGATAAATTCAATCGTTTGAGTTGTGCTTGTCTGTATTATGTCTTATGTTTTATTGAAAGGGGTTTTCGTGTGATGTGATAGAAAGTTGGGTGTGATACAAAATAATGACCGAACTTGTTTTTGACCCAGAAGTTGAAGCTTATGGTGAGGGCTGACCATGTGGCATTTCTACTATAATATTTTGTTGACTATTTGATGTATAATTTAAATTAATACTCTCATGAATCTTAACAATCTTCTAGTTGTACCAGGTTTCTCCACATCAATCATTACTTATTCTCAATAATTTTCAAGACAATCGTTTTGTATCTAATTCAGCCCAATTTTGTTGTAGAAAAAAAGATATTTTATTATTCATCATTGATGTAATATAAGTGTCTAGATATAGACAAATGTTGTATTGGTACTTCAATATATGCTGTAGTTCTATTTATATGTAAATATTATTTTAGTTCTTTACGTCTTGCTTTACTTCTTCCGTATAGAGCTTTTATTTTGTGTAACTTTAAATTTACATAAATATTCTGGCGTGTGTGACTATGACTGCACCACAAAGATTTCTTCTTCTCCTCTTCTATTATGACTCCATCCTTTGGTTTTCTTTTCCTAGTTGACGGTGAGTGCATGAATGGACATCCTAAGGTGGGCTGTTCAAAGGGCTGCTGGGAGCAGGCTGGGGCTATTCAAGTGCTGCTAGAGTGCAAGGACATGGATAATGTAAGTACGTGTTGTGAGTGCTAGTCTTTTTGTTATCTACTATGTGGTTAATTAATAATATAAATAATACTTTTTGGCTAGAAGTATCAAGAATCAGGAAGGATGTAAAGAATTAAGATGTCGATGGCTAAGATCGAGGTTGAAAACTTCACAAGTCTCAATGATTTCAGGCTTTGGAGGCTGAAAATGAAGGCTCTTCTTGTGCACCATTTAAAACTTCTCACCGTTTGTGATGATGAGGAAATTGAGGGAGATATTTTTCTACCTTGCAGACAAGTTTGGTCTTTGGGAGGAGATATTGTTAAATCGGATGCCTCCTAGACTGGCTTTTGGGGGCTGATTTGGATGGAATTAATTAAGAAATATTTCCTAATTGGAGAGGACATATTTGGAAATGATTTGGAGGGGATTAAGTAGGAAATGTTACTTGAGTGAAGATGGCAGATTTGGGGGTTGATTTCGAGAAGATTAATTATTAAATGTTTCTTAATTGAAGATTATAGATTTGGGGGCTGATTTTGTAGGAAAATAATTAAGAAAATATGACATATTTGAGAGGGAATTTGGGAGGACTATTTGGGTATTTGTTGTCTATTGTATGCTTTAAGTAGGGTGTATTTCCAAGAGTTAGGGGGTGAGTTATTTGCTGAAATTAGATTGTTCTTAGAGAGTTTGGATTATATCCAGTGGCTAGAGATTTGGGAGAGCCGGATCTTCCTCTCCAATTGAAGATCCATTTGTATCTTGTCTTTTCTTTCATAAAACTTTCAATAAAAATTGTTCTTGTACGTTCTATTCTTGATTTTCTTGTCGTTGGTTTTCTAAAATTGTTGAAATCAAAATTCAGTCAAGATTTTTTCTAAATTTCTACAAGCAGTTCCCAACAGATTTATCATTTTTTTTAATCTTCTTTTTAAATTTAGAGTAGCATTTACTTTTGACATAACCAAAAAATCTTTTTCATAAAGCATAGTGCTGACAAAATGTTCATGACAATAGAAATAAATTAGGGAGAAAAATTACTTGATCTTCAACATCTATTCTCAAACTTATGCTTTTAAAATAAAGGAATATTCGATTAAAATCATCTACAAGCTTATTCAAGAGTTTGGATTCCTCCATTTATACAATACAAATGATTGACCAAAAAATTCTTGAGATAATAAGATTTTTACTCTTTGATATGTCGTTGGTTATTTTTTCATCCACAACTTCTCGAAGTATCTCATATCTACAAGGTTTTGAAAATCGGACCGGACAACGAACCGGAAGAAGGAGAGGTTCACGGTTCGACCGATTGAACCGGGGTCGAACCGGATGATATAATAAATAATAATATTATTAATAAAAATAGAATAAATATTAAATTTTCCTGTAATACCTTCATTCTACATTATATTTTCATTGCTCATAATTCAAATAACATGAACATAACATCAATTAAGTTTATGAAATATAAACAAATAACACATAATATAAGTGTTGCATCAAATAAGTCAATAAAACATAAACAAATGCATAGTTTTTGTCATCAAACAAAATGTTCATAATTTCATATTAAGGCTAACTTCAATGTTCAAACATAAATATGAAAATAAAGCTAGAACTCGTCTCCTAGGAAACAATAGGAAAAAATGGAATTAATCTTTGAAATCAGAATTTCAGAGAATTAACCAAGCAGATTTTTAAGTTTTTATGAATAACAAAACAATACCAAATTTCTTCATATTGCCCTAGTGAAGTTCAGCTGGCTACAAATACAACAAGGAATGAACCCAAAAAAAGATGTGCCCGATGTGCAGTTAATCGAAAATTAACAACAAATACATAAAAGCAGTTGATCAAAAAATTACAATCATAAAAATGCATTAAACAGTCCCAAGAATGAAAATTAACAACAACATAAAAGAAATATGGAAATTAACGGGAGAACAACAACAAAGAACGGGCGAACAAGAGAACGAAAAAACTGCATATAAATTAAAAAACTCACAATGGGTAGGAGTGGAGAACTTCACCAAGAGAAGGGGGATCGTTCAATGTGTTCGATCACCTTCGTCCCGTCCGACCAAGAAGAGCTTTCGTGCTTTCGTCCCTCTTCCATCATCCCGTCCGAGAAGAGCCGCGACTGGAGTCTGGAGCGAAATACCGAAATAAGGAAGGGAATAGGGTTTTGTTTTTGTTATAAGATTTTTTTTAAGCCATTGGATTAAATGATTTAAATCGGATGGCTCAAAATGCTCCCGATTTGAACCGGCCGGTTTTTTAAAACGGGGCCGGTTACCCGGTTCGGCGGTCGAACCAGCGGTTCGACCGGTTCAATCCCGGTTCTCTGTTATTCCGGTTATTAAGCAGACCGTAACTGGCCGGCTGGCCGGTTCGCGGTTCAACCGGTTGAACTGGCCGGTCCGGTCCGGTTTTGAAAACGTTGCATATCTAAGAGTAAGATTTTATTTGGGATGGCTTTTTTATTGTTTCTTAAAGCAGTTTTTTAATATAAAAATTTTAATTTTTATATTATAAAGCTACTTTAAGAAGTGGTAAAAAAGCTGTCTCATTCTACTGTCTAAGTAGAATTTCTCCAAGAGCTTTTCTAAAAACCTTTCAACACAAGCTTTTCTTCTTTTTTTTTTCACAAATATAGCCCAAAAAAATCAAAGAACCAATAAAAAAGGACATCTAGCAGGAATATTGTAATTGTGAAATATATCTAAACATGTAAGGCTTTGTTTGGGACAGCTTTCTCATTGCTTCTTTAAGGAGCTTTCTAGTACAAAAATTTTAATTTTTGTACTAAAAAACTGTTTTAAAGCAGTAAAACAGCCTCAAACGAAGCCTAAATCTCCTTGTTTGGGATTGACTTTCCATTCCAGCTCAAATTTCGTTCTCAAGATTGGTATAAGTTTCGTGTTTGGTGAAACATAGCAAACACATAATTTTTGAAGTGATCATAATATCTTCGATACTAGTAGATTTTCTCCAAAAAGAAAGTTTATCTTATTAATCAATGAAACTACCAATTGGGTAATGAGGAAATTCAATCTCATGTAATGATGGTTGATGTGTTCATTTAGAGATTAGAAGTAAAATAAATATTTATTAAATAATATTTTATTTCACAAAAAAATAAAGATAAGTTTATTTTTTATTTATTTATTTTAATGATAGTTATAAAGATGAACATTTCTTGCTTTGTTGCAAGGGGTAATTTGATTTTGTATATATGACCTTTGAGACATAGATATCTTTAATTTTATTAAAATTTATTCTAAGGGTCCATTGGTTGCTTGAGATATGACAATTATTTTTTGTTATAATTTCTTGCTATTTTTTCATGTGTTTAGTATTTATTAAATTGATTGATATTTGAAGAGGAAGAAATAGGTTGAAATTGAAACTGATAGTCTTTCGGCTGACACAGGACTTCAACCCTCAATTTGGAGTTAATGATACCAATGAAAGGTATAGACTTGTGTGCATCTACTAGTTTACAAGCTTAGTATATTAACATTAACTTTATTAATCAATACTATCATAGTGGAGAGAGCCTTTTTTATAATAAGGATTGTCAAACATCGATTGCATAGTATGATGTGTAATGATTTACTCAATGATCGTCTAGTTCCTTACATTGAAAAAGAAGTATTTGATTTGATTCTTATATGAAGTTATAATATAACATTATCAAATAATGCAAATAGATTGATAAGATTTTAAGTATTGTTCATTTCATTTATCATAATGAGTTATATGATTTTGCTCTAAATTATGCATTTTCATTTTATATTCTTAGATATTAAATTATTTATATGATTACTTTGCCCACCATTAAATAAACAAGTTGGTTCTGCCCCTGATATTGGGAGGAATGGACAATTAAGTACTTGGCTAAGATGATTTTGGAGCATTGTTTGAATAGGCTAATATAATTTTTTTTCGACAAACATATTGGAGGCACGATTGGGTTGTTTAATAAAAGAATGGGGATTAAAATTTAGTCATTTGCATTTGAACTTCACTTGCTTGTTTCTTCTATTAATCAATTCTAAAGTAAACACCTAAGAAAAATTTAATGATATTTTTATAGAAATAATCACAAAAAATAAATTTTGATGAAGTCACTCTATTGCCTAAAGGTGGTGTGGCCTTACAAGTTACATGATCTTATTTTGAGTATTTCAACTTGGTAGCATCCATCCTAATTTATTGTATGATCTTATATAATCACATTTTTGTTGCAATTAACCTTTCAAAGGGTCAATGCTGAAAATTTTCACAATATGGACGCTTTATTATTTAATTGGAACTCTACAATCCTTTTGCTCATTTCTTTATTAAACTTGTAATTACAATAGTTAAGTAATGTTCCTTTGAATATTTTTATGTAATCATTAATGAGTGATGCAATAGGATATGATACTTAACAAAGAAAATGCTAAAATACTTGCATGTTATAACTACTTTCCTAAAGTGAAAAAAGATCAAAAGAAACTAGAAGTTCATATTTCTTTGGGTACATAAAGTTTTCTTTACATAGCTCATGAATCATACAAATATGATTTATCCATTGCATGGATGGGCAATCTTTTCAAAGATAGATAATCCAACTAATTTAAGGATTAGTTTTGATGAATTAGACTAATTATTTAATTTTTATGTTTTGTTTGTTGCAATTGTCTTTTTAACTTTTTTAAATGTGAGCTAAGTTAATTTTCTTATTAATTTGTAAGAACTCAATCATCAAAAACATTAAAATCAAGAATTTGGAGTAATGATAGTAAATAAACCAATATTGCCCATAGGGAGTTATTATTATTATTTTTATTTAGAGCAAATTCGATTCAAGTATTTGATTGTTTCTCTCTTGTTAAATGTAGGAAGCTGTGATATGAACAACCAATAGAAAAAAAAATTCTTATTGATTTCGCAAGAAATGTTACCAACATAGTTATGAATATGTAATATCATTCCCCAAAAGTGAAAACAATTTCCAATAGGTATGGAACTCTTTAATATGTACAAAGAAAGTGCACATTCAAAAAATAAATGGTTGTGGTTTTCACTCAAAAGCAGAGAACAAAAACATCATTAACCACCATTCCTCTTTTGACAAGAACATCAACAATCTTTAGCCCTCCCATGATGATTTTCCATGCAAATAATGCATAATTGATAGCAAACCCCTTAAACCAAATAAACTTGTGCCACATAACCTTAGGCAAATTAAGATTACTATTTTGATAAATCAGTTTGTAGGAGAATAACTCTTTTCCCAACCAAAAGCATAAAATTCTGCCTTTTTATATCGTAATACCTTTGATTTGACAAACAATTTGAGAGTTACAACAATATGAAAGATCACATATGCCATCAATAATGAAATCAGAAATAATGGCTGAGTGGGAGCAATGAAAAAGATCCAAGACAATAATGCCATAAACTTTCACAAGAAAGTGGACATTTATGTAAGGGTCCCAAAAAAAAAAAAAAGATAGCTTACAATTAGAAGTAACCTTAAATTCCATCATGTGTCTTAAACTGAAAGTATTAAAAAAAAAACGATATGATTTGATTAGATCTGCACACAATGTCAGCAATAATGATTGATCAACAACAACAACAACAACATCAAGCCTTTATCCCACTAAGTGGGGTCGGCTACATGAATCCTTTTTCTCCATTGTGTCTTATTAAAGGTCAAATTCTCGTTTAAATCTAATAAAGAAAGGTCATTCCTAATATTTTCTAACCAAGACTTTTTAGGTCTGCCTCTACCTTTCTTAACATAAGTTAAATCTAATACCTCTTCTCTCCTAACCGGGTCATTGGAAAGCCGCCGTTTTATGTGACCAAACCATCTAAGACGACTCTTTCTAATCTTATCTTCTACTAGAGCTAGTCCAGCCTTTTCACGTATATTCTCATTTCGTATCCTATCTCTAAGGGTAAAGCCACTCATCCACCTGAGCATCCTCATCTCTGCCACATATAACTTAGTATTATGCTTCCTGAGCAATAATGATTGATCAACGTGATAGGAAAAATTTTATAATGTAAGAAAAGCGTACCTGCAGACTGGAGTAGTCAATTACAATGGGGACTTTAATCCTCTTCAGCATGTCTCAGGGGAATATAGTTCTTTAGACCCACAGGCCACAGTTGAAGAAGAACTTACGAGTTACCAACGAACAAGTGAAGGATTTATTTATTTGCAGTTGCAGTTTCATCGTTCCCAATTAAAGATAAATTAGATGCCATAGGTATGTCATGATTGCTATTTAACACAACCAAATTTACTTATAGTGATGATATATAAGGTCTTGTACTAAAAAAAAATAACAATAATATATGGCTTATGAAGATTAGCTGAATTTGATGAACTAATGAGTCAAGTTTGAGCAAACCTTGACTCATCTCTTTACACTACAAGAAAGTTAGCAATATGCGGCGAATTATATTTTGTCGAAAATGGCGACATATTTGCGACATAAATTTTCTACGATTTTTCTGAGGCGAATTTGTGGCTGGCGGAAATTGCCGCCTCAAATCCATTGCAAGCTGTGTTATAATATATATAAAAAAAAAGCTTATTAAGGTGTTTTGTCTTTGTGGCTAAGTGGAGTAGGGAAATGGTTTTTGATGGAGCAGGTTCCAATATCAAGTAGGTCGGTTAGGCGGAAGATGACGCCAGTCAAGCTCGGGCAGTAGGTAAAGCAGGAGATGGCGCAGGCAGTCTGGTCAGCAGCCGCCGAGGTAGGAGATGGCACTGGCAGTCCAAGGGTAATTGGCAGCCCGTCTGACTGGATAGAATTTGTGATTTTTTTTGTTGAAATTCCTCCGCAAATCCATCGTAAATCTGCAGAAAATATTTGCGGTGGATTTTTCGCGCCGCAAATAATTGTACAACGCCACTTCTTTTGTCAGATTATACTCCGCCTCAAATTGTATGTTGTGAGGGATTTCTTAATTAACTGTGGATTTGTCTTCCGCAAAAAAAGATAATTTTTCTATAGTGTTACCTAGTGAGCTCATTCATTTAAAAAACATTAATATAAAATACACTAAAAATATATTAGTATTTAGGATTTGAAGTACCAAATTATTAAAATTGTTTAAAAATATATCTTACTTTTCAAATTAAGTGATTTTTACTAATTTCTCATTATTTTTATTATTTTAGTATAATAATTTATTTGAATCATAGTTATTTTCTATCTTTCAAAATAAATGAGCCGAGTTGTGAGCTTGCTCGAACTCATAAAATAAAGCTTGAGCTTGAGCTCAATCTTAATTAATTAAATACTTATGCTCAAGTCAAAGATGACTCTAACTTGACTCGACTCGTATTATGTACTACATCTAATTGAAGTACACAATAACACACAATATATATATATATATATATATATATATATATATATATATATATATATATATATATATGTACTTTAATAAGGGTGTAGAGTATAGGGCGAATTATTACGTCCGGTCACCGAACGACCGGACGTCTGGACATCCAATCCGGACACCGGACGTAATAATTTGCCGTAGTATAGAGCGAGCACACAATTGTATATTCTCCTTTTACATGTAGAGCCGCATGCGTAAGCCGCATCTAATAATTTCTCCTAAGAATAGAGTTATGCATATTTGTATACCTTCATTTGTATAATATTGCTACTTGGTTTTCTCTTCTTCAGGATCAGCTTTAAGTAGAGCACAGTAGGTCTCAAATGGAAATGGTTCCTTTGAATTCCTTCGCATAGATTTGAATGATCTATTATAGGCTGGAGAAGGGAACATGGGAAGAAAGCGAGTGGGAATACTAGCTTTACGTTTTGCAGTCAACAAAAAAAACACTCTGCATGCCGAACTCTTCTTTTTATAAAAAAAGGGTTCATTATTGCTATTCCTTTTAAACTTGTTTTGCGATACTTAGATCAATTAAGACAAATTTATAAATAGATCGCATATGTAAGACTTAAATTCAAAACCTCTTAATTGATAGTCAAAACTCACAATCAATGAATAAGAAGAGGTGCATCTTTTTAAACTTGTGAGGAATGAAAAAAATGGAATTGTGTACTCTCATTGTAAGGTGTCTTGAGTAGTTAAATTAGGAGAAAATATATGCTTTATTACTAAAGAAAGATTAACTTGTAAGATGCTCGGGAGGCCTGGATGCATCTACCCTCTCTACATGGCGAAAGTCGACAAATTTATCCAAGGTTGAATGTAATATGTAAATGGATATTTATCATAAGTCAATAATGCAACTCATCTTGCTTAGTTGGTTGAGATTTTTGACTATCAACTAAGAGGCATTGGGTTCGAGTCTTAAGTATATGATGTGCATGTGAATTTGCCATAATTGATCGAAATGTCAAAAAAAAAAAAAACAAAATATCATAAGTCAATAAAAAAGTTGCTGCTGCAGCATTGCACTCTACAGTATTTTGTTAATGGATGTTGAGAAAGTGATATTGATTCAAATTTTGTAAAGAAGGCAGCCCATAATTCTAACCTTTAACATCAAATCTAAAGGACGTATTGGAGGCAAGCAGCACTGTAGCCGCCCGCCAGGCGCATCGCTTCAACCGCGCAACAACACAGACTTGCCACCAGTAGCAGCTGCCGGCCCAGCCGGTTCGGCTCCCAATGCGTGCATGGGCCCTATTTTTGGCTGAACAATTAAATTCAAACTTATTTGGGGACCATGGGATAATTTTTCAACGTTCTGAACTCAATATTGATACTTTCAAGACCCAACGGAGCCTCTACAGTCAATTTCAAGAGTTTTGGAAAGAAATATTTTGAGATTTAGTGCTCCAATCGTCATGCCAACTTTGAGACATGTTAAAATTATGATTAAAGGTATTTTATTTGGTTCACAACCCCGAGGAGAGATCCACATTGACGTCTAGAGAGCGATCGTGCATCAAAGTTATGCAGAAATTATAATTTTGCATTGGAATGATTTGAAGAGCTCTGTAATATATTTTTGGAATCTGTTGACTTTGACGTTCCAAAATAGGGGGGCCAAATTATAAATCATCAAAAAAATTATCTTGATCTAGCACAAATCTAGAGGCAAAATCATATTAAAAACTTCAAAAATTAAATTAGGAGCCATCCACTTATAGTTAAACTGAACGTCTCAAAAAGATGTACTCAATGACATAAAATTCGACCCAATCTTAGGCCAGATGGGTCCAAATTGAAGACCCAAAGCGCATGTGAAAGGTTCAAACCATAAATTGGATGATGAAATAAGTTCCAAACATGACATGCTTTTAGTAGAATCGAGCGACTTGATCAGAGAAAACCAACGAGCCTAAGATTGCCAAATATTAATATCACTAAGACACTCAAATACTTAATAAATGGTCTATGATCAAGGGAGTCAATATAGATCGCCCATTCAAAATATTTCCAACATGCCCTTGATCTTCTTCTTATTTACTGGACATGTCACTCCCAAAAAATTATAAATAGACATCTCTTTCTGCATTGAGGGAGGGGGATCAAACAAGTAAGAGAAGCAAGAGAGGAAAGAAAGAGAAATCAAAGTTCTCTTGCCACCAGACTCCTGATTGACCATCGCCCGATTTGTAATAGCTTGTATTTTAACTCAGATAAAAAAATGTTATAGAGTCATTATAAGTCCAAATTATAAGCTGTCTTCGCCATAACATTGACATTGTAGTATAATTACATGTTTTTTTCATAATTTTTAGGCATAGGTGAAAATCCTTATGAAATTGACACCTATCGGTATAAGTGGTGATTTTGGGACAGTTAGGAGATCGTTTTGTAAATAGGTTTTACCAATATTTTTTTAAATAAAATGATTTATTTTATGAATATTATTTTTATAATTTTTAAAGTCCCAAAAGAATTTCTATAAATTTTTAATTAAAATTTTGATTATTAAATTGTTATATTAATATTATATATTATTTTATTGTAAATATCAAAAGCCACTTAATGCTTATTAAATAATTTTTTTTTCTTTCTGATTTCTGCGAGCAAAGGTTTGTTAAGGGGAATTAAGAGAGAATTAAGAGAGAAAGTGAAGAGATAGAAAGAAAAAGATAGGATTTGAAGGTCGAGGAACGATTTTCATGAGTTGAGCCTGTTGGAAGATTTGATCATCTCGTTGTAAGGAACATTTACCCTATTTATGATTACAAGGATAGTGTACTTTTGATATTTTCTAATCAAATTTGTTTTTTGTTATCAAAAATGAGAATGGTTTGGTATTGGTAAACTTTCATCTCGTAACTTTATATATGTTATAGAGATTAAAATTATGAATATTTTAAGTATTTATTTAAGATTTTTTATTAGGTGATTTTAAAAATGCAATGATTTTTGCATACTTAGAATTTATTTTGATATCGAAAATAGTGATTTAGTTCAACTAAAGCTTCGGAAAGTTATTTTTGGCAATATTTGATAATTTGGTTAAATTTGAAAATGTGAATTTTTGCTTAGTATAATTTTTGTTGTCTACCGTTAAGACATTTTGGCACTTTCTGAATCAAGCTCAATTATGTTTTATTTACTACAATGTATTAAAAATAAATGTAGATATATGATTGAGTAATAGCTTGTCGTTGTTACTGTTATAGTACTGTGACAGATAATTAAAGACTAGTTGACCTATTGGTTGGAGACTGATTGATTTATACATGATTTTGAGTCGATAGACTTTCCTTTAAATACGATGATTTTGTGTTATCCTCTATTGATTCACGTGATACACTAATTGGCATGGGAGTTATAAGGAAATGATTATTATGCCGACAAGAAAAGAGTGATGACTCTGTTTATTGAGTCAATGATTTACTAACACTAATGTAGTATTGAAAAATACCATGATAGCCAAAATTCATAATTATTTAGTATCACTACTAAAATGAATATTATTGATGCATTGTATATATTAATGTTTGGATTTATTATTGATACATCATCAAAAATTATCTTGATTGGGCACGGATCTCAAAGCAAAAATCTAGTTGGAAACTTTAAAAATTAAATCTGGGATCATCTAAACTCTAATTTTAGCAAACTTATAGTCAAACTGAGCGTCTCAAAATTATGAAATTAATGACACTAAATTCAACTCAATCCAAGCCCAAATGGGTCCAAATCAAGGACCCAAAGCATTATTGGAAGGTTCAAACAACAATTTGAATTACCAAACTATTTCCAAATATGACATGCTTATAGTCGAATCGAGCGGCTCGATGAGAAAAATCCAACAAGCTCAAGATCATTAAATTTTGATATCATTAGAGTATTCAAATGCTTAATAAACAATCTACAATCAAGAGATTCAACATCGTCCGTCCATTCAAACCACTCCAAATTCAACCCTGATCTTCCACTTATTTACTGGTCATGCCACTCTCATAAAACTATAAATAGCATCTCATTTCTCATAAGAAGGGACCCAAAATTAAGAAGAGAAGAAGAGAAGGAAGAGAAGGAAGAGAAGGAAGAAGCTCCTCCTCGACCATCGCCAGACTTTCATCCGGCAGCCGACCGACGCTGGAATTAAGCGAAGCAATAAGGGAAGAAGGAAGAGACTCCTCGACCACCGCTGGAGTTCCTCATGAACTCCAAGTGACGTCGGAGTTCCGTCTGAACTCCAAGTGTCATTGGAGTTCCTCTCAAACTCCAAGTGACGCTGGAGTTCCGCCTGAACTCCAAGTGGCGTCGGATTTCTGCCTGACCTTCAAGTGACGTTGGAGTTCCTCCCGAACTCCAAGTGACACTAGAGTTCTACCCGAACTCCAAGTGGCGTCAGAGTTCTGCTCGACCTTCAAGTGATGTTGGAGTTCCTCTTGAACTCCAAGTGATGTCGGAGTTCCGCCCAACCTTCAAGTGATGCAGGAGTTCTACATGATCACCCAATGTCACTGGAATTTCAATATCTATTTGTAATTGAATTTCAACTTGAGAGTTGTAATCTGATCATCCTCAATTTCAGGGACGTGTCAGCCATTTGTAACTTAAGAAAATAGTAGTGGAATCTTATCAACTAGGCGTGGTCCAGTAATTTTTCCCTTTAGAGGGTTTTCCACGTAAAAAATATGAGTGTTTCTTTTTCATTTTATTTGTGTGCTGAATATTTGTGTAATGTTGAGATAAATTTTTTCTAAATCTATCATCATGTATATTCTAGCATGCAATAATTATTAACACAATTACTGATTTATTGATAAAAAAAGCATGATATATTCATTGACAATATGATATATAATATATATTAAGCATGCGATTAAGATATTAATTTAATACTAGTTTATAATAATTGGAAAGAATATGTATGCTCCTATATGAGTTTACTATATTGATTTGATTTCAACAATATTTATTAATATTTTGATTAGATGCTTTATTCAATTTATGTACTGATTGATATTACAGATAAAATAATTACATTATAAATTTGATATGTATACTAGTTTACTACTTTACTAGCTTATGTATCATAGTGTTTTACTATTTATAGATTCTACAACTAGTGCATATAAATTTTATTATTTTTATACTAATTCAATGATCATATGAATGTTACTACTATGATTTGATTCCTGACATGCATATTGCTCATTTGTCATACTTTGAATTCATTTATAGATTTTGATGACCTGTTGGGCTTTTTAGCTCATTATATGTAGTTAAATGATTTCATGTTAGGGCAAAGGATCAAGAGTGTCAAGCTGAGGGATTCATTCAGATTTAAGTTCGTTTTATTTTAACTTTTCTTTTATACTCAGGACATGATAGAAATGTGATAGTTATATAAATCCTGAGTATTATATTTGATTTTTGGGAATGAGTACATATGTGTGCTTTGATATTTTGAATTATAGAATATATTTTATTGTTTAGTACTATTAAATTATATTAGATAGCTCTGTTTATTATTTATTAAAAGATAAATGAATAATTCTTCTCAAAAAAATTTTGGGGCATATGTTGACCTCATTTTTGTATGAGGTCACTAAGGCCCTTTCAAACTCCAGATTAATTTTAGATCCTAGGATCCACTCTAGACCTTAGGATTCTTTCCTAGAGCCAGACCTTAGAGCCTACTCTACAGCCTAGGATTCCCTTAAATCCTAGATCTTAGAACTCCTCTAGATCTTAGGACCACTCCAACTTCAAATCAATCCCCATCCTTGATCAACCTCAACCTCAAATCAATTCCTACATTTGATCAATTCCAACTTCAATTTGATTCCTACCTTTGATCAATTTAAATCTCAAACTTCATTCAACTAAAATTCAAATTAATTCAAGTTTCAAACATATCCAAACCTTGATCCAATCAATTTGACAATCCAACCTTCAACTTAAACTTTGATCCAAACTTCAATCTAGCTTTGACCTCATCCATTCATTAACAATCACCACATGATTGTAAATGATTTGGATACTTCAATACTAATCATTCAAACTTGAAATCCAATCCAAACCCAGAACTCATAGGCTAAAGACTTAGGTCCTAAAGCCCTTTCTAGGTGATTTTGCCATCACCTCGAAACCTAGTCTTTTGACCTCTGATTCAGGGTCTATCAATTTCATATTTATGTGACATGACTCTAGAGGTAACTCTCCAAATTTGAGCTCATTTGGAGGATTCTAACCCTTGAAACTTAATCTAACTCCAAATATTACAAAATCTTTGAATATTTACAATCCATGCCACTAGGCCTTTCACCTAGTGGAATTTGACTTTGGATCCCCCTCCAAATCATTTGATCCTTCTTAATACCTTGATATTAACTTATTAAGCAATGATCTACATCTTTTTAGATTCAATTTGACCCATAATTGACTTGAGACCAAAATGACCAAAATGCCCTTAAAAGAGGATTTTTGGACTTTTGGCCTAAACCCAATTTGATTTGACTTATCAACCTTTGAAATCTTCTTCAAATATCATTCCAATGGATCCTAAATGACTTTAGGAACACATTGAACCCAAACTTACTCTTTGGTTTGACTTGGTTGACCAAGTCAACCATGATTGACCAAATCAACCCTTTAACCCAACACTTGTTAATTTTAACCATTCTAGTGATTTTGAATCAATTCAATTCATCAAGATTGGTTAATTATACACTCTTGACTTCAAATTTCTTGGCATAATTTCTTGTAGCACTCTTGACCTCCCTCATGCACATCCTAGTCACCATTGACTAGTCAACAAGTCAATGGGTCAAAAACAACCCTTGAAATGAGACCATAGCTTGGCCACCTCATCATCCCATAAAGCAAACCCTTTTTCCAAGCCAAAATCTCCTTTTGGCTAATGGGAATATGCTTTTTCCCTCCCTAATTGATCATTAAACAAGCTCTATTAACCAAGACAAGCATTGGTTCATCCAAATGGGGGAAAAGGTGTGGTCCCTCTTCACATGGACCAAGAGATGTCACTCTCAACCACCAACCCTATTCCATAGCTTTGGGCAGCATAGGGGACACTTGGCACTCATCCAAAACCACTCCAAATCAAATCTCAACCATCCAATCCAAAAGCCAAAGGTAAAGTGAGGGAAAACTTGACCTAAAGGTGGCTTCTTCATCAATTCCTCTCATATGATCAAAAGCTCCAAACTCCAGCAGCTCCCAACCTTCCAAGAGCTCCTCCCATACACTCCAACACTTTTCAAGACCTTCCCAAGCTTTTCCCAACCATTTCTAAGCCTCAAATCACTATTTTAGTGAAGAGAGAGTATTCTAGTGAGTGAAAGAGGACTTTCCCATATACCTTTCGATCCAGCGAGATCCAGCTTTTGGAGTCTTCAGTAAAGTTGTAGAGGATTGCTGCAGCTTTCCAACAAGCTAAAGATATCAAAAATCCGACGGTTGGATCGTAAGTTATACTCATTTTAAGTTTAAATTTCAATTTGAAACTGTAGCAATTTTACAATGAATGGAGCCTCCAAACTCCAGGCATTGTAAGATCATACTGCCCTCTAGCTACAGTTCAAATTTCATGCAATTTTATCGAGTATTTTGAAAGATATGAGCGTTTAAAGATTTCTATTCAAAATGAACTAGAGTAGATCTGGACCGTCCGATCGACGATCAGACGGCTCAGATCTGGGTATACCGTGCGGCTTCCTCCATGTTTGAATGTGGGTCATCCCGTGGTATGGGAGGGTGACGTGGCGTCACGCCACGCCGCCACGTCACCGTCAGCTGATTTGAATAAAAAATGCTTTAAATGCTCCAAATCTTCAAAAATTCACATAAAATCGAATTGTCCACAAAATAGGGCGTTCTTGGGCTCGTTGGAAAGATAATCTAATATAGTATTTATTAAAATTAAAATTATATTGATTTGATTTCTTTATTGTGAGATATTTGAGTTTATGTTAATTTCATTTATTGCTATTTTCTCACAATCCAGTGATCAAATGAAGCCCAAATTTTGGTGGATGATTATTGAGTATCTTAGGCATGTTTAATAATTTTTCTAGATTTATATGCTCAATAGATTTCTGTGATATGAATTTTTAAGGTAAATGGTCTATTTTGGACCCTAAACTTTGAAAATTCATAACTCTTTAGGGTTTGAGTATTTTGCTGTGATATTTCTGTGGTATGATTGAATGTATGTTAGGGTTAGACACACCAAGTTTCATGCCTATTTGAATAGTAGAGACACCTAGGAAAAATAATTAAATAAATGTCTAGAAAACTTAGAAAATTCATAGGGCATTGTAAACACACCCAATAGTGGTGAAACTTGAACATAGTAAACTTAGTGACATCATATACCTTAGGTTCAAATTTTACGCAATTTGGAGGTCATTAGGTTAGAAAATTGAGCATGTCAAATTTCAGCCTCTTTAAGGACTTAGAAAATTCAATAAATCATTATAAACTTATATTAATTCCAAAAAATACCCATAATACCTCTAATTAACCATATTTCAACTCTTAATCATTGAAAATTTAATATCCTTTAATTTGACATTAAAATCCACTTTAATTTAATTTTAATCAAAATCAATGTTTAATCAATTTTAATTAATTAAAAATAATTAAAAAATCCCAAAAAATCTCTAAACACTTGCTGATCTCTCCTTAGATCATTTCTGATCTTTGGAGTTTATTTCAAGAAGTTTGGGACTCATTTGGGATCAAATCACTAAAATGACCCTTAATTGAAACAATTTAATAATTTCAATAAATATCCAAACTTCCAAAATTTATAACTAATTATAGAAAATTCCAAATCAATCAAACTCAGTGGCTAATGACTCTAATTAAAATCTAGTATTTTCCAAAAATTTCAAACCCCCAAAATCTGGTCAAAGTCAAAAAGTCAACAAATTGGTCAAACCGTAGTCAAAACTAGTTCAAAACTTCAAACCTTTGTGATAAAATGCAGAAAAATCCGATTTCAACTTACTTACTGTCTAACTGATCGTAGTGAGGTCTAGTATTTTAATAAAATACAAACATTCCAGAATTTGGGCTTAATCAAAAAGTCAATTTTCAACCCCTTAATTAAATCATTAAAATATTCAAAAAATTCATAAACCTCAAATCACTCTAAAACTCAGAAAATATTGGCTTAATGTTTAAAATACTTAACAAACCCTTTAAAACACAACAACCACCCTAAAGATGAAGTTTATTGGCTGGACTACTCCGGGCTGCGGGGCTAAGTGTCCTAAGGAGGCTGGTTCCTCGAGCCTGGTGGCACAACGCCACGAATGGATTCAAAGGGGTGTTAAATCTTAAAATAGATTAATCTTTAATTATTTAACATTTTTTAAAAATCTCTAATTCAATCACATTAATTTGGTTTATCGGCTGGACTACTCCGGGTTGCGGGGCTAAGTGTCCTAAGGAGGCTGGTTCCTCGAGCCTGGTGGCACAATGCCACGAATCAATTAATGGCAAACTTAAATTAATTAAGCTTTTAAAATCAGTAACTAACTCATTTTTGTATTAATCTACTCCTTTAATTCCAACCAACTTAAATAACTTAATCAACCCCGATTGCTACTGGGTAACCCAGGCCTACGAGGCTATTAGCTTAGCCCCAAGGAAGGTGAAATAAACTTCACGGCCTCGGTGTGAAACAAAGGTAGTAATTAATTAACTTTTAAAATATATTTAATTAAAATTCTTAATTTATTAATACTTGAATTTTAATCTAAATCCCCTTTTAAGCCTTAACAAACTCACACTTTTAGACAACTTCAATTAATAATCCACTTTAGGATCTACCCCAGCCACACGACCTTTCTCACACACTTTAGATGATGTGTTAGGACAACCAACTCTAGATCTAAGTTAGGCCGGTGTTTACTTTACTGCTGTGTGCCGGATTTTTCGTAGTTTTCGCTGCATGTTGTGGATGAAATTGCTTTGCTGTGTCTGCTTACTTTTTCTGTACTCTGTGGATGGATTGATGTGTTTGGCGACTAGATTACCCTTAGGTTAGGTATGATCTGGATGTTGACACAGTCTTCTGCAGGTGGCCACGCTCATGCAGGGCAATATAAAAAGGGGGCAAATTAAAAATGCATAAACATTATAAACTCTTTGCACAGGTGCTTCAGCTGCTAAAGCCCCCAAATAAAAAGAGCGTGGCCAGTGTGTTTACTTTTTTTTCTGCTCATATACAACTGCTTAGGAATAACTGCCTTTTTTTTTTATATATTAATTGCTTAGGATAACCCTGCAGGTGAGTCTAGATTTTTATTTTGATATCAATGTAATTTGTGCAAGTGTCAAGTGTTGTGAAAGTTTATTTTAAGTTGGGATACATAGATCTAAAGCTTGGATTCCAAAGAGGAAAGGATACCCCTTTGGGGAACACTCCTTTTCCATTTGGAAATCCAAATTTGGATCATACCTCTTCCTTACCCAAAGAGGAAAGAGTGGCCTTCCCCTTAGAAGGAAGTGCCCTCTTATCCATTTGGGTAATCCACTACGAAGATTCCAAGAAGATTGAAGAAAAGGAGTCTAAAGAAGAATGAGACCGAAGATTTGAAGATTTGAAGATTGAGAGCATCCCACTCAAAATAACTTGCGTCATTACTAGGTTTAGAATCCGGGTTGTTGCCAGTGGTGCCCGACCACTTTACTTTCTGTAATATTCTGGTTTGTAATAAGCAAGGCAATTCTGCCTATGGACATTTATTAATTAATTTGTATTTGATTTGATGATTTGATTGCCTTTAGGATTACTTGTTTTTACTAGTTTTTTTGGCGATTGCATGCCGCTCTTTGTTTTCGCCTGGATACGTGAGGCTCGTGAGGGTGCGAAAGTTTTATACTCATAATCTTAAAAGTCTAAAATTTTAGTGAGTCTAAATAACATAGAAAGATAACAAATCTAGGGAATTAGCCGGGGATCGACCCCGGGGTCGCATGCATATTTCTGCATTACTCTTTCCTTGCTTTAGACCCTTCCCCTCCTGCGGGTAGAGTCCGGATAGTCTGACCTATGAGGACGAGGTGTCGGACCTGGGGAAGTCCAGTCTTCTAAAAAATTATTTTATAAGCCTGTTTTTAAAAATTTCAAGCATATTTGATTTGAGGTTGTTAACCAGCATGCATTGCATTAGATACAAATTAAAGAGTCAAGATTTTAAATTCATAGTCCTTAGCATTTTAGCACCCAACATAAGTCAAAGGGGTCAATTAGGAGAACCTCCAGATGTCGGCCCCAACTCTCTAAAACTTTAATTACAACGTCCCTACTACTCTTTCATAAAAGACTGGACTCATCTCTTTTAAATCGATTAGGTGGTTAGCTGGCTCCCCAATCCAGGCCGGGGTAAGTCCAGGTTCTGCACTGCATTAGTTAGGATCGGACGACTGTGGTCCAGTGTCCAAATTAGATTTAGGATCCGGGGCAAATTTTTGATTATAAGACCCCAAACTTCGGGAATATAATCCCAAATTTCTAATAAAATGCTCAACTTTAATTAAATATCATTTCATTCCAAAACATAAAGCCCAACACTTAGATTAAGTTGGGACACTTCCGGATGGTTCTGGAATTTTAAAATGTCCCCTACCTCTCCTCCTTTAACTCCGTTAATAACTGCTCAATTTTGATCCATTCCCTTTTGAGTTTCTAAAATTCACTTCTCTTTTTGATATCACTCCTAGAAATTCTAACAAAATTTTGCCGTTATTTTAATCGAGAGTTTTCGTAGGAGACCTCATTTTCTTACGATGTAATTAACTACGAGGGCTTGCGCTCGTAGGAGATTTAGAACCACACACGCACATGATTTTAAAAATTGATTTTTAAAAAACTCAATTGGATTTCTTTGGGAAAACTTAAAATATTAGTGATCATTATTATCATATTCAAAGAATTATCATCGAATGATATTTTCTCCCTTCGGGGAGATACATCTTTCTTTAATAAGGCTTTGGATGTGAACCTAACGATCACACTTCTTGAATATAGTAGCTGGATATTCAATTGAACCTCATTTTGACCCTTCGGGGCCATATGAAGTTCTCTTTAGCATCCGGTCATAATATTCAAGATGAATTTCATAATTCTAAATCTAAACGCCGTTATGAAATTTTATTTTCATCTTTTGAGGTGATATATTCTTTCTAACAGGATGATTCAATTTTAGAATTAGAATTTAACTTTAACTCCCAAAGAAAACCAATATTTTCAAAATTCCACCAACAAAAAATGGCACGCCCGGTGGGACAAATCTCTCTCTCCATCTTTAATAATGGCAAAATTTTATTTCATCGGTAGTCTTAACTACCTTTCTTCCGTTGGTCCCTCTACCCATTTCTTTCTTGGGTGAGTGTGGCCAACATCTAAAAGAAAATACCTTTCAAGTAGAGAGGCGAGTGATGAAATCTTTGTCTAAGCCGGGCTTTGACATTTTGCCTCCAAGTTAATTGGTAGAGCAAAGGAGTTAAGCTAGGTTCCTTGAATATTCTCAATCAATTTTGTAAACTCTCTTATTGGGTGAAAACTCAACATATTGAGGTTCAAGATTTAGAGAAAATTAATCATGCTTAAAATTCAAATTTTAATTCAAAATTGACTAACTCAAACCACTTTTCCTTAATTCCAGGATACTTAAATACTCAAATGGCTGGGAAACTTATCTTCTCCCTGGATAGAAACTTGACAATAGAAGGAATTACCTCTGGCAACTTGATCCAGTTTGGGATAGAATTTCAAAACTTCAAGTTATCAGTCAACGGAGAAGAAATGATTGATCTCTCTGCTGGAATACAAAGGGATGTCCCCCTAGTCGAGATTACTTTAGGGTCAGGAGTTGACTTCCCCATCTCTATGATGGAGGTCGTCGTCGCCCCTTCGACCACTGTGCCCTCTACTCATGAGGATAAGAACCGAGAACCATTAAAAATGGAAGAATTACCATCTCAACCTGAGATTGGGTCAAGTTCTAACACCCCTATTGCCAGTAAAAGTAAGCGGAAGAAATACCTTAAAAGGGTTAAGAAGAAGGTTGCTAAGGCCAAAAAGACTGCTAAGGTAGAAGCCTTGAAACAAGTTAAATTTGAGGCCAATCGAGAATTCGTTGCTCCTTACACCTACCCCCTCCATGGTGGAAATGTTTTCCACCCTACTCCTGTTACTCAAAGGAGAGAGGTTGTGAAAATGAGAGCACGATCTCCGATACACCTTCTTGACTACTATACAGAGAGAATCAATCAAGAAAGAGCTAAGCAATCACCTGTAATAAATCATAGGCCCCTAGTTGAAGGTTATGACCCATCCACTCTATTAGATGAAGTTTGGTCACGTTACTACACGTGCCCTACTATATCATCTGTAGAGGAGGAGGTGCAGAAACCACCCGGGGTGCCACTCTCATAATTGCTAGGTCACTAGTAATTAGGAAGGGGAATAATGATGGATTTAAGATCTTATCAGATAGTGACACCATTTGAATTTTACTTTTAAAAGGGGTCCTATCGCGATAGATCCTTAGATTGAGATGATGCAGCACTAGTTAGGGGTAGTGCAGACCTCACAACAATCTCTTTCTTTTAAGAGATTGTGGAAGTATAATTTATATTGATAAGGTATTGCCACCTGGACTTGCTATTTTGAAGGAAATCATATTATTTTTCAAGTGTAATGGGTCCAAATTTTTAAGATGGTTGATCCATCTTTTTAATGAAACTTGACCTCTACTTTAAATAAAAAATAGGAGAGAGTAGTGATTGACCCCACTGGATCTTTAAAGGCCCCTCCCTCCCACCGCTTCTGCGGTTTGATTTGATTTTTGAATTAAAATTTGTATCAAACTTAAGTTGGTTTTTGAAATGAAAATCTTCTTAGTCTTCTCGCGGTTTTGTATCTTATAGGCTTCTCTTGCATGTTCTAAATCTATTCAATGATTTTCTAAGTCAAGTTAATATTTTCTTATCAAAAGATTGGGTCCAATTTGGGGATTATTCTTCCTTGGATAAGAGAATGAATTTCCTTCTCTTATACTTGTGATATAATCCTGGATTAAAAAAAAAAGAGAGAGCAATTATTTTAAGGTTTTAAAGAAAGTGAAGCCTCTTGTTAAAAAAAATTCAAAGGATGCACAAAGTGCATTAAAAAAATTCAAAATCAAAAAGGCGCAAAGTGCGTCAAAGAAATAAAAAGATATGCAAAGTACGTCACAAAAAAAAAAAAAGTGAAAGAGGCTTCCTTCTTTTTTAAATCCTTAAATTTCAAAGGTCCCGATCACCCTTAATAGCTTGACTTTGTAAAATTTTGAATCTAGATTTATTGTCGTGCATAGACAGTTTATTAGATAGGAAAATTCTATGCAAGAGAATTGAAAAGATTAAATTTCTCGATCCAACTTAAATCCTTTTGAAATTAATTTTAATTCAAACTTTCTACAAGGGAGAACTTAGTTCAGTTTCTATGAAATTTTATCCGGGTCAACAAAATCCAAAAACCCTTGGCTCTTTTCGGGTCAATTGGGGTCACTCTACTTCTTACTATACTTTTGAATTTGTTCCCACTTGTCATTTTGACAGGGTCCAAATGATTAAGAGGAAATTTTCAATAAAAAGAATGAATCTTCTATTCTCGATAAGATTTCAAATCCCATTCTCAAGAGATATATGTGAATCTTTAAACATAGGCATCCTTTCTTTTAAGATCCACTATGTAAAATAACACTCTATGCTGGATCCAAGGTTATTCTCAAATAGAGGTGTGTTTTACATCGCACAAAATTGACTTTCAAAATTGAGTCACAACTAAGTAGAGTGTCTGACTCCAATTGGAGGATCTTAAAGGCCTCGAAGAAAGTTGTTTTTGAACTCAACAAAATTTGAAATTATATAAGTCACGTATGATTCAAGCTCGTGATGAAATTGTGTTACCTCAGGACTTTCCAAGTAGGAGACTTGGCTGTAGGCCTTTGGAGACCAATTTTAGTCCACCATAAGATCAATGTAAGCTTTGAATCAATGTTGACTAGATAGACCACCTTAGAGATAATCTATAAGGGAGGTTCATGACAATTGATTAATTTTGAAGATACCACCAGATGCTTCCTTTCATTTAGGTGGTTCTTTAAGAATTATCATGCCGAATGGATATCAAATTAAACATCAAATTCACCCCTTCAAATTCATAGAAATCAAATCAAGTTAAAAATCATCAATCAATTATTTTCAATTCTCTTTTCCTCAAGGTTAGGTCCTTCCTTCCCTTAGGATTAGATTCGCTAGTGGTGGAGTACGCCCTCCGTGGCACCACCCTAGCATTTGACCCGGGGATTAGTGGTGGAGTACGCCCTTCGTGGCACCATCCTGATTCCCATTTGCTAGTGATGGAGTACGCCCTTCGTGGCACCATCCTAGTTTGCCAGTTGAGGTCCTCTGTGTGGAGCAAGTTTCCTCCCCACATGACCATTCGCTAAGTGGTGGAGTACGCCCTCCGTGGCACCACCCTAGCATTTGACCCGGGGATTAGTGGTGGAGTACGCCCTTCGTGGCACCATCCTGATTCCCATTCACTAGTGATGGAGTACGCCCTTCGTGGCACCATCCTAGTTTAACAGTTGAGGTCCTCTGTGTGGAGCAAGTTTCCTCCCCACATGACCATTCGCTAGTGGTGGAGTACGCCCTCCGTGGCACCACCCTAGCATTTGACCCGGGGATTAGTGGTGGAGTACGCCCTTCGTGGCACCATCCTGATTCCCATTCGCTAGTGATGGAGTACGCCCTTCATGGCACCATCCTAGTTTTCCAGTTGAGGTCCTCTGTGTGGAGCAAGTTTCCTCCCCACATGACCATTCGCTAGTGGTGGAGTACGCCCTCCGTGGCACCACCCTAGCATTTGACCCGGGGATTAGTGGTGGAGTACGCCCTTCGTGGCACCATCCTGATTCCCATTCGCTAGTGATGGAGTACGCCCTTCGTGGCACCATCCTAGTTTGCCAATTGAGGTCCTCTGTGTGGAGCAAGTTTCCTCCCCACATGACTATTCGCTAGTGGTGGAGTACGCCCTCCGTGGCACCACCCTAGCATTTGACCCGGGGATTAGTGGTGGAGTACGCCCTTCGTGGCACCATCCTGATTCCCATTCGCTAGTGATGGAGTACGCCCTTCGTGGCACCATCCTAGTTTGCCAGTTGAGGTCCTCTGTGTGGAGCAAGCTTCCTCCCCACATGACCATTCGCTAGTGGTGGAGTACGCCCTTCGTGGCACCATCCTAGTTTGCCAGTTAATCTGCCTATTTGGAGTAAGTCTTCTATCAGCATCCTATAGGCCTAAGGTTGGGTGATGCCCTTCCTTAGACCCGAGGTTAGGTATTCCCTACCTTGGTTTCTCCAGTCCTCTCTTCAGAATAGGTGTAAGCTTTTCACTAGTTTCCAATGGACTTAAGGTTGGGTGATGCCCTTCCTTCAACTCTTTAAGATCCTACTCCTATTCGGTCAACGCCAATGTGTGCAGCAGAGGTTCCTTCTACCACACACATTGGGGGTCCATTTGTTGACCTCATTTTTGTATGAGGTCACTAAGGCCCTTTCAAACTCCAGATTAATTTTAGATCCTAGGATCCACTCTAGACCTTAGGATTCTTTCCTAGAGCCAGACCTTAGAGCTTACTCTACAGCCTAGGATTCCCTTAAATCCTAGATCTTAGAACTCATCTAGATCTTAGGACCACTCCAACTTCAAATCAATCCCCATCCTTGATCAACCTCAACCTCAAATCAATTCCTACATTTGATCAATTCCAACTTCAATTTGATTCCTACCTTTGATCAATTTAAATCTCAAACTTCATTCAACTAAAATTCAAATTAATTCAAGTTTCAAACATATCCAAACCTTGATCCAATCAATTTGATAATCCAACCTTCAACTTAAACTTTGATCCAAACTGCAATCTAGCTTTGACCTCATCCATTCATTAACAATCACCACATGATTGTAAATGATTTGGATACTCCAATACTAATCATTCAAACTTGAAATCCAATCCAAACCCAGAACTCATAGGCTAAAGACTTAGGTCCTAAAGCCCTTTCTAGGTGATTTTGCCATCACCTCGAAACCTAGTCTTTTGACCTCTGATTCAGGGTCTATCAATTTCATATTTATGTGACATGACTCTAGAGGTAACCCTCCAAATTTGAGCTCATTTGGAGGATTCTAACCCTTGAAACTTAATCTAACTCCAAATATTACAAAATCTTTGAATATTTACAATCCATGCCACTAGGCCTTTCACCTAGTGGAATTTGACTTTGGATCCCCCTCCAAATCATTTGATCCTTCTTAATACCTTGATATTAACTTATTAAGCAATGATCTACATCTTTTTAGATTCAATTTGACCCATAATTGACTTGAGACCAAAATGACCAAAATGCCCTTAAAAGAGGATTTTTGGACTTTTGGCCTAAACCCAATTTGATTTGACTTATCAACCTTTGAAATCTTCTTCAAATATCATTCCAATGGATTCTAAATGACTTTAGGAACACATTGAACCCAAACTTACTCTTTGGTTTGACTTGGTTGACCAAGTCAACCATGATTGACCAAATCAACCCTTTAACCCAACACTTGTTAATTTTAACCATTCTAGTGATTTTGAATCAATTCAACTCATCAAGATTGGTTAATTATACACTCTTGACTTCAAATTCCTTGGCATAATGTCTTGTAGCACTCTTGACCTCCCTCATGCACATCCTAGTCACCATTGACTAGTCAACAAGTCAATGGGTCAAAAACAACCCTTGAAATGAGACCATAGCTTGGCCACCTCATCATCCCATAAAGCAAACCCTTTTTCCAAGACAAAATCTCCTTTTGGCTAATGAGAATATGCTTTTTCCCTCCTTAATTGATCATTAAACAAGCTCTATTAACCAAGACAAGCATTGGTTCATCCAAATGGGGGAAAAGGTGTGGTCCCTCTTCACATGGACCAAGAGATGTCACTCTCAACCACCAACCCTATTCCATAGCTTTGGGCAGTATAGGGGACACTTGGCACTCATCCAAAACCACTCCAAATCAAATCTCAACCATCCAATCCAAAAGCCAAAGGTAAAGTGAGGGAAAACTTGACCTAAAGGTGGCTTCTTCATCAATTCCTCTCATATGATCAAAAGCTCCAAACTCCAGCAGCTCCCAACCTTCCAAGAGCTCCTCCCATACACTCCAACACTTTTCAAGGCCTTCCCAAGCTTTTCCCAATCATTTCTAAGCCTCAAATCACTATTTTAGTGAAGAGAGAGTATTCTAGAGAGAGAACGAGGACTTTCCCATATACCTTTCGATCCAGCGAGATCCAGCTTTTGGAGTCTTCAGTAAAGTTGTAGAGGATTGCTGCAGCTTTCCAACAAGCTAAAGATATCAAAAATCCGACGGTTGGATCGTAAGTTATACTCATTTTAAGTTTAAATTTCAATTTGAAACTGTAGCAATTTTACAATGAATGGAGCCTCCAAACTCCAGGCATTGTAAGATCATATTGCCCTCTAGCTACAGTTCAAATTTCATGCAATTTTATCGAGTATTTTGAAAGATATGAGCGTTTAAAGATTTCTATTCAAAATGAACTAGAGCAGATCTGGACCGTCCGATCGACGATCAGACGGCTCAGATCTGGGTATTCCGTGCGGCTTCCTCCATGTTTGAATGTGGGTCATCCCGTGGTATGGGAGGGTGACGTGGCGTCACGCCACGCCGCCACGTCACCGTCAGCTGATTTGAATAAAAAATGCTTTAAATGCTCCAAATCTTCAAAAATTCACAGAAAATCGAATTGTCCACCAAATAGGGCGTTCTTGGGCTCGTTGGAAAGATAATCTAATGTAGTATTTATTAAAATTAAAATTATATTGATTTGATTTACTTATTGTGAGATATTTGAGTTTATGTTAATTTCATTTATTGCTATTTTCTCACAATCCAGTGATCAAATGAAGCCCAAATTTTGGTGGATGATTATTGAGTATCTTAGGCATGTTTAATAATTTTTCTAGATTTATATGCTCAATAGATTTCTGTGATATGAATTTTTAAGGTAAATGGTCTATTTTGGACCCTAAACTTTGAAAATTCATAACTCTTTAGGGTTTGAGTATTTTGCTGTGATATTTCTGTGGTATGATTGAATGTATGTTAGGGTTAGACACACCAAGTTTCATGCCTATTTGAATAGTAGAGACACCTAGGAAAAATAATTAAGGAAATGTCTAGAAAACTTAGAAAATTCATAGGGCATTGTAAGCACACCCAATAGGGGTGAAACTTGAACATAGTAAACTTAGTGACATCATATACCTTAGGTTCAAATTTTACGCAATTTGGAGGTCATTAGGTTAGAAAATTGAGCATGTCAAATTTCAGCCTCTTTAAGGACTTAGAAAATTCAATAAATCATTATAAACTTATATTAATTCCAAAAAATAACCATAATACCTCTAATTAACCATATTTCAACTCTTAATCATTGAAAATTTAATATCCTTTAATTTGACATTAAAATCCACTTTAATTTAATTTTAATCAAAATCAATGTTTAATCAATTTTAATTAATTAAAAATAATTAAAAAATCCCAAAAAATCTCTATACACTTGATGATCTCTCCTTAGATCATTTCTGATCTTTGGAGTTGATTTCAAGAAGTTTGGGACTCATTTGGGATCAAATCACTAAAATGACCCTTAATTGAAACAATTTAATAATTTCAATAAATATCCAAACTTCCAAAATTTATAACTAATTATAAAAAATTCCAAATCAATCAAACTCAGTGGCTAATGACTCTAATTAAAATCTAGTATTTTCCAAAAATTTCAAACCCCCAAAATCTGGTCAAAGTCAAAAAGTCAACAAATTGGTCAAACCGTAGTCAAAACTAGTTCAAAACTTCAAACCTTTGTGATAAAATGCAGAAAAATCCGATTTCAACGTACTTACTGTCTAACTGATCGTAGTGAGGTCTAGTATTTTAATAAAATACAAACATTCTAGAATTTGGGCTTAATCAAAAAGTCAATTTTCAACCCCTTAATTAAATCATTAAAATATTCAAAAAATTCATAAACCTCAAATCACTCTAAAACTCAGAAAATATTGGCTTAATGTTTAAAATACTTAACAAACCCTTTAAAACACAACCACCACCCTAAAGATGAAGTTTATTGGCTGGACTACTCCGGGCTGCGGGGCTAAGTGTCCTAAGGAGGCTGGTTCCTCGAGCCTGGTGGCACAACGCCACGAATGGATTCAAAGGGGTGTTAAATCTTAAAATATATTAATCTTTAATTATTTAACATTTTTTAAAAATCTCTAATTCAATCACATTAATTTGGTTTATCGGCTGGACTACTCCGGGCTACGGGGCTAAGTGTCCTAAGGAGGCTGGTTCCTCGAGCCTGGTGGCACAACGCCACGAATCAATTAATGGCAAACTTAAATTAATTAAGCTTTTAAAATCAGTAACTAACTCATTTTTGTATTAATCTACTCCTTTAATTCCAACCAACTTAAATAACTTAATCAACCCCGATTGCTACTGGGTAACCCAGGCCTACGAGGCTATTAGCTTAGCCCCAAGGAAGGTGAAATAAACTTCACGGCCTCGGTGTGAAACAAAGGTAATAATCAATTAACTTTTAAAATATATTTAATTAAAATTCTTAATTTATTAATACTTGAATTTTAATCTAAATCCCCTTTTAAGTCTTAACAAACTCACACTTTTAGACAACTTCAATTAATAACCCACTTTAGGATCTACCCCAGCCACACGACCTTTCTCACACACTTTAGATGATGTGTTAGGACAACCAACTCTAGATCTAGGTTAGGCCGGTGTTTACTTTACTGCTGTGTGCCGGATTTTTCGTAGTTTTCGCTGCATGTTGTGGATGAAATTGCTTTGCTGTGTCTGCTTACTTTTTCTGTACTCTGTGGATGGATTGATGTGTTTGGCGACTAGATTACCCTTAGGTTAGGTACGATCTGGATGTTGACACAGTCTTCTGCAGGTGGCCACGCTCATGCAGGGCAATATAAAAAGGGGGCAAATTAAAAATGCATAAACATTATAAACTCTTTGCACAGGTGCTTCAGCTGCTAAAGCCCCCAAATAAAAAGAGCGTGACCAGTGTGTTTACTTTTTTTTCTGCTCATATACAACTGCTTGGGAATAACTACCTTTTTTTTTATATATTAATTGCTTAGGATAACCCTGCAGGTGAGTCTAGATTTTTATTTTGATATCAATGTAATTTGTGCAAGTGTCAAGTGTTATGAAAGTTTATTTTGAGTTGGGATACATAGATCCAAAGCTTGGATTCCAAAGAGGAAAGGATACCCCTTTGGGGAACACTCCTTTTCCATTTGGAAATCCAAATTTGGATCATACCTCTTCCTTACCCAAAGAGGAAAGAGTGGCCTTCCCCTTAGAAGGAAGTGCCCTCTTATCCATTTGGGTAATCCACTACGAAGATTCCAAGAAGATTGAAGAAAAGGAGTCTAAAGAAGAATGAGACCGAAGATTTGAAGATTTGAAGATTGAGAGCATCCCACTCAAAATAACTTGCGTCATTACTAGGTTTAGAATCCGGGTTGTTGCCAGTGGTGCCCGACCACTTTACTTTCTGTAATATTCTGGTTTGTAATAAGCAAGGCAATTCTGCCTATGGACATTTATTAATTAATTTGTATTTGATTTGATGATTTGATTGCCTTTAGGATTACTTGTTTTTACTAGTTTTTTGGCGATTGCATGCCGCTCTTTGTTTTCGCCTGGATACGTGAGGCTCGTGAGGGTGCGAAAGTTTTATACTCATAATCTTAAAAGTCTAAAATTTTAGTGAGTCTAAATAACATAGAAAGATAACAAATCTAGGGAATTAGCCGGGGATCGACCCCGGGGTCGCATGCATATTTCTGCATTACTCTTTCCTTGCTTTAGACCCTTCCCCGCCTGCGGGTAGAGTCCGGATAGTCTGACCTATGAGGACGAGGTGTCGGACCTGGGGAAGTCCAGTCTTCTAAAAAATTATTTTATAAGCCTGTTTTTAAAAATTTCAAGCATATTTGATTTGAGGTTGTTAACTAGCATGCATTGCATTAGATACAAATTAAAGAGTCAAGATTTTAAATTCATAGTCCTTAGCATTTTAGCACCCAACATAAGTCAAAGGGGTCAATTAGGAGAACCTCTAGATGTCGACCCCAACTCTCTAAAACTTTAATTATAACGTCCCTACTACTCTTTCATAAAAGACTGGACTCATCTCTTTTAAATCGATTAGGTGGTTAGCTGGCTCCCCAATCCAGGCCGGGGTAAGTCCAGGTTCTGCACTGCATTAGTTAGGATCGGACGACTGTGGTCCAGTGTCCAAATTAGATTTAGGATCCGGGGCAAATTTTTGATTATAAGACCCCAAACTTCGGGAATATAATCCCAAATTTCTAATAAAATGCTCAACTTTAATTAAATATCATTTCATTCCAAAATATAAAGCCCAACACTTAGATTAAGTTGGGACACTTCCGGATGGTTCTGGAATCTTAAAATGTCCCCTACCTCTCCTCCTTTAACTCCGTTAATAACTGCTCAATTTTGATCCATTCCCTTTTGAGTTTCCAAAATTCACTTCTCTTTTTGATATCACTCCTAGAAATTCTAACAAAATTTTGCCGTTATTTTAATCGAGAGTTTTCGTAGGAGACCTCGTTTTCTTACGATGTAATTAACTACGAGGGCTTGCGCTCGTAGGAGATTTAGAACCACACACGCACCTGATTTTAAAAATTGATTTTTAAAAAACTCAATTAGATTTCTTTGGGAAAACTTAAAATATTAGTGATCATTATTATCATATTCAAAGAATTATCATCGAATGATATTTTCTCCCTTCGGGGAGATACATCTTTCTTTAATAAGGCTTTGGATGTGAACCTAACGATCACACTTCTTGAATATAGTAGCTGGATATTCAATTGAACCTCATTTTGACCCTTCGGGGCCATATGAAGTTCTCTTTAGCATCCGGTCATAATATTCAAGATGAATTTCATAATTCTAAATCTAAACGCCATTATGAAATTTTATTTTCATCTTTTGAGGTGATATATTCTTTCTAACAGGATGATTCAATTTTAGAATTAGAATTTAACTTTAACTCCCAAAGAAAACCAATATTTTCAAAATATGTTTTCAAAATTCCACCAACAAAAAATGGCACGCCCGGTGGGACAAATCTCTCTCTCCATCTTTAATAATGGCAAAATTTTATTTCATCGGTAGTCTTAACTACCTTTCTTCCGTTGGTCCCTCTACCCATTTCTTTCTTGGGTGAGTGTGGCCAACATCTAAAAGAAAATACCTTTCAAGTAGAGAGGCGAGTGATGAAATCTTTGTCTAAGCCGGGCTTTGACATTTTGCCTCCAAGTTAATTGGTAGAGCAAAGGAGTTAAGCCAGGTTCCTTGAATATTCTCAATCAATTTTGTAAACTCTCTTATTGGGTGAAAACTCAACATATTGAGGTTCAAGATTTAGAGAAAATTAATCATGCTTAAAATTCAAATTTTAATTCAAAATTGACTAACTCAAACCACTTTTCCTTAATTCCAGGATACTTAAATACTCAAATGGCTGGGAAACTTATCTTCTCCCTGGATAGAAACTTGACAATAGAAGGAATTACCTCTGGCAACTTGATCCAGTTTGGGATAGAATTTCAAAACTTCAAGTTATCAGTCAACGGAGAAGAAATGATTGATCTCTCTGCTGGAATACAAAGGGATGTCCCCCTAGTCGAGATTACTTTAGGGTCAGGAGTTGACTCCCCCATCTCTATGATGGAGGTCGTCGTCGCCCCTTCGACCACTGTGCCCTCTACTCATGAGGATAAGAACCGAGAACCATTAAAAATGGAAGAATTACCATCTCAACCTGAGATTGGGTCAAGTTCTAACACCCCTATTGCCAGTAAAAGTAAGCGGAAGAAATACCTTAAAAGGGTTAAGAAGAAGGTTGCTAAGGCCAAAAAGACTGCTAAGGTAGAAGCCTTGAAACAAGTTAAATTTGAGGCCAATCGAGAATTCGTTGCTCCTTACACCTACCCCCTCCATGGTGGAAATGTTTTCCACCCTACTCCTGTTACTCAAAGGAGAGAGGTTGTGAAAATGAGAGCACGATCTCCGATACACCTTCTTGACTACTATACAGAGAGAATCAATCAAGAAAGAGCTAAGCAATCACCTGTAATAAATCATAGGCCCCTAGTTGAAGGTTATGACCCATCCACTCTATTAGATGAAGTTTGGTCACGTTACTACACGTGCCCTACTATATCATCTGTAGAGGAGGAGGTGCAGAAACCACCCGGGGTGCCACTCTCATAATTGCTAGGTCACTAGTAATTAGGAAGGGGAATAATGATGGATTTAAGATCTTATCAGATAGTGACACCATTTGAATTTAACTTTTAAAAGGGGTCCTATCGCGATAGATCCTTAGATTGAGATGATGCAGCACTAGTTAGGGGTAGTGCAGACCTCACAACAATCTCTTTCTTTTAAGAGATTGTGGAAGTATAATTTATATTGATAAGGTCTTGCCACCTGGACTTGCTATTTTGAAGGAAATCATATTATTTTTCAAGTGTAATGGGTCCAAATTTTTAAGATGGTTGATCCATCTTTTTAATGAAACTTGACCTCTACTTTAAATAAAAAATAGGAGAGAGTAGTGATTGACCCCACTGGATCTTTAAAGGCCCCTCCCTCCCACCGCTTCTGCGGTTTGATTTGATTTTTGAATTAAAATTTGTATCAAACTTAAGTTGGTTTTTGAAATGAAAATCTTCTTAGTCTTCTCGCGGTTTTGTATCTTATAGGCTTCTCTTGCATGTTCTAAATCTATTCAATGATTTTCTAAGTCAAGTTAATATTTTCTTATCAAAAGATTGGGTCCAATTTGGGGATTATTCTTCCTTGGATAAGAGAATGAATTTCCTTCTCTTATACTTGTGATATAATCCTGGATTAAAAAAAAAAAGAGAGAGCAATTATTTTAAGGTTTTAAAGAAAGTGAAGCCTCTTGTTAAAAAAAATTCAAAGGATGCACAAAGTGCATTAAAAAAATTCAAAATCAAAAAGGCGCAAAGTGCGTCAAAGAAATAAAAAGATATGCAAAGCACGTCACAAAAAAAAAAAAGTGAAAGAGGCTTCCTTCTTTTTAAATCCTTAAATTTCAAAGGTCCCGATCACCCTTAATAGCTTGACTTTGTAAAATTTTGAATCTAGATTTATTGTCGTGCATAGACAGTTTATTAGATAGGAAAATTCTATGCAAGAGAATTGAAAAGATTAAATTTCTCGATCCAACTTAAATCCTTTTGAAATTAATTTTAATTCAAACTTTCTACAAGGGAGAACTTAGTTCAGTTTCTATGAAATTTTATCCGGGTCAACAAAATCCAAAAACCCTTGGCTCTTTTCGGGTCAATTGGGGTCACTCTACTTCTTACTATACTTTTGAATTTGTTCCCACTTGTCATTTTGACAGGGTCCAAATGATTAAGAGGAAATTTTCAATAAAAAGAATGAATCTTCTATTCTCGATAAGATTTCAAATCTCATTCTCAAGAGATATATGTGAATCTTTAAACATAGGCATCTTTCTTTTAAGATCCACTATGTAAAATAACACTCTATGCTGGATCCAAGGTTGTTCTCAAATAGAGGTGTGTTTTACATCGCACAAAATTGACTTTCAAAATTGAGTCACAACTAAGTAGAGTGTCTGACTCCAATTGGAGGATCTTAAAGGCCTCGAAGAAAGTTGTTTTTGAACTCAACAAAATTTGAAATTATATAAGTCACGTATGATTCAAGCTCGTGATGAAATTGTGTTACCTCAGGACTTTCCAAGTAGGAGACTTGGCTGTAGGCCTTTGGAGACCAATTTTAGTCCACCATAAGATCAATGTAAGCTTTGAATCAATGTTGACTAGATAGACCACCTTAGAGATAATCTATAAGGGAGGTTCATGACAATTGATTAATTTTGAAGATACCACCAGATGCTTCCTTTCATTTAGGTGGTTCTTTAAGAATTATCATGCCGAATGGATATCAAATTAAACATCAAATTCACCCCTTCAA
The DNA here is from genome assembly GCA_016618105.1 of Dendrobium huoshanense. Lineage (NCBI taxonomy): Eukaryota > Viridiplantae > Streptophyta > Magnoliopsida > Asparagales > Orchidaceae > Dendrobium > Dendrobium huoshanense. Next base: position 71,437,260 of record CM028344.1, on the reverse strand, counting down.
ATTCATAGAAATCAAATCAAGTTAAAAATCATCAATCAATTATTTTCAATTCTCTTTTCCTCAAGGTTAGGTCCTTCCTTCCCTTAGGATTAGATTCGCTAGTGGTGGAGTACGCCCTCCGTGGCACCACCCTAGCATTTGACCCGGGGATTAGTGGTGGAGTACGCCCTTCGTGGCACCATCCTGATTCCCATTTGCTAGTGATGGAGTACGCCCTTCGTGGCACCATCCTAGTTTGCCAGTTGAGGTCCTCTGTGTGGAGCAAGTTTCCTCCCCACATGACCATTCGCTAAGTGGTGGAGTACGCCCTCCATGGCACCACCCTAGCATTTGACCCGGGGATTAGTGGTGGAGTACGCCCCTCGTGGCACCATCCTGATTCCCATTCGCTAGTGATGGAGTACGCCCTTCGTGGCACCATCCTAGTTTGATAGTTGAGGTCCTCTGTGTGGAGCAAGTTTCCTCCCCACATGACCATTCGCTAGTGGTGGAGTATGCCCTCCGTGGCACCACCCTAGCATTTGACCCGGGGATTAGTGGTGGAGTACGCCCTTCGTGGCACCATCCTGATTCCCATTCGCTAGTGATGGAGTACGCCCTTCGTGGCACCATCCTAGTTTGCCAGTTGAGGTCCTCTGTGTGGAGCAAGCTTCCTCCCCACATGACCATTCGCTAGTGGTGGAGTACGCCCTTCGTGGCACCATCCTAGCATTTGACCCGGGGATTAGTGGTGGAGTACGCCCTTCGTGGCACCATCCTGATTCCCATTCGCTAGTGATGGAGTACGCCCTTCGTGGCACCATCCTAGTTTGCCAGTTGAGGTCCTCTGTGTGGAGCAAATTTCCTCCCCACATGACCATTCGCTAGTGGTGGAGTACGCCCTCCGTGGCACCACCCTAGCATTTGACCCGGGGATTAGTGGTGGAGTACGCCCTTCGTGGCACCATCCTGATTCCCATTCGCTAGTGATGGAGTACGCCCTTCGTGGCACCATCCTAGTTTGCCAGTTGAGGTCCTCTGTGTGGAGCAAGTTTCCTCCACACATGACCATTCGCTAGTGGTGGAGTACGCCCTCCGTGGCACCACCCTAGCATTTGACCCGGGGATTAGTGGTGGAGTACGCCCTTCGTGGCACCATCCTGATTCCCATTCGCTAGTGATGGAGTACGCCCTTCGTGGCACCATCCTAGTTTGCCAGTTGAGGTCCTCTGTGTGGAGCAAGCTTCCTCCCCACATGACCATTCGCTAGTGGTGGAGTACGCCCTTCGTGGCACCATCCTAGTTTGCCAGTTAATCTGCCTATTTGGAGTAAGTCTTCTATCAGCATCCTATAGGCCTAAGGTTGGGTGATGCCCTTCCTTAGACCCGAGGTTAGGTATTCCCTACCTTGGTTTCTCCAGTCCTCTCTTCAGAATAGGTGTAAGCTTTTCACTAGTTTCCAATGGACTTAAGGTTGGGTGATGCCCTTCCTTCAACTCTTTAAGATCCTACTCCTATTCGGTCAACGCCAATGTGTGCAGCAGAGGTTCCTTCTACCACACACATTGGGGGTCCATTTGTTGACCTCATTTTTGTATGAGGTCACTAAGGCCCTTTCAAACTCCAGATTAATTTTAGATCCTAGGATCCACTCTAGACCTTAGGATTCTTTCTTAGCGCCAGACCTTAGAGCCTACTCTACAGCCTAGGATTCCCTTAAATCCTAGATCTTAGAACTCCTCTAGATCTTAGGACCACTCCAACTTCAAATCAATCCCCATCCTTGATCAACCTCAACCTCAAATCAATTCCTACATTTGATCAATTCCAACTTCAATTTGATTCCTACCTTTGATCAATTTAAATCTCAAACTTCATTCAACTAAAATTCAAATTAATTCAAGTTTCAAACATATCCAAACCTTGATCCAATCAATTTGACAATCCAACCTTCAACTTAAACTTTGATCCAAACTTCAATCTAGCTTTGACCTCATCCATTCATTAACAATCACCACATGATTGTAAATGATTTGGATACTCCAATACTAATCATTCAAACTTGAAATCCAATCCAAACCCAGAACTCATAGGCTAAAGACTTAGGTCCTAAAGCCCTTTCTAGGTGATTTTGCCATCACCTCGAAACCTAGTCTTTTGACCTCTGATTCAGGGTCTATCAATTTCATATTTATGTGACATGACTCTAGAGGTAACTCTCCAAATTTGAGCTCATTTGGAGGATTCTAACCCTTGAAACTTAATCTAACTCCAAATATTACAAAATCTTTGAATATTTACAATCCATGCCACTAGGCCTTTCACCTAGTGGAATTTGACTTTGGATCCCCCTCCAAATCATTTGATCCTTCTTAATACCTTGATATTAACTTATTAAGCAATGATCTACATCTTTTTAGATTCAATTTGACCCATAATTGACTTGAGACCAAAATGACCAAAATGCCCTTAAAAGAGGATTTTTGGACTTTTGGCCTAAACCCAATTTGATTTGACTTATCAACCTTTGAAATCTTCTTCAAATATCATTCCAATGGATCCTAAATGACTTTAGGAACACATTGAACCCAAACTTACTCTTTGGTTTGACTTGGTTGACCAAGTCAACCATGATTGACCAAATCAACCCTTTAACCCAACACTTGTTAATTTTAACCATTCTAGTGATTTTGAATCAATTCAACTCATCAAGATTGGTTAATTATACACTCTTGACTTCAAATTCCTTGGCATAATGTCTTGTAGCACTCTTGACCTCCCTCATGCACATCCTAGTCACCATTGACTAGTCAACAAGTCAATGGGTCAAAAACAACCCTTGAAATGAGACCATAGCTTGGCCACCTCATCATCCCATAAAGCAAACCCTTTTTCCAAGCCAAAATCTCCTTTTGGCTAATGGGAATATGCTTTTTCCCTCCCTAATTGATCATTAAACAAGCTCTATTAACCAAGACAAGCATTGGTTCATCCAAATGGGGGAAAAGGTGTGGTCCCTCTTCACATGGACCAAGAGATGTCACTCTCAACCACCAACCCTATTCCATAGCTTTGGGCAGCATAGGGGACACTTGGCACTCATCCAAAACCACTCCAAATCAAATCTCAACCATCCAATCCAAAAGCCAAAGGTAAAGTGAGGGAAAACTTGACCTAAAGGTGGCTTCTTCATCAATTCCTCTCATATGATCAAAAGCTCCAAACTCCAGCAGCTCCCAACCTTCCAAGAGCTCCTCCCATACACTCCAACACTTTTCAAGGCCTTCCCAAGCTTTTCCCAACCATTTCTAAGCCTCAAATCACTATTTTAGTGAAGAGAGAGTATTCTAGAGAGAGAAAGAGGACTTTCCCATATACCTTTCGATCTAGCGAGATCCAGCTTTTGGAGTCTTCAGTAAAGTTGTAGAGGATTGCTTCAGCTTTCTAACACGCTAAAGATATCAAAAATCCGACGGTTGGATCGTAAGTTATACTCATTTTAAGTTTAAATTTCAATTTTAAACTGTAGCAATTTTACAATGAATGGAGCCTCCAAACTCCAGGCATTGTAAGATCATATTGCCCTCTAGCTACAGTTCAAATTTCATGCAATTTTATCGAGTATTTTAAAAGATATGAGCGTTTAAAGATTTCTATTCAAAATGAACTAGAGCAGATCTGGACCGTCCGATCGACGATCAGACGGCTCAGATCTGGGTATACCGTGCGGCTTCCTCCATGTTTGAATGTGGGTCATCCCGTGGTATGGGAGGGTGACGTGGCGTCACGCCACGCCGCCACGTCACCGTCAGCTGATTTGAATAAAAAATGCTTTAAATGCTCCAAATCTTCAAAAATTCACAGAAAATCGAATTGTCCACCAAATAGGGCGTTCTTGGGCTCGTTGGAAATATAATCTAATGTAGTATTTATTAAAATTAAAATTATATTGATTTGATTTCTTTATTGTGAGATATTTGAGTTTATGTTAATTTCATTTATTGCTATTTTCTCACAATCCAGTGATCAAATGAAGCCCAAATTTTGGTGGATGATTATTGAGTATCTTAGGCATGTTTAATAACTTTTCTAGATTTATATGCTCAATAGATTTCTGTGATATGAATTTTTAAGGTAAATGGTCTATTTTGGACCCTAAACTTTAAAAATTCATAACTCTTTAGGGTTTGAGTATTTTGCTGTGATATTTCTGTGGTATGATTGAATGTATGTTAGGGTTAGACACACCAAGTTTCATGCCTATTTGAATAGTAGAGACACCTAGGAAAAAAAATTAAGGAAATGTCTAGAAAACTTAGAAAATTCATAGGGCATTGTAAACACATCCAATAGGGGTGAAACTTGAACATAGTAAACTTAGTGACATCATATACCTTAGGTTCAAATTTTACGCAATTTGGAGGTCATTAGGTTAGAAAATTGAGCATGTCAAATTTCAGCCTCTTTAAGGACTTAGAAAATTCAATAAATCATTATAAACTTATATTAATTCCAAAAAATACCCATAATACCTCTAATTAACCATATTTCAACTCTTAATCATTGAAAATTTAATATCCTTTAATTTGACATTAAAATCCACTTTAATTTAATTTTATTCAAAATCAATGTTTAATCAATTTTAATTAATTAAAAATAATTAAAAAATCCGAAAAAATCTCTAAACACTTGCTGATCTCTCCTTAGATCATTTCTGATCTTTGGAGTTGATTTCAAGAAGTTTGGGACTCATTTGGGATCAAATCACTAAAATGACCCTTAATTGAAACAATTTAATAATTTCAATAAATATCCAAACTTCCAAAATTTATAACTAATTATAGAAAATTCCAAATCAATCAAACTCAGTGGCTAAAGACTCTAATTAAAATCTAGTATTTTCCAAAAATTTCAAACCCCCAAAATCTGGTCAAAGTCAAAAAGTCAACAAATTGGTCAAACCGTAGTCAAAACTAGTTCAAAACTTCAAACCTTTGTGATAAAATGCAGAAAAATCCGATTTCAACGTACTTACTGTCTAACTGATCGTAGTGAGGTCTAATATTTTAATAAAATACAAACATTCCAGAATTTGGGCTTAATCAAAAAGTCAATTTTCAACCCCTTAATTAAATCATTAAAATATTCAAAAAATTCATAAACCTCAAATCACTCTAAAACTCAGAAAATATTAGCTTAATGTTTAAAATACTTAACAAACCCTTTAAAACACAACAACCACCCTAAAGATGAAGTTTATTGGCTGGACTACTCCGGGCTGCGGGGCTAAGTGTCCTAAGGAGGCTGGTTCCTCGAGCCTGGTGGCACAACGCCACGAATGGATTCAAAGGGGTGTTAAATCTTAAAATAGATTAATCTTTAATTATTTAACATTTTTTAAAAATCTCTAATTCAATCACATTAATTTGGTTTATCGGCTGGACTACTCCGGGCTGCGGGGCTAAGTGTCCTAAGGAGGCTGGTTCCTCGAGCCTGGTGGCACAACGCCACGAATCAATTAATGGAAAACTTAAATTAATTAAGCTTTTAAAATCAGTAACTAACTCATTTTTGTATTAATCTACTCCTTTAATTCCAACCAACTTAAATAACTTAATCAACCCCGATTGCTACTGGGTAACCCAGGCCTACGAGGCTATTAGCTTAGCCCCAAGGAAGGTGAAATAAACTTCACGGCCTCGGTGTGAAACAAAGGTAGTAATCAATTAACTTTTAAAATATATTTAATTAAAATTCTTAATTTATTAATACTTGAATTTTAATCTAAATCCCCTTTTAAGCCTTAACAAACTCACACTTTTAGACAACTTCAATTAATAACCCACTTTAGGATCTACCCCAGCCACACGACCTTTCTCACACACTTTAGATGATGTGTTAGGACAACCAACTCTAGATCTAGGTTAGGCCGGTGTTTACTTTACTGCTGTGTGCCGGATTTTTCGTAGTTTTCGCTGCATGTTGTGGATGAAATTCCTTTGCTGTGTCTGCTTACTTTTTCTGTACTCTGTGGATGGATTGATGTGTTTGGCGACTAGATTACCCTTAGGTTAGGTACGATCTGGATGTTGACACAGTCTTCTGCAGGTGGCCACGCTCATGCAGGGCAATATAAAAAGGGGGCAAATTAAAAATGCATAAACATTATAAACTCTTTGCACAGGTGCTTCAGCTGCTAAAGCCCCCAAATAAAAAGAGCGTGGCCAGTGTGTTTACTTTTTTTTCTGCTCATATACAACTGCTTGGGAATAACTGCCTTTTTTTTTATATATTAATTGCTTAGGATAACCCTGCAGGTGAGTCTAGATTTTTATTTTGATATCAATATAATTTGTGTAAGTGTCAAGTGTTGTGAAAGTTTATTTTGAGTTGGGATACATAGATCCAAAGCTTGGATTCCAAAGAGGAAAGGATACCCCTTTGGGGAACACTCCTTTTCCATTTGGAAATCCAAATTTGGATCATACCTCTTCCTTACCCAAAGAGGAAAGAGTGGCCTTCCCCTTAGAAGGAAGTGCCCTCTTATCCATTTGGGTAATCCACTACGAAGATTCCAAGAAGATTGAAGAAAAGGAGTCTAAAGAAGAATGAGACCGAAGATTTGAAGATTTGAAGATTGAGAGCATCCCACTCAAAATAACTTGCGTCATTACTAGGTTTAGAATCCGGGTTGTTGCCAGTGGTGCCCGACCACTTTACTTTCTGTAATATTCTGGTTTGTAATAAGCAAGGCAATTCTGCCTATGGACATTTATTAATTAATTTGTATTTGATTTGATGATTTGATTGCCTTTAGGATTACTTGTTTTTACTAGTTTTTTGGCGATTGCATGCCGCTCTTTGTTTTCGCCTGGATACGTGAGGCTCGTGAGGGTGCGAAAGTTTTATACTCATAATCTTAAAAGTCTAAAATTTTAGTGAGTCTAAATAACATAGAAAGATAACAAATCTAGGGAATTAGCCGGGGATCGACCCCGGGGTCGCATGCATATTTCTGCATTACTCTTTCCTTGCTTTAGACCCTTCCCCGCCTGCGGGTAGAGTCCGGATAGTCTGACCTATGAGGACGAGGTGTCGGACCTGGGGAAGTCCAGTCTTCTAAAAAATTATTTTATAAGCCTATTTTTAAAAATTTCAAGCATATTTGATTTGAGGTTGTTAACCAGCATGCATTGCATTAGATACAAATTAAAGAGTCAAGATTTTAAATTCATAGTCCTTAGCATTTTAGCACCCAACATAAGTCAAAGGGGTCAATTAGGAGAACCTCTAGATGTCGGCCCCAACTCTCTAAAACTTTAATTACAACGTCCCTACTACTCTTTCATAAAAGACTGGACTCATCTCTTTTAAATCGATTAGGTGGTTAGGATGCTCCTCAATCCAGGCCGGGGTAAGTCCAAGTTCTGCACTGCATTAGTTAGGATCGGACGACTGTGGTCCAGTGTCCAAATTAGATTTAGGATCCGGGGCAAATTTTTGATTATAAGACCTCAAACTTCGGGAATATAATCCCAAATTTCTAATAAAATGCTCAACTTTAATTAAATATCATTTCATTCCAAAACATAAAGCCCAACACTTAGATTAAGTTGGGACACTTCCGGATGGTTCTGGAATCTTAAAATGTCCCCTACCTCTCCTCCTTTAACTCCGTTAATAACTGCTCAATTTTGATCCATTCCCTTTTGAGTTTCCAAAATTCACTTCTCTTTTTGATATCACTCCTAGAAATTCTAACAAAATTTTGCCGTTATTTTAATCGAGAGTTTTCGTAGGAGACCTCGTTTTCTTACGATGTAATTAACTACGAGGGCTTGCGCTCGTAGGAGATTTAGAACCACACACGCACCTGATTTTAAAAATTGATTTTTAAAAAACTCAATTGGATTTCTTTGGGAAAACTTAAAATATTAGTGATCATTATTATCATATTCAAAGAATTATCATCGAATGATATTTTCTCCCTTCGGGGAGATACATCTTTCTTTAATAAGGCTTTGGATGTGAACCTAACGATCACACTTCTTGAATATAGTAGCTGGATATTCAATTGAGCCTCATTTTGACCCTTCGGGGCCATATGAAGTTCTCTTTAGCATCCGGTCATAATATTCAAGATGAATTTCATAATTCTAAATCTAAACGCCGTTATGAAATTTTATTTTCATCTTTTGAGGTGATATATTCTTTCTAACAGGATGATTCAATTTTAGAATTAGAATTTAACTTTAACTCCCAAAGAAAACCAATATTTTCAAAATATGTTTTCAAAATTCCACCAACAGCATAATAATTAATATCATAGCATAATTTTTGGAAGAATTAATTATTACCAGAGCTTTATGTATTCATTGAGTTGCATAGAATGGATAAAATGTATAAATTAGGGTGCATTATTTTACATACATAATTGATTGCATGTGTGTATTATTTAGATCATACTAAAGGATACAAGTGAATCAATGTTTAAAATTGCGTATTCGGGTATTGAGGCGTTTTTCATTCGTGAGGCGAGGCGTAAGTCTCAAGGCGTTTTGAAGCATAAGTCTCAAAATCAAAATATTGCGTAAACATAAAATGATAAATTTGTTATATACTAATGAGTGAATAATCTAAAACATAAAAAAGCATAAGATATGAAGTGAAATCAAAATATCTCAATAATAAGACAACATGAAATATAGTTCAACTCAAAATTCTATCTTTTTAAAATCTCAGTATTCTTTTCATTAACATATATATCTGATTTCCAAAAATAAATAGCAATGACATATCACATAAAAACTCATAAGTCATCAGCACCGTCATCACTAAGGGGTTCTTCATTTGAATCATTATTATGGTGAACTGCTCTCTCCCCTTCCTCCTCTCCTATAGAGTCCAATGTCGGGCATTTACTTCAAGATTTATGTAAGTTTTAATATATATAGAGTGAGGTGTAAGCCTCATGCCAGTGAGGCGAGGCGGGCCTCATAAAAAAAACTCGAGGCATAAGCATCAAGGCATTTTTTACTGGAATTGCGCAAAGGCGGGCCTCAAGGCGAGCCTCATATTGCGCAATTTTAAACCATGAAGTGAATAATTAAAATGGATCCACCAAAGTTAAATATACCAAATGAACAATACAATGCAGCTCTAATGACATCAAATAGTGTGATGTAGTTGGCTACTGTTATAGCTCATGTAATGAATATGTATAGAGTGAATCAATTGGAAGCAAAAAAGAAGTTGAAGATAAGGATTTGTAGACATTTCATAAGTTGAAGCCTCCATTGTTTAAAGGAGTTGTAGCACCTCAGGTTGCAAAAGACAGGATACTGAGGATATAAAAGATATTTGATGACATATAATATCCGGAGAGTAGGATGGTACCATTAGTTGTATTCCTATTTGAAGGAGAGGCATAGACATGATGGATTTGATAGTATAGAGGAAAATTTTAAAGGAATAAAAATATTATGATCACTTGGGATGAGTTAACTATAATATTTAGGATGTGATTTATACCTCTGTCAGCCTAACGATATATGTAGGAAGCTTTCATTAAGTTAGAGCAATGATGCTAGACAGTGATGTAGTACGAGGCTGAGTTTATTGCCCTTATTAGGTATGTTCCTCATTTGATTCCTATTGTTGCAGAAAAGTGTTGTAGGTTTCTGCAAGAGTTGAACAGGGAGCTCAGACATCTGATAGTACCTCTACGGATTCATGAGTTTTTGAGTTGATTGAGTGGGTCAGACTGACAGATATAGATTTGGTAACACCAACATCTAGATATGTGGTGGGCTCTGGGATATGATGTTAGTAAGAGGAGCATAGATGAACCAATCAGAGAGAGTGATGATAAGAAAAGATGGTTTAATATTCGAGGGGATCTACATCAATAGCATCTTCTAGCAGCTTTAAGGAGTGCATTCAATGTGGTCAACGTCTTACAAGTCAATGCTACTTATTGATGGGGCGATGTTTCCACTATGGATAATAGGTATGTAAGGTAGTATGTTATCCTCATAAGGTATTTGTAGGAAGAATTGATTTTGGTGCAAGACAATCCATATATGTTGTAGGATAGAGAATTGTTCGGTAGAGTGCATACAGTGAAAGATTAATAAACATACGAAATGATAGAGCTATCAGTGGTAGTCATAAGGAGACTAATGCACCACGATCGACTACACCTACTAGAGTAATGACACATGTGTACAACTTATATTATCTAGAAGATTAATAATAACCTGAAAGCTCTATTAGAAAGAAATATTTTTGAATGATTGAATGACTTAGCATATCATCCATAATTGAATAACATGTGATAAAATAAATCGCATAACTATATGATTTTTTATGAGTTTTGATCATACGGATTTGGTTTAAATTGATTTTGTGTCAGAATCCTTAAGGAAAATGTCGAAGATGACATTTTTTAAGGTTGGTATAATAACCCATATTTTAACATAGATAAATAATTTTTTTCTGAGCCATTAAAAGTCTAAATTACAAAGTATCTTTGCCATAATATTGAGATTGTATTATTTTAATTACATGATCTTTTTCATAATTTTTTGGCACTCGTGAAAGACTTTAAGGAATTGACATCTATTGGTACAAGTGAGGATTTTGGATTTTTAGGTGTCCATTTTGTAAACCAATTTCATTACCAATATTTTTCTAAATAAAATAATTTATTTTATAGTTTTTTTTATTTTTAATCTCTCAAAAAAATTATATAAATTTTATATTAAAAATTTGATTAAATTAAATTATTATATTAATATTGTATATTATATTATTCTAAATATCATAAGCCACTTAATGCTTATGAAATAAATCTTCTTTTTTTCTTTCTGATTTCAACAAATAGATGTCTCTTAAGGGAAATTAAGAGAGAAAGTAAAGAGATAGAAAGGAAAAGATAGGATTTGGATCTCACGGAGCAATTTTGTTAGTTAAGCCCATTATGAGATTTGCTCTGTCTCATTGTAAGAAATTTTTATCCTATTTCTAATTTCAATGATTTTATATTTTTTTATATTTTTCAAATCAAATTTTTTGTTTTCGGTGTCAAAAATTGAAATAATTTTGTATTGGTAAAACTTTCATCACGTAATTTTTTATATGTTATAGAAATTAAGATTATAAACGTTTTGAGTATTTATTTGAGATTTTTTACCAGGTGATCTTAAAAATATAAAAATTTTTGCCTACTCAAAAACTTATTTTGATGTCTAAAAAATAGTGATTTAGTTCAACTAAAATCTTAGAATATTATTTTATACTGAATTTAATAATATGGTTAAATTATGAAAATATGAATTTTAGCTTAGCATAATTTTTGTTGTCTACCATTAGGACATTTTGACACTTTCTGTATAAAGCTCAATTATGTCTTATTTACTACAATACATTGAAAATGAATATGGATATATGATTAAGTAATAGCTGGTCGTTGTTACTATTATAATATTATAATAATAATATTTGTGTGAAAGATAAATAAAGACTTGTTGACCCATTGTCTGGAGACTAATTGACCAGTACATGATGGTGGGCTGATGGATTTTCTTTTAAATATGGTGGTTTGATGTTATCCTCTACTGATTCACATGATACACTAATTGAGAGTTATAAGATAATTATTACTATGCCGACAGACAAAGAGTGATGACTCTATTTATTGAGTCAATGGTTTACTAATATTGATATAATATTGAAAAATACCGTGATAGCTAGAATTCTTATTTATTTAGTGTGACTATTGAAATGAATGTTATTGAGGCATTATCTATATTATTGTATGAATTTATTATTAACACTATTATTAATTTATTAATAAAAAAATATGATATACTCATTGACCATGTGGTATACATGTTATATTAAGAATGCGGTTAAGATATTAATTTAATACTGGTATAAAATAATTGGATATCATGTGTACATTCCTACATAATTTTACTATATTGATTTAATTTCAATAATACTTATTGATATTATTATTCAATGTTATATCTAATTTTTATAATGATTAGTATTATGAGTATGACTATTACTTTATAGATTTTACACTCATACTGATTTACTTGCTTATGTACCATATTATTTTATTGTTTATAGATTCTAATACTACTACCTATGAGTTTTATTATTTCTGTACTAATTTAATGATCATATGAACATTACTGCTATAATTTGATCCATGACATGCATATTGCTCATTTATCATGCTTTGATTTCAATTGTAGGTTTTAATGATCTGTTGGGCTTTTTAGCTCATTATATATAGTTAAATGATTTCAAGTTAGGGCAGAGGATCATGAGTGTGAGGCTGGTCATAACTCTTTAAGGTTCAGGTTCTTTTTATTTTAGCTATTATTTTATATCAGGACATGATAGATATGTGAAGATTATATAAATCATGTGTAATATATATAATTTTTAGGAATAAATACAGATGTGTACATTGATTTTTTGAATTATAGAATCTATTTTATTGTTTATTACTAATAGATTATATTAGATAGCTATGATTGTTATTTATTAAAACATAAATGAATAATTCTTTCAAATTAAATTCTAATGCATCACATTGTTACTGACTGTAATCAGACTTCCACCCAAACACCAACTATTACCATACTTCCACCTAACCATCGGTTGTTGTCAAACTTTCACCCGACCACCTATTGATGTTGAATTTATGCTGGCCACCGACCGTTGTCGGACTTTCATCTGATCCCTGTTTATCACTAGATTTCAACCTGATGATTGATTATTGTAATATGATTATCCTTAACTTCAAGGATGAGTCAATCATTTGCAATATATTCAAACATTAGTAGATCATTTCAACTAGAGGCATGGCTCCATGGTTTTCCCTTCAGGAGTTTTCATGTATAAAATTTTGGTATTTATATTCTCTTAGTTTATGAGCTAAATATTCATGCAACACTAAGATGAAAGATTTTTTTACTTTATCGATGTGAATATTCTAGCCCACAATAAACACATGTGTGCGCATGTACACACACACACACAAACGCATATATATATATATATATATACATACATGAGAAGATGATAGAATAATTATATTTTATTATAACATACAATAACAAAACAAATCTTTATCCTCTTGTATATGGGGTATGATATTTGAATTATTTTTCTCCATTATCCTATTGAGAGTTAAACTCTTATTTAAGGCTTGGTTTGAGATAACTTTCTTCTTACTTTCTAGCACCAAAATTTAAAGTTTAAAAAATATTAACCTAGAAAAATTTTAGAAAATAGTAAGAGAGATATCTTAAACAAATCCTAAATAAAATAAAAAGGTTATTTTTAATACTTTATGACCATCTTTTTTTTTGTCTCCCCTTACCTTTTTTAACATAGATTGAATCTAATATTATTATTTTCTCATATCATAATAAAAGAAAAATAATTTTAAAGATATTTTTACAAGAAAAAAAAGATTTTTTTTAGTTTTTTGTTTTTTTTTCTTTCTTTTCAAGTACTATTCTTTATTGTCTCATGGGAGCTTGACCTTTTGTTCATTTGTTTGAATTGGTTAATTCTCTGGCTTTAGTCATCACTTGGTTTGTTAATGTGATTAGTTTGGAGAATGTTGAAATCCAATTGTAAGAAAATTATCAAAACTAATAAAATGATACGACAGTTGAAGTGTTTTCAGTTCTGTGTCTCTCCATAAAGATGATGTGTGATAATCTAACCTATTTATGATGTGAAGCAGTCAAGGATGAGCTAAACGAGAGATTATTACATGTGTAGTTTGGATCGTATGGATTTGTGAGGGTACATAATAAATAAAAAATAAATATACAACTCTTTAAAAAGTTAGGTATTTATTGTATATTTATTATATACCCTCACAAAATTTGGATGCATTTTACATTCAGACTCCTCATGGGGTTATTAAAAGGAAGAATATAACCTTGATAGAAGTTGCTAAAGCCATGTAGGCTGAATATTCACTTCCAAAATATTTTTGGGCTGAAGTGGTTAGTACGGCTTGTTATGTTTTGAATAGGATGAATATTAGATCTAACTTCAACAAGACACCCTATGAACTTCTTAAGGGAAAAATACCCATCCTTTCACATCTACATGTATTTAGACGTAAGGTGTTTATTCATAACAATGATAAAACTTTTGTAGAAAAATTTGATCCTAAGTTTAATGAGAGAATTTTTTTGGTATATGCAAGTGTTGACAAATCCTATAGAGTTTTTAAAAAAAGGACTTTGATAGTTGAGGAGACTGCTCATGTAGTTTTTTGATAAATCTAATATTTTTGGAGGGTCTAAGTTGGAAGAAGAAAATGTTGAATCAATAACCCAAGGAATTGAAATGCAAATCTTGAAGAAAATATTGAAATAGAAAATGGATTGTCTAGCGATTAGAAATACCCTATGAGCCATCCTAAAGAATTGATTTTAGGAGACCCGAGTGAAGGTGTTAGGACTAGGTATGGACTTAGCAAAGAATTGAACCACTCAGCATTTTTTTCAATGATTGAACCCACTAATAAAAATCAAGCACTTTTTGATGAATTTTGGATTTTGGTCATACAGGAAGAATTGAATTAATTTGTTTTTTTTTTTAAGAATGTTAATATTGCATAGAAAGAAAAAACCAAAGCAAAGACCTAGATACAAACTACTGATAATGGAGAGTTCTCACACAATCCTCCTTTAACAAATCACAAAAGGAAGAAGGAAGCTCACTCTCACAAAACAAATCCCACAAAAAATAAAAAATAAGAGCATGATTAGCACATAAATCAGCTAATCTGTTACAACTACGGTTCACCCAATGAAAAATCACATTATTTACCTTATTAAGAAATGAAGAGTCTTCAAGATCCAATATCCTATCCACTTTCTTCGGTATACTGTGCATATTGTGCAGAAATTTTATAACATTTTTATTGTCTCCTTCAACTATAATCCCACCAATATCATCAAATCTATCACGTATAATTTCTGTAATGGCTGAAGCCACGGAGAACTCCAACTGGGCAATGTCCCAATGCATTTTCTTTATCCCAAAAGCAAGAAGAAACCTTCCCTTGTAATCCCTTGCAATGCCACCAATACCTGCCTCATAATTGCCTCTGAGTGAAGCATCAAAGTTAATCTTGATCCAATCGGGGGGAGGAGGTTGCCATTCACAGGAAGACAGTCCACGGGACTGATAGACAACCCAGTTCTTCGATCGGCCAAGATTCTGATTATCAAGGCAAATAAAGCTGAGAATTGTAGTAGCTAAGAACACCTCACTAACATCCGGGTCTCCATGTTTAAATTTATTTCTATGATTCCACACAAACCAAATAACAGTAAAATATAATTTTACCATTAATAAGTTCCCATCTTTGAGCTCCTTAAGACTAGTCCAGCAGTTCTCCCAACCATTAAAAACTGGAACCTGGAATCCCCACCCTCTCAGCACATACAACACTTTCCTGAGTTTACAACCGTTGGCTGCAATATGATAGATATCCTCCACATTACCACATCCCAAAGGGCAATCAGAATCAACAGCAATTTTCCTCCTCATTAAGAAAGTACCTGAAGGGAGAGCATCAGAAACCATCCTCCAAATGAATATCTTCACTCTTGTATTTAAACCCAATTTATAAATCTAGTTTAAAGCCATCAAGTCATCCAGGTTTTTGAATTTGTCTTGCATTATTACTACAGATAAGGACTTCCCAGACAACTTGTGTATCAATTCCATACCATCCTCATTCATACTGTTATCAATCTTTACTTCACAAATGAGATCAACAAGATCTGTCCCAAAGAACCTACCTAGTATTCCACGGTCCCAGCAGCCATCAGAAATAAAGCCATCCAGAGAAGCATCCTCATCTTCAAAATAACCCAGAAACGTTGTCCATTTGAGTAATGGCTTATCTAAAATCCAGGTATCCTTAAGCACTTTAATTTTACATCCATTGCCAATTCTCCATTTAACATGATCCTTGAGTGCCTTCCATCCAGATGACAATATCTTCCACGTAGAGGAACTTCTCCTACTCAGCCCATAGCTCCACCAATTTATTCCATACTTCGCAATAAGTTGCCTGCTCAATAAAGACTCCGGTTTGTCAATTAATTTCCATGCAATCTTGGCTCTCATTGCATCCTTCCTATCCACAACAGAATGTATATCCCAACCACCAAACTGTTTAGGCTTACATAATTGCTCCCATGAAACATAATGAATGCCCCTATTACCATCAAATTTGTTCCAAATGAAGTCTCTACACATCTTCTCAAATTCCAACAGAATTTTCATTAGAATAAGGGAATGAGTCATGACAAATAAAGGAAGAGAAAAAGCAACTGATTTAATTAAAACCAGTCTACTGGCTAAGGAAATAAATTTATTTCCCCAAGCATTAATCCTCTTACTGGCCCTGTCCAATAACACCTGAAAGTCCTCCTTCCTTAGACGTCTTAATGCCAATTTGATGCCCAAATACTCAAATTCATTGACCAACTTAATACCCATAAACTTGGAAATCTTGGTTCTCCTCCTTCTCTCCACCGAGCAACTACAAACCAAAGAAGATTTGTGGTAATTGATGTTTTGACCAGTCCAATTGCAATAGTCCCTCATTGTCACGCCCCAAGATCTAACTTGGAAAGAATTTCAAGCATTTCATCAACAATTTACCAGAGCTATCTATAACTTCAATCAAACAGTCTAGAAAAAAATCTATAACATTTAAAACATCAATAAACGATACTATTCAAATCTCAAAAGATCATATACAATACTCAGGAACTACACTATGAGCTGAAATCTATCCTGTTCTGAGTACAAAAGAATCACTATAACCAAAAAGGACAAAAAACCTGGAGATTCCTGATCAACCTCAATCTCCTGCTCCCTTGCCCTGACCTGAAATATTAACCACATATAATGAGCTTCAAAAAGCCCAGCATGTCACCTAATACCTACAACTGAAGTCAAGTACGGTACTGGAAACAATATGCATGTCAATAAATCAAATCCATTACAGTCTATTGCATATGATCAATGAATCTATGCAGATACAAAAATCAAATCAATAGTCAATGCAGTGGTAGTGGAATCAATAAACAGTAGAAAATCAGTCGATCAGTCAAATCAATTGTATCAAATCGAATCAATCCAAAATAATACTATCTGGTCAATTAAATCAATCGGTATGAAATCATCAAATCAATACAATAAAGCCCAGTCTATACTAGCAATGAATCCAATGCAGCAGTTCAATACAGTGTATCAATGAAGCGAATCAATATCAATAAATCAGTAGTATCCATGTCCATACAATATCTATAACAGTAGCAATGCGCAGTGATAGAATATAAATATCAATGAAATCGTACGATAACAATAAGTCTGTAAATCCGTCAGTAAATCCAAATCAATAAAGCAATAAATCCAACACGAGTCAATGCCGTACACATGCATTTCAATACAATAGTCTTACTGAACAAGTACGATCGCTGGCTATAGTGCTGTTGTAGAAATCCATAGTGCTGTTGTAGATATCCATACGTTGGTTCAATAAGAGTCGTCACTCTGTGCCCGTCGGCATATCAATCTCCTTATAACTCCCAATCGTCATATCAATGATCAATAGTTTAAAGGAAAGCCCGTCGACCCACCATCCTATACAGGTCAATCAATCTCCAACCAACGGTTCAACCAGGTTCCACTTGTCTTTCAGTATCAATAATCAGGTAGTCACATTCGTATGCATATCATTTCAAATCATCAATTTAAGAAAATCAGAAATCGTACGAAAATCCAGCGGCATAACGGCAGTATACGGAATTTACACAAAAATTCCTAAAAATCACAATTTACCAAATTAATACAGAACGTGCACGACATCAATATAAGACTTCTATTCTACTGAAACAACATCAATCAATAACCTGATATTTATCTATTTGATCAAAATCACACAGAACCCAAAATAATCGGTAGAATCGTTACAGAAAATACTTAAAACGTCTAGAAAAATCATATCAATAACATATCGAAAGTTGTGCGGTGAAAGTTTTGTCAATACAAAATACGGAGCGTTTTTCGGTAAC
This sequence comes from Dendrobium huoshanense, assembly GCA_016618105.1. NCBI lineage: Eukaryota > Viridiplantae > Streptophyta > Magnoliopsida > Asparagales > Orchidaceae > Dendrobium > Dendrobium huoshanense. The sequence goes on along the minus strand of CM028344.1, from coordinate 71,419,135 downwards.
GAAAACACAATTCTGTGCACAAAATGACCAAAACTCGACATCTTCAAAAACAGAAATAGGATTCGGAGTCCTTTCTGCGAGATAAACAAATCCTCCAACTGCGTCGTCGGACGAAAAGCGCTCCGCGGGCTCCAAAATCAAGCTTTCTTCTTCTCTTTCCTTCTCTTTCTCTCTCCTGCCTTTTCTCTCTCTTCAAAAATAATCCAAAATATCTCAATTCCGATATTTATCAACACTGATCGTCCCGGACGATCCAAAGTTCATCCCGGGATGATTTGCCTCGGGCAGAATTTCGTACAGACGAAATTAAAATTCGTCCGGACGACTTGCTCTCTGGACAAATTTCGTCCAGACGGATCGTCTCGACCCTTCCAGGTTCGTACAGACGAAAATGATAGATTCTTCACAAATTTCTTCAGTTTGTCCGGGACTAAAGTCAGATCGTACGGGACTAACAGCACAAAAAAAATCAGCTTTTTTAAGGGTTTTACACTCATAGTCTCTTTAACCCTCTTCATGACATTCAATTTAGCTTCAAGAAACAGTAAAATATCATATGCAAAAAGTAGGTGAGAAATCTTATGGGCATTAGAAGAAATCCTAATACCCACATCAGAGTTCCTGCTAATAAAGGCATTCGAAAGCAACTGGGAACAAATAATAAAGAGAAACGGTGATAGAGGGCATCCCTGACGAAAGTCACCCTTCCCCTCAATCCAGCTGGAACTCTCACCATTGATCATAATAGAATACCTTGGGGTAGTAACACATTCCAACACTAAATGAACAAATCTTGAAGGGAAACCCAAATCAAGCATCATTTTCTCCAAGGTAGACCAGCACATACTGTCATATGCTTGCTCCATGTCCAATTTAATAGCCAAGAAGCCATTGCAAGCCTTTGAAAGTCTCATTTTGTTGAAGACCTTATGAGCCAAGAGAAGATGATTAGAGATTGCCCTACCTCTCACAAAAAGCCGCTTGCTCCTCAGAAATGATCTTGGGCATGAAACCCAACATTCTATTCAATAAAACTTTAGCAGTTATTTTGTAAATTGAATTGCAAAGGCTTATAGGTCGGTAAGCCGAAGGAGTACTGGGATTAGGAGATTTAGGAATGAGCAGAATTAAGGTGTCTTTCCATTCTTTGTTCATCAAACTAGTGACAAAAAACTGCTTCACAACATTCATCACATCCATTCGAATTGTATTCCAAAAGGATTTGAAAAAGGAATGGGTAATTCCATCAAAGCCCGGTGCTTTATTACTGCCCAAATTGAAAATAATTTCTTTAATCTTAGCCTCTTCCAGATCTTTAATTAACAGTTCACTATCAAGTCATCCAACACTTTCCTCTGTTCTGGCCAACCCGAGAAACTACAGTTCCTATACTTCCATTTCCCCTGAAATAATCTCCTGAAAATCTCCTCAATTTCCTTTGTATCTTCAGTTAGTATCCCATTAGAGTCTTTAACTTGGGAAATCTGATTAGCATTCCTTCTAGAGTTGGCAAAGGACTGAAAAAATTTGGTGTTTGCATCACCCTCATTTATCCACTTAGCTTTCACCCTTTGTTTCCACCAAGTGTTAAGACTATTAAGAACCAAATTAAGTTCTTTAACCTTAGATTTGAGTAACCAAATCCTTTCCTCTGTCAACCAACCAATTTCAGATTCTTCTTCTTGCAATTTCACAATCTCAGCTTTAGAGTATCTTTCTCCAAAGAGAATTCTTTCAATCTGGTTTTGCTCCAATAAAATAAATCCTTTAAAGTTCTTTTGCATTTTTTTTTTTTAAGAATCTCCATGTCATCTCCCAAGACAGTCTTCCTCCAACTATTAGCAACAATATGCTAAGCTGCTTTGAAAAAAAGCCAAGTGTCTTCAAATTTGAACCCACTTCTACCCTTACTAGCCGTCTCAAATACCTTCAGGGCAATCGGACAATGATCCGATGCAACTCTAGCAAGATGCCTAACCAAATTAATTTGAATTTTGTTGATTTCCAAGGAATTAAGAAGACACCTATCAAGCCTTTCCAGAATCCTATCTCCTCCCTTCTTGTTGTTGCACCAAGTGAATCTCGGTCCAACAAAACCAACTTCATGATAATCATTCTCATTCATAAACTTCACCATCTCCAGAGAACCTTGATTGAATTTGAATCTCCTACCTCCCTTCTTATCTTCTTTAGACAAAATACAATTGAAATCCCCTCCAATAATAGAAGCAACATTACTATGATTAGCCCCCTGAACAAGATCCCATAAACACCTCCTTTTCAAGGTCTCTTTACTAGCATAAACAGTAGTGATCATCCAAACTCCTCTATTGAATACATTCAGTTCACCCATAACACATTGGTCAAAAGTTTTCACAACAGAGAAAGACGCCAAATCTGGCCTCCACATCACCATAATACCACCAGAGAGCCTAGCAGATGGAAGCAGAAAAAGGTCCCAACCCTGTCCCATCATCCTTATAAACGATTCTTTATCCATATAAGAAATTTTAGTTTCTATCAAACCAACAAAGAAGACTTTGTGATCCCTGATAATATCCTTATAATAAAGAGAGGCCTCCCTCTTTTTGGCCCCCCTACAGTTCCAAAAAATGATAGAATTCATTAAGCACCTATGGGGGAAGAGCCCCCGCCTGTTTTCTTCATACCTCCTTCCACATTTCTTCCTCTAGAGCTTCTCTTGATGGGACCCGAAGCTCTAAGTTCTTTAGCAAGCTTAAACTTCCCCATATCTCCACTAGACATAATCTCCTTCTCACCATTCACTTCACATTTGTTGTCTTCACAGTCATTATCATCTCCCATGTCACCATGACTACCAACAATTAGATGAGGCTTTTCACTGCTAACAAAGCCATCCCCACCATCCATGACTTTAAGGCTATCATCTCTTAACCCCTCATCCTCCATCTCATTCAACACATCAAATTTATTCTCATTGACAGGAAAAATAGGATTAGTACTAACAATCATACCATCATTAACTAAAGAAGCATTGAGAGAATCCAAAACCTCCAGAGTAGAACCATCCAATGGCCCGGAGTCTTTCCCTGAAATAGCCTCAGCTTGAACATCTACAATAGGTATCTCTCCTTCTTCAAGTTGATCAAACACATCAACATCAGCCATATCATCAACAGAATCATCACCTTGAATACCAGTTCCAGCCATTACCTCATGAATGCCATTTGATCTCAACCACTATTTCTTAACTGATCTCGTTTTATCCTTCATAGGATATAGTCTTCTATTCATTTTCTTATTAACCACGACCCAAGGGCCATATGATTGATCAGTAACCACTTTCTTGAACTGTTTCCTCCACATTGACTTCTCTAGATTCACTCTCATGCAGCTTCATATCAAATTTCCCATCAGCCTTCAAATTACAGTCATTCTTAAGATGGCCCACCTTTCCACATCCATAGCAAAGGGTCGATATCTTCTCATACTCGAATTTCTGAAAAAACTTTCCAGCAATGCTATCAACCCAAACACCAAGGGGAAGACACTGATCCAGTTTGACTCTCACACAAACTCTAGCAAATTCTCTTTTCCCCCATTGGAACATATTGCCATCCATCATCAACGGTTTCACAATAGCTGAAGCAATACGAGCCACATTCACTTCATCCCAACATTGTAAGGGCAGGTGAGGCATTCTGATCCATATTGGAGAGGTTAAACCTTTCAATGAAAGAGTGGAAAATTCCACAGTCCACTTCTCCATCCCCACTATAAAGCCATTGACAAACCACGACCCTCCCGATAATACTCCTTCCACCATCTCATTTGACTCAAAAGAGCAAAGAAACCAACCTTTCCCCAAAGTAGTAAAGTGAAAATTACCAAACAATTTCCACTGTCACCTTATCTCCCACGCAACAACATGAGGGGGGATTTCCTTCCCAAACACCTTAATCACCAAGGAGTTCCTTAGCTTGTGAGAATTAGAAATCTCTCTTTCCTCCACCATTTTCACAGATTTTCTGTCTTCCAAGAAGACCATACCCTCCTCTTGAAAGTCCAACATAATATATGGCTTCCTCTTCCACAGATTCACATCCATCCCATCCAATTTCTTCATAGACCTTTTCATTAGCCAACTTATCCGTCTCCCTGTCAAATTTTGGAGCATAGCTTGAATAGAGTTTAACATCTTTGTTACCATGATCACAAGCATTCGCATTGCCGAATATCTCATTGCAAATGTTTATTTCTGTCGAAGACACCACAGGATCAGTAGGATACTGATCACAAGCCTTGTTTCCTGTAACAAGAGAACCCACTCCATCTTTTACAACAATCGTCTTACCCTTACCATTAGCGAACGATACCTTCTTGATCGAATCCAGACCATTCTCTTTAATCACCAACGGTCCTGACGTCCTGCCAAAAGCACCACCCACGGGTTTCTTCCGCAAAATTCCTCCAAGATCTTGATCTCCTGAAACCTCAACATCAACCTTTCCCTTCGTCAAATCCGCAAAAGAACGACGACCATCAATCTCTCTTGCCAAAGCTGAACCTCTGCCCTTGACAATTCCTGCAATTCCCACCACTGACGAAGGCCGGCGGCCGTCCATCGACCTTCCAGGATCCAATTCCGCGAAGAACGGAAGAAGCCCGAGAAAAAAATTGAAAACGAACACTTTCTCTCTCTAGAAAATCCAGAGCTTCACTCTCTAGAAAACCTCTCCTTCTAATTTAAACTCAATTGAATTAAATTATTAAAAATAATATTTTGGAGTTAATTGAAAGACCTAAATATCAAAGTGTTGTTGGAACTAAGTGGATTTTTAAAAAATAGAAGAATGATTTGGGTATAATTGTCAGGAATAAAGTAAGATTGGTGGCCAAGTGATACAATCAAGTAGAAGTGATTGATTTTGAGAAAAATGTTCACTCCTGTGGCCAGACTTGAAGCGATAAAGGGTACTACTAGCCTTTACCTATTTTAAAGGTTATACATTATTTCAAATGGATGTTAAAAGTATTTTTCTTAATGGGGTGATACAAGAGGATGTTTATGTTAAGTAACTTCCAAGTTTTGAAAATTCATAATTCCTTAAACATATATTTAAATTAAAAAAAGGCATTGTATGGATTAAAACAGACACCTTAGGCATGATATGAAAGGCTAAGATCATTCCTATTAGAAAGATCTTTTATTAAAGAAAGTGTAGACACCACTCTCTTCTTAAAATGAGTAGGAGATGATATAGTCATTATTCAAATATATGTTGATAATATCTTATTCTGATCCACTAATAAAATTTTTTGTGATGTTTTTCAAAAACAATGAGTAGTAAATTTGAAATGAGTTTGATGAGAGATTTGAGTTACTTTCTTGGTTTTAGCATAAAGTAGAAAGAGGATGGCACATTTTCTAGTTTGTCAAAATATATTAAGGAAATCATTAAGAAATATGAAACGAATAAAGCTTAACCAATAAGTACACTAATGAGTTCCTTAATGCAGTTAGATAAATATTCTAAGAGAAAATCTATTGATCAAAAGAAATTTAGAGGAATTATTGGATCATTACTTTTCTTAACTACTAACAGACTGGATATCATGTTTAGTGTTTATCTTTGTGCTAGATTTAAAGTTGATCTAAAGGAATCCCATTTCTTGTTGTTAAAAGAATTCTAAGATATCTTTTGAGAACTTAGAACTTAGGAATATGATATCTAAGGCAGAGCTCTTCTTTTAAAATTATTGGATATTTTATTTTAGATTTGTAGGAGTAGAGTTGATCAGAAAAGTACTTATATAATTTGTCAATTCATTTGAAACTCTTTAGTTTCTTGTTCTAGCAGAAAATAGACTTTAGTAGTTCTTTCTACTGTTGAAAAAGATATATTACCTTAGATTATTATATGGCATAGGTTCTTTGGTTAAAATAACAACTTATTAATTTAGGATTTTTTTATTAGCATTATTTTAACTTTTTGTGATAATATAAGTGTCATATGCATTTCAAAGAATCCTATTCAACACGTTAGAGCCAAGCATACAGATATAATGCATTACTTCATTAGAGATCATGTCATTAAAGGAGAAATTGAGCTACATCATATGGCTACTGAAAATCAACTTGCAGACATTTTTATAAAATCTCTTACTTTTAAAAGATTTAGCACCTTAAGAACTAGATTGAGTTTAATTGATATTCATGCTTGAGAATTATAATTCTACAAATCCCATTTGTGATAAACTTATTATTGATATTTATGTTTTGTTTGTGATTTTTTTTTTTGAATTTTTTTTTCTCTATTTTGGATTTTTTTTCTTTTGTATTATTTTTGTTTTTGTTTTTGTGTCACATGGATCTTGTTTGACTTGATTTTTGAAAAGAATCATAATTATCATATGTAAATCTAATTTTTTTTCCAGTTGTACTGTACAAACCACTTTTATATTGTACAAAATCACTAGATTTTACATGATAATTTTTCTGAGTTTGTAAGATGAAATTGTATTTTGTAAACATATTATACAGTACGAATATGTCATCATATTGTACGAACTATTAATTTTTCGTCTATATGAATAGGGAGGGAATTCATAGTGTAGCTATTTTTTGAAGATCATTCCGGACGAACACCTATTTGTGTGTATGATCTTGTTATCAACTTATATATGAACGAACCTAATAGCCATAGTACAATGATTATTGCTTGATAGTCTCAGACGAACACATATTCGTATGTACGATCATTTTGGTCAAAAAGATGCACAAAATGACTCCTCGGGAATACAAGTTTATGAAAAGTCATTTCATTTTTTGGCATTTTTCATTCGTATGTACGAAAAGATTTTCATCCTGTATGAACTCATAGTCGTATGTACTAATATTGTTTCGTATTTTATAATGGTGCTAATTTATTTAAATTGGAATGAATTCGTTGAGTTTTCTTCACAAATCTCTTTCAATCTCAAATCATCTTGTGTTTAAAACTCTCCAAAAATGGCAAGCAAAAGTAAGCGGGCTTGACACTCCAAAGGATCTTCCTCTAGTTCTAGTCAACTAGACGACAACTTCCTTTCTAAAGAGAATGAAGAAGCCTACCAGCATTTCTTTGAGTCGAAAATAACTCCATCTCCAGTCCTAATCCAAAGAGACATCAACTTTTCTGTAATGCATCTTTTTTATTCTACCCAATTTTCTTTCATTCTCACCTTAATATATGTATTCCATCGTGATAACTTTCACTATTTTCTTGCTAATCTAAGAATGAGAGAAAATAATATTGTAATGTCCTCATATGTTTTTAAATAGAGGGTAGATATTACTAAGGAGGATTTAGGGACTTTCCTATGCCTTAGAATTGAAAGGGTAAGCGCACACACTATGAATTTGAGGTCTGATTTTGACTGTTCTACCATAAATCAAACTCTTAGAGGTGTTGCTTTAGTCAATCACCTATCTCATGTATACTCTTTGAATCAAAATGCTAGGATCATCCAGCATATTTTACAAACATCCATTATTCCTAAGGCTAGTGATAGAATTAACCTCACTCCTTTGCTTTCTATAGTCACATATCTTATAATGTCAAACACTCTAATTAATGAAGCACAATTGATTCTGGACTATATTTATAAATTTAATGAAATTGGACATCGTGACAGTAGCAAAAGAATATAGCTTTAGGACATCTGGTCGCCTATATTCTTGAAAAGAAATACAATTTGATTCATCTTGATCCACTTACTAATCTTCCAATCTATTTCACTAATGCTTCCTTTTGTTCTCTTTTTAACTAGGACCAAGGGGATTAGGGAGAAGAATATGATAAAGAAGAAGGACCTGCACCAACACCTACTTCTGCACCTACACCTGCTCCTAGACATGATCATCATTTTATCAGGAAATCATACAGTGTTTTGATCGACTTAAGTCTCATTTTGATTAATGATTTGATCATGTTGAGACTAGCACAAAATAAAAAGATACGCAATATTCGCTAATTTTGAAAAGATGCACAAAATGAGCAAAAAATGAAAAGATGCACAATGTTCTCCCCTCAAATATTTCTTGATAATAAAAAGGCATAATATGAACCCACACTACATTTAATTTATTCTTCTACTTTAATTCTTGAAAAAATCCTTACATTAAATGATATTTTCAACTATTGAATTTGAAACTAAAATATTTCAATTTAATTAATTTTGTGATGATTATTCTATTTGATATTTTTGCTTTCTAGAGCAAATATTGAACTTTGTTTAACTTTTCTTATATAAATTATTCTTTGATTTAAAATTTGAGTCTTTTTTTTCTAATTAGGACTTTAATGTTATTTGTGTAAATAGTTTAAAATTCTCTTCTTTATTATCTAATAGATTTGTACATAGCAACTTTTTTTTATATTCTCAGGGGGAGGTTATTTATGGATTTGGTTTCCCCGTGTTTTCTTGTATTTCATGTACGTTGTTTATAAAACCAAAATAAAAATAAAATGGGCTGATATTTTATAATCACCATGTTTTTCTTATTTTTAACTTCATTGATGGGGAGTTTAGAAGAAAAGAATTTTATTTGTAATTCAAATAATAATTATTTTTGTCATCATAAAAAAGGGGGAGGTTGTTGTAACTCAAGAATCTAGCTTGAGAATATATTTTTTTTTATGATATCAAAATATTATTATTCTGTTAATTTTATTATTTCTCTTAGCAAGTACTTGACATTTTTTATACATTGTTTGTGTGTACTAATATTTATTGGAAATTATACTCTAGACTGTTGAAGACTTCAAGACAAAGTAGAATAGGGTTTCATGTAATAAAGTCTATATATTTTTATTTTTTTATTTTTCTATTTTTTTATTTTTCTTGAGTCTAGAGAGTGTGATTATAATTGGGTAACCATGTACACACACACTGGGGGAGAGAATTAAAACTTAAAATTTTAAAACTAATCATACTGTACGATTTATAATCTTACTGAATAATTTGTCATATTTCTTCCTCAAAAATAAAGTTAATCAAATCATGTCTTTTATTTTTATATTATTCATATTATACGATGTTAATTCTTGCTGATAATTAATAGAGTATGACATCAAGTGTGTACCAGTTCATCCTAAATGAATTCATTTATTTTTGTATTGTTCGTGTTGTATGATGTTAAGATGGCTGACAGAGTATAAAATGGGGTCATCCACGTTCGTACCAAATGAAGCATGATATGTGGTAAACTATTCATACTATACGATGTTAGTTTATAAAGATGACTGATAGAGTACGAAATAAGATTCATATTGGATTATATCAAATAAATAGGTTTAGTTTTTAACTATTCATACAGTATGATGTTAGTTCGTACAAACAACTGAGATAATATGAAATAAGGTTTGTATATGATTGTACCAAATGAATAGGTTCTATTTTGAAATGTTCATACAATATGATGTCAGTTCATACAGAAGATTGATATAGTACAAAATAAGGTTAGTACATGATCGTACATAGATTTTTAAACTATTCATACAGATGATTTGCGAACGTACAGTATGATTTGAAGTTGGTTCACTTGTAATTTTTTAATTTTTTGGATGATTTTTCTTGTCTTTTTTATATAATAGTCCTAAAAACTGACACTTAAAATCTTTGCTCTGATTTTTTTCTTGAGAGTGGCCATTGAGTGTGATTATTTGGGAGAGATTGTGAGAGTGAAGTGTGAGAGATCAAGTGAGGGGGAGCTGTGAGGGATTCACAAGGTTTCCTAAAGCGAGGTTCTCTTTGTTTTCTTCAAATTTCTGCCCATCTCCTCTGGAGGCTTTTGAGAGAAGATCTTCAATATTATGTCGAAGTAGTCTTCCTTCACCATGAGGACGAAAAAGGATGAAGGTACTTTGTCTTCATCAAGAGGGTAAAAAAGGATGAAGATTCTCTTCCATCACCAGGATGGTGAGAAAGGAAAAAAAGATTCTCTAACATCACTAGGATGGTGATAAAGGACCTCAGTACTCTGTCACAAAAGGTTTATGGAAGAGAGTTTATAAGGGCTTCTCCATCTTACTATGGGGGCAAAAGAAGAGCCACTTTTATTTAGTGCAATACATGAAAGAGTATTTATAGAGTGGACGTAGGTCTAAATTGGACTGAACCAGTACAAATTTGGTGTTCTTCTGTTCACTTTAATTTTTTTTATATATATTTTTACTTTTCCACACTTTAAATTTTTGTGGCTAAAAAATTTTTATGATAATTATTTTATTTCACAATTGTATATTTCAGGATTATTGCTTAAATTTTCTAAAAATATTTTTTGATAATCTATGAAATTTTTAAAATTACCAATTCACCCCCCCCCCTCTTTGTTAGCCTTCGGACAGTTCAATAAGGTCAACAACCTAATCGAACTTTCAAAGACAACTTCTGATTCAACTGTAGAGTCTCCATTTGACAATCTTATGTTGTACCATCATTTGGTTAGATCCTTACAATATCTAACTATTACTCGACAAGACATCTCTTTTACAATTAACTAACTCTATTAGTCCATGTATTAACCATTTCTCAAGCATATTCGATCCCTCAAACACTTGCTTAGATACATTCAAGGCACACTCAACTTCAGTTTATCAATTTCTAACATCTTCTACCTTAGTGGCATATTTTGACTCTAATTGGGCAGGGGATTCACTTGATTGTCGATCCACAACTAGTTTTTGTAGATTTCTTGGTGAATCTCTTTTCTCTTGGAGTGTGTAAAGCAACCAACAGTTGCTCAGTCTTCAATAGAAGACGAGTATTGTGCCTTGGCAACTATAGTGGTGGACATAATCTGGATTAGGCGATTGTTGTAAGAGTTTGGTTTCTCATTTTCTTCTCCTACAACACTGCATTGTGATAATGTATCCTCAATTGCACTAACTCATAATCCAGTGTTTCATGCCCGAATAAAACATATTGAGGTAGATTATCATTTCATTAGGGACTGTATTAAAGCTCACACCATTATGGTTCATCATATTAGCTCTAAAGATTAGCTTGCATATATCTTCACCAAAGTGCTTATTAAACTCTGCTTCCATTTTCTTTGTGACATTCTAAGGGTCTCTCCTACCAAGTCGCCTGCCTCCAAGCACTAACAAATGTCGCCACTTCCTCTATCACCATTGGTCTACCTTTTTTGGTAGATCAAATCTCCACCTTTCATATATATATATATATATATATATTCGTCTACTGTAATATATGTTGGACTGTAGAAATGGAATGAATACCGAGAACTCTTTCTGCTCTGTTTCTTCTTCCTTTTCTCTGTTATGCCAACCTTTGCAGGTCAAGAAATCTTCTCAACCAACAAACAATACATCTAAGCCTACCTAATGGATGGTGGTCCTGTAAAATACGGCTATCTTTACACATGAATCCCAAGTTAAGCCAAATAGGCTGCTCTTTGATTAGCTTTGTGAAAAAGATACGTCAAAATTTATAATTCACCTTGCTAGAAGTTGCTTATTTTACAAGTAGTGTTAAAAAAGTCTCATTTGTTTGAGATGTTGCTTGTGATGTACTTAATATAATATCATCTTTGACCTCAATTAGAGTTTTCTTCTAAGACCATGTCCAACCAAAAAATTCATTTTCCACTCCAAATTATAGTAACATTTCAAAATGCAGTAATTCATCTCCTACCAAACTCTATTTCTTAACACTAAAAAAGAATATTTCGTATATATTCTTTCTCAATCAAACTTCATGTGTTCCACCTCCACTTTCTCTGTTTCAACAAAAAAAATGCATTTGTGAATAGTGTGACGCCAATATTGGTGCCGTAGTGTTCACGAACATGAGAATGGACCGTGTTTTTCCTTTCGGTTGGAGCAGTTTGCATATGCCAAACACGAGTATGGAGTTTTGTTGGAGATGGACTAATAATAATACAATAATCTAACCACAAACATAGACTTGCAAGTTGAGATTCAAGGGAAGAAACATGACCTAAGTACAAAACATAACATTGCCTTTATAATCATTAATAAAAGTCTTTGAACTAAGAATATAATTGAATCTTAGAAAATCATCTAATCTGATATAGTGTTAGTGACACCTTAGGTTTTGCTTTGCTTTGTATTACCATTGATAAATTTAATATTTCGAGTTAATTTTGATTAAATAATGTTATTTGAATATTATATTTTAATTATTGATTAATTTATATATAGTTCATACTCCTTAGAACTTTCGAGTTGCTACCCGGCCACTAATCCTATTTTATTGAATCCCGAGGGAGTGTGGCTTGAGCATTGCAACTTGAGGAAGTAAATTTTATTTATTAGAGGCTAAACACATTCTTTTTCATTAGGAGTGTTATCTCTTAGTCTTGCTTTTCACATTTAGTTGAGGCTGTACATATTTTATAATTAAATTCTTAATGACATAGCATGTGTTGATTGATTTAATGTAAAAACCAGATTGTCGGTTCAACTGAATCGGCCTTATTTTATCTGGCGAGTGGATGTTAGTGGCAGATAAAAGCAAACGGGAGAGCAGGCACACAAAGTAGGCAAACCAAGGTGACAAAGAAGACAGACCAAACGCAGGCTCAGACTGGGCTGGCAAGTTTAGATCACGTATTCGAGCAAGGAATCACATGCTAGAATGAAAGGAAGGGACTCCTCATAGGAGATATATTAGTTTCACTCACTCTAGTGGAAGTAAAACACGTGAGAAATTCTATGTCGATAGGAAGAAGAAGAAGAAGAAAGGAAGGGAGCATGTATGATCGAACCAACAGGGAGAGATCGAGAGAAAGGGGGATCATGCTTTAACGACGTGCGTGATTTAAAGCGAGAATGAGGGAGAAGGAAGGCTTGAGTAGCGAGTGTGGGGGCAAGTTCAAGCAAAGCTAGTTCGACACTTTGGAAAGTTAAGATTAACATTTATAAATAGGGATATATATATTTTTAAATAAAATTTAAAATGGTTAAAGAGAAATTATTTAATTAACATATTGATAAAATTTCTAAAATCAACATAAGATTTAATCTAATGCATGATTAATTATACTTTGTTATTTAATTTAAAAATATTAAAATTGATATTTAATGATAGAAATTAGTTAATAAGAAAATATATTTAAAAAGTGTATTAGCTTTTAATAAAGTTTAATGTATCCTATAAAATATATATGTAAGAAAAACATATTTATGAGTTAATGATAATTTTTTATAAAGAAAATGAGAGGTTAGTAAAGAAATTAATTAAAATTAATAGGTTAATTAAATAAATGATTAGTGAATATAAATAAATTATAATAAAGTAGAAATTAAAAAAATAATAATAACATTAATCAAATAAATTTTTAAAGCAAGAAAAATTAAATATATCTTTGATTTTTGGAGTTATTTAAAAGAATTAAACAGTTCATTAGAAAGATAGAGGGAGAGATTTTAACCAAAGAAATTTAAAATAATAAGTTAGAGAAATTAGGAGTAGATTATAAATTAATATTCAGCAATGAGATCTTTTAAAGGTGTTAAGTTTATCTACTTAGAAGTAAGGAGTAAAAGTGAAGTAGTATAATTCCTAAGTTCAATATGAGTATTCATGTTCCTATATTATGATAATTGAATTTATTCTAATTGCATTTAATTGCTATTATAAATTATTTATCTTATTACTTTTTGAAATTACATTGTAAATGATTTATCTCTTGTATTTCAAAAGATTGAGCATGGTTAGCATGTTATGTTTTAAATTACTTCATAAAGTTAAGGAATGTAGTATGAATGAAATAATTAGATAGATATGTTTGCATGTGCATGTTGACTGATGAAGTAGATCCTCTTATAGTATTAGTTAGGGATGCAATGTACCCGTGCATATAAAAGAAAAAGGTTATGAAAAATAAGGAGTATTTTTATTTGTATTATTTTAGACAGTGACTCTTGTGACTGTTGTATTATTTATGAAAATGAATAAAGATATGACTAAATATATAATATATGCATAACATTAAAAGTCTTAAACTAAAATAATTAAATAAAATTACTTTATACATTTAAATGATCATGCATATTATTTCAAATGTCTTAGATTACTGTAGTATAGAAGCATTATTTACTCACTAAGTTATTTTATGACTTACCCTTTTTATTGAAAATATTTTTAGATATTATTTGATTAATTAAAATGAGTAGAATAGATAAAAATGTGTACCGTAAGTGAGACACTCTGAATGAAAGGTGTTTATATGATTTTATTTCAAATTGTTTGAAATTTTAGTGATTCTTTCAGCTTATGGGAGATAGTTTTAGCAAATGAAAATTTAATCAACCATTTGATTGTATGTTCCCCCCTCATTAATTCAAGCCTTTGGGACAGGTCATGACATTTAACTTGATTACATTATGTATAAAATTTCTTAAAATTTTAAAAATATCCTAATGAGAACAAGATTTATTTTATACATATCATCTCATTTGAATATAATAACTCTTCTCCATACAAATTATGTCTTTATTATTAAGCTAGTGGTAATCATTTTGATTATAAAATATATGTTAAACAATTGGTTATTATAAATAAATATGTGTGTGTGTTTACAATGGACATGTAAGTCAATAAAACCCTTTTGAATTTCCTCGTAGGTGTGACAGACTTTGAAATGATGGCACTTTTGAGGCTCATTGAATTTCCATGGAACGGTGAATATCTTCTTAGTTCACGTTGCTTAAGTAAGGCTGATTATACATAGATATATAAATATAAATATAATATGATAGAGGACTGGTGAATCACCTTTAGATATTCATGTTTATGCATAATGTGGTAACCATGTTTGTTTGAAAAGTGGTTTTTTTAAAAAGCTTAATCTTCAAAAAAGATATACTACCTCGAGAGTTAGAAATAAGATTTTAAAATGGAATCCAAATTTAGAATTATAAATATCATCTTGAATATCGTAACCAAATTTAAGAAAGAACCGCATATGGCCATAAAGGGTCAAAGTGTAGTTCAATCAAATATCTAATTATGACAATCTAGATGAATTATCATTAATCTTATATTTAAAGTTTTATTAACAAATTATATATCTCCCCAAAGGAAGGAAATATCATTCAGTATCAATTGTTCAAACATGATGATAACGATCGTCATTAAATTTAATTTTCCTAAATAAGACTAATTAAATTTTGAAAATTAATTTTGAAAAGTTGATGTGGGTTCTAAATCTCCTACGTGTGCAAACCCTCATAGTTAATTACATAGAAGGGAGGTTAAATTTCATGCATTTATCATACTTGTATACTCAAATGAAATAAAAACCCTTCCCCTGAATGGGAGGTTATTATTTTTGCTTTGGGTATTGAAATGATCCAAATTTAAACTTCCAAATGGAAAAGGACCCTCCCTTGAGGGATGTCCTTTTGCTCTTTGGAATTCAAATTTAGACCCACATATAATAACTCAAAATGTCTAACTTTCACAACTTTTAACTTTGAATAAATAACATCAAGATAAAAATGAAAATTCTTGACTCTCCTGAAGGGTTATCCTAAGCATTTAAAATAAAATCAATCTCAAGCAGTTTATATATATATGTGTAATAAAAGTAACTCACACTTGGCCATGGTCTTATTTATTTAAGGGCTAACAAGCTGAAGCACATGTAGCATTTAAATTTATTATTAATTTCTCACCCTTTTATTGCCCTGCAAAAAGTGTTGCCACCTGCAGAATATTCAATGAGCAACCAGATCAATCCTAACCTAAGGGTAAACTATTGTCCATCACATTAATTCACAGATTATAATTAAAGTAAATAAACACTTACATCAATCAATTTTCAATCACACCATACATTGAAAACTTAGAAAACTCGGTACACAACAGTAAAAGTAAACACCGACCTAGCCTAGACTAGAGTTGGTTATCCTAGTAAACCATCTAAAGAGTGTGAGGTAGGTTGTGTGGTTAGGTTTGATCTTAAGCTAGTTAATTTTTTGAAGTTATCTAGTATTCAGGTTTGTTAAAGGTCAAAGGGGAACTTTATATTTGAGTTTAAATATTAATGAAATACAACTTAATATTGGTATATTTTAAAGAGTTAAATGAGTACTATCTTTGTTGCTCATCGAGGTCATGAAATATATTTCATCGTTATTGGGGTGAAGCTAATAGCCTCGTAAGACTGGGTTACTCAATAGTAAATGGGGTGCTTAAGTTAAATTAGTTGGTTGGAGGTTAAAGGTTAATGAATTTTGATTAAGTGCATTGATTGATGGTTTGGATAATTATATTAATAATTTTTGGTTTGGATATTCATACCTAATCATCTCCCATATCCTTTTCCCCTCTAATTCATGCTCAAGTTGCTGATTATTTTTCTTTCCTTTTTGGCTTAGATATGATTGCAATGTTGCATGCATCTTAGTGTGCTGTGGCAGTATATTGGCTTGTGTCTATTTCATCTCCTCTATATGCTTGGTGATAGTAGTAACCCTATAACTAACGATATTAACAACTCCACTATTACGAAAAGATATTGAGGCATATATATTACTCTCACATGCATACGCCTATGAACCTAATCCATAAACCCTCCCTTTTTGTCTCCCTCCAATAACCTTTAACCATGTGTGGTACTCAGAGTACTGCATTAATCCAGAAGATGATCCCTCATTAGTAGATTTTTAACCCTTCTGAAGACGTATATAATCATCATGTGAGAAACTAGATTCATAAAAATCCATTTCTATTTGCAAGATGACTACTCAAAAATTGTTACTAATATGTGCTATTTTTTTTCCTTTCATCAACCCACAAACGATCAGCCTAACATTGTTGAGTATGTGTATGCAACTCTAACTGTGTTGGTTTCCAACCAAGAAACTCTTTCTAAAATAGAAAGCAATGTTAAAATAATATACATATATTTTTTAAAATAAAATCATCATTTACCAGTCACCATATATGCTTAGTATGAGGCACTGAACCACCCATATGAAAAGAGCTTCTTAAATCTCCAGAGTTGGATGCTCTATTATGCTTGTTTTGTTCTCTCAACTTGGTGAACTTATGGATGGCCCAAGATCTAGTCAAATCACTCCACATGCTCTCTCCAAGCCATAATAGATGCTCCCCATACCTTCTAATATCTATGAACATATCCCTAAGATGAGTAGGGCCTCTTCTTCCAAATTTGGTTCTAATCCTTACAATATGTTTATACAAAAATCTATTTTTTTTGGTATAATATTGACACAATACAATATTAATATAAAAATAATCTAAAATATTAAGTAATGTCAAAATTAAATACCTAAAATTCTCTAAGTCTTATATCTCTAACTTCTTTTGGAATTTACTTCCAATACAATTAAGGAGCATCATATCTGCTATGTATTATATATCAAATCTTGTGGGTAGCATGCTTAGTGGGATTAAACCTGCATAAACTATAAATGATATAACATATCAAAATTTAAATTTAATAATAAAATGAACTTATGTATTGCTAGCTGGTTTAATGTAGACACGCTTATCCTCTAATGTTGCAGGCTCGTCAGCTCTCTAACCTCTGCTTTTATTGATGGTCCATCCTATTGTGGTTAGACATGAGTTGGGTAAAAAGTATGGCTGATGGTAAAGAGGATAGGGGTAAGAGGTAATATGGATAGAAGGGAGTTGGCTGTGTTGGATCTACATATAAAAATAGAGGACTAGCAGAAATAAGAGATGGAAAGTACCCAATATTGGGTGGTGCTCTAAGCATAGGTGAAAATGTCTATCCCTGACCCTATTTAGTGGGGAAATAATGGTGACTCCCTAGTGGTGTCACTCTTATCACTAGTGAAATTTTCTGCCCCTGCCCCTGCTCACTTTGTTTAGACTTAGTCTAAAGGTCAACTTCTTTTTACGACCAAACATTAATGTCATAGATCTACAAGGAGGCTCATCATCTAAAGCCATCTATAATGAAAAAAAGAAATTAGTTAATATTTCATGAAGTTGTAAAAAATATGAAGATTTTCATAATTAAATTATAATAATTGAAGTTTACAACTCTAATAAATAGGTATAATAAAAAATAAAGTTATAACAATTATAAAAATTTGCATAATTAGAAATAAAAATTGAAATAAATTTTCTATATAACCAACTTGTTCTAGCTAAATATGCCTTTGATTACAAATTTTTTATGTACAACATTAACTAAACTAAATAAATTTTTGAACTTAAGCTACAAGAACTATTCTGAATCAAAAATGCTTTTAGTGCTCTTTAAGTTATCTTCACTTTCTTCCTCAAACTCATTAGAAGAGCTTGTTGAATTATCCACTTCCCATAATAACTTGATGTCATCAATTAATGGTTATGAAAACATATCAATTTTTACTTTTGGATTATGTGGTCCTAGTATTATAAGTGTCATGAACATGTACATGGTAGTCATGCACATCTCTAGTGGAAGGTTATACGACGTTAATATAAATGGCCAATAAGAGTAAGGTGAAGCTTATTGACTGTATGGAGTGTAACCATCAGCATATAATCCTAACTGTATGTTACATGGCTCGATAATGAATGAAGCATGTGTCTGATAAAAGTATTTCCATGCTTTAACATCATATGGATGAGAAAGAATGCCACTGAGAGTTAATTTCTCCTTATGCCAATTCATATGATCTGCTGAACTCATTGATGTGTAGAAGTGCTGAAGTCTTGAAATAATTAGTAAATAGAATAACCAAGAATATGGAACGTCTTTCTTCTAACTATGTTATTTCTCCGATTTCGGTTTAAACCTCGACACACTACAAGTACAATAGTAAACTTTTGTTGCATTATTCTTATAATACAACATATAACCATTCATACAACATTCAATTTTTATAACGGTTAGACCAAACTTTGATACTAATTCCTTTGTTTGATATAAATAAATGATGATTAAATTGTCCGCCGAATTAATTTCCTTGAGAAGATAAATGAAGTCATTGAAGTTATGCCGTGAGATATTAAATTCAATTTTGATACTAAGCATCCTAACATCAACATATGATTCTGAATGAGCTGCACAACCAACCCAAATTAGTTTTTGAGCAATATATACTAATTCCAAAAATTTCTTTGTTTCTGTGTTTGGTGGCTCTTCCATGTGTGATCTTAAATTCGGACCCGCTGCATAAAAAAATAAGTTCTTCATACATTCTATTAATTTGATCTTCGTCCATTATTCTAGAAATTTTGGATGAATTGGCATAAGTATCTCTATGTGGCTCGTACTCACCATACGAATTTCAAAACAATATTTAGGAATAAATCCACTATGATATAAATTAACCTTAACATCATCGGGCTTAATAAAAGCTTGATTTTGGTGCTTCATGCATGTACATCTAAACATTATGTACATCTTAAATGAAGGTAGTTGTCATGTGACGTAAATAAAATTATCAACTCCCTCAATAAATTCATTTGTCAATGATTTTTATCATGGCAACAATCTGATATATATCTAATATCTCTTCTCTTGGATAGTCATACAAATGTTGAATTAATAATCCTAAAATAAAGTAAATATGTAAAAGTTAATAAGTTTTGTTATACAACTCCAAAGATATACACTATAAAAAAATCAATTTATCATAATAAAACTATATATCTAAATATATCTTTCTCTCTATCTATTTTGCTCTCTCGCACATCCAATATCTCTCCCTCCTTATCACTTTCTTTTTCTCTCCATCTTATCTCTCTCTCTCTCTCTCTCTCTCTCTCTCTCTCTCTCTCTCTCTAGATTTTTCTCTCTAACTTTGTTTCTCTACCTCTCTCTTGCTCTCTCTTACTCTCTCTTGAACTCTCCCATCTCATCTTTCTTTGTTTTTCTCTCACTCTATATTCCTTTATCTCTATTTCACATGCTCGTGCGTGCGCGCGCACACACACATACTCTCTCTCTCTCTCTCTCTCTCTCTCTCTCTCTCTCTCTCTCTCTCTCTCTCTCTCTCTCTCTCTTGTTTTCTATCTCTATTTGAATAATGATTTCAGCAAATTTATGGCCAAACTAAATGCCTTAATTGAAACACCTATGGATTCCTTCTACCACAGTTCTTTGGATTTTAATCTCTTAAGATCTTCGGATATCACCTATAAATAGTTTTGGATTCAACATTCTCTAGAATGGGGATGAAAATTAAAATTAAATCACCTATGGCTTCTAAACTTCGTAGTTCGAAATTTAAAGAAAAATGCTCAATTGAATTGAAGTTATTATTCAATTAATTGAAACATGATTGTAGATCTACTGTTTGGATAATTAGTTTTGGTTATTGTTAGGGGACTTTGGTTGCAGCTTATGCTTTACTCTTCGATTCCTCTTTGGACTTGGCTAACCATGTTCATGGGATTGAACCTTTTTCTCTTTTAGCTTGTATATTTGTATTGAATTATATATTCTGACTGCTTTTGTAAATTGTTTTCTTATGCATCATGCATCTTTTGGTTGTCTTGTCTTGTATAGAGCTACAAACAAATCAAGCTAAGCCAATTAGGTGCTTGTTTATGTTTGATCTCATTTATTATCAGTTTGTTCAAGATCGATTCGAGTTTTTATGTTTGTGTTGAAGCTTAGTTTTCGTTTGAAATGATGACTGTCATATTTTTGTTTGTGTTTTGTTCGCATTCAGTTCATTTCGTGCTTATCAAGCTTTAAACAAATGAGCATAGTCGATCTATTAATTAGCTTTATTTTCTAGATGTTCATCAACTTAACAAACGAATCTTATCGATCCTAGTAACAAATAATTACCAAGAGCTTGCTCGCGAATATATCTAGTTAGTGTTTTTGAACTATCAAATGATATAGTTCACGAATATATCTAGTGAATGTTATCAAATGATCAAGTTCTTGAACCTATTTACTAAATATTTTTTAGCTACCCAAATGAGGCCGTTCACGAATAAACGAGCTCATAAAATAATTTTTCTTCTAAATAAATTTGTTCATGAGCACTTCATACAAACAATCAAACCAACACAAACAAATACCTCTTTTCCATGAATAAATTCATTCTAATGAAATATTATATATAACATAAAAAAAAATTATTTTTTTTTTCGAAAATAAGAATCTTATATTATAATAAAACTCAACAATATGAGAAAAATATGCCAAATAAAGTTTTAAGCTAGTCTTTAGAAATATATTTAGCTCCAAACAAATATGAATCAAGCTTCTTAACGAGCTTCTTATTGAGCATTGTATTAACCTTATTTACGAGCTTTAAATGATGATGCTCTTGAGCATAAACTAGCCGAACACATATCTATTTAAGCTTGTTTACCTAATAATCTAGTATATAAATTTTTTTAAAACTTATTTGATTACTTAAACAAACGATGATCACGAACAAGTTATAATCCATTAGACTGCGGAAAGCTCAATTCATCTACACCCCTAGTCTTATCTAGCTCCCAAAAGTGCTGGCACTACATTTGCTCCTTAGTGTTTTAGCTGGTTGGATCTACTGCTTTAAACGTATTTTATTACTTATATGATTTGTAAATTGATTGCTATAAATTCCTCCGTCTCTTGCGCATAAGTTGGTTGTGCATTGGCTTCGCTTCAGCTTCACAGCATAATTCCATCTAACTTGCGTGGGCCAAAAAATTTTTTTTTTGGGGAAATTTGGGGCATAGCCCATTTTATTAAAAACTAATAAAAAGTACATCAAAAGGTCCAAACTACTACAGGAAATAAAAGGAAAAATACAACAATAACCAATCATTCTAAAACAAATATAGAATGAATATAACCAAAACTATAGAAAAACAACATAAAAAGAATTATGTAAAAAAAGGACATTAAAGAAGAGATTCTCAGACATCAGATTATCTCAGCCGATCAGAAGGAAGCAAAGTCAGATCCAAACAAGCCGAAGACAATCCAAAGGTTGAGACAGGATCAAAAGATATATCTTCAACCACATTCAAATAGCCTCCGAGTACCAGAATCCACGTACTCCAGCAGTCCAACACCAGCATTGCAACCGACCACAATCTTCTAGCCCATATCAATTCTCACCCAGCAGGTGTTGTCCAAAAAGGATCCAAGATATGCAGAAAAAAGATAAAGCAGAATTCAGAAAATAAAAACCAGACTACATAGTCTAAAAAACTGATATGGGGAAAAAATATATATTTTTTTTGCAATCTCCGAATTGTCCTATCCACTTTGGTTGCCCGTAGGCCATCCAAAAAGTGAATAGAATGTGATAATCATAGAACAAAGTCAAGACCTGCATATCGGGCCTAAGCATACCACAGAGACATTCAAACATGTTTTGATCAGCAACACAGAAAAGACAGGCAGCAAAATACATTACCAGAATTCCCAAAGCAGCTCAAACAGGCAATCAGCACCACCTTACATAAGTCAAAGATAATAGGAAGAAGCATCAGTATACCAGATTCATCGCTTCTTTAATTTCAATACCATTCTTCCACCCTAGAAGTTAGATAATAACAGCTCTCGAGATCTTCTTGATCAGAGAATTAGAGCATAAAGCACTGGACTTAAACTTTCTGTTGTTCCTTTCTATCCAAATGAAGTAGATAGCAGCATTTAAAATGAGGAGGATGCCATTTTTGAAACTCTTAGGCTTATCCAAACTATCAATATGTTGAAAGGCTAAAAAAATCGTAGGTCTGAAGTAAAAGGTTTGAATTGAAGGAATGAGAAATTGAAGCACTTTAAAGGAGTAGTCACATTCAAACATAATATGTGAAGTGGCCTCCAAACAATTGTGACAAAGAGAACAAGTTTTATCTAAAATATGAATGTTTCTCGAGGCTAGCACATCACATGTTTTTAACCCTCCTTTAAGAGCCATCCACGAGTAAACAGAAAATCTCAAAGCATGCTTCTTATGCCAAACCAAATGATACCAGTCAACATGTTCATCATTAGAAAAATAATATAAATAGAAATCCCTAAATTTGGCATTCACATTGCTGTCCCATCTAATATGAAACTTATTTTCAGGAACGATAGGAATGTTCAGAATAAAATCTCTTATGGAAGGGATATCTAAAGCCGGAATGTTCCAAACATCTTGCTGAATCCAAGTAGCTAACTGAGTATTTTTTGCAATGTTAGTGGGGATGATATGAAATTTATCAAGTAATGTTTCCCCTAAACACCAATGATCCCATAAAATAGAAATAGGACTGTTATTAGTAATGGAAAAAGTAAATTTCTCCCTTGCAATTTCAGCTATTTTACAAATATTTTTCCAAAAAGCAGATGCAGTGTTCATGACAGGTTTCCATGGACTGCTATATCTAGCCATACACCACTTAGCAAGAGGAGAGTTAGTATTATAACATCTCAAAATAATACCACAATTATAAGCAAAATTTAAAGCTTGTAAAGAAGCAATACCAAGACCCCCATAAGAATACGGTTTACACGTATTATTCCAAGAAATCAAGTGAAGTTTCCTACCATCAGTCTCCCCATGATAAAGAAAATTAGAGCACAATTTACTGATATGTTTGTAGATAACTTTAGGCAGAGTCGTGCTCCTAATCCAGAAGGCCACAGTGTTAGTAATAGTATATTTAATATATTGCATTCTCCCAGCAAAGGAAAGCATCTTAGCCTTCCAACCTGCCAGTAAGGAGATGATTTTCTCAATCAAAGGAGCAAAGTCAGACACCTTAGTCCGACCCAAAGTAATAGGAATCCCCAAGTAATTAAACCTATCAGAAACATTTTGGATTTGAAGCATATTAGAAATGTCATTAGGACAAGAAACACTTGGGGAAATAATGAGAGAACTCTTATGCAGATTCATATGTAGCCCTGTGAGCATAGTGAACAAATTAATGACCCTCATAAGCTTTTCACAATTGTTAGAATCCGCCTTACCAAAAACCAAAAGATCATCAGCATAAGCAAGGTGAGTAATCTGAAAATTATTCATATTAAAGCCTTCAAAACCACTGGACTCAGAGTTATGCTCAAGGAGACATGAAAATGCATCCATAATTATACAAAAAAGAAAAGGACTTAAAGGACAACCCTGTCTGAGTCCCGTGGAAGAAGAAAAAAACCCATCCAAAGATCCGTCCATACAAATAGAAAAATGGATATCATTAATACAAGCTTTAACCCAGTTAATAAAAATATTAGGAAAACCTTTATCAGCCATATGAGCAAAAAGAAAGTTCCTAGAAACCGTGTCAAAAGCTTTCTTGATATCATATTTAGCACAAAAAAGATTCATCTTATTCTGTTTTTTGAAAAGATTTATGATTTTCTTGGCCAGAATCGGATTATTAGTAGCAATCCTATCAGATATAAAAGCAGCTTGATTTTTCTCAATGATACCAGGCATAATAATTTTCATACGACATGCTAAAATGATAGCAATAATTTTGTGAAAAACATTGCAAAGAGATATAGGCCTGAAGTCATGAATATTATCAGCATGAGATTTCTTAGGAACAAGAGCTATAGCAGTAGCTTTGGCACATTTAGGCAAATAGCATTTAATAAAGAAAGATTTGATAGCCTTACAAACAAGAGGACCAGTGATACTCCAGGTTTTTTGATAAAAATCAAAATTAAAGCCATCAGGACCAGGAGCCGATTTGGAGCAGCCAGATTTGATAGCCAAATATATTTCTTCATTGGTAACAGGTCTAACTAAAGAAGGAATGGCATTTTCAGGTACCTTATTCCCTCTTGGAATAAGCCTTGTGTCATTTAAAACCGGTGGATCAGAATTATAGAGATTATTGAAATGTTAAATGAAACTAAAATGATTGCCATTATCATTATCAACATGATGATTCATAGCAGCATTTAGAGAGCTGCCATTAAAAGCCTTCCTTTTCATAATTTTGGAGTAAAGAAACTTCAAGTCTTCTTCTCCATGTTTTAACCATTTAATCTTTGATCTTTGAATGGTCCAAGAAGCATGCAATGAATTATAAAAGTTGATATTAGCATTGATTCTTTTGAGATCACCACACAAAACCTTGTTGAGAGGATCCTTATCAATCATCTTCTGACAAATATCTTGATCGACAGCTAAAGAAGCACATTTAGTAGCAATGTGATTGGAAGAATTCCACTTTCTAGTTTTAATCTCCTTTTTAAGAAGTTTCAACTTTTTATAGAGACTTAAAATAGGATTCCCTTGGTCCGGAGATTGAAAAATATTTAAAAGAATGTTCCAAAATTCCGGAATATGGCTCCAAAAGTTTTTATACATAAACCTCTTCGGGGTATTCTTAGTAGGGATATCTCTGAGAATGAGAGGAGTGTGATCGGATACAAGGCTACTCAGCACATTATAGTGAGAGTTAGGGAATTGATTGATCCAAGTTTCATTCACTAAAACCCGGTCCAACTTAAGATGAATGGGATTATCTTATCTTTGATTGAACCAGGTATGAAAGTTACCAGTTGAAGGGAGATCAATCAAATTATTATCAAAAATAAAGGAGTTAAAAGGGTAAAGCCTATCCATAGTGATAATATTCCCTCCTTTTTTTTCAGTTTGCATTCTACAGGTATTGAAGTCACCAATCACAGCCCAAGGCAAAGCACCTTGCGGGTTGACTTCCCCCAACTCAGCCCAAAGCTTATTTATTTCTTCAAAAGAATTGGAAGCATAAACAGCAGATAGTAGCATGATAGTATGAGACCCCACCATTAAATGACCCGAAATCATTTGAGGAGAGGAATAAATAGGATTAAAAGAGACCTTTCCAGAATTCCATTTAATCCAAATGCGTCCAGGAGAAGCAAGATCAAAATTATTGAAACTGGGTTCATTATCAAAAACTTTGTGAGTAGAGAAGAACCAAGGGTCCAAAAGATTAGAAGAGAGGATACGATTTTCCAGTATACAAATTAAGTCAAGCTTATGCTCATTGACCAAATTCCTACAGCAAAAAACTTTGTCCGGGTTATTGAAACCACTAATATTCCAGGCAGCCAATGAAGGACAATACATAAAAAACTAGGATTTATGGTTAGGGCCTTTACGGTTGCCCTTTCCCCTAGTGTTTCTGTACGAAGAAGGTTCAGAAGAATTCATCATTTTGGTGTTAGAATTACCAAAATTTTCTTTCTTGTTCTTAGCAGAGTACCCTTTGGAATCTTCCATTCTCTCATTATGCAATGATGAAGAGGAATCCTCTTCATTATCATCCTGAAGCACACTAAATTTGTTAGCAGAAGTAACTCTATACTCCTTTTGACCATCCAATTGAAACATGGGAACAGAGGTAGAAGAAGTCAATGAGGTAGGAGAATTGAGATTGGGGATGTTAGAGCTTGCCCTTACTAGAATATTAGTCGGGACAAAAATAACAGCCAACGGACCTTGCTCGACAATTTTGTTAATCTTGTTTATCTCAGAGTTAAGAGCATCCTCCTCTTTATTAGGAATATCCACCGCAATAGTTTGGGTAACAGGACTATTGGATAGAACGTTTTTATTAGGTGCCTCAGTATTTGCAAAAGCCGAAGAAGGGACCAAATCCTTAACTTTTTCCACTGGTAATCCTTCAAGATTTTTATCAGGCTCACCCACAATATCAGAATTCTTATTAGAGGGATTAGGAGTAGGAAGAAGGCCTTTCGAGTTTAAGGAGTGAGGTCTGGGTTTGCGGCTAGTACTTCTCCCTCTAGGAGGGTTAGGAATTTGGTTAGTTTCAGGGTTGGGATTATCAGCACATTTAGAAGAAGAGTGATTAAGAGAGCCGCAAAATTCACAAAAGGTAGGACGCCATTCATATTGGATTTTTAAATTAAAAAGTTTTCCTTCAACACAAATAGGTATAGTTTCAGGAAAAATCGCTTTGTTATCAACTTTAACACAAACCCTAGCATAGGTAAGTCTGGATTTTGAAGCAGTAAGAGCGTCAACCGCAAGCGGATGACCCACTTTGGTGGCTATTTTAGATATTCCAACAGGGGTCCAGCAACATAAAGGTAGATCATGAATCTTAAACCAGATCGGGACCGAAGTAAGTTCTTCACAAGTTGGGGAAAAGTGAGAGTTCCACTTTTGAAAGACAAAAGGTTTTCCAAAAATAAACCAAGCACCTCTACTCCAGACTAGATCATAATCTTCCGCGTTGGAAAATTTAAACAGAAAAAACCCATCGCTAAGAGAGATAAGTTTCAGGCTACCTTTAAGATTCCATAGCTTTTTAACCGAGTTCAGAAGCGCCTCATAGTAAGGTCTCTTACCGAGAGAGTAACCAACAAGTGCCAGATCCAACTCATTAACAGCATCAGCAATGTCATCAGTGGGGAAGTTGATGATTTCTTCTTCCGTTGGCAAGGGAGATATCAGAAACTCACATGCATTAGAAGTTGGTCCGGAAAGGATGTGATCCCACGAGAGAGAAGATTTGTTTCCCGCAGTAGTGGAAGGAAGGAGAGGACTCTTTAGAGGAGGAAAAGCTTCCTCGAAGCTAGAGGGATCCATCGGAACGGATCCCTCCGATCACAACTGCCATGAATCGCCAAGCGTGTCGCAAAAAACCCTAACCCTAGCAGAGCGAGAGAGAGAGCTTTCCTTTTCACGTGGGCCAAATTCAGTTGTATGATTTATTTGCAATTAATGCTCATCTTATCTATATTGGATTTTTCGTCGCTTTATGTATATAAAGAAAGAGCATTATTTAAATTTTAATAATACTAAAAAGACAATGCCATTAACTAAAAGAAGGATTAAGAAAACTCAATTATCTTATTTTGTATTTTATTGAGGACTGATTTGATTACTTTGAAATAGAAAAAAATATTTAAAAAATGATAACTATTTTAACTTATTTTAAATGTGAAGGTAAAATAATTATATTTAAAAAATGATGAAAATCATCAAATTTTAAAATTAATAATAGCTTTTAATTATATCCAATTAAATAATATATTTAGCAATACATTTTTTTTTTCAGTATACATTTATTTTTTATTTTTAATTTCAACTAATTAGACATGCCTTATATGTTTATCATAATGCTTGATAAATTAAATATGGGGGATTTATATATATAATAATTAAAATTATCCTATTATATCTTTAATATCTATAACTGTGGGTCCTACACCTGTGGGGCTGGTTGCTGATAGGCTCACCGAGGGATTAGTGGACACCGCCAAGCACATCACAAGCTAACGTGGCAGCGGGCTGATACCCCCGTTCCAAAAAAAAAAATACTCAAGTTGACTCATCATAGCATATCTTTCTCTTGATGCCCTACCTTGGGCAAGATCCCATCCCATCTTCCATAACTCTACTTCATTATTAAGAGTTTTGGGACCGCTACATACCCCATGAGTATTATTGATGGCCTCCCATGATAAGATGTCCTTGAGGCTTCTTCTCATCTTTATCATTATCAAGGAACTTGCAGACATCGTCTTACTCGTCGGTATTCAATTCTTCCTTAACGAGATTTCATCGTAATGTCCTCACCTCTTCTTTTGTATGATATGGATGAACTAAATAGCAGATTAAGTAAATATAATATTTTTTAATGTTATGTATGAAATACCCTCTTAATCATAATATGGACATTATAAAACCCATGACTATTAAAATCAGATCAGATCGATCAGTTCAACCAAGAAACTTATCGGCTGACCGGTCTAGTTGACCAAATAAACTTCTCTAGCATCAAACCATTAAAAAATTGAAAAAATCGTCGGTTGAAATGTAAAACCAGAGAACTGAACGGTTTTGAACGAATTAAACGATCCAAAATCACGTGTAAAAGGAGTCGTGGATTGTAAAATGAACAACCGAAAATCATTGAACTTGAGGAATTTTGAATTTTATATAACCCTAATATGCTCAATACACGTACAAGTTGCTTTGTTTCCCAGGACACGATCGCTCCTCTGTTCGACTCTTCACCTCTTCTGTCTTCGTTCGCAAATATCCATAGAAGGTTGAAATCGAGCTTCAGTCACCTTCCATCATCATTAGGGTTCAGTCATTTGTGTATAGTCATAGCCATTGTTTCGAGTTTTCTCTTATAGCCGAAGAATACCTCCATACATCCTAGTTCGAGACAATCGTTGGTTTTTTTTAGCTGCAGTTTCTTATTCCTGTTAAAATAATATCATTAATGGTCCAAATTACTTGACCGTTTTTAGTTTAATTTTGAGTTCAAAAAGACTATTACTGAGTTTTAAATTCAGAAATTCAAACTAAATGTTTCTTAATTTTAAATTTAGCTTTTGAAACTGAATTTTATTTATGGCTATAATGATAGTAATTAATTCAAAGTTTTTATATATTTTGGGTCCCTAAGCCTTCCTTTCTAATCACTTCGAAAAAGAAACCTACACCATCATATTGGAAGAAAAAAAGATTTAGAAAATTTCAAAATTAGTGAAGAACATGCTCAAATATCAATGGCCAGAGGTATGTAAAATATGTTTATAAATTTAGCTTCTGCATTTTGTATAGTCGATTATATATTTATAAATTTATATCGATTCAAAATATTGTTGTGTTTGAGAAACTTTTATATAATCGGCATAAAGTTTTCTAACTATTATCAGATTTTTTTCAGAACCCTTACCTTGATATTTCGATTTTTTAAATTAATTTTGGATTATTTTATAAAATCTAAAATGATTAGAATATTTGGAATAAAATTTAAATTTTATTCTATTAATCTATTTTGTAAATGTGAATTTTATTAGTTTTTGCTAAAACTGCTTATAGAAAAATTTGCAAAATTTCATATTTGAAAATTTCATTTTTAGATTTATATTCATTTCAAAGGCAATTAAATGTATTTATTTATGCTTAATTATATTGAATTACATATGTATAAGATTTGTAATTATACATATGATAAAACTAAAGAATTTAAACATAAAAGTTAATGTCTAAGTGATTTATATATAATTTTAATAATTAGGGATTATCCACAACAACCTTAATTATGAAAATTATATAATTAAATTTTACACTGGACTTTTAATATATTTATATAATTAATTAGAATAAAATATCAAATTATATTTCCAATTTACCCACAAGAATTTAAAAATGGATATAATTTGATAGTTTTATTATAAAATCTTAAGTGAATCAAATAGAATTAAAACTTCAGCCCATAAGCAAGTTTTATGTCAATAGATTAATTGATTTTTTAAAATACATGATTTACATTGGTAAAGCAAGATCTATGTTTATTAGCCTCAATATTTATGCTAAATAAGCATGTTTTCAATTATATATTATTTATCTTGATGTAGTCATGCAATCAACTAATATCTCTAATATTAAGTGTGATATTCTTGAATTAAATGATGATAGTTATAAAGTGTGGAAAGAGAGAATTCTCCTTCATTTAGGGTGGATGGATATTGATTATGCTACAAGGAAAGATGAATAACTTGCAGTAAAAGATACTAGCACTCATGATGAAATTACTCTTTATGAACATTTCTAATCGCTCAATTTGATGTTTATAAAGACATAAATATCTTTTAGTACTCGTGGTTCAGTAGATCCATATAACAATGTTAGAGAGCTAATTAAGGCAATTGATAAACAATTCAACACTTTAGAAAAAGCCCTTGCTAGTTCCCTCATTATGATGTTTTCATCCTTGAAGCTAAATGGAATTAAAATTGTCTGAGAGCACATTGCAGCTCAACTTAAGACACTTGAGGTTGATATGTCTGAGTCTTTTTTGGTGCACTATATTCTGAACACACTTCCACAACAATATGGTCCTTTGAAAATATCATATAACACATATAAATATAAGTGGTCAATTAATGAACTTATGACCTTGTGTGTTCAAGAGGAGAAAAGGTTGGTTATGGAAATGAGTGAGATTGAAATGTTTTAGATACACATAAAATGGACTGGAGTTATGTCAAGAAGAAAGGAAAAGGTAATATACCACCCCAAACTAACATCCATAAAGAATCAAAGTGTTTTTTCTGTAAAAAAGAAGGGGCACCTGAAGAAGAATTGCATCAAATTCAAAAATTAGCTTGACAAGTACGGTAAAATAATCTCATTTGTTTGTTATGAATTTAATATGGCTAATATTATTTGTAACACATAGTGGATTGATTTAGGATCTACAATTTATATTTGTAATACTTTACAGGGTATGCATAATCTAAGGAAGCCAGTGGGAAATGAGTAATACATTTATTCAAGAAATAAAATGAGCTCATATGTTGAAGCTATTGCAATATGCTATTTAGTACTTTGTATTTGTTTTATTTTAGAATTAGAAAAGGCCTTTTATGTGCCTAGTTTTTTGAGGAATTGAATTTCAATTTTCAAATTTGTATCTTTTGGTTATACCTTTAACTTTTCAAAAACTTCTATTGATTTATATTATAAATCTAAACTTGTTAGAAATTATATTTTGTCTTATTGTCCTTTCTATATTAATTTGCAAAATAGCTCTACTCATAACATAATGCATGTTCAAACTGGTATCAAAAGATGTGTTGTGGCACTGGAGATTATGACATATCTCCATAAATAGGTTTAAAAGATTGGTGAATGATGGAGTACTTAATACTTTGGAATCCACTAATTACGATACTTGTATAGGTTGTATTAAGGGTAAGTAAACTAATAAGTCAAAGAAAGGTACCAAGAGGAGTACAAACATATTAGAGATCATACATACATATATTTGTTGTTCGTATATTGATTTTCATGATCCAAAATATTTCATCACCTTTATTGATGATTACTCAAAATAAAAATGAAACACTAAGCCTTTAGGATTTTTAAGGATAAAATAGAGAAATAATATGTAAAACAAATTAAAATTTTGAGATTGGATAAAGGTGATGAATGTTATGGAAGATATATTGAGGATGGACAAATGCTTGGTTCATTTGCAAAGTTCCTTCAAGAAAATGGGATTGTTGCTGAATATACTTTCCCTGGCTCACCTGATCAGAATGATGTAGCTGATAGAAGGAAAGGAACATTGATGGATATGGTTAGGAGCATGATTAGTAGTTCTAAACTACCTAAATTCTTATGGACTGAAGCTCTCAAGATAGCAGTGTATATAACAAATAGGGTTCCAACTAATTAAGGCTGTTCCTAAAACTCCTTTTCAGTTATGGAAAGGTTGGAAACCAAGTTTATAACATGTACAGGTATGGGGATGTTCATGTAAATTGAGAATTTTTAATTCACAAAAGAAAAAGTTAGACCCAAGGATGGTTAGTGGATATTTTATTGGATATGCTAAAAAGTCTAAGGGTTATAGATTTTATTGTCCATCTAATAGCACTAAAATTATGAAATCAATAAATTCAAAATTTTTTAGAATGATTTGAGTAGTAGGAGTGATCAATTACAAAGCTTAGTTCCTAAAAAGGAACATATAAATACACAAACTTCTATTTCAAGTTATAGGTTAATTATTACCCATAACACTCCTAAAGTCCAAATGGGTATTATACATCCATTAATATATATTCTACAAGTTGCTAATGAACCAGTAGATATACTTGAACAACCAACTCCACAAAAGGAGGTTGTTACGACATTAAGAAAATATATTAGAGAAAAACTCAGCAATTCCTAGTGACTATATTGTATATCTTCAAGAGTTGGACAATAATATTGGAGCTAAAAATGATTTTTAAAACATTTTCATCTTGCTGAATATAGATTACATGCTCATGTATAGGTGGACTAATATTTTGGAAGTGATTGGCTATTCATATTTCAACTTTGTTGGTTGTGTTGATTCCCTAAGATCAACTTTTGGATACATATTTATGTTTGTCGGTGGAGCTGTGTCTTAGAGGAGTGCCAAGTAGACTTTGACTACTAGTTCCACTATAGAGGCTGAGTTTAGGTCTTGTTTTGAGGCCACATCACATGATGTATGGCTGAAGAGTTTTATATTTGGACTAAAACTTTTAATTTGATCAATATTTGGGCCATTGAAAATATATTGTGATAATTCAACTATAGTATTTTTGGCTAAGAATAACAAAGCAGTAGTCGAAGCAAACCTATTGACATTAAGTACTTAGCCATAAAATAATGTGCTAAGGAAAATACAGTGGTTATTGAAAAGATAAGCACTAAATTGATGATAGCACATCCTTTAACTTAAGGCATGCCAACACATAAATTTAAGGATCATTTGGACTGTATGGGTTTTAGTTACTTTAGTTAAATTCATTGTAAAATGAATATAGTTATGATGTTTTTTATGTTTTAGTTATTTATGTGTGCACATTTATGTAATGATAAACATCTTTAAGTTGGACCTAGAATAAACATAAGGGTTATTCATTACGTTAAATAAATAAATATATAAGAGATATAATCATTATGATGCATGGGAGATAATACTCGTACTTAGAGGACCTATAATCATGATTCATTATTTTAATTTCTTATTTTATTTGTGATGAAATATTTGGTCCAAGTGGGAGACTGTTAAAAAACCTATCATTAATGGTCCAAATTACTTAATCAATTTCAATTTAATTCAGAATTTAAAATGACCGTTATTCAATTTTAAATTCAAAAATGATACCAACTGTTTTTTAGTTTTAAATTCACATTTTGAAACTAATTTTTTTTTATTGCTATGATGGGTAACAATTAATTCAAAATTTATATATATTTTGGATTCCTAAGTCTTTCTCTCTAAGCACTTCTAAAAAGAAACCTACACCATCATATTGGGAGAGAAAAGGTTTAAAGGTTTTCCAAATTATTGAAGAATATGATCAAATATCAATGACCGGAGGTATATAAAATATGTTTATAATTTAGCTTCCGCATTTTGTAAAGTTGATTCTATATTTTATAAATTTATCTCAAATAAGAATGTTGTTGAGTTTGAGAAACTTTTGAAGAATTTACATAAGGTTTTCTAACTATTCATTTATTAGATTTATTCAATTTTGGTATAATCATATTATGTTTTATTTTGATTCCATTGTTTGTTCTCCAAATTTATAATTTACGCCTTCTCTTATAATATTTATTGATATAAATGCACGTAAAAATCTTCATCTTTATCATTTGACTCTGTTCAAAAGTTAACTTCCACCATATAGTTTTTTCCTGTTCAAAGCATTCCTCTGAATAAAAACTTTTTTTCTTTCTTATAGAAAAATTTATAAGATGCAAATTAATAATTTGTGATCTTAACTTTGCAAGAAAAATTCCTTGGAGTCAACCCTAAATGATGCTCAAGAAGCAGCTTAATGAACCCATGATGTTTGTGCAAATGCCACCTTAATTTTTCTCAAAATTGTTTAATTAGATTATCATAGTATTATGGATTTAAATTCTTAGAATTATAAGATTTAGGATTATATTCTTATATTATTATATTAATTTCATTAATTTTTAATAATAATATTCTTTGTTACGTTATCCAGTTCGATACTTGTCGAATCTATCGAACCATAGTTCTCTCATTCTTCCGGTTCGATGGCGGGTTTGATTTTCAAAACTTTAATAAAAATACTACTAAATTTACTTCCTAATTTATTTCATTATTTATTTTTCTAGCTCAGGGATGCCCTAGCTTCCCTGCCCTACCTCCCTATTTTGCTCTCCGTCTTCCTCTTGGCCGGCCATCGGCCTTTGCCGGTGGGCCTCCACGCTTGTCCATCCATGGACTCCATTTCCCCTCAATCCTTTCCTCCATTTGTTCCCTCTTCCTCTACATACCCCACTGTTCCACTCGCCCTAGAACATCTCTGGTCTAATAATGTTGCCATCCCCGAACCATCGACAGATTCCCTCCTTGTCGCCCTCATTGATACCCTCGAGGAAATAATTCCCTTCAATAAGGATTTCACCGATGTTGCTGCCTATGAATGGAAGCTCTCTCTTGTCGGGTACTCTATCGATAAGCGCCCCTATTATGAAGCTCTGCTATCTACTTCCAAGAGGATTTGGAAACTCAAAGGTACATTCCAACTTAATTATAGCCCTAAGTGATGGATTTTTTCTCTTTATAATTTTCAACACTGAAGATTATGATATGGTTTGGTCCAAAGGTGCTTGGGTTTTTCATGGTAAGCCTTTTGTCTTCCAAAAATGGTCTAAAACTTTTCATCCCACCAGAGAGAATTTCTCGTCGGTCCCAATTTTGGTAAGGATCCATGATCTACCACTTATTTGTTGGAACACTGAAGGCATTTCCAAAATAGCTTAAAAAATTGGTATTCCTATCACTGTAGATGCGTTAACTGCTACAAAATCTAGGCTTACCTATGCTAGGATATGTATCCAAGTTTCCAGATCCTCTTCTTTTCTGGAGACCGTTCCCATCTCCATTGAAGATGTTGTAATTCATCTCAAATCCAATGCGAATGGATGCCCACCCCTTATTCCACTTGCAACTCCTTGGCCCGTCCTTCCTCACTCTGCCCCTCAAACCCTCAATCTCAACAACAGGACCTACAGCCTCCTAGAGGTTGCAGCACCTCTTGCCACTCTCGTAGGAAGAACTCCTTCTGCATGCTCCCAGTGTTCGACCTTTTACTAATGGCGTTGTTGCACAAACCCATAGCCCTATTACTACCTCTACCATTTCTGAGCCTTCAGGCAATTCTTCACTGGCTTTTGTTCCCACTCAAGTCATTATCCCAAGCATCCAGTATACCACCACTACCATTGCCCCTATGTCGCAGGTCTCTGAACTGATTTCTATGACCGCCTCTTCATCCTGCATCACTTCACTCAAATCCATCCCCTCTCTTATTGTGCCCACTCTCTCACACAACTCCTCTATTCCTAATTTCAACTCACCCATTGATGAATTCCTTGGACATTTGGAACCTGAGCCATCTATTTCTTTGAATACATCTGTCATTTCAACAAAAAACCAATTTACCACACTCCAAAATTTTGAAGACCAAGGAAGCAATCCCCCTGACACTTTTGTAAACTCTCATCCAGAATCTCCCACTCCTTCATTTGAACCTCCACATCACACTAACCCTAAAATACCCATCAACACCTTACCCAAATCTACTAAGGGGAAAAGGATCCAAAAAGCATCCCACACCTACATCCAAATCTAAATGATTAATCCCTCAATAGCTGCTTGGAATATCAGAGGTTTTTATTCCTCTGATAAAGTGTTTAACTGCAAAAGCTTGGTCCAATCCCTTGGACTGGATATGATTTGTATTCTTAAAAATAAAATTCAACTCTCTTCTCTCGTCGACACATATTTTTACAACAAACACTGGGTGTTTGATTTCAAGGATAGTTGTAATAATTTCAATTTCTCCAATCATGGAAGAATTTGGTTGAAATGGACTGCTGATAGGCTTTTTTTTAAGCCCTAATTTATCTCCTCTCAAATGATTGTCGGTACCATTCTATATGGGATGAATAGACCTTTTTTACTGTCTGTTGTACATGCATCCAATAATCAGGAGGAAAGAAAAGTTCTTTGGGAAGAGATTAAGGCCATCTGTACCCCTGGGGGTACCCCTTGGATTATTATGCGGGATTTTAACTGCTGTCGTTACCCTTCCGACAAGTTGGGTGGAAATGTTCTACACCAAAATCACCTTTTTATTTTAATAGTCTCATTTTTTATGCTAACCTCCATGACCTGGCTTCGGTGGGGCTCTCCTACACCTGGCACAATCAGAGAATTATGAATCCCATTCCATTACGCTAGACCACATGTTAGTAAATGATGAATGGATGTCCACTTTTCCCAACTCTCACTATGTTATCAAAACGCCTTATTGCTCAGATCACAGTCCCACTATTTTGTTGCTGGGTGATAAGATTGCCTCTCAGCACAGATTTCTATTTAAGAATTATTGGGCTAAATCAGAACAGTTTTGGTTCTTACTCCTCACTAACTTCTATGTGAGTCCTAGAGGACAACCTTTTGCCACCCTTTGCTCCATGCTCAAATAACTCAAAGCAGATATTAAATGTAAGAATTGGGCTTGCTCTATTTTAGTAGCTGTTTATATGGATTCTCTTCATAGGAAGCAAGAAGAGTGCCTTAGGTTGTTAAATCAGGAATGCAACAATGAGTATATCTCCTTGGCACTTAAAAACATTAATATCCAAGTGGCTGATGCTTCTTCTTAGTGGTTCTCTTGGATTTCTCAAAGGGATAAAATCAAATGGATTTCTCAAGGAGAAGATGATCTTAAATTTCTATATTCAATGATTCACCTCAGAAGGAATTATCGGAGAATTGTCATCTCCCTTGCCATATCCAACTCATCCTTCTCCTTCTCTGATGCAGCTAGTGACACAATCTCTCATTTTCAAGGACTTTACAATCCTCCTATTCGGCTGTCTTTTGATATCCTTTGATTCCTGG
The DNA here is from genome assembly GCA_016618105.1 of Dendrobium huoshanense. NCBI lineage: Eukaryota > Viridiplantae > Streptophyta > Magnoliopsida > Asparagales > Orchidaceae > Dendrobium > Dendrobium huoshanense. The sequence continues at coordinate 71,381,749 of CM028344.1, read as the reverse complement.
TGGGTAATGTTATCCCTCCTAAGTGTATATTATCTCTTACCATTCCTTTTACAGATGCTGAAATTAAAAAGGTTGTTTTCTCTGGAGCTTCTAACTCTACTCCAGGCCCGGATGGATTCAACTTTGAGTTCTTCAAATCCACTTGGATTGTGACCGATCCTATGATATGCAAAGCTGTGAAATCTTTTTACCATAATGCTTACATTCCTCGTGCTGCTAAGGCCACTTCCATTACACTCATTCCTAAAACTAATCATACAGAAGCTATCTCTAACTTCATGCCTATCTCACTATGCAATACCACTTATAAAATTATAGCAAAAATTTTAGCTGCTAGGATGAAATCTATTATGCCACTTATCATCCAAGGGAATCAAATTAATTGGATTTATTTATAAAAGGATATCCACTGATAATGTTGTTCTCGCTAATGAGATCATTTACCACTCTAGGAATTCTACTAAGTTCAAGCTGTTATGTGCCAAACTGGATATAAAAAAAGCTTTTAATAATGTATCCAGGGAATTTCTTATTGCTAGGATGATTCAAAAAGGCTTCCCTCACTTCTTTATCAAGTGGATTAGTGCTTGTATTAATGATGTATGGTTCTCTATTTGCATTGATGGTGCTCTTTAAGGTTTCTTCCCCTCCTCTGTTGGTCTTAGGAAGAGGTGCCCTTTAATTCCTTATCTTTTTTGTATTGTCATGGATGCTTTTTCTTGTCTCTTGGATAATGAAGCTATGATTGAGGCCCCTCTGGTGGATGGCATTAGATTCTCCCATCTTATGTATGCTAACGACCTCCTTATATTTTGAAAGGCTGAGATTCACAACTGTGAGATTCTTTGTCGATTGATTGAGAAGTTAATTTTCTGTGGCTTCAGGCTTGAGGTTAACTTTGAGAAAAGTTCTCTCATCTTACCCAATAACTATCATAATGCCAATCTCATCAATTCTATCCTTAATATACCCTACATCTCCACTTTTATTGCTTACCTTGGGATTTTGATATCCCCTTACAATCCTAAGCTCTTTGATTTCTTTAAGTTAATCAAAATTTTTACTCACAAACTCTCTGGATGGAAAGCGAAAGCTCTCTCTTTTGCTGGTAGATTACAATTTTTGCGGTTCACTATCTAGAACACAATCGCTTATTGAATCAGTGGGTCCATTATACCCAAAACCATCATTAAGCAAATTGAGAAACTCGGTGCTAAGTTTCCTTACTTTGGAGATACTACTACACGTAAATTGCACCCCATTTCCTGGAAGAAAACATGCAAGCCTAAAGCTTATGGGGGGTTTGGTCTCCCTTCTCTCCATTATGTGCAATTCAGTTATCTCTGCTCTCTTATTAAGAGATTATACAATCACAACAGCCCCCTCACTATGTGGGTATTTCATAAATATGTTTCACCATGGAAACCTCCTGCGGTGAAGTCTTCCTCTTTCTGGAAAAATGTATGTAAGGTTACCAATGATGCAAAGAATAATTTTGAATTTATCATTTCAAACAAGATTCCCATCTCGCTTTACTAGGAGCATTGGTTTAAAGGTTCTCAACATCATAAAGTTCCTTGTGTGCAAGCAATCCTGAATCACTTCCCTGACAATGCTAGGAACATCATAAAGTTCCTTGTGTGCAAGCAATCCTGAATCACTTCCCTGACAATGCTAGGAATTTTGTTATTTTAAATGAGTATGGTTGGAATCTACCTTCACAGTTCTCTGCTTCTCTTCTGCATCTGTTTTTCGACATTTCTATAGCTTCTAATGCTACGTGCTGCCTGACTTGGGGTGATGGGAAGGATAATTCCTATAGCTCTTATCATAATTTCCTTTACAGGAATGAAACTTTGAATATCTGACATCATTTAGTATGGCACAAACACCACTCATTGAGATTTTCATCCTTTGGTTGGATGGCTATTCTAGGCGGACTAAAATTTGATGATGTTCTTAATTCTAAGGGTATTAATGTTAATTCTTGCTGCCCCCTCTGTCATAAAGTCAATGAAACCACTTCTCACATTTTTTTTGAATGTGATTATTCTTTTCTGGTAATTACAAACATTTTCCCTAATATGGCTAGTCAACTACTTAGACCAAATATTCTTCTAGCTTTTGAATGCTCTAGCAATGTTCATGTTAAACTCAAGTCTTTTTATTATTTGCAGTGCGATTTATCATCTTTGGAGGGAAAGGAATGATATGAAGTTTTTAATGTTTTTGCATCTTCCATTACCATTAGCCAAAAAATAAAAAGCGTAGTTTTTTCCAAGGTTTTGAAATGGAAAAATGAGCATTCTCTGTTGGAACTACTTTAGTTGGAGGAACTGCTGTTGTTGGGCTTCTAGTTTCCCTGGGTTGGGTTCTCACCTATACTGCTGTTACTGTTGTTGGAACCACTGTTAGTTGTATTGGTTACTTAGAGTTTTCTCTGCCTGGTATAATCTTTGTTGTTGGTTGCATGGATGGAAGGTGTAATGCATTTTATCTTCACAAAGAGCTTGGTGCATGATTTTTCTCTTTCTGCTGGTTTTACCCATTTACCCTGGATGGCCTTAGGGGCAACCAGGAGTGCTGTCCCTATCGCCTGAGGTTTCTTTTGAGGACAATGATGATTGCTGCAGCTCCACGCTCCCCTTGGAGGGTCTTCGGGGCAACCAGGGGACTATCAGAATATCGTTGAAGCTAAGTTATAGTTGATTTACTGCTTGGACTGCAGCCTGAGTCCTACAAGATATGATTCTGCTACCACATTTTTGTTTTTTACATTGATTTTTTGGATGTATTGAGTGGTGTAGTTTTCGTTTTTATCCCCTTATTAGCTAATTTTTGTTTCTTAGCTTCTGATGGGTTAATTTTTCAATTTTACTTGTAATGTTTTTATTTCATAGAAATATATGGGCTTTGACCTTCAATTTTTCAAAAAAATTTCATTATTTATATGTAGTTATTTAATACATTTTAATTTTTTTTTTAAATTGGTCGCATTTCTCATCATTCAAATAGTCGTTCACGACAATAAAATAAAATAATGTGTCAAATCACGCAGAATTAGTAAGTATTTAACTTTAAGATTATGAGATGCTCATTGCCTTTAAAAAATCCCCGTAGAGAATCTCGGCGGTTGTCCAGCAAAAAGTTTCGGTTTTTCAATGTGAACATAACACTGACTGCCGGACTTTTGCCACCTCAAACCCTAATAAATACTATTAAAAAACCTGACAACGAAAACTTTATTGCGAAAATATGTGATCTAAATATGTCCTCCCCCCGATCTCTGCAAATACTATCTCATATGTTTATACTTCGGGTTTTCACTGATCTTCAGCGTCTCTTTGCGCGCATCTCCAGTTCCACTTTCTTCAGCTTCTAGTCTGTCCGAGCTAGGCTTTTGCAGGTGGGTCTCTCCTAAAATTAATTAATTTTCCAGTTTTTAGCTGCGAATGCGGCTCATCTATGTATTATTTGTTACTTTTTCTTGTTGAATTCTTCGGATCTAATGTTCCATTGGGGTTCTAGCCTGGAGAATATGTAGTCTTTGCATTTCTAAGAAGAAAAGGGAACTCTTCTAAAAGATTCACAAATTCTAAATTTTTTTGTCTAATAATTTCGCATTTTTCATATTGCGCTGCGGAGGCCAAGTTCTTTATTATATATCTGTTGCCTACTCTCATTTGTTTGTTTATGTGTGTGATTTTTTTTAGTAATATTCGAGGGGTGTTTTAGTGTAGCACTGCCCTTCTGAACGTCTGCAAATAGACTAGCAAGCTCGTTCTGATGTTTTTATGGTGCTTTTGCATTAATTCTTTCATGCTTAATGATTTTACATCGTAAGCTGCCATCTTCGGTCAACTAAAGCTTGATTTTTACCTCACATTTTGATGGGAAGAGTCAGGTAGGCTCTATCCTGCCAATTAGAAGTTTGTTTGTTGGAATCACATTGGATGTTTCTTGCTTTGGGTTCTTTTTTGATGGAGCACGTAGAATGTAGCTTAAGCTGTCTCACAAGATCTCCTTGATGGGTAATGGAGCTATCCGAACGATTCTACTTTAAAGCAAGAAGCCAGATATCGCTAACTTTGCTAGGTCGTAATGTCTTTTCGTAAGGCAAGGAACTAACAACTTCTAGCACAATCTGCTCGCTAGGTAAATGAGGTGGAGGAAAGAAGAAAAACAAAAGATATGAAATCCCAACGTATAAATACAACTCACTAAGCTCTCATAATGAATTATAAATGAAGGATCTAGAAGCGTTTCAGAGTTTTGATGACTTCTTTGAGAAAGAAGAAAATTTATGCAAATTATATCATCAATATGTTCTAATTGCTTTTGATATGTCACTTTAAAATTCATATGATCAACTATGGATCTTGACACAAATTTGTAGTTCTTAAAGCGCTAAAATGTTCGAACTGTAAATTACTAGAACCAATTTTGTGATCATATAATATTGTAGAATGAGACAAATCGACAATACCTCAAGTGGTTTGATCTGTCTGGATTTACCTAAGTCAAACATTTGACAACAAAATTTGAACTTTATGGGACCATTTGAGTTACCAAATGACCTTTGATTTTTACAAGCTTGTAGTAGAAATGAGAATTTTGACAAGTGGATTTGATGAATACAATATTTTTGATATCATTAATGAAGAAATATGCCTAAAAAATAGTATTGAGGGATATTGAAATTGACTATTCGATGGAGTGTTCTAATTTCTTTTTGAAATGATTAGAATGTCACTCTCTAGAAACCTTTTCGGGATGTCAACAAGGATTCCGGTTAAAAGAATCCACAGCTCTGCTTGCTAGTACCCATGTTGGCTATTGATCACCGTTGATAACTTCTATCACCACCAAGGACGACGCCTATCATTAATAGTAATGACAAAGCTTGCTGTCACTAACAATAATAGTACCTATTGTTAACACTTGTATTGACACATGTCATCCACACCAAGGTCATAATTATCAATGCGGGTGCTCTCCTTCACCATTAAGGCCGATGCTAGCAATTGTCATCAAGCCTGACACTTGCCATTGATACTAAGGCATACACTCGCCATCGCTACTAAGGTCGATGCTTTTTGGCGCCATCAATGCAGATGCACACCCTCACAACCATAGCTGGTACCTTCCTTTACCAAAAAGGCTAGTGTCTACCCTTGATAATAAGGTGGTCTCAATAACAAGGCTGATGCTCGCCCTCACCTGCAGGGCCAATGTTTGCCTTCATCAAGGTCGATGCACACTACTAACACCATTATTAGCACCGGTAGTCCCAATCAACTTTGATGCCGGTCATCGTCACCAATGTTGATGCATGCTATCACCATTAAAGTTGAAACTTGCAATTGCCATTATGGATGATGACTACCATCGCCATCATTGTCGATGTTGTCATCACTGCTAAGGCTGATGCTCTCCGTGACTACCAATGCTGATGCTTGTTGTTGTCACCAAAGTTTATGTTTGTCATCACCACTATGTTCAACATCTGCAATCAAATCCAAAGCATACACCCTTCACCTTTGTATGGAAGACTCCTTTTGTCGACACTAACACCAACATCTACTATCCCTACTAAGACCAATGTCCATTGTCACCAGCAAATATGACTCCTATCATTGTCACCAAGCTGACGCTTGTTATTGACATCAAAGTTGGTGCCCACCATCTTTATCAACATTGATGTCCATAGTCAACACGAATGTTGATGCTTGCCACCACCATTATGGTTGAATCCCATTGCTCCATTTAGGGTGACACCCAATGCTACCACTAGAGCCAACTCTCGTTGGGATCACCAAGTCTGACACTCATTATTTCCACTAAAGGAAACATCTGCCACCATTACTAAGGATGATTTTTGTTTACGCCTACAATGTCAATGCTCACCATTACCATCATAGTTTAAAATTGCACAATAAGAGGCTGCGCAATTCTACCCCAAAGTGCCTCAATGCTTAAGCAATTTTGGGACTTTGTGAGGCTTACGCCTCATGGCTCGTGAGGCACGTCTCAGAGGCTCAATTGTGCAATTTAGGGTGAGGCGTGCATGGATATTGACAGATTCTTTTTGAGAATGCCATTCTATTTAATGTAGCGACATCGCCAGCCTACTTTAATATGTTGCGATCTGTAGGGTTGTATTGGCGAGAGTTGAAGGCACCTTCTATGTACGAGTTGCAAACATAGATTTTGAAGGAGGAGCTGTAGAACACAGAGTTGAGTATTGATGAGATTAAAAGGACATGAAGTGAGACAGGTGTTACTATTATGTTAGATGGATGGTCTGACATGAAGAGCAGGAGCATGATTAATATATTTGTCAACAATTCCTATGGCATGGTGTTTTTACGATCAGTTGAAGCTTCAGATGAGGTTAAAAATGCCAATTTATTGAACATGGAAGAGAAAAATTGGTAATATTGAAGATGATGAATATTTGACATTCATAGATTCAATTGAAGATGAAGATGCCTCCCTTGAAGACCCATTTAGTGATAATACATGATTAGATTTTAGATGTTTTTTCTTATTTGTACTTAGGGAGTTTGACTTTTGTTAGACTTCAATTTGTGATTTTGTACTTTGAATTATGCTATGAGATGCATATATTGCATATATTTTATTGTTTTCCACTAAGTTCACTTCTTATTTAGATGTTTTTATTGTATCATAAACTCTTACTGTTATTTACCTGCTAAAATACTTAAATTCTTATTTACACAATTCTTCGTCTGTTAAGGCTTACACCTCACTCCGCCTCGAGGCTTACGCCTTGCCTCACGGATGAAAAAATGCCTCGAGGTTTATTTACGCAATTTTAAACCTTCATTACCATTAAGGCATGCCTGTTGCACCACCAGGGAAGGCACTCTCTATCACTACCATGGACAAAACTGATACCACTATTGGAAAAATTCGCATTACTGGTGGTGCAGATCCTCTGGAAAATGAGAAATTATGCCGAAAAATATGCATTTTTGGCAGAAATTCAGTCGTTGGTAAAACGTGCTTCGGAAACTTTATTCCGACGAATTTTTCCGTTGGAAATATATATTTCGAGCGGATTTACCGACATAATTCCGACGGAATTATGCAGCAATATTTGTCATTTGCGAAGCACTCGTTTCGACAGTTTTTATCTGCTAGAAAGTCCGACGGAAAATTCTACCCTAAGTTCCACCGAATAAATCGCCGGATACTAACTAGCAGAATTTCCTGCGAGTTATCTGTCAGAACTTCCAGCAAAATTTCACCATCGGAAAGACAATACATTTTCGTCGTATCTTCATTTTCAGGCTGAAAATTTGCCGAAAATTTGTATTCAAACTAAAAAAAATAGCACTCCCTCACATATTTTCTACAACATAAAAAATTTGCCTAAAAATATATACATATCATATTCACATTCAAACATTGAACATAAATACATGCTACATTCATGTAATAGTAGTTTTGATCACAATATTTTATTGAACATTCATCAAATAACTTAAAATTAAACATAAAGTCCAGTAATAATTTGCTAATCCAACAAATTAAAATAGTCAATAAATGAAATGTCCAACATACTAATAAAATTTTCACTATCTTCTCCTCTGCTGATGATGCCTGCTTTCCACTGAATTGCTCCCTCAATTTTTACAACTCATCCAACAACTGACTTTGCTACATCTGCATGTCAACTTGTGATTTTCTGACTTGATCATACTCGGTTGTAAGGGTAGCTACTTATTGGCTATACAACGATTCCTGGTTGCTTATTGAGAAGCTGGAGTCACAAGATGTTTGCCCCTCATATGCATAGGCTTGCGAGCCTAAACAATAAACCTAATTTTTCTGTATTCTAGCTACTGCTTGCGATCAAGTGCGGTAGTCAGAATAATCTGCTGATCCCCCAGATGATCTCTCACTTGCTCTGGAATGGCTCTCTCAAAGCTGTGCATACTCGTCCTTTAAAAGTTAGTACAAGATTAATCAATTTAAACATGACATCTAAAATAGTAAACTTATATAATCACGTAGGCTCTTCTTCCTCGCTCATTAACTCATTGCTGGTCCTCTTGCTGCTTGTGAGTATAACAATGCAACTCAATAGTGATTGGTTCTTTATCTAGCAACTCTTTTTGCAATATACTTACATTAATATTCATAACTAAGTAATTTTAAAAATCTTTTAAAATTTCTTGCCAAACATTGACTGTGCTTAATATGTGGAACTGAGCCCCCAATATGGAGGAATTTTTGTATTTGTCAAACTAAATTTGGAAACCAACTTCTTAGTCCGATATAAATTTGTAGGAATTATGTTATCTACAAGATTGATTTCCTTAAGCAGCCGAACGAATTAATTAAAATATTCATGGAAGATATTATATTCTGTATTGATGCTTAATATATTCACAGTAACAGATAACTCTGAGTGAGTTGTACTTTCCTTTGATATTAGTTGTTGGATAGCATGCAACAAATCATAAAAATTCCGTGTCTCCTTATTTGGTAACTCTTTTGTATTGTTCAAATTGTGTCCAAATTGCATGATAAGCTAAGTCCTCATGTGGTGGGATATTTTCTTCCTATCAGGAGGCTGCTGTTTTATGTGAGCAAACCATCTAAGGTGACTCTCTCACTCTCTCTATTATCTTCTATAGAAGCTTCTTCAATCTTTTCACGTATATGCTCATTTGGTATCTTTTCTCTAAGAGTAAAGCCACTCATGAGCATTATCATCTTTGAAAACACTTTTTTTTTTAATCTTTGCAAACACTTATCTTAATGTTATGCTTCTCTTTTAATGTCCAACATTTACACCATAAAGCATTACAGGTCTTGCCACATCTTATAGTATTTTTCCCTATGTTTGAGTGGAATTTTCTTTCATACAATAAGCCCAACGCATTCCTCCACTTTTAATCATCCAACTTGAATTCTACTAATAGTATCCACTTCTATTTCACCATCAACCCTCTAGCTAGTCTTATCAATAAGAAGAATATCATCAACAAAATGCATACACCATGATACAATCTCTTACGAATGTATGCTGAGGATATCTATGACCAAAGCAAAAAGAAATGGGCTAATGCAGATCAACTTATGGTTATTTCAACGATCAAGGCGGGGAATGAATAAAACTGAATGGTGTACACCCAGGCGACAGAAGCGGCGTTAGGCAGGAGGCGACTCACGCGACCAGGAGCGAAGCAGGAATGGGCAGGAGTGAAATGAGAAGGTAGCAGTCGCGAAAGGGAAATAGGGCCTTTTCCGACAGTAATACTGGCATATTGTTTGCTGGAAATGTTTCTGGAGGCCTTTCCGCCAGAAACATTTCGTTGTGTTTAAGCTGGCGGATTTTCCGTCGGTAAATTTTGGCGCATTTTATGCTGGGTTATCGCCGGTTTTAGAAGAACCGACGGCTTCTCTAGCGGGTTTTCTGTCGGAAAGATTTCAGTGATTTTTCTTTCGGAAAACCCGCCGCTAAGTTACCAGCTAAATATCCACCGTTATACCCATGTTTTCCTATAGTGTATGCCTTGGAGCCAAATTCAACAAGCAACAATAGAAAATTCAAAAAAATAACAAAAACAACAGATTTAGTAGGAACAATCGGCTGATTTTGATTAATAACTCAACAAGAAATAAAAGATACAAGCGATCTACAGTTAGAGAGATAGATCGTCTCTCCCAATCAACCTAGACGTCTCTAGGAAACCCTCATAGAAAACTACAACTGAAAAACTCAATCCAAAAACCTTCCCTTAATTCAAAATAATAATCCCTAAATAAGCCATTACTCTTCCCCTCAAAACATCCTTAATTCCCTCCCTAATTTGAATTCAAATTTCCTATATTAATTACTTCATTAATCATTCTCCCTGCATATGGAATAATTGGTTTACTAGACCCCACAAGGGGGGGCCAAATTCCTTATTGATCCTTCCCTTTGTTGCTGGACCGGCAACAAAACCGGTCTTGCTGGACCGGCCGTAACAATACCCCGTGTCAAATTGGGGGTAGTGATAATGATGTATATTCTCTCCTATCGCCTTCCCCAGTTGCGATACATGAAAGATTAGGTGCAAGGCTGAGGTTAGTGGTTAGCCTTAATTGATAGGCTATTGCTCTAATGCGCTCTAAGACCTCATAAGGCCCAAAATATCATGGGGATAGTTTTTCATTCCTTCTCCTAGGTAATATTTTCTATCCGTGGGGCCTCAATTTTAAGTAAACCATACCTTATGGTTTAAAGTTTTCCCCTCTTCTGTGCCCATCGGCCTTCCTTTTTATGATCTATTGGGCTCTCAATAAATGCCCCTTAAAAGCTCCGCTAGCACCCTGTTTCTCTCCTCTAAGTATTGCTCTACATTTAACAAAGGTGTAGTACTGCCCCATATGAATCAAGTGAGATAGGTCTCTCCCATAGAGAATCTTGAAGGGAATGGTCTTTGGTGCTGAGTGATATGAGGTCTTGTATTGATATTCTGCCCACGCAATCTATCTAGTCCAACTCTTAGGTGTGTCTGATACAAAGTATCTCGAGTATGTCTCTAATATGGTTGACCACTTATGTATGACGATATGTCTGAGGGTGTTAGGCTGTACTTCACTTCAATATCGCCCCTGTAAACGAAATAACTCCTTCCAGAAGTGGCTAACGAACGCATGGTCCCTGTCTTACACAATGGCTTTTGGGAACCCGTGCAAGCATGCCACCTCTTGAATGAAAATAGTAGCCACTATTACTATGGTGTAAAAGCGCTTCAGATGGATGAAATGTGCATACTTGCTCAGACGGTTTACTACTATCAAGATCGCTGAAAACCCTTCCGATTGTGGTAACCCTTCGATGAAATCCATCGTCACTTCCATACCCTATCCGGTAGGGCTAAGGGTTGTAGTAATCCTATTGGTGTTATCACTAAGTACTTATGCATTTGGCACACATTGCATTTGGCTACCCGATTCTCTACATCGCGATGCATCCCTACCCAATTTAACTCTACTGATAGTCTACTATATGTCTTTTGAACTCCGGAGTGCCCTCTTATCACACTACTATGGCTCTTGCAGTAGTTTGGGAATATACCCCAAGGTCCGAGGTAACATAAACCTGCCATGGTATAGTAACTGTCCCACTTTTAGAACATAACCTGGGTGACTGTCTGGATCCTTTAGCAGCCCCTCCTTGATCTTCCTCAACTCTTCATTATGCTCATTATGCTCATTCTCATCTCTTAGTGCCTCCCAATCTACCATCAATGGTACTGACAAGACCGCCTACTGAGGTCCCTTGACAAGGCATCTACTGTCTTATTTTTTAGTCATGGTCAGTACTTAATCTCAAAATCATATCTAAGTAACTTGGATAGCCATCTCTGATGCTTCTTAGTGACCATCCGCTATTCCAAAAAAAATTTCAGGCCTCTCTGATCTGTCTCGACTATGAAATGTATCACAGCAGATAAGGCCGCCACTTCTGAATAGCCAAGACGATCGCCATCAGCTCGCGCTATTACACAAACTTGAGCTTTGCCTTGGTTGTGAGCACCTAACTGAAGTATGTTATAGTCCTTTGATCTTGCATGAGTACTGCTCCTAGCTCATAACCTGCTGCATCCGTCTCTACCACAAATGGTCTCCTAAAATCTGGAAGTGCTAGCACAGGTACACTGGTCATCGTTGTCTTCAACTTCTGGAAGGCTCGGGTCACCTCCTCCCCTCACTTGAATTTTTTTTTTTCAATTGCTATGTTAAAGGTTTTGCTATGGTACCATATCCCTTCTCAAACTTCTGGTATTAACCGATAAACCCTAAGAACCCTCGCAGTTCCCTCAAGTTCTTAGGAATAGGCTAGTCCACCATGGCCTAAATCGTAGACTGGCCAGCTGACACCTCTTTGAACACCACATTTCCTACATACTCAATTTGTGACTGCTCAAATATGCATTTTTTCCAATTGGCAAATTGTTGATGCTCTTTCAATGTCTCTATGATAGTTTTGAAGTTAATGTTATGCATCTATCGTACTGTATATCAAAATGTCATAAAAAAATACTAGGACAAACCTTCAGAGATCTGGCTGGAACACTTGGTTCATAAGTGACTGGAAGGTGCTAGGGCATTGGTGAGGCCTAAAGGCATCACCAGAAACTCATAGTGCCCTTCATGTATCTTGAAGGTTGTCTTATGCTCATTTGCTGTCTTCATTCTGATTTGATGGTATTCAAACTTCAAATCAATTTTGGAGAAGATCACAACTCCAAATAACTCATCCAAGAGTTAATCTAGCACAAGAATTAGAAACTTATCTAGCCTCATTTTCTTGTTTAGAGCACTGTAATCTACACTGAATTTTCAGCTATCACCATTCTTCTTAACCAACCATACTAGGCTAAAGAAGAGACTCATACTAGGTCTGATGATCATTGCTTCCAACATCTCCTTAATCAGCCTCTATCTCATCTTTCTTGATCTGGGGGTAAAGATATGGTCTGACACTGATGGGAGAAGTCCCTTCTTTTAAGTTGATGGCATGCTCCTGCTTTTGAGGCAATGGTAACCCGACCAGTGGTTGAAATACATCCTGATATTGTTGCAGAATCTGCTGGCCCCCACTGGAATTTCCCTTGCCTCCTATTCCTAGACCCTTTATACTCTGCCAAATATCCCCGGTCTGCATCCTTGATTGCCTGAGCATGGTTTTTAAAGAGATCACGGTTTTGCATAAGTTGACATCCCCTTGAAGCACAACCTTTTTCCCTTTCACCTATATCTCCACGGTCAATGATTTTCATTTCACCTTTACACCCCCCATAGTCTGTAGCCACTTCATTCCTAAGATCACATTCGTACCTCCCAAGTCTAAGGGAAGGAAGTCTTCCACAACTTGAATACCTTGCAAGGTCATCACCACCCCTTTACATAATCCCCTGCTCCTCTTTATCTTGCCTATTCCCATCATCACCCCACATTCTTCTATTTTCCATAACTTCAACCTTAATCAATCCACCACCCAATTTGAGATAAAGTTATTCGTAGCTATGCTTTCCATCAAACTACCATAGATTGCTCTCTAATTTGCCCCCTTACTTTTATGTTGTGATTTGGAGTAAATGCCCCACCATAGAGTTTAATGACACCTCTGCCACATCCAAATGCAATTGCTATGTCTCCTCCAATACATCCTCCAACTCATCCCGGCTCTCCTCTTTCCCTTCACAGACCATCAAGACCTGAAGGGCTTGTTTCTTTCACTTATACTCGGGCGTGAATCTCTCATCACACCTGAAGCACAGCCCTTTTACCCGCCTATTGCACTTCTGCTTTTGTGAGTCATTTGAAATTTCCTCTAGGACGAACTCCAGTTCTCTTTTCGTTAGGTGATTCCCTCTAAAATGACATTGTCTGGGTCCTTGGTGCCAAAGGTCGTAAAGGTGTTCCTGTAAGCCCCTCCGATGGGTTACTCCGACTAGCTTTTTTCCTTTGACGTTTCTCCTCCACCCATTGTGCTAGCTCCATTGTCTCTCTCAGCCATCTTGGCCTCAATACCCTGAGTCCTGCCCTTATGTCTTCCCTAAGGCCCATCATGAAATTTCCTTCCAACCCTTTTTCAGAAATTTTCCTGTCTTACTAATAGCAGCTCAAACTTCTCTCGATACTTCATGAAGGTCCCTTCTTGAGTTAAGGCATAGAACTGTTCATGGAGGCCTCTTCTCGAATGGCTCAGAAATGTTCCAGCAAATAATCCTTAAATTCTTCCTAGGAGTAGATTGGATACCTAGCTTCTTTCCATTGAAACCAAGCTAGGGCTTTTCCTTTCAAACATAGTTCTGCCTCCATGAGTTTTTCTCCTTCCATCAGACAATTGATCACAATGTAACGCTTCACTCGGTATACCTAACCTTGAGCATCTCCCCCTTCGAAGACCGACATCTTTAACTTTCTCGACCTCGTATTCGTACTCAATTGGTTTCTTCCTCCATTTGTTTCGCCTGTGTAGTGGTGGAGGTGTATTTGGACCCCATGGTTCGACCCCACCATTACCTTCCTCCGGTCAACCTTCCTTCCTACCTAAGTGGTCTCCAAAAGGGTTCGGTCTCCCCCCTTCCTGCTGCCCTTTCTTCCGGATACCCCGATTTCACCTCCCCTCATTATCCCTCGGAGTGGTCCTTGAGGGAAAACACTTTCCAGTTCATCCTCCTCCTGAACTTTCTTCCCTTTCCAATCAATTGTAAGAGTAGCTGACGAAGCCTTCGATTGCATCTCGATCAATGTTTTCATCATGCCTTCCATGTTTCCAAAACGACTTTCCATGGAGGAAAACCTTCCCTCCATTCCGGAAAATCTTTCCTCCATCCTGGAATGTTTCTCCTACATCTTGGCCCTAAGTTGTTCTATCTCGCTCTCCAAAGCTTCCATCTTCTTTGCCGCCATTCACAGAATTTGGGGTCCAAACTGCGAAGAACAATAAAAAAATGGTGTATTTGGCCTCCAAACAACAACAATCAGTAAGGTGGAAAAAATTCAGTAGAAATCAGCAATCGGGGCTTTAACTTTCAGCCTAGGACACTGCTCTGATAGCAATTTGATATGCCTTCGAGTCAAATTCAGCAAGCAACAGCAGGAAATTCATAGAAAAATAACAAAAATAACATATTTAGGAGAAACAATTGGCTGATTTTGATTAATAACGCAACAAGAAACAAGATGCAAGCAAATCCCTATGTAAGCCCATACTCTTCCTCCCAAAATATTCCTAAAAGATCTCTCTTGCCTTAACTAATTTCCTCCCTACTTTGAATTCAAATTCCCTTCAATAATTCCTTCCTTAATTCTCCTCTTAGCATATGGAATAATTGGTTTACTGGGCCCCACAACGGGGTCGAAATCCCTGTTGATCCACCCCTGTAGCTAGTCCAGCTCGTTACTGCTGTGCTGGCTGCAGGACTGGCCGTAACAAACACCCTCCATCATCACCAAGATCAATGCTTGTTGTCGACTTTGAGATCTACTATTGCCACTAGTGGTGTAAGTGAGTCAAGCCGACTCGTGAGCTGACTTAGGCTCGGCTCGATAAATGGCTCATGAGCCGAGCTCGATGAGCCGATGAGCCGATGAGCCAAGCTTGATCCAACCCTGACTCGACTCATGAGCTCGCGAGCTGGCTCCTTTAAAAAATATTAATATATAATGCACTTTAAATATATTAACATTCAATATTTTAGTACAAAGATCCCTACTCAATGCCTATGCCCGTTGCCACCACCATCTTTGAAACTTTTCATTGCCTTTATCTTCGATGCACGCTATCAGCATCAACATAGAGGCCCTTTCTCTCCATGAATGTTGACTATCACCGTTGCCACTTACACTCATCGTTGCCAATAACGTTAATGTTACATAGATACATCAATGCAACATCGGTTGTAGATGACACCTACTATTGCCACTAATACTTGTACCCACCATCAACATCAATATTGATGCCCTCCATCACCAACAAAGCTAATTTTGGCTATCAACATCAACATCGATGCCTTCTATCATTAAGGCAGAGTATAACCTCTACCATTGCCATCAAGGCTACTATTAGCATGGTTGTTTCTCCTCATCTCTATCAAAACTAGCATCTGCTTTCGTACTAAGGCTGATGCTGATTATCATTATTAAGGTTGATGCTTCTATTGTGAACAACATCGATGCTTGCCTTTGCTAACATTATCAATGCTTCTCATTGCCACCAAGGTCGACACCTAATATTACCACCATGGTGATGATCATCATCATCGTCAAGGTCAATTCTTGTTATCATCACTAATGTCAATGCCCATCACTGCCACCTACATTGGCGCTTGTAGTCGTCCCAATGTCATGGCCTCCAATATGAATGCTTGCCATCTTTTACAATTCTAACGTCTTTTGTCAACACCAACAATGACAGCCATAGTTTCCATAAGTCCCACTATCCCACTATATACACAAACATTGACAAAAATCGTCTCCACAAATGGTAATTCCTATCATCACGAATAACCTTAGTGCTTTCCACTACTTGTTGTCACCTCCAAGACCCATACTTGTCATAGTCAACAGATTGGCTCATCTCTCTTCAAATAAAATTGTAGTTCGTCATCATGATTAAATTTGACGTTCGCTATCACAAAAGATGTTAGCATTCACCCTCACAAAAAGATTGATGTGTGCTATTGTATCTATACTAAAGCTCAATTTTTCCAACAAGGCCGATGCTAGCCATCATTAGCAAGGCTTATGCTAACCATCACAAATAAGGCTGATGGCCTCCATGTTCACCAATCAGGCTGATGGTTTATATTTTAACCAATCAGGCTGGCATTTGCTATCGATACCAACCCTGATGCCTGCTATCACCCCCAAGTTGTTGCTTGTTGCCCCCATCAAAGCCGAAGCTTGCTTTTGCCAATAAAGTTGATGCCCACCAAGCCATAAAAGCCAATGGCTACCATCATTAAAAGTGTCATCGATCTTCGTTGCTTACCATGTTGACACTTCTCATTGCCTATTAGGTCGATATCAACCACCGTCACTAAATAAAACTAATGCCTGTCATTGACAATAATGCTAATACCATCATTTCTAATAATGTCGACGCCCTTCATCAACTATAGCCCAGATGTTTACCATCACCAACAACATTGATGCTCACCATCATTAATATCATTGACAGTCGCCATCCCTAATAAGATTGATGAAAATTATTGCGACCAAGGTTATCACTTGTCACTGCCAATGATATTGAAGCTCATAATTGCCGCTTAGGTTGATGTCCATCATTGCCACCAAGACTGGCATTCGCCATCCAAGTCCGAAGTCTGTTGTTGTCACCAATATTAACTATTAGTTCACTGTCAAGGCTAACATTTAATGTCTCTACTAAGGCTGATGTTTTCCATCAACACTATGGTCGTTGCCCACCCAAGAGGGCCAATGTTTTTATTGTGAATAAAGGCAATGATAATCATTACTTATAAGACTAGTTGATGCAGACATCCAACCGTCCATGCCTATCCGAGGAGGAGCTGAAGATCGACGGCCGAGATCCCTTCATTTTATCTTATTTTATTAATTGTAATTTTTATTTAATTATGCATTTTTCTTTTTACCCTTAAGGGATTTGTTTTATGTAAGCCCAAGGGGCAAAATTGTCTTTTAGTTTCTTTTAAGGCTTATATATAGAGGCCTTTGCTCTTGTATTAGGACATGATGGAATTATAATAAAAAAATTGCGTTTTGCACTTGGGTTCTTTGGGAAGAACGTTAGTGAAATCTCTATGGGAGGGAGTCAGAATTTCCACCAGCCGCAGGATGGGTCCGGGCTCGTGGCGTGAAGTCCCTTGGAAAAGGGCAACGTAGTACCCGTCAGCCGCAGGTTGTGTCCGGGCTCGCGGTTGTATCTTTGATATTTTGTTTATTTGTTTTTGTTTATTCTTATTGCTCTTCGTTGTTATCTTCATCTTCTTCCTCTACCTCCGTCCACCATCGTCGTCTCCGTTCCCACCATAAGCCGCCGGCCACCTGTCATCTTCCCATTGCTATGCCTCCTTCCAATTTGGGTTGGAAAAATCGAGAGGGAAAATCAATGACAATTTTGGATTTCAAATTTCAAATTTGAAATCTTTCCTATTTGGGTTTGATCCATATTTGGAAGGTTTTAAATCTCCAATTCAAAATTCAAATTTGAATTGCATGGAGATGAGTCATTAATCTCTCCAAATTAAATTAGACCTAACTCCCTTGCCACCGGCCTCATCCTTTGCTCCTCTTATTTTGTTTCCTAATTTAGGTTGGAATCAATTGGAATTAATTTGAAATTCAAATTCATTCAAATTTGAAATTCAAAATATTTCCTAATTTAGCTCTTTTATTTTAGGAAAGTATTTGATTTAGATCTACTTTTGAATTTTAAATTCAAGAGGATTTAAATTAAATCTTTCCTAAATCTAAAACCTTAAATTAGGAATCCTTAATTGCTATCATTACTTCCCCCCTCACCCATGCATCCCGCCGTTTCCCCCTCCCTGGATTTTATGAAGAATAGGAATTAGGATTTAATTCCTAAATTCCCTCTCAGCTCACCGCCTCCCCCTTAGTTTGATTAATTCCCTAATTTCTTCCCCTTATTCCCGTCAACCTCCGTTGGGAAAAAATTTGGCAAGCCAACCTGCTGTTGGCCGAAGCATTCAAAGGCTTTCTTGGTTATTTCGTTTATTTCCTAAAACCCATCTATGCATTTGGAAAGACTACCAAATTCAGCCCTTAGTCAGGCCGAAATCTCCTCTATGCCTGCACCGCCTAAATCCTACTAAAATCAGACTTTTTTTTTTCCTCTGGAAGTAAATCTTTGCCTTAAATCCCTGCTGGCAGATTTTTCCCAAGGCCTTGCCCGTGGGATCTCTTCCATTAAACTCCCCAAATTCCACGTGATAGTGATTCTACTCCTTCCTCCAACTGCAGCATAAAGTATCCTTCATTGTCTTGCATCCACACCTCTTGGAAGTTCTAAAATTGCTGATCTGGAAGAGGAAAACTGTTGTACACCATTCTTCTTCAGCCCTTGGAAGACCTCTAGCTGCTGTGTTGGAAGAAGAATTGCTGTCCAAGACTTCTAAGAGTCAAAAGCTGCTGTTTAGACCCCTCGATTTGCTCTACAAGACCCTTAGGATCCAATCCTCCTACCCGTTCTACATCACTAGTGTTAGCGGTCGACACCAATATTGATGTCTGCCCTCACCAACAAGGCTGATGGACATTGTTGCCATTAAGTCCAACTCCACCATCTCAACTAATGCCAATGCTTTTTTTCACCATCAAGGTCGACGTTTGTCATCCTTAACAAGTTCGATGTTGGGCATTCCCAACAAGGCCAACGCTATTGATGCCACCAGTTTGATACCATCTATTGTGAACAATGCCAATGCTCACCTTTACTAAGAATAGTGAGTTTAGTTGTTTCCATTAACACTGACGCTCGCTGTTGCGAACAATATCAACACCCACCAGTGCCACCAAAGTTAATGCCCGATGTTATGATGCACCAACACTTCTCCTCAAAGAGACGTACAGTGTCTGACACATATCTGACACAACAAGCGTCTGACACGTGCCGGACTTGCTGAAAATGCATTCGATTAGAAAAATATTAAATACAAATTGGATACGAGTGTCCAACATGTGTATCTTAAATAATTTATGATTTTTTTAAAAAATATAATTTATTGCATTTAAAATTTTTACTTATTTAAGTTATAAAAACTAAATTTCTTATTTCCTATCCACAACACCAAATCAATCACATGCACTTAATACCCCATTCATCGAATATTCTCATTTTCATTTCTTTTTGGCTGGTTACAACTTTGATTTCACAACAATGTCTGATGTCATCTCAGCATCGACATTTGACGTCGTTAACATTCAACATTTCAAAACGATATCCATATCAAAGTCTAATGCTGTCTTTATATTCATGCTCGATGCTAGCAATTTCTACACTTGCAACTTGACATTTTATCTTTGTCCAATGCCTTCTCAACAATTGACGACCAACTCCCTTTCAACATCGATGATAAACACGTTCTTAACATTGACGCCCAATATTTACTGCATAACATCAATGTCCGACTCTCGACAACATTGTCATCTCCTCTCTCGATGACTGATAAACGGCATCGAGACCCAACTCTCGACATCCTAATATTAATCATTTTAAGCATAAATTGTTGTTAAATGATTTATTTTTTTTAAATTATTTTTAAAATTATACTTATTCAATTTTTATACACTATTTTTAAAATCTAAAAAGCTATAATACTGTGTACAATACGTGTCCTATATTTTTAATAATTGATATGTCTCATATTTGTGTCGTGTCTTTGTCAACGCTCGATGATGATAAATTTGGTGGTTGGTATGGTGATAATTGATGGTGTTAATCACCAGCGGGCCATGAGAGGTGGCTTTGGTCGCTACATTGAGGGGTGTGGTAGTAGATGATGATGATTGTGGGTGTCATGGTGTGGTGATGTTTGTTGATGGATTTGTGGTATTTGGTTGCCAACTAATTTCTAAAGCATAATAGGCTTGATATTATGACCCTAACTTTGTTTGCCCCATCCATTTTAAGCTCGTATGATCCATTAAGGGTTTTAAAGAAAGATTTTAAAAATCAAATTCGATCTTGCCAGTAAATATTTAAATTCCAAGAGTTGCTTTGGTCTTATCCTTTTTTAAGTTCCAAAATGATTCTTAGGAGTTATTTGGTTGTAAATATTTAAAATAACTATTTATTTTGAATGCAGTGTAAATTAAACATATTAATTTGAGTATTTTGGCAGGTTGTAAAATAAATTCAGGAAATTATTTTTTGGTGTTTGGGTGGAAGTAAAATGATTATAATATTTTTGTATTAAAATATTAATTTAATATACATTTTTAACTGAACTAGGGCTTATAATGCCTGCATAAGGTTAGTGCGGTTGATGATGCCATAACTGTTGGTAGTTATGTTGTGATGGGGAGCGCTGAAGGGAGGGAATAGTGAAGGTCACATGTACGAGGTCGACAACAAGATATTGAGTTCATGAGTTGGTGAGGTCACAAGGATGCGAGGTCACATGGTCGTCGATGTTGAGATGATGAGTTTGTAAGCATGGGGATGTTGGGACAATGACTTCATGAACATTTGTCACTGATGAGTTCTTGAGTGCGAGTGGGCAAGTGAAGTTGCGATGCCTATTTAAAATCCCTTAGAGAAATACTTTGAATTTGTTTTACTTTTAAACAGGCACTAAAAAATTTAAAACTCATGCATTTCAAATTCAGAACATTTAAATTATGTGCAAACAAACAACCCTATAGTAGAAAGGCTTTGCACTACATTAGGCATGAGTTCTTGGTGGGCTTTCAAGTGAAGATGTCACTCTACGCAAAAGCTTCAACTCACATTATATGAGCCCGAAGAGGACTTTTAAATGGAGGAACTTTGACCTGTGTCTTAGTTAAGTCTCCAAACAACTCTTCATGGAGAAGCTTCTACCCAAACTAAGCATAAGTATATGAGGACCTTTAGGTGAATCTTATTTGAGGCTAAAAAAGATGAGGTAACATCATCTTATAACTAGCCAGTTCAGAGCACATCAAATACATCTCAAAGCTTCAACATTAAAGGTTAAAATTTCTCTCTTTTAGTTACTTATTTTGGAAGATTAATTTCTCACCTTTTAACTTTCATCATATTTTTTTTCTAAATCTTCTTATTAAAGCCATCTTATAGTAACCAATTTGTCCATTTAAATCACTATCAATAATTATTTTCTCTTTCTCAAGTTAAGGTGGACCAATATGTCTAATTCTTTTTAAGATTATTTTTTGATTCAGCGTAAGAAACATAACCACTATCTCATGCATAATATATTTATAAATTTTTTACTTATAGCAACATAGCTTGAATCATATTCACCTTAACATTTATTTTTCTTACAATTTCATATCACTATTCTCTTAGTCGATTCATATTGATAAAATTCTAAACAGATAATAGTTTGTGACCTTACACAATGACTTAATATTTTTCACTTTCACTTTAATTTCTTGGAAACATTCTACATTTATTATTCTTCAAATTGCATTTAATTTCTTAACCTTCCCATTGAACTTTTAAATTTCATGTTGCAAATATAAGCTTAGTTCTAAACTAGCCAAACTCTGCTCTATTTTATAAATTGGGGCGTGCACTTTTTGGTGATTTCCTAGTCAATCATTGCTTATTTCTTGACAAAATGAGGTAAGTTATGGCGTGTCATTAATTCATGAGATCCTAGTCAACTTAGATCTACTTCTCACATAACTTAGCTCTTAATCTCTAAAAGGAACACCTTGCCTCTTGCAAATATCTGATTATGAGTCATTTCGATTATTGTATAGGATTTAAGGACTGGCTATCAACCTAGTAATCTCTTTGCCTTCGGGGCCGTGGACTTGTAACGATGTATGAGATAAAATTATTGTCCCTTGCATAGATGGATGAGTTGCTCCCCAATTGTATTCTGTTACTTGTAAAGTCAGAGGATGAGTGCGAGCTTGATGTTATGATATCTATGTATTTCTTGTGCAAACCAAAATTTCTTTTTGATTAGCGAAGCAGTGCAAAGTCTCTACAAAGCCAAGCCTGGTTTTTCTAGATTTAGTTTCATAAAATATTTAACCTAAATTAATTTATCCTTATCAGGTTGTCATTACTTAGGTATAAAAGTTTGAACTTTGAAGTAGTATCTCGATCATTAAACTGTAACTAACCACTAATGATTTTGAATTTCTAAATCTTACAATTTCTGGTTATGTGCTGATGCAGCACTGCACATTCATTTATATAGGTTAACTACTGTTGATTAAGACAACTTTACAGTGAGAGCATACTTCTTTTAGAACAGACTCTTGCTACTAATGTACAACCTCAGGCTATAGGATTTTGGAAGGAAATGGTCGAAAAGGTTGTTGCTCCTAGTGAATTACACTTGAAAAAGGAACTCTCCGCTCTTCAGAAGGCGCGATTTTTTCGTGATCCTGAAACATGTTCTTCTTGGAGATCTCCTCTTAGTTCTAAATCTGTTTCTGCGTATCATTTTTGTCATGATAATAAAATAAGGTACATTTCAACTGGAGAAAAAATCGCTAGTGGATTGCCCAAAATACCTCATAGGCATGAGAAAAAAAGAAAAAATGTGTACCTTTGTAATTGGAAAAATCATTCAAGTATATCCCGTGAAAGTGGAATAAAGTTCAATGAGGATGAGAAGCAACTATATGTTGGGTGCAGTTCTGAAGACGAGCTCAGCAATTCTGAAAATGAAGAGACTGTAGGTGACAGAAAACTTGTGCCCACTGGCGCTACAAACGTTTGTAATATCAGAGGCAGAAATCTTACTACTCCACTGAGAAGCTCTGCTTCAAGGTTGAAAAAAACTGCTAATTCAAAAAGACAGGGTGTAAAGCATTCATCAATTACAAAGCGGATAAACCTGCCAATTAGCCCCTTGGGAGTTCTCAGCTCAATTGAACAATCTGATGATACAGAGTATTGTAATTCTGAAGATGCACAGGATCTTGGATTTGATCTGCTTTGTAAAGCTGCATACCATTCTCCCTCTGCATCACCATTGTTCCCTGGATCTGGATGTGCAAACTGGTCCCGAACCTCTAAATTATTCAGAAGTGCTAGAAGAGAAGGTTCATCTCACTCCTGTACTCCTGCATCTACTAGCTCTTACTACAGGAAAATAGGTCGAAAACCCAGTACTGTTGGATCATGCAGTGGAACAACTGCTTCTTTTGAAGGGGATGGATTTGATCAGCTGGATTTACCTGTGCGCCAAGGATGTGGACTCCCTTGTTATAGGTCAATGAGAAATAGAGATGAAGGTTGTAGAGAATGCAATTCTCCAGCATTATCTGATACTATGAAAAAAGGAGGCTGCATTTTCAGTAGAAGGCAGACATTGTACAATAAGCAGAGATCAACTGGCTTCACCAAGCCTAAGCTTTTTTCTACTTCTCCTAATGGATTGCCTTTATTAAAAAATAACTGTGATGATACATCAAGTGACGAGGCCTCTACAAATTTAGTGGAGATTGACTTGGAAGCATTGAGCCGGTTAGACGGGAGAAGATGGTCAAGCTGCAAGAGCCAAGAGGCATTTGAATTGGCAGAACCTGGAGAGAGATCCTTGAACAATGCATATAATAAGAGCTTGAACCTCATGCACAAGCCAAGGACTTTTGATGAAATAGTTGGCCAAAACATTGTTGTTCAATCTCTTATGAATGCTATTCTGAGGGGAAGAATAGCCCCTGCATATCTGTTCCATGGTCCTCCTGGAACAGGAAAAAAATCTGCTGCAAGGATATTTGCAACCGCACTAAATTGTCTTGCTGCTGAAGGAAACAAACCATGTTACTTGTGTAAGGAATGCACTGCTTTTTATGGAGAAAGTGGGTCCTTAGTGATAGAAGCAAGCGCCTCCAATAAGAAGAGTATAGAGAGGCTTGGGTATTTTATGAAAAATATGACTACGACTTCAAGACAATTGCAATACAGGATCTGCATCATTGATGAATGCCACTTGCTGACCTCTAAAATGTGGTTTAAATTTCTGAGATATCTTGAAAAGCCAAGTTCTCATATTGTATTCATTTTCATTACAATTAATCATGACCATCTTCCACGGGCCATTGTCTCTCGTGTTCAAAAATATATCTTCTCCAAAATCAAAGATGGTGATATAATAAGGCAACTGAGAATGCTTGCTTCTGCAGAAAATCTTGACATTGAAATGGATGCTTTAAGTCTTATTGCTATGAATGCTGATGGTTCTCTTCAAAATGCAGAAACAATATTATATCAACTGGGTGCTCTTGGGAAAAAGATAACTACTTCTCATGTAAATGAGCTGGTATGTTTATTCATGATTTATTTTCACCATTTATTATTTCTTTGACTTGTATACAATAAAATCTTTGCTTTTCTTATTTAAAAATGAGATAAAATCACCATACTCCTTATGCAAATAACTTAATATTTTTCAAAATGAAAGTTCAATGATTGAGTTCTCTTATGAATTTAGTAGCATTCATTTAGGTTGCCAACTTGTTGATCTTAGTTTCTAATTTTTTATCCTTTCACCCAAAAAAATATTCACGTCCATCTGCTGCAAAATTAGTTTGGAACGCTTAAGTTGCTGTACTTTCCTGCTATGCGGCATTTCCTTTGCTTTATGTTATGGGGGACACTGGCTAAATCAAACTGATTTTCAACTTTTGCTGCGAGTGCAACAGATGCTTGCTTGGTAGTCTCTGGTATACATCATTGTGGGCTCCGAAAATTCGGCCTCGGCCTCCACTCGCTTTTCTTATTCGGCGAGGGAGTTTTAACGAACTAAGTTCCGAGGTAAATTTTGGAAGACAGATGGGTTTGTAGATAAGACACTACCCAGAGATTTCGCCCTCATTTTGTGAGGACTTTATGATCTGAGTTCTGGTTTCCTATAGGCGCAAGCCCCTATAGTTAATTACCCCTCTCAATCATGAGAGAGAACTTTCGATTAAGGCTAGTCGTCAATCAGATATGTATAGAATACGTGTTATCTGACATATAGTAGCAGCAATAGGTTTGGAATATTGGAAAATGGTTGGAAATTGAAGAGTTGGGTTTGGAAGACTTGAAGATTTGGATTGTGATATTTAGGAAAATTTTATATTTAAAAATAGAAATTTCACCATCTAGCACTTAAAGCGGATGGTGGGGGAATGGATGATGTACCCGATCAAGATCCCATGGTTCCGTCGTCCCGGGCCATCCTGGTCCCTGGTCTACTTAGTCAGAGGAGGTAGTCGACCCAACCTGACAGAAGGATCCTTGTCGGCAGCCATGGGTTGCTTCGTCCAAGGGGACCTTGTAGACCGAGGTTGGATGCTTGTCTAAGGGGACAAATTTAAATCCACCTTAGCTAACAGAGAGCTTTGTGCCCTATCGATCATATCCTATTGATTCATATCTCAAGGATTTAACGCCATTAAGGAACGTATTGGCTCTGGCTATCTGTGGTGCCATTTGGCGGCAAAACCACTCGGTTCAGAGGGCCCCGGGTCATAACCGTTTACCTGCAGTGCCATTTGGCGGCGAAACTGCCGGTTAGAGGACACGTACCACGTCCTTACTGGCAAGAAATTGTTTGAGAATGGATCCTAGTGATATTTTCGACTAGGCATTTGGCTCTTTGTGAACTAGAGTTTATTTGAATTTGTCCACCCCGACAGACTGTTGCGGAGGGTGGATGGATTTTGCTTTAAGTGTGATTGATAGTTTGATTTCATTTTTAAATATATGGAATTTGAGCTTTTTGTGGAGCTTTGGATTTTGTGGATTTTTGGATTTTTGTGGATATTTGGGTGGAGCTTTGGAATATTTGAAATGGATTTTGGATATTTGGGAGATGTTTGAAAAATGTTTGGGAACCCCTCCGGTTGAGATCTGCATTCAACACGGCCATCATCGGGGTGTTTGGGGGTCATTTCTTTTTATGGATTGAACCTTGTCAACTCTGTCAGGCTGTCGACAATGGATCGGGTTTTGTAGGCTTCGTGCCTTTATTAGTGAATTCATATTGTTGTAGGCCTTGTTGGCCTAATATGAATGCAAATATTTCGATCGCCACAACTTTATATTTGCTTAATGGTTCGAACCCTGTCGACTTCTATTGATCCGTATAGAAGGATCGGTTTCGAACCTGAATTCACTTGTTAACCCGCACAGCATCCCTAGAGGTCACGTGTGTACCAATAACACGCTCGCCGGGGCCCATGCGGGTTGAGAATATATTTTTCCCTTTAGTGTATCTATGTGTATACAATTTATAGTGCACGTGCAGGGGGTATTTTTGAAATATTTATAGACGCCTTCTGTCTGCTTGTACGGATGTTGCAGATCCGGTGGCGTAGAGTAGCAACTTCTGGATAAGTTGTTTGCTGCTTTGTACAGGTAGACTGTCGTGCACTATTTGTTGATTTTTGTAGGCGGATTATAGTGCACTAACTAATCTCCTGCCTTAGGTTGTAGATGCTTGTAGGAACTCGTATTCTTTATGCATTATGCTGTGATTTTGGTCTTTGCAATACAACCATTACTGTTGGAGGTAGATATTCATCCTTAGATTGAAGTTGACTACAGGATACTGCATTTAATGTAGTCTTTATGCATCCACCCATGGATGGATGTTATACATACATATGTATTCATAGAAAGATTGTATGTATGCAGATCTTTACTCTTGCTAACATGTAGATCAATGTGTTTGTTTGTATGTTGATGTAGATTGCCGGAGTGCTTGGGGTATTTGTATTCACTATACTTTTCCCTTATGTATTTGCTGATGATTCGTTGAACTCATTGCAAGGAGATCTCAATAATCTACTAGAGATTGATGTGTGTATTTGTAGCTTATTTTTGACTGTCAGGATGACTACAATCATTGTTAATTTTCTCACACACTTCTGTCATGGACCTACTATGTTCATCGTATGCTTCCTTTCATTGTTTATAGAACTCATTTGTTTCTCATGAGTGAGTCATAAATCCTTCAATCGATCTTCGCTTGAACAATCATGATTGTCATTAACTCTTATATTCTTCAACCTTTAGACTTTACCTATGATCACATCACTGTAGTACTCGTGGATATGTTATTGTGTTTGTTGCTTTTGAATGAGATGTAGGGAATTCATTCACCATTGATCATTATTGGTAGTTGCTATCGACATGTCCGCTGTTCTTGCTCATAAGTGATGCACTTTGTATTAGACAAGTCTTTTATTTGCCCATTAGCATTTGTATTTTGATTGACATAATAATGCCTTGAAATTGATTGAAAACCTTGTCTCATTGATTGAAAGGATATCTTATTTGAAACTCTTGCACTCAAATTAGCGGTTCATCATTTTGCATATGATTCAAGTTCAAGTTCCCTTTTGATGTTGTACAATTCAAATCCAATGAGTTAAGTTATTGTCCAAGCATGATCTTATTCATTTGCATTTGAGTCCAAATTGTCCATATCATATCAAGCTCAATTTTAAGTTAAAGTGTATCTAGTTCAAATCATTGTCCAAGCTTGAGTTCAAGTATTATTGTCCAAATCAATTCCTCTGTGGTCCATGTCTTGTTCAAGCTTGATGTCCACAAGTTTTGAGTTCAATGTCAAAGTTCATCTTGCAAGTTCAAGTTCATATTCAATTTCATTTCAAATATTTTTATAGTTCATCTTGAGTCAAAATACAAGTCCGAGTCCTCTGCTTCAGTTCAACTTCAAGTGTGAATCCAAGTTCATTTAAGTCCATTTGATTTGAGTTTTGAGCATAGTCCCAAGTCCTTGGTTGTTCAAATGTGTCCAAACCTTTATTTTCTTTGAGTTCAAAAAGGTTCGAGTGTAGCAACATTTTCACCCGAAATTTCGGCAGCCTTCCGGCGTCTCCCCCGTTTAGGGGAAGAACTACGGAAAACTGGGCCTTTCCCACCACGCTAAGAAAAGCGTGCATGGTAGATGCCCTCTTTCGAGGACACTGCGATCGTGTAATTTTTTGATCCCCCACCACGCTAAGAAAAGCATGCATGGGTATTTTGTTTGTAAAAAAGTATTTTTTATTTTTTTGGAAATATTTTGCAAGAACAGTTATTTCCCCGCAAGCGGGTACTTATGGGTATCCTCGCTTCGTCGTGCGCATCGCACCGGGATCTCTTCCCACCACGCTAAGAAAAAGCATGCATAGGCGGGTTTTCCAAGGCGATACGGACTTCGAAGAAGGATTTTGGGTGATCACCCGCTTCGTCGCAAGCGTCGGGACGCACTCCCTCCCAGCACGCTAAGAAAAGCGTGCATAGGTGGTCGTTTTGTCTCGACGAATGTGTTGAAACGGGTTCTCAGAGTTTTAGGGTTTAGAATTTATACCTTGGCGGTCGTCGGTGCGGATCGAGGGAGAGAGAGAGAAGTTCTCTTATATTTATTTTATAATTAATTATGATTAACCATAATTTATTATGACTAATCATAATTAATTATAATATAAATTATAATGGTTCTTAATTAATTATAATTATTGTAAGTTAATCTAATTAATTAAAGTAATTAATTATAAATAACTTTAATTAATTATAAATAATTAATATTAATTAATTTTAATTTAAAAAAATATAATAATTAATTATGATTAATTGATATTAACTTCAATTAAAATTTATTATAATTAGTTAAAATTAATTATAATTAATTACTTAGAATTAATTATAATTAACCATACTAATTATAATAAATTTAATAATTGCAGTTAATTAGAATTAATCATAAATAATTAAAATAAATTTAATTAAAACTAATTAAAATTACTTAATTAACATTAATTTTTATTAAAATTAATTGACATTAATTTTAATAAAAAATCATGTTAACCTTCTCCCCTTCTTTTCGCTAGTTCGGCGGGTTCGCTGGGTATGGCCGAAGAAGAGCATGTGAAAGGGAGTAAGTTACCTTAAGAGCAAGTGAGCTCTTGCTCTTGCTTCCTATCCAAATGTTATAACTTCCGATCCCACAAGCAGAGTGAGGGTGGAAATCGGAGCTAGGGCAGAGGTGGTCGAGAGGAAGGGAGATCCGGCTAGGGGTTCGATCAGCTCTCTGGACGGGATCAGATGGAGCAATGGCTGGAGGAGATCGGTACAGGTAAGAGCTCGGCACTCTCTCTCTCTCTCTCTCTCTCTCTATGGATCGTATGAGAGGGTAAGATTTCGGCTATGTGTTGCCGTCGGCCTGGGATCGCAAGCAGGGAAGAGGCTTCGGGATTGGAGGAGTTCGTGAGAGTGGGAGAGCTTTGTCTGAGCAGAGACGAAGAAGGGAGATCGGGAAGAGGTCGTGGACTTGTGAATGGGAGAGAGCCGAGAGCAGCGTATGGGAGGAGGAGTTTGGTCGATATTTAACGACGCATTTGGGCTCTCGATCGAGGCGAGTCGCTGGTTTCAAGCAGAAATCTCGGGACGAGATGCGAGTCCAGCGGCTTCAGCGGGATTTCGGGCGGGATTCGCGAACTTGGACGGCTTCTCGACGGATACGAGGATTCCAACCTGGATTTCAGCAGAAATTTTGGATCCGACAGTCAGTGTATGATTTCATTTTCATTTTCTTTTGGGTATTGTACAGAGGTCAACAATCATGATAGTGCTATATGGTACTTTAAATGTAAATTTGGCACCCCACACATCATTTCTTTTATCCTTTATGCAATTTGTATGACAAGTATGGACAAATTCCGTGAAGAAACTGCATTTATTACATTTTTAAAATTTTAGGTGGGGATTATTTTAGATGAGAAATTACTTAATCTCCTTGAGGTGGCTATGTCATCAAAAACAACAGAAACAGTGAAAAGGTCTAGAGAACTGATGGATTCTGGATTCAGTTGATAGTACCGAACGTAGGTAGCACCTTGATCCTTAACCATTTTAGAAGACTTTAATCTGAATCACTTGAGTTTGTCAGATCAGGAGAGCTAGAATTTGACAGCTCTTCGTCCTCCGGTTGCTGAGATGGGGGTTCCTCTACTGCGGCCTTTCTTATGGCTTGTTGAGTAGACGGAGCTGCCAGCGATCCGACCATATTTGGGCTTGTTGGATCCGACCTCTTACACCATTCAGACTTCAAACTTGAGCTATGGGAATTGCACTCCCCAATACTGATTTTGCTGAAGTTGATAGATTTAGAGTCATCCTTCGTGATTGTAGATTTTGGAGCCTACGAACATTCAGTAGTTGTTTGGGACTCATCTTTCCACTGAACTTTGATTATCTAGTCATTTAGGAGAATTTTATAGACTACGATCACTTGAACTGGTCGAGTCAAATTTGCTTTCGTACTTCCTACAGTCCCTACTGACGGGTTGACGAAGTGGGGGTTCCACTACTACGGACTTTCTTATGGCTTGTTGAGTAGACGGAGCTGTCAGCGATCCAGCCATATTTGGGCTTGTTGGATCCGGCCTTTTACACCCATTCGAACTTAAGCTTCAGGCTGTCGAAAAACTTCAAGCTTTTTTGGCTTAATTTTGTAGGGGTGTGTAGCCACAAAAGTCAATTTCTCGACCTTTGAGTCTTTGTTTATTGTAGAAGGTGATATCTCTAGCTTTTGAAAGATCACCTGCATATACTTTGAAAAATAAATATGTGTATTCTTTAGCACAAAAGAATATTTGAATTGATAATTTTAAATATTTATTCGAGGAACTCGGCATGCAGCGCGATGTCGACCCGAATAAATATTTAAAATGCCCCTGTCTCACAGGGACATTTTAGAATGGAATAAATTTGGAATATAAAATTTTAAATATTCATTTGGGGATCTCGGCGTATAGCACGATGTCGACCCAAATGAATATTTAAAATGCCCTGTCTCGCAGGGACATTTTGGATAGACCTTTCTATTTTGAGATTTTAAATATTTATTCGGGGATCTTGGCATGCAGCGCGATGTCGACCCGAATAAATATTTAAAATGCCCCCAGTCTGATGGGGGATTTTGAAATACATTCTTGCTATACAAGATAATTTCAAAATATAAGTAAACATGCATTAATAAATATGCATATAAATTTTGACAATTGCAAAATACATTAGTCATGAAATTCTCATGCATGATACTTCTTTAAATGTTGGCCATTGATGGGCGGCACAGGCCTCTGCCCGTTCAAATCGATCAACTGATATGCTCCTCCTTGGTATACCTTCTCGATGACGAAGGGGCCTTCCCAATTGGATACGAACTTGCCACCAATTTTTCTGTGTGTGATGATTGGTCTTCTCAGCACCAGGACCAATTCCCCTTCCTGAAATGATCGAGGACGCACCATTTGATCAAAGGACTTTGCCATTCTTACTCGGTAGATTTTCAGGTTTTGTTGAGCTTGTAACCTGAGTTCATCAAGTGCGTCGAGCTCTTTCATTCTGAGGCGGGCATTCTGTTATTGAGTGAGATCGTTCTGAATTGCTACCCGAAGTGACGGTATTTCGATCTCCAATGGTAATACGACTTCAACACCGAACACCAATAAATAAGGAGTGTCTTTTGTTGGTGTTTTGTAGGTCGTACGATAGGCCCATAGAGCTTCTGCCATCTTCGTATGCCACTCTCTTTTATTCTTGGAGAAAATCTTCTTCAACAATTTCACCAGCGTCTTGTTGAAGGCCTCCGCCAAGCCATTTGCTCTTGGATTGTATATAGATGAATATCGCCAATCAATTTTGTGTCGATCAACGAACTTGTAGATTTTTATACTTTTGAATGCAGAACCGTTGTCTGAGATTATGCGGCGTGGCACACCAAATCTGTAGACTATATTGTGGGTGAAAAAGTTGATCACATGCTCGGATGTGACCTCTCTGAATGGAGCCGCTTCTGTCCACTTGAAAAAGTAGTCTGTCGATGCTAGAATAAAGCGATGTCCCGCTGAAGATGGCGGATCTATTGGCCCAATTATGTCTGTGCCTCCAGCATTCGAATGGTCAGGACGCTATTGTTGGGTGCAGTGGATTTGGCGGCTGATGTATAACATCGCCGTGGATCTGACACTCATGGCACCTGTTAGCGTGGTCGATACAATCTCTGACCATAGTCGGCCAATAATAACCCATTCTCTTCATTTTGGCAGCCATCTTGGGACCTGACTGATGTGCTCCACAAAGTCCTTCGTGGATTTCTGATACCACTTTATCAGCTTCCTTGGTCCCTAAGCACCTTAGCCACATTTGATCAAAGGCTCGTCTGTACAACATGTCATTAATAAATGCGTATCGCAACGCCCTTTTTCGAATTTGTGCGGCCATAGACTTTTCTGTCGGGAGTTTGTTTTCCTTGAAGTAGTCAATGAATGGCTGTCTCCAATCATTTTCGACTTCAATATCTAAACAATGCCACCACGATTCTGAAGCTTGACTAGCTTTATGTCTCTTTGCCACGTGATATTCTTCTGGATAATTCTCCATAACGATCTGATGGAGAGGTTGAGGGTCACCTGGAGTTTCATCATGCTGACTTGAATCTGGAATTCCTTCTGCCCTCGAGAATTGTAATAGAGCGGGCTCCAAGACCCTACGAGTGTAAACTCCAATGAATATAGGCTTCTCCTCGTTGATGTTCGCCATTTCTTTGGCTAATTTGGCCAGACAATCTGCTTTAGCATTCTGTCCTCGAGGAACTCGAGCCATTTTGACATTTGGTACTTGCTTCAGAAGCTCGAGGGCTCGCCGGTGATAGTGGGCCAATTCGACTTTGCCAACCTTATAAATATCGAGGACCTGATTTATTATAAGCTGAGAATCACCAAAGATTTGGAGATGTTTGATTCTGACATCGATCGCAATCTCCAACCCTGCTAATAGAGCTTCGTATTCGGCTTCGTTATTGGTCCGAGGTTCAGTCAAACTGAAAGAAAATCTCATTATGCCTCCCTCGGGTGCTACGAAAATGAGAACGATGCCGGCTCGGGCTCTTGCAATATTTGGAGGTCGGACATGTTTAATCGACGATGCCCCGTCGAAGTACATCTCCCAGAACGGTAGTTTTTCATTCTCCTCGACCTGCATTATCTGCTCATCGGGCAAATCATCATTTAGTGGAGAATCAGCCGGGATTGGGTATGCAGCAAGAAAATCTGTCAAGGCTTGTCATTTCACCGCCTTCTGTGGCATGTATATGATTTCAAACTGCAGTAATAGTACTGCCCACCTGGCTAGACGACCTGTCAACGCTGGTTTTGTCATCAAGAACTTCAGCGGATCGATCTTCGATATCAGGGTGATTTTATGGGATAGCATATAGTGGCGGAGTTTCTGAACCGCGAAAATCAGCGCCAGACAATGCTTTTCAATTGGGGAATAACGGCTTTCTGCTTCAATCAACCTTCGACTGATGTAGTAGAGCGCGTTTTCTTTGCTTTCATTATTCTGGGCCAATAGTGCTTCGAGGGACTCTTCTAGTGCTGCTGTATACATTATAAGAGGCTTCCCCGGAATTGGCGCTGCTAGAATGGGCGGATTCAATAAATACCTTTTGATGCTGTCAAATGCCTCCTAACATTCTGCATCCCATTTGAAACGAACGTCTTTTTTCATCAGCTTTGAAAATGGCTGGTACCTACCCGATAGTTTTTATATGAATCTCCGAATAAAAGCTAGTTGTCCTTGCAGCGAGCGAAGCTGTCGAAGGTTCTTTGGTGGTGGCATCTCCGTTATTGCCTTAATTTTGTTGGGGTCGATCTCTATTCCTCGATGACGAACAACATATCCCAGGAATTTGCCGGAGGAAACCCCAAAAGCACATTTGAGAGGATTCATCTTCAAATCAAACCTTCTGATTCTCTCAAATACGATTCTGAGATCTTTTAAGTGATCATTTCGGCCAAGGCTTTTAACAACAAGGTCATCTACATAACACTCGACCTTCTGATGTATCAAATCATCAAATATGTGAGTCATCGCCCGCTGGTAGGTGGCACCAGCGTTCTTCAGGCCGAAGGGCATGACTGTGTAGCAGAAAATCCCGATGGGCGTCCTGAACGATGTATGCTTTTCGTCTTCGGGCGCCATCTTGATTTGATTGTATCCTGATGATCCATCCATGAAGGAGAACATGTCGTAGTTGGACGTATTGTCCACCAGGAGTTCAGATACAGGGAGTGGAAAATCATCTTTTGGGCACGCCTTGTTGAGGTCCCGAAAGTCAATACAGACACGAATTTGCCCGTTCTTCTTCTTCACTGGGACGATATTAGCAATCCAGTCAGCGTACTTTTCTTCTCGGATGAAGCCTGCATCTATTAGCTTCTTCGTTTCAGTAATCACTTGTTCTTCAATCTCCAGTCTCATTTTCCTTGGAGCTTGTTTGACGGGTGCTACTTCCGGTTTGATTGCTAATCTGTGAACTGCTACGTCAGGGGATAAGCCGGGCATCTCAGCATATGTCCAGGCAAAGCAGTCCCTGAATTCACATAGGAGTTATTTTATTTCTTCTATTTGTTCTTTGGATAAGAGAGAACTAATGAAGGTTGGGCGAGGATCCTCCTCAGTCCCCATGTTGACTTCTTTTAGTTCATCCATAGTGGCTGCCTGTCCACCATCTTCAAGCTCTTCGGTGCAGGCTCGGCTTCTACAGGCTGTTCATCATAATCATCAGCCTCGTATGTCTCTTCAGCAACATCATTCTCAGATTCAATTTTCATGCATGTGATTGTCTGACAAGTCTCTTTCCGAAGGAATTTTCTTTTGATGAATCCAATACCTTTATATGCGTCTGTATCCTTCTGCCATAGGAGACGCGGATTCCTTCCATACTAGAGGCCCAAGCTTGTACGAAGCTGTCGTTTGGTAGTAGGAATATTGATTTGTTTTCGTAGCATTCTTTGAATATTCTTGGTGTTGAACCTGGGTAGTCTCGTAGGAAATAACTCTTCGGAATCAAGGATCATGCAATCCCAATCATGATTCTCTCTTCGCGAACTCCCGTGGAATATAACACATTCTTTGGCACAGTCCCATTTTTAAGGGGAGGCAGATAGAGAGTGGCGAATTCTTCAACTTTATGCACCTCGCGCGGAATAATTTCTTTGAAATGTTGTAAGGGAACACGCGTGACCACGAGCACACTATCTGAAATTGATAGGCTGCCTATTCTTTTAGAGAACACATTCTGCACCATGTTCATATAAATGGAGTCGTAGTCATAATCATCATTTGAAAATTCGACCTGCCTACTCCATTCATCCGTTGACTGGCATACTTTCCGAGATTTAGCAGGAGTAACATCATCTTCATCTGTGTCACTCCCAAGATGAGGTACATGCTTCTTTTCTTTTAGAATGGTCGGCGCTTTGGGAAGAGTCGGCATTGCCTTCTTTCTCCTCACCTGCTTTTTCCTACCCTCCAGTTCAGGTCGCTTTGTACCCTTCGAATTTGATGCTTTAGCTTCGAGGGAGCTCGAAGACTTTTGCTTCTTTGGCATGAAGTAGCGTGTATCTTCATAAACTGTGGCTTCATGAACTGTGAAGGGCTGAATGTCGCCAGAGATCCTGAATTCCTCCCCATCTTTGAGATACTTCATACATTAGTGTAGTGTTGACGGGACGATGCCATATTCATGCAACCAGGGACGACCTAGTAGCGCGTTGAATGAAGTATCCGCATCAATCACATGGAATTTAGCTTCTGTATGGAGCTCTCCAAATACAAGAGGGAGCATAAATGATCTAAGAGTTTTCTGTCCTTTCTCGTTGAAACCATGCACCGTCAGCTTATCTGGCCCGAGGTGTTCCACATCAAGGCAGAGGGATCTCAGTGCTTTCAAGCTTATCAGATTCACGGATGATCCAGGATCGATTAGGATTCGACTAATAATCAGCTTATCGCTTTCTGCAGTAACATACAGAGACGATTATGGTCTGCAGTTCCTGAGCATCATGTCTTCTTCGGAGAAAGTAATGAATGGCTCGTTTCGAGCTTGCAGAACCTCAGTCAAACTACGTTCAGCAAAATACGCCTCGTATCTTTCGGGATCTTTGAGAGCCTGAATCAGAGTCTCCCGAAGGTCTTTAGACATCACCAAAGCATCGTATATGCTGAGCTGTGCTGGGATCTTTCTCAGATGGGATAAAATATTATAATCTATCCCATTAGTTGGAGTCTTCTTTTTCTTAGGATCTTTAGAGATAATATCATCGTTGACAACTATTTTTTTTATCTTTATTAGAGACCCCTTTCTTCGGTGGAGGCGGTAGTATCTTGCCGCTTCTTAACTGCACTTGAGCAATCTCCT
Organism: Dendrobium huoshanense; assembly: GCA_016618105.1. NCBI lineage: Eukaryota > Viridiplantae > Streptophyta > Magnoliopsida > Asparagales > Orchidaceae > Dendrobium > Dendrobium huoshanense. Next base: position 71,345,303 of record CM028344.1, on the reverse strand, counting down.
TCGATTCAGAGTCATTTAACGGAGCATTTTCTTCAGAATCAGTCACATCTGTTGATTCAGAATCACCACCCAGATATACATGTCCCATCCGAGACGCTATGCTAGGGTCTGATTCGTCTTCCTCTAGAAAATACAAATCCTCCTCCGAAATGTAATCCATTGGCAAAACCATCATACAGGATTCAGAGGGTACTTCTATGTATTCCTCTTTTATCGAGGTACTCGGACGCCACTGAAATGACCCGACATACTTCTTTGGGAAGAGAATTCTCATCATCTTCTTCAGCTTCATCAATTTTAAGCTCCGCCATGAAGTCAGCAAGCTTGATAGTGTCGCCTCACAGTCTGGTAGTATTCATCCAAACTGTCGATAATCCTCTGAGTTGCGGTCATCTTCTCCTTAGGCTTCTTCAGCTTGGTCTTCTTCTTGGATGATTTCACCCCACCAGACTTTGAAGTGCTAGCTTGATTGGAGAGTTGTTTAGAAATAGGAGCTCGCACCATCGGCAGTTCCTTTTAAATTTATCATGGGCTCAACAGGAGACTTCCACTTTACACTTGGAACTCCTTCAAGTTGTTTCAACATTTTTACAGTTTTCTTAGAGACCGCAGTCTCCCACTATTCTTCATGAATTGGCTCCTTTTCTTTTCTTCTTTCTTTAACTAGGGGTACGGAAGAGGACGTGACCACCCGAGCTGATTCCTTTCTAGGGTGAGACAACACATTGTCGGACAAAGTGAGTTCCCCTTTTTGATATTTTCTTTCAAGCCAATCCTTGAAGATGTAGCAATCTTCAATAGGATGGCTGAGCACTCGATGATATGGGCAATAATTTGGGTCACCAGTGTGCTTCGACTCTTCGGGTCTCTTGCATTCATGCAGTTCTAAACCCGATTTCAACACTTGTCGAAATAATTTGGCGACACTCTACCTCTTGAATGAATATTATTTATTCATTTTATCTTTGAGGGATTGGAACATTTTATCACCAGTTCCTATTGCCTGTCTTTGGCCTCCAGCTTGATAAGTTCGTGGCTTATCATTTCCCCCTAATATCAACTTCGATTGGGGGTGAGGGTTGTAAGCCTGTTTGGGCTTTTCTTGATATTGCATCGGCTGTTTGCCTTTGTCTACGTTGTAAATCACTTGCTTTTCTCTATCAGCTCTAGAGAAGAATGTAGAGTCGGCTTCACCCCTTCTAGCACCTGGGGCCTTAGCCTTCTTGGGCTTATCAGAGTGATTTTCTAGTTTGGACAAATTTAGTTTCTCAAATTTAGCCACTCTATCGAGCAAGTCTTGAAATGTGTTGATCGTAGCCATGCACAGAAAGGGTTGCATTTTGTCGTCAATGTTGCCCATTAACAACTGTACGGCATGCTCTTCTTCTAACTGCTGCTCACATTTCATACTTAGATTTTGCCAGCGAGTGATGTATTTAGTCACTGATTCTTCTCTTTTTCTCTTATTCCAGAGCGAGGTCAGCGATCGTGATCTTCTCAGTTGCACTAGCAAACCTTTTCACGAACATAGATTCTAATTCTGCGAAGGTCTTCACAGAATCATTTGGCAGTTCAGCATACCATTCGAAAGCAGTTCCTGTCAAACTGCTGACAAATTGTCGGAAGAGTAGGGCGTCATTTCCTCTTGTATTCCCACAGGTGGCTTTAAATTGTGCCTAGGTGCTGCCTGGGGTTGTTATTACCGTTGAAAGTATTGAACTTTGGTACAGAATACCCTTTTGGGTATGGTACTTGGTCGTATTCAGCAGGATAAGGACGACCCTTGCCCACCAATTTTTCTGCTTGATCAACGGCTATAATAGCCCTGATCCTTTCCGTTATGATTCCTTCCAATTGTGCATCAGTCACTGGTTCGGAAGTACTTGCAACATTTTGTGGAGTGGGCTGACGGATGTTATGAGCCTCATGACCACCTTCAGGAATACCTCGTATTCCCGAGACTTGAGTCATTTGGAAATTTGGAGGATCAGCAGGAGGATTGGGCATGACACTAACAGTAACAGTTTTCTGCATCATCTGCATCATTGCCCCCATCTGAGCCATCATCTCAGTCATCTTCTCATTCAACTGAGAGATTTCTCTGTCTTTGGCTCTCATTTGTCTCCTTATATGTCTTTGCATGTCTGCAAGTGTGACATTCTCGTCAGCAAAGGGATTCTCTTCGGCTTCTTCTCTTTCTTCTTCAACTTGTGAATGACCGCCTCTACCAGTGGTGGACCCAGCTTCACGACGACGTTGATAAACTCGCCTAATTGGCGGTTGTTGATCGTCATCATCTTCATTGTCATCGTAGTAGACTTCCTCATTAACATTAGTGTGTCTCACCATATAGACAACTTTCATGTCCAGAGTGTTATTTATTTCTTGCATTTCTTCTTCTAGATTTTCTTCTAGAAATTCATCAATATTTTCTTCCCCTTCAATATATTCTTGTATATTTTCATCATCTTCAAGGAATTCCTCTTCTTCAATGTTGTCTACCCCTTGCATATTTCCTTCCTCTTCTAGTACTCGGATCTCAGAGCGGCGCCGCCACTGGATTTCCGGTTCTTGGTTAGGCACGGGGACTTCTTCAACCAGCGGACTGCGGTCAAAGTTGGTTTCTTCTTTTGGAGGGGATGGAGGGCGACGAGATCCCCTGGAGGATTCTCCAAGGTGTCTACCATCTGGAGGAATGTCATTATGGGTATTTTTCGGGGCCCACTTCTGACGTTGTTTGTAGACTTGGGCGGATCTCCGGGAAGCTTCACCAGATGTCACGCCCAGATCAGTTCCTCTTTCTCTTCTATCTTTTTCATTTCTCCGAGACTTTGACCTCCATACTTGTTTTCCTCTCCACCGGGACCTTTCAGCAGTGGATCCCTGAACATATGGTTCAGGTGTCACACCCCGATGTTCACCGCGTGGGATATATCTTCTTTCTCTTCTTTCCACCACAGCAGATAGACATTCTCTTGGCGGAGTTCTTCTGGCCTCTATCATTAAGGGCCGTTGAAACTTTTTCTTTTTTAGACTTTTCTCCTTTACAGTCTTCAGGACCCGATAGACCCGGGCTGAGAGAGTTTCAGGTTCCTTTCTCTTTGGAGGAGCTGGAATCTCCTGTCGTTGCTCCCAGAAAGACTTCTTCAGCTCACCAGTGGAGCTATTCCTTTTCACCCATTTTAAATCAGAAAACTTGTTCCGGGTAGGAACATTGGCTTCAGGCACTTGGGCTGACAGATTGGAAGGGTGAACAGGGAGTTGTTGTTGCTGAGCTCGGAGTTCAGCATTCATCTTTCTCCTTTGCCTCCTTGTTGGCCTTCCTCCAAATGAAGAGGCTTCAGCATCATACTTTTCAGGTGCAGATAACCTGGTCGGCAAAGTAGTGGTGTTGGCAGTCACCACGGAGGTTCTTCTGCCATCCACAATCCTCTTGGTGGCTGAGACTTCTGATTGCGACAGTCGTTCAAACACAGAAACCCTCCTACGAGGATTTTCAGCAGTAGGTTGTCGTGCTAGTAGTTGCACACTACGATTAGTAGCTTCGGAAGCCCTTGCAACAATAGTAGGGAAATCAATGCTACCAAACTGGATGATAGCTCCAGCATTCCCAGTTTCAATAACAGCATTAGCTAGCTGAATTCTGGCTCCTCGTCCTAGTTGGACGGTCATTGGCGTGTTCTGTAGATCCATTTGCATAAATGAAAGGCAAGGGTTAGTAATCAGAATCTGATACATCACCCCGCACTTTCAAAATGCAGAGACTTGCACAGAACACAAAAATAAGAGAAGATAACATTAGAGGGCAATTCAAATAATATAAATTTAAAATACTGCTAAGCAAGTTATCTCAATGGAATTTTTTTTTTGAATGATCATTTTGAGTTTTAAGCTCAATTTAATTTTTACTACTACTATAGTTCTGAGACGACTAGCCAAAGATGGAAAGAGAAATCAAACCCCAGCGGAGTCGCTAGAAATCTGTGAACTCCGAAAATTCGGCCTCGGCCTCCACTCGCTTTTCTTATTCGGCGAGGGAGTTTTAACGTACTAAGTTCCGAGGTAAATTTTGGAAGGCAGATGGGTTTGTAGATAAGACACTACCCAGAGATTTCGCCCTCATTTTGTGAGGACTTTATGATATGAGTTCTTGTTTCCTATAGGCGCAAGCCCCAATAGTTAATTACCCCTCTCAATCATGAGAGAGAACTTTCGATTAAGGCTAGTCGTCAATCAGATATGTATAGAATACGTGTTATCTGGCATATAGTAGCAGCAATAGGTTTGGAATGTTGGAAAATGGTTGAAAATTGAAGAGTTGGGTTTGGAAGATTTGAAGATTTGGATTGGTTTATTTAGAAAAATTTTATATTTAAAATAGAAATTTCATCATCTAGCACTTAAAGCGGATGGTGGGGGAATGGATGATGGACCCGATCAAGATCCCATGGTTCCGTCATCCCGGGCCATCGTGGTCCCTGGTCTACTTAGTCAGAGGAGGTAGTCGACCCAACCTGACAAAAGGATCCTTGTCGGCAGCCATGGGTTGCTTCGTCCAAGGGGACCTTGTAGACCTGGGTTGGATGCTTGTCTATGGGGACAAATTTAAATCCACCTTAGCTAACAGAGAGCTTTGTGCCCTATCGATCATATCCTATTGATTCATATCTCAAGGATTTAACGCCATTAAGGAACGTATTGACTCTGGCCATAACCGGTATCTGTGGTGCCATTTGGCGGCAAAACCACTCGGTTCAGAGGGCCCCGGGTCATAACCGTTTACCTGCAATGCCATTTGGCGGCGAAACTGCCGGTTAGAGGACACGTACCACGTACTTACTGACAAGAGATTGTTTGAGAATGGATCCTAGTGATATTTTCGACTAGGCATTTGGCTTTTTGTGAACTAGAGTTTATTTGAATTTGTCCACCCCGACAGACTGTTGCGGAGGGTGGATGGATTTTGCTTTAAGTGTGATTGATAGTTTGATTTCATTTTTAAATATATGGAATTTGGGCTTTTTGTGGAGCTTTAGATTTTGAGGATTTTTGGATTTTTGTGGATATTTGGGTAGAGCTTTGGAATATTTGAAATGGATTTTGGATATTTGGGAGATGTTTGAAAAATGTTTGGGAACCCCTCCGGTTGAGATCTGCATTCAACACGGCCATCATCGGGGTGTTTGGGGGTCATTTCTTTTTATGGATTGAACCTTGTCAACTCTGTCGGGCTGTCGACAAAGGATCGGGTTTTGTAGGCTTCGTGCCTTTATTAGTGAATTCATATTGTTGTAGGCCTTGATGGCCTAATATGAATGCAAATATACCGATCGCCACAACTTTATATTTGCTTAATGGTTCGAACCCTGTCGACTTCTATTGATCCGTATAGAAGGATCGGTTTCGAACCTGAATTCACTTGTCAACCCGCGCAGCATCCCTAGACGTCACGTGTGTACCAATAACACGCTCGCCGGGGCCCATGCGGGTTGATAATATATTTTCCCCTTTAGTGTATCTATGTGTATACAATTTATAGTGCACGTGCAGGGGGTATTTTTGGAATATTTATAGACGCCTTCTGTCTGCTTGTACGGATGTTGCAGATCCGGTGGCGTAGAGTAGCAGCTTCTGGATAAGTTGTTTGCTGCTTTGTACAGGTAGACTGTCGTGCACTATTTGTTGATTTTTGTAGGCGGATCATAGTGCACTAACTAATCTCCTGCCTTAGGTTGTAGAAGCTTGTAGGAACTCGTATTCTTTATGCATTATGCTGTGATTTTGGTCTTTGCAATACAACCATTACTGTTGGAGGTAGATATTCATCCTTAGACTGAAGTTGACTACAGGATACTGCATTTACTGTAGTCTTTATGCATCCACCCATGGATGGATGTTATACATACATATGTATTCATAGAAAGATTGTATGTATGCAGATCTTTACTCTTGCTAACATGTAGATCAATGTGTTTGTTTGTATGTTGATGTAGATTGCCGGAGTGCTTGGGGTATTTGTATTCACTATACTTTTCCCTTATGTATTTGCTGATGATTCGTTGAACTCATTGCAAGGAGATCTCAATAATCTACTAGAGATTGATGTGTGTATTTGTAGCTTATTTTTGACTGTCAGCATGACTACAATCATTGTTAATTTTCTCACACACTTCTGTCATGGACCTACTATATTCATCGTATGCTTCCTTTCATTGTTTATAGAACTCATTTGTTTCTCATGAGTGAGTCATAAATCCTTCAATCGATCTTCGCTTGAACAATCATGATTGTCATTAACTCTTATATTCTTCAACCTTTAGATTTTACCTATGATCACATCACTGTAGTACTCGTGGATATGTTATTGTGTTTGTTGCTTTTGAATGAGATGTAGGGAATTCATTCACCATTGATCATTATTGGTAGTTGCTATCGACATGTCCGCTGTTCTTGCTCATAAGTGATGCACTTTGTATTAGACAAGTCTTTTATTTGCCCATTAGCATTTGTATTTTGATTGACATTATAATGCCTTGAAATTGATTGAAGACCTTGTCTTATTGATTGAAAGGATATCTTATTTGAAACTCTTGCACTCAAATTAGCAGTTCATCATTTTGCATATGATTCAAGTTCAAGTTCCCTTTTGATGTTGTACAATTCAAATCCAATGAGTTAAGTTCTTGTCCAAGGATGATCTTATTCATTTGCATTTGAGTCCAAATTGTCCATATCATATCAAGCTCAATTTTAAGTTAAAGTGTATCTAGTTCAAATCATTGTCCAAGCTTGAGTTCAAGTATTATTGTCCAAATCAATTCCTCTGCGGTCCATGTCTTGTTCAAGCTTGATGTCCACAAGTTTTGAGTTCAATGTCAAAGTTCATCTTGCAAGTTCAAGTTCATATTCAATTTCATTTCAAATATTTTTATAGTTCATCTTGAGTCCAAATACAAGTCCGAGTCCTCTGCTTCAGTTCAACTTCAAGTGTGAATCCAAGTTCATTTAAGTCCATTTGATTTGAGTTCTGAGCATAGTCCCAAGTCCTTGGTTGTTCAAATGTGTCCAAACCTTTATTTTCTTTGAGTTCAAAAAGGTTCGAGTGTAGCAACATTTTCACCCAAAATTTCGGCAGCCTTCCGGCGTCTCCCCCGTTTAGGGGAAAACTACAGAAAACTGGGCCTTTCCCACCACGCTAAGAAAAGCGTGCATGGTAGATGCCCTCTTTCGAGGACACTGCGGCCGTGTAATTTTTTGATCCCCCACCACGCTAAGAAAAGCATGCATGGGTATTTTGTTTGTAAAAAAGTATTTTTTATTTTTTTGGAAATATTTTGCAAGAACAGTTATTTCCCCGCAAGCGGGTACTTATGGGTATCCTCGCTTCGTCGTGCGCATCGCACCGGGATCCCTTCCCACCACGCTAAGAAAAGCATGCATAGGCGGGGTTTCCAAGGCGATACGGACTTCGAAGAAAAATTTTGGGTGATCACCCGCTTCGTCGCAAGCGTCGGGACGCACTCCCTCCCACCACGCTAAGAAAAGCGTGCATAGGTGGTCGTTTTGTCTCGACGAATGTGTTGAAACGGGTTCTCGGAGTTTTAGGGTTTAGAATTTATACCTTGGCGGTCGTCGGTGCGGATCGAGGAGAGAGAGAGAGAAGTTCTCTTATATTTATTTTATAATTAATTATGATTAACCTTAATTTATTATGACTAATCATAATTAATTATAATATAAATTATAATGGTTCTTAATTAATTATAATTATTGTAAGTTAATCTAATTAATTAAAGTAATTAATTATAAATAACTTTAATTAATTATAAATAATTAATATTAATTAATTTTAATTTAAAAAAATATAATAATTAATTATGATTAATTGATATTAACTTCAATTAAAATTAATTATAATTAGTTAAAATTAATTATAATTAATTACTTAGAATTAATTATAATTAACCATACTAATTATAATAAATTTAATAATTGCAGTTAATTAAAATTAATCATAAATAATTAAAATAATTTTAATTAAAACTAATTAACATTAATTTTTATTAAAATTAATTGACATTAATTTTAATCAAAAATCATGTTAACCTTCTCCCCTTCTTTTCTATAGTTCAGCGGGTTTGCTGGGTATGGCCGAAGAAGAGCACGTGAAAGGGAGTAAGTTACCTTAAGAGCAAGTGAGCTCTTGCTCTTGCTTCCGATCCAAATGTTATAACTTCTGATCCCACAAGCAGAGTGAGGGTGGAAATCGGAGCTAGGGCAGAGGTGGTCGAGAGGAAGGGAGATCCGGCTAGGGGTTCGGTCAGCTCTCTGGACGGGATCAGATGGAGCAATGGCTGGAGGAGATCGGTACAGGTAAGAGCTCGGCATTCTCTCTCTCTCTCTCTCTATGGATCGTATGAGAGGGTAAGGTTTCGGCTAAGTGTTGCCGTCGGCCTGGGATCGCAAGCAGGGAAGAGGCTTCGGGATTGGAGGAGTTCGTGAGAGTGGGAGAGCTTTGTCTGAGCAGAGACGAAGAAGGGAGATCGGGAAGAGGTCGTGGACTTGTGAATGGGAGAGAGCCGAGAGCACGTATGGGAGGAGGAGTTTGGTCGATATTTAACGACGCATTTGGGCTCTCGATCGAGGCGAGTCGCAGGTTTCAAGCAGAAATCCCGGGACGAGATGCGAGTCCAGCGGCTTCAGCGGGATTTCGGAGCGGGATTCGCGAACTTGGACGGCTTCTCTTCGGATACGAGGATTCCAACCGGGATTTCAGCAGAAATTTTGGATCCGACAGTCAATGTATGATTTCATTTTCGTTTTCTTTTGGGTATTGTACAGAGGTCAACAATCATGATAGTGCTATATGGTACTTTAAATGTAAATTTGGCACCCCACACATCATTTCTTTTATCCTTTATGCAATTTGTATGACAAGTATGGACAAATTCCGTGAAGAAACTGCATTTATTACATTTTTAAAATTTCAGGTGGGGATTATTTCAGATGAGAAATTACTTAATCTCCTTGAGGTGGCTATGTCATCAAAAACAACAGAAACGGTGAAAAGGTCTAGAGAACTGATGGATTCTGGTGTTGATCCAATGTCCTTGTTGTCTCAATTAGCTGGGCTTATAATGGACATTATTGGTGGCACTAAAAAGTTGGCTGATTCAAACTTTGATGAAGTTGGAGGACGAACTTGTAAGCATATCAACAATCTTATTTTATTTTTTGTTCTGATTAGCACTCTTAAGTTTAACTGGCACGATAAGAATGTAAACTTGCTAAAATGTCCCATACGATTCTTTAGCTGTAACCGCACCATGAACCATAGACTGATTCCTGTGTGCTGAACTAATTTGTTTGCTTGTCCTGCTGGACATGCTGATCTATGGCTTCATAAGATTAAAATATTCAAATATCTAGTAGCGAGATGGAAAAGTGAATAGGATGGTATTATTATTTAAATAATTAGACAGGTTTTAATTTAGACAGTATTACCCCTGTTCTGACTTCTGTCTGGTTCTTTATGAATTTTAATTGAAATAAAACTTATAGACATTGCCATCCCCTAGTTATTTAACATGATGGTTTGTAAGGGCTACGTGAATTATGTAGAACATGTGAATCACTTCCTGAAATGTTTCTCTAGGGAGGCATGGCTTACTGGCTAGGGATTACTGGTTTGGATTATTTTGAGGTGCTAGCAGGGTGTTACAACAAAAATGCTTATCTGGTCATGTAAGAGGATTCTATCTTACTGCTGGTTCTTTATGAATTATAATTGAAATAAAACTTATAGACATTGCCATCCCCTAGTTATTTAACATGATGGTTTGTAAGGGCTACGTGAATTATGTAGAACATGTGAATCACTTCCTGGAATTTTTCTCATGGGAGGCATGGCTTATTGGTTTGGGATTCTATCTTACTGTTTTGGATTATTTTGAGGTGCTAGCAGGGTGTTACGAGAAAAATGCTTATCTGGTCATGTAAGAGGATACTTTATGAAGCTGTAGCGTGAAGTAAAACCTTAAAATTTGCATCAATTCCTATTTCTTGCAAGCATAAGAATTATGCGACAAAATAAATTTCAAATAGATGTTATAAAACAAAAGTTATAAGGTGTGGCTCTAAAACTTCCCATCCAGCTCTGCTCATATATTCGAGTAATTCCAAGTCAATTTTTTGAGAAAAAAAAAAATTACATTTTTAGATTAAATGCCACCCAGAGATTTCTCCCTATGATGAGGATTTTATGATATGTTTCAAAGTACCCAATAATTGGAAGCCTTATAGTTAATTAATTCTCACAAAAGATAGCTTTTAATTTAGTCCAGTTTTAGCTCTGCTGAGAGTTTTTGTGTTTTCAGATTAAATTTTTAGAAGGTAGATTAGGTTGAAGATTAGACATTATATATAAATTTCATCATCATTTACGAGAATTTTATGATATGGATTTCAAGTTTCTTATTAGCACAAGTCCTTATGGTTAATTATCCCTTTCAGTGACGTAAGAACTTTTGATTAAGGCTAGTTGTTAAAAATTAAGTATTTAACATATAGTAGCAAAAAACAAAAAGTATAGATTTGAACATTTATGACTTTAAACTTAAAGCAGATGGTGGGGGTTGACAAATCCAATTAAGAACTCGTAATTCCATCGGCATGGTTGTCATGGATCCTAGTCTACTTAACATATGAGGCAGTCGACCCAACTTGATATACAAATTCTTATTGACAGTTATTTGTTGCTTTTTCTAATGGTAACTTATAGACTTGGGTGTGTGGGCTCCGAAAATTCGGACCCTGGCCTCCGCTCGCTGTGCTTTTTCTTCGGGAGATTTTTAACGAAATTAAGTTCTAGGTAAATTTTGGAAGGCAGATGAGTTTGTAGATAAGACACTACCTAGAGATTTCGCCCTCATTTTGTTAGGACTTTATGATTTGAGTTATGATTTCCTATAAGCGCAAGCCCCTATAGTTAATTACCCCTCCCGATCACGAGAGAGAACTTTCGATTAAGGTTAGTCATCAATCAGATACGTTGTATTTATTGATATGTCGTAACAGGTTTATAGTAGCAGCATGGATTGAAGTTGATTGAGAAGTTTGGAGTTTTTATATTTAAAATTAGAAATTTCCACCATCTTGTACTTAAAAGTGGATGGTGGGGGAATGGATGATAGAACCGATCAAGATCCCATAGTTCCGTCATCCCGGGCTATTGTGTCCCTGGTCTACTTAGTCAGAGGAGGTAGTCGACCCAACCTGACAAAAGGATCCTTGTCGGCAGCCATGAGTTTCTTCGTCTAAGGGTACCTTGTTGACCTGGGGTGAGTGTTTGTCTAAAGGGACAAATTTAAATCCATCTTAGCTAATAGAGGACTCTGTTCTCTATCGATCATATCCTATTGATTCATATCTCAAGGATTTGATTCCACTAAGGAATGTATTGGCTCTAGCCATAACCGCTATCTTGTGGTACCATTTGGCGGCAAAACCACTCAGTTTAGAGGGCCCCGAGTCATAACCGTTTAACCTACATTGCCATTTGATGACGAAACTGCCGGTTAGAGGACACATGTCACGTCCTTATTGGTAAGAGACTATTTGAGAATGGATCATAGTGATATTTTTGACTAGACATTAGCTCTATGTGAGCTGAAGTGATTTTCAGATTTGTCCACCCCGACAAACTATTGTGGAAGGTAGATGGATTTTGCTTAAAGTTATTTGATGGATGGATTTCAATTTTAAATATTTAAGATTTTGGAATGACTTTTGGATTCTATGGGTATTTAGGTTTTGATGGGCATTCTGAATATTTGAAATTAACCACTTTGGTTAAGCTCTACATTCAACACGGTCATCATTGGGGTGTTTAGGATCATTTTTATTTGTGGATTGAACCCTATCAATTCTATTGAGCTGTCGACAGAGGATCGAGTTTCGTAGGCTTTATGCGTTTGTTTGTGAATTTTTTTATTGAAGGCCTTGAAGGCCTAATATGAATGTATAAAATAAATATCACAATCAACCTAGCGACTGTATATTTATTTAATGGTTTGAGCTGTGTCGACTCCTATCTATCTACATAGAACGATCGGGCTCAAACTTGGGTTTATTTAATGACCCGCACAACATCCCTAGACGTCACGTGTGTTCCCACAACACGCTTGCCGGGGCCCATACCAGTGTTTGGGATATTTTATAATTATTTGTCGAATCTTGTTAACTCCTATTTACCTGTTTAGGAGGATCAGGTTTAAATTTAATGACTAACGCAACATCCCTAGACATGCTCGCTGGGACCCATGCGGGTTTTGTGATTACAACTATCCCTTTTGTGTACCTATTTGTATACAAATTACAGTGCATGTGCATGACTATTTTGGGATATTTGAAGGGTCTTCTATGACAGTTTGCAGAAGTTTGCATTTGTCATAGTGCTTCGATATTCTCTTGTGGGAAGTATGTTAGACGCACGATCACTGTTCATCAAGAAACTTGCAAACCTCAATAATCTTATCTAACCCAGTGCTCAGAACCTGGTTTAACTGAGACTCACTCTATAATGATTTGATCCGGCTTTCTCTTCTTAAAACTTGCATTAAGATCGGTAGGTAACTCCTTTGTTGATGTCGAGATATTTATTCCTCATAAGATTGTTGTAGCCTTTGTGTAGTTGGAGTAGCGGGTGTACTTTCTTCTTGTAATTGTGAGTTTGGGTCATCAAATTTTGCATTAATCTTTAACAACATATTTGTCAAATATTGGTCATTAACTTTGGTAGACACAAGATGGTGTATTGACGCTCGCTTGAATGCATTCCGGTGTGCCACATCGTTGTTTTCACTTTATATCAAATCTTTATGGTTACAACTGTCATGTTGACGGTGGTATGGGTCTCCCACAGTGTCATTGAACCCTTCTGCTTACAGGAGATTGATATGCTTGATTGGTGAACTATCGCATTTACTTGTGTGTATTTTAATGCCGTGTATCTAAAAGCTAATAGTTGTTGCATTATGTTTAGTTCGACTTTCCCATTGTTGCTAGTAGATAGAGCCATTGTATGCATTTCCAGTCTTCTGCGAATAAATTTTGTTGAACGTAGATTTTCTGTATTTGTTTGCCAGTGAACTATACATGATTGTGAGAATGCTGCAACACTCATCACATACCTCTCATTACCATTCATGAATAAGCCAGCATGCATATTAAAGCTCCTTTACTACTTGTTATGTTTGGATACGAGACTCATATGAGCGCCATCATCGTTCATATATGGCTCATAATACTCATCATGCCATTCTTGGGCATCTATTTCCAATTAGATAACACATATTCCTTAATCATTGTTGATTGCTATTTATAGATATAGTGTCCTTCATATGGATGATCATCCATGATTGCTAGCAAATATCTATATGCATTAGAGATCTGTCGTATCTGCAACATAACTTCTTTCGTCATCAATATGCCCATCTATGACTTGTCATTGGCCACTGATCGAGCTGCATTTCGCTTTAAATTTCTTCATGCATATGTTGTTTGTGTGTCCCTTGTCGTCACCTACAAAAAGCTCTTGATGCATGATATAGATCTCTTATCACATAGCCAATTGGTCTATGATACGAGTGACACTCATTAGTATTATGGTTGAACGGAGATTTGCGCTTTTATTGGAGTAGCTTTCATGGATCAATTACAACATCCATTGGAGCTCTTATACAATAACCATTCAATTGAAGTGATGATTCCTATTGATTGTTGCTTGGGGATGAGCCATGTTTAGCATTGCAAATCAATTATCACCCTCCAAAGTCTTTTAGGCCATTGCTTTGTAACCTCAACATATCTTTCAATATCTTCTTATTATTTGTAAGTACATCACACTTGCAAGTCCTTCATCTTCAAAGGTTGTTCATTGTGTATGATACACTCAACATCACTATTCATTTGCACTCTAATTGAAGTCGTTAACTTGCCAGATCATAAGTTTATTTTAAATTGTGTTACAAATCATTTGATTATGTCCCAATTTTTTTAAGTTCAATGTTATTTATCCGATTCATCATCACTTGTTAAATGTCAATACTCCTTGTGATTCAATTAGGTTCAAGTTTAGCTTGATGTGCAAGTTCAAGTTCAATTTCAAGTCCAAGTCCTCTGCTGTTCAAGTTCCACTTGATGTTGTACAATTCAAGTTCAATGCCCACAAGTTTGATTTAAGTCAATTGTGGTCCAACTCAAGTCTTTGCTTGAGTTCAAATTTTCAAGCCATGTTCAAATTTATTGTGTTCATTATAGTTTATTTATATTCAAATCAAGTTCATTGCTGCTTGGTCCAAGTCCCCTGTATGTGTTCGATCAAGTTCAAATTCTTGTTCAAAGGTTCACAAGTTCGAGCCCAAGTTCAAGTTTGAGTCCCCTGTCCAATGTCATTTGATCAAGTTTGATTTAAATTTTATATTAAAGTCATGCTTAAGTCAAGTTTGAGTTCTAGTCCAAGTTCCCCCCCTTTTTTATCCAAGTCCTTTGCACTTTTAGATGAAATTTTGGTAGCCTCCCAGCATCTCCCCTGTTTAGGGGAAAACTACATGAGTTTGGGCCTTCCTACCATGCGCAATAAAGGCGTGCATGGTAGGTGTCCTTAGACACCGCGGTCATAGTCTTCATTCCCACCACGTGCAAAAAAGACTTGTATGGGGTCGGTGAGGGTACCTTTTTCAAAAGACAGTTGGCTTTCCCCTACTCGAGGGTACTTATAAGTAAACCTGCCTCACCATAGGTGTTGCACCGGGTTCCCATCTCACCACGCGCAATAAAGGTGTGTATAGGTGGTTTTTCGGTGCGTCACAAATGTCGAAGTGATGCTTAAGGTGATTACCCGCTTCGTTGTAGGCGCCGCACCGGCGTCCCATCCCACCACGGCACCACACGCAATAATGGCGTGTATGAGTTTTTCCGGTGCACCGCAAACAACGAAAGTGGGTTCTCAAAGTTTTAGGACTTATACCTTCGAGGGGAGACGTCGACGATGAAATGCACAAAAATCGTTTTCTTTTTTTTTTTTTTTTGAAAATTTCTTCTTTTTTTTACACACACACACACACACACACACATATATATATATATATATATATATATATATATATATATATATATATATATATATATATATATATATATATATATATATATATATATATTTATTTAAAACTAATGATCATAATATGAATGATTATTAGTTTTAACTAATAATGAAATTAGTGACATCAATCTCATTAACTAACAATGCTAATAAAATAAAAATGAAATATACAAAAACCAAAGGAAACCTACTGTTTGATTTGCTGTTGGGGTAGTGAGTTGGAATGGGCTTTCAAATGAGTGGGTTGGGTTTGTGTTATTTGACTCAAGTTTAGGTTGGATTTGAGTGTGAAGGGGGCTGATTTTGTGGGCTTAAGGAGATGGGCTGCAGCTTGGAAGCGTGGGCTTGATGGGTTTGACATAATGAGTGGAGAGGCTTGTTATGTAGGTTGATTTAGAGGGACTGAGTGTGAGTAGTTGTAGGTTGGAGAAATAGATGAGGGAGGCGTATGATGAGGTCTGCTAGGGCAATTTTTTGACTAGAAAGAAAGCTCTCTCTCCCTCTCTCTCTCTCTCTCAATAGAAGAAATTAGAAGGCTTGGTCGGTAAGGAGGCGGCTGGATCTAGGGCTTCTTGCGGCTAGAGCTCAGCTAGGGATTGTAATAGGCACTCGTGTAGATGACGGTAAGTAAAGCTTTGGCACAGTGAGGCTAGAGGCGGGACTGTTGCGACTTATGTGTGGCAGCTCTTGGAGACGAGAAGGCCTCAGGTTCAACCAAGTAGGGTTTCGATCGGGATGAAGATGTCGGTCCTATAGGTAGGGGTGACGGGTGCTTGCTCGAGGTGGAAGGGGCTCGGCTTCAGTGAGAGGAGGTGCTCGATCAGAGCTACAGGTGACTGGTTGGAGTCGGTTAAGGGTCGAGAGGTTGCGACTTGAAGAGGTCTTCGATTGCTGTATGGGGGAAGCTCAGTTGGAGAGGGAGAGAGGAAGATCTATGAACAGGTTTTGCAATGGGGCTATGGAGTTGAAAGACAGAAGATGACAGGAAGTCTGCAGCAGTGGAAGAAGTTTGCGTGGGAGAGGAACGAAATGAAGAGCTTCGCCTACAGTTTATTAATGCAAGCAGGCATTGGAACTCGGGCTTCTACGCAAAAATAATGAGAAAAGATGCAAACGGCGCCGAATGAACAATGGTTCAGTGACATTTCAGTAAGTAGCGGGATTTTTGTAGGATTTGCGGGACGAGTGGCAGCAGGTATGGCAGAGGCTAAGTTTTTCTTATTTGCTCTTTTTTAATTCATAGTAGAGGTCAACAGGGTGGATATGATAAATTTAAGTCAGCCTGAGCTACGAGAGGGCTTTATGCCCTATTAAGTGCACCCTATGATTTATCATCCCAAACTTTTAGCCATTATGACTATGATTATAATTTAATGACACAATTTTGTGGCAAAACCACCTAATAAGAGGATCGTGATTATAGCCGTTTATGTAAATATGTGGTATTATTTGGCGGCAAGGCCACCGATTAGAGGACATTCCACATCCTTACTATCGAGAAATCATTTGAGAATGAATCACGATACACTTGACAATTCAATTGCTCTTGATGAGCTGAGATTATTCTTAAATTTATCATCCTCCACAGAAAATTGCATAGTTTAGACGGATTTTGCTTTAAGTTATAAGAGATAGATTTCACTTGAATACTTTCATATTTTGACAAAAAATTAGTTTTTTAAATTTTTCATAGAGTTCAAGTCTCATATGATTAGCTTTAAAATTTGGGAGCATTTTGAGTGGTTAGGAGGAAGTGGAGGCTTGTAAGGTTACTACTGTTATGGAGCAGGATTGCTGTTATGGATTAAGAGAGCTTTCTGTGTACAGGTAATGTGGAGTTGCTGGAGCTAGATGGCTGGGAAGAGGATGCTTGCTTTTGTAAAAGTTGTATAGGGGCTGCCGATTTTGATTGCTACAGGTTTTCCTAGAGGGAATAAAAGGTGGAGGAGACGGTGAAGTGTGATTGTTGAAAGGAGAAGGTAGTTGGCTTTAGATGTTTGAATGTGACCTTTTGGTGGATTGGAAGAGGTAGGTTGCTGTAGGTTGGGGCGTGAGAGTAGGTGTTGTGGATAGGATTTATTCACGTGAGGGAAAATGGGGGAGGAGATGGCTGTGATTTGTGGAGAGGTGTGGTTGGAGATGGGATATGCTGTGAAGAGGCTGGAGCAGAGGGAAGAGCAACTTCTTATAGCTGGGAGTTTACCCACTTGGAGTAATGGGGGTCATTGGAATGGGTTTCACGACAAAGGGGCTGGGGAGTTCGATGGAGGGGGAGGCTTCACGTGGAGAGCTGCAGAAATGAAGGAAATGGGAGGTGATGTAGAACGGGTATGGGGTTTATGGGAGACTTTGCTGTTTTGAGTTTGGGAAAGTGCCAAATAGCAAAGGAAGTCTCCTTCGTCGAGGGTATAGCAGTTTGGCTGAAAAGAATAGGTGGACAGCAGGTTGGTCTACTTAAAACAGCAGCTTTGCAGCTTCCGTTTGCTGGGCATGGCGGGACAGCAAAGAGTAAGTGCCGGATTGTCTGGACAGCAGTCTTGGTGGAATGGACAGCAGTCTTGGTGGAATGGACAGCAGTCTGGACTTGCAAAGAATTCTGGACAGCAAGTTTATTTCTTCCAGAATTCTGGACAACAGCTCAATCAGGGAAAATCTGGACTTCGTTGATCAGTTGGAAGGGAAGAAATCAGTTGGACAGCAGTTTGCTAACTCTCAGAATTTCTGGTTAGGAAAATTTCAAGCTATCGTGTTCAGTTTGGAGAAAAGAAAGAGGTGTAGGGGATTGAGGGTTCCATTGCGATACTCCCCTCCACTTAAATTAGTTTTGAGTTCTCGGAGGGGGAGATGGACTGTTAGAGAGGGGAGAAGAAAGAGCAGGCCGGCGGTATGAGGGAGGAAGGCGGGATCCTAAGAAAGGTTTGATTGCTTACCTGCTCAATTATTTTCAAATAGGGATGATTTAATTCAGCCCTAATTTGGAATTCAATTGAGTAATATTTGGAGACTTAAATGTTAATTGATTGAGGCAAGGATTAAAGAGAATTAATGAGGGGGTGGGCCGGCCATGAGAGAGAGAGGGGTATTTGTGTCTAAATTCGTTGTATGTGGGTCATGGGATTAATGATTGATGGATTAATTAAAATCTGAAATTAATTGCAGGTTTTAATTAGAGTGAATGGCTGTCTTAAATGGTTTGAATTGATTTGGGAAGTTTTAGAAATTCAAATCAATTAGATTTGAATTCGAATTCTTTCCCAAAAATCATGTGGCCAAACATGGAAGGTATTGAATGGGGAATTTTAAATCTAATCCAATTAGAGATTAATGTGGATTCGACTTGAAAACTTTTCAAAAATAGAGTTCTAAATTTGGAAAACTTTCCTAAAATAGAATCATTAATTTTAGGAAAGAATTTGAATTTTGAATTTGAATAATTTCAAATTCAAATCATTCCCTAAATTAACCCAACCAAATTAGGAAATCTCAAAGAGGGTGGGAGGAAAGGTGAGGCCGGCGGCTACGGAGCCATGGCCGGCGGTTGGAGGATCTTCGGGTGAGGTGGGAACAAATAAAAAAAAGAGACAAAAAAAAAAATAAAGATACAACCGCGAGCCCGGACACATCCTGCGGCTGACGGGTACTACGCTGCCCTTCTCCAAGGGACTTCACGCTACGAGCCCGGACCCATCCTGCGGCTGGTGGAAACCTCGTCTCCCTCCCATAGGGATTTCACTCTCGTCCTCTCTCAAGAAGAACACAAGTGCAAACACACAAATTTTATTATAATTCCATCATACCTAATACATGAGAAGGGGCCTCTATATATAGGCCTCCAAAGAAATTAAAAGACATATTTGCCCCTTGGGCTTACATAAGAAAAGAGGGTAAAAAAGGGAAATTGCATAACTAAATTAAAATACACTTAATAAACGAAAATAAAACAAAGTGATCTTGGTCGTCGATCTTCAGCTCCTCCTCGGATTGGCATGGACGGTTGGATGTCCGCATCAGGAGGAGTGGGAGGTTTCATGTGGAGAGCTGCAGCAATAAAGGAAAAATGGGAGGAGTGGGGGCGGTTTTTGGTGGAGAGAGCAGGAGGGAGAGGAAGATAGGGAGAGTTGGGAGACTGCGGGCTCTAAAAATTCTTATCCGAACTCTCCACGGACCCTTTCTTTCTTTTTAGATCGTCAAGGAGAGTTTTAACATTTAAGTTTCGGGGCAAATTTTCAGAAGGCGGATTGGGTTTTGAATAAAGCATTACCCAGAGATTTTAGCCCTCATTTTGTGAGGATTTTATAATCTGAGTTCAGGTTTCCTATAGGCATTAACCCTTATAGTAAGTTACCCCTTCTGATTGTGAGAGAGAACTTTCGATTAAGGCTAGTCGTCAAACAAATACGTAGTATCCGGCGTATAGTAGCAGCATGGTTTGGTATTTGAAAATTTAATATTTAAAAATGAAAATTTACCACATTACACTTAAAGCAGATGTTGAGGGGAATGATGATAGGATTGATCAAGATCCCATGGTTTTATCGTCTCTAGTCATTATGATCCCTAGTCTACTTAGAGGAGGAAGTCATTCTATCTTGACAAAAAGATTCTTGTCTGCAGCCATTGGTTACTTCATCCAAGGGTACCATGTAGACATGTGGTTGATATTTGTGTAAAATGACAAATTTGAATCCACCTTAGCTAACAAAGGATTTTGTGCCTTATCGATTATATCCTATTGATTCATTACTCAATGATTTAGCGTCAATTGGGAGCATACAGGCTTTTACCATGATTGGAATTTAATGGTTCCATTTGATGGAAAAATCACCAGGTTAAATGGTCCTGGTCATAACCGTTTACATGTGGTGCCATTTGATAGCGAAATCACTGGTTAGAGGACACGTGTCATGCATTTACTGGCAATAGATGATTTAATAATGAATCCTAGTGATATTCAAGATAAGACATTTGTTCTTTTAAGATGAAGTGATTTTCACATTCGTCCACCCCTACAAACTACAGCGGAGGGTGGAAGGGTTTTGCTTTAAGCATTTTGATGATTTATTTCATTTTAAATATCTTAATTTTGTGTAATTATTGAAATTTTGAATTCTCATGGGCATTTAAAAATTTGGGAGGCATTTTGAATATTTGGGATATATTCCATCTGAGATTTTCTGTCAACACGGCCATCGTCGAGGTTTTCATGGGCACGTTTTTATTTTATTGGTTAAACCTTGTCGACTCTATCAATTTGACGATAGAGGATCCGGTTCATTGTCGTCGTTATACTTTTATTAGCGAATCTTTCTTATTATAGACCTTGAAGGCCTAATATGTATGTATAAAACAAATATCTCGGTCCACACCGCGACCGTATATTTGTTTAATGGTTCTAGTCGTGTCAATTCCTATTTATCCATATAGATGGATCAGACTTGAACTTGAGTTCATTTTTTGACTCGCGCAACATCCTCAGACGTCACGTGCGTACCCACAACATGCTCAACGGGGCCATGTAGGTATATACTTTTGCATGTATTTTGCATAATGTATTTTTATAGTGTCTGTATGCATGCATTACAATGGATGTGTGGTCAATGTGCATGTTAGCACATACATTTATATTGTCATTTATATGCTAATATGCGTATGCGTGTATTTATGTATTTACACACATGTATATTTTTTGACACATGGATTTTCATTTTTGCATGAAATGCTTGTTATGCAATATAGTGGCCTAGTGCATTTGCATAACATGGATGCATAATATATCTATACATCGTTGATTTGTCCACATGATCTATTTGAGTGATAATTCAATGCTTGCATGATATATTTGCATTCTGCATGATATGATGGTTCATCAATATGTCATAATGGCGTAATGAGTTTTATGTATTGAATGACATGCTTGCATGATATGTTTTGTTTGTTATAGTGAATGTGTGCACAGTACATTTACATTTTAGTGTGATGTGTGGCTGCAGCATGAGGCATTTTGCGTGTTGAATGTTGTATTTGCATGTTGTCGTGGCATGTATATGCTTAATATACTTTGCGTGCTTAATAACGTATTTGTATGATACACCCTACACATTACAAATATATATGCGTATTATGCACGTTTTTTGATGCATGAGGGTATTTTGTAATAATCAGTTATGTAAATGTCCAACGCTAGCAAGCGCGCAAAGTTTTATTTAGAAGCATGTATACGTTTTCTGTCCTCTTGCACGGATGTTGCAGATCCGGTGGTGTTGCTTAGCAGCGCTGTAAGTCATTCGTTGCTTTATGTAGGTCAACTAGCATGCACTAACAAGTCTCTTGCAATTGTTCGTAGTTGCTTGTATTTATCACTAACTCGTCGCTTTTGCCTGCAGGCAGTGCGTCACACTTGCTACAATCTTCTTACCCACTCCTGTAGAGGATCTATCACACTTGCAATGCAACCCCTATTATTTCTTGTAGGCAAGATCGTTGTATGCGTCATAAGCCTTCCACTATTACTTGTAGGTGTGTTGCACTGAATATAGATTTTTTAGCGCTGCTTATAGATGTTTGCATTCGTTATATATTTTCAGTATTTTGCTTGTAAATAGTACGTTGTGCGTGTGACATGTCTTCTTCATCAGCTCGTAGGGACTTGCATTTGCTGTATAGTGGTCACTTTTGCTTGTAAAGGATTAATGCATTTCGACTGATATTGAGTTGTCGTTTATTGCACAAATGTTCTGGCATTCATTGCATGCTGTATTTTTATGTTTGTGGGGTGTATTATCATTTGTAGGTAGGTTTAGTGTGTCTATTAATGTGTTACCGTGGGCTTTCAGTTGAGCTGCGCCCATTCCTATATCTACTTCCACCTATTCGCAAAGGACCCCTCATCCTTGCAATACATCTGTCATTGTTGTTTGTAGGCTTGTTGGCGTATGTTAATATGGGCTATTGGATGTGCCATATTTGTTGCTGATTTTCCAATGCACACTAGTTGTTGAGTTGCTACATCTGTCATCATCACTCATAAGCGGGTTAGTGCACTCGTCTGGTGGTTACCTACTATCGACTGCAGACTTTGTTTTCAGTTGTGTTGTGTCCTTCGTACATAACCATAGGTGGATCATCATACTGCCTGCATATGTTTTGTTGTCATTCATGAACAATTCATTATACATGTTGATCCTTTGCTTCGTGACGTCACTGTATTCTGCTCGTCAATTAGAGCAATTTGATATATAGCATCATATACCTAAATTTGAAAGATTTGAGTGTTAAAGAATTAAATCTAAATTGTATACTTTTCCTAAGTTTATAAATACTGTTATTGTTTAAAAATAAAAATCACTATAGCAAAGGGCAAAATGTGTACAGGTGGCTGACATGCATTGAAGTGAAGGAGGGGTTATTAAGTAAATTATCTTGCTCTAGCCTTTTATTTAATTCCTTCCCAAGCCAAGAGTTAAAGGCTGGTGGGAGCTCTGAGTTTTTTCTTGGAGCAGCTGATGGTTGAGGCAATTTTGGGAGCTGGCTGGAAGTGAAATGGATCGGGTAGGAGCTGGAGCTATGGTGGTCGGGATCTTGGTGTAGCCGTGCGAGGTGAGTGGTTGGGTAGGGTTGTTGCACAAGTTTTGGGTGATAAAGGGGCTAAGGGCTTGATTTAAATGCTGCTGGAGGGCTGTTTAAGGATGTTGGCTGTTAGAATTTTTGGTATAGGTTCTCTCATTTCCGAGATGGATTCGAGTCTCTTGATGATATGAGAATATTAGAAATTGCTAATTATTCACTTGATGAGCCTGAATTAGAAGCTATGATATTTATTGAAGATGATATAGAAGTTCAAAGACAAACCACTGAAGAAGCTAATCATATCATTCTTTCTATTGAATAGTTGAAACTTCATGTGCTAGACAATTTATGTTTATGCTTTTGTTGTTGTATTAGACATTTAATGCTTACTTTTATTTTGATATTATAAGCTACAAGACTACAAATGATGTTACTTTCATTTTTTTGTAATTTCAAATATTATGCTTTGATTGCTTTTTTAATTTTTATGTATGAGTTATAAATTATAATGTCGTGTCCGCGCCGTACCTGTATCCTGTATTTTTAAGAATTGACGCGTCTCGTATCCGTATCGTGTCGTATCCGTGTCACCGTATTCGTATCGGTGCAACATAGGTAAGAAGTTTATTATGTTCCTATATACAAAATTTGTATGATTTGTGTATTTAACATTTCTAATTTAACAGTGCTAAGAGATTGATTAGGACATTCGTAGTGTGAGGAGATTTGGTGTCGATTGTCGTGTATGCGATCTGAGAATTGGAAGGTATGATTATTTTTAAATTTTAATTAATTTAGTTATATAATATGGGTAGCAAATTGTACGAACTTTCAATATTGACAGTTTACGGGCGGTGTAGGTGTCCTATACACGCAAGAAGACTTGAGGTGTTCGACTTGGTGAGTCAGAACGACAAGGAGGTAAGATATGCATTGTATATCGTATACAAGTCTGAATGTACATGTGGTTAACTTAGTGTGTAGATGACATTTACCCTTGGATTCTTATGAGGTCATGATTATTAGTTTGAACCGTGGTTTATACAACCATTGTACACGTCATTCTTCGTGATCTATGAGTATGTTATATACGCTGCCATATTTAATTCTGTCAAATTATGATATATGAATTATACAACTATGCTTACTTATATACTGATACATTAATACAAATTTCAGACATACTTAGTTATACATATATATATATATATATATATACATATATATATACATATATACATATATATATACATATATACATATATACATATACATATACATATATACATATACATATATATATATATATATATATACATATATATATATATATATACATACATATATATATATATATATATATATACATACATATATATATATATATATATATATATACATACATATATATATATATATATATATATATACATACATATATATATATATATACATACATATATATATATATATATACATACATATATATATATATATATACATACATATATATATATATATACATACATATATATATATATATATGTAGTCATATACACAAGTTATACATATCAAGTTGTTGTTAGAGGGGAGGAAATAACCATGATTAAATAAGTCAAGAAAATATCTTGTTAAAAGATAGGTAGGTGGGGCAATGGGACCCCGATGGGTAGTGCGACCAGTAAAGGTAGTGCGACATTAGTATGATGTAGCATACAAGCTATGAGACAGAGTTGGGAGGGCCTAAGGGCTAAAGAGGCAGCACAACCTCGGTAGCCTACCGGCTGAAAAATCTAAATCTAGATGTGACATTTTCTGTGGTTGAAAAGGAAGTTATTAATCTATAGCTATGACTATATATTTTAATAGTATGAATTATAGATCATATACAATTACAACTGGCTTAAAGTAATACTATTAATGTTAAAAACATACAATTAAATATGTAATTCAGTTAAGTATCATCCTTACATATTACAGGGTTATATTATTTTATATTACTTTTACTATAAACTTTTGTGGTTTATGCGTTTTTTAGTTTTACATGCACATGTTGATTTATTTGCTGATGTTCATATTCATTAGTGAATTCTTGTACTTAATTATTTCAGTAGAGTTGCATATCTTTATGAGTGTTATAGCTCACTAGATTATTATTTTGTTTGTTATTATAGGAAATGAGAAGAATAAGGTCGAGCCAAAATCATGATAGATTTAGTTTTTATTTCTTGTTTACCTTTGTCTTTGTGAGAAAAGTTTGATATGACGTCAATATTATGTTTATAGCTATATATTTTGGGTTCCCCTGTAGTTGTTCTTTGGAGAAAAAAATTTTGGAAATAAAATTTTGTGCAGCTTATGCTTTTGTATGATGGTTCAAGTTATGATATTTTTCTGTGCTTCATTCATATGTTATGATTTTTACTTTTTAAATATAGGTTAAATTAATGCAATAGAGGGGTGTGACAGTAATACCGTATTAGATTTTATTATAACTTATGATTTTGTAACTGCCAATACCTTATTTAAGAAAAGAGATGAGCATCTGATCACTTATAAGAATAGATACTAAAACTCAAAATGATTATTTTCTTATAAAAAAAATAGATCTTTTAGATTGCAAATATTGTAAATTTATTCCGAGTGAAAGTTTATGTACCATCACGTATCATTTTTTCAAATTTTAGGATGACGGGATAAAATATAAAAATAAGGAGATAATGTTATGTAAAAAATATTAGCTAGTAATATTAATGATATTAATAATGTTGTAAATAATTGGTGGTGGAATCAAAATGTCCAAGAAAAGATAAAAAATGAGAATTTTTTTATAAAATTTATTTACATGTAAAAATTTTGATAATTGAGAAAGATATAAAGAAGACCCGTAAAGAGTTTAAGAAAGCAATATGTGATGCAAATATTTTAGGTTTTAATGATTTATATAATAGATTAGATATTAAGTAGGTGAAATCAATGTTTAAAATTGCGTATTCGAGTATTGAGGCGTTTTTCATTTGTGAGGCGAGGCGTAAGCCTCAAGGCGTTTTGAGGCGTAAGCCTCAAAATCAAAAGATTGCGTGAACATAAAATGATAAATTTGTTATATACTAATGAGTGAATAATATAAAATATAAAAAAGCATAAGATATTGATGCTATCAATAATTTCTGTACTTTTTATTTTATTTGAACAATAGTATATTTTTTTTTTCTTTTTTAGCTATCCAATAATGGGAAAGCATCCAATGATCATGGTAGGTAGTGCATATGGCTTGGTAGACCTATGGTTTGCTGGCTCGATTGGTCCCTGGCCGTTGGTGTTTCACGGGTTGGCTGTTTTGGAGCATTTGGTTTTGAGCTTGTTCTCTAAGTTGCTTGAGCTGAAGTTTAGAAGCTCTTTAATTCTCAAAAGGTACCTCATTATGAAGTTTACTTTTGGAGTGGCCTTGTCCCTTCCCCTTTCTTCTTGTCTCTTGTGAATCCGTGGCTTGTATTAACTGGGGGGTTGAATTCTATGCTTTCAATTCATTGGGAAGTTAATGATTTTTGTGCTTTACCTCTTGGGATCTCACGGCTGGCTCCTTATTCCGTGACCGTCCCTCATTTCCCGTGGTTGTGGCTCTCGGTCCGTGCGGTTCCCTCGTCTCCCGTGGCTGTCTTCTTGGTTCCTGGTTTGGGTGTTTATCCGTAAGCTTTGGAGGAGATTTCTATGCTTATTATGCTTTGGTTCTAATGGAAATTAAAGACAAGTGGCTCTTGGCATTCCTCTCTCTTGCCTATAAATATGAGAAAATGTTATGAAAGAAGGGAGTTGATATTTTGTGAGCATATTTGCTATTAACATGCGGGTTTATTCGGAAATCCTGCGGGCTCTTTCCAACCTTCTTTTCTCATCCACTCCGAAAATCCTGCGGGCTCTTTCCACCCTTTCTTCTCGGGCTTCTAACCTCTTCGTCTCTCCGCAAGTGCCACTCCATCTGTATCATTCTTCTCAACAGTGAAGCAACTTTAGGGTGTCGTGTCTTGGTTGATTTGGAAGCATTTGGGACAGTCTTGCAGTGATGGACCATCGGTTTGCTAGTCTTATGCACTTCTCTTATTTAATCTACTACTCGATGCATGTGAGGAACCCGCTCTGACGGTTGTCTGAGGATAACATTTTTTTTATTTCTTTAAAATCTCCTAGTATTTCTTGTTGTGTTTGTCAAGTTTTAGTTGTCTGCTTTAATTTTAATAAAGTTTGTTTTAAGTTCTATTCATTGCGTCAGTTTCTTCTTGTGTGTCTACATCAGATATGAAGTGAAATCAAAATATCTCAATAATAAGACAACATGAAATATAGTTCAACTCAAAATTCTATCTTTTCGAAATCATAGTATTCTTATCATTAACATCTAATTCCGATTTCCAAAAATAAATAGCAATGACATATCACATAAGAACTCATAAGTCATCAGCATTGTCATCACTAAGGGGTTCTTCATTTGAATCATCATTATGGTGAACTATTCTCTCCCCTTCCTCCTCTCCTATAGAGTCCAATGTCGGGCATTTACTTCAAGATTTATGTAAGTTTTAATATATATAGCGTGAGGTGTAAGCCTCATGCCAGTGAGGCGAGGCGGGCCTCAACCAAGTTGAGGCGCAAGCCTCATAAAAAAACTCGAGGCATAAGCATCGAGGCGTTTTTTACTAGAATTGTGCAAAGGCGGGCCTCAAGGCGAGCCTCATATTGCGCAATTTTAAACCATGGGTGAAATATATATGTATAAGTTAGTTAAACAAATATATATGAGTTAATGATTTAGTTTAATTGAAGTGCATTAAGGATGAATATCAAAAACACTTTATTAGAAGATATTTAATAAAGGTGGATGAGATATTTTGCTTAGCTTTTCATTGAAAATTATGAGAATGCGATTGACTTTAGTAACGTTAGCACCCTAAATGAATAAAGATTTTTGTTTTTATCAGTGTATTAATAAAATCGAAGTTAGAGAGACTTTAAAAAAATGAAGTGTAGAAAAGCTATTGGACCTGATGATATTCTAATAGAGGTGTGAAAATGTTTAGGGTATGAAGGAATTTCTTTGCTTACTAAAATTTTAATATTATTTGAAGACTAAAAGATGCCAATGAGTGGAGAATGAGTGTGTTAATTCTTATTTTTAAGAATAAAGGTGATACACAAGATTGTGCGAATTATAGAGGAATTTATTTAATGTGTCATACTTTAAAATCATGGGAGAGAGTTATGGAGCATAGGTTACAACGTTATAATATTGTTTCTCAAAATCAATTTGGATTCATGCTTGGTAGGTCTGCTATGGAAGCTATACATTTATTAAGAGGTTTGATGGAGAATATAGAGAGAATAAGGAGGATCTACATATAATATTTATTGATTTAGAGAAAGCATATGATAAAGTTCCAAGAGAAGTGCTATGGAGAGTTCTATAAAAGAGATGGGTTAATAATGCTTATATTCAAGTTATTAAGGATATGTATGTAGGAGATTTTACTTGTGTTCAAATACAAGCTGGTTTGACCAAATATTTATCTATTTCAGTTGGATTACATCAAGGATTAGCCTTAATCCCATATCTTTTTCTTTAGTCATAGATGTTCTCACTAGACATTTGCAAGAGGTTGTAGCCTGGTGCATGCTTTTTGTTGATGATATTCTCCTTGTTGATAAGACTATAGAGGGAGTCGAAGGTAAACTTGTATTATGGAGGTCAACCTTAGAGTCTAAAGGTTTTCGTTTGAGTATATCTAAAGCCGAATGTATGGAGTATAATTTAAGTAGTAATAGATGTGGTGGGGGTATTGTGACTTTGGACGATCAAGTCATTAATAAGAGTACACATTTTAGATATTTTGGGTCTATTGTTTAGAGTGATGGTGAAATAGATGAGGATATTATTTGTAGAATTCAAGTAGGATGGTTGAAGTCGAGGAATGCACAGGCTTTTTGTGTGATAGAAAATGCCTACTCAAACTTTAAGGAAAAATTCTATAAGATGGTGGTGAGACTTGCAATGCTTTATGGTGTAGAATGTTTGACCATTAAAAGGGAAGCATAATATTAAGTGTTGTAGAGATGAGGATGCTCAGGTGGATGAATAACTTTTCTCTTAGAGACAGGATATGAAACTAGCATATATGTGAAAATGTTGGATTAGCTCTAGTGGAAGATAAGATTAGAGAGAGTCACCTTAGTTGATTTGGTCACATAAAATGACAGACCTTTGATGACCTGTTTAGGAGAGTAGATGTATTAGATTTGACTTATGTTAAGAAAGTTAGAGGTAGACCTAGAAAGACTTGGTTAAAAAAAATATTATAAATAACTTTTTTTTTTAATTATATTTAAATGAGAATTTCAATTTTGATAGAATACAATGGAGAAAAATTATTTATGTAGCTGACTCCACATGGTGGGATAAAGGCTTGTTGTTGTTGTTGTTGTTGTTGTTGTTGTTGTACTGTATTGAATATTAAGAGACAACCACCTTAATGTTTTTAGACATATGAGGTTCACCAAAGACCCTATGTCAATAGGAATCTAGTTCACAAGGGTGTTGTTGCTCTAAAGTAAAAAAAGAATAATAACAAAAAAAGGTGGTGGTGTTGCTCTCAATTATTATGTAAGAGAGATTATATTTAGAAATCTATAGTAGGAGATCCTTTTTGTATAAATCTAATGACTAGATTATTCTAGGCATGCATTACCTTTGTTAAACAATACTCTGCGAAATACGCTTCATATCAGTCCTAGTCTTGAAGAGCTTGGACCAACCAATGATCTCTTAATATTATGAGAGCTTCATAGATGTTGAGTTGTATTGGTAATTTTCTAAGGTTCTTGAGGATGTTTTGATCAACTTCATTGGTTAAGGCTGATGCCTATTTGGGGTTTTAGGAAGGAAATCTTCATTGATTACTATATTATCTCCTTAATCTTTATTGATGGGCCTTTTTTAACTAGGGTCAGTACTACTATTTAACTCTTCAGTTCAACATGAACCATCTCTTTTGATTCAAATTTGCTTGAAGAAGGATCTTCAGAATGCTTCAAGGAATGCCTAGAAGCCTCGGTGTCACTTCCCAATTTAAAACGTCCATTTTTTTATGCTATTTTAGTTTCTGGATCACTTGCCTCTAGAAAGTAAAGCTCATCTCTGAGTAGTCTTTCTGTGGCACCATTAGATAATTTCAGGGATATATCATCATCCTCTTCATTTGTTAAGGAGGATTTAATAAATTCAGATTCATTTTCTTCGAGACATGAGTTCTCACTAGGAGTTTCCGAGACATTTCCACCTAGAGTTATTGAACGTATAGAAACTATGGAAGCATTACAAATCATGCCCTATCTCGAGATCACTGGACTTATTGGCGCCTTTGTTGGCCGCCTCCTATCACAAGCTCGAGAGGAAACTTGCTGGAAAATATCTGGGATGAACTAGATAGCTTGACATACTTAATCCAGCAGTGGTTCCTCATGCTCTTGGATATATATTCAGCAAGCCTGACTAGTTTCCTTATCAGTTCACGGTAATCCTCCAGATTGTTAATGAATTTTTTAAGTGTTGGGCCTCTGTATCTTATTTTGCCGGTTTGTCATTTTAGGATTTTCTGGTGAGTTCTCGACAAGCTGTCCCTTTGCTAAGGACCACTTTAGTTAGGTTGCCTCTTGGTTGTCAGCAGCTTAGGAGTTGAATTGCTTGGATGCTGGCCTAATTTTAATCCATACCTGTTCGATTAAATTGGAACCCTTCTCCTGGATATGCTGTCTGTTCTGGTTTTTGTAGGTCTGAGGCAATTGGATGCTCTTAAATTTATCGTGATGATATTGCAAGGCTTCCAAGAATGGCTATGGTAGAGCGTATTTGAATTTAAGGACTTTGTAGTGAAATTCAACTTGTGGAAGGGACCTATGTTTAGTATACTTTTGTACTGTTCTCCTAGAGTTTTAGTTTATGGATTTTACTAATGCAATGTTCTGCCTTATTTTTGTTGTTGTAATTTCTTTGCTGGCGCTCATTTTTTAAGCCATTTAATTCTTAACCGTGCAGTTTATCAATTGAACCTTTCCCAGAGAACTTTGATTATAATCTTGTTTAAGGCCGATAATTTCCCTATGTTGTCCAACACAAAAACTATATGAAGCTAATGAAAGGATAACTCAAGTTTTCCTATGTTTTCTCAGACTAGAAAATATCTTGTTTCACAACCGCTCTCCTTGTTAATTTATATATTCATTTCTTTGGATTATTTCTTAGTGACAGAATGTGACTTGAAGAGATTAGAGCAGGCCTTGAAAATTCTTTCTGATGCCGAAAAGCAGTTGAAACATTCTAGTGAGCACTCCTCTTTACTAACGACTGCGTTGCTTCAGCTTGCATCTAGAAAAAATATTGAGTCAACTCAACAGAACATTAGTGGAAAGCATACTACTGCCAAAATGGCCGACATAAAAAAATGCTCTGCATTTTCTAGTAGGTCCTCCAATTTGCGTGCATTGCGAGAATTGAGTTCTGCTAGTGTTACTGGCATAAGGAGCAGAAGGCCTACCCCTTGTGGTTACCAGACACCATCTCGAATGCTCACGGCTGTTGAGCCTGCAAAAATTCAATCAGTTAAAAGAAGCTCTTCAGAAGATGCTCTTTTACTTTATGATGCCACTCAAAAAACTTGGAAGCTATCTGAGATTTGGAGAACGTGCATTGAAAAGTGCTATTCAAAAACATTGAGACAAATGCTATCAGTTCATGGAAAGCTCATCTCATTAACTGAAAATGAAGGTAAGCCTCTAAGTCATTGTTTCGTGATGCCCCTGTTCATTGACTCCATTATCAACTTAATTAAAAAATTAGCTGATTTACTTGATTTGATTCCTCAATTTTTGTGTAGTTCTTCCAACTCAAAACATCTTATTTCTTGCAATTTGATCCTGCCACAGCTAATTAGTTTACATTTGTCCGTTTTGCTGGTTCCGCAAAATAATGTACAATGGAGAAGTCCAAAGTTTCATGTGTCAAATCAATTTAGATTTTAATTCAAGTGTTTCACAATACTTGTCTTACACTCATTTTAACTACTCCCAGTCAAGCAGACACATTTTATTGTTGGCCACTGCTTCAAATAAAAAAAAAAGAAGAGAGCAAATAAAAAATATATATACAAAATACCTGCTATCAGACGAACCCATACCGAAATCCTCTGCCAAATCCTACATGAATCCTA
Organism: Dendrobium huoshanense; assembly: GCA_016618105.1. Lineage (NCBI taxonomy): Eukaryota > Viridiplantae > Streptophyta > Magnoliopsida > Asparagales > Orchidaceae > Dendrobium > Dendrobium huoshanense. The sequence continues at coordinate 71,313,320 of CM028344.1, read as the reverse complement.
CTACAGTCTCATCCCGCCACTGCTAAAGTCGCTTCCACCTCTGCGATTTGGCGCTACAGTCACGTCAACTGGCAACAGGAAAATCGTCGCATTTTTTTAATCATTTAATCAAATTTCGCTCATTTGCATCGTTAAAATGGGAGCAAGGTCTCATTTCTCCGTCTCCACATACACAGAACCGAAACCCAATTCTGCCTCATCTCGCTCTCCACACTCGCCTTCTCACACAAGACCGAAGGCCTCCATCGCAAAACCAAAGCTTCCTCCACTCCAGTCGCACCCATCCCGACCCATACGAAGCTGAAAAAACATCCCTTCTAACCGACTGACCTTCCCCACATCTCCACTGTTCGTAACTCCCACATCTGACCTCGCCTCTGAAACCCAACTCTAACTCTACCTTCCGATCTCAATAACCTGACGTCGCTATAGCCGAGCTCGACTCCATCTTCCCTGATACAGCTTGTCGCTCCTACCTCTAGAACCGAAGCCCTGCATCTCTCTGCCTCTTCCCCATTTGCAAGCTGCAGCTTCGATACATGGCTTCCCCATTTGCAAGCTGCACCTTCGATACAGAGAGAGAGAGAGAGAGAGAGAGAGAGAGAGAGAGAGAGAGAGAGAGAGAGAGAGAGAGAGAGAGAGAGATTTCTCTCTGACCTAGTGCAATGCCCGATCTCCATCCCGAAGCCTCCAGCACATCTCCGACCAACCCTTGCCCTAGCCATTTGCTCCTTCAACGAGGCTCCATTTCTTGTCGGGTTGGAAGTTACGACATTTTGATTGGGAGCTAGACCTGTCAATATTGGACCCGACCCGAACCTGACCCGAAAATTTTCAGTTTGGGTTGACCTGAATCCGAAGCGGGTCGGATTCCGGTTGACCCGGAAACTACACATGACCCAGAATGACCCAGAAAAACCCGCATGCCCGCTTGCCCTGGCTGCACGCGTGCATCGAGCCGTGCAGACTACCCGCCTGCCTCAGCACCCTGCTGCCTCGATGCCGCGCGCGACCGGGTGGTTCGCGTCTACCCTAACGAGCCGCGCAACCTGCCCCACCCGCGCATCAAGCCACACAGCGCTGCAACTTGCCCTGTGGTCCCCACGTGACCCGCTGTCCGCGTGTGATCCGCTGTCCGCGTGTGACTCGCTGCCACGTGGGCGTGGCTCCGTCTGCCGCGTGGTGTAGCCTGCTCCGCCTGCTAGGATTTGGCGAAATTTTTGAATGGAGGCGCGGGATTTGGCTGAAATAGGTGTGGTCGGGTTAACCCGAACCGAAGCGAGTCGGGTTCGAGTCTATAAAACCGACCCGTTTGCAAAAACGGGTTGGGTTAGGGTTAGGGGTGTAAGTGAGCCGAGCCGGCTCGAGCTCGACTCGTTTATGGGCTCGCGAGCCGAGCTTATCGAGCTCGCTAGTCGAGCTCGAGTTCAAGGTCGTTTAGTAAATATTAATATTTTTAAAAATAATTTATTTTATTTATTAAATTTAAATATTAAAAAATTATAATAATAATCACCTAAATTTTATTTAAAAATGAAATATTTCATATTTTTATAAAAATTTTATTTAAGTTTTAAAAATCCCGCTTAAAGTTTAAAAATCCCGCCTAAATTTAAAAAATTCCCGCCCATGGCTGGCGAGCCGGCTCGAGCTCGTTAACAGTGACACTAGCTCGAGTTCGAGCTCGCTTTCTATCTAACGAGCCGAGCTCGATAAGAGCCAAAACTTGACTCGACTCGACTCGTTTACACCCCTAGTTAGGGTTGACCCGATTATTGCCGGGTCAGTTCCGGGTTCGACCCGAACCCGACCCGTGACCCAAAATTGACACCCCTATTGGGAGTGAGGATGGGAACTCGCTCACTTGCGACGGTAACCATCTCCCTTTCACAAGCTTCTTCGGCCAAATCATGTAAATCTGCTGAAGTAAAAATAGGGAAGTAGAGGAATTAACTAATAGTGAGATTAGGGGTGCAAACGAACCGAGCCGAGCCGAGTATGTGAGTGTTCATGTTTGTGTTCATTTAATATCAGCTTGTTCAAGTTTGGTTCATGTTTGTTCGAGCTTTATTGTTTGTGTTCATGTTTGATTCATTTAAATTAATGAGTATTCATGTTCGGTTCATGTTCGGTTCACGTTTGTTTAGTGCTTATCGAGCTTGTTCGCGAACATATTTAACGAATTTTTTTTTTAACTATCAAACAAACATGTTCATGAACATATCTATGAACAAACACATTTATAATAAAAGCAATAGTCTATGTAACAAAGGCAATGATTATTTATATTTATTAATTCTATAGTCAAATATTAATTATTTTTATTGAGCTTATTCAAGAGTTCAAAATCGAACATGAATCGAGATTTTATCGAGCTTCTTATCGAGCTTAATGTCGAGCTTGTTCACAAACTTCAAATGATGTTGTTCGCGAACATAAATGAGCCGAACGTATTAGTGTTCAAGTTTGTTTATTTAAGAATCGAGTATTTAAAATATTGTTCAAGTTTGTTTGTTTAGTTAATTAAACGATCACAAACGAGCTTTAATCGAACCGAACAATGAGTAGCTCGTCGAACGTTTGGTTCGCTTGCAGCCCTAAGTGAGATTTAACATTTCCCTAAATCCTGTTTCCAACAACGCCTAAATCATACTCAAATCTTGCATTCATTCAGATGACCTATAGTTAATAGGATTTAGCAAAAATCATGCCCGAACTTTGTATAAATCCTATTAACAGAATTTAGTGTAAATCTCTATTCAAATCCAACACAAATCCTGTACAAATCATGTATAATTTCTTTTAAATTGAAATTAGTTATTTTTTTAATTATAATTAATTTAAATTAATTGTAATAAAATATTTAATTATATTTAATCATTATTAATATTAATTAGTTTTAACTAAAATAAATTATAAATAAATTTATTGTCATTATAGTTAATCATTATTATTAATAGTTAACTATAATTCATTAAAATTAATTATAATTGATTATTTTAATTTAAATTAATTATTATTAATATTTTTTAATTATGATTAATTATTAATTATAATTAATTATTTTTAAATATAATTAATTGTAATTAATTATAAAAGGAGAAGAAACGTATTTGTCTCGATTTTTATGCCCTTCACCCATCGTTGTCAATATCGTGCAGGTATAATTACTTTAACTGAAAACCCCACATTCGACGTTTATGTCGAACCAGAAAACCGCCAATGCATGCTTTTCTCTAGTATGGTGGGAAGGGAACTTGGTGCGACACCTATGGCGAGGCGGGTAAACTCGTTCATGTTTTTCTCTAGTGGGGCGGAGACAAAGCCCTTTATTAGCTAAGGTGGATTCAAATTTGTCCCCTTAGACAAACATTCACCCAGGTCTACAAGGTCCCCTTGGGCTAAGCAACCCATAGCTGCTGGCAATAATCCTTTTGTCAGGTTGGGTCGATTACCTCCTGTGATTAAGTAGACCAGGGAACACGATGACACGGGACGACGGAACCATGAGATCTTGATTGGGCCCATCATCCATTCCCCCACTATCCGCTTTAAGTGCAAGATGATTAAATTTTCAATTTTAAATATCAACCCCTTTCTAATTTCTAAGCCCATGTTGGTACTATATGTCAGATACCACGTATCTCTACGTATCTGATTGACGACTAGCCTTAATCGAAAGTTTTCTCTTGTTATCTGGAGGGGTAATTAACTATAGGGACTTGCGCCTATAGGAAACCAGAACTCGGATCAAAAAGTCCTCGCAAAATGAGGGCGAAATCTCTAGGTAGTGTCTTATCTATAAACCCATTTGCCTTATCAAAATTTACCCTAGAACTTAATCCGTAAAACTCCCCCGAAGAAAGCAGCGGGGTAGGCCGAGGCCGAATTTTCGGAGCCCACATTTATATTCACTCGATCTTGTTATTAAAAATCAGGATGGGTGTTTACTTATGATTAGTGTTATATATTTGAACTTTACATTCAAAATAGTTCCCTGACAAAAATCAAATTCAAGATAATCCAACTTAGGGATTATTTTGAAACATATTTGAGGAGTCAAGGAGTTAAATTACACATATTTATAGTATCGGATTAAAGTGGCCCTATACAATAGTCCAAAGACTATTTTAATATTTTCTCTTATTTTAGAACTTGTGCTTCCCAATCATGTCATGGTAAAACATGTTCTGTGATTAAGCGGTAATTTTCAATTCCTCAATTTGCAGGTATATTGATTGCTTTCATAGCATTTGTGGATAGTTGTATAAAATTGAGAGCTGAAAGGTACTCAAGTAGCATCGGAAATTTATTGGAGATGGTCCTAAAACGGAATGTTCGGGTAAAAATGGGTCTAATTCCTGATGGCAGTGTCAATTTTAAACCACCACTTGACTCACACACAGAACAGTATATGGCGAAGCTTGAGTTCCTGGATAACCAAAGAAAGATGTTACCTGATGGCATAAAGGGCTCGCCTTATAAAGATGGTTTTGAAGGTGCTGGTCACAAAAAATTAGAGAAATGTAGCAGCTCATTTCCACAAGTTGATACTTTCCAAAGTGGAAGTTCCTCAGGTTCTTCAGAAGAAAATGATTGGTCCTCTGCCTTGAAAGAAAAAGGGATGGAGATTGCAGTTCTTAACATGGATACTAAAACTTCTTCTAATGGGCAAAAACTAGAAAATGCATGGATGCAAGATGCTGAAAATGGTATATCTGGATTTCCAGTTCTTTCAAAAACTAACAAGAACATATCCATTCACCATAATGGCTGGAATGGTGAGCTGTTTTATGATCCATCAGTTGCGATGGATAGACCAATGAAACGTTGGGAAAATGAACGAAATCATGGAATCAATGCTCTAAAACTATATGATATTCAAACCCAGCACAAGTCACAAGTCGTTGGGGATAAGATTAACTATGCTATTTCGCCTAGTCTACTACATAGCAACAGCTTTGGGAACAATCTTGGCAAAGAAAACTTGTAAGATATTATTTAAATATTTCATTTGTTCTTTGATTTCCTTAATTAGGTATTTGGTTATCAGATTGATTACTGTGCAATTTAATTTTACTTTGCCAATTTTGAATAAGCACTATTATTGAATATATATATATATATATATATATATATATATATATATATATATATATATATATATATATATATATATATATATATATATATATATATATTTCTGTTAGTCATGTTAAAGGTTCAGAACATGATTTTTCATGAAAAAAAAGATGTATATGCCTTTTAAGTATGCTTAGATCTGTATTCGATCAAATTTGACTATAGAAACCTGTAAGGAATATATTAAATGGTGGTGATATGCTATATGACAGAAATGACCGTGGAAACAAGCATATCCATTCACTTGTTAGGCTTGGTTTATGTGGTCAAATTGTTTAGTCTTGATGAAGCCTTTGAGAAGCAAGATATAATTGAGAAAGCACTTTATCATTGAGAGGAAGCATGATAATTGATATAGGGGTTGTTTTGTTGGGTGCTTTTAAATACATGTATTTTCGAAATATAGAGTAGTTTAAATGCATGCATTTTAAAGTGATTTAATTGTTCTGATGGATGAAAATCAAATGAATAGATTTTTTTGTTTTTTTAATATATTATAAATTCTTTGAAATTCGGTGGATGGTGATCATCGGGCCTGTAATGGTTACGAGTGGCAAGTGCTGGTAGCAAAGGCATTGATATCTTTGGAGGGGCAATGGGAAATGCTAGTTTGCCATGGTTAAGAGACAACAACGAGCATGGATGCGTCGTTGCTAAGGGCGAAGAAGTGAGGTTGGGGGCTGTTATTTTTTTACTTTATTTAGAATTGGTTCAAATTGGACAAATTCTAAATGAATAAAAGATATACCTTTTTGAGTATTTCAAATCTTCTATACAAATAATTTGTATTTTGTTTACTTCAAAACAAACAACAAAAACATCAAAAGCCCTCCATTTCTTTTACTTCACACTTATAATAGTTACAGCCAAACAATCCTTTAGTGAATTTTAAAGACATTTCTTAGCTGCTTACAATGTTCCTTTTGCCCCTTTTTCTTATTAAAATTTCTATTCGTTTTAATTTTTTTAATTTTTATTTTTATTAAAATTTCTAGTCTTACTTGCAGCAGTGGTAGCTAAGATGTATATGCAGTCAATTGGGCAAATTTTTGTCAATATTGGCCCCTTTTTTTGGTTTGCTGATTCGGGTCAATTCAAAAAGGTTATATAAGTGCTGACCGTGATAGGATTCTTAAGAGGAAAATTTCAAACTAAAATTTTAGATTCTGGTGAATTCATGAACTGGGTATAAAACTCCATTTTAGCTTTATTCTCCTTCGGCCTTTATTGAAAACAAGAAAGCGGTAGATCTAATGCGTGTTGGTTAGATCTATCTTCTCATAGTATTTTACCTCTAGTAATCACATACAAAAATCGATTGCAACATATATATTAAATTTAAATTAAGTTTCATTAATTTAATATGAGATATTTGGGATAAGTTGACTAATGAACCCCCTTAAACATTTTCATGATATTTTTTAGTTGATAATAAGGCTCCATCATAAAGTTAAAGGTGTTCCTCTACATAAATTCCATTTTTTTATGAATCCTTCTCTCTTTACTCAATATGAACTTTATTTGATTCTGTATCCGCAGGGAATATGAATCTGGACCTGGTTGTAGCGGGCTCTTTTGTTGGAAAACCAACAGACCCCACAAACATCAGGTAAAGTTTCAAATTTATCTTTTCTCTACGATATGGATTAAAAAGAAGGTTTCCACATACGCCATAACTCTATATTTGTTGAATCCAGGTGAAGCCAGAAGTCCATCGCAGGTTTCGAAAGGCTAGCCACATTTTGCTTTGTGGGCGGCGGGCAAAGTCAAGGATGAGAAGAGGTATATCAAGGAGATAATTATGTGGAGTTGAAATCATTGATCTTTATACTGCACATTCTTATTTTCTTGTTCATGTATATTCCACCAGAACCATTTATCTGATGATTAAAAGGTCAAAAAGTGTTGATCATAGTCTGCCTACTGATTTTTCTGGTTATGAGCAATTTTCAGAGGAATAAGAATAAAGGAAGGGGTCATTGATGGTTTCCTTAATGATGTTTGCAAAGAGTTCCATGCGGTAAAATTCAAATTCTGATTAGTGAATATGGTAATTTTTTAACGGAAAATGTAGCAATCTATTGCTTATGTTCAGCACTCCCGATTGTTGAGTTACTAATTGCATGGTAAGGTTCTAAGGTAGCTTGCATGGATTGAGCATTTATTGTATTATTACATGGCTACTGTACTTGTTGGGCCTCTGATATGCATACAGCATATTCAGGTATATAAAAGATGTCTTGTTTAAAAAAAAAAAAAAAAAGACGTTTCTTGTTTATTCTTTAACAAAGCTATTCTTTTTCACATTTACTAATTTCATATGTTTTGATTGCGAAATTTGAGAAGAAAATTTGGAGGCTGAAGATGACAGTAAAGGACTTGTTTGGTTGGCTAAAAAAGTAACGTAGTGTAAAAGAAATAATCGTGAAATAAATATTTTGAAGTTGTTTGGATAAGTGTAAACTAAATATATGTGAATATATGTTTTCTTGTTTTAAAGTAAAATGAATGTAGTGTAAAGTTTAAAGATGATGGAGGCAGTTGGTTGTGGCAGCATCGAGCTGCTAGTGGTAGTTTGTGGTGGTGGTGGTGGTGCCTGGTGGCGGGAGGAAGGTGGGAATGGTCAAGCGAACATGTTTTCGTTGGAAACAGTTTTCGTTCAAAACTGAGCGAGTTTAATTTACTTCAAAAATGAACTAAAATGATTTACCCTAATTTTATTTAACAGCATTTTTATTCTTCCAATCAATCATTATTATTTTCAAAACTCCTGCATTTTAAATAATTTACATATATTTTTCTTCCACCAAACAGTCCCTAAATTGACTATATTTTGTGCTTTTCAACTTCCATGCTACCTCATATTTTAGACAATTCAAAACCATAATAATAAAAAAATAAAAATCAAGAGTCATTAGATTATCGTTATTGTTAGTGTGAGCTGCAAACGGACTTTTTAACTTCGGCTCTCACTCATATTTTATAAGCCATTTGGCAATGGAATCAAGATTAATATCTAAAATATGGTTCTTGAAAACAACTAGCTTGACTGGTTCATTAGCAAGCCTTTCTTTCGAAGGGAAGCTTAATCAGATAGATTTGTGAAGGTAAATTACGAAGGATACTAAAGAAAAATGAACACCGAAGATAAGTAGAGAGAATAATACTTTCTTGATTTTTCAATGTTGTATGTACATTTCATATACTAATTATGTGGCTGACATTAATCTTGACAGTTGTAAGTACTTGGCTATCTATGTTTACAATTGGAATGAGTCTAACTGCTATATGGATGGTTGTGATTTATACAAGCGTATGGCTGCGAGCATTATGGATGTCTGCGATCTGTATAATTGATTGGTTTTGTTATGTAAACTGAGGCTGCTTTCTTCTTCTCTTTTCATTCCCCCTCAAGCTTAAGGTTTATGGGAAACATTGAGCTTGGCGTGAAGATGATGAAATCTTGATGTTGAAAGCTGTTTCCTGAGGATGTCGGTAGTTTGTTCTTGAGTGCTGATTTGTTGAATCTGAATGATGTTCGAATGTATTTGATGCTGAATAAAATGATGGTCTATCTCTATGTGTTTCTTCCTGGCATGAAATACCGGATTGTTGGCTAGCGATATGGTAGAACTATTATCACAATGAAGAATTGTCGGTTGTGATGTAGGTAGGTTGAAATCTTGTAGCAGTTGTCATAGCCAAATGATGTCTGTGAAAGCCGTGGCTCGAGCCATGTATTCTAACTTATGTAGTTGATCTTGCTATGGTATGTTGCTTCTTAACTCTCCATGAGACTAGTGTGTTGCCTAAGAAAGAGCAGTATCCAGTCGTTGATTTTCTTGTTTATGTGTCACTCGCCCAGTCGGCATCAGAGTATAACTACAGTCATAGTTACCCCAAAAAAATGGGGATGCCATAATCGATTGTTCCTTTGATGTACCTGAGTAATCTTTTGAGCATGTATACATGATATGATTTTAGGTCGTGCATGTGTTGACAGAGTAGATTGACATGATATGGAATGTCTGGTCTGGTTATTGTGAGGTATTATAATGAGCCAGTGAGTTGTTGATATGTGTAATGGTCTGTGAGAATAGGTTCTGGATCTATGTTTGATGATGGTTTTGTGCATGAAGGGTTGGATAGTGGTTTATATAGGTTAAGCCCTACTGTATTGAGAATAGACAAAGCATATTGAGTTTGTGATAAAAATATTGAGTTATTATGTTTCATGATGTTTATGCCAAGGAAATTGTTAATTGTGCCAAGATGTTTCATTGAAAATTTGTTGTGCAGTTGCAGTATGATGCGTAAAATGAGAGAGTTGTTGTTACCTGTTATGAGTATGACGTCTACATATGTGAGTAAATAAACCTGAGAGTCTTCTTGAGATAGAATAAGTAATGAAGGATCGGCTTTGCTTGATTTGAATTTGATTTGTTGTAAAAATATTGAGAAGGTCGTAAACCATTGTCTAGATGCTTGTTTAAGACCATAAATAGCCTTGTGAAGAAGGCATACATATTATGGATGTTGTTTGTCTTCATATCCTTGTGGTTGTTTCGTGTACATAAAAACTGTCAATTTCCCGTGTAAAAAAGCATTTGTTACATCTAGTTACTAAATTTCCCAAGTTTTGTTTAATGCAATTATGAGAGCACACGAATGGTGGGAAACTTAGCTACTGGGCTGAAAGTCTCCAAGTAATTGATGCCATATTGTTGCTTGTTGCCTTGAGCTACCAATCTGGCCTTGTATCATGCAATTGATCCATCTGAGTGTAATTTGGTTTTATATGTCAATTTGCAGCCGAGAATGGGTGTTTTGTGGGGAGGTGGAATCAATGTCCACATTTCTTATTTCTATAATGCATAAAATTATGTGTCCATGGCTTGTTTCCAATAAAAATGTTTCGATGCTTCTTGATATGTGTGAGGCTCGAGAGTTTTATTCTTAGTAAGCTGAGAATTTTGATGTAAAAGGTTGAAAATTGTTTTGGGTTTTAAAGAACCTGTCTTGAGAGTATTATTAGCATTGGATGGGTTGGTATGATTGGTGTGGGGGTAGAGTGGTTTGAAGATATGTGTTGATGTTGGGTGTTTTTTTATGCCAGAATACTGGTGTTTTTTGTATGTGATGGGTCAGGATTTTGGTTGGTGGTGGAGTTGTTGTTCTGTGATGTGTTGGGGTGTTGGTTAATGACAGTGAGTTGGAATTGAGTAGTGGGTGTGAGGACAAAGGGATTATCAGTTGTAGATGTAGGTTGTGGTGAGGTTGATTTGATATTATTGAATGGGAATGTTGTTTCATCGAAGACAACATGTCTGGAAATGGTAATTTGGTTTGTTTTGGGTTAAGACATTTGTATCCTTTATGAGAAGTAGAGTATCCAAGGAAAATAGATAGATTGGCTCTTGGGGCAAGCTTATGTCGGTATTGTGGGGGCATCCAAGGAAAACAAGTACAACCAAACATTTTTATGTGGGAGTAATTAGGGTCCTTTTTATATTGTAACTGTAGTGGAGATTTGTTGTGGTTTGTATGAGTTGGGAGTTTGTTTATGAGGTAAGATGCAGTGAGCACTGCCTCTGGCTAATGAAGATATGATACATAAGCTATTTTTTAACAAAGTTCTTGTTGTTTCAATGTGATGTCTATGTTTCCTTTCAGTAATACCATTCTGTTATGGTGTGTATGGGTATGAGATCTGTTGGATAATTCCGTGGTTTCTCATGTGGTTTTGCAACATTTTATTTGTGTACTATGTTCCTCCATCTGATTGAAACTGTTTTATTTTATATGGAAGCTATTTTTCAATCATGTTGTGGAAAGTAATGAAGATAGAGGGAACTTCATATTTGAAAAAAATAGGAAATATCCATATAAATCAAGAATAGTCATCTATGAAGATTATATAATATCGTAATCCTTATTTGAAGTGACTGGTGCTGGAACCCATACATCAGAATGAATTATTTATATTGGTGTTCTAGACCTAGATCTAGATATAGGAAATTGAAGTTTGTGACTTTTAGCTTCTTTACAGGCATAGCATAGAGTGTGGAATGTGGGTATGTTGAGTTGTGTATTTGAGTTGGAGATAATGGTCATGGTTCTGGTATGGGGATTACCAAGTCTGTTATGCTAAAGAATATTGGCTTGGTGGTTATTTTATGCTGACAAAGCTTTTTGTAATTGGCAAATCTTGGTATGGGTTGGGATGGGATAGAGTCCTTTATGACTGGGACCATGAAGAAAAGTTTTGTTTGTTTTGATGTCCTTCACGGTGAAACCATGAACGTCAAAAACAATGGAAATGTTATTGTCTTTGGTGAGGTGGTATATAGAAAGTAAATTATGAGAGAGATTGAGTATATGGAGTATTTGAGGTAAGTAAAGCTTACTATTGGGTGTTGGTAAAATCCTAGCTCTGGTATGTGCTATGGGCATAGTACTTCCATCTCCAATGAGTATGTTGTCTGTTCCATTATATTGTCTTGGTTCACTGAGAGTGAGATTGTTGATGTCATTAGTTAGATGTGAAGTTACTCCAGAATTTAAATACCAATCTGGATTGGTATGATCATTTGTGGCCGTGAAAGCTTTATTTAATTACTGCTGAGGGGGTGTGTAATTTATGTTGAACGGATGCCAATAGTTTGCTGCCATGTGACCCTTCTTGTTACATATTTGGCTCATTTTAACAGGCGGATTGGAATTGTTGTTGTTGTTGTTGTTATTTTTGGTATTTTGTTGTATGAATCTGCCTTTGCCCCATCTTCCTCTACCTCTTGTTGAGTATAAAGCTGTGTTCTGGTATGAGAAGTTTTGTTGTTTGGCTGCTTCCGCATTGAGATTTATCTCTTCACTAATTAGGAAAGCATATTGATCATATAGGCTTATTGGTTGTACCATTGTTTGAATTGTGCTTTTCAATGAGTAATATGCAGGTGGCAGACCATTGAGTGTATAAAGAATGATATCCTCTTTATCTATAGTGGCTTCTGCTGCAGCTATTTTGTCTACCAGGGTTTTTACTTCATTTAGATATTCTGACATTATATGTTGCTTCATTGAAACATTGTGTAACTCATTTTTGAGTTGAATCACACATGATATGTTGGAGGACTGTTATCTTCTTTCAACTAGGCTCCAAATGGCAGCATATGAGTCTAAATGTAATACGTAGGGTAAAATGGCTAGCGTTATGGTAGAATAGAGAGTTGTGGCAAGATTCTGATCAATCAGAATCCATTCAGTGTATTTAGGACTAGTAGCTGTTTGACCATTAGTGGTTGGTTGAAGACAGGAGGGTGGGGATACATTTGGGTCTATAAAATTTGCAAATCCATTTGCTCTGAAGAGTTTGAAAACTTGGGATCTCCATATGGAGTAGTTTTCATTGGATAGCTGAGTATGAACTATGGTTTTGATGTTTGCTATAATAAATATGAAAGATGCAGGTATTGTGCAGGTGCTGTTTGAGAAATCTGGTGATGGATCTCCTACTTGGGAAGATTCAGATTGAGGCATTGAAGATAGAATTCACTTACCTTCTTTGGATCTCCTTAGTCATTGCTGAGCATTTGCTCTAATACCATAAAGAAAAATGAACACCAGAGATAAGTGGAGAGAATAATACTTTCTTAATTTCTCAATGTTGTATATACATGTATTTATACTTTTCCTATACTAATCATGTGGCTGACATTAATCTTGACAGTTGTAAATATTTGGCTGTCTATGTGTACACGTGGAATGAGTCCGACTCCTATCTAGATGGTTGTGATCTATACAAGCATATGGATGCGATCATTATGGATGTTTGAGATCTGTATAATTGATTGGCTTTGTTATGTAAACTTCTGCTGCTTTCTTCTTTTCTTTTCAGATACATGTAAAAGTTGCATGGTCCTGTAGAAAATGTTTGGCTTTTAAGAGACCAACATATGTGATTTTGCTCATGATGCTCCCATGTATTGATCAGAGTTCTTGGTTCCACATTTTTCTGCTCATGCGAAGCTAGACATTTCCTGATATACAAAAAAAATAAAAATCTAATCGTAAAAAAAGAAGAAGAAATATCTCTTGTTTGATTGCAATTTTTCTGATTATACTTTTATCGACTTCAATTTCCAACAAATATTGCAATATATCAATTTTACTGTCTTCCACTATTTTTATAGGAATACATCCATATTCTCTGGGTTAAAAATTTTGCATTCTCCACTACAAACTTACCAACACTATCTTGATCTGACTTCTCAACTTCTTAACTGGTGGATTTCTAGATTTTCTTGAGTATTTTTTTTACGAGATACTGAAGGAGAAGTTTATGGTTAATCCTTCATTTACCTTTACCATGTTTATGCACGCTCTTTGTTAAAGAAGAAACCTCTCAATATGTTCATATCATCATGATGTAGACATACTGGAATAAAAAAGGTCATTCAGTAATTCTTATAATTAACATGCATATAATTTGATATGTCATCAAAAAATTATCTTGATCGGGTATGAATCTCGATGCAAAATCAAGCTGGAAACTTCCAAAATTAATATTGGGACCATCCGAACTTCGATTTCAGCAAACTTATAGTCGAATTGAGCATTTCGAGAATACGAACCCAACGACACCAAATCCAACCCAATCCGAGCCCAAACGGGTCCAAATTAAGACTTAAAAGCGCTATTAGAAGGTTCGAACCAAAATTTGGATTACCAAATATTTTTCAAACATAATGTGCTTATAGTCAAATCGAGCGGCTCGACGAGATGAATCCAACGAGTCTAAGATTACTAAAATCTGACATTACTAAGACATTCAAATGTCCATAAAATTATTCATGATCAAGGGATTCAACATCGGCCATCCATCCAACCATTCCCTATTTACCCTTGATTTTTCACCCATTTATGGGCCATGCCACTCCAGAAATCTATAAATAGACCCCTCATTTCTCTTGAAAAGGGATCCAAGTAAGAAGAGAAGAAGAGAAGAGAAGAGAAGGAAGAGAAGGAAAAAGCTCCTCCTCAACCATCGCTAAAGTTTCGCAGGACCACCGCTAGAGTTTCGCCGAGCACCATCTGAGTTTCGATGAACCACCACCTGAGGCCCTCACCTTTGCCAGACCACCACCTGAGGCTGTCTCCTTCACCGAACCACCATTGAAGCCCTTGCCTTTTCCAGACCATCACCTGAGGCCCTCACCTTCGCCGGACCACCACCTGAGGCCCTCCCCTTCCCTGGACCACCACATGAGGCCTTCTCCTTGGTCAGACCACCACTTAACACCCTGTGTTCTTCCAGGCCACCACCTGGTGCCCAGAGTTCTGCCAGACCACCACCTAAGGAGTGAATTTCTATTGTATAGTTGATACTTGTAATCTGATCGCCCTTGGAGGTGAGTCAGTCCATTATAACCAACTCAAGTTCTAGTGGAATCATTTTCAACTGGGCTATACCCCATGGTTTTTCCCTTTTTCCAGGGCTTTCCATGTAAAAATCCTTTGTTCTCTGTGTGTGAGCTATATATTCTTGCAATGCTAAGATGTAGTATTCTAACTCCATTGCCACGTATATTCTAGCCCGCACTAGTTTGGCGTCGTCTGTGGGAAACTTCAATCCCACTATTTTAAGTACTCCTCTAATGGTCAACAAGCATATCCATCACATCTTGGGAGCCTACCGTTCCAATTCACATCAATTCAGGAATAATTCTATAAACCAAGGACACCAAGCACCTGCTTCTTTTCACCCCGAGTAATGAAATCCTACTAGGGAAGGAACATCTGGACCTTCCCTAAAAGATCGTATCATAAAGATAGAGGAGTCTCAGAATAAGATCCTTCAACTATTGCAAGAGACTCGTGGACCGACACTAGCACCCCAAGAAGATATTCTTCTCCCTTGAGATCCACCAGGATTCAAAGATGTTCTTCATGTCGAGGTTCCCCTCTCTCCGTCAAGGATTCGTCCTCCAACACATCCAGAGAATGAGCTTGTTGACATGACAAGCTCTACCTATCCTTCGTATGCAGGCCACCAGCATCACATTCCTCTGGACGTCCCCGATGACTTAGCCCATTAGACCATCACTGAACTCCCCCGTAATGCCCTACGATATGAATTACGAAGACTAGTCTGAGAGGAGTTCCCCACATAAGATATAAGACAATCTCTTCGCCAACGGAATTTCCAGGAGTCATTGCCTCTGACTGAAGTCATCCTTCAACACCCCATTTCGGTAAAATTTCTAAACTCAGATTTTCGCTCTCGACGTTGGTGGTGAACTAGCGAACCCCTTACGTGCTCACGTAGCGTTGTGGGGAGGGAATCTAGCCTGACTCCTACGACGTGGCGGACAATCGCCTAAAGTCCTATCCTCGATGTTCACGACGAATTGGTAAACCTCCTATATGCTCACGTAGCATTGTAGGGAGGGAAGCTAGTGCGACGCCTACGACGTGACATGTAATCACCTAAAGTCCATTCCTCGATGTTCGTGATGAGCTGGTAAACCCCCTACGTGTTCACGTAGCTTTGTAGGGAGGGAAGCCAGTGCGACGCCTACGAAGAGACCAATAGTCACCTAAATCTTATCCTCGATGCTTGCGATGAGCCAGCAAACCCCCTACGTGCTTAGGTAGCGTTGTAGGGAGGGAAGCCGGTGCGGCGCTCGTGACGAGATGGGTAATCCCCAAAGTGCTCATGTAGTGCGAGGGGGATAAAATAATAATAAACAACAAAAAAATAAAACACCCTTAAACGCTCACGTAGCAAGCGGGGATAAAAAAAATATGTGTGACCTCGGTGTCATTTTTGACACCTACTTGAAGCGCTCACGTAGCATCGAGGGGCAGGTTGCCTCTTGATTTTTCTTCTAAATGTGGGAGATACCGGGAAGCTGCCAAAATTTCATTCGAAGATGCTGAGGACTTGAACAAAAAATGGGACTTGTGGACCTGATGCAATCAACTTAAATGAACTCAAATCCAAATGAAATTGAAAATGAGCTTGAACTTGTAATAAATTATAATGAAATTGGGCTCGAACTTGAGTTGAACTTGAACATAATTCAAACATTTGAACTCAAGTAAGAACTTGAGTTGGACTTTAGAAGACTTTGAATAAGCATTTGAACTTGTGCACTTGAACTTGTAAGCATTCGACACAAATTTGAGTGAACTCAATATGACTATAGGGGACTTGGACAGACGGAAGAGGCTCATTTTGAGTCTGAACTATATTCGAACTCAAAACTTGGACGAATGCAAATAAAAGACCTAATTTAAACTCTAACTAATGTGATAAGAGATTGGACTTTCAAGATTACTAGAGCTTGAAGCTCAATGAACCATGTCTCGAATGTGAAATCAAACTCAAAGCAAGTTTGAGCAAATGACGTTGAACTGGTCTCGGATATAAGTGACAAATGACTTGAACTCGGGCAATCATGAATATATGTTACAAACACACGTTCAAGATGCAGCTAAATGTACTGAGTCCTTCAAGCAATGAAGGTCAACAAACATATGGATTCATTTATCTTCTACGACGACCACTGAAATTACTTGTGGATAACAATAGTGGATACATAGTAAGTGTAGTAAATCCTCTATGGACACAAGTGCATCTATTCTCCACAAGTAAGATACAAAGTGACTATGCCAAGTGCAAGTACCTACGATTCTTTATAGAAGGTCTTCCGCACATTCGACACATGTCTATGAACAAATGTTAAGGATTTGCAGTACATAATAAACATGTATTAGCATAATGTAATAAGCTCCTACAACAGTCCCTACAAAGTCAATGCACTATACTTGTAGGGAGCAATAGATAGTTGCAAGGTGTACAAGTCCTACCCATATGTAGTACTCAAAGATCCATCCTTGCAAACAAGTACATCGAACCACCTGAGATTCGTGAAAGGTGGATATGATATTGGTGCAAATGGCCCTCCTACGAACATTTCTAAGAAATTGTAGTGAATACAGTGTTTCTCCTACAAATGCATACGAATTGCTTGTGGATAACAATAATGTGTATATCGTAAGTAGAACAAACCATTGTTGACACAAGTATAAATATCACCTATGATAATGGTGATTAAATCCTACGAGTATGTCGGGTATAAGGGCAACTCGATGTACGAAAAAGGACACCTCCTAACATAATGGAAGAGAGGTTTGATCAAATTTGAACTAAACTTCCTGGTGTTCCAAAATTTCTTCTTGAACCTCCACTTAAGAAGAAGACAATCCTGGCATCCACAAATATCAGAAATATCAAGTCTACTACATTGAAGATCTTAAAAGGAGTCCCTTTCAAGGAAGTGGCCACGAATTTCAAGGACCCTCCTCGGTGAATGAAAAAGGGGGGTCAACATTAATACCATACCGCCACCGGATTCGCAACACCCGTACTAGCAGACAGAAGGCATGTATAAGCTCTCAAATGAAATGTTGTGCACTCAAATGACAGTTTCCTACACAACTACAACTATTTCAAAGAACCCCTGCACGTGCACCGTAGTTTGTATACATATAGGTACACTAAAGGGGTATATAAAAATCACCCACATGGGCTCCGACGAGCGTGTTATTGGTACACACATGAAGCCAAGGGATGCTGCGCGGGTCGATAAGTGAATTCAGGTTCGAACCTGATCCTTCTATATGGATTAATAAGAGTCGATAGGGTTCGAACCATAAAACAAATACAAGATTGTGGTGATCGGTGTATTTGTTTCAATACATTCATATTAATTAGGCCTTCAAGGCCTTTAACAAAGAGAATTCACTAACAAAGGTACCAATCCTACGAAACCCGATCCTCCTAAGCAGATAAATAGGAGTAGACAGGGTTCAAACTCTCAGATAAATATACGGTCGTGAATGTGATCAGAATATTTATTTTATACATTCATATCAAACCTTCAAGGATTTTAATAAAGAAAATTCATAAACAAGGGCACAAAGCCTATGAAATCTGATCCCCAATTGGCGAGTTGATAGGATCGACAAGGTTCAATCAAATGAAATTGATCCCAAACACCCCGATGATGGCTACATTGAACAAAAATCTCAACTGAAGGGGTTAACTCCAAATATTTCAAATGCCTCCCAAAAGTCCATTCCAAACATAAAAAAAAATAAAAAAATCCTAGAATCCAGATATTTAAAATTGAAATAAAATCTATCAACACTTAAAGCAAAAATCCATCCACCCTCCATAATAGTTTGTCGAGGTAAACAAATATGAAAATTACTTCAGTTCATAAAGAGCTAATGCCTAGTTAAAAATATTACTAGAAATCATTCTTAAATAATCTCCTGCCAATAAGGACGTGGTACGTGTCATCTAACCGGCGATTTTGCCACCAAATGGCACTGCAGGATAAACGGTTATGTCCCGGGGCCCTCTGAACTGAGTGGTTTCGCCACCAAATGGCACCACATATATCGGTTATGGCCAGAGCCAATACGCTCCATATTAGCATAAAATACTTGAGATATGAATCAATAGGATATGATTGATAGGGTATAAAGCCATCTGTTAGCTAAGGTGGATTCAAATTTGTCCCCTTAGACAAACATTCAACCCAGGTCTAAAGGTACCCTTGGACAAAGCAACCCATGGCTGCCGACAGGGATCCTTCTGTTAGGTTGGGTCGACTACTTCCTCTAACTAAGTACACCAGGGACCAAGACGGCCCGGGATGATGGAACCTTGGGATCTCGATCGGGTCCATCATCCTTTTCCCCACCATCCGCTTTAAGTGTTAGATGGTGAAATTTTCATTTTAAATATAAAAAAATACCAAATTCTCCAACCATTCCAACATCTTAAATCCATGCTACTACTATATGCCAGATAACACCTATCTCTACGTATCTAATTGATGACTAGCCTTATTCGAAAGTTCTCTCTTGTGATCGGGAGGGGTAATTAACTATAGGGGCTTGCGCCTATAGGAAACCAGAACTCATATCATAAAGTCCTCACAAAATGAGGGAGAAATCTTTGGGTAATTTTTATCTACAAACCCATCTGCCTTCCCAAAATTTACCCTGGAACTTATTCCGTTAAAACTCCCTCACCAAAAAGAAAAAGCAATCAGCGCGGCCGGGTGGCCGGGGCCGAATTTTCGGAGCCCATAGTCTTAGACTTCCTATAAGTGTAAGCCCAAATAGTTAATTACATCTTTAAAGAGAAAACTCTCATTTAAAGTGAAGAGTAAAGATTTTCAAATTCATATAGATTTAAAGAAAGACATGGGCTATCAAGATTTCAGTATATAAGCTTTAGATTATAAATCTTTAATTTGGAATTTGCAGTTTAGTTTTAGATTTTTGAATGACAGGGTAGAAAGAATGTGTAGAGACAGAGAGGTGTATACAATCTAGACTTACACTTGCTTAGAGCAGGCTACCAACAAATAATTCTAATCACAATCAATTGTTAGGAAATTTAATCAGGACTATAATATGTATATGATTGAACAATGAACATATGCATTAAATATATATATATATATATAATTATTCATTGATAATTTTTCAAAGTATAACCCAGGGTGTGCTATAAAGTAAAGGTGACCAAGCTCCACCAACAACAAGCCCAAATTTCTATTCATATATAAATGTAGAATTAAATATGATTGTTTACTTTGTCTTGCAATATGATGTCTTCAATATATTCTATAAAATTCCAAAAGTCAATGATCGTCAAAGGAAGAAGTATCATTTTCTTTTTGGAACCTATTAATGTATATAAACAATCATTTTCCAATGTTTTATAACTTTTGATCTTGTACAACTCAATCTAACCATACAAGAATCAACCACATTTAAATTTACACTTGCTTTTACATTTGCAATTATATGATTATCTATGTACATTCTACTTTTATAAGAATATAGAATAGCTATTTATACAATGAATATATATGATGTTGTGTGAATATATAAAAGTAAATATAGAACAACCAAAAAACCTACTCTAAATGTGCATCAACAAAAATATAAATATGTCATCCAAAGTATAAAGGTAAATACACCAAACATGATTACCCTTCGAGGCAAGTGTTGACCTATGCTGGAAAAAACAACAAAAACTAATAATAATAAGGGATGAATCGTTTCTTGTACATGAATCTTGAGCAAATCTTACAAAAATTAGGTTGCCTGCTACAGTATCAAGTTCCACAGTCTACAAACAACGTTAAAGTGTCATGTCTCACACGAGAGCTTGCTCAATCGCTGCTCACCCTTATCATTAAAAGCCAGATGAAGGAAACCAGTATGGCTTCTCTTCTTCTTGCATGAAAAAAATAGCTTATTCACAAACACCTCTTCCACTCAAAACCTTCTGCAACCACTGGTCCATTTCTTCCTGCTCTCTAATTCCAAAAAACATCTCTTTACACATATTTCTTAGCTTCCCATAGCTTTCATCGGCGAGGCTTGCACCAATCCTTCGACATTGATCCCCTTTACAGTCATAACTCCGACTTTAACATCCGACCATATCCTCATCGCGCTAACCTTGCCTCCTCTTCTAACATAAATTCATAAAAATGTATAAATAAATAAATAAATAAATAAATAAATATATAGGTAAAAATTAAAAAAAGAAGAAAATGAAAAAGAAAACATACAAAAAACAGGGAAGAAGAAAAAAAATAAAAAAGAGGGGAAAATAAAAAAAAAGAAATTAAAATGACATTTGTGCATTCATCATCGTCACACTGTCGTCATCAACCCCCTCACATAGGTATAATTTCTAAACTCAAAATTGTTGCAGTCCATGACCCCTAATCTAAGATTTTGATGATGACAAATGATGTCGATTGAATTATTATTCATTAAATATTTTTTATTTCTGCTCTTATTTGTGAGTACTAATATTTCAGGGAGATCACAAATTACTCAGGATAATAAGAAGACTCAAGATTGGGTATAGTAGGATTTGGAGTTTATAACCTTGTAATTTTATTATTATTATTATTATTATTATCTTACGTCTCGCCACAAATTGTATGCAAAATTGAGCAACCATGCACACACAGAGAAAAAGGATTTTAAAATGAAGAAAAAAAAATTTCTCTATTGATCGTACTGTACGAGTTTCAATCGTATTGTACTATCTGATCTGGCTCAATGGCTATCTATAAATGAGTTGTACTGTATGATGCATATCGTAATGTATGATGTGTTTCTCATTAGAAACCCTAGCCACCAGATTAATTTAAGTAAATTCTTAATTCATAAATTTTGAACTGATCTTATTATACGATCCTATCATATTGTATGATATTTTGAATACTTACTTAAATTAACCCCTGCGATTAGTCAGTAAATCAAGGATTAATTTCTGATTGGTTATCGTACTGTATGATATGGTTTGTACTGTATGATATATCGAGGCTATTTTCGATCATCCCGGACATCGTATCGGACGATCCCTTGATTTTAAACTAATCATATTGTACGAAGTGGTTCGTACAATATGACGTACAATGACGAGTTTCATCATCCCAATAATTGTCCTTTATGAATAGAAGGATTTTACATATCAAACTAGATGATGTTATATCATATTGTATGATATTGTTTAGAAATATTGCCTGTTCGTAATCCTTCGTACCAATATAATGGCTTTTTTGAACTGATCGCTCTGTACAATATTGGAACGCATTGTATGATCATAATGGCTAAATTGAAATTTTTAGGGTTTCTTGGAGTATTATTTAAATATTTAAATTTCTATATTTAGAAATTAATTTGTGAGAGAGGAACGTGACTAGAAGATGATTTCTTGAGAGAGAGCTCTTGAGAAGATTTTGGAATTTGTGAGAGGAAGAAGAATGTAATATCAGATCTGCTCCAGGATCGTCGCGGGACGATTAGTTCAAATTATGTTCCATATTCTGTACAGAAGTTACAGGAAAGATTTTCTGTAGGGATCGTCCGGGCTGATTTGGGATCGTCACGGGACGATCAGAGCATGGCACAAGTCAGAGAGTAGGGGTTTTTATTGTCCAAGGAAATTAATTATCGTCCTGAGAAATCGTCCCAGGATGATGTGAAATTGATCAGATCATCCAGGACGATCGTGCGATCGGCCGGGCCGATCTCAAGTAAATATAAGGGAATGAGCTCGTTTTGAGGAGAGAGAAAATAAAAAATAAATATCTAAAATTCTGAGGAGAGAGAAAGTCGAGAGAAAAAGAAGAAAAGTTGATTTTTGGGCAACGCCGGTCCGTTTTCGTTCGTCAAGACAATTCGAGAAAGTGGAGTACGCAAGGTAAGGCACATTCCGCCTTTCTCAATTTTCAGAATGGTGAAGTTTGAACGATTATTCTGTCCGGATTTCATTTTCGTTAGCGAATTTCGTCTGTATTTTCCGATTGGTTCAGTTTTTACCGCGTAACTTTTAGTATGTTTCTGAGGTGCCGAGTGTGCACGTTTTGATTATTTTCTGAAGAATTTTTACCGGATAGTTTTGATTCGGTGGTGTTTTATTTTGACTGTAATTTCTGATGAAGTCTGAAATTATCTGGACAGTAGAATAAAAGTCATGCAATGTTGTTGTTCATATTCTATTCTAATTTGGTAAATTGTGAAATTAGGAATTTTTGTGTAAATTCTGTATACTGTCGTTATGCTGCCGGATTTTCGTACGATTTTCTGAAATTGTCCGGATTTGTTCTGAAATGATATGATATGTTTGTGTGCTATGAAAAGGGAGTTATAAGGGGTCAGGATCCTGTGAGATCCTGTCTGTGTCAGGGAAATCTGAAAAATCTGAAATGAGCTCTGAAATCTTAAAACAAGTTCTGTTCCAGATCCGATGATTCTGGTGCTATAAGCACATCTGTTCTGGTGACATGAGCACAAAGGGAGGCATAAGGGGCTAGAATCCGAGAGATTCTGTCAGTGTCTGGGAAGGGAGGCATAAGGGGCCAGAATCCATTGAGATTCTATCAGGGTCAGGGAATCTGTTCTGTTAATCTGTTTTGTTAATCTGTTCTGTTAATCTGTTCTGTTAATCTGTTTTGTTAATCTGTTTTGTTAATCTGTTCTGTTTATCTGTTCTGTTAATCTGATTCTGATACGATTCTGTTATGTTCTGATTTGATCTGATTCTGATACGATTCTGTTCTGTTCTGATTTGATCTGATTCTGATATGATTCTGTTCTATTTTGATTTGATCTGATCTGTATGATTCGGTTCTGATTCAAATTCTAAAATTTTGATTTCTGTAAATTGATTCTATTCTGATTCGATATACAATTCTGTTGATCTGATTTATGTACGGATTTGGTCTGATGTGTTTGATGTGGATTCTGAGGATTTGGATTGGAGGTTTGATATCTTGCTGAGCTGTTGTAGCTCATCCTTATTTTCTACGTGGTTTTCAGGTTCTGCGAAAGGGTAGGAAGTCTTGGACTAGAAGTTCAGAGTCTGATCTGTCATAGGTTGGTACTTTTGATTTTTGTACAGTCATAGCTTTTCTGTTCTGTTCTGTTCTTTCTGTCTGAAGCCAAGCACTGTATCTGTGTATGAATATTTTGATGAATGAAAAGATAGATGATCTGTTCCGCTGTATTTGATTTTATAGTAGCTCTGTGTGTGTGTGTAATGTTTGGAAGAAAGTTCTGAAACAAATTCCAAAGCTAGATCCTGGAATCAGTTCAGTCAGTTTGAGTTTGTCCACGACCTGATGCAAGCGGGATCCGTCCCGGTCGGGTTGGGTCGTGATAAAGAAGGTGGGCTTTATGAGAGAGGAGTGTGAGGGAAGTTCCTAGCTTGTTGCACTTTGCTCCTCCTGTGGCTGAAGAAAATCTTATGGGAGGCTCTCTAAGGGGGAGATTTTTTTATGTCTGTGTCCTCTAAGGTACTCTGACTTCTCTAGGAGGGAGAAAAATGAGAAGGTTCGCTGTCGTCATTGAGAGGGTGACATAGCGCTTGGCACTCTGCCACACATGGTTAGTGAAAGTGAGGTTTATAAAGGCTTCTCCACCTTGCTGTGGGAGAAAAAGGAGAATTACTATTTAGTAGTGAAATTCTCGGAGTGGAGGACTCCTCGGAGTGGACGTAGGTCAAGTGACCGAACCACTATAAATTTTATGGTGTAATTTTTCCTTTACCGCACTTTATTTATATATTTTGCATTTTACTTTTGTTAAAATTACTTAGTAAAAATCATAGTGGAATTCATTGTTAAGCAAGTTAAAATTTCACCACCTAGTGTTGCAATCATGTTTTAAGCATTCGCTTCCACATCAATTTGATATTCTTGTTTAAAATTTAAAAACATAAAAAAATTAGAACTCATATTTAGGATTATTTTTTTATTGCAACAAATTTTTAATTCACCCCTCTCTCGGCACATCTCGTACTTTTAATTGGTATCAGAGCAGGGTTTTAAAAATAGTGTTTTAGAAAACCTTGAAAAATTGATCATGACTCATTTTGGTAATTATAATACTGCGAAGGGTTATTCTATAATCCGTCAACTTCTATTTGATAATATTCTATTTGATTTTCGGAAAATTAGAATGTCTACTTTTTTACAGTCTATAGACTATCATATGTGGATGTTGGTTCACCATTTAAACTTGTGAATGGCATAAAAAACTCAAGTACCTTTTAGTGAATGGATCAATGGGGATAGGGATTTAGCGCAATTAAATGCGAGGTGCTTAAACTGTTTCTTTTCTACATTAAAATATGAGGACTACATCAAAGTATATACCTGTGCTACTGGTAAGGAGATTTGGGATAGACTGTGCATCATGTATGAAGGAATTAGTGATGTTAAATAATCTAGACTTATTATTCTATTGCATGATTATAAATTTTTCTGTATGAAACCTAGCAAAACTATATCTGACATGTACACTAAGTTCACCCAAATTATGACATTCTTGCATGCATTAGATAGAGAAATTTCTAATTCTAAAAAGTTAACAAGATTCTAAGATACTTATCGAGTTCCTATGATGCTAAAATTACTATAGTTACTAAATTCAAAGAATTAAATGTTTATTCTATTGAGAATTTACTTGGATCACTCATTGCATACAAGCAAGGAGTGAGTCAAAGGCAAAATGATACAGGAAAAAATAAGGAGCGGACGATGGCATTGAAAGAAAATAACTCTAAAAGTGAAAGTTCTACATAGGAGGAAGAAGATGACATAACCTTGATGAAAGGGGAGATAAAGACACAAAAGGCATTTTGGGCTGAGTCTGTCTCAGAATCATTAGAAAAAAAAGTAGATGAGGAGGTAATGAATTTGTGTCTAATGGATGTTTTGATTAAAAAAATATATATTTGTATGTACAGTTTTGAAAAATATTTAATTATCTTTGAGAAATATTTAATTTTGAATTTTAAAATTGAACACATCATTATGAACAATATATCGCCTCGAGAGATGATCATATCGTTCCTTAATTGGTTCAAATTTTAGAATTTTAAATTCATCCGAATTATCATAGTCAAACTCAAGGGGAAATGACATATGATCTCGAAAGATCAAAATGACATTCAATCGATTGTTTAACTATAATAATTCGGATAAGAGATCGTTAATTTCATAATCAAAATCACAATAGAAATTGATATATCTCTCCGAGGAAAGAAGTTATCAATCACTATTGATCGTTTGAAAATGGAGGTAACGATCGTTGAAATTTTGATTTTTCCCAAAGAAAATTAATTAGGAATTTTGAAAAAGTTGATTTTAAAAATCAGGTCTGGGTTTCTAAATCTCCTACGAGCGCAAGCCCTCGTAGTTAATTACATCATAGGAAATAAGAATTTCCTATGAATACTCTCGATTAAAATAGCGATGTAAATTTTATTTAGATTTTCAAAGATCGATATCAAAGGAGAAAAAGGGTAGGAATTTTTAATAGGGATTAGTTCAATGTTGAACACTTATTTCTGAAGTCAAAGGAAAAAAAGTAGGAGGCACTTGAGATTCTGAAACAATTCAAAAATGCCCCAGCCTATCCTAAGTGTTGGGCTTGAATATGATTGAAAGAGATTTTTAATTTGAATGGTCAATTTTATTAGAAATTTGGGATTCAATTCCCGGAGGTTGAGGTCTTGTAGCCCGAGCTTGCCTCAGAACCTAAGTCTAAATTGGGTACTGAAAAAGTGAGCCTAACCTAGCTAGTGCAGTGCAAATCTGGAGTTACCCTGGCCTGGATTGGGGAGCCAGCTAAACCCCCTAAACGATTTAAAATCATGTGTCCGGTCTTTTCATGTTGAGTGGTAGGGACGTTGTTTAAGAAAAGTTTTTGAGAGTGGGGCCGACATCTAGAGCAGATCCTAATTGGCCCCTTTGACTTATACTGGGTGCAAAATGCTAAGGATTAATGCAATTAAAATTTTGACTCTTTTAAATCTGTTTCTAATGCAATGCATGCTAGTTAATAACTCCAAATCAAATATGCTTGAAAGTTAAAAACAGGCTTAGAAAATAATTTTTTAGAAGACTGGACTTCTCCAGGTCCGGCACCTCGTCCTCATAGGTCAGACTATCCGGACTCTACCCGCAGGCAGGGAAGGGTCTAAAGCAAGGAGAGAAGAAGTGCAAAAATATGCATGCGATTCCTTAAATTCGTTATCTTTCTATGTTGTTTAGACTCACTAGAATCTTGAACTTTAAGGTTATGAGTATAAAAATTTTCACACCCTCACGAGTCTCACGATTCCAGGCTAAAACAAAAGCTGCACACAAACGCCAAAAAACTACGAAAAGCAGGTAATTCTATACGCAATCACATCAAACATTAATCAAATTAATTAAATTAATATTCAAATTGAAAGTCCATAGGCAAAGTTGCCTTGCTTATTACAAACCAGGGCTGCTGAAAGTAAAGTGGTCGGGCACCACTGACAACAACCCGGGTTCTAAACCTAGGACTTAAGTGACTTTGAGATTTGGGATTCTTCTCGTCGTCCATTTCTTCGTCTTCTCACGAACATCTTGATTTGTCGGTTCTAGATATCCAAATGAAAAGAAACTCCCCCTTGAATGGGGTGTTATCTTTTCTCTTTGGATAGTTGAAGAACATCCAAACTTGATCTTCCAAATGGACGAAAACTCTCCCCTTTAGGGATGTCTTCTCTTCTTTGGAATTCAAGTTGGATCTAAACATCCCAACTCAAATCATTTTAAATACAACTCAAATTATATCAAATTACATTAAGCAAAATTGAAAAGGTCTAGACTCGATCCTGCAAGGTTATCCTAATAATCAGCAGTTATATAAATAATCCCAAGCAGTTAATATTCAATCTCACGCAGTTGATATATTTGAAATTTAAATGCTCAACAGAGTACAGTAAATAAATAAACAGATATTCAATCAATTATAAGATAACAACCAGCATGCAGTGAAAGCTCGAAAACCCGACACACAACATAAACGTAAACACCGGCCTATCCTAAAACTAGAGTTTGTTGTCCTAGAAAACCATCTAAAGTGTGTGAGATAGGCCGTGTGGTTTTAATATGTCCTAAGGAGGGCAAATTGTTAAAGTTATTTGTATTTTCGGTTGATTGAAAAGCTTTATGGAAGATTTAAATTTGAGTTCAAATATTAATGATTGAAGATTGATTTTAATTGTTGGTTGATTATTAATTTTAAGGTTGAATAAACATTTTTGGAGTTTTAGAATGATTTTCGAGTTTTGGGAATCTTCTGGATTATTCTAATCACTTAATCAAGGGGTCAAAAATTGACTTTTCAATTATGAGTGTTTTTTAGAACATTAATATTTTATTAAAATACTAGACCTTAATACAATCAGTTAGAAGGTAAGTACGCTGAAATCGGATTTTTCTACAATTAGTTACGAAGGTTTGAAGTTTTGATATGATTTGACCTAGGTTTGACCAATTTGTTGACTTTTTGACTTTGACTGATTTTTGAAGGTTTAAAATTTTTAATAAATATTAGACTTGATTTTGAGTTGAATGCAAGTGAGTTTGGTCAATATGGAGTTTTCTAGAGATAGTTATGATTTTTCAAAGTTTGATGTATTTATTGAATTTTTAAAATTGTTTAATTGGAAGAGTTTTCTTGATTTTGCTCCAAATGAATTCCAAACTCCTTGAAATCAACTACAAATGTCAGAGATAATCTAAGAAGTGATTCTCAAGTGTTTTGGAATTTTTTGAAATTTTGAATTATTATTAATTATTTATTTTAATTAAATATTGGTTTTCAATTAAAATTTAATTAAGACTTGATTTGATGTCTGATCAAGGGAATTTTAATTTTCATTGATTAAGAACTTAAGGCTGGTCTGTTAGAGGTCTTGTTTGTATTTTTTGGATTTAAATTTGATTTATTGTAATTTTTGGAAGTTTTAAAGTCCTTAATAAGGCTGATTTTGATTTGCTTAATTATCTGACCTAATGAACTCAACATTAGGTGAAATTTAAACCTAAGGTATAAAATGTCACTATGTTTACTGTGTTTAAGTTTCACCCCTATTGGGAGTGTGTAGAATTTCCTATGATTTTTCTAAGTTAAATAGACATTTTCTTAAATATTTTCCCTAGGTTTCTCTACTATTCAAATGGGCTTGAAATTTGGTGTGTCTAACCCTTATGCAAATCTATTCACACCACAGAACATTCATAGCAAAATAAGTTATGAATTTTCCAAATTTAGAGTTCAAAATGGACCCTTTACCTTGAAAATTCACATCATAGAAATTCATTGGGTATCTGACCCTAGAAAAATCAGTGAACATGCCTAAGATACCCAATAATCGTCCACCAAAATTTGGACCTCATTTCATCACTGGATTGTGAGAAAATTGCAAAAACCTTAATTTAACCAACTGTAAATATCTCACAATACAGAAAGCAAATCAACGTTATTTTAATTTTAGTACATACTAAATTCAATTACCTTTCCAACGAGCCCAAGAACGTTCAATTTGGTAAAGATTCGATTTTCTATGAATTTTGAAAAATCTGGGCATTTTTCTGAATTATTTTTGACCATTTTTTGTCAAATTGACCGCCGAATGGCGGTGCTCAATGAGAACGCGCCATGTGGCGACCTGGCCCGCCACTTAACCACGTCAACACCCGTGTTCACGCGGTATGGCTAGATCTAGGGCGTCCGATCACGCTGAAGGCGCGATTGGACGGTTTTGGTTGAACCAGAGCTAGAAAACTTCAAATGCCCATAACTTTCAAAATACTCAACAAAATTGAGCGAAATTTGAACTGTAGCTAGAGGACAACATAATCTAACAATGCCTGAAGTTTGGAGGCTCCATGCATTGTAGATTTGCTACAGTTTCAAATTGAAATTTAAACTTCAAATGGGAATAACTTACAATCAAACCGTCGGAATTTTGTGATCGTTGGCTTGTTGGAAAGCTGCAGTGATCCTCTACAACGTTTATGAATACACCAAGAGCTATAACACGTCGGATCAAAAATTATCTTTGAAACTCCACTTTCTCTCTCTAGGTTCCTCTCTCTTCACCAATGAGGCTTTGGAGGCTTGAATTCGGTGGGGGAAGGCTTGGTAGTGCTAGAGGAAGATCTGGAGGAGGTTTTTGAGGGTTTTTTAGGGTTAGATTTGTTTTGGATCAGAGAGAGATTGAGTGAGAGAGGCTTAGGGGTTAAATGCATGTTTTAAGATATTTCCCTATTCAAGCTATCTTAGTGGATTTTGGATGGTTGGGATTGACTGCATGAGCTCTTTGATGGTTGCCAAGTGTCCATGGAGTTGATGGGATCAAGGGATCAAAGGACAAGAGGTGGCATGAGGTGTTAAATCTCCTTTTTGCCCATTTGGACACATGGCTTGATCAAGAGCCATTAGATCTCCATCCAAAGGCTAAGATGAGTTCTAGGAAGCTTCTAGAAGAGGTATTAACAGCTGGAAGGATTTAGATTAGGTAAAATTAATTTTAAGAGGTCAATTAAGGCTTTTAAGAGGCTCATTTGACCACCCATTGACTGTTTGACCAGTCAATGGGTCAAGGGGTGCTGAGGTGGCATGTGAGAAGTATTTTGGAATTGTTGGAATCATTTAATATAGGATGGGCTAGCTTGGGTCAAGCCCATTTGAGGATTTAAGCCTCTTTCAAGTGAATTTGTTGACTAGTCAACCAGTCAAATTGACTGATGACATGGCATGTGAGAGTGTTTGAACTAATGGAGGTGATTTGAGGATTGAATGGTTCGAATATATTAAAATAACTTATTTAAACATTAAAGGGCATTTAGGTCAACTTAGGTTGACTTGGTCAACTAGGTTGGCCCGGGACCTGAGTTTGGGCTCAACAAGTTTGGTTTGATGTTTCGAGTCTATTGGAGGTGGTTCTATGGTTTGGAAAGGTCAATTTGGTCAAAATGTCTATTTTGGCCTTAAAGAGCCTATTTTGGTCAACCTAGGTTGACTTGGTCAACTAGGTTAACCCAGGGTCTAGAAATGGGCTCAATCAATTTGAAATTACATTTGGCGACCAATAGAAGTGGTTTCATGGCTCAAAGAGGTCATTTGGGTCAAAACACCTATTTGGACCCTTAAAGGGCCTCTTAGGTCAACTCAGTTGACTTGGTCAACCAGGTTTGACCAAGGGCTTGAGAATGGGTTCGACAAATTGGGTTTGATATTTGAAACTTGTTGGAAGTAGTTGCGTTCAATTCGGAGTTCATCTGGTTTGAAATCCTTATTTGAACCCCAAAGGTGTATTTTGGTCATTTTGACCCCTGGTCAACTAGGGGTCAAAATAGGTTTAGAAAAATGCAGTTTAATGTTCAATGAATCATAATCAAGGGTATGGAGGTGATTAGAGGCTTTGGGAAAAGCTCTAAGATCAAAATCTTCTCAATGGCAAGTCCAGTGGCATGGGCTGTATATATTTGAAGGTTTTACAGCCTTTGGATTTTGATTAAGTTTCTGGGGTTAGAGACCTCAGAATTGAATCAAATTTGAAGGGTTGCCTCCAGAGACATGTCCCATCAGTATGCAACTGACAGACCCTGAATCAGAGGTAATTTGATAAGGTTTTGAAGTATTTGAAAATTCACTGGAAAAGGCCTTTAGGACAAGACTTCTGGACTTTGGATTTGAGTCTGGATTTTGGAATTGATCTGGATTTTGAGTTTGATTGATTAACTTTGAGTATATAAATCATCTCTAATCATTTGGGTGATCATTAATGATTGGATAGCATCAGAGCTAACTCACAGGTAGGATCAATATCTAAACTAGAGTATGAGTTCTGAATTGGGTTGGATTTTGGATTTTCATTAAGGCTTGAATTAAATTTAGATCTGGATTGACTTGGGATCAGGATTGATCTGGAATCTGGATGGATCCTTAATGACCTCATACAAAAATGAGGTCAACAAATGGACCCCTAATATGTGTAATAGAATGAAATTCTATTACACATATTGGCGTTGACCGAAGGAGGTCAAGTCTAGAATTTTGATCCTAAAGGTAGATAAATTCTATCCTGGGGAGAAGAAGATCTGGGTGATCGTATATAAAGGAAAAAATTTCTAACTAAAGAGGCGTGAATTTGAAATTTGATACTAGGGTAGTGCCACGAGGGGCGTACTCTACCACTAGTGGATATAATCTTAAGGAGAGAAAGCACGATGACTCACATCTGTCCTTAAAGAAAAAGATAATTAAAGATCTTATGGGAAGGAAACTTTGCTTCTCACGAAAGATCAGATCTAGATTGATCGTATGTAAAGGAAACTTGCTTTACACAGAAGATCAGGTTTGAACGATTGTATATAGAGGGAACTTGCTCTATATAAAGGATCATGATTGAAATGATCATGGGTAGAGGAAACTTGCTCTACGGGTGATCTGGTCAGGATCGATCATGTGTAAAGGAAACTGGCTTTACACAGAGGATAAGGTTTGAATGATCATATATACAAGATTTATTCTATATAAGATCAGGATCAGGAATGATCATTAGTAAAATGATTGAGTTTGAATTGATCATATGTAAAAGAAACTTGCTTTACATAGGAGATCAGGTTCAAATGATCGTATATAGAGAAAACTTGCTCTAAATAAGATCAGATCTGGGATGATCACTGGTAGAGGGAACTTGCTCTACAAATGATCGGGTCTGGATTGGTCATATGTAAAGGAAATTTGCTTTACATAGAGGACCCAGCTTGAATGATCATATATATAGAGGAAACATGCTCTATATAGAGGATCGGATCTGGATTGATCATTGGTAGAGAAAACTTGCTCTACGAATAATCGGGTCTAGAAAGATCATATGTAAAGGAAACTTGCTTTACATAAGAGATCAGGCTTGAATGACCGTATATAGAGGAAACTTGCTCTATATAAAATCAGGGTCGAAAATTGAATTTTAGGATGGTACCACAAGGGGTGTATTTCATCGCTAAAGGGCTTAATCCTGAGACCAAAAGATTTGAAAATTAACTTCTTAATCTTAAGAAAAGAAACACGAGATATTGAATTTTAAAAGATTCGAACAGAATTGAGTAAGATTTATTGAAAACTTTAAAAGTTTTATTGATTGAAAATTTTGAGCTACATCAAACATAGTATTTGTTAAGGAAACGCCCGTTTACAGGAAGCATCGGGTGATTTCCTTTACAATCCACTAGCTGATACGAGCCTCCTTCGTAGACTGTTTCCACTATAAAGGGTCCTTCCCAAGTTGGTTCAAACTTTCCACCGAGTTTTCGGTACGCTAAGATAGGCCTCCGAAGAACCAAGACCAAATCGCCTGCTCGGAAGGTTCTAGGTCGCACTAACTTGTCGTGAGCTTGAATCATTCGGGCCTTGTACAATTCTAGATTTTGCTGAGCTTGAAGACGACGTCCTTCAAGAGCTTCAAGCTCTTCTAAACGGAGTTGTGCATTTTGTTGAGCTGTGATTTGGTTCTGGATTGCAATTCTGAGTGAAGGGATTTGAACTTCTAGAGGGAGTATGGCCTCAGATCCATACACTAGTGAAAAAGGTGTGGATTGGGTCGGGGTTCGATAAGTGGTTCTGTAGGCCCACAAAGCTTCCACCAACCTCTCATCCCACTGACGTTTATTATCATCGAGGGTCTTTTTGATGATTTGAACCAAAGTTTTATTGAAGGCCTCAGCCAATCCATTAGCCTGTGGGTAATAGATTGTTGAGTATCTCCAATCAATACTATGGCGATTTGCAAAATTATTGATCTTCGTAGACTTGAAAGCGGACCCATTATCGGATATGATTCTGCGTGGTACGCCGAATCTATATACGATATGATCATGGAAGAATTTTATTACATGATGTGATGTTACATTTCTTAGGGGGACTGCTTCCGCCCACTTTGAAAAGTAATCAGTCGCTGCTAAGATGAAGCGATGACCCTTTGAAGAAGGAGGGTCAATTGGCCCAATGACATCTATGCCCCAACTTTCGAAGGGCTACGAGGCTATCGTGGGATGTAACACATTAGGCGGCTGATGTAAAACCACACCATGTACTTGGCACTGGTGACAACATTTTGCAATTTGCATGCAATCGTCAATCATCGTAGGCCAATAGTATCCAAGTCTTTTGATTTTTATTTTCATCTTAGGACCCGATTGATGAGCACCGCATAGTCTAGCGTGGACTTCGTTAGCAATCTTCAGGGCCTCACATTTGTCTAAACAACGGAGCCACGTCTGATCGAACGATCGTCGGTACAACGTATTATTGACTAGTGCGTAAGATAGGAGCATGTTTCTTGATTTGATTGGAAAGTGATTTCTCGCTAGGGAGCTTGCCTTTTTGAAGATATTCGATTATTGGTTGTCTCCAATCTCCCTCTTCATTGACTGCTGAAGAGGTAGAAAGGACCTGGGACATTTGCTTGTTGATGTACTCCAAATCTATACGAGATAGGACTTGACGACCATGTACCTCTATAGGGATAGAATCTTCTTCTGGACAAGCAAATTCTTTTGCAAGCTTTGCAAGAGCGTCTACTGAAGAATTGCTTCCACGGGGAATCCTATACATAGTTATGATGGGAATTTGCTCGAGCAAGTGACTGGTGTAGTGATGGTACTTCAGGAGTTTAGGATTCAAAACCTTGTAGGTTCCCGTAATCTGGTTGATCACCAATTGAGAGTCACCAAAGATTTTAATCTCTTTAATCTCCATTAGAATTGTAAGTTCCAAGCCGGTTATCAGAGCTTCGTATTCAGCCTCATTATTTGTACAAGATTCTGATAAATGGTAGGAAAAGTACATCATTCCCTTATCTGGTGTTATGAATACCAGACCAATTCCAGCTTTTCCAGGGATAGTAGGTTGATGTGCTTTACCCCGTTGGGAGGACGCAGCTCCATCAAAATACATCTCCCACACTTGATTGTTAGGTTCCTTTAAACTCATGATTTGTTCATCAGGTAAATCATCATTCAAAGGAGATTCTGCCGGCAACGGGTGTGCCGCAAGGAAGTCGGCGACGGCCTGCCCTTTCACAGCACGCAAGGGAATGAAAGTGATTTCAAACTGAAGCAATATCATAGACCAACGAGCCAAACATCCTGATAGCGTAGGCCTGGTCATAAGATATTGCAGATGATTAACACTGAAAATCAAATTGACTTGATGAGAAATCATATATTGTCTTAGTTTTTGTACTGCAAAAATTAAGGCAAGACAATGTTTCTTGATCGTTGGGTATCGAATTTCTGTTGGAAGAAGTCTCCGATTTAGGTAATAGAGAGCATTCTCTTTCCCCTCATCATTGACTTGAGCAAGGAGGGCCCCAAGAGATTCGTCAAGGGCCACAGTGTAAAGGATTAAAGGTCTCCCAAGAATAGGAGCTGCTAAGACTGGTGGATTTGTCAGGTTTTGTTTGATATTTTCAAAAGAAGATTGACATTTCTCGTCCCAAATAAATTTTGCATTCTTTTTAGCAAGGACCGAGAATGGTTGACATCTTCCAGAAAGATTGGATATGAATCTTCTTATATAAGCCAGTTTATCTTGAAGAGACCTTAATTGAGTAAGGCTCTTAGGAGGTGGCATATTTAAGATAGCTTCAATTTTAGTAGGATCAATTTCAATTCCGCGGTGCCTTACTACGAAACCTAGGAATTTCCCTAATGTGACACCAAAGGCGCACTTCAAGGGATTCATCTTAAGGTCGTAGCGGCGTAACCGCTCGAAGACGATTCTTAAGTCATAAAGATGAGCCTCTTTAACTTTACTCTTGACAACTAAATCATCAATATAGCATTTGACTTGATTATGGATTAAGTCATCAAAGATTCGAGTCATAGCCCGCTGGTAGGTTGCAACGGCATTTTTAAGGCCAAATGGCATCACTTTATAACAAAAGATCCCTATAGGACTTCTGAATGCAGTGTTTCTCTCATCTTCTGGGGCCATCTTGATTTGGTTATAACCAGATGAGCCATCCATAAAGGAGAAAACAACGTGCGAAGAGGCAATGCCCATCATGAGTTCTGGAATAGGCAAAGGAAATTCATCATTAGGACATGCCTTATTCAGGTCTCTATAGTCAACACAGACTCGGATTTGACCATTTTTCTTTCGAACAGGCACGACGCTGGCTACCCAAGAAGGGTATTGTTCTTCCCGGATAAATCCAGCCTCGACCAATTTCTTGACTTCAGAAATGACTTGTTGTTCGTTCTCCAAACGCATACGTCGTGGAGCTTGTTTGACAGGAATGACATCATGCTGAATTCCAATTTTATGAACTACTACATTAGCGGACAAGCCCGACATTTCATCGTATGCCCAAGCGAAGCAGTCCTTAAACTCGGATAGAAGTTGAATTAGATCCTTAGACTCATCCTCACTCAACAAAGAACTTATGAAAGTGGGACGAGGGTCGTACTCTGTTCCAAGGTTGATTTCTTTAAGTTCATCAATTGTCGATTTGATTTCCTCTTCAAATTCAGGGGGTGCATCTTGAATTTGAACTTCATCAGAATCATTTAAGGTCTCCAAACAAAGTTTGTCGAGTGAATCAACGACTTCTGTAGGGACACTTTCAGATTCAGAATGACTAGTTATCATCAAGCAATATTCATCATCGTCAAATGAACTAACAGTACCAAAACCGATACCATTTGTCTAATTTTTATTGAATTTTGAATTCCAAATATTTTGGTGGTATCTAGCTTGACTCTTAGTCCATCGACTCGGAGCGAAACCTTTAGAGATAAGAGCCTTAACACCAAGAGGAAAGTAGCCAAAAGATAACTCTATTAATTCATTGAAATCTGCCTCTTCAAGGATTACATCATCTTCGTTCCTTGAAGAGGAGGAGCCAGGGAAAAACTTCTGGACTTTCCTTACCTCTCCATCTAAGTTAGGGGCATCCTTAATTACCAACCCTGAGACTCTGTCAGCAGACAGTGGGGTTAAGGTTAAGGATTCAACGGCCCTATTAAGCTTTTTATAAATACTCAATTCAGGCTCGTCACTTTGAGGCTTAGAATCGTTACCCTCCTGGTCACTATCTGAATCCAAGGTGAGATCAAACTTTGGAGGAGGATTGATTTTTTTATAGTCAAAAGCAATTCTAGCTCTCATTTTTCTTGATTCTTCATCAGAACTTATTTCAAGTTCGATGTATATTAGGGAATTTATCTTTTCAACTGAAGGGCGGCCTCGGCCGCGTGCTCTTTGGGCCATCCTTCCACCTCTTTGAGGTAGGTTGATTGGAGGCCTAAAAATCACGCGCTCGACATCATCTTCACTACTTGAATTCTGTCCTTTTTGATTCTTGACCTTTTCTTTTCTTAACTTTTGAATTGCTTTTGAACTTTGAATTTCTGCCTTTTCCTTCTTAACGTTGATCTCTACCTGAGATTTGGTAGTGGACCCTTTGGGAACATAATATGTAGCATCCTCGTAGATCCTGATCTCGTGAATAGAGAATGGTTGCAGATCACCCTTAATTGCAAACTCAATGCCATCTCGTTGGTACTTGATACATTGGTGTTGGGTGGAAGGAACCATCCTATATTCATGGATCCAGGGCCTACCTAGGAGAGCGTTAAAGGACGTCACTGAATCGATTATATGAAATTTCGCTTCACTTTTTAACTCTTCTATCTCTAAAAGAAGTGTGATTGAACCTAAAGCCTTCTCGCCCTTTTCTTTGAACCCTCGAAGTACCATCCTATCGATTGAGAGCTTGCTAATATCAACTCTAAGATATGCGAGAGTCTTTATGTTCATCATATTGACCGATGCACCTGGATCAACAAGAACTCTTGATAGCTTAAAATTGCCCATATTTATAGTAATGTAAAGTGGACGATTGTGATCGGCCGTACCAAGGAGTAGATCTTCATCAGAGAAAGTAACTCCTGGAACTTCTTTGAAGTACAAAGCTTCTTCCTCGGAAGTCGAAGAAAGTTGAGCTAAGCAAATCTCTGGGTCAATAAGTGCTTTAATTAGAGTCTCCCTCATCTCTTTTGAAAGGACAAGGGTGTCATAAATACTCAACTTAGCAGGCAACTTCCTAAGATGAGCTAAGACATTATAATCAACACTTGGAATATTAATATCAGGACCCGGTGAATTTGAAGGAGGTTTTGATTGTTGAGTGGGGATTGGAATCGGATCAGTGGAAACAACTTGCTTTCCCTTTTCCTGTGAGGGAAGCCTAGGGGGTAAGACCTTACCACCACGCAATTGTACTTGCACAATTTTATCGGAAGAACAAGCTACGGGGAGGTCTACGCTCTCCTTAGGAGATTGACTGTCATTTTCTGAGTGAGAATCTGAATCCGAGAAATCAATCATAACGGGACTCCCTTGAAAGTTAATTTTTGGGGTATCACCATCTGATAAGACATCAGATTCATTTTCCTCTTGAGGAGTCAAATCTGGAGGACTGAGTTTTTGAACTTCTTGATTGATTTCAGTTAGTTATGGATTATTTTCAACAGAAATGTCATCTGGAATTATATTCTCAATATTAATCATCAAAATTCGAGCAGAAGGATCTTTCTTTTTATTTAATTTTCGACCCTT
Source organism: Dendrobium huoshanense (assembly GCA_016618105.1). Classification (NCBI taxonomy): domain Eukaryota; kingdom Viridiplantae; phylum Streptophyta; class Magnoliopsida; order Asparagales; family Orchidaceae; genus Dendrobium; species Dendrobium huoshanense. The sequence goes on along the minus strand of CM028344.1, from coordinate 71,275,100 downwards.
TGCCTTTGATGGGGCAAAGCAAAAGTCAGATAACATTAGTGGGGTCAGTGGTTTTGAGCCACCATCCACCACTTGTACAGATCTCTCATCAACAAATTTCCTCTCTACAAAAGGTTCACTCTTTTCATTTTTATTTATTACAGTAGTTTCTACAACTACTCGAGAGGAAACTATCCCAACGTCCTCCTGCGATGCCTCTAGGTCAACTGCCCAGATCGGGCCCCGGGCTCTCGTCGGTAACTGTTGAGAAAGACGAAAAGATCGGTTAATCGACTTTTTAAATGCTCGGGATAATGCTATATCCCAACCATCTTCAAGGGACAAAAAAAGATTAGAGTTTTTACCTGAAATGGATTTGACAGACCCTTAATCCGGATCGATCAGGTACTCCTTTGGAATTACAATATTATCTTGACGGAAGTTCTTCTCAAGCCAATCCTTAAAGACAATACAATCTTCGATTGTGTGGCCTAACATGCGATGGTAGGGGCAAAATGTTGGATCATCTTTTTTATTTACCTCTTCCGGCTTTTTGGCCTCCGACAATCAAAATCTGATTTCTTTAAAAGGCTCTTAAAAATTGTTCTCACCGACTCTCTTTTAAACGGATACAGACGAGCCAATCTCTCTTTAAAAGTAATCTGGTGAGATTCTCTAGTAGGCTGAGTGGTTACCTGAAAAGGTTAAGATTTTTGAGTTTGTTGAGTTGTAGGATTACTCGATTGGGTATTGATCGGTTTCTTCCCTTTGTCAACTGCTGAAACCGTTGCTGTTCTCTTTTCAAAGGACTTCAACGGTTTACTAGCCTTCTTCTCTTCAGGAGAATCCTTCAGAAATGGCATTTTGGAGGCCTCTTCCTGTAGATTACTAGCTTTATTAAGAAGCTTTTCAAAGGTTTTGATTGTAAACCCCTTTAGTAGAAAAGCAATAGGCCCGTGGATATTCTTTAGAAGAATTTTCACTGCATGTTGCTCTTGCAGTTGGGGTTCACATTTCATTGAAAGGTTTCTCCATCTCAAAATATAATCAACCAAAGGCTCGTCCGGTTTTTGCTTTTCGATGACTAGATCACCAACGGTTACATGTTATTGAGCTCCTGAGAATCTCTTTAAAAAGAGACCCTCAAGCTCTGTGAAAGTTTTTACATAACCATTTGGTAAATCTGCGTACCACTCAAAAGCAATACCGGACAAACTACTCACAACTGACGAAAGAGTAGAGCATCTGACCCACCTGCGTTGCAACAGCTCGCTCGAAAATGGGCCAAATGCTGCCTCGAATTTTCTAAACCACTAAAAACTTTGAAAGAAGGTGGCACAAAGCTTTTTGGATAAGGAACCAAATCATATTCCTCGGGGTAGGGTCTACCCTTTGGAATAGATACAGTTCCTTGTGAATGGGCTAAGGCCTCCCTTACCTGAGTTTCAATCATCTGACGGATATCCTTTGCTGGTGGAGACACTGGAGAAGTAACTTCTGGAAGTTTAGGATTTGAATCAGCTTTCCTGCTGTGCTCGCCCATTGTGTGTACTGTGGGCTGCAATGGCTCGGGTCTCGACTGCTGTGATTGCAAAAGCTGACTCTACATTTGTTCAACTTTCATCATCATCTCCTCGAGTTTTTCTTTCAAGGCTCAAAATATATTCATCTTTTTCCCTTAACTTGACAGAAGTATCTGAATCTGAATCTACCGCTGCTGACTCTTCATCTTTACCAGAACGATGTTTAGAAGCCTCAACATCTTTAGTTGATGATCGAGTTTCTACCATATGAACATCTGCTACTGGATCTTCCTCAACTAACAGATCATCTTCATTCGGATTGAATTCATCAATAGCCTTCTTCTTAAGGATATCTCTGATTTCTTGTACCACTTCCTCGACTGGCCTCCCATCTATTGCTTCAGCAAAAATTGGTAAGTATCCATCATAATCCATCACTTGATCATACTCTTTCACATCTAACTTATCAAAGATATTGTTAATCTTAACATCTTCTTCAGTGATTGCTCCACTAACCAATTGATCTAACATTTCTTGATCAGGATCTTGGGTCGTCTCCTCCCCTCTAGCTGTCCCGAGGTCGGTAGTCGTAAGGGTGACATCCTTAGTAGGGTGAGGGACATCTATCTTAGTTGGTGATGGAGGGGCTTGAACAGAGGGGGCTCCAACATCAATACGAATAGAATCCTCACATCCCTAAACTGGGAGTCGGGGGAGTTCAATTGGCGTCTGAGTTTGAGGTTCTCTGATTTGAATTCCAATAGATCTATTGAACTTCCTTTGAGTGCATGAATCATTTGGAGACATGGGCCTCTTGCCCTTGACATCAATTAGTTTCTGCTCTTTCAGAATTTCTTTAGATTTTGCTACCACTGGGGCTAGCTTAGACAATTTTGAAGGCGGAGTCGGTGGTCTACCACTAAAAGGGTGACTCTGGCTGGACCCGGTTAACACTATCTCCTCCGTCTTTGCAGACGGAAGGCGGGGCACCCAATGGTATCCATCTACTAAGACTGACGTCACAGGTTGTTTAACAAACTTCTCGTTCTTCCTCACTGGCTGAGGAGTCAGATCCTTAGCTTCAGATTTTTCTTCTTTCAACACCTCTTTCTCAAGCTTATGTGAAATCACCCCTTTCAAGTGTTTTACATATTATTCTTTAGTCTGTCCTACTTGAGCAGCACAAGTATGGATAATATTTCTAAGCATCTTAGTTTTTAGAGTTTGCTTCTCCTTTAGGGTTCTCTTAACAGAATAGTCTACTGGGCTAGGCAGAGTGCTAGCTATCCGAGTAACTCTCTCCTCCCCTACAGCAACTGCAAGGGGGTGAAAATGACTCCCTTTCAGGAGTGGAGAAGAGGCAGGGATTGGTAGCTCCTCAGCAGCCTCAAGATCGACTTTACCTAAGGCCTTCAACTCAGCCACCTTCTTAGTCTTTGTGATTTTCTTCCTCAACCTCCTGAGGTAGTTCTTTTTGACGTTTTACTACCATAAAGGGTTTCAGAACTAGAAGATCCTTTCTCAAATATTGACTTGGCTTCAGCGGCAGCTTCCAGCTTTTTTGCATCCTCTAGAAAGTGTTTGGGTGCGTTAGCAATATTCAGTGCTGACCAGAGACTAGGAGGGGCGTCGTTTCCAGCTCCTATGGCTAACTGAACTAGAGGGACATCCTTCTCACCCTCAACAGCTAGGTCCACCAAAGTGTCTCCATTCATGACCAGTCTAAGGGACTTAAACCCTATCCCAAACTGAATTGAATTCTCATAAATCAGTTCCTCAATCATTAAGTCGCGGTCCATTGAGAACAACAGTTTTCCAGCCATTGCAAGTGATTTGATTATCTGAGATTTAAAAGGAGAAGATTTTAATTAAAAACTTGAATTTTGAATTTGAAAATAAATTTATATTTTATCACATATATCGGATTATAAGAGCTACAACCCGGTATATATTGATAAAATATCAAGATTGATTTTAATTGAAACAAAACTTGAATTTTCATTGTATATGTTCAACTACAAGAGGATGCTGTAGAAAAACATATAGTAATGATAATGGATTTAAGAAAGAGGATTTGAATTTTGCAGGTTGAAAGATTTTCTGTAAATCGTGAAACTTAGCATGCTAGAGTTATTCGCATGCGAGTTTGCAACATATACAGGAGAAGTTTGGCTTGACTCTCTCGCTCTACCAATTAAGTTGGAGGCAAAATATCAAAGCCTGACTTTGATAGAGGATTCCTACGCTCACTTCTCTTTTCACATGTCTTATTTGAGTTGGCCACACTCACCCTAGGGAGAAATGGGTCTACGCTCTCCTTAGGCTTGGTAGTGCTAGAGGAAGATCTGGAGGAGGTTTTTGAGGGTTTTTGAGGGATAGATTCGTTATGGATCAGAGAGAGATTGAGTGAGAGAGGCTTAGGGGTTAAATGCATGTCTTAAGATATTTCCCTATTCAAGCTATCTTAGTGGATTTTGGATGGTTGGGATTGATTGCATGAGCTCTTTGATGGTTGCCAAGTGTCCATGGAGTTGATGGGATCAAGGGATCAAAGGACAAGAGGTGGCATGAGGTGTTAAATCTCCTTTTTGCCCATTTGGACACATGGCTTGATCAAGAGCCATTAGATCTCCATCCAAAGGCTAAGATGAGTTCTAGGAAGCTTCTAGAAGAGGTATTAACAGCTGGAAGGATTTAGATTAGGTAAAATAATTTTAAGAGGTCAATTAAGGCTTTTAAGAGGCTCATTTGACCACCCATTGACTGTTTGACCAGTCAATGGGTCAAGGGGTGCTGAGGTGGCATGTGAGAAGTATTTTGGAATTGTTGGAATCATTTAATATAGGATGGGCTAGCTTGGGTCAAGCCCATTTGAGGATTTAAGCCTCTTTCAAGTGAATTTGTTGACTAGTCAACCAGTCAAATTGACTGATGACATGGCATGTGAGGGTGTTTGAACTAATGGAGGTGATTTGAGGATTGAATGGTTCGAATATATTAAAATAACTTATTTAAATATTAAAGGGCATTTAGGTCAAGTTAGGTTGACTTGGTCAACCAGGTTGGCCCGGGACCCAAGTTTGGACTCAACAAGTTTGGTTTGATGTTTTGAGTCTATTGGAGGTGGTTCTATGGTTTGAAAAGGTCAATTTGGTCAAAATGTCTATTTTGACCTTAAAGAGCCTATTTTGGTCAACCTAGGTTGACTTGGTCAACTAGGTTAACCCAGGGTCTAGAAATGGGCTCAATCAATTTGAAATGACATTTGGCGACCAATAGAAGTGGTTTCATGGCTCAAAGAGGTAATTTGAGTCAAAACACCTATTTGGACCCTTAAAGGGCCTCTTAGGTCAACTCAGTTGATTTGGTCAACCAGGTTGACCAAGGGCCTGAGAATGAGTTCGACAGGTTGGGTTTGATATTTGAAACTTGTTGGAAGTGGTTGCGTTCAATTCGGAGTTCATCTGGTTTGAAATTCCTATTTGAACCCCAAAGGGGTATTTTGGTCATTTTGACCCCTGGTCAACTAGGGGTCAAAATAGGTTTAGAAAAATGCAGTTTAATGTTCAATGAATCATAATCAAGGGTCTGGAGGTGATTAGAGGCTTTGGGGAAAGCTCTAAGATCAAAATCTTCTCAATGGCAAGTCCAGTGGCATGGGCTGTAAATATTTGAAGGTTTTACAGCCTTTGGATTTTGATTAAGTTTCTGGGGTTAGAGACCTCAGAATTGGATCAAATTTGGATGGTTACCTCCAGAGACATGTCCCATCAGTATGCAACTGACAGACCCTGAATCAGAGGTCATTTGATAAGGTTTTGAAGTGTTTGAAAATTCACTTGAAAAGGCCTTTAGGACAAGACTTCTGGACTTTGGATTTGAGTCTGGATTTTGGAATTGATCTGCATTTTGAGTTTGATTGATTAAGTTTGAGTATCCAATTCATCTCTAATCATTTGGGTGATCATTAATGATTGGATAGCATCAGAGCTAACTCACAGGTAGGATCAATATCTAAACTAGAGTCTAAGTTCTTAATTGGGTTGGATTTTGGATTTTCATTATGGCTTGAATTAAATTTAGATCTGGATTGACTTGGGATCAGGATTGATCTGGAATCTGGATGGATCCTTAATGACCTCATACAAAAATGAGGTCAACAATGGATAATAATAATCTTAATCAATTGGATCAAGATAAGGTATGTCAACTTTCATATGAAGATTTGTTGGTTATTTCTAAGAAAATTCATGACTCATATAGAAAGTTAAACAAAATGCATGCTAGTCTTAATATTGAGTTTAGTACTTTACAAACTAAGCATGCTTACTTAATTAAAGAAAATTTTGATTTAGATAGAGATCACATATCCCTGCTTAATGAGTTTAATTCCTGAAATAAGAAGCATGTTGAATTAACTGATGCACATGAATCCTTGAAAATAATGCATATTGAATTAGAAAATGAGTTTGACAAACTAGAGAAACTTGTATTGGAGTTAGATCATAATGAACATCTTTTAAAATGGGAATTTGTAGGAGTGGAATATCAAAATAACACTTTTAAAGAAAAAATCAAAGCACTTGAAAAAGATAAGACATCAACCATATTAGCCTAACCAAGAAAACCCCCGGTATTGCATGCATCACACAACTTTAGGAAAAAGCATCACCACCCACATAGGTTAATGAACCCATTTCCCCATGTTAGGTGCTTCTCTTGTGGCATGCTAGGTCACATAGCCCGTACGAGCATGATTCACCATAGGACACACCTAGTATGGAGACCTAAATTCATTCATCACAGTATAGCATGCATACATGATACATCTCATTCTTTCAAGCATAAGGAGGAACCCAAACTCACTTAGATTCCCAAATCTAACCCTTGAATAACTTTGCAGGGGTGCTATCAAAAAAGTCCTAGTGAGAGTATGTAGTACCTAGATAGGGGCTGCTCGAGACATATGACTAAAGATATGAAGAAGTTCATTATACTAGAGACCAGGATAGAAGGCAAAGTAATGTTGGGAGACAACACCACCAGGAAAGTGGTGGGCTCAGGTATTATTGGAAATGCTAAAAATTTTTTAATTGATAATATTTTATTAGTTGATGATTTCAAGCATAACGTATTAAGCATTAGTCAATTATGTGATAAAAGTTTTGACATAAAATTTCTTTCTGACAAGTATCTGATTAGTTTAAATGACAAGCTTGTTTTAGAAGGAAAATGAATGAAAAATGTTTACATGTTAGATCTTTATTGCATTGAAAATTCAAATTCACTTTGATTAAAAATAATAATGGATGACTCGTGGCTATGACATATAAGACTATATCATACTAGTATGAAAACACTTAGGAATATCACCCAAAAAAACTTAGTTAGAGGTGTACCTCAGTTATACTTCACTAAAGAGCATCTATGCGATGCCTGTCAACTAGGAAACAAATAAAATCATCACTTCTTTCAATTAAGGATGTGAACACATCTAGGCCACTAGAAATTCTTCACATAGACTTATTTTGTCCCATTAGTACAACTAGTATAGGTGGGAAGAATTATGGATTTGTAATTATAGAAGACTTCATTAAATTCACTTAGATAAGATTTCTAGCACATAAGAATGAGTCGTTTGAGGAATTTAAGATCTTCTCCACTCGAATTCAATAAAATTAGGATGTAAAATCTCAACATTCCATAGTGATTATGGTGGAGAGTTTAAAAATGAAAGATTTGAATCCTTCTAACCAGAGTAAGGAATAGAGCATAACTTCTCTACCCCTAGAACGCTTCAGCAAAATGGAATAAAATAAAGAAAAAATAGAGCCTTGGTAGAAGCTGCTACGGAAATGTTAGCTGAGTACACTCTTCCTAGATACTTTTGGGCTTAAGCTGTAAACCCAGCGTGTTATGTCTTAAATAGGGTGAACATTAGTTCGAAGCTGAATAAAACTCCTTATGAATTCCTTAAGGGCCAGATACTGAATCTTTCACACTTACATGTCTTTGGTTGCAAGTGCTTTATCTTAATTAATGGCAAACTTCCCTTAGGAAAATTTGATCCCAAGTCTGATGAGGGTGTCTTCTTAAGTTATTCATCTGTAGCTAAGTCCTATAGAATATTCAATAAGAGAATCCTAGTAGTAGAAGAGTCCACCCATATAGTGTTTGATGAATCAAATAAGCCCTCTGAATCTAAAATTGAACAAGATGAAGTAGAGGAAATTCAAGAAATAGAAATTATGACCATAGGAGAAAGGGTAGAACCTCAGGAAGACATGCCTAGAGAATGGTGATACTCTTCTAGTCATCCTAAAGAATTAACTTTAGTAGACTCGTCGGAAGGTATGAGAACTAAGCACGGACTTAGGAAGAAGGTTAGTCATTCTACATTTATCTCTATGATAAAACCCGCAAATATTGATCAAGCTTTAGGAGATGAATTTTGGATCCTAGCAATACAAGAAGAATTGAACCAATTCACCTGGAATGATGTTTGCAAACTAGTCAAGAGACCTAAAGAGCTGAGTGTAGTTGGAACAAAATGGGTCTTTAAAAATAAGGTGAATGACTCAGGAACCATAGTAAGAAATAAGGCTCGACTAGTAGCTAAGGGGTATAACCAAATTTAGGGGATAGTCTTTGAAGAAACCTTTGCCCCGGTAGCTAGACTAGAAGCCATAAGAGTGCTCTTAGCCTTTGCTTGCTTCAAAAGTTTTAAATTATATCAAATGAACGTAAAGAGTGCTTTTCTAAAAGGGTTAATCAAAGAGGATATTTATGTTGAGTAACCCCCCATATTTGAAAGCTCGCAATTTCCAAACCATATATTCAAATTAAAAAAAGGCACTGTATGGGTTAAAGCATGCACCTAGAGACTGGTACGAAAGACTTAGCTCATTATTATTATATAGAGGATTTGTTAAGGGTAGTGTGGATACCACACTATTTTTATAAAATGTTAAAGATAAAATTCTCATTGTTAAGATTTATGTGGATGACATTCTGTTTGGATCTTCAGATAAAAAATTATGTGATGAATTCTTAAAAATAATGAGTAAAGAGTTCAAAATAAGCATTATGGGAGTGCTTAATTACTTTCTTGGCTTTAATGTAAAACAAATGGAAAGTGGAACATTTCTTAGCAAAAAAAAAAAAAAAACATTAAGGATATTCTAAGAAAATATGAGATGGACAGTGCAAAGCCCATGAACACCCTAATGAGCTCTACGATTCAACTAGACAAAGACTCAAATGGAAAATCAGTAGACCAAAAAATATAGAGGATTATAGAGGAATAATCGGATATCTCCTCTACTTAACTATCAGTAGACAGAATATAATGTTTAATGTATGCTTCTATGACCATTTTCAAGCTGATCCTAAAGAGTCTCACTTAACTGTGGTCAAGAGAATCCTTAGATATCTACTAGGCATCTCAAACTTAGGAATTTGGTATCCTAGGCATAGCACTTCTTTTAAAATATTAGGGTACTCAGATTTTAATTTTTCAGGATGTAGGGTAGATAGAAAAAACACCTCTAGTACTTGCCCATTCATAGGACAATATTTAGTTTCTTGTTCCAGTAGGAAGCAAAATTTGGTAGCCCTCTCCACGGCCAAGGCAGAATATATTGCAGTAGAAAGTTGTGTTGCATAAGTATTATGGTTGAAAAAACAATTTCTTTATCTTGGATTTCCCATAGAAACCATCCCAATCATGTGCGACAACACAAGTGCAATCTGTATTTCTAAAAATACAATTCAAAACTCTAGAACAAAATACAAAGATATTAGACATCACTTCATGAGAGATTATATAGTTAAAAGAGACATAGAATTACATCACATAGCTACAGAAGATCAATTGACAGACATTTTCATAAAACCACTAGCTTACGACACCTTTAGCACTTTGAGGATAAGACTTGGTGTCATAGACATCCATGCATAATCCAAAAAAAGAAAAGCAAAAGCCAATAAAACAATTATTCTAAGGTGTTTCCTGATCATCACACACCACACAAAACTAAAAAAATTGATAATTTTTTTGTCGTACTATACGATCCATATTTGTACTATACTATATATCAACTCACAACCCTCTATCAAACCAACGGTCCAGCTTCAATTTTCTCTTTGTATATCATACTGTATGATTATCATCGTACTATATGATACACATGGCTGTCCATTCAAACCATTTGGTACGATATAATTGCACTTTTTATCATACAATTTCACTTCTTCATACTATATGATCCATACCAGCAAAATAGATGAGGATGACTTTAAGTGGGTCAGTATGATATAATTGCAGTTCATACTGTACGAACACCGTTCGTACTGTATGACCCTTTTCATCAAAGGTCATACCAATGACCCTCAGGATGATCAATAATTCCTTCAAATCATACTGTACGATACATATCATATGGTACGATTTAACCACCTTTTCCCAACTGTTCGTCCAGATGATAGTATTGCACATCGTACAGTATGATCTTAGATCGTCCTTTACGATAATACAAAAACTCTATAAAATGGCTGAGTCCTAGGATCATTTCACTCACTTCTTAGCCACCTAACTCACTCTCACCTATTTTCACTAAATGGCAAGCTCCAGCATGCACGATTGTCTCATCCTTGGAAGCTTATCTTCCTCTTACTATCCTAACAACCATTTCCTGACTGCCAAAGATGAAGAAGCCTACCATAAATATAAGACAAACTCATCTCGAATGTCAAATCAAGCTGCCTTAAATTTTGAGGTAATGATCTTATTTGCGTCCATCACTTTGTAATTCCACCTTATCTTATTCTTCCAATACAATTCTAAACTTTTATTTGAATTCTTGACCAACCTAACTATGGATGTTGAAAACCTAACCATCACCACTTTTGTTTGTCAATATGGTGTCGAAATCATTAAGGCATACTTTGCCCAATACATTGGGCTATTTACTAAAGGTCCTAGAGCTCATTCCTTTCTTATAAATGAAATTGACTGGATTGCCACAAATCTAGTCCTTAGGAATATAGCTTTTTACAAACACCAACCACTCGTTCAGTCACTAACCCAAAATGTTAGAATTATTCAACATGTTCTTCGAACTTCAATCATACCCAAAGCTGGCGATAGAATCCGCATGACCCCAATCTTATCTATTGTCACCTAGCTTATTGTGTCAAACACCAAATTAGATGAGGCTGATTTAATTATTGATTATATCCGAAACAGAACCTTAGTTTACCTTCCTACCACCCGTAGAAAATAAAATCTAGCCCTTGGCCACCTCATAGGTTATATTCTTTAAAATAAATATCAATTAACATATCCTGGTGAACCCAACAATCTATCCATTTTCTATACAGATGTCTCCTTTCGTATTTTTTTTCATCAAGAATGAGAGCTAGATGAACCAGATTTTGATGAAGAAGAAGGAGAGGTTGCTCCAGCAGGAGCTCCTATTTAATTAAGATGTCATGCTCCACCCCAAAGACCTGCACCGGCCTATCCTAATGATGACATAGTCAAATGATTCGACCAACTCCAAAGCCGCCTTGATGCTCACATTCAAGAATAGCACCAACAACATGAGGAGGACATACAGTGGTTTGGAGAATGCTTTACTTCAACTAATCAGTAATTCGCATCCATCCACCACTACTTTCAGTAACCTCCACCTCCAGCTGATTAGGATCATACTTTTTCACTTGTCTAAGTTTTGTACTATTTTTCTTAGTGTTGTTTGTTACTCCTCTTTTTGGTGATATTAAAAGAGGGAGAAGTCTTTTGTGTGTTTTAGTTAGTCTGTCATATTTATCATGTTATTTTTAATTTAAATGAAATGCTTTTTTGTACTTCTATTCATGACATTTTAGTTAATTAAAAAAAACCTTTGCTAATTTTCTTATCAATAATATTATTTGACATCATTAAAAAGGAAGAGATTGTTGTAATCCATGACCCCAAGTCTTAGATTTTGATGATGAAAAATAATATCGATTGAATTATTATTCATTGAATATGTTTAATTTCTACTCTTATCTATGAGTACAAATATTTCAGGGAGATCACAAATTACTTAGGGCAACAAGAAGACTCAAGACTGGGTGGAGTTTATAACCTTGTAATTTTTCTTTTATTATTATTTTTCTTTCTTGAGTCTGGCCATAAATTATATGCAAAACTGAGCAACCATGCACACACATAGGGGGAGAGGTTTTTAAAATGAAGAAATTTTTTTTTCTCTGTTGATAATTCTTTGTGTGTTTCAATCATATTGTATGATCTGATCTGGCTCAATGACTATCTATAAATAAGTCGTACTGTATGATGCATATCATATTATATGATGTGTTTCTAATTAAAAATCCTAGCCACCAGATTAATTTAAGTAAGTTCTTAATTCGTAAATTTTGAACTGATCATATTGTATGATATTTTGATTGAATACTTAAATTAACCCCCATAATTAATCACTAAATCATGGATTAATTTCTAATTGGTTATCATACTGTACGACATGGTTCGTATTGTATGATATACTGAGTCTATTTTTAATCGTCCAGGACATCATATCAAATGATCCCTTTATTTTGAACTAATCATATTATATGAAGTGGTTCGTACCATATAACATACAGTGACAAGTTTTCATCATCCCAGCAATCATCCTGTTTGAATAGAAGGATTTTATATATCGTACTAGATGATGTTATATCGTATTTTATAATATTGTTCAAAAATATTGCCTGTTCATAATATTTTGTGCCAGGATGAAGGCTATTTTGAACTGATCGTACTGTATGATATTGGATCGTACTGTATGATCATAATGACTAAATTGACATTTTAGGGTTTCTTGGAACCTTATTTAAATATCTAAATTTCTATCTTTTGAAATTAATCAGTGAGAGAGGAACGTGACTAGAAGGTGATTTCTTGAGAGAGAGCTCTTGAGAAGATTTTGGGGTTTATGAGAGGAAGGAGAAGGTGGGCATTGTGAGGGAGGAGTGTAAGGGAGATCATACGATTACTCCTAAATTGTTGTACGTTGCTCCTCCTGTGGCCCGAGAAGATCTTGTGGGAGGCTCTCTAAGTGGGAGATTCTTCTACGTCCGTGTCTTCTAAGGTACTCTGTCTTCTCTAGGAGGGAGAAAAATGAAAAGGTTCGCTGTTGTCACCAGGAGGGTGACATAGTGCTTGGCACTCCGCCATGCCGGGTTGGTGAAAGTGAGGTTTGTAAATGCATCTCCACCTTTCTGTTGAGGCCAAAAAAGAAGTACTATTTAGTAGTGAAATTCCCATAGTGGACTCTGGGGAGTGGATGTAGGTCAAGTGACTAAATCACTATAAATTCTCTAGTTTGATTTTTCCCTTACCGCACTTTATTTATGTTTTGCATTTTACTTTCATTAAAATTGCTTGGTGAAAATTATAGTAGAATTCTTTATTGAGCAAGTTAAAATTTCACCACCTAGTGTTGCAATCATGTTTTAAGCATTCACTTCCGCATCAATTTAATATTCTCTATTAAAATTTAAAAACACAAAAAATTAGAACTCCTTATTTACGATTATCTTTTTATTGCAACAAATTTCCAATTCACGCCCCCTCCTGGCACATCTCATACTTTCAAAGATCACACTCTCGGCATTCACATTGAGCCGCAAATCCCCTATACACACTCTCATAACATGGTAGTAGGAAGCCCGGTGTGACGCTTATGGCAAGGCGGGTAGGCCATATACATGCTCTTGTAGTGTGGCCGGGACATTTCTAAGCATCCTTAAGCACTCACGTAGCTTAGCGGGGTAAATAAAATTATGCACTCTTTCAAATAGGTATTTCAAAGACCCTTTAAAGCTCATATAGCGTGGGGGTATTAAAAAAAATATGGTCGCGGTGTCATCCAACACCTACTTGAAGCGCTCACGTAGCATGGATGGGAAGGCTCTGTCTGCCAAATTTTTTCCTAAATAGGGGAGATGCAAGGAGGTTCCCAATATTTAAAGAAAACTATGGATTTGATTTGAACATGAATGAACTTAGTCTAGGGGATTTGACTCAACAAAATAACAGGGGACATGAACTTGATTTGAATAAAATGATAAGAACTTGAATAAAACACCAGACCCTAGTGAACAAATTTTAAAGCTATGAATTGGACTTTAATTTTGATTAAATTGCATGAAATAAAATAGATATAAATAAAAAAATGAAATTCATAATGAGTGTAACATATCTACAAACAAATGCAAGTTGTGGAGAAAATGTCATGCATACTACCAATGTTGGTTAACTGGTGAAAGAAGTTCATGTTACTTGTCACATGAATAGAAGCATCTTCAGAATATGAATTCTCTACAAGCATAAATAAAAGAACATTTAATAAAATGATATATTCATATTGCAGGGGGGTTCATTGTGAATGTTGCAAGTTTCATACAAGTGAATATAGATGACATTCCAATGAACATAGTAACTCAACAACAATTTAGCTTCAAGTAAACATGTTAATTCTCCACAAGAAAAAAAGGCAGTCAATGTCATCAAACGTCAAAGTATTGGAGGCAGGAAATAACACATTGATCTCATACAATTAATTTTAAACAAATACATCAAGTATCATGAGGCGAAAAAGGTTGGCAAGTGATGACTTGTTAGCTAAATATGTATCCCAAGGAGTTTAAAGTAAATGCAATTTATAGCCAATTAGTGTCCCATGATTGCGAAGGAGCCTGCAAGCCCACTCGTAGGCAATTGTACCAACCCACAATCATGAATGAATAATGCAACCTAACCAAAAACTAAGGGAGGGAGGTTATGGTGAAAATAACCCTCATATAATCAACAATCGTTTGCTGACATACATGTATGCAGATGAGTGACGACAACAGATAAACTACAAAAGCAACAATCTTCTTACAACTAGCATTAAGTGTCTTGAAGACAAAAGTGGTAGTTGCCATAAGAATTGAAGGGTACGCAACAACAAAAATCAACTGTAGATAATAGATGCTACGACACATTGGCAGTCAATAATCAATCAATGGCTTGGACATATGTTGATTCACTATAGGCATGGAATGAAAGATATGTAGCTTATATAGGCTTATATAACCTATTATAGAAGACTCGTTAAGTATCCAATGCATAATTCACAATCAAAATGTAATATGATTGCACCAAATGCAAATGCTTACGTGCTGCTATAAGAAACTCGTTGTGCATACAACATACAATATGTGAGCGTGTAAAAGAGAACTATAGTGAATGTAATTATTTACTAGCAATAACAAGAGATTCATTAGTGCATAACAATCTACTAGCTTAAAATAATAATTAGTGTGCGACAGTCTACTTGTATGAAATGGGAAAGTGATCGTTGTATAAAGCCACATGACTGAATCCGCAACATCTATGGAAGTAGGCAGAAGGCATTTATAAATTCCTAAGTGAGACCAAGCATCATGACGCCATGCCACAGAATCCACAATATATTTGTAAGTGGATAAATGGCATTTACAAATTTGAAAGTGAGGCCCAGTGCATCACGATGCCATGCCACTGAACACAACATCAATGCAAGAAAACAGAAGGAATTTATAAATTCCTAAATGAGACCCAGTGTATCACGGTGACCTACTACTGAATTTGCAACATCTATGTAAGTAGATAGAAGCTATCTATAAGCTACTACATGATGCCACTAGATTCGTAGAACTTATACGAGCAGACATAAGGCATCTAAAAACTCTCAAATGGAGCACCACATACATTCAAATGATAGTTGTATGAACCATTGATCAACACTAAATATTTTCTAAAATGCCCCCACATATGTAGTATGATAGGTATACACGTAAACCTATAAGTGTACATAAAAGCACATTAACATGTATATACACAAGAGTATACACTTGTATAGGCCCTGATGAGCATGTTATAGATACACAAGTGATGTCTAGGGATGTTTCATAGGTCAAATGATAAATATATGTTCGAGTATGATCCTTTTAAATGAGTAGATAGGAGTTAACCGGCTCGAGCTATAAAAAAAAAATAAGATCAGGGTGTCAACTATAATATTTGTTTTATACATTCATGTCATGCCATCAAGGCTCATAACCATAAAAATTCATAAACAAAAGCATCAAGAAAGCAAAAAAACCTGATCCCCTGTCAGTTATTAGACAGAGTCGACAAGATTCAACAAATAATTATAAATTATCCCCCAAATACCCATATGAGCCTTGACGTGTATATTACAAGTGCACAAATGATGTTTGAGGATGCTATGAGGGTTAAATGTTAAGTTTAAGTTCAATATCTATCCTCTAATGCTAGTAGATAGGAGTAGACATGACTCTAACTGTTAAAATATATATATATAATCGCAACACCAATAAATATATTTTATTTTATAGTTTATATTAGGTCTTCAAGGTCAACAACCAAAAAAATTAATTAATTAAAGGATACAACTGACAATGAAACTAATTGTTAGTCAACAAGATGACAAAGTCGATAAGGTTTAACCAACAAAGTAAAAACTAACCATAACTACCACAATGATGGATGTGTTGAATGTGGACATCAACTGAAGAGGTTAACTCTAAATATTTTCAAATGCCACTTAAATAATAATAAGATTCATTCCAAAATACAAATAACTACCCACAAAATCCCAAAATTAAAATATTTAAAATCAAAACTCAACCATCAAACAATTAAAGTAAAATCCATCCTCCCTTTGCAACAATTTATTAAGGTAGATAATTTTAAACATCACTTTAGCTCACAAAAAGCTAATGTCTGGTTGAGAATATTATTAAAATTCATTCTCAAATAGGCTCTTGCCAAGAGAGACATGACACTTGTCCTCTAATTGATGCTTTTGCCGCCGAATGGCATTGCAGGTAAACAATTATGATCAAAAGAGTTCCTCTGAGCATTATTTTCCCAACATAATGAAGAAGGTAAAGAAAATATGCTATAATATATCACTCGAAGGTTGATCGAAATGGAGATTCATTATTCCCCAATAGAGATACATTCTTTGGCATTGATTTTCACATTCTAAAAACATTGCCACTATATGATATCTCATAAGATAATGTTCATATCAAAGATAGATCTGTTGAAGTTCATGATGATAATTTTAGCGTTGACAAGTAGTCTAGCCATGTGGGCAGTGATACTATTGCAATTTAATACCATATATATGCCCAAAAAAAGCAAAAAAGGGGCAAATTTGTAAACTTGACTTCGCTTATTACCATTGACAAGCTCTCAAGCTTTTGAAATAAGTGTCATTATTTTATATAGCTCGAATTCCTTGAGGTCAGACTAGAAAAGCATATTACCTAGCCATATTAGCCAACAAAATGGCAAAAATGGATGACGAGGAGCCTATACTAATTGGAGTTTACACTCATTGGGTCTTATTACCTGCATTGTTATAATTATTATATGGATAGGGAATACCATATTCAAGCCAGTAAGATATATCTCTAGTTAATCCTCAACCCCCCAATAAGTAGCTCTTAAAAATTAACCAAAAGAATATCATGTAGCTAAAAGACATAAATCTAGTAGATACTCAGAGTCATGGTTACACTACTAGACACTAAAGAAGATGATGATTGGAGACAATCATTTATTGACTACTTCAAAGAAAATAAACTACAGCAGATAAATCTTTATCTACGTAAATTTTAAAGAAAGCATTATGATATATTTTTTTTAACGATATGCTATATTGATGAGATTTTGATTAAACGTGGCTAAGATGCCTAGGGACCAAGGAAGCTGATAGAGTGGTAACAAAAGTTCACAAATGACTTAATGGAACACACTAGTCTTATCCCAAGATGGCTGCTAAAATCAAGAGGATGGGTTATTATTGGCTAATAATGGTGAGAGATTATATTTAATATGTTAAAAAGGTGCCCTGAGTGTCAGATTCATGATGATGTTATACATCAATCACCAAATCCACTACACCGAATAGAAGCATCTAGATCATTTTAATGTTGGGGCACAAATATAATTGGGTTGATAGATCTACCGTTATTAGTTGGGCAGCACTTTATTCTTGCAGCGATCGATTACTTTTCTAAGTGGGTAGAAGTGGTTCTGTTCAAAGAAGTCACATTTGAGTATGTGATTAACTCTTTACCCATAATATCATTTATAGATTTGGTGTGTCACATCATATAATCTTAGACAATGGCATATCATTCAAAAGAACCAAAATCTAAAAGTTTATTGATTAACAAAAGATCAATTTGTGGTATCCATCGATATATAACCTAAAAGAAAATGGCTTATTGGAGGCATTCAAAAAGACATTGGTGAAGATGTTGGTGAAGTTCCTCACCGAGAATAAAAGAGAGTGGCACACTAAAATGGTGGAAGCACTATGGTTTATCATGTTACTTACAAGACACCAAATAATGTCACTCACTAGTGTTTGGGGTTGAGATAGTGCTACTGCTAGAAATTGAGCTACTGTCACTTTGGGTAGCTATCAAGCACAATCTCACTAAGGAAAAAAATATCTGATTGAGAATGGAAGTGCTTGACTCACTCGATGAAATCTGACTACAAGCTCAATAAAATTTGGAGGTATATCAGACAATAATGGAAAAATCATTTGATCAAATAGTGTATTATCAAGTATTTCAGGAAGAAAAATTGGTCATAGTACTAAGAAGGACAATCATCTTACACCAAAAAATTGGTAGAAAATTTTTCTAATTGAGATGGTCCTTTTATCATCAATAAGGTGTACAAGGAAGGAGCTTATCAACTATCGATCTGCACAATCAGAAGCCCATGTTGCCAATCAACAGTTAATTCCTGAAGAAATAACATGCATAAGGATAAATATGTATTTAAAGTTTTATATACTTCACATGTATTCATTGACATATACACATTATATATTTTGATATTCTCTTATATTATAAGAATGAATTTTAAAAAACCCCATAAGGCTGAGGGAATTTTTAATATTTATTTGAGTTGACATTGCACAGTGTGCCGATATCTCCAAAAAAAATATTTGAAACCCAAAGTACAAAACATAGTTAAAATCCCCCATAAGATAGGGGTCATTTTAAATATTTATTTAGGTCGACATCATACCATGCTAGGGGTGTCAATTCAGGTCAACCCGCCGGGTTCGGGTCGAACCCGACCCGACCCGTATATAAACGGGTCAACCCGAACCCGACCCATTTTTACAAATGGGTCGGACATTTCAACCCGGACCCGACCCGGCCGGGTTGACCCGACCCGACCCGAGTGCAGCTGTGCGGGATCACGAGCGGCAGGCTGCAGCGGCGGAGTCCAAGTCGCGATTCGGACTCGCGAGCACGCCTGCGGAGCGGACAGCGGAGCTAGTGCGGGCTGAAGGAGGGATCCGCTGAGGTGCGGAGTGCGGCTGGTCAGGCTGGACGCGGTCGAGTTCGCGCCTTCGCGGGAGCTGCGCCAGTGCGGGATCCGCTGCGGCGGAGTCCAGTTCGCCTGGTCAGGCTGCAGCGGCGGAGTCCAGTTTGCGGGAGTGCGCCAGTGCAGGATCTGCTGTGGCGCTGCTTCGCGGGTGTGCGGGATCGCCGAGCTGGACGCCTGGACGCGCGTGAGTTCACGGGAGTCGAGACCTGACGAGGACGCGACGCAGACAAGCTGGCCTGACGGGACGCGACCTGAGCATTGGATTTGCGAAACGGGTCAATTCGGATTGACCCGCGGGTTGTCGGGTCAACCCGAACCCGACCCGTTTTTCAAACGGGTCAAAATTTCGAACCCGGACCCGACCCATTTAGCAAATGGGTTGACCCAATCCCGGATTATTTCGGGTCGGGTCCGGGTCGGGTTTCGGGTCGGGTCAAAAGTTGACACCCCTATACCATGCAATAAGATCTCCAAATGAATATTTAAAATCTCAAAATGCTTAATTTATCCTATTTAAAATCTCCCTACAATATGGAGCATTTTAAATATTTATTTGGGTCGACATTACGCTACATACTAAGATTCTCAAATAAATATTTAAAATGCTCGACTATAAATATTCCTTCATGTTGAAGGATATATTAATTTTCTCTATCAACATATATTGCATATGATCTTGTGGTAGTTTAGGGCACTATTTTCTCTAACATATTAAGTCTTCAAAGGTCAAGAAAGAGAATTTCATGACTTCACACTCCAAGTAGTCAAGTTGAAGTAGCTTAAAGTCTTTCGATAGTCTAAAGCTTAAGGTTTGAATGGGCACAAGAGATCAGACTCAATAAACCCATATGTGGCCTTGTCACTGGCATCTCCTTCTACTCAATAAGCTATAAGAAAGATTATAGTCGAGGAAACCCCTTTTTGTTAACCCATTAGTAGGGACTATTAGAAGCACAAAGGGTTGTTTAACTTTATATATAAAAGTGGTCGTAACATGACAACTGCCCTTCTCAAAATATACACATGTGATTCTTTAAAAAGTTTGAGATATTACCTTCCATAATATGTTGAAACTTTGAAAGTCAGGAAATGAGACTTTTATGACTATATACTTCAGCAAGCCAAGCTAGAGTAGCATGAGTATTTCAACAAATTGTAGCTTAAGGTTCAAATTGGTGTAAGAGGTCAGACTCAATAAGCCAAAATGTGGCTGAGTTCATGGCAGCTCCATTTATTCAATAAGCTATAAGAAAGGTCATAGTAGAGGAACCCCCATTTCATCAACTTGTCAGTAGGAACTATAAGAATCACAAAGGGTTATCTTACTCGATAACTTAAAGTAGCCATAGTCCATGAAGTTCTCCTAAGTGACTAGAGAGTCAAATGTTATAGTGGGAATGATGAGTCTTGATCAATAACTACTGAAGTGAAAGCTATGAGATCTCAAACCATGAAGAATGACTCTAAATTCATAAAATTCAAAAAATCTAGCTTGGGAAATGCATTTCGCCACAGCTCAAGTCTAAAAACTAAACGAGTGTGTGAGCTCAAACTCAATAAGTAAAAATATAATGGAGTGGCTGACAGCTCCGTCTACTCAATAAGTCATAAGAAAGGTCACAGTAAAGGAACCCCCATTTCAGTAGTCTGATGATAAGAGTTGTTAAACCCTATCTCACCCATTTTAAGTTGATGTGATCTAGATTAAAGTCTTCTCGACTGGTTAAGGGTCAAGGAATTACCTATATTTGGTATTACCCGCTAAACCCAAAACTCATAAATCCTTCAACAAATCCAAGAAGCATAAAGTAGAGATAGAATGAATTTTTCTTCAACAAATCTACCAAATCACAAAGTGAAGGATCAAAGAAATTATTTAAAATATCAAATAATGCTTAAAGCTGAAGAAAGAGGTTTTTATAATCAGCAAGTTTGTAATGTACAAAGCGTTTGACTGATGACATCATTCCACCAGCCTCTTGTAAACCTGAATATGTCATCGGTATATACTCTTTCATTAAGCTCGCTAAAGCTAGAAGCATAGGGTAAAAGGTATACAAATATCCTGACAAGTCAAAAAGGATAAATCAGGTTATATTGGCATGCTTCGTTCTACTCCTTTATAGAGCACAAAACCCAAAACTTAAAAAAAAGTACAATGTCTTTCACAGAGAACTAAAATCTAAAGAGAAAGTTGAAAGCTCCGCTCTACTCCTTCAAAAGCCTAAGCACTTTGCACTTCTGGAGCCTGCACCAAGCAATAAAAACTTTAGCATAAGGAAAGAAAAATAATATGCAAATATATATATAAAGCTACAAAAAGAAAAGTGTACCTAAATAGAGGTCTCTAACAGTAGCTTGCTGACTATGTGTCCTGCTCCTCCTGGAACCTGTGTAGGGAAACAAGGGTATCAATAAATAGCTAAAGAAATAAAAGAAAGCTATGCAATCTAACAAAATAAAAATGCATATGAGCTGAAACCTCCTATGGCAACTAAATGGTTGGATCTTGTCCCTATAGTGACCTTCACAAATTAGTGAGGCAACATATATATATATATATATATATATATATATAATGAGCAGTACAAAGTAAGGTGAGAACTAATAAAGAGAATGTACTTGAGCTGAGATCTTCTACAGTAGCTAGCTAACTGATAACCTGCTCATTTTAAACCTACACAAGACACGAAGCATTGTCAGTATAATTACAAAATCAAAACTAAAAAGAAAGGAAAGAGATGTGTACTTAGGACCAGAACAACTATAAAGACCTAAAGTAGTAGTGTCCTACAAATTGATGAATCTCCAAATCTCATGCAAATCATGAATGAAACTTATATTTATATAGTTTTAATGTCATATTCATATATGATTGCAGTAATGATAAATATTGAGCATATACAAAAATGCTTGGAATTAAGGTGACAACATCGGCATAAGAAGAGTAGGAGGTGACGATATTATCTACAAGTTTTAATTAATAAAACGATGCTCTAAGGACTTTAGTATGAAGTACTCTATCGCTCTCGTATGAGTCCCTACTTAACTAAAGCCAACATGTAAATCATATTATTGACTACGAGAACATCTAAAAGTCTATGATGACACCATGATAGGCTTCTAAAGAATGACAAAATTAAGATTACAGTGTGACATCCAAATGAGCTTTTAGAGATCCATAAAATGAAAATTAGAGTGACATCCAATTGAGCTTTTGGAGATCTACAAAATGAAGCCCTATTCGTACATGATCTCCACCCTTAGGCTCCATCCGACCTCTCTTTCATAATCCAGTCGAACAATTTTTAAATCTCCCTACTTCCTTCCACACCTCTATTTCAAATCGATGATCTCGTAGTCATTTCCCTCCCAACCAAATATTCTCCATGCCAAATCCATGGGTCGATCGAAGACCCTGTATGTACCTCATTTTCATAGAACCCACAACAAATTGACCTACTACTTCTTCTTCGTTTTCACTCGACTCCAAACCCGTCTTGTCCCTTTACATATGCACGACCAATGCCGACCACTATGCTAAACTCTACAGCCATCTTACCCAGCCTTAACTGAAATCCCACTGTCCACTCCTCCACATAATCACTACCTTCCCTAACTTGTAATTACATATTACCTAAACCCTAAACCTGTTTATAATAGCCCATCTTCTTTAGTCAGGCTGAACAACAAAAATAGCCCATTCTAAAGACCATTAATCCACATTAACCTCACTAAGAAAGCCCAACAACAAATCTCTTATAGAGTCGTTCAAACCTCTAATCTAATCTTCATAAGAGAAGGTAATCTTTTAGTTATATTAATGTTAATAATAATAATAATATATAATATTATTATTATTATTATTATTATTATTATTATTGACAAAGATTTATATATATATATATATATATATATATATATATATATATATATATATATATATATATATATATATATATATATATATATATATATATATATATATATATATATATATATATATATATATATATATATATATATATATATATATATATATATATATAAAATTAAAAAAATAGAAGAAAATGAAAAAAAGAAAAAAAAAGAAAAAAAGAAAAAGAAAAAAATAAATAGATTAAAAAAAAGAGAGGAAAATAGAAAAAGAAAAATTAAAATGATATTTGTGCATTCGTCATTATCAAACTATTGTCATCAATCCCCTTGCAAAGGTATAATATATAAACTCAAAATCCAACCCTCCACCATCGAGCTAGAGAATCCCCTAGATGTGATCTCATAGCACGGTGGGAGGAAACCCGGTGCAATACGCACGACAAGATGGGTAGGCCCTATACACGCTTTTGTAATATGGCAATGATATTTTTAAGTACCCTACCTAAAGCGCTCACGTAGTGTGGTGTGGAAGGCTATGCCTCACAAAATTTCTCCTAAACAGGGGAGACATTAGGAGACTGCAAAAATTTAGAGTAAATAAGGGACTTGATTTAAATATGAATGAACTAATTGCAAGGGATTTGACTCAACCAAAATAACAGGGGACATGAATATGATTTGAATCAAATGACAAGGGCTTGAAATAAACTTCGAACCACAGGGAATAAAAATTTAAGGCTATATATTATAATGTAATGTGATAAAAATACATGAAAAAAAAATACATACAAATAAAAAAATGAAATTCATAATGAGTGCAAAATATGTACAAACAAATTCAAGTTGTATAAAAAATGTAATGCATACTACCAATGTTGGTTAACTTGTGAAAGAAGTTTTTGTAACTTGCACACATGAAAAAAAGCATCTAATTAACATGAATTGTCTACAAACATGAATCAGGGAATTGAAATGAAATGATTTATTCATAATGCAAGGGGATTCATAGTGAAGGTAACAAGTTGCAGACATATGACTATAGATGACACATCAATGAATGAAATAACTCAATAATAACTCAGCTTCAAGTAAACATGTCAATTCTTCACAAACAAAAAAAGAAATCAATGTTATCTAATGCTAGAGCATGGGAGGCATACAATAACACATTAATCTCCTACAACTAATGCTAAACAAATACATCAACTATATGCAGGAAAAAAAGGTTGGCAAATGATGACTTGTTAGCCAAAGATGTATCCCAGAAGTTTAAAGTAAATGCAATTTACATACAATTTGTGTCCCATAATTGCAAAGGAGCATGACACCCGCTCATAGGCAATTGTAAATACCCATAATCATGTACGAAGAATGCAACCTAACCAGAAACTAAGGGTGGGAGGTTATGATGAAATATCCCTCTTACAATCAACAACCATTAGCTGACATACTAGTGTGTTGAGGAGTGACAACAACCGATAAACTATGAAAGTAAGAATCTTCATACAATTGGCATCAAGTGACTTGAAAACACAAGCGAAAGTTGCCACAAGAATTGAAGGATATTTAAGCATATACAATAAGCTTGTTAGCTAGCATGAATGGAGAAATTAATATTTGATGTAACTCGACCCTACTATTGATATCAATAAACAAACAAGAACATCGAGTCATATAAATAGTAAAATCCCTTGCAAACATACATAATGTAGAATACAAAAAATATTAATGTCTGCTGACAGCAAAAGGAGATGTGTTGTGTGAATAATAATACACCTGCGGGTGATGATCAACAACAAAAGACATGCTACAAGAATAACATATCCTCTGCAAAATAAATGTAAAATTTCCCTAAAGATACTGATGAGGGGTTGCAACAAAGGAGATAGCCCACTCACAATCAATTTGCAATGAATACATGAATTTCTTATATACACAGATAAAAGAATTATGATACATATGACATATTGCCTACAAATAATAGAATTCCTTGTAAGCATATTCATCATCTCGACATACATTGAATACTTACATCCACTGACAATTCACTTGTGGTAAAGAATGTAGTGCCCATTATGCATAGAACAAATCATAAAATGCCTTAATAGGCAATAGGCAGTGAATGTATTAATGCCATTACAACCAACATCAAATTATAATATAATACACCAATTCCCTACACACAAGAAAAGATGATATGCATCAAACATAAGCTCGTACGGGTCTCAATAGAAGATTCATCATAAATATCACAAGCAAGATGCATGAGAAATGTGATAAATATGCATATATACAACTGGTTTTAAAAGATTTGTATTCAATACAACTCGTCCATGGATAATGATAGAAGAGTTATAATGCCTACAATGATTATGATCATAATTAGTAACGATGTGGGGCATATTACAAATATGATGAATAACAACAACAAATACAATGACTTGTTAGTCAATGCTTATTCAAGGAATTCAAAATAAAATACAGTTTGCATACGATCAATGTTGCCTGATTGTAAATAGGCGTAGTAATAAGCCTAAAAATGATAATACCTCATACAAATGTATATGATGCAGCTTGCTAATTAATAAATTGATCTTCTTTTGAACGATGATGATAGATAGATTGTAAATGGTGTAACTCACCAACAAACATTCAGGGATAAATAAGTGGAGAATGCAGCTCAACCAACAGCCAATAGTAGAATCAGAGCAAATTTATAGCCTCCTAAGAAAATGGGAGTACTGATTTGTAACAAATACACACATGTGCAACGATGAAAATCAACATCAAATAATAAATGCTATGATGCATTTGCAGTCAATAATCAATCAATAACTGGGAAATATATTGATTCACTACATATAGGGATAGAAGATATGCAGCTGATATATGCTTTTATAACATGTTATAGAATACCCATTTAGTAACAAATGCATCATCCACAAGGAAAATACAATATGATTACACCAAATGCAAATGCTTACGAGCTATTGTAGTAAAAATATTATACATACAACAACTATATGTGAGCATGTACAAGAGAACTATAGTGAATGTAGTTATATACCAGCAGTAACAAGAGATTCGTTAGTGCATGATAATCTACCTGCATAAAATAACAAGTAGTGCACAAAAAATTACCTATATGAAATGGGAAAACGAAGGTTGTACAAAACCACAGCACCGAATCTGTAACATCTATGCAAGAAGAAAGAAGGCATTTATAAATTCCTAAGTGAGATGAAGTGCATCATAGTGCCATGCCATCAAATCAACAATATTTATGCAAGTAGACAAAAGGTGTTTGCAAATTTCTAAGTTAAACATAGTGCATTTCTATGCCACACCACTTAATTTGCAACATCGATGTAAGCAGACAGAAGGCATCTACAAATATCTAAATGAGACCTATTGTATTACGACACCACACCACCGAATTTGTAATGTCTATGCAAGTAGGCAAAAAGCGTATATGAGCTGCTACGCTATGCCACCAGATTTGTAACACTAAAACAATCAGATATAAGGCATTTATAAACTCTCAAATGTAGTGTTACACACATTCAAATGATAGTTTCCTCCACCACTGATCTACACTAAATATTCTAAAAAGCCCCCACACATGCACTGTGATATACACACACACACACACACACACACACACACACACACACACACACACACACACACACACACACACAAATATAAAAGTGCACATGCAAGCACATTAACATGTATACACATAAGAGTATATACCCGCATAGGACCCGATGTGCCTATTACAGATACACACATGATATTTAAAGATGCTACGCGGGTTAAATAATAAATTTAAGTTTGAGCCAGATACCTTTATATTAATAGATAGGAGTCGACATAGCTCAAGCTATCAAATAAATATACAGTCACGTTGTAAATCGAGGCATTTGTTTTATATATTCATACTAGGCCTTCAAAGCCTATAACCATAAAAATTTACTAACAAAGGAATAAATCTAGTAAAGAATCTAATCCCTTGTTAGTGATTAAATATATTCAACAGGGTTCAACAGATAATTATAAAATATCCCCCAAATACACGCATAGGCCCCGATGAGCATGTTTTAGGTACATACATGACGTCTGAGGATGATACATTGGTCAAATGATAAGTTAAGGTCAAGCTTGATCCTTCTATGTGAGTAGATTGGAGTCGACATGCCTCGAATCATTAAATATATATATACAATTGTGACACCGACCAGGATATTTTATTTTATAGTTTATATTAGGCCTTCAAAATCTACAACCAAGAAACTTTATTAATAAAAGTATAAAATTGACGATGAACCTGATCCTCTATTGATAAGATGATAGAGTTGATAAGGTTCAACCAATAGAATAAAAAATACCCATAACTACCCCAATAATTGTCATGTTGAACATGGATCTCAACCAAAGGGTTTGATTTCAAATATTATCAAATGTCACTAAAATATCGATAAGATTTAAAATTTTAAATACCAAGAACCCACAAAATCCAAATTCCAAAATCCAAATACTTAAAATCAAAATTTAACCATCAAACACATAAAGTAAAATTTATTCATCCTTCACAACAGTTTATCAAGGTAGATAAATTTAAACATCACTTCAGCTCAAAAAGAGCTAATATATGATCGAGAATATCACCAGGATTCATTTTCAAATAGTCTCCTGCCAGTAGAGACGTGGCACATATCATATAATCAATGGTTTTGTTGGCAATGACACTGTAGGTAAACAGTTATGACTTGAGCCCTCTAAATCGGGTGGTTTGCTGCCAAATGAAATTACTAAATTATGGTCATGACCAAAGCCCATAAGCCGCCCAATGGTATTAAATCCTTGAGATATGATCAATAGGATATAATATATAGGGCTAAAACTCCTCTATTAGCTAAGGTGGATTCAAATTCCTTTGATAAATACTCATCTAAGGTCTTCAAGGTACCCTTTGACGATGCAAACAATGGCTGCCAACAAGGATCTTTCTATTAGGTTGGGTCAACTACCTCCTTTGATTAAGTTGAACAGCGACCATGATGGCTAGGGATGATGGAACTGTGGTATCTTAATTAGGTCCATCATTCATTCCCCCACCATCTGCTTTAACTGCAAAATGACAAAACTTCTAGTTTTAATTATCAAATTTTCAGATACCCAAGCCCATGCTGCTTCTATATGCCGGATATCACGTATCCACGAGTATGATGTATTCATTTGATGACTATCCTTAATCGAAAGTTCTTTGTTATTACCTAGAGGGGTAATTAACTATAGAGGCTTGCGCCTATAGAAGACTAGAACTCATATTATAAAGTCCTCGCAAAATGAGGGTGAAATTGCTAGGTAGTGTCTTTTTTCAAGCCCAGTATGCCCTCTAAAAATTTAGCTCGAAACTTAATATGTTAAAACTCCCCTGAAAGTGGGGAAGTGGGGAGCTCGGGGCTCGAATTTTTGGAGCCCATAGTTAGGCATTCCTAGAAAACTAAACAAAATCACTGGTCTTGTCTAGGCTAAAGTTTGTTATTCTAGCAAACATCTAAAATATATATAGTCTTCCCTATAGCACTGGGCCTTGGCCCCAACCTTTAAATGTGAGTCAAATGGTGACCCAATGCGACGCCAATCAATTTTCACCTTCCTGGATTTTTTTGGCAATAAAATGAAGTCCCATAACCTCTCTTTTTAGATTCTCTCTTCTTTTCTTATGTCTCTTAGGCTTCATTTGGGATAGCTTTTTTGCTACATCTTAAAGTAATTTTCTAGTAAAAAAAAAGAAAAAGTTTGTCTAAAAAGCTAATTTGGGAAGCAATAAAAAAATTGTCCCAAACGAAACCTTAATCATTCATATTAACAAGATTCTGAAATTGCCTATAGACATTTTTATTCATTACAACTCATATAAAATAAATATTTTAATCATTTCACCAATTAATAACCCAAAAAATTTTCTTAGTTTTTGTAATAACGCATTCTCTCTATATATTGTTTCTTCTCCCCGCGATAATTGGTCTGATTTTACATCTGTATACATTGGAGACTTCACAAAAAGAAATATTTCTTTGGCGATCTGTCTGTCCCTATCAAGAAAAAGTCTCTTTGGAGAAATTTTTGAAAGAAATATTGCATTGCCATCCAACGCATTCTTTCGAATCCTTTCAAAACATCTTAATAAAAATATATAATATTTTAATTTTTCGAGAAAATATCAACTTTGACCTTTCCATATTGGCAAACTTGTATTGAAGATAAATTTATTTTTCTTGAATGTAATAACCTTACAAACAAAAAAGGAAAATACATAAATTTAGCTAAAATTTTGTGGTAATTTACAAAATACATCAAGAAAGCCAATTTATCTCGAAGTTCTTGAGATATGCAGCCATTGAATATATTCAAATTACATATATTGACTTGGCTTTTTTCCTTCCATAGTACATTACATGATTCTTTTTTTGAAATCTCCAATGAAAAATGTAGAAAATGGTTGAATGTAAATATGTTTTTTAATTACTTGCAATTCTAAAATAAAACAGCTCTCTTTAATTTATAAATTTGTAAAAATATGTAACTTGAAAGCCTCAAGCATTTGGAACTCCGCATTTTGCTCTTATTTTAGCCTTTTTTAGGTGTCTTTTATATGCTTTTTTGTGTTTGACAACGAAATTTATATGGAGAAGTTTAGAACTGGCATCTCCAACCCAATTGTTCTTTGTTCTTGTTATTGTACGGTAGTACCTACAATAATAAAGATATTTTCTTCTATGTATAGGCTTCATGCGGGATAGCTTACTTACTATTTTTAAAGTAGTTTTTTAGTACAAAAATTTTTAGTTCAAAAAATTTTGTACTTAAGAAAACAGTAATAATGCTGCCCCAAACGAACCCATAATCTTCTACTTTTCTTATCGGCTTTCCTTTGCTAAATTTCCATCTCTGATTTTTCATGGGATCAAATTCAAACTCAGGCAAATCAGCTTATCAATGGAGCTCAAACAAAAATTTGAGCTTACATTTGGAGAGGATTTGAACCCAACTATCTGCCTATTATTGGCTCCAATTGAAGAGGAAGATGCCATGTTCACTCAAAAAAATAATCATCTTGAAAGCAATTAAATAAATAAATATGTTAATGTCAAAATCAAACCGGCTTCACATTTTGAAATTTGACAAAACCCCACATCAGCTTTCTTCTCTGGCCTGCTTCAATTAGCCTTCAACTCCATCTTTCTTGTTCGACAGTGTGCACTATAAGTTGAGCATTATGAAGTATGAACTATAGTGAGAGAGAGAGAGAGAGAGAGAGAGAGAGAGAGAGAGAGAGAGAGAGAGAGAGAGAGATGAAAGGAGAGAGAAATGAGAGGTCCAAAAAACATGAGGTGAGAGACAACCTTCATGACTCTATGAATAGTGGGTTGGCTTTCTTCTCAAAAGATTATGAGCTTCAAAATGGAAGCAACACTGAAACACTAGAAGTAATAAAAAAAAGATGCGGGATAGTTATTATCCATCCCAATGATAGGTAATTAAATTCCTCGTCAGTTCCGTATATACTCATCCATCAAAACATCTTAATCATTTTCTTTATCCCAACTTCTTCTACTTAATATTTATTACATGTCACCTCTGGTCTCACCATGTCATCAACACATCGACATGTAAAAAATTGTTAATTATTTCCTTACAGATGGTATTGTATGTGGGTGAACTTTGTATTGGTGTGGCGTATATACTCGGCCTTTGTTACGCCATTGGAGTTCGGCTTCTTCAGAGAGCTGACGGATAAAATGACATTAATTGATGGGTTGAGCATAGTCATCTTCCTCGTGGATATGCTGCTTAACTTCTTCGTCGCATATAGAGATCCTCACAGCAATAAAATGGTGTACAATCAACACAGTATTGCCATACAGTGAGTATTAATCTATTTGAACTGAACAATTTTTTCTCCCTTCAAAGAATTATAAACTGACAGGAATGTATATTGTTATCCTTCTTCTTTTTAATTAAGATTCTTTCAAAATGAATTTCTGCAAAATCATCATATGACCGGCGGGTTTTGGGTTTATTATTTTCTTTTTTTTTACTGGTTCCACTTGTCTTCGGCTACCATCTGTGAAGCAAAAATGTTTCTAGAGAGTCTCTAGATCTCTCTCTAGGCATATCATATATAAGGATCTAGAGACTCCCTAGAAATATTTGTGTATATTTATAAACATTTTTGGATTAATTGGCTTGAATCTAATCAAACTGGTTCGGGAATAAATCAAAATACATATGCATGCATCAATGATTTCTGTATGCTTATCAAACTTGTTCAAGCATATATTGAACTACATATGAAAATAATGGATGCACTTATCTATCTTCAATTAAGAATATTTTCAGAAGATTGAATATCTTCAATTGAAAATATTTTGGAATCTTTTTTAAGCTCGGATCATTGTATAAAATGATTTTGAAAATAAGAATTGAACGTAGTAGACTAAGGCTTCGTTTGCACTACAGGAAAATCCTTTATTATCGAAGGATTTTTTTGGCGGAAATTGGCGAATTTCCGGCGGAAATTAAGATTTTTGGCGAATATGTTTCCTCCAATAAAAGCCACGTAGGAAACAACAACCGTCGCCTAATTTCCTGCTGTAATTTTTTCCAGCGGCTGAATAATGCAGCTGGAAATAAAAAAGAATTAATTAGAAAAACCAAGTTGAAACGCCGGAAATAGAAAAACGTTGGAAATGCCACCGGAACCAAAGCCACCAGAAATCCGTCGGATAGTCGCTGGAAAATCTGTAGAAAAATTAGTGGGACATATTCCGCCGGAAATATGTTGGAAAGTCACCTTAATTCGCTGGAAAGCCACAGAAAAATCTGCTAGTAATGGAAGATTTTCCTGTAGTGTTGAGACAGGTTTTTTACTGCTTTTTACATTAGCTTTCTAATACAAAATTAACTTTTGTACTTAAAAGCTGCTTTAAGAAGCAGAAAATCATCCCAAATTATGCCTAATACTCATTCTTACATCTGCTCAAGTCAGTCTATAGCAAAAATCAATTAAATTAAACGCAATGATTGTATCTTACAGCTATGGATCGGGAGAGTTCATTATAGACCTCCTTGGATGCATGCCATGGGATGCCATATACAAGGTAAGGTGTTTGTGTAAATATAAATAAACCTTCATGTCCCTGTGGCTCATACTAACTTGTTAAGTACTCGTAAAAATAATCAGGGGACAGGAAGAAGAGAAATGGTTAGGTATCTTATGTGGACAAGACTGTATCGTGTGAGAAAAATTAACCATTTCTTCATAAAGATAGAGAACGACATCCGCATCAATTACTTATACGTTAGGATTGTGAAGCTTATTACTGTACAGTTATATAGCGTACATACAGCTGCATGCATCTTCTACTACCTTGCAACAACTATGCCGCCGGAGCAAGAAGATTACACATGGATTGGAAGTCTAAAGTTGGGAGATTACAGCTATATGAACTTCAGGGATATAAATTTTTCAAAGCTTTACATTACCTCTCTCTACTTCATTTCCATCACCATGGCTACCATAGGTGAGTTAATTATCTTTCCTTCAGGCGTCCTTTGGTTTGGCTTTTAAAAAACTTTCTTACCTAGAAGTATATATATTTGAATCTATTATATGTGCTGGTTTGATGCAGGATATGGTGACATACATGCTGTGAATACTAGAGAGATGGTTTTTCTCATCATATATGTATCATTTAACATGATTCTTGGGGCTTATTTAATTGGTAACATGACAGCTTTGATAGTCAAGGGTTCAAAGACTGAAAGATTTAGGGATGAGATGACCAATATAACACGGTACATGGATAGAACTAATCTAAGTAATGAGATCAGAAACCAGATTAAAAGCCACTTGAGATTGCAATATGAATGCAGCAGAACTAAAAGTGGCTTTATTGACGGCATTCCAGAGGCTGTAAAAGCCAAGGTATTATATTAATTTGATCATCTAGATCAGTCAGAAAAGTTTGAGAAGTAGATTATGTAGCGAACTGTGTAGTTCCTCTTCCAATTTACAAGCTTTTCAAATATTTTTGCAGTTATCGCAGTCCTTGTATTTTGAGATAGTTCAGAAAGTTCCACTCTTCAAAGGATGTTCAGATAATTTCTTGAATCAGATTGTATGTCACAAAAATGATTATTTTGACCATCCTTTTTTTGTTCTTAATTGAAAAAAAATTGAGTGAATTCATTGAAGTTTCATGAACAATTTTGGATTCAAATTTTTTGCAGGTAATGAAACTGACGGAAGAGTTCTTTCTTCCAGGAGAAGTGATACTTGAACAAGGGACTGCTGTGGATCACATATACATTATATCTCATGGCTCTCTGGTAAATATCATTGGCTAATTTAAGGAAACCAAATATTTGAAGTATTTCTTAAGCTAATTTATTAGTAATGTTCTTTTTTTTTTAACCCAATTTAAAATTATTCATACTGAAACAAAGATAATTCTTTGAATTTTATGAAGCAAAAGCGAAAGCTTGGTACTGTAGGATAGATTGAGTAGTACTTACCAATTATTTTGTTTCTTATCATGTATTTTCTATTTTAGGAGGAGGTGATAATAGGAGAAAATAGATCAGTGGAATTGATATCAGAAATTTTGCCTTCTGATTTATTTGGTGAAGTTGCAGCACTGTGCAATATTCCACAGTCATATACTGTTCGCGTAATCAAACTATGCAGAATACTAAAAATTCAAAAAGAAAATCTGAGCAGTATATTACAACTTTATGTCAAAGATAGCTATCAAATACTCAGAAACCTGCTTGAGGTCAGACACTTAAAGAAAATTTTAATCTTCGTTTAAACTCATGAGCAATGCTAAATATTTACATTCAAAATTTCATTTTTTGATATTGTAAAAGGGAAACGAGATTGATCTAGACAAAAAGCCGTTGGTATCAGAGATATCCTTCCTAATCACAAAAAGAGAGGCAGAGCTTTCAATGGGAGTAAGAAGTGCAGCTTATAATGGAGATTTTTATCATCTCAAGGGTTTAACTGATGCAGGAGCAGATCCTAACATAAAGGATTATGATGGAAGAACTACAATTGTATGTCCTCCTATCTTTCACCAATTGAACATGATTTAGCAAGCCATGTGCATTTACTTTGAAATTACTTGAAGGTTGTTTAGTAATTAGGACATGTAGAATTCATAGAAAGCATAGAGTCAAAGGCAATTGATAGATAACAATGCTATCTTAGTGACTTGATTATTTACATAATACTGTTATCAGAAACTTTACTAAATCAACCTTTTGTTTAAGCACATCGCTGCATCAAGAGGACATGAAGATATTGTGAAGTTCCTTATCCAAAGAAAAGCAGAGGTCAATTTCCTTGGTGAGTTGGGCAATGGCATGGGAAGAAGTTTTCCTTTAATTTAAAGTTTTGTGCTTAACCATTGAGTAAAATTTGCTGACTCTTAAATGCAGATAAATTTGGGAATTCGCCATTATTAGAGGCTGTGAAGGCAGGTCATGAGGAAATTGCTAAGCTGCTTTTGGAGAACGGAGCAGTTCTGAACCTGGAAGATTCTGGCACATATCTTTGCAAATTAGCAGCAGATAACAAAGTTGACATATTGCAAAGGTTGTTGAAGTATGGAGTTGATCCAAATTGTCAGAATTATGACCAGAGGACTCCACTTCATGTTGCAGCAGCAGCAGGCTTACATTTAGTTGCCGGAGTTTTGATTGAATTCGGAGCTAATGTTCTTGCCAAAGATAGGTACTATATGGTGATTTCTTTTCATAATAGCTGCATATGCATGTTCTTCTAAAACTTATTTAAATTAATTATTAAATGAAACTCATAATAGCAGAATAAGCTTAGGATGACCCAACAAGCAAATATAAGTTCGTATGAAGAGTATTAAGGTAATGTTTTACATTAATATGAGATACCTGTTGAGATTTGGAGAGCTAAACAATGGAATACATTACTTCACAAAATGAGTTAAGGAAATATTTAGATGATTGAGCAAGAAGCACTAGCTACTAGCATTTATGTAAATAAAATGAAATCAAAGATTTAGTGATCATAGTTGATTAAAGAGAAATGATCAAAGTGGTCACCAACTCTTTTAAGAGATCAATTTGGTGCCTGATCAACTCTTTAAAATGTGATTTTTTTTTTTACTAACATTCAATGTTGAAGTTAATGGTGCTAAATATAAGGACATATTAGTTATTTTTTAACTAAAAATTTATTAAATATAATTTTCAAGTAAATATAAAAAAAAAAATTATTAGACGTTTCTTTAATTTAAATAATAATAATTTAAGTTTTAATTTCAAACATTTAATCAATTTTATTAGAAAATTTATAATTGCTTAAAATGTACATTTAATAAATCTTTAATTAAAAATCACCAAAATACCCTTACATTTAATGGAATTAAGAACCTTACATTTATTTTATATATACAAAATAATATGCATGTTGATAAGGGCATGTTAAAGATGCTTGGGCGTGTTAAGTGTAGTGAAAATAAGGCAATAAAGATGAATGTATCATAAATATTAGGAAAGATAAAGTAAGAAATAGTTATATAAAAAGTAATAGGAGTGATATTTATTAAAGATAATATAATTTAATATAAATTTGAGTACTTCGGAATGTATCATAGAGGGTAGAAAATGGGCCTTAATATGACAAAAATAATAAAAAAAGTAATCAAAACTAATATGGTTAGAAATTATCAGAAATTTTTTAACAAAATAGTTTTAACACCTCCAATAGAACACAGTAAGAATAAATGGAGGACGATTCATAATGTTGATCACACATATCAATGATAGGACCACTGTGTTATTAATCCTTCTTGGCTTTTATTTTTCACTGTACTAATATTTATATACCATCCATTCCAGGTGGGGAAATACTCCTCTTGATGAAGGCCAAAGAAGTGGAAATAAACCAGTTGTTGAGATTCTGGAATATGCCAGAGAAAATGCGCAAATGCATTTTTAGTTGATGAACAGAAGTCAAAATCTTCATCACAAGCGAAGCAACCTTTATGCCACCATCAATGTCGCTGAAAAATTGCTTGGCTATTAGTTGTAATTGCCATTTCCCGAAGATGGAAGTTTCTTTCTGTTGTGTTGAGCTCAGCTGCAGCTTAAACAGTGATAGATGACAGAGATGGTATTTTATCGCTGCTGCAGCAAACCATAGAAGGATGGATTAAAACAGATTTCATCAGAAGTTTCTTTTTTCTGCAGTTATAATAATAATGTAAATCCAATTCTTTTCTTATGAAGACCTTTTGATGCTGCAAAATATATCAAATTAATTAATCCATTTGGCTTCTGTCATTTTGTTTTTAATATGAAATGTGTTTATTTTGTGACAGCTTTATGTAGCTGCCAAGTAGATAAAGCCCAACCAAATGAGCCATTATCATAATCCAATCAATCTGATTTGACTAAATCCATAATTTATTCACTACTCATTTTTGGGACAAATGGCAGATGGGCTAATTATTCAAGTTGAAAACTTTCTTTTAAGGAGAGTCTCTCATCATAGGACAGGTTTTTAGATTCTCAGATATTAACATATATAGATGTTATGGAATCTCAAACAGCTGCACAGTTTATTTTATTCGTCCAATTTCAAGGGATCATTTGGGATTGCTTTTATTTTTATTTGTTTATTTTATTTATTTATATTTTAATTTAAATAAAATATATTTATATGTTAAAAATATGTTTCTATTATATTCAATATTGAAAAAATTGATCATGTGATCATGGCGACGATCACAATTGGAGAAGCGGCAGTCAGGGGTAGTTGCTGGCAATAATGGTTGAATGTGGCAAAGATGGTCACAGCAAAGATGGTGGCCAGAGTTGGCCTGAGATGGCATTTGGCAGTGTCTAGAATTGGGTGATAACAGTGCTGGGGGTGGTGGCACTACAGGAAATTCAGATATTACTGGCGGTTCTTACCGGCGGTTTAGTTGGTTTTACCGGTGGTTTTAAAAAAACCGACGGCTTTTCGGTGGTTTATAAGCCGCCGGAAAAAACGGCGTCGGAAACCTTTGCCGGCCGTTTTTTTCCGGCAGTTTATTTCTCCGACGGCTTTCCGGTGGCGCTTGGCGCCGGTTATCACCGGAGTTATTACCGGCGGCTTTTCGGCCGTCCAACCGCCTGCAACCATACCAGTGGCTACCCGGCGGTCCGTGCCGATAGAATTGCCGGCGTGTCGCCGCCGGCGTGTCGCCGAACAACCGCCGGCAAGCGTCGGTAAACCACCGATAAAATACCGGCGGTCCGAACCGATGGCATGTCCAGCAGTGTAAGCCGCCGGTGTATCGCCGGACACCCACCGGCAAGCGTCGGTAAACTGCGGTGTATGCCGCTGGAAATATTTAAGTCCGGAGATTAATTCGGCAGTTTCATGACCGCCGTTAGTTCTAGCGGCATATTCTTAAATAACCGCCGGTTAAACCGCCGTTATTACCGGCGGCTAGACCACCGCCGGTAACAGATGAATTTTCTGTAGTGTGGTTAGCAGTGGTTCGAAGAAGTGGTTAGCAGAGACCAAATGTGGTGGTCAGAGTGATGGTCAACGGTGGTTGATGGTGGTTTCCAATGATAGTCACTGGTGGTTGATGGTGATCTGAGAGTGGCTGGCAGTGATTAGAGATTATGACTGGCAGTAACCAGCAATTGATGATGATAATAGTTATTTTTAAAAAAACTCAAAACAAAGTTTAGATATTTTTAAAAATAGAAAAAGAAAATTGCATATAAATTGCATTAAACAAATATGTTTTAAGTTTTAACATACAAATAAAAATAAAAACAATATATATATCAGCACTTAAGAATCTCAGAAAGGAGTACTGTCGTTTCCTTCATTTAGTTGAGGCATATTAGCAATTCATTAAAAGAATAAAAAATAATTTTGACTCTCTCAAATTTGAATCATTACTTATTCTCTTAGCTTCTGTATTTCTATGGCAAATGGCAGTCATATTTATTAAGCCATTTAAGAAAAGAATCTCTCATTGACCTTAAAATATTCATTTTATTTTAATATATTTATACTTCTTCAAAGAAATTATAATTTAGTTTCACCCACCGATCTTTTTTTAATCTTAAAATATTGGAAGGAGCTTCGATCACCTATAACATCTATGAGTTCAACACAATCATTAGATAGTTAAACACGATGAGTACTGAGTTCAATGAGCTGATCTAGGCCTTGAGCTTGATCTCATAACTCATAATAATCCAATGGCATTATTATAGCTGTCCGTAATTTTTATGGATTATCTATAGTAAAGCTAAGTGATATGAAAGATATTGTATTTACTAGTTCACTAATCAGAACTTCAAGAAATATTAAGGATTTCAAACTCTTGCCTGTTTAAACAAGTTGGTATTGACAAGCTTCTAACTTTAAGCTGGTATCTTTCTAAATAGGTAGTTAGTTTTGGTGCAAATTAATATAAATTCACAAAATTATTGATGCTTAGTAGTAGTTATTGATCTATTCAAAAAAGGCTTATAATAGATGAAACAGATTTAAACTTTGTACGTGGGCTCTGAAAATTTGCACCTTGGCATCCCCTTTGCTTTCGGGAGAGTTTTAATGGATTAGGTTCTAGGAAAAATTTTCATAAGGTAGATTAGGTTTGTAGATAAGATACTACCCAGAGATTTCACCCTAATTTTGCGAGGACTTTATGATGTCTTCTAGTTTCCTATATGTGCAAGTTCATATAGTTAATTACACCTCCCGATAGTGAGAGAGAACTTTCGATTAATTAAGGCTAGTCATCAAACAAATACATCGTATCTGTGGATACTTGATATTCGACATATAGTAGCAAAATTAGTTGGTATTTGATAATTTAATATTTAGAATTAAAAAATTCACCATCTTGCAGTTAAATTGGATTGTGGGGGTGGGGGTTCAGATTCATAATTATAAATTTCATCCTAGATATTATAGTCAAATTCAAGAAAAAACTACACATGACCCCAAAGGGTTAAAATGATATTCGATCGAATATTTAGCTATGATAATCTAGATGTGTTATCATTAATTTCATATTCAAAGGCATGTTGATAAATGATATTTCTTTTTTCATAATGTACGATTTTAGCTTTGGGATGTACGACTTTGTTTCGCATTGTATGACTTTAATGCGTACTATACAAACTAGTGTGCTATGTCAAAATTCTAGTTGCCAAAGTTTAATAAAGATTCTAATTATGTGCTGATAGTACAATACGATTTGGTTCGTACTGTACGCCCTAATTAAAATATTTCTTAATTAACCCCTCGATATTAGGCAATCAAATCATGAATAATTATTATCGTCAATTATATTATACAATGTAGTTCATACAATATGATTTATAGTGTATGAAATTGATCATCCTGGAGATCGTACCAAATGAAATCCAAGATTTTTAAACTGATTGCACTGTATGATGTCCATAGTGCTAGGTAGGGCTGTCAAAAACGGGTTTCGGGTCGGGTTCGGGTCCAACCCGAAATTGACCCGACCCAATTCGGGTCAACCCGAACCCGACCCGTTTCTTGAAACGGGTCATTTTTGCTGACCCGGACCCGACCCGCCTCGGGTCCGGGTCAACTCGACCCGACCCGTTTAACCCGTTTCTGCACTTTAAAAAATTTAACTTACAGGTTTTATTGTTTTAATAATTTTAACTTTTAAATGGCTGACCATCTGAAATGTAAAAACCAAGGGCTATTTTTTTTCAATTGCAAATCTTCAATTAATTTACATGTTACAAATTACAACTCCTCAATTACAAAGGTACAATCTCACATAACAGATGTAAATAAGTAAATAACTGAATATAAAAGCTTCAAGGTTCAAGACTTCAACTCTTCATTCTTCTAGCCTTCAATGGTTCAGACTCAACTGCTCATATAAGTCTCGAAGAATGTCTGAAATCTGAATTAGACAATCTGTCTTCGTTCTTCAATCACCTATGTACTTAGAGATATACCTGCAATAAACTTAATTAAACAAGTATAAAATTCTAAGTAAGTATCTGCTCTTTTGAAGTTGGATAATGTGGTAGTTGGGCTCAGCATCAAAAACCAATTGCTGAAGCCAATGATAAAGAACTCCCGGTTGCAGGTTGTGCCATCCATAGAATTCGGTTGCAGACGATCGCCGTCCAGGGAGCAGCTATGCAATTGAACATCATTTCCCCTATATCCAACTGCAAAAAAACCATCTCGGCAGAGTCCAGAGACTCCAAAAAATAACCTCCAGAAAATCGAGTACTCGAGTAAGCATTGAACAGCAAATAATTTGAAACAGCAAGGCCCAGAAACAACAAATCAAAACAGGAAATATGAATGCAGACTGCAGTTATGGCCTTATGAGAGCAATTAGAAAACCGAAAATAGCAGGTCTCAACTCTCACAAATACAGCATGTTTCAATTATGCAGCCAAACAGCAGGTCTCACAAATCTCATTCATGCACATATAAGTGCAATAAAAATAGATATCCAAACTCCAAAGCAGCAAGCCGGATCTAACAAGTAACAACTCATTCCCAACTCACAAGTCACAACTCACAAGCCAGTACTCAGTACTCAGTAGCATAATTCAGGAAATAAGAAGAGTGCAGCCCGCAGCCGTGCAGGTCCATAGTGGCATAGTTCATGAAATAAGAAGAGTCCAGATTACATAATACATAAATACTCACAGAATTTATAGTAAATAATACTAATTACATAGCTGGTAGACTTAAAGAACCATATATTACTTAATAACAGAACTTTCCCCAGCTTCATCTTCAACTCGATTTACTGTTAAAGCAAGAATATCTTCAGTGACACCTTCAAGTTCAAGGTCATGCAAAACTGCAACAAATAAAAATAAATATTCATAACCATTACTAATTGTAAATCTGTAATCATTCAAGATATTGAATAAAGTAAAAGTTGCAGTCGGATATGCACCCTTGTCACCATATAACCAATCCTTAGCACAAACCAAAGCCTCAACAATATCAGGTTTCAATGAACTTCGATATTGATCAAGGATTCGACCACTGTTGCTAAATGCACTTTCAGAGGCCACTGTTGTTATAAGAATACACAAAACGTCACGTGCCATTGCAGAAACTTCAGGGAATCTATATTGATTGCCTTTCCAGAAATGTAGTATATCTAGCTCAATTTTTCTATCAAGTTTAGGTTCATCAAGATATATCTCCAATTCAGATTTTTTCGGCAAATAAACCTCCTCTTCAAATGAATCGAAATCCTGTTTGGGAAAGGTGGAGTATAACAGATGAAACCAATTAATTTATGAAATCAAATAACTACAAAAAATTAATTAACTAATTACCTGAAGGAATTGAGATTGGATAACAGTAGAAGAACTACAATTGGAGCTTTCAGTTTGTGGCCTTTCTTGAGAATTTGAAGCAGATGCAACATTCCCACTAGTGTTTGTGTAATTGGAGAATAATGAGAACAATTTATCCTTTACTTTCTTAAACTCAAGTACATAATCCCCTACATATAACCTCATATAGCACCATTCCACAAATGTGAATTTATATCTTGGATCAAGAATAACAGCAATTGCAAGAATGACACTAAATTTAGACCAATATTTCTCAAATTTTGCAATCATCCTTAAGGCCATTTCCTTTAAGTAATCATGACCCTCTAACAACTCATGTTTCAATGCGGCATAAGCCGTCGAAATGCAAGGAAAATAAAGATTTGCTGTTGGGTACTTTGTGCCAGATATCACACAAGTTATATTGTAGAAAGGCCTTAAAAAATTAGAAAAATATTATCAACTATCTCCCATTCTGAATTAGATGGATAAAATTTATAGTTGGAGTCACCCAATTGTAGGTGTTGAAATGCCCTTCGATAATACAAAGCACTGTCTAGCATTATGAAAGTGGAGTTCCACCTAGTAGGAACATCTTGTCGTAGACCCCTTTTAGATTCCAAACAACTCTGCTTAACACAATCAAGAAATTTTTGCTTCCTTGCTTGAGAGCCTTTGACATATTTTATGCTCTCCCTGATTTTGGAGATTGAACCATCAATCTCCTTCATACCCTCTTGGACAATAAGATTAATAATATGTGCGGTGTATCTTAAATGAAAAAACTGACCTTCACAAAGAAGGGCACTCCTCAAATTCATTTGGTTTCTCAAGTAATCAACACAAACATTATTTGCAGAAGCATTGTCTAATGTAATACTGAAAAGCTTAGATTCTATTCTCCACTCAATAAAAAGACATTGCAATTTCTCATAAAGCGAAATACCGTCATGAGGTGGTGGCATAAAAGAAAAACTAATGATCTTTTTATGTAGATGCCAATCATTATCAATAAAATGCACGGTCAAGCAAATAAATCCATCAGTGTTTATAGATGTCCACAGGTTAGATGTAACACAAACTCTGCTAGAGCACTTAGATAACTGAGAACGAATATTTGAAATTTCTTTAACGAATAATTTCTTGCAATCATTCCTTGATGTATTCCTAGAAAATAGTTGAACATCCTTACGAAGATAGCTCAAAAGTGCTCGAACACCCAACCATTCTACACATTGGAAGGGCAAATCATGCATAATTATGCAAGCAGTAAATAAATCACGAAATTTTGACGAGTCAAACCTATGATCAGTCATAGCAATAGAAGAATTTGAGGTGCTTTGCAATATGAGCTGGCCAATGTCACGTAGATTTCTTTTCTTGCAATTTTGCAAATGTCTTCTTAAGTTACCAGTCCCATTTTTACTCTCACACAAGTATTGTGCACCACATTTTTTACATTTACATCTTTGCTTACCATCTGTAGGATTAGAAAGCATCTCAAAATGGCCCCAAACCTGGGAAGTCATTCTTCTACGCTTCTTAATTACCACTGAACCATCATTAGATGGCTCTACCACGTTATCTTCAATGTGAACTTCCTCATTCTCATCAATAAAAAGTTCAGGAAGTGTGTTTGAATCCTCCATCTAATAAACCAATTAAAGAATTTATCAATTTAGTCCATATTATACATAGCAAAAAGTCAATAGCCAAACACTAAGTTGGTATCAATAAGACATTAATTGCATATAAAGTTAAAAACAAACACTTGACTAGTTGACTTCTTCGAATATATTTAAAGAAACTGATGCACGAACATTCAAACAATCATATTGCCATATTGGTTCAGCCGTTCAGTAGAGAACGATCATGCAGCCGCAGGATTAGAGGAACTCAAACAGTCATGAATCATTCAAGTTCTAGTCACAAGGATTTACAAAAGGCAGCACCAACAACCCAAAAAAATTTTCATTCAAGATCATGCAGGAACAGAGGAACTGAATCGGCATCCAGAGAAAAAAAATTACAAAAGGCAGTATCAACAATAAATTATAAACCCTAAGCCAGAAATAGCTTAAATCCTACCCTAGCAAGGATGATACTTGAAGTCTTCAACCATAGATACAATAAACCCTAAGCCCTAATCGGCAAATAAAAAGGAAATTTGCATAATACTTAAATCGAAAGAAATAACCGAACAAGGATGATACTTGAAGTCTTCAACCAAGATAATTCTAAAATGATAGCAACTAATTAGCAAGAAAGAACAAACTGAAAAGCTACGAGCCTTCAGGGTTTGAGCAAGAAGGAGAATAGGAGATTAAAAATATACTAATAGAGGAAATGAGGAATAGACGACGCGTCAACGACACCGACGAGGCGACGAGGAGAGAAGCTCTGTGAAGGAGGCAGCCGGCAGACGCAGGAACTAGGAATCCAGGAAGGAGACGAACTGACGAAGAGTCGAAGACGGAACTTTCGTTGAGTTGAAATGTGCCCTAAAATCTAAAAGCCTAAATTAAATCACACCGTCGCATTACTCGCATACTCGCAAGAATCGGGTTGAGCGGGTCATTTTTGGGTCACTATCGGGTTTCCGTGTCAAACCCGGACCCGACCCAATATTTAAAACGGGTCGAAAAATGTAACCCGAACCCGACCCGTTTCGGGTTCGGGTTGACCCGAACCCGAAAAAATCGGGTCGTGTTCGAGTCGGGTTTTCGGGTCGTGTCATATATTGACAGCTCTAGTGCTAGGTGATGGACAGTGTACGAAGTTGGCCATCCAAAGAGTCTTCCCAAATGAACAGAAGGAATTTTTATAGTTCATACCGGATGATCTTTTGATCGTACTATGTGAAGAGTTATAAAGGTTGAACAGTTCGTATGCACGAACTTGTTGAATGAGTCCAAATTAGACTAATCGCACAGTAAGATACGTGCATCGTACTATACGAACATAAGACAAAACTCTTAAAAATTAGGGTTTCTTGAAGCCTACTACTTAAGGTTTTCTAATACTCTTATTAGAAAATATTTGGATGTTTAGACTTCAAGAGAGAGAGCCTTAAGGGAGAGAAGAATGAGAGCTTTATGAGAGAAGAGAGGAAAATTTTGAGTGGGAGAAGTTGTGAGGGGATTCACAAGGTTGCTCCAAGCAAGAACCTTGGCTAGTATCTATAAGCATCTGCTTAATTCTTCATGGCTCCAGAGAAGTAGTTCTTCAGCAAAGATCATGGTTCTCTAACCATCACCCAAAGGGTAAAAATATATTTATTTTTCTTTGAACATCACCTAGAGGGTGAAAATAGAGTTGTGGTCCTCTGACCATCACCAAGACAATGAAAATAGAGTTGAGATTCTCTGCCTAAAAAAGAGTCACAGTTCTCTACTGCACCGGCTTAGTGAAACAGCGTCTGTACGGGCTTCTCTGCCTTGCTGTGAGAGAAAAAGGAGAGT
Source organism: Dendrobium huoshanense (assembly GCA_016618105.1). NCBI lineage: Eukaryota > Viridiplantae > Streptophyta > Magnoliopsida > Asparagales > Orchidaceae > Dendrobium > Dendrobium huoshanense. Next base: position 71,230,344 of record CM028344.1, on the reverse strand, counting down.
CACTATTATTTAGTGCAATACTTGGAGAGGGAGTCTCCAATGAGTGAACATAGGTCAGGTTAACCGAACCATTATAAATTATGGTGTGTTCATCCTAATTATTTTTCAGACTTTATTTTTCTGTAATTATAGGTGTGGTTGAAAAATATGATTTATTTCGTTGATGTGAAATTTACTTATTTTCACATTTTCTATATCGATTCTTATGTGTGGGTGTGAAAAAATATTTTGACGAATTTCTTTTTTCCCTAAAGAATTTTTTAAATATTAAATTCATTCCCCCTCTTGGTTAGCCTCGAGCTAATTCTTAAAGGTTTAACAACATTCACAAAATTTCATGCTAATCCATCTTATTATTAATATTGAATATATTTTATCATATGATAAGTTAGCAAATCTCCACTTATGTAGTATCACTCTTTAGTAGGAGAAATTCCTCACTTGCAAACACCGTTATCCGTTATTTTTGGAGATTGATTATATCATCCTCAAGAAAGCACCCACTGACCTAGCTATTGATCCTCGTGTTTTAGTTTTTTGGAAGAAGAAATCACCTAGTGATAATATATACCTGACTCATTCTACCCTAGAAACTTTATCGCCATAATTAATTAAAGACTATTTAATTAGATTTTACACCCACAGAGTAGAGTTCAATTGAACCAAAGGGATTAATATAACAAATCATGTGGATCAAGATAATCAATCTAATAGTCCAATTATAAGAGCTAAGGCTAAAGTCTAAAGAAAGATCAAATAAAATACTCAATTACAAAAGCCTAGTAATGAGCAGCAACAACAACATCAAGTCTTTATCCCACTACGTGGGGTAAAGCCTAGTAATGAGCCCTAGAAAAATTTTACATATAATTTATACTTGATTATTTTAATATTTTAGTTTCAATGCACTTCAACATATGTTTCAACTCCACTAAATTTTACCATCAACTCTAGATCATAAGTTCACATCCTAAGATAATCCTCTACGATTATTTCAAACCATTTATTCTATATAAGATCCACTCCTTAATGTGATCTTCCAAATCAACCAAATCCATACTAGTCTTAGAATTCCTACTGAATATACCCTTTAATTTAAACACCTTAGTATTCCACCACAAACTTTAGAACACTTTCTTAAATGATAAAATAAAGATTCATAGTCTTTTATAATCATTAATCTTACCAAAATGCTTCCCACTATCATCATTCGTATTATTATAAAGTGGCCAAATTAATGGTTAACGGCCATGGTTGGGACTTCGTAAAATGTGCTCCTGAAGATCATTTAGATTCAAACCATTCTTATTAAGAAATAGTAGGTGTAATTTCAATTTATAATTATGAGTTCACATCATCAAGCTAAAAACTAAAGGAGCACTCAAAATTAATTTAGGAATAAGAAAAAAAATTGATATAATTGCTAAAAAAATCCCACATTTACATTGATCTTCATTGATATGATCAAATACATATAAATATATAAATTTAGTAATAACAACTATCATTCCATTGCCTCTAATATTTAACTTAATATGTGAGTTGAGTAGTGTAATGTCTTTATATATGTATTAATAGGATAGACATATCAAAACATAAAAAAATAACTCAAATAAGTAAGTTCCAAAGTGACAAGTGCGAAACAATATTTTGTATCCTATGTGTACTATTTTTTAACAATATTTGAATAATATTTGAATGTTGATTTAATCTTGCTTAACCCTTTGATCGAATAATGACCAACCTTAAGAGAATATATATGAATAGAGTTTCAACATCAATCATCTCTTATTGGAATTTTTTCAAAATATTTTTAAACCATGATTAATCTCTTCATCAATTTTCAAATCTTATTTAGAAATAGGAATAAGTCTTGAATAATCTTGAAATAATATTCGATCATGATCTAAACATATTTTGATCAATGATAGAATAAGTTTTGACTAATATTTGAAGCTGGTAATCTGGTATCTAATGTGCTTTTAATTTAAGGTTCAAAGTGTGAATGACATTTTTTAATCTAAATAACCAAATATATAATATCACTAAATTTCAATAACAAGCTCAAGATGGGGACGAAAACTTTGCCGTGGAACTTTACCGTAGAAACAACAACCACGCGATATGGAAGATGCTGAGAATATGAAGGATCAAGCAGCCTCTTGCATGAAAAGTTTGCATATATAATGATGGAGCTTCCCTTCAAATTTTGAGATTATTTTAGTCCAAACAAAACTTTTGGATATATTTTTCCAAGAAAATAAAAATAGTTTTCATATTTCTTCATTGGTAAGTTCAACTTTGTATGCCCCATAATATCTTAAATTAGAGAAATATTCTTGATACGGCATGCAAAAATTATCTTGATCGGGCACGAATCTCGAGGCAAAAGCTAGTTGGAAACTTCAAAAATTAATTTTGGGAGCACCCGAACTCCGATTTCAGCGAGCTTATAGTCAAACTGAGCGTCTCGGAAATACGAACCCAACGACACCAAGATCAACCCAATCCGAGCCCAAATGAGTCCGAATCAAGGGCTCAAAGCGCTGTTGGAAGGTTCAAACCGAAATTTGAGTTACCAAACGGTATCCGATTTTGACGAGCTTATACTGGAATCGAACAACTCAACGAGACAAATCCAACGAGCCCAAGATCGCCGAATTCCGACACATTAAGGCCTTCAAATGCCCAACGAACGGTGCATAATCAAAGGATTCGATATCGGCCATCCCTTCAAAACACTCCCAATTCGCCCATGATCTCGCGCCTATTTACGGGCTATGTCACTCCAGAAAAACTATAAATAGAGACCTCATTCTACAAAAAAAGGGGCTCAAGTGAAGAGAGAGAAGAAGAAGAGGAGAAAGGGAAAAATGAGATTCCTCACCTCCTCGACTACCGCCGGAGCTCTTCCTGCCGCCTGAAGACCCTGGAACTCTGCCGGATATTCGGGAGAACGCCAGAATTCTGCCCAACTTCCATGGGATGCTGAAATTCTTCTCAATTTACAAGAGAGTTCCCTCCTGGACGCAACAGTTTGGCGCCGTCTGTGGGAAAGTGATTCCCGACTGGGGGCAACTTTTGCTCCATTCTCAAAAGATCGTTCTTATCAACTTTCTGACATCAGTCATTGTTGCATCATATGCGGACTGGGGGGGCAACTTTAACCCCAATTCTGGTCAAAAAGATCCTCCGATGCTTTCTATATCAAGATGATATTTTAGGAATATCTAAGCAAATGCAAGGATACTTCAAATCAATTGAAAGCTTTATACAGTCCCTTGTTGGACTTCTACTCCTTGGGCAAGGTCTTAACCTCGACCTCAAAAAGGCAGTAACGGTCTAAAAATAGACCACTTTTCACCTTTGATTCAGGATATACGCAGCGTTCACCCCCTCCCAATCAAAGCAAAATCAATCCCAGGGGGATTCGATTCGACCTCTTCCACACAGGTTAACGTCATCGAGCAGGGCTCCGACATACAACCTCGAAAAGGTCTCACATCTTTGGTGGATTCTCTCGACCTCTTCCACACAGGTTAACATCGTCGAGCAAAGGCTCCGACATACAACCTCAGAAATGTCTCACATCATTGGTGGATTCTCTCGACCTCTCCCATACAGGTTAACGTCGTCGAGAAAAGGCTCCGACATACAACCTCGGATAGGTCTTACATCCTTGGTGGATTCTCTTGACCTCTTCCACACATGTTAACATCGTCGAGTAAAGGATCCGACATACAACCTCGGAAAGGTCTCACATCCTTGGTGGATTCTCTCAACCTCTTTCACACATGTTGACGTTGTCGAGAAAAGGCTCCGACATACAACCTCAGAAAGGTCTCACATCCTTGGTGGATTCTCTCGACCTCTTCCATAATGGTTAACGTCGTCGAGCAAAGGCTCCGACATATAACCTCGGAAAGGTCTCACATCCTTGGTGGATTCTCCCGACCTCTTCCACACAGGTTAACGTCATCGAGCAAAGGCTCCGACATACAACCTCGGAAAGGTCTTACATCCTTGGTGGATTCTTTCGACCTCTTCCACACAGGTTAATGTCATCGAATAAATATTCTGACATACAACCTCGGATAGGTCTCACATCCTTGGTGGATTCCCCCGACCTCTTCCACACAGGTTAACATCATCGAGCAAAGGCTCCGATATACAGCCTCGAAAAGGTTTCACATCCTTGGTGGATTCTCCTGACCTCTTCCATACAGGTTAACGTCATCGAGCAAAGGCTCTGACATACAACCTTGGATAGGTCTTACATCCCTGGTTAACGTCACCAGAATGTCGTCAATGGACTTCCATTGGACTTTTGCACAAAGCTAAATTTCTACATAATGTTGAATTATCTCCTGTCGCTAAACTTTTTCCTTGCAGGACTTTCGACGGACTAATACCTGACACCAGACTTCTTCCAGTCGTCGGACTAATACCCGTCATCTTACTTCTGCCCGTTTATGGACTATCGTTGGTCTTCTACCCGACGTTGGACTTCTGCTCTTCAGCGGACTTCTACTCGTCGTCAGACTCCTGCTCGTCGACGAATTTTTGTCAGTCTTCTACCCGACGTTGAACTTCTAGCCAACGTCGGACTTCTGCTCGTCAGCGGACGTCTACTCGTCGTCAGACTCCAGCTCGTCGACGAATTTTAGTCGGTCTTCTACCTGACGTCAGACTTCTTCCTGACGTCGGACTTTTGCTCATCAGCGGACTCCTACTCGTCGTCAGACTCCTGCTCGTCAACGAATTCTAGTCGGTCTTCCACCCGATATTGAACTTCTAACCGACGTCGGACTTCTGCTCGTCAGCGGACTCCTACTCGTCGTCAGACTTCTGCTCATCGACGAATTCTCATCGGTCTTCTACCCGATGTTGAACTTCTACCCGACGTCGGACTTCTGCTCGTCAGCAGACTCCTACTCATCGTCGGTCTTCTACCCGACGAAGGACTTCTCCTTGTCGTCGGGCTTCTGCTCGTCAACGGACTACTACTAGTCATCGGCTTCTCGCTCGACTGTTACTTGCAACGCACACTCGAACTCTCTCCTTTGGCTCCACACTTGATTGTTGACTACTAATGGGCTTCAACTCGATTGTCTATAGCCAGTAAACTTCCGCTCAAATGACATTAAAAATCACGTAACTCCTGCACGAGAGGAGGGGAGCTAATTCGAGCAGGAGAAATTTCCCGCTCGCAAATAGCGGAAGCCTCAACCGCCAGAAAGCCGTGGGGGAAGAAAGAGAAATCCCGTAACTCCTGCGCGCGAGGAGAGCGCTAATTCGAGCAGGGGAAATTTCCCACTCGCAAATAGCTGAAGCCTCAACCGCCAGAAAGCCGTTGGGAAAGGAAGAGAAATTCTATAACTCCTGCGCGCGAAGAGGGGCGCTAATTCGAGAAAGGAAAGTTTCCCACTCAAAAATAGTGGAAGCCTCGGCTGCCAGAGAGCCGTGGGGGAAAAAAGAAAAATCCCGTAACTCCTGCGCACGAGGAGGGGCGCTAATTCGAGCAGGGGAAGTTTCCCACTCAAAAATGGCGGAAGCCTCAGCCGCCAGAGAGCCGTGGGGGAGGAGAAGAAATCCCATAACTCCTGCGCGTGAGGAGGGGCGCTAATTCGAGCAGGGGAAGTTTCCAACTCAAAAATAGCGGAAGCCTCAGCCGCCAGAGAGCCGGAGGGAGAGGGAGAAATCCCGTAACTCCTGCGCGCGAGGAGGGACGCTAATTCGAGCAGGGGAAGTGTTCCACTCGAAAATAACGGAAGCCTCAGCCGCTAGAGAGGCAGAGGGAGAAAGAAAGAGAATGTGCAAGATTTCTAAAGGCCTAGGGGGTCTATTTATAGGTTTTGGAGAAAGAAGGGGGGACTTATTGCAATTTTTGAATTTTCCTAATTTTTCTAAATTTTTCCGAATTTTTTCAAAATTTTTTGGAACTTTTTCGGAATTTTTTGGACCAAAAAAAGACAAAAAAATCTTTTTTTGCGAGAGGGGGGGGCACTTGAGGCGGTGGGCCGAACCGCCCCTTCTCTCTCCTCGAAATCGCGCAAACAGCACGTGAATCCGTGTGCTCAACACGGAGATCGCCAACTTCAACGCGAGGGCGCAGCACGCGTGCGGCACGCGCGGCCCGCGGGCGGCCGCAACAGCGCAGGCGGCAGCTGCGCCGGCGGCAGTCGGGCGCGTCAAGGCGCGGCAAAGCCTTGGGCACCCAAGCACGGGCTCGGGTGCGGCCTGGGCGCGCCCCAGGTGCGGCAGCGGATGCAGCCCAAGCGCGGGGCACCGCGCGATACGTTTTTCGACGTTCCGGACTCGATTTCGACACTTTCGGAGCTCAACGGAGCCTCTATGATCAATTCAGAAAAACGCTTAACTTTTGGAACACAATTTTTTGCGATTCGGCCAATGTAAAAGTTCGGAACAAGTATTTTCGGACTTTTGGAGCTTCGATGTCCAAAAATAGGGGGGCAACTGATACGACATGCAAAAATTATCTTGATCGGGCACGAATCTCGAGGCAAAAGCAAGTTGGAAACTTCAAAATTTAATTTTGGGAGCACTCAAACTCCGATTTCTGCGAGCTTATAGTCAAACTGAGCATCTCGGAAATACGAACCCAACGACACCAAGATCAACCCAATCCGAGCCCAAATGAGTCCGAATCAAGGGCTCAAAGCGCTGTTGGAAGGTTCAAACCGAAATTTGAGTTACCAAACGGTATCTGATTTTGACGAGCTTATACTGGAATCAAACGGCTCGACGAGACAAATCCAACGAGCCTAAGATCGCCAAATTCTGACATCATTAAGGCCTTCAAATGCCCAACGAACGGTGCATGATCAAATGATTCGATATCGGCCATCCATTCAAAACACTCCCAATTCGCCCATGATCTCGCACCTATTTACGGGCTATGCCACTCCAGAAAACTATAAATAGAGACCTCATTCTACACCAAAGGGGCTCAAGTGAAGAGAGAGAAGAAGAAGAGGAGAAAGGGGAAAAGGAGATTCCTCACCTCCTCGACCACCGCCGGAGCTCTTCCTGCCGCCTGAAGACGCCAGAACTCTGCCGGATATTCGGGAGAACGCCAGAATTCTGCCCAACTTCCATGGGATGCTGAAATTCTTCTCAATTTACAAGAGAGTTCCCTCCTGGACGCAACAATTCTATTTGTTTCATTTCTACTTTGGCCCATATGCTGCTTTTTTATATGTTCTTCCAACATTTCAATTACCAATCAAATAAGATTTGAAAAGCATTCGAACATGGTTGAGAACATTTGTGACAAAAGTTCGATTCAAGCTTCGAGTAAGATTCTTATAATTAATTTTTTTTTTAAACTTAACCAAATCTTCTTTGACACATATTCAAAGATCATTTGACATGATCGATGAATTGTAAAGGATGATTAAACATTATATATGAAGGGTTGAAGATAGGCTTGAATAAAGTTCTTATAAGATATTGTTTAAATTATGTATAAAATAGTTGAAATTTATTTGAACTTTTTTTGACACATCTTTGGGGATAGCTCGATATGATTGATAAATGATTGAAAATAGTCTTGTGATTACAACTTATATATATATAAGTTGAATTACATAATGAAATTACATTTCAAATTGTGCTGATTTTTAAACAACAGAATATGATGCAACAAAATACAATTACAGTAGCTATAAGATAAGAATATAAGGCAGATTCAATGGACGATAAAACTACAATAAGAAGCATTACATAAAATATAAGCAATTATAATATTTTACAATAAAATGTTGAGTATACTTATCAACACTGTCGTTGCCATGTCATAAGTCCTTGGTGAGAAAAGTGGAGAGTTGCATTAGGTAGTCGACAGCCTGTGTAAAACTTGTCGAATAATCATGTCATGAATCCTTTAATGGTGAAAAATGATTCATGTAGCCGACCCCGCCTAATGGGACAAAGGCTTGATGTTGTTGTTGTATGTTGAGTATACTTATAACAGATATAACATAATAGATAAAAAGCTTTGATATAACTAAATACAATTAGAACGTCTATAATAATTAATTGAACGATGTGTAAATTCATAACATCATAACAACATCCATGTCATCCTTAATAGAGTTTTATAAACTAATGTGTAAATTAATATTTATTTTGTAAACCAAACTATAAATTCATCGATATTACATCATCCATTGGATTACCTTATCATAGCCATTAGGACCTCATCTGTCTTGACCCTCCTCCACATCAAAGGAAATTTAAGGGACATAAATGTCTATTTTTTGACAAACATCCCTAACTTCTCATGCAACCTAAAAATGTATTTATAAAATGAAATCATTATTGCCTACAAGTTCTGTAATATAATGCAAGAGGAATCACATTCATATAATATCATAGTCTTCACAAAAAGTAAGATTCTATCTATAATCCAATGAACTAGGTCCCAAACTATTGAAAAATATTTGAGTTTTATTTTTACTCATGACTTTATGCACTTTTGCCATTTGTAATAGTGTACAAAATTACCCATTAAGCTACCTAAAGGACACCTTTCTCAATACATTTTATTTAAATGCTATTTTATTTTTAAATAATTTTATTTTATTTAATAAATTTAATTATTTAAAAAATTTAATAATAAATTTTACATATATTTATTAAATTTATATATTCTTAAATCGTGCTGAGGCTCACGAGCCGGCTCAAGCTCGTTTATAGTGGGGAGAGCTCGAGTTTGAGACTACAAAATAACTGACGAGCCGAGTTCAATTAGACTACTACTCGACTCGTTTACACCCCTATATGCATATATAAAAAAAAAAGATAATATTTGTTAGAGCATCTAATTTTTTTTTCAAATCATATTTAGTTACTTTCTAGCTTTATTTGATTATTCTTGAGCATTATTCAATCACTTCTCAAATCTAGAATAATGTCAGAAAATTGTTGTTGAGGGCTTCGAGAATTTAGACTAGAAAAAGGGGGGGTTTCGAATTTTAAATTTTTTTAATATTATTTAATAAATAAGACATCTAATCTATAATTTAAAATTTATCTTAATAATAATTAATAATTAATTAAATATATTATTTTAAATAAATTGATGTTTACTTTTAATTTTTTTTATTAAATAAAGTTTGTTATATTTATACAGTTTCATAAACTATTATTTAATTATAAATTATGATAATAATTACAATTACAATTTAATTAATAAAATAAAAATTCATAAAATTTATTAATATTAAATCAAACAAATTAGAGATATATATTAATTAAATAATTTATCTAATCTTAATAATTAGTATTATTCAATTAAAATTTTATTATCAAATTAATTAATTTTATTTTAATTTTTGTTTAATTTTCTAAACTTAATTTATTATTTAAAATTTTAAATAAATTATTAAATGAATATTAATTAGATTAATTATTATTCAATTAGTTAATTAAAAAAAAATAAAACACAATAAAATTATTTTGTTAACTAAAATTTTAAATCTTAAAACAAATAATTGAATTATTTATTTTAATTTTTTTAAATTTAATAAACCTCACCTCCCACTTTAGGTGTTGTGTAGTTTGCTGAAAAAGTAATACAGTGTAAAAGGGATGTATTGTAAAAGGAATGTATTATAAAAGAAATACTTTAGAGTCTTTTGGATGAGTGTAAAGTTCATGAGATTAGTTTTGATTTGAAATGATTGCATGGGAATAATTTTTTTTTTAATTTGATTTGAAATAAAATGAATGCAATGTAAAGTGCGAAAAGGGTGGTGGTAGGTGGCAAACCTTGACGATGGTGGTGGCTGACGACGACTAGCAATGATAGACAGTGGTTGCTGGTGAAGATGGTGGTTGGCATCGGCGTCGGTGGTCAGCAGTAGCCAACGGTGGGGGGCGATAGTGCTAAGCTATGGTGTGTGCATGGCGATGGTGGCTGATGACATTAATGATCGATGGTAGTGATGGTCAGTGCGGCGGCCGACTATGGTTGGCGGTGGCAGTGCTCAACGGTGATGGTGGGCGATGGAGGTGGATTTCAGCGATGACTATGTTGGAGGGTAGCAGTGGTGATAGTTAGCTGCCGGTACTAGTGGTCGGTGACAACGGTGAGCTAATTAAGGTGGGTGGTCGTCAGGGGCTGCTGACGATGGCGGGTGGTGGTTGGTCATTGAGGGTGGTGGTTAGTGGCCATTGTGTACAGGTGGGGGCGAAATCAATTGCAATAAATTTTCAGTGTATTTGAAATTCGTCCAAATCTGAAAAATTCTAAAAACATCAAAAAAGAATTAGAAGATAAATTTTGAATGTACCAAAATTATATATATATATATATATATTAGTTGATATCAAAGATCAATATTTTTAAGGGGGGTTTACATACACACCAATTATACTATACTATTTACATATCTAACACTTAAAATTTTAATATTGCATACATACCACCTTATATTACTTTAATATCAAATATATCACTCATATATTTCATTTCTTAAATCAATATATTTCATTTCTATCACTCATATTTGATATGAAAGTGAACTATAAGTGGTATATATATAATAATAAAATTTTAGATGTTAGAAATATAAATAGTATAAGATGGTATGTATTTAAATCCCTTTTTTTAACATCAGCTTTTAAAATATTTTATACTTTTTTTAAGGGCAACCAACAGGGGCGGATCCAGCTTCTTTTTTCAGGGTGGGCAAAAAAAATTTTTTTTGTGGGGGATGGGCAAAAATGCTTAGGATTGATTAAATGAGGGCAAAAAAATTTTTTGAGAGGGGGCAAAACATCCAAAATATCCAAAATATTTCAAAATATCTCACTAAAATTTAAAAAAAAAAAATTTTGAAGGGGGGCATTTGCCCCCCTCAACTAAATGGGGATCCGCCCATGGCAACCAAATAGCCTCTCTTATATTGTGTGCAAAGTAAAATAGCTCAAATTCATGAAAAAAAAAAAATTATTAGCTGAAATCAAAGATCAATATTTTTATAACGTCAGCTTTTAGAATATTTTATTCTTCTTTTGCGGGCAACTAAATAGTCTCGCTTATTCTCTGCAAAGTAAGATAGCCCAAAACCATGGCGGTTGTTGGGGCAAATTTATAAAAAAAGCATATTTTAAGTTTAAATTAGTTTAAGAAGTGTGTTAGAGAAAAATTAAAAAAAAGGAGCAAATATGAATTTTTTTAATTTTCCGGTTTGAAAAGAAACTATAACTTCATTACCCAGTTTTTAATTTCTATTAAAACTGAAACTTCATTATCTGGTTTTCCTTCTTTTTAGAAAAAAAAAGGGGTCATGATTGTTGCATCCAATCTCCTTCTCCATTGTCAGGCCAGCATGAAAATTTGTATATGATGTCACAATACACCCCGACATTTTCAACTCCTTCCTAACCTAGCTCGTGCTGCAACCGAGCTACATACAGTGATATGCCGTCTATCATTCGTTCCATTCGAAAGCTAAATCGTACGCCAAAATTAGGTATGTGAAGAGTGCGACACTAATATTGGCGTCGCACTGTTTATCTATGAGAATTTTTTGTGTTACGAGATATGCTAAAGAAGCGCACGAAAGTGGAGAAAAATTGTTACCTTTCCAGCGACATAAAGAAGCACGCGAAAGAGGAGAAAGAAATGAAATTTGATTGGAGATGTATTAATGCATTTTTTAGTTTCACTATATTTTAGAGTAGAAAATGAGTTTTTCTGTTGGAGATGCCCTCACCGTCCCAAACATCACAACCTAGCTCGCAACCATTACTCAAGACTAGCGAGAGAGCGCTACTCATGATCGTCATTGTCGTCGACCCCAGGCTCTAGCCCAAGCTCGCGACCTGAGGCCAATCTGGCGATCATGATATCCCTGCTTCCAGCTGTAAGTTTTTATAACTTTTTTTTTTTTTTTTCCTGTAATTATCAGACCTTCCTGCTTCCTCCACGGACGTCCCTTCTCCCAGTCGCTTTAGCATGTTGTATGGGGTAGAACCAATACAACATTTGGTGTGGCCGTTAAGAATAGACAAAACATAGAAACAGGGACAGTTGATTGATATTTTGCATAAGAATATTTAGAGTTGTTTGCATGCTTTTACTATTATATATATATAACTATCAAAAATTAGATGTTTCCGCAGCAGTTTATAGCAGCGGTTTATAAACCGCTACTATAGATAGTTATAAGCAGCGGTTTTAACCGCTGTTAGATTCATTACTAAAAATTGATAATTTTTTGTGACATATAATAGCATCATTTTTAAAACCGCTACAAAAATTATTTAAAATTTATCAAATTTTAATATCCCGCGGCTCTTCTTTTGGTGTGGGAAATTATTTTGTTCAGACTCCGGACTCCCGTGCCCTAGCTATCCCGCAATCCTCCGATGCCCATTCCTCACTTCTCCTACCCCTTGGGCGATCCACTTGACAGCCCAACCCTAATTTCCCAATCTAACAAAACTCCCTCCCCTCTTAATCTCATCATCCACAAACTCCTCCCCTATTCCCCTAACCCTCGAACAAAACTCCGCCGCTTTGTCGGAGAAAGCCACGATCTACCTCCATTAGAAGCCACTCATCACCGCGGAAGTAAGAGCCGGGCGCCGCTGCTCCCATTTCCTCGAAAGGAAACGTTGAGCTTGGTCCACTGCCTTCCTTCTTCCGGTCCGGCGAGGTTTTCTGCATATTTCTATGCGATTTCCTTCTCGATGTATCGGTCTTAATCAATGGTTTGAAACTTGGTTTTCTGCATATTTTGTTTTTCTGCAATCGTAGACATATTTTGTTTTTTTCTTCAATCGTAGAAGTTTCCATTTCCTAGCTTTCAACAAATTTGAGGGTTTTGATGTTTAGTTTTTTGTTTATTCAGTTTGAATCGATTTTTGTTTAATTTAAAAAAATTTAAAAACTTTAGTTGTCGATTAGGGATTATAGATACTGAAATTTTATGTAAGTTTCATATAAATTTTGATCAAAATTAAGATATGGATGAATTCGGGTATATTTTGAAGATCCTGGAATATTATCTCAATCAATGCTTGAAGGGAATTCCATTTCCTAGAGTTTACCTAAGCAACTTTTTGGTGCTATGCTAACTTAGTTTTTCTTTTGAGGCCCAGAACAATATGACATTCTGTAGATGACCAAAGTAGCTTGGAAGGTATATGTAAGGAAGCTTCAGATCCGATGATGTGGAACAATTCTTTTTTAATATGCTCACAGTTCTCTTAATGTAGTTAATCACGTCTTTTTCTTACACAGTTATGGTCTAGTACTATGCCGTTGTGGCCAAATTATTTTAATCAGTTAAGTGTTTCTCATTATTGCTACTGAGAACTGCATTTCTTTTCGCTCTATATATGTTGAAGCATTCATTTGACATTGCTTGTATATCTATTTGACATTGCTTGTGTATCTATTTGACATTGCTTATGTTTTTATTTAAAAAAAAATTGATTTTTTGCATTATATTTTTTTTATTAGTCCTACCCTTTAGAAGAGGAATTCTATTATTAGCTATATCTCTAACTAATTCTACTTTATATGACTATTAGTAGCTTTATCTCTAACTTGAAATACAGCTTGAATTCTTATTGATTCCTTATTCTTTCTTCCTTTTTGGAATGTAGTTTTTTGGGTTCTTGGTGCTACACAACGTGCAATTGTTGATCGTGTATGTATTTTTTTTCTTAAATTTATTAAAGAATATAGGTTGATCGTCATGTATGTGCTGATATTTATTTGTTATGCCATTCCTATTTTTCAGCATCAATCATAAGGCCACCATTGTCATGGAAGTTTTGATGGAAACATTGAATGTCTTGGCTCCCGCCCCAAGGTACATGTATTAATGAATTTAGCATCTTATGAAATGCATTGTTGTTGTTGTATGAAATGCATAAAAAAGATATAAAAGCATGTGATAAACTGCAAAGCTCAAAAATATTTCTTATATTTGCAAGCATATTGTTGCAAGCAAGCCATAATCTTTCAAGCTTCTTTTTTGATAAGCTGAGTAGCATTTGATCTGTTTCACTTATATTTCATCCACCATTTTTAGTAAATTCATTTTGAAAGGGATTTTTTTTTTCTTCAATCTCTGACCAAGAATTGTATGATGCAGGTGTCTGTTTACAACAATGATTTCAACTAACATAAAATTGCATTAAGCTAGTAAAGAATGATGGCCTTATGAGGAGACAAAGTTGTCATCCTTATCTAGAATTGCAGGTACTATAGCAAAATTCAATTGTTATCTTCAAGTCTTTATATTGCTAATCTATTTATCAATCATATACAACCGGAGTGTTATGATATCATATTCAATTGTTATTCTTCAAGTCTTTATATTACTGGTTGAATAGCCCGAACTTCATTAATTAAATCACATTCTAACATTCATGTTGGATTGAGTGAATATTGTGCAAGATATGGGGTTTTACAGTTTGGTTGAGTATTTGTTTTTCTCTATTGTAATATATTGATCTCTATTAAGGGGCTGTTTGGTTGCCTGAATTAGGAGTGTAAAGTAAAACAATTACATGTATTTATTAAATTTGGTTGTTTGGTTAATTTTGAGCGGAACAAAAGACAACCCACGGAACTATTAGGCGTGTATTAAAGAGTCTGTTTCGTGGGAATTAGAAACCCGCTCAATATGAGCGGGTTACAAATTCTCTCGACGAAGAAACTAGCTCATATTTTACATTATCTTGATGCATAGCTTTTATTTCTTTCTTTGCACGTCAAGAGCTTCTGATTTATTGATAGCCTACTTCTTCAGCATAATGATTTCATTTGTGAACAAATTGGAGCTGGTAGACTGACAATGCAAATGAGTGCTTGCATTGCTTTAGTTTTGTAAAATTGTGATGAACTGTCATTTTATTTTTCACAAAGAGTTCATTTTTTCTTTCTTTCTTATAGGGGCTTTACTGGAAAATTTGTATAATTATGAAGACTAAACTTTTTCCCCTTCTAGCAGAGTTTGCAGGTTTTATCCTTTCTAAACTAATTTTGTTTTCGTGGTGGTATAATGATTTATATGTTTTATTATGGACTAGTTGTCATTTGTATCATTTTCATAATAATCTTGGTATCAATGTTTGACAAGCTAGAGATCATGGATTAACATAATTATTAGTCCCCTGCCATTTACTGTTTGGGAACAGAATTATGATATATCTTACGCAATTAAATTTATATACAATTGGATAATTTTGACTTTATGGATCAGCAGTCTCTGAAGCAACTTCATGCTGTTTAATTCTACTTCTATAAGCTTGCTCAACCTTCATTATGTGAAGATTCCCTTTATTTTGTTATGTGAAATATGGATTTGGACTCTTCTGTTTCAACTATTGTTGTCTAAATTAATAAAATAAAGGAAGATGTTGCTGTGAGCGTTCCTATCTATGAAGAAGTGTGAAAGAAATCCTTGCAGAACTTGATTGCTTTGACATCTTAATAATCTAGATGCCTCAATTTTTGTTATTATTGAATGATTTAATGTTTAAGATGTTGGTCCTTGTTGATGGTCTGATAGTTTTTTAAGTTGTGCGCCGGTTGTGTTTTTTTTTTCTAATGCTTTTTATCTCTTTGTAGGCAAGTAGAACTTTGATATTAACATATTTTGCTGTATCGAATGCTAAACTTTATAATGTTACTGTGGCAAGAGTTTTAAGCTATAGCAGGTTGTTTTTCTGCATGCTAATTTCTTTTTTGTGTTCCTGAAAGCGGGTGCTTGTTTATCATTATATAATTTTGTGAAAAGCTGTAATATCTTGATCACCTTGGGCTTCTGAAAAAGAAGTTTTACTATGGCTTTGTTTGAGATGATTTTATATTTTTAACCTATACAGAATAATATAAAGCCTCTTAAGAATATGATCATTCATATTTGATGAGCTTACTATATATGTAAAACGGCTAGCATTTAGACAATTTAAACCTTCAAGTATTACTTCTTGATGCCTAATATTGATGAATATTGTCTTGTTACTCTGTTGCAGTCTAAAGGCATGGAGTTATGGTCAAAAGAGAAAGAGATTTGCTGAGAATCTTGACAATTATTATGCACAGCAAAGGATCCAATGCCATCTTATATAAGTAGTCTAGGATGAGTTTATTTTACTTTTTACTCTTTGGAGCAACTTTTTGCTAAAAGTTTGTGTAAATAGGCAAAGTGATGCGTGCTTCATGTAGCTTAAATTGTACATATTCATTTTGAATTCAATCAGATACAGTTGTACAGTAATTGTTATAGAAATAGAAGTCATTTTAATATTATTTCAACTGTTTCAATCTTAAACTGAACTTTATTTTTTTACGAGTTGAATTGAACTGAACTAAATTTATAAATGTTAAACTGAAATTAAACCATTATGACAAGTTTTTGCTCTCTCTCATTGTATCAATGTCTTATTGGAGAATGATATGTTGCTTATGTGTATATGGGATTGCACTGGACAATCATATTTTGTATTTTTTTTTAAATCTGGACATTTGTGGCGGTTATAACCGCCACAATTGTCCAGATTTATAGCGGTTAAAACAACCACAATACTAAAAATCTATTCATCTAGATTAAATTTGTGGTGGTTATAACCGCTGCAAATCTGGACAATTGTGGCGGTTATAACCGCTGCTAAATTTAGCACTTCATCAGATCTACCCCGCCAGTCCTTAAACCGCTGCGGAATATCGTTGCAGCGCATTGCAATTACAGCGGGGGTGCAGCGGTTTAAAACCGCTGCAAAGAAAATTGTGGCGGTTATAACTGCCGGGATAGGCCAAAAATTATGCTGCGATAGGCCTACTTTTTGGTATATATATATACCTCTTCATATGAAAATTTCTTCTAAATTTTTATGATTCAAAATACTTCATGTTTTTTATTGGCTAGCTGAGGAATATCATATAATTGAGTTTAATGTGATTTTTTTGTTGTGTCCTGGAATATTCGCAGCGGTAGAGAATGTTATAATTTAACGTCCTACCTTTGTATGAAGATTCAACGCACAAATAGATAAGAAAGTATAGTTATAACGTTTATAAGAGACACAAGAATTTTAACGTGGAAACCTCTAAAAACGAGAAAAACTAAAAAGCATGGCCCAATTTAAATGAATCCACTAGTGTTTGCAACCGATTACAAATGAGACCCTTCAATAGGAAGAAAGTTTTCGCTTGATATAACAAATATGCAACATATAGAGTGCATTATATGGTGTGAGTTGGAAGAATCAGTATTGATATGTTTGTTTTGGTGACATGACCATAATCGGCGAGCGATGTAGGTCGAAAGGACCATAGTCCATTGACGGTGTTTAGAAGGACCATAGTAGAGCAATGGAGGTCAAAAAAATTGTAGTCAAGCAATAGTGGTCAGAAGGATCTTAGTTGGCGGGTGACAGTGGTCGGAAGGATCGTAGTTGGCGGACAACGATGGTCCAAAGGACTGCGAGAGAAGGTGGTCGAAAAGAAAGTATTCGACAAGAGATGGAGGTCAGAAGGGCCATAGTTGGTAATGGTGGTTGGAAGGACCGTACTCGGTGGGCGAAGGAGTTTAGGAGGACAAAGTGAGGGCCGTGTACTTTATTTTTCTGTCTTTACTTTCCTGTATTTATAACTGTACACAACGCACTCATAACATGCATCATTATATAACTGTTTTATTTCCTGTCTTTTATATTACTACAACAGTAGAATGTTCTTAGGTTCTGATGTACTGAGATAAAAATGTAATGCTTTTATTTTCTTGATTGTTGTATATAGATTGAGTCTGTACAACAATTGGAGTCTGTAAAAGAATTAAAAATAACTGCTTATAAACATACAAATGGGGCTCCAAAAAGTAATGTCCTCCCTTAAAATGACGTTCCTTTTTGAAATTCCATAGAAGACCCGGAGCCTGAAGACCATAAGCAATTATATTTAATTCTACTTTCCTGTAGGCTTAGAATCCAGGTTTGTTGTCAGTGGGGCCTAACCACCATTACTTTACAGCAAAATTCTGGGATGTAACAGATGAAAATTATATTAATGAAATCAGCTCTTTTATATATGCATTTGTTTCATACATCATTCGCAAACGAGTAGATTTTTGATTTTTGTAAGCATATTCCTCTGCATTTGTTTTAGATTCTTTAATAACTCCTTGATTCCTAGGATAGAGCTATCTTAACTCTTGCATCATCGATGAATTGTTGTGATTAGGATTGTTAGCTGGCAGCCCACTCTAGGCAGGTGGTAAGTCCAGGTCGTATACACTTCTCTCTGCACATTTTCAGTCCTCAAATCAATTCTAAGTTCTTCTAAAATCAAATAATAACTCTATAATCTAAAGCCTGATCATGAAAATTTAATTATGCCCAAATATTTAATTAGATACATATATAATTTTGGAAATTATTTAGTCTTCATTTAAATCGAGATTATTCTCTTAGGAGATGTAATTAATTATAGGGGCTTGCCCCTGTAGGGAGTCTAGATCCCAGAATAATCTAAACCTTACCTTAGTTCTTTTCTGAGGTAGGGGAAAGATTTGTGAACGTAGATTAGGTTTTATTCACATTTAGGAGTTATTTCTATAATTAAAAAATAGATAGATACTTGATTTGTCTTCATAAACAAATCAAATGTCTTCTATAATTGATTATAGAAATAAATTTACAATTCATTAATCTGATCGGGTTGATTAGAGAATGTACTCGTCATCCCTTCAGGATGATTTGAATATTCTCTATATTACACCTGATTAGGAGAATGAATTGTACTGCTTCTCCCTTTAAAATCAATAGAATGGTATTAGTCTACCCTTTGGGGCAGTATAATATCCAACTATATAGATTTAATCGGGAGAGGATATTCTAAATATAAATTAAGTGAATTATTTGAGAAAATAAAAAGTCTTATTTTTAAAAGAAAATCCTGCTACACATATATTTTGTTTAGATTCATTTCTTACAGTCAAGAAATAGATAGGTATCTAATTTACTTTCACAAGTAAATCAAATATCGTCTGTATGCTTGATTTTAGTAAAGAATCAACAATTCACTAATCTAATTAGATAAATAAGGAAGATATTAATCATCCTTTCGGATGATTTGAATATTCCTTATACCATACCTGATTAGGAAAGTGAATTGTCATTCTCTTTATTTAGAATCAATAGAAAGATATTAGTCTGTCCTTCGAGGCGGTCTAATATCCAACTACACGGATTCAATTGAAGAAGAATATTCAAAATATAAGCAAATCAAACTTTTTTCTATATTTAAATAAAAATATATTTTATTTTAAAATTATTTTAAAATTATTTTAAAATTATTTTAAAATTATTTTAAAATTCTTCTCTCTTCCCTCCTTTTCTTTCTTTATTTAAGTAAAATAGATTTATTTTATTTTATATTATTAAATTAATTAATTATTTATAAAGAATATTTTAAATAAAAAATTTTTATAGCATAGAGCTTAGAGATTTTATTTTCTCACAAAAATTAATTAAAAATTTATAATAAAATTTAACAAACTAAATAATATGAGTGAATAATTATTAAACATTATTAACTTTTTTTATTATTTTTGTATTTATTTTAATATGATAATTAGTAAAGTATAAAATAATAATATAATATCACATACACCTTAATATCAAAAATATCCTCATATTTAATTATTGAGATTAGCTTTAACTAATACTTTTGGCCTTCAGACAAAATTGAGATATTTATGAAAGTAGAGGGGCAAAATTGGGGCTAGGGGTGTCAAAACGGGTCGATGGGTCGGGTATGGGTTAAACTCGAATTGACTAGTGTTTAAACAAGTTGATCCTAACCTAGCCCAATTTTACAAACGAGTCAAGTTTTCCAACCTTGATCAGACACGCGCGGGTTACTGGATTGACCCGACCTGACTTGCAAACCCAATAACTAGATCTGAAAATCAGACGCAATCTGAACGAAGATGAGAGCTGTGTTCCTATGTGAGCATGTGGCGTGCCTAACAGATGGTGAGCGTGCGTGCGGATTGTGGTATACCTGAAAGGCTTTCGCACGGTGCGCCAGTGTAGTTTGACGTAAGGGCTAGGGCGAATGGGCGACAATTCAAGCTCGGTATGCTAGTGCAGTTTGGCACGATCAGTTGAGCGTCGTGTCGATAAAGTGAGGGCTAGGCCTGGCATTGTGTGATTCGGGTCTCCATCTCTCTCACAGAGAGCTAATGCTCAATGGCATGTGATGCTGGAACTATGAAATAGCACAGGCTCTGTAGCGGACTACAGAGTGCCAACGCATACACGAGGTGAGTGGGTAGCCAGGTCAATTTTGGTTTATTGAGTTGACCCGGACGCATTCCATTTTTTAAACAGGTCAAAAATTGAAATAGGAACCCGATATGTTTGCTAAACGGGTCAAAATTTGAAACTGGAACCCGACCCGTTTGTTAAACAGGTTGACCCTAACTCAAATTTTTCTGGTCAGGTTTAGGTCGAGTTATAGTGTCGTGTTAATAATTGGCACCCCTTATTGGAGCATTATAAAAATATGGGATTAAATTTGACATATACTAATAGCCAGGGGATTATTTTGAGCTTTTACTCCAAAAAAATTATATATTTTAGGGTTAGTATTATAATAACTTGTCATTTATGTTAGTATATTGTAATGAAATTCATTATTTAGTTGCTAACCTATGGGCATTTCATTCCAAGGCTGCTAACTTGCGTAGCCTTCACTTAAGAATGTTTATCTTCTACATTACTTGAAGACACATTACATATTTGCATTGAAGTGCAAGATGTTATGTTACTATATATTCTCAGCCATAGTGTTCATAATCGAGTTATTTCATTCAACTTTTAATGATAAAAGGAAACTATTATTAGCTACCTAAATGCCATATTAAATACAATTGGAGAGTTGTGACATGAATGATTATGCCTCCACAGCTCAAAATTCTATATAAGATATTAAGTTATTGCTTGATACATGTCCTTTTTTATGGTACAATCAAATATATTCTTTCAAAATGTTTTCTTATCTATAATATTTTTACTAATGCACTTGTACCAAATAGGATTTTCTGGGAGCCAAAAATAGAATTCACATTAAAGTTAGAGTTCCTAAGGTGTATGAATTTATATTTAGAGGGAGAAAATCATATTTAAGCTATAATGTGCTAATAGTAATAGACTTTAACTTAAGATTCACTTAGTTATAACTAGTTCTGAGGGTTTAGTATATGAAGCCACCATCCTTAGAAATGTATTAGAGCCCCCAATTGGTTTGTGTGTTCTAGAGGTTATGCTTGTTCGTTCCACATAAAGTCTCATAATTACTTTTGAAACTCCAAACAATATAACTCAAGTAAATGTTAAAGGTAAATATTGCCTAGTTGATGTTAGTTAGTAAAAAAAGGTTCATATCTTCATATCGTGTCGCAAGATCCACTTAAAGGAATTTAGTCATACAATACCTAAAAAATGTAAAAGCTATTCAATTTTGACATTCTCCGTTTCACATAACTGTGGAGCATGCATTTGATTCAGTGAAGAATCATTTTGTCATTATAAAGTGTGATCCATACTTTCATTAATAACTCAAGTAGAGATTGGACATGTATGTGGTATCTAGCATAATTGGATAATGATTGAGGATGTGGATGACTTAATCCTATCTAAAGATGAATGGAGAAGAAGAAGCTATGCTAGAAGAAGATATGATGTTAAGATAGATGATTCTTGAGAGTGATTGGAAAAAAGTGACCAAATTGCTTTTGTTATGTGGAATCGTATGGAGAATGTTGACTATTGATACAACAAATACATGTTTTTTTTGTGCATGCCACTCTTTTGTTAGTAGTATATGATAATATTATACATATATACTTTTGTAACTGCACTTGAATTTTATTTTTGTGGAAGACAAATGGAATTGCACATGGATAGAATTTTAAATTACTTGTAAATAATTTCTAATGAATCGATCCATCTTTTTGTGGTGTTTAAATTTGTACATTTATTTGCATGCTAATTACTATTTATAGAATTAATGGATTCACTACAACCATCTTTTGCATGTTCTCCTAAAAACAAGAAGAGAGAATTTTATGGAGTATAAAACCTGAATGGATAAATGGATTATTACAAATAATGTCTAAGTGTGTCGATGCAAATATGAGGAGTGCTCAAGGCTTCAATGATAATAATTGTGATGCCCCAAAATCTAAACTGGAAGAATCATTTATTTATCTTTTAAATAAACAACAGTCAGATCTATCTAATACCATATATCAGTAATAAATAGAAAAATAGATGCTATAATTCAAAACATCAGTGTACACATCTATATTTAATTCAAAAATCATATACAATGCCCAAGATCTACACAATCATATCATAACCACTCTGTCTTGAGTATAAAAGAAAACTAAAAAAAATGGAACCTGAAGAATCCTGATCAACCTCACACTCCTATTTGCCTACCCTGACCTGAAATCATTTAACCACATATAATGAGCTTAAAAATCCTAACAAGTTACCAAAATCTATAACTAAATTCAAAACACAATAAAGAAACAATATGCATGTCAAAAGTTAAATCATAGCATTTACATTCATATGATCATTGAATAAGTGCAGAAATAATAAAATTCAAATATAGGAGTAATAGAATCTATAAATATTAAAATATTATATTACGAAAGCTAGTAAAATAGTAAACTATTATGAGCACCAAATCTATAAAGTAATCATCGTATTTATAATATCAATCAATCAGTAAAGAAATCAGATAAAACATCGAATCAAAACATTAATAAAGACATTTAAAATCAAATCAATATAATAAAATAATATAAGAGTATGGATTGTGATGCCCCATAATCTAAATTAGAAGAATTATTATTTTAAACTTTTAATAAGCAACAACCAGTACTATTTAGTATCATCTATTAAATAACAAAACATATTTTATAATTTAAAATATCAATCTATACATCTATATTTATTCCCAAAATTATATACAATACTTAGGCTCAACACAATCATATCACAACTACTCTATCTTGATTACAACATAATAACTAGTACAAAAAAAGTAAAACCTAAAGAATCCTAACAAGCCTCACACTCCTGCTCTCCTATCCTAACCTAAAATCATTTAACAACATATAATGAGCTTAAAAAGCCCATCAGGTCACTAAAACATATAATTAAATTCAAAGCTCGGTAAAGGAATAATATGCATGTCAACAATCAAATTACAGCAGTTAAAATCTTATGTTCATTGAATTTATGCAAAAATAGTAAAATTTATACGTAATAGTAGTAGAATCTATAAATAATAAAACACTACGGTACATACATAAATCAATATCTCATTCTCAAGCTCAATATCTCAATCACATGCTCAATAAATCCTATAAATCATGTGCTCAGTAAATTATATGTTTAATATAAGCACAGTGAATTAGTAGTTTCAAATAGTATTAATATCTATATCAATAATAGTAACAAAATAGTGACATGAGATGTAGAATAATGCAATAATAATAAATTCGTATAGTAGTAATAAATCCATACAATAATATAAATAATGCCTCAAAACATGCATTTAAATAGTCACACTAAACAAGTAAGAAGTCCTAGCTATCACGATATTTTTTAGTGTTAGAATCATTGTAAGTAAACTATTGGCTTAGTAAATAGAGTCATTACTCTTTGCACGTTGGCACTGTAACGATCTCCTTATAACTCCCAACTAGTGTATCACATGAATCAATAGATGATAACATCAAATCACAGTATTTAAAGAAAGCTCGTCGGCCCATCATCCTCTACATGTCAATCAGTCTCCAACCAACGGGTCAATCAGCCTCCAACCAACGAGTCAATCAGGCTTTACTTATTTTCATCATACACCCTTATTATTATAAAAATATTATAACAGTAATAGCGACCAGCTATCACTCAAGCACATATCCATATTTATTTTTAATGCATTGCAACAAATAATATATAATTGAGCTTAATTAAGAATGTGCCAAAATGTCATAACGAGAGACAACAAAGAATTCTACTAGGAAAAATGAATATTTTTAAAATATTACCAAACTACGAGGAATTATATAAAATAATGTTTAAGACTTTTATAATAATACACTACTATTTTTTGATATCAAAACAAATTTTTGAGTAGACAAAAATTATTTATTTTCAAAATCACCAATAAAAAATCTCAAATAAATATTCAAAATCCTCATAATCGTGATCTCTATAATATATAAAAAATTTTGTGGTGAAAGTTTTGCTAATACAAAGTTATTTATATTTTTCGATAATGAAAACACAAATTTGATCAGGAGAATGCCAAAAATATAAAATCTTTGAAATTAGAAATATGATAAAGGTTTCTTAAAATGAGATGAGCTAATTTTTCAAATGGCCCAATGGACAAAAATCACATCGCGGCCTCCAAATCTAAGCTTCTTCTTTCTCTTTCCTCACATATTCCTCTCATTTAAAGATATCTGTTGCCAAATTTGAGAGAAGAAAAAGGATTTTTATAAAGTTCTTAATTAGTGCGTTAGGATATTTTCAATAAAATAATAATTTAATATTAATTTAATTAATTTATTTAGTATAAAAATAAAATAAATTATTTTTGGACTTTAAGAATTACAGAAAAATATCTATAAAATAAATCATAATATTTAAAAAATATCGATAAAATCGATTTACAAATTGGACACTTAACGATCCCAAAATCCTCACTTGTACCAATTAGTACCAAATTCATAAGGATTTCGCTCGTGACAAAAAATTACAAAAAAAATTATGTAAGCAAATTATTACAATAAAAACAAGATGGAAAAGTTTGATTGAGATTTAAAGTAATAATGACTCCATAAAAAAATTGATAAAGTCAAAATACGGGCTATTGCAATCTACCCACTTTAAGAAAATATTGTGTGCAACATTTTCCTTAAGGATTCAGGCATAAAATCAAATCAGTCCAATTAAAGCTCAAATCAAATTAAAATCAAATCAAAACTCATCAAAAATCATACAATCACATTGTTCATTGTATAACATATCATTCACTTATGCATGCAAACTAATTAATCTTAATCTACCCAATCTACATAACTCTCAATCAATTCCTACAGTTTTGGTAACAATCAATTCTTCCAATAACTATGCTCTTATACCAATTGTGATGCCCCAAAATCTAAAATTGAAAGAATTATTTTTTTAATCTTTTAATAAACAATAACCCGAGCTATTTAATATCATCTATCAAATAATAAAATAGATTATGTAATTTAAAATATCAGTGCACACTTCTATATTTATTCCTAAAATCCTATATAATACTTAAGATCTACACAATTATATCACAACTACACTATCTTGAGTACAATAAAATAATTAGAATAAAAAGAAGCATAACCTGAAGAATCCTAATTATCCTCACACTCCTGCTCTTCTATCTTGATTTGAAATAATTTAATCACATATAATGAGCTTAAAAAGCATAGCAGGTCACCAAAACCCATAACTGAATTCAAAATATGGTAAAAGAGCGATATGCATGTCAATAGTTAAATCATAGCAATTAAATTTATATGATCATTGAATCAATACAAAAATAGTAAAATTTGCATATAGTAGTAATATATTATGTAAGTAATAAAAAACTATGGTATAGAAGCCAATAAAAAAGAAACTAGTATGAGTACCGAATCTAAAAAGTAAGCGTCGTATTCATAATACCAATAAGTAAAGAAATCAAATAAAGCATCAAATTAAAACATTAATAAAGATAGTTGAAATCAAATCAATATAGTAAAATCATATAAGAGTGTTCATATATTATCCCATTATTTTATATCAGGATTAAATTAGTATCACATTCTTTAGCTCAATATCTTAATCACATTCTCAATAAATTCTATATATCATGTGTTCAATATATCACATGCTTAATATTAGTATAGTGAATCAGTAGTATTAAATAATATCAGTATCTATATTAGTAATAGTAACAATTAAGTGGCAGGAGTAGTAGAATAATTCAATAATAGTAAATTCATGTAGTAGTAATAAATTCATATAATAATAAAAATAATGACTCAAAACATGTATTTAAATAGTTACACTAAATAAATAAAAAGTCTTATATATTACGATGTTTTTTAGTGTTTGCATTAGTATTAGTAATTTGTTGGCTCGATAAATAGAGTCGTCACACTTTGCCCATCGGCATTGTAATGATATCTTTATAACTCTCAATCAATGCATCACATGAATTAGCAGAGTATAACACCAAATCACACTATTTAAAGGAAATCCCTTTCTACCCACAATCCTATACAGGTCAATCAATCTTCAACCAATAGGTCAACTAGTCCTTACTTATTTTCTTCACATATATATATATATATATATATATATATATATATATATATATATATATATATATATATATATATATATATATATATATATATATATATATATATATATATATATATATATATATATATATATATATATATATATATATATATATTATCATCACAATAATATAAAAGTAATAACGACCAGCTATTACTCAAGCACATGTTTGTATTCATTTTCAATGTATTATAGTAAATAATGCATAATTTAATTTAATTAAGAATATACCAAAATATCATAATGAGATACAATAAAGAATCCTACTAGGCAAAATGCATATTTTTTAGAAATGATTAAAATACCAGGAATTGTATAAAATAATATTTAAAAATTTTATTGTACTACACTACTATTTTAGACATCAAAATAAATTTCTAGGTAGAAAAAAATTATTTTATTTTAAAAACTCACATGGGGAAAATCTCAAATAAATACTTAAAATTCTCATAATCATGATCTCTATAACATACAAAAAGTTACACGGTAAAAAATTTACCAATACAAAGTTATTTACGTTTTTCAGTTACAGAAACACAAATTTGATCAAAAAAAATGTCAAAATCATAAAATCTTTATAATAAAAAATAAGGTAAAGATTCCTTAAAACGAGACATGCAAATTATCCAACTAGCCCGACAGACCAAAAAAACTGCACCGCAGCCTCCAAATCTAAGTTTCTTCTTTCTCTTTCTTCACATATTCCTCTCATTTCCCTTAAGAGATCTCTATTGCCGAATTTGAGAGAAGAAAAATGATTTTAATAAAGTTCTTAATTAGTGCCTTAGAATATTTTGAATAAGATGATATTTTAATATTATGTTATTAATTTAATTAATTTCTGATAGTATAAAATTAAATAAATCAATTTAGGACTTTTAAAATTACAAAAAATATCTATAAAATAAATCAAAATATTTAAATAATATCGATGAAATCAGTTTACAAATTGGACACTTGATAGTCCCGAAATCCTCACTTATACCAATAGGTACCAAATTCTTAAGGATTTTCATCGGTGCCTAAAAAATTACAAAAAACAATTAGTGTAAGTAAACTACTACAATAATAACATGATGAAGAAGTCATATTACCAAAAAATTGGCTTTTCGCAGCACTTTTTTTTACCTTTCCCGGAGGTTATACCCGCCAGGATTTTCATTGCAGCGGTTGTAGAACTGCTACATAACCGCTATGTTTGCAATGCGCTGCAACAGCATTCCACAGCGGTTCGAAGACTAGCGGGGAAGATTTTTACATATAGCATATTTTGCTGTGGTTATATCCTTTGCAACATGTACAGAATTGTGCCGGTTATAACCGCGACAACTATGAGCGAAATCAACCGAATTTCAGTTTTGCGGCGGTTTTCTGGGCTCTAGTGGCGGTTAAAACCGCCACTAAAGCCCAAATTTGTTTTTTAAAAATCCTGAAACCTGACCATTCACCCTAGAGCTAGATAAGTTGGTTAGCCAACTGCCACGTACAGAAATATAACAAATCATAGAGATTCACAACAACAAGTGAACATTGAAAAATATATTTGAATCACATGACTAGAACAATATATTTGAGTCACTTCCTCATTCGTAAATGAAACTAGCTCATCATTTTCCATAACTCTGAGTATTGAGCTGAATTACAACTTAAACTGAGTTCGTTGAGTATTATGAGTATTTCAACAAAAATAAATCACTAAATGCCAAGTTAAACTCAAGAAAAATTATAGGAAACACTATTTCTTATATATAACAAGAAAGGAAATGAGCACAAAATAACAATCTTATATTTCAAAATCAAACTAAAATAAGTTTGAAATTATATAAGATATACATATAACCAGAAGCATCACATCTAATACTAGTACTCATCAGCAGACTGTCAGGCATCAGATGAATTGTCATTTCCACCCTGAAAATAGTATAAAGAGTATAAGATAATTATAATCAAGCAATTTACATTTAACTTTTAAAAAAAATTTATACCATTTCTGATCCTCCATGGAGTGGATGATTCATCTGAATTTCTTGCACAAACTGTCTCATCTCATCATGAAATGTGCCAAATTCTCTCGCCTGATTATCATGAAATGATCTGAACTCCTCTTTAAGACTAGCTATCTGTCCAAAACTGCTGCCGCTACCACTACCTTCTTCATTTTTGCTTTGAGTAAAGTATTTAGTCGGGTGACACCAAATCCCTGGGTATGAACTCGACCTGAATGTTCTGGTCTCATAATTATAGCAAAAACTCTCTCATTAGCTTCAATATTTCCTTCTTTAGGTGTAAGCCCTTCTTCGGCAAGAAGATTGCATGCCTGCGTCTACAGTATAAATACATAGTTAAATATATTGAAGAATGATTTATAAAAAAAAATTGTAATAACTATATCTATGTACCCATCGCTTCATAGCGTCTTCAGATGACCATGTCCCATCTTTATGCATCCTATTGATTTTCCATAATTATAATCTGTCCTTAATTGACTACAAAAAATTATAATAACAATGTAAGTTTGAAAATAAAGCATTTAGTAGTTATAAATAATTATTTAATTTTATACCGTTTCCTTTTGTCTTCGAACTGAACTCACCGACCCATTGTGTGAGGACAACTTTGTTTCTTGGCATTGGCAGAATTTTTTGCAGCCCTTTCCTGTGATACATGATAATGTTACATTCCAAATTTTAAAATAGTAATAAATATGTAAAAAAAAAATTAATCACAATATTTACCTGGTCCTCTAGCTTTGACCATTTGTTAACAAGTTGACACCATTGCATTTGATCTACTCCAGCTGGAACTGTCTCCAAAATTTCCTCAATTGGTCCACTGTCCCAATGCTCAGCTTTTAAGGTGGTTTTATAATTACGTCATTTAACACCAAGTGATTGAAGAATCCAATGGCGTATATGACCAGAAAACTCAAATTTAAACTGCAGTTAAAAATATGATATGGTTAATAATATAAAACATAAAAAATTTAAATTTGATAATATATATATATATATATATATATATATATATATATATATATATATATATATATATATATATATATATATATATATATATATATATATATATATATATATATATATATATATATATATATATATATATATATATATATATATATATATAACTCAACTTCAGCTAACATCTTTTTCTTGAATAGCTCCATACTCTTATTTCTCCAATCAGGGAAAGCTATTGGAGCCAAAACAGGGTCTCTTGCAACAACACCAAGATATGTTCCTAGCAAAATCGACTCAGGTATGTTACAAGGGACGTTATTTTCATTTACCTCTATATGAATTCTTGTCCATGACGGCATATTCTGTATATCAGCACATGTTGTTCTCCCCCTATTCCTTAAAGGATTTCCTTGCTCATCTACATAATTCAAAATAAATTAATAAGCATGAATAAGCATCATAGGTCCTTGCTCATCTACACAATTCATTTAAAATAAAATGAATATCATAAAAAGAAAATCATACCTATGAGCCATACCCCCTCTTCTAGGGCTGGAGCTGCACCACAAAATAAATTTCGTGAAGCCTGTTGTGCCCCACTGCACTCAATCTCTTCTTGTGAATTTAGGTCTATTGGAGTAGAAGGTATGATTGATTCAGTCTCCCTACTACTTTTACCTCTACTTGATCCTCCTCTACTTGATCCACCTATGCAAACTACCTTCTTTGCTTGTCTAAAACGACTACCTCTTGTCATTTCCTGCAATGGAAAAAATTTATTGTTAGCATAATTGATACCCAATCAGACATAACTGTTAGCAGAATTGATAGCATCCCTCATGCATTAATTGTTAGCAGGATCATTTCTTGTCATTTCCGGCATTTCATTCATGATAGCAGCCCTCATGCATTAATGCAGATGCAAATTTGATCCTTGTAAAGAAATGATCCTTGTAAAGAATTGTTAGCAGAATTGATACCCAAGTGCCAATTATCTGGCTACTTAACATATGTTTGAGCCAATAATATTAGATCTCAATCACACAAAGATCAACAAATTTCCATATAAGAAACTATGCATAATTGATACCATCAGACATAATTGCAATATGTTAAGTAGCCAGATAATTGGCACTTGGGTAAATAAATGGCACATAATTTCTAGATAAGATTTACTTAACTATCAAATAATTCTCCTACTAAACAAGTTAAAACATTGAACTGCTAATACTTGAATAAAAATTTCTATTTTTTAAAATTTTCAAATGTCCTCAACAAAAAAACAGCCAAATTGAGGATAAAGAAATCTCAGCCATGGAAAATAATAAGCTACATAAATTTAAATATTTTTCAAGCCATCCTTGACGCCTCATCGAAGCTCTGTCCAAAGAAAAATCAATAACAATGCCAATAGTCAGAACATGTCTCATCACCTAAAGCCTCACCATTAATGGGTTGACATGAATTATGCCAAAAGCATGTCCAATATTAACCATAAAAAAATAGACCTGTGATATGTCTTTTAAGTCAGTCAAATTGCACATTACCTCATGAAAATGACCTCTTGCAACAGCCTGTGAGAATGAAGTTATACAAAGGTCATATACAAACTAACTAATCATGCCAACTAAATAAACAATATATAGAGCAATATATTAAAGATTGTCATGAAAGCCATCAACAAGATTATAAACCTTGAGAAGAGCATAGTGTTTCAAAATTTCAATATTTACATTTACAAGCACAAAGAAATATTACAATCAAATGCATCTCGTGGTTTAACTCTCACAACAAAATTCTAATTCAGATTTTTAGCATCTTCAATGTAGAATGCAGGCTCCAGTTGTGAAGAGAAAACAAAAGGATCATCCTAGATTTTTTGACCTGTATGAATAAGTCTTGAGAAGTTCACAAGTGTGTAACCAAATTCATCTTGTTTTATGCCTGTTGAACTTGTGTTTGCCCAATCACATTTAAATAATATCACCTTGAATATGTTAGAGTAATTAATTTCAATAATATCATTAATTTTTCCATAATAACTAAAATTTCCAATCTTTATTGTATTAACAACACCAAAATTCTATGTTTTTTTGCCTTCATCTTGTTCTTTTGTATGAAAAATATAACTATTAATGAGCAAACCCTTATATCTATTTGCAATTTTGTTGGGGCCCATAGCCAGTGCTTTGATTTCTTCTAAGATTTCCAAATCATTAGAACTTGAAACCTAACAAGAAATAAAAAAATTAATTTACTATGTCATGATATATTTTAATATTAAATAACAATGTAAGTTTGAAAATAAAGCGTACCGTATCACGCAACCACTCGTGAAATATTTCATTGATAAGTCTCTCTAAATCTATATATGTTAGATGTGTATGCCCACGTCGCTTTCTTCTCTCTCTATCTTTGAAAAGTTGTCTATAACTTTCAATATTATCACAATGCCGGAGAACATATCTATGTGCCTGAACCAAAGAATTATCATCTAAGGTGAATGAAGTCACCTTTCCCAAGGGAGTACCACCACTTGAAAATTTAAATATAAATTGTGCCTCAGCTGTTGTTGCGGCTTTATTCAAAAATTGAGATCGCTCAAGATATTTAGAACATAAAGTTATCCCTTCTTCAACAATATAACACTCCGCAATAGAACCTTCAGGTTGTGCTTTGTTAGCTACATAGTCTTTTAATACTATAAAAAATCTGTAATAATAAAAACCTTTATGAGATTATGTAAAGTTGAACAATAATAACTTGAATTAGTAATTACTATTGAAATACCTCTCAAACGGATACATCCATCTATACTGAACAGGACCACCTAATTTTACTTCCTCGGCCAAGTGAATAAGTAAATGAACAATGATCATGAAGAATGATGGGAGTATTGATCTTTCCATTTTACACAATATTATTGCAATATTATTCTGGAGTATGTCCAACTCTTTTGAATTGATAACCTTGGCACAAATTGATTTAAAAAATTTTGAAATCTCCACTAGAATATGTATAATTTCATCGGATGGAGAACGTGACCTCAAAGCAATGGGTAGAATTTCTTCAATTAGCACATGACAATCATGACTTTTTAGGCCCACAATCTTACATTCAGTAACATTAATATACCTTGAGATATTAGATGCATAACCTTTGGGCATTTCCATATTTTTCAAAACTTGACAAAACATCAGTTTCTCTTTTTTTGACATTGTGAAGCAAATTGGTGGCAAAAAATAAGAACCATCTTCAAGAATTTGTGGATGCATCTCACTTTTAATTCCAAGGTCAATTAAATTTTGTCATGCTTGCAAGTTATCTTTAGATTTATCAAGATCGAGTAAAGTGCCAATGAAATTATCACATACATTTTTTTCAATATGCATGACATCAAGATTGTGTGGTAGTAAATTATACTCCCAATAAGGTAGCTCAAAGGAAATTGATTTTTTCTTCTGTTGACCTCTATTTTCGCTCGCGCACTTTCGATCGACTTGATTAGACCTCGTCGAGCCCAATTCGAACTCAAATCAATTAGAATTGATTTTAATTTGACTCGACCCCGTTCATTCAAGCCCGAATAATTTTATTTTGACTGCGATGAGTTCAATTTGACCCGAATCGTCTTTGATTTGATTTGATCAAATCGATTGAGCCCAAATCTGATTCAAATCAGCTCAATTTAATTCAATTAAATCCCAATCTACTTTTGTTTTCATTTGAATTCATCCCCTAAAACTAGTAATCCCATCAACGGCTCGGATCTCTCCCAAAATCTGTATTCGACCGTTGCCAATTTTCAATCACGTGAGACCCGATTCGCTAGCTCTCTCTCGATTTTCGCAGAGGCCCGCTCCCCCTGGCGGCTGATTCCTCTCTATTTGGACATCCAGGTGGGACTCCTCGTGGAGAGAGGGGACGCTCTCTCTCTCTCTCTCTCCCTCTCTCTCTCTCTCGGCTTATGGCATTCGGATCCCAGCTCTCTCCCGAGCTCCTCCCCCCCTCTTGGCTTCAGTTTGCCCCAGCCTAGGAGGTCGGACGCCGAGGCTTGTCTGACTCCAGAGCTCCAAAAGCTGACCCCCTGATTTCCCCTTGCTGTTCGCAAATCCAGACTGTCGCGAGATCTTGACGGACCCCGATCTCCCTCCCTCTCGCTCTCAGTCACACCCTCTCTGTTCCAAGGCCGAAACCCTCTCCCTCTCCGTCCTTGCTGGTTCGCAGAAGCAAGAAGCCGAGATGCCCCGCTCTCTGCCCCTTCTTCCTCCATTTTGGTCCAAACCGAGAGGCATCACCTCTCCCTCTCGTGTCTCTTTCGCTCACAGAGGCCAGCCGACGCCGAGCTCCTCTTCTCCCTCTCCCAGCTCCGCACACCCGGACGGAGCTCGTCGCCTCTCCTACCTTGGCCAACCGATCTTCTCTAAGGCTGTAGGTAGTTTCTACCCTTCCCTCTCCTTCTCCTTTTCTTCCTCCTTTCTCTATCTTCTTTTCCTCCATATGTTCTTCCTACTT
Source organism: Dendrobium huoshanense (assembly GCA_016618105.1). Taxonomy (NCBI): domain Eukaryota; kingdom Viridiplantae; phylum Streptophyta; class Magnoliopsida; order Asparagales; family Orchidaceae; genus Dendrobium; species Dendrobium huoshanense. The sequence continues at coordinate 71,196,373 of CM028344.1, read as the reverse complement.
TCCTTTCTTTTGCAAACGATTTCAAAAAAAAAAAAAATCTTCAAAAGCATGATCATGTCTAGTCTCTCTTAGAGTTTGGAAGCTATAATATATTTCATGGAAGATTTAAGCTATTTACACCTAAGTGATGTTTGAGTTGTATGCCTTTATGATTCACTTTCTTAATGTTTTTTTACATTGTCAGTTATGAGTAGTTTGACGAGTTGTTTCTTTATGGCATTAGGAAGAAATTTGATGGTTTAATCTTTGTTCTTGATTTATATTTCCTTTACAGGATGTATATTTATGAGAATGTATAGTCATGAGTTGAGCTTGATTTAGTTTTATAGTCATTCATGATTGTTGAGTTTGGAGATGAGCATAGTTGTGTTTCTCTAATTTTGAAGTCTTTGTAGGCTTTGTATGGATTGTGGAAAGTCATTAAAATTCATGTTATTTATTATCAAAGTATGCATACAAAATATTTGTGATAATGCCTCAAAGAAAAGTCATAGTGATTTTTGCTTACATTAAAGCTCTACTATTGGAAATTTCCTCAATGCTTTGTCTAGAAATTTATCAATGAAAATCTGAAAAAATAAATATAGTTATTTGATGAAATATGGATAGAGTTCAAGGTCATTCCTTCATGAATTATGTTTATTTTGTTCAATGCTTGTGGATGGATTTTGTTTCCTCCAAAGAAAAGAAGTAAGAGTGAAGGTGGAAGCTTGCTTGAGCTTTCTTTTGCTTCATATGCGTGTTGTCGAGAGTGTTATTACTTGAATAGTGAGATATGTGGTGTGGCTTATTTAGATGACTTTGAACGAGTGAGTGTGAATTGAGCTCTTCATGCTAATTTGTTCTTTTTTGTGTGATCTAATAAACATAGCATACCACTTGTTTGATAAAATGCCTTAATAAAATTTCACTTGTGTTAGAGCTTTGTGTTAAGAGATTTTCTCTTAATGGTTAACTTATGAACTTGAGATGCTCATGATATATTTTCTTTTATTTAATACTGAGATTTCTCTGAGTTGATTCCTTTCAATGCTCTTTATTTCCGTTCATTTTGGGATAAGATTAAGTAAGATTTGCTAGTGCCTGCTCTTTATTTGTAAACGTTACTGATAAGCCTTGTAAACAAGCATCAGTTCTTTATGTTTCTTTTTCTTCTAAGTTAGAGATCTGTAATCCTTCCTTAAGAACAAGGGTGAGGATTTGATGAATTTTTTTTCTTAGGGTGTGTTGTGGGATGTTAGAATTTTCATGTGTAGTGTTGCAAAAATGCTAAAATTTTCATCCATGAGTTGCAAAAGCATTAAATTGCATTTCTCATTCATTTATATTCATAATCCTGTTCTCTTTTCTGTAAAAGCAAGGTGAATCTTTACATAGATTTAAACGTGACTTTGCTTCATGTTAGCTAAAAGTGGAATACTCTAAAGAATGAAATAGCATCAAACTTCCTTTCCTATGTCTGCAACTTAGATTGAGATGTTTGTTTGTCACTTGATTTGAAAATGTATAATTATATTCCTTTTTTTTAATGTGTAAGGCTTAATTATCATGACCATGGTAGAATTGAGAGAGAGTTTTGACATGTACTTCATGTGGTATAGTATATTGCTGGCTTTGTGATTTCATTAGTATGAGCATTCTTGGTAAAATTTTATTGCAATCTTATCAATAGGAGCATGCTAGGTAAAGTCCGGTTTTATTGAATTATTATGATTTCATTGGTAGGAACAAGTTTAGTAAGTTTAGTCTCATGAATAAAAGGGTGAGTGTATTCAAGGTCATGCTTGGACATTGTGTAGTAAATGAAACCCATAAATTTGTTGGAAAGAACTCATGTCTATTCTAAGTCGTGTGATAAATGAAAGATTTATATCTATGTTAGCAAAGGCCTATATATCTCATGCATGTTTTAAAAAAGAAAGAAAGAAGTTCCCATGTGCATGTGATAAGAGTGTAGTCGTTCTTCGTCAAAATGCAGAATTTCTATTGTTAGCTCCCAAACTATTTTGGAAAACAAGTATATGTGCAGTTTTTCTATCGTTTTAAGCTTCCACATTGCCTTGGCCATAGGATAGTTTCTTTTTTTTTTTTCACTGTTCTGGGCTTCCGGATTGTTTTGGGAGCGAAATACATGCAAATTTTTACTGGTTTCAAGTTCCAAAAAGCTTTTGGAAACAAGCGAGTGCATTTTTTTCATTGTTTTAATTTTCCGGATTGTTGTAGGAATGAAATGTATGCAGTTTTCCACCGTTTTGAGCTTCCGAATTGTTTTAAGAGTGAGTTATGTTTAAGTTTCTCGCTGTTTTATATTGATTTGTTTTATATTAATGATGTTTTGGAGGGTTTTAGGAATTGCTTGGTTTTAAAAGAATTTTGTGAATGTATTTATGGTTGAAAGTTTTGCGAATTATTTTACATCGAGAGGCTTTATCGAAAATGTTTGTGAATGTTTTGTGACGAGGGCTCTACAATGAGGGGTTTCTATAAAACTTCTCGTTGGAAAGCTTTGGGTTTTTTTTTACCCCACTCCAAATGAAAAGAGGCACTTGATTATAAGTTGTTGGGTAGGATTTTATGTCAAAAGGGAAAATTTTGGTAGAAGATTTTGTAGAGATTTTGTAGAGTTTTGGTGTCAAAAAAAAAAAAAAAAAAGAGATTTTGGTAGATTTTCTCCTTGTAGAATTTTGTGTAGTAGCCCATTTGGAAGGTCCTTGCAAATTATTTTAAGAGGTATAATTTGATGATTGGATTTGTGTAGTAGGATCTCTTAATGCCTTTTGGGGGGGTAGTTAGTGCTTTCCTATTCGAATTAAATTCTTTTAGTGGTTATTTCTAAAGATGAATTTTGGGGTTTAAAGCTTTGGATAATTTTGGGTTAAATTCCCTTAGTGTTTTCTCTCTATAAGATGGATTTTGAAATTTGAAATATTAGGGAGCTTTGGGTTGAGAGGTCTCTAGTGCCTCTTTGTAGTTTCTTCGATTAATCCTTGTTCATTTGGATTTCCTCTACTTAGTGTTAGCCTCTAAAGATGAAAAGAATTTTTGGATGAATCTAATTTTAAGTTTAATTTTAGAGGTTTGTTTCCTTTAGTTTCTTAAGGCTCCGTTTGTAGGGTGTTGTAGGTAGATGTCTCAAACATATCAAGTGCCTCATTTGGATTGTGGGAACATTAAAGGGCATTGTTGATGTTGCTTTAGGATACACTTGTCTTTAAATAAGTGTGTCCAAAACAACAATGCCTACATCCCTTTTATATACGATTTTCATTCTTCTTTTTTTCTCATTGCTGTTAGTTGTCTTTTTACTTCGCCGTTAGATCTCTTTGTTGTTTCTTTCGTACTTTGACACTACGCACTTACAAAATGAGGAGAACCCAAAAGACAAAAGGCCCAACAAGTAACGAGAAGGTACGTTCTTTTTCTTTCTGCATTTTCATTACTTCATATTATTAATTGCTTATAGAACTGCTCTAATACATGTATCTTTTATGTCTTGCGAGGTAAAATTTGAAAAGCAATGGATAAGGAGCATTGGAGCACTTGGAGAGGGAGCTAAAACAATCGGATCCGAGCATCAGTCACCCCTATTCATTCTGATAGAGGCGCTACGGGCGGAACCACTGGGTCATAGCCCCCGGTGCTGTAAGCTTTCTAAAAACTTAGAAAACCTTTAGGGGCCTAGTTGATTGTACGCATCCCACCCTTAGGGTCTTGTAGAAACTTCAATTATAATTAGGATTGCTTTATTTTTGTTAGATCCCTAAAACCCTGTGACATCCGTATAGAAGTCTTAGGAATTAGAAGAACAACACAACTTTTGATCCTACAACTTTAGTGACATCTAAGGACAAAAACTAAGGACTAAGTCTTAGAAAACATAGACTTAGGATGCATGCTCCCTATAGGATAGAAACATTAAAACAAAAACCTAGTGACACGCTTCCCTAGATTTGGATTTTTGTTTTCTTATTGCCCTAATAATCAACCAATCAATATTAATCTAATTCTTAAAAATCTATTAAAACACCAAATCCTTAATCAAGTTATTGTTAATATTTTATAACCATTAAACTTTAAATCTAAGATATAAACTTAAATAAATTCTAACTAATCTAATGATTAACTCTTAACCAATCTAAAATCTAAAAGATGTAGATTATATTAGGAGATTAAGTTACAAACTAAACTCATTAGGATAAAAGATTATTAAAGATCAAACCTTAGAGTAATCTTTTAAAATCAATCAACAAACCCCTTAATACATAACAACCTCTCCAAAAGTGAAGTTTATTGGATGGACTACTCCGGGCTGCGGGGCTAAGTGTCCTAAGGAGGCTGGTTCCTCGAGCCTGGTGGCACAACGCCATGAATGAATCTAATGGAGCGTCAAAATATAAAATTAATTTTTCTAATTGGCTTAATTCAAACCTTGATAACAAATTATTTAATCCACATTTTCTTTTAATTTACAACCAACAAAATAATCAATCAAATCCTAAAATACAATCTCTAAAAATCAATCTTAAAATATTAAGATATAAACTTCAATTAAAATTTCTTTTTTTGGCCTTTTAACAAATCAAAATACAAACAATTTCAACTAAATCATCCTACATAGGATCCATCCAAAACTGCACAGCCTACACACACCTTAGACTTGTTTGGTTAGGACACGACTTCTAGCTCTAGGTTAGGCTGATATTTTCTTTTGTTGTTCATTATTTACTGCATGCTCATATTCTATAAATGCAATTCTTAAATTTCCTGTCAGTTATATTATTTTATTACCTGCATTTCTTTTCTGAACAGCATCTACGCTCATTTGCATATCTTTCTCTTATCTTATATTGCGAGGTACATCGGGTCTTGCACGATCAAGAATTAATGGACAATTTACTTGCTTGGAATTATTAAGTGGCTGTGCCACGCTCAGGTTTAATTTTTGCAACCTAAACTCCTACCTATACATTGGAACTGCTACACTCCACACACAAATTGTTAATAGGTATTCTAGCATGTTTAGGTAGCCAGCCATAGGGTAGTGCACTAACGAAGCTTTGGCCTTATAGGTCAAAGCTTGCCCCCTTCTGTGAACCCTAGAGACCATTAGGGTCATTTAGGCCTGTAGAGTAGGCCATCTATTATTCCGATTGGCATTGTTGTTTTCCCATACGAATTGGGCATCATTGTTTTTCTGCTAGGATTTTGGCCTTTTCCGGTTTTGGGTATGATACCCCACCTTCTGTGAGCCTTAGAGATCATTAGGGTCATTTAGGCCTGTAGAGTAGGCCACCTATTTGTGCCATTGGGCATCGCTGTTTTCCCACACGAAGTGGGCTTTGCTGTGATGATTTTCTGTGCGGGTATCTTGCCTGAAGGATACCCTTAGGGTGTGTTTATTTATTTTTTCTGTACTTTGGATGTCATGCATACGTTCTTACACACTTTTCTCCACAATGCACTTTATCTACATACATGCATTGCATTAGTGGACCTAAAGACATTTCTTACTTATGCATCTTTTCATGCATCATTAACAACGCTAGATATATTCGTTTGCATATTGTAGAGTCCCTGATTCAACTCTTTTGAACTATTAATCCTTGAATCCTTAGAATAGAGCCTTCCCATCTTGCATACATATAGGGCGATTGGTTGTACTTAGGATTTTAGCTGGCTTCCTTTTTCAGGCAAGGAATAAGTCCAGAACTACATTAGTTAGGTCGTAGATGTTAGTGTTTTGTGTACAACACTACATCTTTTATAGATTTAGGGTCTAAGGTGAGGAGTACGAGTGTACCCCTATACACCTTAATGGTGGGTAAGTTCTCCATCCTTCCGGAGACTATAAATCCTACCCATCCGCGTCACATAGATGACGCCACCTCCCTCTTTCTCTCATGCTTGCTTGAGATGCATGGCCTCTTTCTTTTCTCCAGTTTTCCCTTCCTCAGATCGGCCGAATGTTGAATGAACCATGTGTGATTTATTAAGCCAACTTGGGACACTCTTTCTCTTTGATTAGGAAAGCCTAGAATTTGCCCTTACACTAAACCCATTCAAGAAGATAATCTAACATCCCTAATCGAGAGTTCTCTTAGATCAAGGTCTAAGATGTAATTAACTACGGGGGCTTGCGCCCGTAGGAAACCGATCCCCGCAATAAAATAAATCCTATTCGAGCCGATGTATCGAATAGGGTAAATCTCGTGAATTTAGAGTTATATATATTATTATCCATCGAGGTTGGTAGGTGAAAGCCGCTACCCTCCATGACTAATCGTATCTATAACTCCATCTGCTCTTCCATTGGCTTGCTTGTGTCGGGTGTAAAGGCTTACGACCATTTTGTCCTACTGGACAGTGTGATCGTACCCTTTGCATTCGAACCACACGAGCAGAATCCTTTCGGAGACTCACAGTTTTCTAGCGACCACGGTGTGACAGGTTTCTCTCTCCATCTTTGGATGTTATATTATCTTCTTCTGTGTGCATTCCGGGTTTAGTACTCCTTAGATTTGGTTCGTCCTACTCTTAGATAGGGTCCTTTTCTTAGTTAGGTTCCATTCTTAGTTAAGGTTTCCCCTAGCTTTGGTCCCTTTTCTTCTGGCCTTTTAGGCTATTTCATGCCTTAGCAAATTCTCTTCTTTCCGTCGGGTTTCTGTGTTCGCTCGACTCTCACTCTGAGACCGCCGAGCAGACCCCGGCACCTTCTTACCTTTCGTAGGTACTTGATACCTAAGGGTGGATTAGTTGTTTATAGTAGCTCAGATGAGGAAGGAGACTTCCGACGTCAGACTACTAGTAAACAACTTATTCCCCATCAGATGTGTGGAACAAGAGTCGAGGATTCCCGTCAAAAATCTTATGACACTTCTTCCACTATTGTTGGTTGTCTTCCTACCTCCTATAAATATCCCTCTATATTCTTATTCCTTGAAAGGATCCTTTTTACTTTCCGGCAGTCTATGTGGCCACGACGATTTGTCCTCTACCACACGATGTTCGCTTCGAAGAGTATAAGGCTATCCTTAAAGGGGATACGCTAATATGTTCTAGGGATATTTGTATTTGTATTTGTATTTGTGCACACCAATCATATTGGTGTTATCACATAAAACCCTTGATTTTCCCCCCTTTTTGTGAGGGGTGGTTCTACCCAGTTTCTCTTATCACCCCAAGCGTGGTCTGGGATACCAAAACAATAATTTCAAATCCACTTTCTATAGGTGATACTGGGTCCATACCCACCTAAGTTAATCAGGTGTTATTATGTTGATCCAATGTCCCTAATTCAAATCTACTTTCTATAGGTGATACTAGGTCTGTGCCCACCTGTGTTAGTCATATGTGGTGATGTTGATCCAATGTCCCTAATTCAAACCAATTTTTTAGATGTGATACTGGGTCCATACCCACCTAGGTTAATTAGGTGTGGTGTGATAGATCTAATATCCCTAATCCCAACCCACTTTCTATAGGTGATATTGGGTCCATGTCCACCTTTGTTAGTTAGGTGTGGTAATGTTGATCCATTATCCCCATATAAGTTTCCTTCTCCTATCAGTTGTGATACGATAGTTGTTCTTCCCTTGTTACTTATACGTATCCCTCTGTATAGATATAACTCCAAAGGATCTCTTCTAGTTTTCGGCAGTCCGTGGCCACGACGATTTGTCCTCTACCACGTGATGTTCGTCATGCAAAGTATGAGATTATCCTTAGTAGTTGTATGCAAATACGTCGTAGGGGTGTTTGTACTTGCACTCATGCCCACCAATCGCTCTGGTGTTGTGGCATGAAATCTCTTTTTCAGTCCCCTTCAAGGGTTGACTTTCCCCAATTTCACTTGTCACATTTAAGTGTGGTATGGGATACCAAAATTACTAATTCGAATCTCTATGGAATGTGATACTGGGTCCATCCTTGATCTTTATTGGTCAAATATAGTGATGTTGATCCATTGTCACTATGCAATTTTTTTTACAAATTCTATTGTAACAATTGTGCTCCCCAGTTCATTCATATGAGTTGAATGTGGCCTGAGTCACCAAATCCAATGTCTCATTTCTTTACAAATCCTATTTATAATCTTTCTTTCTCCCCAGTTTTACTCATGTGGCGAGTATGGCCTGGGATATCAAAGCCAACAATTTTCCCCTCTTTATGTTCCAGTATACTTGATCCATAACTGTGAATATAATTTGAAAGTAAAAAAAATGATGATAAGAAAAGAGAGGGAAGCTCTTTGTTGAGTAGAATCGGTTGCCCTTGTCACAAGTGGAACCCGGTTCTACACTTCAAGAGCCCAAAGTCCCACCAAATTCTCTTTTTTGTCTCTCTTTAAAGCATTTTGATGATTGCTTAAGAGATGACCGTACATTCATTTCTTCTATTTTGGTTATTCACTTATGATGGGATGTTATTCTCCCTCACTTATGATGTGGTACATCTTGTTCTAGATGTTAACATCATTTCCTAGTGGATTTTGATCTTCTAGTAGAAAGTCAATCAATTTCTTCCTTTAGTGACATAATTTCTCATGGAGGTTTTGTCCTTAGCTGTAAGTGCAATCTCTCTGAATGCATAAATGTTTCTTGCACTTCTCACAGGGTCCCATCAATTAGTATGGGTGCTACCACTGTGGTTCCTTTTGTAATCATTGGCTTTGACATGATTATGATTCTTAGTGGCAAGTGTGTCCCTTCACCACTTCTATTATACCTTCTTTAGCATGAGACTATTATTTCCATTCGGCTGTTTGTATATTCCTCCTTGTTTAGAGAGATATACGTCAATCGGTTATTTCATGTTGTATATGATTCCATTTTATCTAAGAAATTCTACTTGTATTTTAATTACTCATGGCCACGACGATTTATCCTCTACCATGTGGTATCTAAAATATGAGCTTGAGATTTCTTAGATAATGAATTACTTGTTGCTTTATCTTTCTCACAGCACCACGCACATGAGCGTTGGGTGGTTGTTGAGCTCCTTTCCTCTTCCTATCGCCACAGCAGATGCGCCGGACGATAGTAGAGTGTACTTTTCCTTTTCCTATCACTTTGGCATACACGCCAGTGATAGTAGAGTGTACCTGTCCTCTTCTTATTGCCCCGGCCGACGCCCTGGGCGGTAGTAGAGTGTTTATTGTCCTCTCCTTATCACCTCGGCAGATGCGCTGGGTGATAGTAGAGTGTTTCTTTTCCTTCTCCTTATCACCTCGGCAGCTGCGCCAGGTGGTAGTTGAGTGTGCTTTTAGTAATCATTGATCCTGAATATGGTTGTTATTTTTAGTGGCAAGTGTGTCCCCTCGCCACTCCCATTGATCTTTCCTTAATATGAGATTATCCTTTCTACTCAACTGTTTGTATGTTCCTCTTTGTAGAGAGATATGCATCAGTCGATTGTTTCAAGTTACATGATTTCAATTTTACCTAAGAAGTCCTACTTATGTTTTGATTACTCATGACCACGATGATTTGTCCTCTACCATGTGGTAATTGAAATATAAGTTTGAGATTTTCTTAGATGATGGATTACTTACTTTTCTTTCCCTTACAGCACCACGTACTTGTGCGTTGGGTGGTTGTAGAGGTGATTTCTACTCTTTGTTTCGCCGTTTTGAATATGGTCAGGCAGACATTGCGTCATCCTCATTCACTGTTGCGATCTGGTCAGGTGAATGTTGGATTTTGTCTTTTGTCCTGCTGTTGCGATCTGGTCATGCAGACATTAGACCTTTTGGGAAGCACTTTATTCGTTGTTGCGAATATGGTTAGACGAATATTGAGCTGTTCTCATTCACCGTTGCGAATATGGTCAGGCGAATGCTGAACTCCCTTGCTCTTTTCACCATTTGTCTCGCTGTTGCGATCTGGTCAGGCGAACATTGGGTTGTCCTTATTCACTGTTGCGATCTGGTCATGTGAATGTTGGACTTACTTCTTTTGTCCCACCGTTGCAATTTTGGTCAGGTGGACATTAGAATTTTGGGAGGGCTCATTATTCACTGTTGCGAATATGGTCAGGTGGATTTTGAGCCATTATCATTCACTGTTGCGATCTGGTCAGGCGAATGTTGACTCCCCTTTTTGGTTGGGTGCCCGACAGAGTCCCTGGGAGGCATACTTCACCACCTCTTCATTCCCCCTATTTTATTTCCTGTTTGGGGGTTGTTGAGTTTTCTTCTGATTCTTTATTTCGCCGTTTCGAATAAGGTCAGGCAAACATTGAGTCACCCTCATTCACTGTTGCGATCTGGTCAGGTGAATATTGGATTTTATCTTTTGTCCTGCTGTTGCGATCTGGTCAGGCAGGCATTAGACCTTTTGGGAAGCTCTTTATTCGTTGTTGCGAATATGGTCAGATGAATATTGAGCTGTTCTCATTCGCTGTTGCGATCTAGTCAGGCGAATGTTGAACCCCCTTTCTTTCACCCTTTGTCTCGCTGTTGCAATCTGGTCAGGCAGACATCGGATTATCCTCATTCACTGTTGCGATCTGGTCAGGTGAATGTTAGACTTCTTTCTTTTGTTCCACTATTGCGATTTTGGTCAGGTGGGCATTAGACCTTTTGGGAAGTTCTTTATTCACTGTTGCCAATATGGTCAGGTGGATATGGAGCTGTTCTCATTCGCTGTTGCGAATATGGTCAGACGAATACAGAACTCCCTCTCTTTCTTTACTTCTTGTTTTGTTGTTTCGAATATGATCAAGCAAACCCGGAGTTGTCCCTGTTCGCTGTTGCGAATATGGTCAGGTGGATGTAGGACCTCCTTTCTTTTCTCTATTCTGCTGTTGCGATGTGGTCAGGCAGATAAATGATTTTCTTACTTTTGATTACTATTGTTTTCCTATGATTATTACTTTGCCAGTTGATACGATTTTCAGATGATTGTTAAATCCCTTCTCTTCTCATCATCTTAGAGTTACTCTCTAGATGATCGTTGAATCTCCTTTGGACTTTCTTTGAGTTTGTTTCAATTCTACTCATGTGAGCATGATATCTTCTTCTCTATCTCCTATCCTTCCACTTTGGTTGGGCAGATAAGTTGAGCTGCTTTCTTTGATTCTCTCTCATTGTTAATCTAGTTTTGTTACTTGATCCTAGAGTTGTATCTTCCTGGAGTTAGGGAGGTCAACGCCAACATATACGGTTTGCCTGTTGTTCTCCGCATATGTTGGGGGTCCGTTTGTTGACCTCTATTTTCGCTCGCGCACTTTCGATCGACTTGATTAGACCTCGTCGAGCCCAATTCGAACTCAAATCAATCAGAATTGATTTTAATTTGACTCGACCCCGTTCATTCAAGCCCGAATAATTTTATTTTGACTGCGATGAGTTCAATTTGACCCGAATAATCTTTGATTTGATTTGATCAAATTGATTGAGCCCAAATCTGATTCAAATCAGTTCAATTTAATTCAATTAAATCTCAATCTACTTTTGTTTTCATTTGAATTCATCCCCTAAATCTAGTAATCCCATCAACGGCTCGGATCTCTCCCAAAATCTGTATTCGACCGTTGCCAATTTTCAATCGCGTAAGACCCGATTCGCTAGCTCTCTCTCGATTTTTGCAGAGGCCCGCTCCCCCTGGCGGTTGATTCCTCTCTATTCGGACATCCAGGCGGGACTCCTCGTGGAGAGAGGGGACGCTCTCTCTCTCTCTCTCGGCTTATGGCATTTGGATCCCAGCTCTCTCCCGAGCTCCTCCCCCCTCTTGGCTTCAGTTTGCCTCAGCCTAGGAGGTTGGACGCCGAGGCTTGCTTGACTCCAGAGCTCCAAAAGCCGACCCCCTGGTTTCCCCTTGCTGTTCGCTAATCCAGACTGTCGCGAGACCTAGACAGACCTCGATCTCCCTCCCTCTCGCTCTCAGTCGCACCCTCTCTGTTCCAAGGTCGAAACCCTCTCCCTCTCCCTCTCCGTCCTTGCTGGTTCGTAGAAGCAAGAAGCCGAGATGCCCCGCTCTCCGCCCCTTCTTCCTCCGTTTTGGTCCAAATCGAGAGGCAGCACCTCTCCCTCTCGTGTCTCTTTCGCTCACAGAGGCCAGCCGACGCCGAGCTCCTCTTCTCCCGCTCCCAGCTCCGCACACCCGGACCGACCTCATCGCCTCTCCTACCTTGGCCGACCGATCTCCTCTAAGGCTGTAGGTAGTTTCTCCCCTTCCCTCTCCTTCTCCTTTTCTTCCTCCTTTCTCTATCTTCTTTTCCTCCATATGTTCTTCCTACTTTCCTTTCTTTTGCAAACGATTTCAAAAAAAAAAATCTTCAGAAGCATGATCATGTCTAGTCTCTCTTAGAGTTTGGAAGCTATAGTATATTTCATGGCAGATTTATGCTATTTACACCTAAGTGATGTTTGAGTTGTATGCCTTTATGATTCACTTTCTTAATGTTTTTTTTACATTGTCAGTTATGAGTAGTTTGACGAGTTGTTTCTTTATGGCATTAGGAAGAAATTTGATGGTTTAATCTTTGTTCTTGATTTATATTTCCTTTACAGGATGTATATTTATGAGAATGTATAGTCATGAGTTGTGCTTGATTTAATTTTATAGTCATTCATGATTGTTGAGTTTGGAGATGAGCATAGTTGTGTTTCTCTAATTTTGAAGTCTTTGTAGGCTTTGTATGGATTGTGGAAAGTCATAAAAATTCATGTTATTTATTATCAAAGTATGCATACAAAATGTTTGTGATAATGCCTCAAAGAAAAGTCATAGTGATATTTGCTTACATTAAAGCTCTACTATTGGAAATTTCCTCAATGCTTTGTCTAGAAATTTATCAATGAAAATCTAAAAAAATAAATATAGTTATTTGATGAAATATGGATAGAGTTCAAGTTCATTCCTTCATGAATTATGTTTATTTTGTTCAATGATTATGGATGGATTTTTTTCCCTCCAAAGAAAAGAAGTAAGAGTGAAGGTGGAAGCTTGCTTGAGCTTTCTTTTGCTTCATATGCGTGTTGTCGAGAGTGTTATTACTTGAATAGTGAGATATGTGGTGTGGCTTATTTAGATGACTTTGAACGAGTGACTGTGAATTGAGCTCTTCATGCTAATTTGTTCTTTTTTGTGTGATCTAATAAACATAGCATACCACTTGTTTGATAAAATGCCTTAATAAAATTTCACTTGTGTTAGAGCTTTGTGTTAAGAGATTTTCTCTTAATGGTTAACTTATGAACTTGAGATGCTCATGATATATTTTCTTTTATTTAATACTGAGATTTCTCTGAGTTGATTCCTTTCAATGCTCTTTATTTCCGTTCATTTTGGGATAAGATTAAGTAAGATTTGCTAGTGCCTGCTCTTTATTTGTAAACGTTACTGAAAAGCCTTGTGAACAAGCATCAGTTCTTTATGTTTCTTTTTCTTCTAAGTTAGAGATCTGTAATCCTTCCTTAAGAACAAGGGAGAGGATTTGCTGAATTTTTTTTCTCAGGGTGTGTTGTGCGATGTTAGAATTTTCATGTGTAGTGTTGCAAAAATGCTGAAATTTTCATCCATGAGTTGCAAAAGCATTAAATTGCATTTCTCATTCATTTATATTCATAATCCTGTTCTCTTTTCTGTAAAAGCAAGGTGAATCTTTACATAGATTTAAACGTGACTTTGCTTCATGTTAGCTAAAAGTGGAATACTCTAAAGAATGAAATAGCATCAAACTTCCTTTCCTATGTCTGCAACTTAGATTGAGATGTTTGTTTGTCACTTGATTTGAAAATGTATAATTATATTCCTTTTTTTTAATGTGTAAGGCTTAATTATCATGACCATGGTAGAATTGAGAGAGAGTTTTGACATGTACTTCATGTGGTATAGTATATTGCTGGCTTTGTGATTTCATTAGTATGAGCATTCTTGGTAAAATTTTATTGCAATCTTATCAATAGGAGCATGCTAGGTAAAGTCCGGTTTTATTGAATTATTATGATTTCATTGGTAGGAACAAGGTTAGTAAGTTTAGTCTCATGAATAAAAGGGTGAGTGTATTCAAGGTCATGCTTGGACATTGTGTAGTAAATGAAACCCATAAATTTGTTGGAAAGAACTCATGTCTATTCTAAGTCGTGTGATAAATGAAAGATTTATATCTATGTTAGCAAAGGCCTATATATCTCATGCATGTTTTAAAAAAAAAAAGAAAGAAGTTCCCATGTGCATGTGATAAGAGTGTAGTCGTTCTTCGTCAAAATGCAGAATTTCTATTGTTAGCTCCCAAACTATTTTGGAAAACAAGTATATGTGCAGTTTTTCTATCGTTTTAAGCTTCCACATTGCCTTGGCCATAGGATAGTTTCTTTTTTTTTTCACTGTTCTGGGCTTCCGGATTGTTTTGGGAGCGAAATACATGCAAATTTTTACTGGTTTCAAGTTCCAAAAAGCTTTTGGAAACAAGCGAGTGTAGTTTTTTCATTGTTTTAATTTTCCAAATTGTTGTAGGAATGAAATGTATGCAGTTTTCCACCGTTTTGAGCTTCCGAATTGTTTTAAGAGTGAGTTATGTTTAAGTTTCTCGCTGTTTTATATTGATTTGTTTTATATTAATGATGTTTTGGAGGGTTTTAGGAATTGCTTGGTTTTAAAAGAATTTTGTGAATGTATTTATGGTTGAAAGTTTTGCGAATTATTTTACATCGAGAGGCTTTATCGAAAATGTTTGTGAATGTTTTGTGACGAGGGCTCTACAATGAGGGGTTTCTATAAAACTTCTCGTTGGAAAGCTTTGGGTTTTTTTTTACCCCACTCCAAATGAAAAGAGGCACTTGATTATAAGTTGTTGGGTAGGATTTTATGTCAAAAGGGAAAATTTTGGTAGAAGATTTTGTAGAGTTTTGGTGTCAAAAAAAAAAAAAAAAAAAAAAAGAGATTTTGGTAGATTTTCTCCTTGTAGAATTTTGTGTAGTAGCCCATTTGGAAGGTCCTTGCAAATTATTTTAAGAGGTATAATTTGATGATTGGATTTGTGTAGTAGGATCTCTTAATGCCTTTTGGGGGGGTAGTTAGTGCTTTCCTATTCGAATTAAATTCTTTTAGTGGTTATTTCTAAAGATGAATTTTGGGGTTTAAAGCTTTGGATAATTTTGGGTTAAATTCCCTTAGTGTTTTCTCTCTATAAGATGGATTTTGAAATTTGAAATATTAGGGAGCTTTGGGTTGAGAGGTCTCTAGTGCCTCTTTGTAGTTTCTTCGATTAATCCTTGTTCATTTGGATTTCCTCTACTTAGTGTTAGCCTCTAAAGATTAAAAGAATTTTTTGATGAATCTAATTTTAAGTTTAATTTTAGAGGTTTGTTTCCTTTAGTTTCTTAAGGCTCCGTTTGTAGGGTGTTGTAGGTAGATGTCTCAAACATATCAAGTGCCTCATTTGGATTGTGGGAACATTAAAGGGCATTGTTGATGTTGCTTTAGGATACACTTGTCTTTAAATAAGTGTGTCCAAAACAACAATGCCTACATCCCTTTTATATACGATTTTCATTCTTCTTTTTTTCTCATTGCTGTTAGTTGTCTTTTTACTTCGCCGTTAGCTCTCTTTGTTGTTTCTTTCGTACTTTGACACTACGCACTTACAAAATGAGGAGAACCCAAAAGACAAAAGGCCCAACAAGTAACGAGAAGGTACGTTCTTTTTCTTTCTGCATTTTCATTACTTCATATTATTAATTGCTTATAGAACTGCTCTAATACATGTCTCTTTTATGTCTTGCGAGGTAAAATTTGAAAAGCAATGGATAAGGAGCATTGGAGCACTTGGAGAGGGAGCTAAAACAATCGGATCCGAGCATCAGTCACCCCTATTCATTCCGATAGAGGCGCTACGGGCGGAACCACTGGGTCATAGCCCCCGGTGCTGTAAGCTTTCTAAAAACTTAGAAAACCTTTAGGGGCCTAGTTGATTGTACGCATCCCACCCTTAGGGTCTTGTAGAAACTTCAATTATAATTAGGATTGCTTTATTTTTGTTAGATCCCTAAAACCCTGTGACATCCGTATAGAAGTCTTAGGAATTAGAAGAACAACACAACTTTTGATTCTACAACTTTAGTGACATCTAAGGACAAAAACTAAGGACTAAGTCTTAGAAAACATAGACTTAGGATGCATGCTCCCTATAGGATAGAAACATTAAAACACAAACCTAGTGACACGCTTCCCTAGATTTGGATTTTTGTTTTCTTATTGCCCTAATAATCAACCAATCAATATTAATCTAATTCTTAAAAATCTATTAAAACACCAAATCCTTAATCAAGTTATTGTTAATATTTTATAACCATTAAACTTTAAATCTAAGATATAAACTTAAATAAATTCTAACTAATCTAATGATTAACTCTTAACCAATCTAAAATCTAAAAGATGTAGATTATATTAGGAGATTAAGTTACAAACTAAACTCATTAGGATAAAAGATTATTAAAGATCAAACCTTAGAGTAATCTTTTAAAATCAATCAACAAACCCCTTAATACATAACAACCTCTCCAAAAGTGAAGTTTATTGGATGGACTACTCCGGGCTGCGGGGCTAAGTGTCCTAAGGAGGCTGGTTCCTCGAGCCTGGTGGCACAACGCCATGAATGAATCTAATGGAGCGTCAAAATATAAAATTAATTTTTCTAATTGGCTTAATTCAAACCTTGATAACAAATTATTTAATCCACATTTTCTTTTAATTTACAACCAACAAAATAATCAATCAAATCCTAAAATACAATCTCTAAAAATCAATCTTAAAATATTAAGATATAAACTTCAATTAAAATTTTTTTTTTGGCCTTTTAACAAATCAAAATACAAACAATTTCAACTAAATCATCCTACATAGGATCCATCCAAAACTGCACAGCCTACACACACCTTAGACTTGTTTGGTTAGGACACGACTTCTAGCTCTAGGTTAGGTTGATATTTTCTTTTGTTGTTCATTATTTACTGCATGCTCATATTCTATAAATGCAATTCTTAAATTTCCTATCAGTTATATTATTTTATTTACCTGCATTTCTTTTCTGAACAGCATCTACGCTCATTTGCATATCTTTCTCTTATCTTATATTGCGAGGTACATCGGGTCTTGCACGATCAAGAATTAATGGACAATTTACTTGCTTGGAATTATTAAGTGGCTGCGCCACGCTCAGGTTTAATTTTTGCAACCTAAACTCCTACCTATACATTGGAACTGCTACACTCCACACACAAATTGTTAATAGGCATTCTAGCATGTTTAGGTAGCCAGCCATAGGGTAGTGCACTAACGAAGCTTTGGCCTTATAGGTCAAAGCTTGCCCCCTTCTGTGAACCCTAGAGACCATTAGGGTCATTTAGGCCTGTAGAGTAGGCCATCTATTATTCCGATTGACATCGTTGTTTTCCCATACGAATTGGGCATCATTGTTTTTCTGCTAGGATTTTGGCCTTTTCCGGTTTTGGGTATGATACCCCACCTTCTGTGAGCCTTAGAGATCATTAGGGTCATTTAGGCCTGTAGAGTAGGCCACCTATTTGTGCCATTGGGCATCGCTGTTTTCCCACACGAAGTGGGCATTGCTATGATGATTTTCTGTGCGGGTATCTTGCCTGAAGGATACCCTTAGGGTGTGTTTATTTATTTTTTATGTACTTTGGATGTCATGCATACGTTCTTACACACTTTTCTCCACAATGCACTTTACCTACAAACATGCATTGCATTAGTGGACCTAAAGACATTTCTTACTTATGCATCTTTTCATGCATCATTAACAACGCTAGATATATTCGTTTGCATATTGTAGAGTCCCTGATTCAACTCTTTTGAACTATTAATCCTTGAATCCTTAGAATAGAGCCTTCCCATCTTGCATACATATAGGGCGATTGGTTGTACTTAGGATTTTAGCTGGCTTCCTTTTTCAGGCAAGGAATAAGTCCAGAACTACATTAGTTAGGTCGTAGATGTTAGTGTTTTGTGTACAACACTACATCTTTTATAGATTTAGGGTCTAAGGTGAGGAGTACGAGTGTACCCCTATACACCTTAATGGTGGGTAAGTTCTCCATCCTTCCGGAGACTATAAATCCTACCCATCCGCGTCACATAGATGACGCCACCTCCCTCTTTCTCTCATGCTTGCTTGAGATGCATGGCCTCTTTCTTTTCTCCAGTTTTCCCTTCCTCAGATCGGCCGAATGTTGAATGAACCATGTGTGATTTATTAAGCCAACTTGGGACACTCTTTCTCTTTGATTAGGAAAGCCTAGAATTTGCCCTTACACTAAACCCATTCAAGAAGATAATCTAACATCCCTAATCGAGAGTTATCTCAGATCAAGGTCTAAGATGTAATTAACTACGGGGGCTTGCGCCCGTAGGAAACCGATCCCCGCAATAAAATAAACCCAATTCGAGCCGATGTATCGAATAGGGGAAATCTCGTGAATTTAGAGTTATATATATTATTATCCATCGAGGTTGGTAGGTGAAAGCCGCTACCCTCCATGACTAATCGTATCTATAACTCCATCTGCTCTTCCATTGGCTTGCTTGTGTCGGGTGTAAAGGCTTACGACCATTTTGTCCTACTGGACAGTGTGATCGTACCCTTTGCATTCGAACCACATGAGCAGAATCCTTTCGGAGACCCACAGTTTTCTAGCGACCACGGTGTGACAGGTTTCTCTCTCCATCTTTGGATGTTATATTATCTTCTTCTGTGTGCATTCCGGGTTTAGTACTCCTTAGATTAGGTTCGTCCTACTCTTAGATAGGGTCCTTTTCTTAGTTAGGTTCCATTCTTAGTTAAGGTTTCCCCTAGCTTTGGTCCCTTTTCTTCTGGCCTTTTAGGCTATTTCATGCCTTAGCAAATTCTCTTCTTTCCGTCGGGTTTCTGTGTTCGCTCGACTCTCACTCTGAGACCGCCGAGCAGACCCCGGCACCTTCTTACCTTTCGTAGGTACTTGATACCTAAGGGTGGATTAGTTGTTTATAGTAGCTCAGATGAGGAAGGAGACTTCCGACGTCAGACTACTAGTAAACAACTTATTCCCCATCAGATGTGTGGAACAAGAGTCGAGGATTCCCGTCAAAAATCTTATGACACTTCTTCCACTATTGTTGGTTGTCTTCCTACCTCCTATAAATATCCCTCTATATTCTTATTCCTTGAAAGGATCCTTTTTACTTTCCGGCAGTCTATGTGGCCACGACGATTTGTCCTCTACCACACGATGTTCGCTTCGAAGAGTATAAAGCTATCCTTAAAGGGGATACGCTAATATGTTCTAGGGATATTTGTATTTGTATTTGTATTTGTGCACACCAATCATATTGGTGTTATCACATAAAACCCTTGATTTTCCCCCCTTTTTGTGAGGGGTGGTTCTACCCAGTTTCTCTTATCACCCCAAGCGTGGTCTGGGATACCAAAACAATAATTTCAAATCCACTTTCTATAGGTGATACTGGGTCCATACCCACCTAAGTTAATCAGGTGTTATTATGTTGATCCAATGTCCCTAATTCAAATCTACTTTCTATAGGTGATACTAGGTCTGTGCCCACCTGTGTTAGTCATATGTGGTGATGTTGATCCAATGTCCCTAATTTAAACCAATTTTTTAGATGTGATATTGGGTCCATACCCACCTAGGTTAATTAGGTGTGGTGTGATAGATCTAATATCCCTAATCCCAACCCACTTTCTATAGGTGATATTGGGTCCATGTCCACCTGTGTTAGTTAGGTGTGGTAATGTTGATCCATTATCCTCATATAAGTTTCCTTCTCCTATCAGTTGTGATACGATAGTTGTTCTTCCCTTGTTACTTATACGTATCCCTCTGTATAGATATAACTCCAAAGGATCTCTTCTAGTTTTCGGCAGTCCGTGGCCACGACGATTTGTCCTCTACCACGTGATGTTCGTCATGCAAAGTATGAGATTATCCTTAGTAGTTGTATGCAAATACGTCGTAGGGGTGTTTGTACTTGCACTCATGCCCACCAATCGCTCTGGTGTTGTGGCATGAAATCTCTTTTTCAGTCCCCTTCAAGGGTTGACTTTCCCCAGTTTCACTTGTCACATTTAAGTGTGGTATGGGATACCAAAATTACTAATTCGAATCTCTATGGAATGTGATACTGGGTCCATCCTTGATCTTTATTGGTCAAATATAGTGATGTTGATCCATTGTCACTATGCAAATTTTTTTACAAATTCTATTGTAACAATTGTGCTCCCCAGTTCATTCATATGAGTTGAATGTGGCCTGAGTCACCAAAGCCAATGTCTCATTTCTTTACAAATCCTATTTATAATCTTTCTTTCTCCCCAGTTTTACTCATGTGGCGAGTATGGCCTGGGATATCAAAGCCAACAATTTTCCCCTCTTTATGTTCCAGTATACTTGATCCATAACTGTGAATATAATTTGAAAGTAAAAAAAATGATGATAAGAAAAGAGAGGGAAGCTTTTTGTTGAGTAGAATCGGTTGCCCTTGTCACAAGTGGAACCCGGTTCTACACTTCAAGAGCCCAAAGTCCCACCAAATTCTCTTTTTTGTCTCTCTTTAAAGCATTTTGATGATTGCTTAAGAGATGACCATACATTCATTTCTTCTATTTTGGTTATTCACTTATGATGGGATGTTATTCTCCCTCACTTATGATGTGGTACATCTTGTTCTAGATGTTAACATCATTTCCTAGTGGATTTTGATCTTCTAGTAGAAAGTCAATCAATTTCTTCCTTTAGTGACATAATTTCTCATGGAGGTTTTGTCCTTAGCTGTAAGTGCAATCTCTCTGAATGCATAAATGTTTCTTGCACTTCTCACAGGGTCCCATCAATTAGTATGGGTGCTACCACTGTGGTTCCTTTTGTAATCATTGGCTTTGACATGATTATGATTCTTAGTGGCAAGTGTGTCCCTTCACCACTTCTATTATACCTTCTTTAGCATGAGACTATTATTTCCATTCGGCTGTTTGTATATTCCTCCTTGTTTAGAGAGATATACGTCAATCGGTTATTTCATGTTGTATATGATTCCATTTTATCTAAGAAATTCTACTTGTATTTTAATTACTCATGGCCACGACGATTTATCCTCTACCATGTGGTATCTAAAATATGAGCTTGAGATTTCTTAGATAATGAATTACTTGTTGCTTTATCTTTCTCACAGCACCACGCACATGAGCGTTGGGTGGTTGTTGAGCTCCTTTCCTCTTCCTATCGCCACAGCAGATGCGCCGGACGATAGTAGAGTGTACTTTTCCTTTTCCTATCACTTTGGCATACACGCCAGTGATAGTAGAGTGTACCTGTCCTCTTCTTATTGCCCCGGCCGACGCCCTGGGCGGTAGTAGAGTGTTTATTGTCCTCTCCTTATCACCTCGGCAGATGCGCTGGGTGATAGTAGAGTGTTTCTTTTCCTTCTCCTTATCACCTCGGCAGCTGCGCCAGGTGGTAGTTGAGTGTGCTTTTAGTAATCATTGATCCTGAATATGGTTGTTATTTTTAGTGGCAAGTGTGTCCCCTCGCCACTCCCATTGATCTTTCCTTAATATGAGATTATCCTTTCTACTCAACTGTTTGTATGTTCCTCTTTGTAGAGAGATATGCATCAGTCGATTGTTTCAAGTTACATGATTTCAATTTTACCTAAGAAGTCCTACTTATGTTTTGATTACTCATGACCACGATGATTTGTCCTCTACCATGTGGTAATTGAAATATAAGTTTGAGATTTTCTTAGATGATGGATTACTTACTTTTCTTTCCCTTACAGCACCACGTACTTGTGCGTTGGGTGGTTGTAGAGGTGATTTCTACTCTTTGTTTCGCCGTTTCGAATATGGTCAGGCAGACATTGCGTCATCCTCATTCACTGTTGCGATCTGGTCAGGTGAATGTTGGATTTTGTCTTTTGTCCTGCTGTTGCGATCTGGTCATGCAGACATTAGACCTTTTGGGAAGCACTTTATTCGTTGTTGCGAATATGGTTAGACGAATATTGAGCTGTTCTCATTCACCGTTGCGAATATGGTTAGGCGAATGCTGAACTCCCTTGCTCTTTTCACCCTTTGTCTCGCTGTTGCGATCTGGTCAGGCGAACATTGGGTTGTCCTTATTCACTGTTGCGATCTGGTCAGGTGAATGTTGGACTTACTTCTTTTGTCCCACCGTTGCAATTTTGGTCAGGTGGACATTAGAATTTTGGGAGGGCTCATTATTCACTGTTGCGAATATGGTCAGGTGGATTTTGAGCCATTATCATTCGCTGTTGCGATCTGGTCAGGCGAATGTTGACTCCCCTTTTTGGTTGGGTGCCCGACAGAGTCCCTGGGAGGCATACTTCACCACCTCTTCATTCCCCCTATTTTATTTCCTGTTTGGGGGTTGTTGAGTTTTCTTCTGATTCTTTATTTCGCCGTTTCGAATAAGGTCAGGCAAATATTGAGTCACCCTCATTCACTGTTGCGATCTGGTCAGGTGAATGTTGGATTTTATCTTTTGTCCTGCTGTTGCGATCTGGTCAGGCAGGCATTAGACCTTTTGGGAAGCTCTGTATTCGTTGTTGCGAATATGGTCAGATGAATATTGAGCTGTTCTCATTCGCTGTTACGATCTAGTCAGGCGAATGTTGAACCCCCTTTCTTTCACCCTTTGTCTCGCTGTTGCGATCTGGTCAGGCAGACATCGGATTATCCTCATTCACTGTTGCGATCTGGTCAGGTGAATGTTAGACTTCTTTCTTTTGTTCCACTATTGCGATTTTGGTCAGGTGGGCATTAGACCTTTTGGGAAGCTCTTTATTCACTGTTGCCAATATGGTCAGGTGGATATGGAGCTGTTCTCATTCGCTGTTGCGAATATGGTCAGACGAATACAGAACTCCCTCTCTTTCTCTACTTCTTGTTTTGTTGTTTCGAATATGGTCAAGCAAACCCGGAGTTGTCCCTGTTCGCTGTTGCGAATATGGTCAGGTGGATGTAGGACCTCCTTTCTTTTCTCTATTCTGCTGTTGCGATATGGTCAGGCAGATAAATGATTTTCTTACTTTTGATTACTATTATTTTCCTATGATTATTACTTTGCCAGTTGATACGATTTTCAGATGATTGTTAAATCCCTTCTCTTCTCATCATCTTAGAGTTACTCTCTAGATGATCGTTGAATCTCCTTTGGACTTTCTTTGAGTTTGTTTCAATTCTACTCATGTGAGCATGATATCTTCTCCTCTATCTCCTATCCTTCCACTTTGGTTGGGCAGATAAGTTGAGCTGCTTTCTTTGATTCTCTCTCATTGTTGATCTAGTTTTGTTACTTGATCCTAGAGTTGTATCTTCCTGGAGTTAGGAGGTCAACGCCAACATATACGGTTCGCCTGTTGTTCTCCGCATATGTTGGGGGTCCGTTTGTTGACCTCTATTTTCGCTCGCGCACTTTCGATCGACTTGATTAGACCTCGTCGAGCCCAATTCGAACTCAAATCAATCAGAATTGATTTTAATTTGACTCGACCCCGTTCATTCAAGCCCGAATAATTTTATTTTGACTGCGATGAGTTCAATTTGACCCGAATAATCTTTGATTTGATTTGATCAAATTGATTGAGCCCAAATCTGATTCAAATCAGTTCAATTTAATTCAATTAAATCTCAATCTACTTTTGTTTTCATTTGAATTCATCCCCTAAATCTAGTAATCCCATCAACGGCTCGGATCTCTCCCAAAATCTGTATTCGACCGTTGCCAATTTTCAATCGCGTAAGACCCGATTCGCTAGCTCTCTCTCGATTTTTGCAGAGGCCCGCTCCCCCTGGCGGTTGATTCCTCTCTATTCGGACATCCAGGCGGGACTCCTCGTGGAGAGAGGGGACGCTCTCTCTCTCTCTCTCTCTCGGCTTATGGCATTTGGATCCCAGCTCTCTCCCGAGCTCCTCCCCCCTCTTGGCTTCAGTTTGCCTCAGCCTAGGAGGTTGGACGCCGAGGCTTGCTTGACTCCAGAGCTCCAAAAGCCGACCCCCTGGTTTCCCCTTGCTGTTCGCTAATCCAGACTGTCGCGAGACCTAGACAGACCTCGATCTCCCTCCCTCTCGCTCTCAGTCGCACCCTCTCTGTTCCAAGGCCGAAACCCTCTCCCTCTCCGTCCTTGCTGGTTCGTAGAAGCAAGAAGCCGAGATGCCCCGCTCTCCGCCCCTTCTTCCTCCGTTTTGGTCCAAATCGAGAGGCAGCACCTCTCCCTCTCGTGTCTCTTTCGCTCACAGAGGCCAGCCGACGCCGAGCTCCTCTTCTCCCGCTCCCAGCTCCGCACACCCGGACCGACCTCATCGCCTCTCCTACCTTGGCCGACCGATCTCCTCTAAGGCTGTAGGTAGTTTCTCCCCTTCCCTCTCCTTCTCCTTTTCTTCCTCCTTTCTCTATCTTCTTTTCCTCCATATGTTCTTCCTACTTTCCTTTCTTTTGCAAACGATTTCAAAAAAAAAAATCTTCAGAAGCATGATCATGTCTAGTCTCTCTTAGAGTTTGGAAGCTATAGTATATTTCATGGCAGATTTATGCTATTTACACCTAAGTGATGTTTGAGTTGTATGCCTTTATGATTCACTTTCTTAATGTTTTTTTTACATTGTCAGTTATGAGTAGTTTGACGAGTTGTTTCTTTATGGCATTAGGAAGAAATTTGATGGTTTAATCTTTGTTCTTGATTTATATTTCCTTTACAGGATGTATATTTATGAGAATGTATAGTCATGAGTTGTGCTTGATTTAATTTTATAGTCATTCATGATTGTTGAGTTTGGAGATGAGCATAGTTGTGTTTCTCTAATTTTGAAGTCTTTGTAGGCTTTGTATGGATTGTGGAAAGTCATAAAAATTCATGTTATTTATTATCAAAGTATGCATACAAAATGTTTGTGATAATGCCTCAAAGAAAAGTCATAGTGATATTTGCTTACATTAAAGCTCTACTATTGGAAATTTCCTCAATGCTTTGTCTAGAAATTTATCAATGAAAATCTAAAAAAATAAATATAGTTATTTGATGAAATATGGATAGAGTTCAAGTTCATTCCTTCATGAATTATGTTTATTTTGTTCAATGATTATGGAATGATTTTTTTCCCTCCAAAGAAAAGAAGTAAGAGTGAAGGTGGAAGCTTGCTTGAGCTTTCTTTTGCTTCATATGCGTGTTGTCGAGAGTGTTATTACTTGAATAGTGAGATATGTGGTGTGGCTTATTTAGATGACTTTGAACGAGTGAGTGTGAATTGAGCTCTTCATGCTAATTTGTTCTTTTTTGTGTGATCTAATAAACATAGCATACCACTTGTTTGATAAAATGCCTTAATAAAATTTCACTTGTGTTAGAGCTTTGTGTTAAGAGATTTTCTCTTAATGGTTAACTTATGAACTTGAGATGCTCATGATATATTTTCTTTTATTTAATACTGAGATTTCTCTGAGTTGATTCCTTTCAATGCTCTTTATTTCCGTTCATTTTGGGATAAGATTAAGTAAGATTTGCTAGTGCCTGCTCTTTATTTGTAAACGTTACTGAAAAGCCTTGTGAACAAGCATCAGTTCTTTATGTTTCTTTTTCTTCTAAGTTAGAGATCTGTAATCCTTCCTTAAGAACAAGGGAGAGGATTTGCTGAATTTTTTTTCTCAGGGTGTGTTGTGCGATGTTAGAATTTTCATGTGTAGTGTTGCAAAAATGCTGAAATTTTCATCCATTAGTTGCAAAAGCATTAAATTGCATTTCTCATTCATTTATATTCATAATCCTGTTCTCTTTTCTGTAAAAGCAAGGTGAATCTTTACATAGATTTAAACGTGACTTTGCTTCATGTTAGCTAAAAGTGGAATACTCTAAAGAATGAAATAGCATCAAACTTCCTTTCCTATGTCTGCAACTTAGATTGAGATGTTTGTTTGTCACTTGATTTGAAAATGTATAATTCTATTCCTTTTTTTTTAATGTGTAAGGCTTAATTATCATGACCATGGTAGAATTGAGAGAGGGTTTTGACATGTACTTCATGTGGTATAGTATATTGCTGGCTTTGTGATTTCATTAGTATGAGCATTCTTGGTAAATTTTTATTGCAATCTTATCAATAGGAGCATGCTAGGTAAAATCCGGTTTTATTGAATTATTATGATTTCATTGGTAGGAACAACTTTAGTAAGTTTAGTCTCATGAATAAAAGGGTGAGTGTATTCAAGGTCATGCTTGGACATTGAGTAGTAAATGAAACCCATAAATTTGTTGGAAAGAACTCATGTCTACTCTAAGTCGTGTGATAAATGATAGATTTATATCTATGTTAGCAAAGGCCTATATATCTCATGCATGTTTTAAAAAAAAAGAAAGAAGTTCCCATGTGCATGTGATAAGAGTGTAGTCGTTCTTCGTCAAAATGTATAATTTCTATTGTTAGATCCCAAACTATTTTGGAAAACAAATATAAGTGCAGTTTTTCTATCGTTTTAAGCTTCCACATTGCCTTGGCCATAGGATAGTTGCTTTTTTTTTCACTATTCTGAGCTTCCGGATTGTTTTGGGAGCGAAATACATGAAGATTTTTACTGGTTTCAAGTTCCAAAATGCTTTTGGAAACAAGCGAGTGCAATTTTTCATTGTTTTAATTTTTCGGATTGTTGTAGGAATGAAATGTATGCAGTTTTCCACCGTTTTGAGCTTCCGAATTGTTTTAAGAGTGAGTTATGTTTAAGTTTCTCGCTGTTTTATATTGATTTGTTTTATATTAAGGATGTTTTGGAGGGTTTTAGGAATTGCTTGGTTTTAAAAGAATTTTTTGAATGTATTTATGGTTGAAAGTTTTGATAATTGTTTTACATCGAGAGGCTTTATCGAAAATGTTTGTGAATGTTTTGTGACGAGGGCTCTACAATGAGGGGTTTCTATAAAACTTCTCATTGGAAAGCTTTGGGTTTTTTTTACCCCACTCCAAAAGAAAAGAGGCACTTGATTATAGGTTGTTCGGTAGGATTTTATGTCAAAAGGGGAAATTTTGGTAGAAGATTCTGTAGAGATTTTGTAGAGTTTTGGTGTCAAAAAAAAAAAAAAAAGAGATTTTGGTAGATTTTCTACTTGTAGAATTTCGTGTAGTAGGATCTCTTATTTTAAGAGGTATAATTTGATGATTGGATTTGTGTAGTAGGATCTCTTAGTGTCTTTTGGGGGGGGGGGGGGGGGGGGGGGGTAGTTAGTGCTTTCCTATTCGAATTAAATTATTTTAGTGGTTATTTCTAAAGATGAATTTTGGGGTTTAAAGCTTTGGGTAATTTTGGGTTAAATTCCCTTAGTGTTTTCTCTCTATAAGATGGATTTTGAAAATTGAAATATTAGGGAGCTTTGGGTTGAGAGGTCTCTAGTGCTTCTTTGTAGTTTCTTCGATTAATCCTTGTTCATTTGGATTTCCTCTACTTAGTGTTAGCCTCTAAAGATGAAAAGCATTTTTGGATGAGTCTAATTTTAAGTTTAATTTTAGAGGTTTGTTTCCTTTAGTTGCTTAAGGCTCCGTTTGTAGGGTGTTGTAGGTAGATGTCTCAAACATATCAAGTGCCTCATTTGGATTGTGGGAACATTAAAGGGCATTGTTGATGTTGCTTTAGGATACACTTGTCTTTAAAGAAGTGTGTCCAAAACAACAATGCCTACATCCCTTTTATATACGATTTTCATTCTTCTTTTTTTTTTCATTGCTGTTAGTTGTCTTTTTACTTCGCCGTTAGCTCTCTTTGTTGTTTCTTTCGTACTTTGACACTACGCACTTACAAAATGAGGAGAACCCAAAAGACAAATGACCCAACAAGTAACGAGAAGGTACGTTCTTTTTCTTTCTGCATTTTCATTCCATCATATTATTAATTGCTTATAGAACTGCTCTAATACATGTCTCTTTTATGTATTGCAAGGTAAAATTTGAAAAGCAATGGATAAGGAGCATTGGAGCACTTGGAGAGGAAGCTGGGACAATCGGATCTGAGCATCAGTCGCCCCTATTCATTCCGGTAGAGGCTCTACGGGCAGAACCACCTGGTCATAGCCCCCGATGCTGTAAGCTTTCTAAAAACTTAGAAAACCTTTAGGGGCCTAGTTGATTGTACGCATCCCACCCTTAGGGTCTTGTAGAAACTTCAAATATAATTAGGATTGCTTTATTTTTGTTAGATCCCTAAAACCATGTGACATCCGTATAGAAGTCTTAGGAATTAGAAGAACAACACAACTTTTGATCCTACAACTTTAGTGACATCTAAGGACAAAAACTAAGGACCAAGTCTTAAAAAACATAGAAGATGCATGCTCCCTATAGGATAGAAACATTAAAACAAAAACCTAGTGACACGCTTCCCTAGATTTGGATTTTTATTTTCTTAATGCCTTAATAATCAACCAATCAATATTAATCTAATTCTTAAAAATCAATTAAAACACCAAATCCTTAATCAAGTTATTGTTAATATTTTATAACCATTAAACTTTAAATCTAAGATATAAACTTAAATCAATTATAACTAATCTAACGATTAACTCTTAACCAATCTAAAATCTAAAAGATGTAGAATATATTAGGAGATTAAGTTACAAACTAAACTCATTAGGACAAAAGATTATTAAAGATCAAACCTTAGAGTAATATTTTAAAATCAATCAACAAACCCCTTAATACATAACAACCGCTCTAAAAGTGAAGTTTATTGGATGGAACTCTGGGCTGCGGGGCTAACTGTCCTAAGGAGGCTGGTTCCTCGAGCCTGGTGGCACAACGCCACGAATGAATCTAATGGAGCGTCAAAATATAAAATTATTTTTTCTAATTGGCTTAATTCAAACCTTGATAATATATATCATTTAATCCACATTTTCTTTTAATTTACAACCAACAAAATAATCAATCAAATCCTAAAATACAATCTCTAAAAATCAATCTTAAAGTATTAAGATATAAACTTCAATTAAATTTTTTTTTTGGCCTTTTAACAAATCAAAATACAAACAATTTCAACTAAATCATCCTATATAGGATCCATCCAAAACTGCACAGCCTACACACACCTTAGACTTATTTGGTTAGGACACGACTTCTAGCTCTAGGTTAGGCTGATATTTTCTTTTGTTGTTCAGTATTTACTGCATGCTCATATTCTATAAATGCAATTCTTAAATTTCCTGTCAGTTATATTATTTTATTTACCTGCATTTCTTTTCTGAACAGCATCTACGCTCATTTGCATATCTTTCTCTTATCTTATATTACGAGGTACATCGGGTCTTGCACGATCAAGAATTAATGGGCAATTTACTTGCTTGGAATTATTAAGTGGCTGCGCCACGCTCAGGTATAATTTTTGCAACCTAAACTCCTACCTATACATCGGAACTGCTACACTCCACACACAAATTGTTAATAGGTATTCTAGCATGTTTAGGTAGCCACCCATAGGGTAGTGCACTAACGAAGCTTTGGCCCTATAGGTCAAAGCTTGCCCCCTTCTGTGAACCCTAGAGACCATTAGTGTCATTTAGGCCTGTAGAGTAGGCCATCTATTATGCTGGTTGGCATCGTTGTTTTCCCACACGAAGTGGGCATCGTTGTTTGTCTGCTAGGATTTTGGCCTTTTTCGGTTTTGGGTATGATACCCCCCACCTTCTGTGATCCTTAGAGACCATTAGGGTCATTTAGGCCTGTAGAGTAGGCCACCTATTTGTGCCATTGGGCATCGCTGTTTTCCCACACGAAGTGGGCATTGCTATGATGATTTTCTATGCGGGTATCTTGCCTGAAGGATACCCTTAGGGTGTATTTATTTATTTTTTCTGTACTCTGGATGTCATGCATACGTTCTTACACACTTTTCTCCACAATGCACTTTACCTTCATACATGCATTGCATTAGTGGACCTAAGGACATTTCTTACTTATGAATCTTTTCATGCATCATTAACAATGCTAGATATGTTCGTTTGCATATTATAGAGTCCCTGATTCAACTCTTTTGAACTATTAATCCTTGAATCCTTAGGATAGAGCCTTCCCATCTTGCATACATATAGGGCGATTGGTTGTGCTTGGGATTTTAGCTGGCTTCCTTTTTCAGGCAAGGAATAAGTCCAGGACTGCATTAGTTAGGTCGTAGATGTTAGTGTTGTGTGTACAACACTACATCTTTTATAGATTTAGGGTCTAAGGTGAGGAGTACGAGTGTACCCCTATACACCTTAATGGTGGATAAGTTCTCCATCCTTCCGGAGACTATAAATCCTACCCATCCGCGTCACATAGATGACGCCACCTCCCTCTTTCTCTCATGCTTGCTTGAGATGCGTGGCCTCTTTCTTTTCTCTAGTTTCCCCTTTCTCAGATCGGCCGAATGTTGAATGAACCATGTGTGATTGATTAAGCCAACTTGGGACACTCTTTCTCTTTGATTAGGAAAGCCTAAAATTTGCCCTTACACTAAACCCATTCGAGAAGATAATCTAACATCCCTAATCGAGAGTTTTCTCAGATCAAGGTCTAAGATGTAATTAACTATGGGGGCTTGCGCCCGTAGGAAATCGATCCCCGCAATCAAATAAACCCTATTCGACCCGATGTATCGAATAGGGGAAATCTCGTGAATTTAGAGTTAAATATATTATTATCCATCGAAGTTGGTAGGTGAAAGCCGCTACCCTCCATGGCTAATCGTATCTATAACTCCATCTGTTCTTCCATTAGCCTGCTTGTGTCGGGTGTAAAGGCTTACGACCATTTTGTCCTACAGGACAGTGTGATCGTACCCTTTGCATTCGAACCACACGAGCAGAATCCTTTCGGAGACCCACATCTTCCAAATATGATGCTCACTGAATTCTACAGTACGCCCTCTTTTTAAGCTTCTAGATTTGCCCAAATGAAACTGAACATTTTGTAATTTTTGTAAAATATCACTACTAGTAGGTGCTTTACGGATCTCTTATGTATTGTCAAAGTACTGTTTCTGTCGACGGAATAAATGATTTTCTGGTAGCCAACGATGATGACCCATATATGAGAATTTCTTTCCCTTATATAACCATAAGGACTCTATATTTTAAGCACAACAAGGACAAGCAAATCTACCTTTAGTGCTCAAACTAGAAAGCATACCATAAGCCGAAAAATCAGATCGTCCACATTAATGCAGCTCGTAAGTTAGAAGATTGTCAAGATGCTGCATCGTAGGATATGACTCCATGCCATAGTTCAGACAACTCATTTATTAGCGGTTGGAGATAGACATCTATATTATTTCCTGGACTCTTCTCCCCTGGTATAATAGTAGATAGAATGAAAGACGTTTGTTTCATTGCAATCCAAGGAGGCATGTTGTAAGGAACCAAAAGTATGGGCCAAATGCTGTATGTACTACTCATAATCTTAAATAGATTAAAACCATCACTGGCTAAAGCGAGACGAACATTATGTGGATCTGAAACAAAATCAGGATATCGAGAGTCAAAGGATTTCCAGGCTTCTCCATCAGCTGGATGTCGTAACAACCCATCTATATTTCTCTGTTTGGCATGCCAAATCATCTCTTCAGCAGATTTTTTTTGTTTTAAACAATCTTTGAAGCCTAGGAATCAATGGGAAGTATCGAACAACCTTAGCAGACTTCATTTAATTTTTATTTCCTCTAGCTGAACTTTTTTTAGCCCCTTCCCCTACCCCTGCCCATCGTGAAGAACCACAAATATAACAAACATCTTGAATAGATCTATCTTTCCAAAA
The DNA here is from genome assembly GCA_016618105.1 of Dendrobium huoshanense. NCBI lineage: Eukaryota > Viridiplantae > Streptophyta > Magnoliopsida > Asparagales > Orchidaceae > Dendrobium > Dendrobium huoshanense. The sequence continues at coordinate 71,164,570 of CM028344.1, read as the reverse complement.
TAAACAACAATCATTTGGACATGTATCAATCTTTATATATTCAAGATCAAACACTTTCATTATCTTCTTCACTTCATATGTATTATTAAGTAGCAATGAACCATCAGGGAAAGCTTCAATCAATAACTCATCAATTGATCAAAAAATCTTGCAAACCAAGAGTGTAAGCACTTTAGGCGAAATAAATGTAAGATGAAGGATAACTTCGTGAATGACTTACAACTAGGGTATAATTTTGCTCCTGCTTCTAGCAATAAATCACCATATTTCATTGCTTCATCATTTGCAAAATCTATGTTATTTTCATTAAGTTCATCATCTAAATTGGCATTGCTTGAGCAGAATGTGTCCCTTAACAATCCTTCTATATCATTTGTTCTGTGCAGCTCTTCTTGAGTTTGTACTTCAACAACATTACTAGTATTAGTACATGTATCTGATCTTGTAACTTCAGCTAAAAAAGCATGTTCCTCTCCATGTTGATTCCAAACAACATATCTAGGAAAAATTTCTTTGGAGAGTAATTGCAACCTGACTTCTTTTACATAATGAAAATATTTGTTAATGCATAATTTGTGAAAGTTCGTTGGGGATGTTAAGCCCTATAGAACTGGCCCAAGCTAATTTAAAAGAGAGAGGTGAATTGGAAAACTTTAAAACCAAAGATAAAACTAAAACCAATATCACCACATTGAAAACCAACGATGTGGAAATTAAAGTTCGGAATTAATAAAGAAAGAACACACCGGATATATAGTGGTTCGGTCAAACCTTGACCTACGTCCACTCCTTGGAGGCACCTTACAAGTATTGCACTAACACAAGTGTCTCTCCTTTAGCCCCCACAGCTAGGCAGAGAAGCCCTTATAAAATCACTTCCACCTCTCCCAGTGCGGCGGAGTTGCCGGGTCCTTTGACACCAAAGAGACTTCTTCTTTGGTGAACTTACCTCGAGACAAGCCTTGAATCCGATGGTACTAAGGTGCGAGTTCGCCGGAGCAACCGTGTGGAACCCCCTCCACACTCCCTTGAGTCCCCCCTCACAGGATCTTCTCCCTCTCTCAAACGCCACCCTTTCCTCTCTCCCTTTCAAGCTCTCTCTTCAAGTTTCCCCCACAAGAATGAAGCTCCAATGGCTGCCAAAGACACTTACGAAAAGTGTTATGCCAATGATTAAATAGAAGCTCTCAAAACGAGCTCAATAATGTAAGTTGCCGACATTATCGTTCAGGCCGATATGTATATCGTCCTGGCCGATTAGTTCTAATTCAGCTCAACGGCCTGGGACGATTTGGGACGATCAGAAAAAAATTGGTTACATCGTTCTGGCCGATAATTCGATCGTCCTGGCCGATTAGTTTAAAACCGATTTCTATCGTCCTAATCATCGCCCTGTTTTGGTGCTGGCCGATGTCAATCGTACAGGATATTATCCCGGCCGATCCAATTATCGTCCCGGCCGATTGGATCGTATCAATCAGCCATTAATGATTTCCAAATATAACCAGATCAATTTAGGTATAATTGAGTTAGATCATCCTGGACGATAGTAATATCGTCCTGGCCGATTGCCTAAAATAAAGAATACCTAAACTGCTTATGGCGGCTGATTTCTTTCTGAATTGAGAATATCGTCCTGGCCGATACAGGTATCGTCCGGCCAGGCCGGTCTGTTTAAGTGCTTATGAAGGCTGCTTTAATGAGGATACCCTAATTAGGGTTTCTGATTTTAGACCGATCGTCCAGGACAATATTACTATCGTCCTGGCTGATGTTACCAAAAATAGAAATCATAAAGGGAAAAGAGAATTTCTACCAAGTTACAAAACATCAGGTGCCTCACCAAATACACTAGACTTCAAGAAAGGAAAAAATGTACAAATTGACTCAATCCTAGTCTACCCAATCTTAAGCTGGTTCCAAGTTGCAGTCTGATCATGTGGACCTGAAATGTTAGTTCATAACACAATTGTAGAGAAATAAGAATTATTTGCTATTATCAAAAACATGAACCATAGATCCGCAACAATCTCCCCCTTTTTGATGATGACAAACAATTTCAATTTTCAAAAAAGGATTATTTTCTCCTAATCTCCCCCTCACATGAATAACACTTTAAAAATAGGGAAGATAAAAAATATTTTTGTTGTTTTAAAATTTTTGAAAAGAAAACAAAGGATACAAAAAATTTAACAATACGTTCTCCCCCTTTGACATTATCAAAAAGAGAGAATGCACAGAAAACAAAACGAAAGAAAAATATTCTTAAAATGAGAAAGTTACCTCTTAGTTTTAATCAAAACTTTAGTAGAATTAAATTGATAACGCATATCCCAGTAAAGGTTAGAAATTCAAAATTCGATAATCCAAACTCAAGTTCTTAAAAAAGGCTCAAAAATTTTTTTTAATTCAATATCTAAATCATAAAATAAATTAGAAAAAGAAACAATCATTTTTCAAAAACTCCTTCCATAAAATATATCTAATAGAAGATCAATGCACGAATTGTTGAATAAAGAATCAAAATTTTCAAAGTCAAGTATCGAAAGATTAAGGGTTTTCTTAAGCTTTTTAAGAAGTATAAGAATGGTAAGCATTAACTTTTTGTGGGCTCATTTTATGCCTCTTGACAATTGGTTGGCGCACTGCGCATCTTTTGATACACTTTGTGTATTCTATATTTTTCAATTTGGCGCTTTGCGCATCTTTTATTTTTGGCATCATTGGTCAATTTTTTTTTTTAAAAAGCTTCCTTTCTTAAATCTTAAAATCAAAGGAAAACCCATCTTAGTGACAAAGCAAATTTCTTGATTAAAAAATTATGAGTTAGATTCAACAACTTGCAAAAGATTCCTATGCGATAAATAAAACGTAGGGAGAAAAAAAAAATTGTTTCAAAAACTAATTTAAAAAGATGAAATAGATTTTAATCAAAAGTAGGATAACCTCTTTTAGGAAATAGAGATTGCGAAAAGAAAATAATGAGTTTCCTTCCTTTGACTATTTAGAGAAGTCAAACAAAATTTACCAAAGATTTAAAAAAAATAGGAAGTAGATTTTTCATTTTTAGAACAGTGAGTGTGTATGTTGGATAAAAAAAATACGAATAATAAAAAAAAGGAATAAGTAAAAAGAAAAAGAAAACAAAAGAAAAACAAAAACCAACAAAAAGAAAGAGAAACACAAATAGCCCTTTTTTAACCATTATCGCTTTCCTGGTCCGATTCTTCAGACACCATGTCTGCCCATGAGATTCTGTGTTTTTCATTATTTTCCCAATTAAACTTTAGCTTTGCCTTGCCCTTTTCTTTTGCAGGGAGAATTCTTACATTAGAGCACGTATTCTTCATATGTCTAGGTTTCCTACATCGAAAGCAAATAATGTCAGAGGAAATATGGACATCCTTACCACTTTTACCTTTCTTCCACTTTTACTTTTGCTTATGCATTGGTGAGCTTTGTGATTTCCTTGACAATTCATTGCTATCGTCACCAACTAAGCTTCATCTTTCCGTTTCTTCAGCTTTTAGAACGATCGTTTCACCTGCATCTAAAAGTCTTTGACCCAACCCTTGCTCGTAGGCAATGAGTTAGCCAATCAAATTATCAATAGAATAATCATTCAAATCTTTTGATTCACAAATAGCAACAACTTTAGCATCAAATTTTTTAAGTAAACAACGAAGAATTTTGTTAACTTTTTCAAAATTTGAAAAATCTTTTCCTAAGGCATGCAATGATGTAGTAATTTGAATAAACCTTGTATACATGTCTAAAACTGTTTCAAAAGGTTTCATAGAAAACATTTCAAAATCATGCATTAAAATATTCAACTTTGATTGCTTGATTTCATTAGAGCCTTCGTATATGGTGTGCAATTTATCCCAAACTTCCTTACCAGTAGTACACGTGGAAATTAACAAAACAATCATCAGAATTTAAAGCACAAAAAAAACTATTTAAAGATTTTGCATTTAATTAAGCATCCATTCGTTCATCCCTATTCCATTGATTAAAAGGAATATTAGTTTTAATTCCATTAACAATACGTGATGGTGATGAATAACCAGTTAAAATCATACGCCACATGCGAAAATCAATTGATTGCAAAAATGTAGACATGCGAATTTTCCAAAAATCAAATGTAATATTTTCAAACAATTGTGGTCTAGTGATTGAATATCCTTCCGTAAAAATACGATTAGAAATATTAGCCATGGATCAAAATTCAAAAGTTTTTAAAAACTTATTTTATGAAAACCGCTTTGATACCACTTGAAAGTTCGTTGGGGATGTTCAGCCCTATAGAACTGGCCCAAGCTAATTTAAAAGAGAGAGGTGAATTGGAAAACTTTAAAACTAAAGATAAAACTCAAACCAATATCACTACATAGAAAACCAACGATGTGGAAATTAAAGTGCAGAATTAATAAAGAAAGAACACACCGGATTTATAGTGGTTCGATCAAACCTTGACCTACGTCCACTCCTTGGAGGCTCCCTCCAAGTATTGCACTAACACAAGTGTCTCTCCTTTAGCCCCCACAGCTAGGTGGAGAAGCCCTTACAAAATCACTTCCACCTCTCCCGGTGCGGCGGAGTTGCCGGGTCCTTTGACACCAAAGAGACTTCTTCTTTGGTGAACTTACCTCGAGACAAGCCTTGAATCCGATGGTACTAAGGTGCGAGTTCGTCGGAGCAACAGTGTGGAACCCCCTCCACACTCCCTTGAGTCCCCCCTCACAGGATCTTCTCCCTCTCTCAAACTCCACCCTTTCCTCTCTCCCTTTCAATCTCTCTCTTCAAGTTTCTCCCACAAGAACGAAGCTCCAATGGCTGCCAAAGACACTTACAAAAAGTGTTATGCCAAAGCTTAAATAGAAGCTCTCAAAACGAGCTCATTAATGCAAGTTTCCGATATTATCGTCCAGACCGATAGATATATCGTCCTGGCCGATTAGTTCAAATTCAGCTCAACGGTCTGGGACAATCAGAAGAAAATTGGTTACATCATTCTGGCCGATACTTCGATCGTCCTGGCCGATTAATTTAAAACTGATTTCTATCGTCCTGATCATCGCCCTATTTTGGTGCTGGCCGATGTCAATCGTACAGGACATCGTCCCGGCCGATTGGATCGTATTAATCAGCCATTAATGATTTCCAAATATAACCATATCAATTTAGGTAAAATTGAGTTAGATCATCTTGGATGATAGTAATATCATTCTGGCCGATTGCCTAAAATAAAGAATACCTAAACTGCTTATGGCAGCTGATTTCTTTCTGAATTGAGAATATCGTCCTGGCCGATACAGGTATCGTCCAGGCCTATCTGTTTAAGTGCTTATGACGGCTGCTTTAATGAGGATGCCCTAATTAGGGTTTCTGATTTTAGATCGATCGTCCAGGATGATGTTACTATCATCCTGGTCGATGTTATCAAAAACAGAAATCAAAAAGGGAAAAGAGAATTTCTACCAAGTTATAAAATATCAGGTGCCACACCAAATATACTAGACTTCAAGAAAGGAAAAAAGATACAAACTGACTCAATCCTTGTCTACCCAATCTTAAGCTGGCTCCAAGTTGCAGTCTGATCATGTGGACCTGAAACGTTAGTTCATAAGGCAATTGTAGAGAAATAAGAATTGTTTGCTATTATCAAAAACATGAACCATAGATCCGCAAAAATTTGCATTGACATAAAAATTTTTGTGTTGAACTTTGACTTTGTGTTGAACTTTGACTTTGTGTTGCAAATTCTAAAAAATTATCAACACCTTCAATATAAACACTACTCCATTTTGATTTTAACATCCAACTCTTATCCATCAAGCTTGTAAAGCACTCAAAATATACACATTTAATAAGCATACATAAAATATGTCTGAAATGATGCTGATGTAAAAGGAACTGAAAAGTTTTTTATTTTTTTTTACCTATTAAACTACCTTGTACCCACAATTGAAAAAGCTTTGAATCTATGGGAAGTCCGGTGAATGGTATTGAGCCTAAGATAGGAGAGGAGAGGAGGCTATGAGTGAACTGAAGGTACGGAAGGTGGAAGCTTTACCGGATATGGAGCTGTCTTTTCGAGGGGAAATTAATTGGACGTTGTCTGGAGCCCAATAAAAATGAGCCACATCAACCCCTGTTACCCCCTATTCAATACTGAGCTCTGTATTTGATCGGTAGAATAGTACCGAACTTATTACTTCTCGGTACTGTGGAGTAACGCACTCAGTATTTCACAGTACCGAGTAATATTGAATGATAACTTGTGTCCGGTGTCCAAACCCAATAATATCACCTTTGCGATAGCATCCTTTGTGATTTATGAGAGCTCTTGAGATTGATTTTATGAGAGCATAGAATTATTATGAATATTTTCGTTCAAGCTACTTCAGTAGGGATTGATGAGTGGGGGTGACTGTCACTTACATTGTGTCTCTATTGGAAATGAAAGCTTCTACTGTGTAGAGTTTGGATTATTGAGTGTTTCGTGTCCTAGGTTCTTTGGAATCTTTAGCCTTATCAGGAAATTCAACTCTATTAATTATATCTGTTTTGAATTTTAACTACTATTTCTCCCAAAGAAATATTTTTTTTCTCAAAAATAAAATAAAATTATGCTACTATTCCTGTGCGGTTACGGCACTTCAACAATCAACTGAGATGCCGCACTTAAAAAAATAATAATAATAAACATTCAATTTTTTCTGAACATTCATTGTAATTCAATTCAATACTAAGTTTCTAAAGGATTTCACAACCCAACCGTGAATTTCAAGTATTTGTGGTGTTAGGGAAAGTTTTATATATTTGTTTTTTATAAAAAGATTGCATCCAAAATGTATAAGGAGGATTTGCATTTCATTTTTAAAAACCAACGGCTAAGCTATGGTTGTGATTAACCTAAACCCTAAGAATGCAAAATCTTCGGAATATGAAGAAAAGGGAGAAGAATATGAAGAAAAACAATGAGAAGAAAAAGAGAAGAAGAGGATGAAGGGGAAGAGACTCACAGTGATGAGGATCGAAGGCACGGTCGGCCGGGATTCATAAGAGGAGAAGATTTTCGTCGCAGCTATTTGGATTCGCTCCCGTTTGCACGAGCAAGAGTGAAGAGAGGAATTAGGGCTTCGAGTATCTTAAAGTAAAAGACGGGCTTTGCCGGTGATTTTAATCAGTGCAACTTGCACCGATTTTAATCGGTGCAACTGTGTTTAAATTTTTGATGCAAAATGAGGTTTTGGCAGCAGTTTTTAAAACCGGTGCAAAGAACCGCTGCGATAGGTCTCATTTTTTGGTAGTGTTATAATTTGGAGTTATTATGACTTCAGGAAAAAATTGACAAATTTAAAATACGGGCTATTACAAAAATTTCTATCAACATGTTACTCAAAAGGTCAAAGATAAATTTTAGATTGAGGTTATAGTAGAGTGATATAAAAGTTAGATTCAATGCCAAAAAATTAAATGGAATCACATTCAAGAATTGAAAAAGAAATTTGGAGTTTCTTGGGATAAAAGTAAAAATGGTATATTAATGGATCAAGAGAAGTATGCATCTCATATCCAAGTAAATTTTCTAATTTGGATAACATCTTAAGAAAATGCAAAAAAGAACTAATGTTAATGCTTGTTATCTAGTTTGTTATAGGCTTTTCCCAAATATGTTATTTTTTATATTCACCTCCCAAATAACACAAAGTTAAGAAAGGGTTTTTGTGAAGCATGTGTGCTACAACCCAACTCGATATGACCCCCAGATGGGCATGTCATACCGTACTGAATGGTGACATACCAAGCCCAAAATCTAAGTTTCGGGACCTTTTATATTTCCTTGATTTTAAAACACATGAAAGAGCTTCTAATAAATTGCCAAGCAGCGAAAAGCATCTCATCCAATATTTGTTTTCATTCCATGCATCATCAAAATGTATTAATAGTGAAATATATACACTATAGTAAATAGCTATAAACTAGAACATAATAAATAAATAAATAACCATGACTATACCAAAAATAATAAAAAACAACACCTCTATTGGCTCAGAAATATCATATCTTAAATCCTCAGCAACTTAACCAGCTCTTTCCCCTTTCCCTGACTTGAAATAGACTGCAGAGTAGGTGTGAGTCAACACAACGCAGTAGGTCACACCCACAAATTTAAATTTCTAACGATTAACTTATTATATATATTAAATGAATTTAATAGCATATAAAAATAAAGTATTTTATTGGGCAGAATATAACTTGTAGATAACAAAAGTAAAACGGATTGTGCATTGAAAATAAATAAATAAGAACTTAATATATCAGAGAATAAAGAAACAAATTTCTCTCATGCCCTTATATCTCCCATAAAAATAGGCCTTATGACTTTGAAGTGCAAGTATGTAAAAAAATAGACTCTTATGACTCTCAAATGTTCACCTCATATCACATTAAAAAATTTAGACTTTTATGACTCCTAATGCATTTAATACATCATCAATTCCTCTAACATCACATCTCCTCAGAATAACACATTTCAAGCCGATAAAAATAATTAATATTGCAATTCACTAAAGAAAATTTTAAAAAATTAACTTGGCAAAAATTTAGAGTATACTATACCGATAGCTTATAATTTTAATAATTGAGCAAAATTTAACATTTTAAAGTTTTATTAGATTACCAGAGATGGTTCAGAGTGTCGTTTTGGTGCTTTTACTATACTACAAGTATATTTTCGGGATAAAAAATATTTTCTAATTTTATAAAAATAGCTAATTTTTTAATTTTCCTCATGAAAATTTGTCTAAATAATATCAAGTCCTTATATATATATATATATATATATATATATTCAATAATATTAAATATCACTAAATAATAAATAATAGGTTGATTAGAGTAAAATTTAGACATAAATATTTGATCAAATAGCAAAAATAATGATTTTAAATCTTACATAAACTTACATCAATATATTTTAGCATGATTTAAGCATAATTTATCCTAAATCCCGCCTACTAACAAAAGCTTTAAATCCTACAAAAAATTGAAATACTTAATTTTTTTTTATATTTTATTTATTTGAATGTTAATTAATTAATAATTGATTATGATATTAATATTTAAACCAATATAAAATTAATTATAATTTATAATTTGAAATTTTTAACATATTCAAAAAATAACGCGCACTATTTTGATGTGATGCACCACGTCAAATAAATAGTGCCATATGTGTGCCACGCCGCGCAGTGCACCATGTCGCACACCATTTTGAGTCATTAACTTGTATGGGCAGAACATAACATACATCGATCCAGAAAATTTTGTCAACTAAGTTGATAGTAGAAAATGAACAAGAAAAGCCTAAAAAGAACTTTCTCTATCTAAAAACTCACTCTCTATCTCTCTAAACAGCTGGTAGGGGTTAATTTAATTAAATGAGATATAAAGTGGATTTTGATATTTTTATAAAAATTAACCTTGTGTTGTTGTGCTCGACCAGGTAGAACTGCATTGCCCGACCATAACACTGCAACATTAGCCCTTATCAAAAAATCTGAAAACTCAATGTCACAACAACACCAATCCAACCTTGTGTAGCTTCTAAGAGAAAATTTTCAAATTTTATATGCATGCACATAGACCCCTAGGACTCACTTTAAAATAATTTTAGTTACACACAAATGTAGAAGGCATGACTATGAAAATTTCACTTTATTGCTCCTATTAGACTGGATCATAATAGGTGCAACTGTGTGTCACCACAACATATATTATAATCCTCTCCACCTCAAAAAATTTTGTTTTTGACATTTTAAAACTTAGATCACAGAAATAAATTAGGGTATAATTGTCTTATCTCAACTTTCATCTTCCAACTGATTTCACTCTCTCATGTGCTTCTATTACATCTTAATCATTATGATATGTTTATTTCTCAGCCTTTTGATATCATATCCAAATATCCATTATGATTTCTTTCTATAACTCAAATTTGGATGAACTTTAACTTCATTTGTAGATATATATAGTTCTTAATGTCAGATATGCATTTCTTCAAAGATGACACATGGAATACATTGACAAAATCATACAAATGCTTTCACAACTGTAACATGTAGGCAAATTTTCAATCTTTTCAATTATCTGAAATGGTTTAGCATCCCTTGAACTCAACTTTTTCTCTTTTTAAAACTTTCTTATGCTTTTCATTTCTCCGATCATCACTTATACAAAATATATAATATTAAATTCTACAGCTCAGTGTTTTGCGTTATAATATTATTTATGTCTATCTTATATTTTTTTCAATCTACCCATAATAAAACTGATATTTTTAGTAACATCATCTACCAAAGCTGGCTTAATAAGACTCCCACCCACTTCCATCTAGGAGAGAGGGTTTTCACATTTCCTACCGTATAGAGCTTTATAAGAGTTCATGCTTATACTTTATAAAAATATTATGATTATAGACAAATTCGATAAGAGGAATGTGATCATCCCAGCACTAAAGTCTAAAACACATAATCATAGAAGATCTTCTAATATATGAATAGTACTCAAAGATTGTCCCTTAGTCTATGATTGAAAAGTCTTGCAAAAATAAATTTTCATACATTGTTGAATGACTCTCCACAACTTGGAGGTAAATCTATCATCTATGTTAGAAACCATCACTCTCGATACTCCATGCAATCGAGCAATCTCTTGCACACATAATTGTGCAAACCTATCAAGTAAATCTTTTGATTTAGGAATAGTTTAGAGTGACTGTAATGATAATTTGAAATTATTGTGTAAAAAAATAAAGTTTAAAAAATTATATATATATATATATATATATATATATATATATATAAATATATATATATATATATATATATATATATATATATATATATATATATATATATATAAGCTAAATATTTTTTTGAATTATTACATATTAATAATTATGATTGTAAAAAGAATAAATAATAGTAAAATAAAATAAAATTGTGATTGAAACAAAATAATGAGAAAGCTATCAAACACACCCTCTCTCTGATTCATAGGGAGTTTTATATTTATTCTTGTAATTAAAAAAAACTATTTACATTTAATTTTTTTTGGGTAAAATTGGGGCCAAAGCCCATAGATTAATCAAAATGAGTTACACATAAAGAAAGAAATTACATGTAAAACTATACCCCCAAAATCAAAAGAGAAAGTATCAAAAAGGACTTAGAATACATGACTACACCAGTCAAAACATCAAAAAATGACCAGTTTGACAAAATACATCTAGCAGCCAAAGGAAGCAGGTTGCTACAGACCGAAACAGCAGCGCCGTCATAGCTTCTCAGCATATCGTGAGAAGAGATTAAAGCCTAGTTCACCTTGGTTGCCAAATAGACCATCTAAGGGAGGGGCGGTGTAGTCCATAGCTCATCATTGTCCATCAAAATTCATGTAATCAAAGAACTTATCAGCCACCATGAAGTCCCAGCCAAAAACTCTGGTAACCAATGAAAACCAGGTAGAGTACAACAAAGTAAAAGCCAACAAAAAGCCATATCAGCAACTTCCCGTCCAAACAGAACAGCCAGGTAAACAGTCATCAAAGGTCCAAAAATTTGGAGCCATTCTTCCAATTGACAACTTTTTCAAAAATAGATTTTTTGATGATGAAAGCAATAGCTAAACTGCTGTTGAAGGAGTTCCCAAATCTCCTATTATTTCTCTCTTTCCATATGTGATAAATGCAGCAGCAACAAATAATAAAGTAAAACTTTTTAACTGACTGAGTGAAGCAATTATCCCCATCAATCCATTCAAGAAGCTGTGAAATGTTTGGCCTTAAAAGAAGATACTTCGTAGTGGGAATAACCTCCAAAAGGATGCCAAATGAGTAAGAACACTCAAAAAATAAATGAGAGTCCGTTTCAGGGAAAACATGACATAAACTACAAGAAAGAGGTACCAAGATGTTCCTTTTATGCAAAGCTTCCACAGTTTTCATGCCACCAACTAAAACCAGCCAAGCAAAGCTGGAGTACCTCAAAGCATATTTTGGATGCCAAATTAGATTGGACCATGAGCAACAAGGCAAAGTATATTAATACTCATAAATGAAATCAGCAAATTTATTGTTGTTTCGATTCCCTCATACTAAGCAATGATTAGAGCCATCTAAAATGGCAATATCCTGAATGGCTTCATGAACAGAGTCAATAAGAGTCAGGCATAGCCCAATTAGAGCCCACAATGAAATCCCTAAAGAAGGAGTTAGAGGGAGTGGCTTGCAAGACATAGTGTCCATCAGAAAAATCATCTAATCTCCCAGTGTAACACCAATGATCCTAGTGAAGGGAGCTAGGAGTATTAGAAGTAACTCTAAAGGTAAATTTATACTTAACAGAAGTAGCAAAGGCACACACCAACTTCCAGAATTTAGTAGCAGTAATAGGGGGAGGGCACTAAGGGGAGAGATACCGTGTACTGAGCCAAGAGGAGAGTTCAAATTATATATCCTCAGAATAACTGAACAATTGAACACAAATTGAATAGCACTTAGAGAGGGAATCCCCTAACCCCCAAATTTCTTTGGTCTACACACTTTGTCTCATGGTCCCATGAGACCATGTGAATTTTCTTGGAGAGACCATAGTCCCCAAAAAATAAAAACTTTGAGCATACTTTTTAAAAAAAAATTGATGATAATCTTAGGTAGAATGGCTCCCCGAATCCAGTATGCAATGGAATTTAAGATAGTGAATTTTAGAAATTGTAGATGACTAGCAAAAGAGAGGAGATTTGCTTTCCAACCTGAAAGCTTTTTAGTAATGATGTTAGTAAGGGGAAAAACATCAGCCAACTTAAGCCGGTTGAAAGACAAAGGTATCCCGAGGTAGGTAATCTTGAGACTAGTATTGTGAATAGATAAAGCTTGACAAATATCATTCTGGTTAAGCACATTACTAGGAAACATAACATAACTTTTATCTAAGTTCACATGAAGCCCAGAGGAATTGGCAGAAGAAGGGAGGATATTAGAGAGTGTGGTGCAGTTATCTAAAGTGGCTTATCCAAAAATGAGCACATCATCAGCATATAAGAGATAGGATAAAGTAAAGTCATCCAAGCTAATCCCTTTGAAACCACCTTCATCAAGTAGAGAGGAGAAAGCATCCATCACCAGACAAAACAAATAAGGGCTTAGAGGGCAACCTTGTCTTAAACTAGAGAAGACGAAAAATTAGCCCTCAAGAGCACCATTGATAACCACAGAAAAGTTGACATAAAAACTGCAAGATTTAATCCAACTAACAAAAGAAGGGGGAAAACCTTTCTGTAGCACTATAGCAATCAGAAATTCTCTGGATACAGTGTTAAAAGCTTTCCGAATATCTAGTTTGGCACATAAATAATTGACACTTCCCCTTTTCTTAGCAAGTGCAAGGACCTCATTTGCTAGAAGAATGTTATCCGTAGAGACCCTAGATTTAACAAATTCAGATTGATTGTGTTTAACAATCAATGGCATAATAGGCATAAGCTTGTTGGAAATAATTTTTGCAATAATTTTATAAAGAGAGTTACAAAGAGCTATGGGTCTGAAATCAATAATATTTTCAGCATTCTTGTGCTTAGGGATAAAAGCAAGGACCGTGGCCTTTATACCAAAAGGGAGATATCCTTTATAGAAAAAGGATTTGACAGCTGTGCAAACCATAGGACCAACAATGTGCCAACCAGTTTTATAAAAATGCGAGTTAAAGCCATCCAGCCCAGGGGTAGAGTTAGATTTGCCTTTAAACACAATCTTACGAATCTCCAAATCAGAAACAGGTTGAGTGATAACATCTAGATAGAAATCTAGAACTGTAAAGCCAACAGGAAAAATCTCTACGTCCACATTGGAGGGAGGGGGGGGGGGGGGGGTGGGGGGGGGGGGGATTGTACAAGGCTTGATAATGTTGAATGATTCCCTTAATAATATCTCCCCTATCAGAGTTCGGGTTGGAAGCAAATAGGTTAACAACCATTTTAAAATGCCCTTGCCTGCTTCTGATTTTAGCATATAGAAATTTGGGGTCTTCCTCACCATGCTTAAGCCAATTAACTTTTGCACGTTGAATAATCCAAGAAGCCAGAATATTGGAATATGCAGAGACTTTTTTATTAACATCTTAGAGAGAGGCATTAAGAGTGGTATCAGTTGGGTTACCATGAATCAAATCCAAAATAACCTTTTGGTGCTTAAGAAGCTCATCAAGATAAGAATTGATGTTGGAGGAATTAGCCCAAGATTCTTGCTTAATAAAAAGTTTAATCTACTTAAGAGAATGGCATAAAAAGGATAGTGGATTACCAAAAATAGGCTTAGAAAAAGCCTATAGAAGAATGAACCAATACTTATCAAAACTGGTCCAGTAATTTTTGAATAAAAATCTGTGATGAGTGTTGAGGATGACTCCATCTTGCAAAATAAGTGGACAATGGTTAGAGAAAGAGGGACTTTGGATAGAGCAAAAAGATCTGGGGAAGGCATTCATCCAAGCATTATTAATTAGAGCCCTATCATGCTTGATATGAAAAGGGTTATTAGTGCGCTGATTGAACCAAGTATAAAAAGAGCCCACATAATTAAGATCACTAAGGCAGTTATAAAAAATCATGTTATTGAACTCCACAAGTGATCCATTAGTAAGGGTTGAGCCCCCCAGCTTTTTAGATTCAAATCTGCAACAGTTAAAGTCCCCCATTAAGATCAGCGGAGTATTATGAGAAGGGGCAGTATGAGAAATGAGAGCCCAAAAGTCCTTTCTCTCAGAACTATAATTAGAGGCGTATATAACAGAGAGTTAGAAAAGATTAGTAGAGCCAACAACAATGGAGCCATAGATGAGCTGAGGGGAGAAGTGATGAGTGAAGTGAACCTTACCAGCATTCCATTTCACCCAGATGCGACCCGAAGTAGTAAGGGCAAAGTTATTGCAGCTTTGTTCACTGGGAAAAATCTCATGAGCCTTATAAAAAAAGGATTTTCCAAAGATGGTTGGTGAATCCTAGTTTCTAGAATACAGATCATATCCAGCTTGAAAGAACTTACTAGATGTTTGTAACATAAGACTTTGTTTGGACGATTGAAACCTCTAACGTTCCAAGACACAATAATTGGCAAAGACATCAAGAAACTTGGTGAGAAGGGGCCTTTTTATTCTGCTTACCCTGAGCAGACTTTTTTGTCCCAACTAAAAAGGAACACTGATCCTTAGCCTTATTAGATTTGTTATTGGTTTCAACATTGGCTTTGTTATCAGGAGGCCTAACCACCTCCTCATGTGTTTGTAAGATTTCCAACCTGTTAGGAGATATGACTCCCATGGGTGAGCTTTTATTAGGTCAGGTGTCCGAATGTAACTTTACGTTCAGACACCACTTACATGGCACACGTAGCAGCCCAACAACATGATCCAAACCAATCGTATTTTGTAGATTGGTCATGTCTTTTAAAACATTTCAGGTCAACCCGGGGTAGTCTATATTAAATGGGCACCAAAAGTTAAAAACTTGCGCCTTCTTTAAATGTTTAAACCTTTTGGCGGATTATGCTCTAAAGACGTTATACAGTATTTAGATCTCTAAAGATGTTATACAGTATTTAGGATTTACATAACACATAGAAAGTTTTCGTGAAGGGTTCCAGGAGATGGAAGAGACGAGAACAATTTTTTCTTTGGAAGACTTCGAAGATTTCGAGGAAATAGTTGGCATTTATAATGTCGATGAAGATTTTTCTGATTTTATACAAGTAATTTCTTATCTATGAAGAGGTTTTAGAAAATTAAATTTTAAATTCTAGCTATGTATGCAAATTTTTTTCTGTTTGTTTACGTCGATTATATACTACCTTGTACCGCGCAAATACATGAGTACCATATGTGTACCGAGAAAAAAGTTTGAACTGTTGATCGGTACTACTCGGTACTTATAGGTATTGCTAGGTATGCTCCTCATTTTTCTGTTTGTTTACGTCGATTATATACATATTGTACCAAGCTTATAGATAAGTATCATATGTGTACCGAGAAAAAAGTTTCGACTAAACTCGGTATTGATCGGTACAGCTCAGTATTTATAGGTATTGCTCGGTATGCACTCATTGCACAGTGAGTCATTGCAATTCAAACATTTTTGTAATTTTAATCGATCATAGTACATAGAATATCAGACGTTTAGAATTATCAGTATTGCTCGGTACTGATAGGTATCGATCAGTATAAACTTATTGTAGAGTCGTACCGAGCAAAGATAAATATTTATTCATTGACAATAATTTATAAGACTTTGAATTATTTTTTCTCAAGGGGTTTACAACTCTGAAAAGGAAGCATATGATAAATATTTCCAATATGCGCATTCTCATGATTTTAGTGTCTGGAAAGAACATCATTTATTCTGGCTAAATTAACAGAAAATAAAATCAAAGGATTTTGTATGTTCTAAAGCCAGATTCAAGAAGGACAGAAAAAATAAGAAGGTCAGATTTCAAAAATCTAGCACAAGAACTAGACGTCTAGCTATGGTTAGATTTGCGGTTAGTGAAGATGGGATTTGGATGGTGAAAAAATTGATAGAGAGTCACAATCACGAATTGGTTAAACCAGATGATCAATATTTGTTGCGATCATCTAGGCACATCAGTGATGAAAATGCCACTGTTCTGAAATCTATGTTTAAAGCTGGTATGAGAATAGTTAATGCATATTCCTACCTATCTAATGAGGTGGGTGGTGTAGAAAATTTGGGATTCATAAAGAGTGATGCATACAACTACATTCAAAAAGAGAGAAGAGTCAAAATTGAGAATGGGGACACCAGTTCACTAATCAAATTGTTTAAAGATCGGGCAATTGCAGACAACATGTTTGCATGGGATGCCCAAACTGATGAAGAAGATAGATTGGTAAATTTTTTTGGGTTAATAAGTTGGGGAGAATTGATTATGACTACTTTGGGGATGTCATTATTTTTGATACAAGCTACTATCTTAACAAATATAATTTAGCATGTGCCCCTATTTTTGGAGTGAATAATCATTAGCAAACTATTATATTAGGTGTGACATTTCTATCAGAGAAAATAATTGAGTCTTTTTCCCGGCTATTTCAAACATTTTTAAAAATTATAGATAACAAACGTCCAATTATTATATTTACTGATCAGAATCAAGCAATGACTAGGACGATATAGATTGTATTACCAAATAAACAATATAGGTTGGGCCAATGGCATATATATAAGAAGGCTCCTTCCAAAGTATGGTGTTTTAATAGTAACAACAAAGTAAAATGTCTATTTTATAGTTGTTTCAACAAGTGTGATTCTGAGGATGAGTTTGAGAGATTATGAAATGAAATGATTAGAGAAGGAACCTCCAGAGTCATCAATGGTTGAAAGATCTATACAAAATAAGGGAGAAGTGGTCTACAACATTCAATAAAAATTATTTTAACATTGACATTTTATTTACACAATGTAGTGAGTCCACCAATTATGTATGCCATGACATTTCCAAGGCTATAAGTTTTATCACTGACTGTTTCCTGGAGTTGGAAAAAGTTATAAACATTTGGCATAGGAATGAACAAGATGAACATTTTAGATGTAGTCCAATGAAAATACAACCTTACATGAAAAGTAGCACAATATTAAAGCAAGTTGTCAATTTTTATTAGAGAAAGTTTTATTCATTTTTTGAAGAGGAGTTTTTACATGGTCGAAGTGGGTTATCCATTGATTATTCTTCACCGGACTAATCGACATTTTCCGTCAAGAACATAGATTACACTTTTGATTCACACAAGTGAACTATTATGTTTAATTCTTCTGAAGGAACCATACAATGCAATTGTGCAAAGTTTGAGTTAATAGGTTTATTATCTTCTCATTGCATGAGAGTTATGAGGCAGTTAGATATTATTAATATTCTACAAAAATATTCCTCCCAAAATGGTCATCTAGAGCTCGGAAAGATTTATATAGTGAACGAAAGATCCTATTTATGGGAAATAATAGTTGCACATCAATTTAGGGATCCCGTAAAATAATTTTTAGAAATTATATTTGGCATATCAAATTAACATAGAAGCACAAGATAATGAGGATGCAGAACAATGTATGATCAATACTCTGAGTGCAATGGCTGGACCTGTTCAAATCATTATGGAAGAGAAAAAAAAATTAATGCATAGCTGAGGGGAGGCATAAAACTATTAAAAATGTTGCAAAGTGCTGGCCAAAGGGCATCTCTAATGCTAGATTAAAGGATCACTAAGAAAATAGGAAGTGCAAAAAAATGAAACCCATAGAGAGGAATCCCCCTACAAGTATACAATTTACACCAGAAGAAATAGGAAGACAGTCATTCTTTATATAACTGCTCAGTATAATTCGATATAACTCAGTATTACTAGGTATTACTTGGTATGACTATTTTTCTTGCTTCATTGAGAAATATTTTTCTATAAAGTTCAATTGATAGTTGCACTACGCAAGGTGTATGCAACTTCTGCAATTTTACGAACAAATTCAAAAATTTTAATTTACTTGGTACAACTCGGTATTAGTAGGTATTACTCGATATTAGATGATTTTTCTCGGCATTAATTATTTTTTTTCTTATGTGACAAAAATTATGCTATAAAGTTTAATGGAATGTTTAACTGCTCATGGTGCTTGCAAGTTTTGCAATAATTGGAACAAATCCGAGAATTTAGAAATTACTCGGTATAAGTCGGTATTAGTAAGTATTACTTGGTATTTAGTGTTTATTTCTTAAATGACAAATATTATGTTATTAAGTAAATTAATCCCTCATTGTATAAATCGATATTATTCAAAGCATTGTAATTTATTTCAAAGCAGAAAAAAAAACACAGAATTGACCTATGAAAATTCAAATTTTTATTTCATATTATTACATAAGAGGACATTTGCAAAATCAGCCCTGAATATAGACATATTAGCTTGCCAGATTTTATGGACATCCCATTAAATAATTTCTTCTTGGATCACTGTTTACATATATTTACAAACAAACATTTCACAGTCGACGTTGTTCTCTTGTGTTGGCAAAGTTGGAATCGTTAGGATCGGCCACTTCAATATATTATCATCAAAAGCATTTTGTGTATCAGCATATAAATGAGATATCTGAATAGGCTATAAAATTTAATTTATAATATTCAATATCATAACACCTCAAATAAAAAATAAATCTAACTATTACTTACAACTTCAGGAGCCACAACCTTGTTAGTGGGATTGAGTAATGAATCAAAAAATTCCCATATTTTTTTCCTTAGATTGCATACCAGGAGTGTCTAATGTTTTCCATTTATGATGGGAACAAGGATCAGATTAACATTTATAACAAAAGTTCTGGTGATATTCACAATGAAAGTACTTGTGTCCGTCTGATTTCCATGATGGTAATAACCCTGAAATAAATAGGAGTTAAATTGAGAATTTGTTAAAAGAACAAATAGAAATTACAAATGGTACATCACCCAATGGAAACTAGAAATAAAGATAAAAGATTAGTTGAGTCCTGGGATCAGTTCATTCTTTTCAGCTAATAACATACAAAAAAACAACAACATGGTTGTTATCAAGCTGATCTGCTAGCAACAGGTCGTCCAATTGGCTTCTATATATAATTACATTTCCACAGGAGAAACTAATATCACCCCTACATAATTAAAGTAATGTTCATTAGAAAAAAACAATACACATATGAATACCGAGCAATACCGAGCTTTTTTCTACTCGGTACATGCCGGTATTGATAATATCTACTCGGAACATTAAGTTTATGTTTGGACGGTAAGGCTTGATACTTGGTAATACTCAGTACAATACCGAGCAATACTGAGTTTATTTTCTACTTGGTACTGCTCTGTGTTCATATTATGTATTCGGTAAAAAAAATGCTAATGATCAATCACTACTACTCGGTAATTGATTTTCCTGCTAGGTGCTTAGTAATAAAAACTGGTAAGACTCAAGTCATTAAAAAGTACCGTATGAAAATTATTTCAAACTTATCAATACCGAGTTTATTTTTTACTCGGTACTGCTCGTTATTCATATTATCTACTCGGTACAATAAGGTAATGATCGGTTGGTACTGCTCCGTATTTGGTGTTCATACTAGGTACGTATCAATAAAAACTGGTAAGACTCAAGACATTATAAAGTATTATAGGATAATTATTTCAAATTTATCAATACCAAGTTTTTCTTTTACTCGATAGTGCTCATTATTCATATTATCTACTCGGTACATAAGGTAATGATCGGTCGGTACTGTTCGGTATTTGGTGTTCCTACTAGGTACTTATCAATTAAAACTGGTAAGACTCAAAGCATTATAAAAAAACATATAATAATTAATTGAAAATTATCAATACCGAGCAATACCGAGTTTTGTTTACTCGGCACTACTCGGTATTCATAATATCTACTCGGTAAAACAAGCTTATGATCGTTGTACTCATCGGTACTATTCGATATAATAACTTAATAAATGAAATACATGGCTCGGTACTCATCCATACTCACTTATCCTTGAACTTCATCAGAAAATTATCGATGCAAATTCGTTTCTCTTCATTTATTAATAATCTGACAGGGTACTCTAACATTTCTAGTGCTAGCAGTTCAATTATTTTTGATTCGTCAACGTCATGAACTACATTAGTGGCAGACGCAATAACAACAATATGAGCAGTAACAAGACTAGCAGTAGTTGCATTTATTTTAATTTTTGTAGAAGCACGAAAGGCAGTCTTTGTTGTTTTGCGTGTAGTTTCCTTTTTATTAGTCTTTTCAACAGCAGGAATATGCACATGAACAGAAGTACTCTCAACTCTCTTCATCTTCTAGTCACATGTTGTGAATAGAGTTTTAAATAGTTTTCTTTTTCTTTCATTCCTCAGCTGTACATGTTTAGCAATGCCTCTCCGAACAGATGAAGGAAATTCCTTATCTTCAAATTTGTTAATATACTTTTCTTCTAAGGCTTCATCTACCTAGGCATGTAGTTTCTCTTTTTCTGCACATTTCACTTCATGTGAGGGTGCAGATGGGACTGATTGGGTAACAAGCTCGTCCATCCCTTCCACCTCTGCTTCCTTTATAGTTTTCTCAATAATTTGGGCGATAGATTTGGCTGATTGGGTCAAATTGTTAAGGTCAGATATAGTTCTTGATGAAGATTTTACCGCAGTTTCACTCCGGTAAGATTTAAAAGAGGCAGGAAATTATTATTTAAGTTCTCTATAACAGCAAATTTTAATTTAGTCTCGTCTTTTATGTCAAATACTGCTTGTTCCAATACCGCAACACGTCGTTCCAGTATATTATTCGACAATTCGACCAGAGAAAGCTTTTTGACCAATATGTTTTGCTGGGTAATAAGCTTATAAATGATTTGATTGAGGATCTTCAGGTTTGTTTCATCTAAAATAGGACGATTTGGATCAGGAGCAGGGGTTGATTCTTTCTGTGGGGGCCTACTGTTGCTTGGCTGTTGGCTAGGAGATTCAATTGGGCTTGGCATTCTAATCGGACTGGCTAGACTTGGTGGAGATGGAGTGGGAGGCCTAGAAGATATGTTTGGGGTTGTGTGTGGGGTAAGTACAATTTATAAATTCTCTTCTGTTGGATATAAGAAAGAACTATCAAGTAAAGTCTTCTCATCATTTGCAATTCCTTGTAAATGTGTGAAAATCTGTACAAAATATGTTTATAGTCATAAGAAATATATAATTAAATCATAAGTTTAAATGACTATACCTAAGTTTGCTACCTCAGGATCCTCAAGTTCAATTAACAAATTGTTAACATCTTTCTCTTTATAATTAAAATTTCCATTCCACCGAGTGAGACGGGGTCAGGCTACATCATCCACTACGGCATGGAACTTTGTATGCTCAAAAAATCAAATTTGTAAATAATAAAATTATACAATTATGTTTAATCATGATTAAAAAATCTTTGACATTAGTTAAACTGAAAAAAAAAAAATAAGCATGTACTCACAATTACAATTATTATAAATCCATTGACATATCCTAGTGGATAACCATTTGATTATTTTTTTGCAATTGCATTAAATTCAATCACGAGGAATTCCCTAATGGATTGGGCCAGTTTGTATGTTCCAAAGTTTTTGACGTTCTTTGCAACGTCCAGCATTGCAATTGGTATACGAAAGTTGTCAATTGGAAAGAACATGTTGAAAAATAAGTAAACAATAAATTCTTTCACTACATTCTCTACTGGAGTTGACACATACAATTTTTCAACATCATGTCTTATGTCATTTGCTGTCACTTCAATCATTCTAGCAGTTCCTGCCTCGAATTTCATACCTCTGTTGGGCAAGCCAAGAATCAAAGCAATTTCATCAGATGTGAAATGTAACATCTTGTCATTAATAGCAAAACATTCAAACCGCATGTCCCACTTCGACAATAACATATAAACTAGGGGAACATTTTGAGGGAATCGAGGCAGTATTAGGAATTGATTAATATGTAGCTGCCGTAGTCTTGCAATAAACGGATCACCAAATTTTGGAACCAACTGATTACAAACTTCTCTAAAAGTTGAAGTTCGACAT
Organism: Dendrobium huoshanense; assembly: GCA_016618105.1. NCBI lineage: Eukaryota > Viridiplantae > Streptophyta > Magnoliopsida > Asparagales > Orchidaceae > Dendrobium > Dendrobium huoshanense. The sequence goes on along the minus strand of CM028344.1, from coordinate 71,141,880 downwards.
TTGAAATGATTCTTAGAAGAATAACCCTGCATAATAAATAATAAAAACAATACTTATGTAAATACCGAGTATGAGCTTCAAGTACCGAGTAGTACAGAGTAATATTACAGCGGATTTATAGAGATCAATATCTTTCCTTAACAAAAAAATTAATTCAATAAGAACTAAAAAATATATTTTATAAATACATATACATATTATTTACAAGATATATCTAAACTTATACCAAGAATTGACTTTGAATACCTAGCAATACCGAGCAGCACCGAACAATTCTATTGAGCTTTCAAAAAATTTCACATAGTATTAAATATAAAATATATTATATAACAAATATAAAGATTTATTGTAATACATATTAAAATTTATACAGAGTTTTACCTTTGAATACCGAGCTGTACCGAGTAGTACAGAGCAGTACAAGCAGGTTTCCCGAATAATATCGTCCATTCGAACTGACGGAATTTGCTTGCGAATGCGAAGGAAATGAACAAGTTGCAGAAGATGCTTCATCTTTGAATCTAGTAAAGCGAAGTGAATAGCTACATGTTAGAAATTTATTTAAAAAATTACCATAACTTGCTGGGCTGGTTGTCGGGTCTTCATCATTCAAAAATATGCACGTGCTACATACCCACTACTTGCCGAGTCGGATCCGCAGTAATGAGGCTGCTACGTGGCGCTATATCAATGGTGGTCGAACGTAGAGCTACATCAGGTTACCGGACTAAATAAAAGCTCCATGGGTGAAGCAACAGCAGGGTTTGAGGGGGCGCTGGTGGCGCTAGTGGAGGATGAGGAAGCCTCATCCATAGGAGAGTCAAGATTATGGATGTTGGATTGGTCAGGTTCCTGAGCAGCGAGAAAGACTGGTATAACCTACAATTTTTTCTATTTCTATCTCTAATATTCAATTATTTTTTTACATGAATAATACTTTAATATTTAAATAATATAAAAACTATCATCTCAATTATTGTGCTAAAAAAAGATCCATTTGGGAATAAGGATTATAAAAAAAATGATGCCCTAGCCGTCACCACCTCCCCCTCTTCCTTTGCTTGCTTTTCCTCCCCCTGGCACCACCGGCCTTCTGCCGGTTGTCATCATGGACCTCCAAGACACCTCCTTGTTTCCTCCCTTGGTACATGCATCCTCTTCTGCTGGCCCTTCCAACTCTCGCATGTTAGATAGTCTTTGGTCTAACATTATCGCTTCTCCTGCACCATCTGCGCCGCATATTCCTGTTTCTCTCATGGAAACTCCAGAGGAGGTTATTCCTTTTGACTCTGACTTCACTGGTCCTGCTGCGGCTGAGTGGAACCTTTGCCTGGTGGGATACTCGATCGGTAAGCGTCCCTTCTATGAGGCTCTTAAAGAAACTGCTAAAAGAATTTGGAAGCTCAAAGGTACTTTCCAACTGATTGCCCTTACGGATGGTTTCTTTTTGTTCAAGTTTTCTCTAGCTGAAGATTTTGACATGGTTTGGTCAAAAGGAGCTTGGTTTTTCCATGGGAAGCCGTTTATAGTACAGAAATGGACTAAAAATTTTAATCCTACTAGGGAAAAATTTTCTTCAGTTCTAGTTTGGGTTAGAGTCCATAAGCTTCCTTTAGTCTGTTGGAACTCTGAAGGGATTTCTAAAATAGATTCCAAAATTAGTATATTGATTGCAGTTGATGCTTTAACAGCTGCAAAAACTAGATTAACATATGCTAGGATATGTATTCAAGTTTCTACTTCATCTTCCTTCCCTGAAACTGTTGTTGTTGCCATTGAAGGGGATGTTATAAAGTTACAAATTCAATATGAATGGAAACCGGTTCCCTGTGCTACTTGTTTTTCTTTAGCCCATGCTTCTTTGAATTGTCCCTCTGCTCAGCCTCCTGAGCAGGGTTCTCAACATCAAACTAGGGGACGCAGCTCTTCTAGGAATCAGTGAAAGAAATCACATTCCCGTTCCACTGTGCCGTTACAAAACTCTGAAAGAGGGGGTCCATCCATTGCTCCTCCTCCCACCTCTCTTCAAAATCATATTTCTACAGTATCGAATATCAGTTTGGTTCCGTCTCAGGTGCATTGGGTTCCTAAAGGTAACATTTCAGTCAGTCAAAATGTTGTGACTCATGTTCATCCCGACTCTTCCCTTCAGCCGCAGAATTTTATTCCCCCTTCTAAAAATGCTGATTCTATTGAGCAATCTTTACCTACTTCTAATGTTCCAGATAGCACGCATATTCCTAATCTCAATTCCCCTACTGATGAAGGTTTAGGGGACACCGATTATGGCCAGACCAGTATTGTGCATCCTCCAATTGTTAAAACTAGTAACAAATACTCATCTCTTCAGGGATCCGAGGAATTAGTGGTAACTAAATCTGATAATGAATGTAATTCATTATCGGAGCAGACTTCTAATACTAGTGGGGGGAAAAAATCAAAGTCCTCTCTTCCAAAAAATTCCAAAGGGAAAAGCTCAAAAAAGCCTCCTACCTCCTCAACAAAGCGTAAATGATCAGTCCCAATATAGCGGCGTGGAATATTAGTGGATTTTCTTCCTCTAATAAAGTGTCTTACTACAAAATGCTTGTTCAGCCTTTACGGCTGGACAAGATCTGTATTCTTGAGAATAGAATACAACTTCAGAGTCTTTCTGACTTGAATTTCTATAACAGTCATCTGGTTTTTGATATGGAAGAAAGCTGTCATAACTTCCATTGTGCTACTTCTGTTTGCAATGCTATCAAAGGTTTCTTTCATAATGCTTACATTCCCCACACTATTAAAGATACAGCCATCACTCTTATTCCTAAGTCCAGTCATGCTGAGTCCATTGCAGATTTCAGGCCGATTGCTCTTTGCAACACCTTGTACAAAATTATAGCTAAATTACTGGCAGAGAGAATGAAGCCTATCATGTCCAATATTATCAAAGAAAATCAAGCGGGGTTTATTAAAAATAAAATTTCTACGGATAATGTTATCCTTGCAAATGAGATTCTTTAATTTTCTAGGAAATCTTCTAAAATCAGGCTAATGTGTGTTAAGTATGACATTAAGAAAGCCTTTGATAGTGTTTCTAGGGAATTACTTCTTGCTAGGATGGAGCAAAAAGGTTTTCCCATCTCCTTCATTAAGTGGATTGAAGCTTGTATTCTGGATGTCTGGTTCTCTCTGTGTATGGATGGTACCTTGGAGGTGTACTTTCAGTCTTCCTCTGGGCTGCGGCAGGGTTGCCCCCTTAGCCTATATCTTTTCAGTATTGTGATGGATGGCCTATCTTGCTTGCTGGATTGCAATTTGCAATAACATTTTTTTGAAGGATTCTCCTTTAGAAATTTTAGATTGACTCACCTATTATATGCTGATGACTTGATAATTTTTGGTAGAGCTGATATTGATAACTGTATTAAGCTTTCTAATATTCTAAAGGATTTCTCTAGGGCCACGGGTCTTCATCTGAACTTTGGGAAAAGTTCAGTTATCTTACCTCCTAACTGTATTATTGCAGAGGAAATATGTTCCTCTCTTAATATACCCACTGCCTCCTCTTCTATGACTTATCTGGGTATCCCCTTATCCCCCTTCCATCCGAAACTTGCATGATTCTCTAAGCTTATGGAAAGTATTATTAATAAGTTTTCTGGTTGGAAAGCCAAAGCTTTATCTCTTACAGGCAGACTTCAATTCCTCAGATATACTATTTGGAACATGATTGCTTACTGGATCCGTGGTGGTATTATACCTAAAACCATTCTCAAACAAATTGAAAGATTATGTGCTAAATTCCTTTTCTTTGGGGACTTAAATAAGAAAAATTTTAATTTAATCTCTTGGAGGAAAACTTGTAAACCCAAAGAGCTGGGTGGTATTGGGTTACCTTCTCTGCAAACCCTACAATTTTGTTTTAATTGCTTTCTCATTTTAAGAATTTACAATGGGAAAAGTCCTCTTAGCAGTTGGCTGTTACACTTACATATCTCTCCTTGGAAAGATCCAGTTTCTAAAGCTACTAAGTATTGGAAGTATATTTGTAGGGATACTAATTTGGCCAAAGTAAAATACCATTTTAATGTATCTGTTAACTCTAAAGTTTCACTGTACTGGGATCATTGGTTTAAAGATTACTGTATTAGAGATATAGATGCTCTTCAGCCTCTTTTATCTGCTTTTCCTGTTAATGAGAGGATCAATGTCATTATGAATGGGGATGCCTGGGCTCTACCTGAATTCATGCCGCTGGCTGTGCAGGATACTCTATCTGATATTCCTATTATCTCTGCTTCTCGGGATACTCTTTACTGGGGTAATGATAAGACTTGCTGGCATAAGAATTTTAGGGACTTTTATCATATTCATGATGCTAAAGTTAATTGGTGGGAATTTGTATGGCATAAGCATTATATTCTTAGATATTCCTCTTACTACTGGATGGCTTTATCTGGAGGTTTAAAAACTGCGGATACTTTGTTAGCAAGGAATATAATTGTGGATCCCAATTGCCCTCTTTGCCACTGTCATGCTGTAACTGCCAGCCACCTATTCTTTGAGTGTGACTATTCTTTTACTATTCTCACCAAGCTTATTTCCAATCTTGGATTTTTACTGCTCAGGCCTAGTGTGCTGCAAATTTTCGAGTATATTAAAGATACCCGTGACAAGAACAAAGATTTTTATTATCTACTTATTTGCTCTTCGATATACTTTATTTGGAGAGAAAGAAATGATAGAAAATTTGGGGGATCCTCTCTTTCTTCTACTTCTTTAACGCTTAAAATCAAATATGATGTTCTCTCTAGAATATTGAAATGGAAATTTAGGGACATTTTGATGAATCTGTAGTAATCTCACATGGTTTGAGTATGGTTCTGGGTAGGATGGTTATATGGATGTATTGCTGATTGTCCGGCTGGAGGCTGGATTGGCTGCTCTGGTGTTATTCTGTTCAATATCTTGCTGCAGGTTTTTGCAGATTGTTGCTTTGCTGCAGGGTTCTGTTTGACGGGTTTTTCGTGAAAATGGGCAATGATGACTGGATTGTCATTTTCTCCTTCGGACGGCAGGATCTTCATTTTTGCAACCAGGTTGAGAGAGCGGCAATTCCTAAGCCCATGGCTTTATTGATCTCCTCTTCCTATTGTTTACCTTTTGTTATGTATTCCATTTTGTCTTTGTTTATTTTGCCTTATAGGTTTGTTGTGGGGATTTTGTATCTTACCCCATTTTGGATCTTGTAAGTTTTGGCAAGATCTATTTTTTACTGCATTTCTATTTCTTCATTACATGTAACAAGTTTATATTAATGAAAATGACTTAGGCCATAATATTACCCAAAAAAAAATTATTGGCTATTTTCAAAATTTATAATTAAATCAAAGAACGAAAAAGAGCACAGAGTTTACATGGACGCTGCACTGGTACACTATCCACCCTCCCGCTGTTACTGTGGGCTTTTGATTTCACGACTAACCCTGATATCCCCGGTCCTCCCTTCGCTCTTCTTCTCTCTCCTTACATGTCCTCCTTCCTCCAACCTTAATTCGGTGGTTGGTCGCAGAGAGACCCTTCCTCGATAACTGTAATCTCGGTCCCGGCCGCCAGCCATTTCCACTCTCTCCTTCCATGAATCAGCAATAGCAAGCTCCGAGTCCGAGCCGTAAAAATTCCGATTCCCACTTCGGCCACCGCGTTTCCCGAAGCCACCGGCTATTTCGTCTTTCTCCATCCTGGAACCAGCAATGGCGAGGTCCGAGTACGATCGGTTAGAACCCCGATTCCCCCCGCGGCCACCGCGCCGACCAAAAACGCCGTTTCGATTACCGCTGCGGCCGCCACGTTTTTCGAAGCCGCCGTCGTTCTCGTCTTTTTCCAGTCCGGAGTACGATTGGTAAGAACCCCGATTCCCGCCTCGGCCTCCACGGCCACGACGCCGATCAAAGCCGCCGGCCATCTCGTATCTCTGCATTCTCGAACTAGCAACTGCGAGTTTTGAGTGTGATTCATAAGAAACCTGATTTCGGTCGCCACCACCACGCTGACCAAAATTGCTGACAGTCTCATCTCTTCCCATCCTCGAGCCATTAACTGCGAACTCCTTGTGAGATTCGTAAGAATTCCGATATCTTCCGCGGCCTCCGCGGCCACCGCGCCGACCGAAGCTGCCGGCAATCTCGTGCTTCTCCATCCTTGAGCCAGCTTCCGCCTGTTCTGAATCCGAGACGCGAGAAACGCGAGAACTCCAATTCCGGCCCCGGCTACTGCGCCTACCAAAATCGCCTGACTTATCGCCTCCGTTCATACTCGAACCATCAAGCGCAAGATTGGATTCCGCTCCGGCCGAGTTACGATTCCTGCCATGCCGAGCGAATCTGCGAACCATCTTGTTTTCCGCTTTCCTCGATCCAGCAACAGCAAATTCCGAATCCGAGTAGTAAGATCCCAGATGCCCCGCTGCATCCCCATTTTCCTCTTCCACAGGAACCGATCGTTCACTTTCTAAAGAGCTCGAATCCGGCGACACCCTCACATGCCGTCGTGTCCCCATCCCACCCGCCCCCCTCGCGATGCAATCATCATACCGCCTAACCTCCTCCCTCTCATCTCCACCGTCAGCAACCTCGTCGGCAATAACGCCATAGGGTTTCACGCTGTGGACTGCGTCCTTTGGAAAGAAACGAGCAGAGGGGAGATCATCTGGTGAGCGGAAGAGCCTGGGGCCATCCCTGTCCGACCACATGTCGAAACCGTTAGGGCGCTGGAATCGGTCGGCAAGCGCCTTGACCTGCTCGTCTGCGGAGGCAGAGAAGAGAACGGGGGCGCGCTCCACGACCTCCCAGGGCCGCTCGAGCTCAGAAATAGCAGCCTTGAGCTCCGCGCGCTTCCGCATCTCGTAAAGCTGGCGCTCGCGGCACAACCGAGCTTTGAGCAGCTGCTTCGACTTCTTTGCCTGCATACGCTTCCATTGCCACTTGGATACGCCGCCGGGATAGGTGCGGGGGCCGCCACCCATGCGGATGGTGGCCAGCGAGGCGGGGTCGCCGGCAGTAGTGAGCGAGGGGGCAATGGTAAGGGGGCGGAATAGATTGAGGCCGGTGAAAGCCCTACAAGAAGATATGGATCGATTGGAGGCTCTAGGGATTGCGAGGGATGCTGGGAAGATAGCGGCCGACGGCATCCTTGCAATTTGGAAGCTATGCGGGCGATAAACCCTAGGAATTTGATCTAGGGCAAGGCTCGATTGCTCGAAGACGATGAACCGATAGTGATTTGGGCTTGGGGCTCGAGCTTCGAGTTCTGTGGACAATAATGCAATCAGGAATCCACCGTTCTTTCCTCTATATTTACTTTACACTTTAATTTATGTTATTTACAATATGACCACCGAATTTTGCAAATATGTTGAGAAAAAAAATCATTTTGCAAATGGTGAGCACAAGCTGCAGCCAGGGTGTTCCTCTACTGCTGGGAAGGCTTTGAAATCTTAGAATGAGGTGGATCATCAGGAGATGGCGAGGTTGGGTTTGCGGCCGAGTGGTCAACGGAAGAAATTCCTACCATCTCATCCAGGCACGAATCCCCTAACCGTCCCAAAAAAAAATCAGGATATGGCTGACACCGACAATAAAAACGGCCAAGGGTACGATGCGTCCTAGATTTAAAGGTTCAAAGCCACATGAATGTCCGAAGGCAACTTGATGTAAGTCTTTTATATATTTTTTATTTAGTTGTGAATGAATCTAGCTTCCGATCATCTATTCATGAGTTAGTTTGATTAGAGCTTGTTTATGATTATTTGATTTGCTAATTAAGAATAATTTTTAAACACTCAATTATTAAACAAATAAGTTTTAGTATATATTTGTTGGGCTTGTTTATGTTGATAAATAATATTAAAATTCATAAATAAGTTTGAGATATTACATTTATACTTGGTAAGATATCTAATGAAGGCAAGCTCTTGCCCTAGTGGAGCATTTCGCATAGAGCTTGACTAAGGAAGCATGCATTATAGACAAGCTTATTTGAAAGAACTCCCTTCAACAAATCTCGGCTCGCTCAAGGAGATATGTGCCTCATGAGAACTCACCCAAAGAGAAGACTCACCATAGCCTAGGTGACTTACCCTTCTTAGAGGCCTCCCAGCGAAAATACAAGAGATGAATAGCTACCAATATTGTAGTAATACTCTCATCAATCATGAGAATCCCCAACTTAAATGAAGTCGCTCAAGGCACTCGCTTAAAAGATAGTTCTACCACATATGCTCATTGAAGGCAACAAAAGTCACGCTAGAGATACCTATCCACATATAATTATAGAGTCTCATCTACTTATCTATAACATTCAAAATCATATATTGTTTATTATATCTTTGATTATAGCCTCTTATATAAATCTTCCAAATCTATAAATAAGGGGTTAAAATTTAGTTGAGCAACCTTATATGTTATTCTTACTATTCATACTGACATGTGAATTTCAAAACTCTTCTCCTAACTCGTAGCCTCTTTCTCATGTTGCTCTATTTATCTAGCTATACTTATTAGCAGGGTTAAAGTATTATCCATATATAACATTGGATCCAACATCGTCTTAGGTGTGGTGAATATGGAATGACGATAAAGATAAGAGGTTTAGCACTGCGTGAAGTAGAGCAACTAGATCAAGAGAGGTCAGTGTACATGGAGAATTAAAATTTTGCAAGCCACAATGGTTTTATGAGATGGAGGAAAGAATCATGAGAATGATCCCGAGACTTTTATTGTCACGACCCGACCCGACGGGGACGGATCCCGCCCGAGCCGGATCGCGACGAAACCTTCTTATCCAGGATCTGGCTTTGGAGTTTGGTTACTGAACTGATCTTCAAAATACTTAACTCAACAGACACACAAATACAGAACAACAGAGCTACTATAAATCATCAAACACAGCGGAACAAATATCTATCTTTTCATTTCTTCAAAATAATCATCTACAGAACAGTACATGGCTTTCAACAGAAAGAAAGACAGAACAGAAAAGCCATGACTGTACAAAAATCAAAATTACAAAAGTGTCTATACTGATCAGACTCTGAACTCTAGTCCTGGACTTCCTTCCCTTTCCCAGAACCTGAAAACCACCAGAAAGCAAGGGTGAGCTCAACAGCTCAGCAAAGCAACAAACCACCAATCTAAATTCTCAGAAACCAAAACTAAATTCATCAGACAGAAATCAGATCAGAAATTGGAACAGAATCGGATCTCGAATCAGAACATAATCGAAAATCAGAACTTATACGGACAGATATCAAATCAGAATCAGAGTCGTACAGATCAGATCACAGAACAGAATAAATCAACAAAGTCAGAATTATACAGAAATCAGAAATTAGAATTTGCAGATCATATCATATCAGAGTCACAATTTCATACAGAACAGATACAGAAAACAGAACAGATTCATATATCATTCATAGCTTAATGCCCTGACACTGACGGAATCTCTACGGATTCCGGCCCCTTATGCCTCCCTTCCCAGACACTGACTGAATCTCATAGGATCCAGGCCCCTTATACCTCCCTTTGTGCTCACGGCACCAAAACAGATGTGCTTATAGCACCAGAACAGAATTCATCGGATCCGGAACAGAACAGATATCAGATTTCAGATTTGAGCTCATTTCAGATTTCCCCGACACTAACTGAATCTCATAGGATTCAGGCCCCTTATAACTCCCTTTTTATAGCTTATACACATAGCATTTCAATTCAGAAGAAATCCGGAGAAATCAGAAATTACCCAAAAAAATCGGGCAGCACAACGGCAGTATACAGAATTTACACAAAATTTCCTGCAAAGAAAATTTACCGAATTCGCACATAATATAGATAATCATATTCCAGAACATTTATTCTACTGCACAGAGAATTTACAATTTCACAGAAAATTGTAGTCTACGAAAAACATCGCTGAATCAAAAATATCCGGACAAAAATCTTCGGAAAATAACCAAAATGTGCACACTCGGCACGTCAACATTATACGGAAAGTTACACGGTAAAAACTGAACCAATCAAAAGATACGGACGAAAAACCGTAACGGAAACGAAATCCGGACAGAAATTATCGCCAAACGCGACGGAACTGAAAATTGAGAAAGGCGGAATGTGCCTTACCTCGAGCACAGCAATTTCCTGAACAGTCTCGTCGGACGAAAACGGCTCCGCGTCGTCCGAAAATCAACTTTTCCAAAATCTTCTTTTTCTCTCTCCTCAGAACAGTAAATCAGATATTTATTTTTGATTTTTCTCTCTCTTCAAAACGACTGAAATCAGCTTTATAATCTTCATATCGGCCCGGCCGATCGCAACATCGTCCCGGGACGATCCGACCAAATGGATCGTCCTGGCACCTTCCCAGGGCTGTTGTCTGGCCGATATTTTCTACAGTAGCTATCGGCCTGGCCGATGTCTCCAATCGGCCTGGACGATACCTACAGAAAATCACCTGGAACACTTCTGGACAATTTCTGGAGCTCACTTACAACTGATCGTCCCAGGACGATCCAGATCGTCCTGGACGATCCTGGAGCAGATTTTTGATATTACAATCTCCCCAACTCAGAAAAATATCGTCCTCGACATTATCCAATCCAAACTCAGTCAAAACAAGTACGGGTACGACCGTCTCATGTCAGACTCCTTTTCCCAAGTCGCTTCCCGTTCAGTCCGGTGCTTCCACTGGACTTTAACCATTAGAATCTCTTTATTTCTTAACTTCCGGACGTCGTACGCCAAAATCAACTCTGGCTCTTCCTTGTACGCCAGATTCTCTTGAATCTCAACCTCATCAGCTGATACTTTCTTCCCAGAGTCTGAAACCCACTTCCTCAGAGTGGATACATGAAACACATTATGCACATCAGGCATAGAATCAGAAAGCAATAGGCGATAAGCAGATTTTCCAATTCTTTCCAAAATCTCAAAAGGTCCAACATACCTTGGACTAAGCTTACTCACCTGACCAAATCTGCTCACACCCTTCATCGGGCTGACTTTGACATACACAAAGTCACCAACCTGAAACTCAACAAATCTGTGCTTTTGATTGTAATACTTCTGTTGTCGATCTTGAGCCGCTTTCAATCTTTCTCTTATCAAATTGATCTTCTGAGCAGTTTCATCAGCAAAAGTGGCCCCCAAAGCCTGCCTATCTCCGACCTTCGTCAGAGTCAAAGGAGTACGACACTTCCTGCCATACAGAGCCTCGTACGGTGCCATACCGATACTGGACTGAAAACTGTTGTTATAAGCAAACTCAATCAGCGGAATATGATCTTCCCAGCTTCCGCTAAAGTCCAGAACACAAAGTCTCAACAGATCTTCCAGTACCTGAATAGTCCTCTCAGACTGTCCGTCGGTCTGAGGATGAAAGGTTGTACTGAAATGCAGTTTCGTACCCAAGCCTTGCTGAATGCCTTTCCAAAGTCTGGAAGTAAAACGTCCATCTCGATCAGAAACGATCACACGAGGCACACCGTGCAATCTGACTATCTCCTTCACATATATCTGTGCCAAGCGTTCAACTGAATCCGTCTGTCTGATCGTAAGAAAATGGGCTGACTTCGTCAATCGATCTACTACTACCCAAATAGCATCGTGCCCTTGTCTAGATCGAGGAAAACCCATCGCAAAATCCATCGTTACCTCCTCCCATTTCCACTCAGGGATAGGCAACGACTGCAACAGTCCACCTGGTCGCTGATGCTCTGCCTTCACCAACTGACAGGCTTCGCATCTCGACGCAAACTCTGCCACATCCTTCTTCATCCCAGGCCACCAGAACAAAAGCTTCATATCAGCATACATCTTACCACTGCCTGGATGTACAGTGTAGCCTGAATGATGAGATTCGTACAGAATCTCCTGCCTCAAATCTCCAAACACAGGTACCCACAACCTGTTCTTACAGAAAATAGCACCAGAATCAGAAATTCAAAGTTCAGGAGTCTTACCAAATCCAATCTGTGCAATCAACTTCGAATAATCAGAATCTGACTTCTGGGCTTCTTGAATCCGTGCTTCCAAAGAAGACTGAATACTCATCTGAGCTAACTCCAAACCACTGGAGGAAATCACCTCCAACTGCAATCGCTCCAAATCACGAATCAGAAACTCATCACAAGTAAGCTGAATACCTGATAATCCAGAAGATTTCCTGCTCAGAGCGTCCGCTACCACATTCGCCTTCCCAGGCTGATACTGAATTGTCAAATCATAGTCCTTGATCAACTCGAGCCACCGTCTTTGCCTCAAATTCAGGTCCTTCTGAGTAAAAATGTACTTCAGGATCTTATGATCAGTAAAGATCTCACATCTGACGCCATACAGGTAATGACGCCAAATCTTCAAAGCAAAAACTACTGCAGCTAACTCCAAATCATGCGTCGGGTAATTCTTCTCATGTGGTTTTAACTGTCTCGAAGCATAAGCAATTACCTGATCATGCTGCATCAGGACACAACCCAGTCCTTTCAGTGAAGCATCACTGAACACCTGAAAACCTTCCGTACCTGACGGAAGTGCCAACACTGGAGCTGAAGTCAGACAATCCTTCAATCTCTAAAAACTAGCTTCACACTCCGGTGTCCAAACAAAAGGAACTGACTTCTGAGTCAGTCTCGTCAGAGGAGTCGAAATCTGTGAAAATCCTTTCACAAATTTCCTATAATATCCGGCCATGCCCAATAAACTACGTACCTCAAATACCGTAGTTGGCCTTGGCCAATCAGCAACTGCCTGAATCTTCTGGGGATCTACAGAAATGCCTTCTCCGCTAATCACATGCCCCGGAAAAGAAATGCTCTTCAGCCAGAATTCACACTTGGAGAACTTGGCATACAGCTGATGCCTCTTCAAAGTCTCCAACACAATCCTCAAATGTCTGGCATGATCATCCTCAGATGCAGAATATACCAGAATATCGTCGATGAAGACGATCACAAACTGATCCAAATACTCCCTGAACACTCGGTTCATCAAATCCATGAAAATCGCAGGCGCATTGGTTACCCCGAAAGGCATAACCAAAAACTCGTAGTGTTCGTACCGAGTACTAAAAGCAGTCTTCACCACATCAGCCTCCTTCACCTTCACCTGATAATATCCGGATCGCAAGTCAATCTTCGAAAATACTGAAGATCCGGAAAGTTGATCAAACAAGTCATCAATCCGAGGCAAAGGATACTTGTTCTTGATCGTAACCATGTTCAAATCTCTGTAATCAATGCACATACGGAGTGTACCGTCCTTCTTCTTCACAAACAGAACAGGTGCTCCCCAAGGTGAAACACTAGGACGCACAAAACCTCTGTCAACCAACTCCTGAAGCTGAACTTTCAACTCAGAAAGTTCTTTCGGTGCCATCCTGTACGGAGCTTTTGATATCGGAGCTGTACCCGGAAAAATATCGATAGAGAACTCCACATCTCTATCCGGAGGTAAACCAACCAACTCATCAGGAAAAACATCAGCAAACTCCCGTACCACAGGGATCTCAGAAACAGAACCAACCTCCAGGTTCAGATCCCGCACCGAAGCCAAAAATACTGGGCATCCTTTCTTCCACATCCTGCTTACCTCCAATGCTGAAATCAGACTGGAGAGAACACCTCGTAATCCCTGAAATACAACTCTCTCTCCAGCCATAAGCAAACTCACTTGCTTCTTCAGACAGTCAATCTGGGCTTCATACAGACTCAGCCAATCCATTCCCAGAATCACATCATACGAAGAAATCGGCAACAAAATCAAGCTAGATTTTCACTTCTTTCCAGCAATGTCAATCTCACACAAACAAAACTTGCGGGCAATCAAATTACTTCCAGCCGGTAAAATCACAGACAAAGAAACCGGTAGAGAAAACAAAGGCATCTGAATTCGGTCAAAACAATGCTCGGAAAGAAACGAGTGACTAGCTCCAGAGTCAAACAAAACACGACAGGGCTGATCAGAAATGTAAATCGTACCTGTCACAACATCCGGAGCATCGCGAGCCTCCTGCTGACTCAAACTGTAAACTCGTGGCTGAACTGGAACAGGAGCTGAAGCAATAGAACTACTATGCTCAGAGGGAGTCGTAGGTGGTCTCCGTGGTCCCGAACTAGTACTACCACCTCTACCAGAAAATTCCTCAGGGCAAGGAGGAACAGTCCTCGGTCTTCCTGCTGAACCGGCAGGTCTGACAAAACCCTCAGATCGGTACTCAAAACGCCGATCAAATCCAGTCTGTGGACATTCCGCAATCCTATGTCCCGGCTGACCACATCTGAAACAAAGACCAGCTATCCTGTAGCACTGGCCATGGTGTCGCCGTCCACAACTCTGGCACACAGGTGCCGTACTGACAGATCCAGAACTAGTCGTACTGGTAACAGTACCATACGATCCTCCGCTCCTTCTGGAATCTCCAGATCCAGATCCAGGAATAAATCTCCTCTTCCCAGAGGAACCGCTGCCAGAAGTCTCACCTCCAAATCTCTTCCTACTCGCAGTCCACCGCTGCTGAGTAGCCGTCATGTCATTCTCAATCAGACGAGCTCGCTCCACAAGCTCAGCGAAGTCAGTGATCCTGAATGGTATCAGAGGCTGCCTCAAAGTGTCTCGTAATCCTCTCAGAAATCTGTAGCACCTCTCAGCAGAAGTGCTGACCAGCTGCGGAGCGTACCTAGCCAATGCAGTAAACTCAGCCTCGTACTACATCACCGTCTTGCTCCCCTGAACAAGCCTCAGAAAACTCTCCTGCATCTGCTGTCGTGCAGAAGGAGGAACAAACCAGTCTCTGAATACCTCAGTGAACTCTTCCCAAGTGATCAAAGAGTTCAGTCTACCCTGAAATCTGGCTGCCTGCTGGCCGTCCCACCAGTGCTCAGCATCTCCGTCTAACAGAAAAACAGCTAACGGAACCTTCCTATCTGCAGGACACTGCATCCCATCAAAAGTCTTTTCCAACCTCCTCAGCCACTCCTCAGCTGCTCTGGGCTCAACAGCGCCCTCAAATCTCGGAGGCTTCAACCTCAAAAATAACTGCAGATGTCGATCAATGTCCTCAGATCTAACAGTAGAAGCTCTGCTCTGAGTCTCGCTCATCATCTGAGCAACAAGTGAAGCAAACTGAGACAGTGTATCAGCACCGACCACTGGGGCTGTACTCCCCACTGGCGCTGCCTGATCGGCACTCTGCCCGTCTGTCATGTCTGGGTCTGGCTGATCCATACAGAAAAATCCAGAAAATCCGGAAAACTATCACAAAAACAACACAAAAACAGCACAATAGAAAGCCAAACGACCCAAAACTACCCCCTGACAGACTCACTGATCACTTCCTAGAGCTCTGTTTTACAATCCAACCAATTTCCAAAACCAGTGCTCTGATACCACTTAAAAAGCTTGTCACGACCCGACCCGACGGGGACGGATCCCGCCCGAGCCGGATCGCGACGAAACCTTCTTATCCAGGATCTGGCTTTGGAGTTTGGTTACTGAACTGATCTTCCAAATACTTAACTCAACAGACACACAAATACAGAACAACAGAGCTACTATAAATCATCAAACACAGCGGAACAAATATCTATCTTTTCATTTCTTCAAAATAATCATCTACAGAACAGTACATGGCTTTCAACAGAAAGAAAGACAGAACAGAAAAGCCATGACTGTACAAAAATCAAAAGTACAAAAGTACCTATACTGATCAGACTCTGAACTCTAGTCCTGGACTTCCTTCCCTTTCCCAGAACCTGAAAACCACCAGAAAGCAAGGGTGAGCTCAACAGCTCAGCAAAGCAACAAACCACCAATCTAAATTCTCAGAAACCAAAACTAAATTCATCAGACAGAAATCAGATCAGAAATTGGAACAGAATCGGATCTCGAATCAGAACAGAATCGAAAATCAGAACTTATACGGACAGATATCAAATCAGAATCAGAGTCGTACAGATCAGATCACAGAACAGAATAAATCAACAGAGTCAGAATTATACAGAAATCAGAAATCAGAATTTGCAGATCATATCATATCAGAGTCACAATTTCGTACAGAACAGATACAGAAAACAGAACAGATTCATATATCATTCATAGCTTAATGCCCTGACACTGACGGAATCTCTACGGATTCCGGCCCCTTATGCCTCCCTTCCCAGACACTGACTGAATCTCATAGGATCCAGGCCCCTTATACCTCCCTTTGTGCTCACGGCACCAGAACAGATGTGCTTATAGCACCAGAACAGAATTCATCGGATCCGGAACAGAACAGATATCAGATTTCAGATTTGAGCTCATTTCAGATTTCCCCGACACTAACTGAATCTCATAGGATTCAGGCCCCTTATAACTCCCTTTTTATAGCTTATACACATAGCATTTCAATTCAGAAGAAATACGGAGAAATCAGAAATTACCCAAAAAAATCGGGCAGCACAACGGCAGTATACAGAATTTACACAAAATTTCCTGCTAAGAAAATTTACCGAATTCGCACAGAATATAGATAATCATATTCCAGAACATTTATTCTACTGCACAGAGAATTTACAATTTCACAGAAAATTGTAGTCTACGAAAAACATCGCTGAATCAAAAATATCCGGACAAAAATCTTCGGAAAATAACCAAAATGTGCACACTCGGCACGTCTACATTATACGGAAAGTTACACGGTAAAAACTGAACCAATCAAAAGATACGGACGAAAAACCGTAACGGAAACGAAATTCGGACAGAAATTATCGCCAAACGCGACGGAACTGAAAATTGAGAAAGGCGGAATGTGCCTTACCTCGAGCACAGCAATTTCCTGAACAGTCTCGTCGGACGAAAACGGCTCCGCGTCGTCCGAAAATTAACTTTTCCAAAATCTTCTTTTTCTCTCTCCTCAGAACAGTAAATCAGATATTTATTTTTGATTTTTCTCTCTCTTCAAAACGACTGAAATCAGCTTTATAATCTTCATATCGGCCCGGCCGATCGCAACATCGTCCCGGGACGATCCGACCAAATGGATCGTCCTGGCACCTTCCCAGGGCTGTTGTCTGGCCGATATTTTCTACAGTAGCTATCGGCCTGGCCGATGTCTCCAATCGGCCTGGACGATACCTACAGAAAATCACCTGGAACACTTCTGGACAATTTGTGGAGCTCACTTACAACTGATCGTCCCAGGACGATCCAGATCGTCCTGGACGATCCTGGAGCAGATTTTTGATATTACATTTATAGTGAGCTTAGAGAGAGGTACCAAAGACGAACTGTCATAAACTAACATGATTAGGACAAGTTCTATTATTTTGAGCCGTGACAGGAAAATCTCAAGATTTACTAACATGATTAGGACAAGTTCTATTATTTTGAGCCGTGATAGGAAAATCTCAAGATTTAGTTTTGAAATATTTCTTCCAATATTCACTTTAAATAAATAATAGACTACATAGCTACTAAATATTCTATTACTGAAAATAAACTTATCCACAATATTTCTTTATTTTCATTAAAATATATCTACACTATAATGCATGGCTACAAACAGAAATTATAGAATAATAATAGTTATAACTGTACAAAAATCAAAATAGATAAATATCTATAAACTCATACCTAATCTTCAAATGTTACTCAATAAGCTCCCGCCCTTTCCGAAATTCTAAAAATCAGAAGCAAAATTACAGGGAGCTATAATAGCTCAGTAAGCCACACAAATAAATTTAAATTTTTAAAGACTTTTATTAAATATTTTGCTGAATATTTCAAAGCAGTTAAATACAGTTTTATAAATCATTGTATTAAGAAAGGTAATAAGTGGATATATAAGTTATCCAATTATTTAAATAATAATACTTAGCTTATAATTAAATTAAAATTCATATCATTGAGCAATTCATCTCGGTCCTATATAGAATCTCAAAATATTCTGGCCTTTTACCTTTTATTCTTATAGCATCAGAATATAGTTTTATAGTCATCATAACATTTTTATAGGCACCAGATATTCTTTGATATAGATTTAATTTCAAAAAATTATGGTCCCTTATATCTCCTAGAAAATATAATTCAATCACTTATGCATATATTTCATCACATTATAATAGTTAAAATATACTTAAGCTCATATTTAATTTGCATAGTTATTTATAAAAATAGACAACAAAAAATAATATTAAGTAAAATTCACAATTTCAAAACATAACCAAATTATCAGATTATATATAAAATATTATTTTAAAACATTAATTCTATTGCTTGACTATTTTTTAGTATCTATATTATTTTCTATTCAATAAAAGCTGCATAATTTTCAAAATATATGGTACAAATTTTCTACGAAATATTTAGAATGTTCATATTCTCGGTCTCTATAACATATAAATAATTACGCTTCACATTATTTTAGTAACAGAAATATAATTTAAAAAAATATATAATTTTGAAAACTCTGATAGGCATAATGTGATCTACCTCAATATATACAATTTTTTTTAATTAGCCCGACGTCTAAAAATGTCTGGTAGCTGTTCAAAAATCCACTTTTCTCTCTCCAAACCACTCTCTTTCTTTCTCTTGCTCCGCCGACTGCTTAATCAAAATGAATGGAATCATGAATTTAATTTTAATTTAAAATGCTCTTAGTGGTCTAGCACTACGTGCTACAATCCAAGTGTTGCAGTGCTAAGTCAAAACTCAAATTATAGAGGTTGGAGTGCTGCAATATCATTATTTGATGTTTGATATTGTAGCAGCACTGACCCACCCAAATGGTATTATTTTTTTAAATTTTGTTGAAATTCACATCAAACACTTGAAACTCATTCTAGTATATACATAATAATTTTTAATCATTAAGATACTCCCAAAGACATGCAAATTGGTTCAAAAATCAAAATATTACCTTTTTTTAAATCAGGTTAAAATAGGTAGAATCATATTATGTGTTGAGATAGTTACTACTTAGCTCTGCATGTTTGACATTCTTACAACTTGTATATTTTTTATGATTCCAAATATTATTGTTTTGAATATTACTTCTCCTAACATATTTTGGAAGTATTATTTTTACTCTTGTGTGTACTAACATTTCAGAAAAATCATACTCCAGATTGTTGAAGACTTCAAATCAAGATTAGCTTAGAGTGTTTTGTAAATTGAAGTCTGTATTTTCATTTTATTGAGTCTTAGAGAGTGAGATTATAATTGAGTAACTGAGCACACACTCACACACACACACTAGAGAAAGAGTTTTTAAATTTTGCAATTTTTAAACTGATCGTACGGTACGATACCTTTTCGTACGGGATGATCTGGTCAGTTATATTTTCTAATGAGCAATGGAGAGAACAGAGAGGGTTAAAATTTTTCTAAGTATAGATCATACGGATGATACTTTTCGTTCGTCCCAGGATGATCTTCTCTATTTTTGTCAAATGTGAAGATCATACGGACGATATTTTCCGTTCATCCCAGAACGATCTTCTCTGAATTTTCCAAATGTGAAGATCATATTGATGATATTTTACGTTCATCACAAGACGATCTTCTTTGAATTCACCAAATATGAAGTTCGTATGAATGATAATTTCCATTCGCCCCAGGATGATCTTCTCTGGATCCGCCAATTATGAAGTTCATACGAATAATAATTTTCGTTCGCCCCAGGATGATCTCCTCTGTTTTTAGGAAATACATAGTTTGTCCAGATGATATTTTCTATTTGTCCTAGGACGACCTCCTCTGGTTTTGCTAAATACACAGTTCGTATGGATGATAATTTTCAATCGACCAGAATAAAGGGCTCTATTCTTTATACTTGTAGTTCGTCCTGACTTTTCGTACCAATGAACTTTGAAAAATAAATGTTTGTATTGGACGAAGTTAGTTCGCACGGAACGATAATCGAGTACAAATAACATTGGATCTAACATCCTCTTAGGTGTGGCGAATATGAAATGATGATAGTGGTGAGAAGTTGAGCACTGCGTGAAGTAGAACAACTACATCAGGAGAGGTTGGTTTACATGGAGAATTAGAATTATGCAACCAACAATGGTTTTATGGAGATGGAGGGAAGACTTAGGAGAATAACCCCGGGACTTTTGTAGTGA
This sequence comes from Dendrobium huoshanense, assembly GCA_016618105.1. Taxonomy (NCBI): domain Eukaryota; kingdom Viridiplantae; phylum Streptophyta; class Magnoliopsida; order Asparagales; family Orchidaceae; genus Dendrobium; species Dendrobium huoshanense. The sequence continues at coordinate 71,121,737 of CM028344.1, read as the reverse complement.
GCTCAGAGATTGGTCCCAAAGACGAACTGTCATAACCCAATCTGACAAGGACAAGTCCTATCGTGTGAACCGTGACAAACAAATCGGAAGATTTAGTTTTGGAATATTTCTTCCAATATTCATTTTAAATAAAAAGCAAACTACATAGCTACTAAAATATCCTATTATTGAAAATAAACTTATCCATAATTTTTTTTTTTTTTTTCATCAAAATGCATCTACATTATAATACTTGGCTAAAATAGAAGCTATAGAATAGAATAATAAACTAATCAAAATAATACAAAAATCAAAACTGAGAAATATTTATAAACTCATATCTGATCTTCAAATGTTAATCAACAAGCTCCCACCCTTTCCCAAATCCTAAAAATTAGTAGCAAAATCACAGTGAGCTATATATAATAGCTCAGTAGGCCACAAAAATCAATTTAAATTTTCAAATACTTTTATTAAATATTTTGATGAATATTTTAAAGCAATTAAATACAATCTAATAAATCACTGTATTAAGAAAAGTAATAAGTGCATAATAGTTGTCTTATATTTAAATAATAATACTTAATAGATAAATATATTAAAATTCATATTATTGCGCATTTATTCATCTCAATCCCAGACAAAATTTTAAAAGATTATGGCATTTTTTAACTCCCTTTTGTGCTTATAGCACCAGAATTTGGCTTATAGCTATTAGAACATGCTTTACAAGTACAAGAATATTCTCTGATACATATAGAATTTTAAAAAAATTTGGCTCCTAATATCTCCCAGTAAATATAATTTAATCACTTATGCATAAATTTTATCATATTATAGTAGTTAAGGCTTAAGCTCATATCCAATTTGCATAGTTTTGTATAACAATATAAAACAAAAATACTATTAATCTAAATTTATAATTTCAACACATAACCAAATTCTTAGAGATTTTATAAAATATTAATGTGATCTACCTTGATCTAGATAATTTTTTCAATTGGCTTAGCTGCTAAAAATGATCAAAAGAGGCTCAAATTTTTATTTTGGTTGCTTAATCAAAATGAATAGAATCCCAAATTTAATGTTTATTTAAAATGCTCTTAGTGGCCTAGCACTAAGGTGCTATAATCTAAGTGTTGTGATGCTAGTTCAATTGTCAAATTTTGGAGCCTAGAGTGCTGTAATATCACTATTTAACGCCTAATACTATATCATCATTGAGGTGTTCAAGCAGTAATATATATATATATATATATATATATATATATATATATATATATATATATATATATATATATATATATATATATATATATATATATATATCAAGTATTAAAATACTCCCAAAGACATGAAAATATGTTCAAAACTCAAATTTCAAAATATTGCCTTTTTCCATATTAAGTTAGAATAGGTTGAATCATATGCTAAACCTAGAGGGTTCACAAGTCTTCCCTCAGAAAAATATCATCCTCAACATTTCAACACTCAAGTTTCATATCACATAAACAGTTTTGGTTACAATAATCTCATCTCAACCTCCTTTTTCTAAATAGCCTCTTTGGCTTTCATGTCCTTTCATTGTACCTTGACCATTAGAATCTATTTACTCAAGTTCGTCATATCGTAGGCTAGAATCCACTCGAGTTCTTCCCTATAGCTTAGATTCAAATGCACTTCAATATTTTCAGTAGATATCATATTTCAAAAATTAGATATCCATTTCCTCAAAAGTGATACATGGAATAAATTATGAATTTTAGACATGTGATCTAGCAACTGTAAGTTGTAGGCATATTTTTTTATCCTTGTAATAACCTTAAATGGTCTAATGTACCGTGGACTATTTTTTTTTTCCTTGCCATATCTTCTAATGCTTTTTATTACTATGATCTTTACATATATAAAATCTCCTACCTAAAATTTTGCAGCATGATGCTTAGCATCAAATACTATCATTGACTATCTTGTACAACCTTCAATCTATCTTTAATCAAATGGATCTTTTTAGTAGCATCATCATCCAAGGCTAGTTCAATCAAATGTCTCTTTTCCACCTCTATCCAAGATAGCGATGTATGAGACTTCTTATTATACAGAGCTTTGTATGGAGCCATACTTATACTTGACTGAAAATTATTATTGTAAGTAAACTCGATCAGAGGAATGTGATCTTCCCAAATGCTCCCAAAATCAAGAATATAGAGTCGTAGAAGATCTTCAACCATACATATAGTTTTCTTAGACTGCCCATCAGTTTGAGGAGGAAAAGTCATATTGAAACACAATTTTTTACTCAATCCGTGCTGAATACCCCTCTACAGTATGGAGGTAAACTCGCTATACCTATGAAACTATAATCTTCAGCATCCCATATAGTCTGATAATCTCACGCCCATATACATGTGATAATCTATCTATAAAATCAGAATGTTATAATAGAATGGAATGGGTTAATTTTGTCATACGATCAACTACAAGCAAAATAGCATCATGTCCATGTCTCGACCTGAAAAACTCATAAAAACTTATATAATCACCTCTTGACATTTCCACTCAGGAATGGGTAATGACTCCATATGGCCTCCCGATTGCTAATGCTCTACTTTAACTTATTTATAAGCTTCATACTTTGATACAAAATTTATCATATCCTTCTTTAATCCAGACCACCAAAAAATAACTTTCAAATCACTGTACATTTTACTACTTCCTAGGTGAATCATATAATTAGAATAATAAGCCTTACGCAAAATCTCTCACCTCAAATCTCCAAAAATATCAATCCAAAGCCTATTCATACTAAAAATCATACCAGAATTAGATATGTATAATTTAGATTTCTTACCAGATTAATCTAATCAATCAACTCTTGATACTTTACATATGATAACTTCTTAGCTTCCTAAATATTTCTTACAAAGAAGATTGTATAATCGCCCGAGCCAATATACTAGAATCTCAATCAATAAAAAAAAATCACATCCAATTGTAATCTCTTCATATCCTATATCAAAGACTCATCAGAAGTAAGCTGAAGAAATTAAACTCTAAAATATTTTCTACTCAGAGTGTTTGCTACCACATTAGCCTTATTAGGTTGATATTGAATAGCCAAATTGTAGTCTTTGATTAACCTAAGTCATGTCCTTTATCTCGGGTTCATATCCTTTGAGTGAATATACTCTTCAGACTATAATAATTAGTTAAAATCTAGCACCAAGCATTGTATAAGTAAAAATGCCAATTCTTCAAGGAAAAAACAACAACAACTAACTCTATATTATGTGTCAGCTAGTTCCTCTCATGTGGCTTCAATTATTTAGAGGCATAAGCTTTAACTCTAACGTGCTACATCATAACACATCCCAAACCTCTCAGTAAAGCATCATTGAATACTATTGGGGTTTAAAAGAAGATTTGCCTTGCAACGTGTAAAATGAATCTAAATTATATTTCTTTGAAAAAATTAGGAATTACATTTAAATTTTAGTTATGAAGTCGAATAGACCATAAGGAATAATATACCGCCTCGTAAGGCGGAGATAAAATCTTTTAACAGGTTCAGACTCAGAATTGTAGATTTTCTCTTGAATGTTATAGCCTGATTTAAGAGAAAATCACATATGACCCCAAAGATTCAAAATGAAGTTTAGTCAAATATCTGACTATGATAATCAAGAGAAGTGATCATTAATTTCGTATCTGAATTTATGTTAACAAATGATATATCTTCCCGAAGGAAGAAGATATCATCCATTAGCAATCATTCAGTTATGATGATGACAATCATTATAAATTTGATTTCACGAAAGAAATATTAATTGATTTTTAAAAATTTACGTGAATTCTAAATCTCCTATGAGCATAAGCCCCCATAGTTAATTACATCATGGGAAACTGGAGTTTCCTACAAATAATCTTGACTATAATAATGGCAGAATTTTTTTTCTTTTTTGAAAGTTTTATATGAGTAATATCTAAGGATGTGGACTTGGAATCTGAACTAGGAATGTGTCAAATTTTGAACACTTATTTTATGAATCAATGGAAGTGAGGTAGGAGACACTTTAGAATTCTGAAATAATTCAGAATCTCAAACTAATCTAAAGTGTTAGGCTTCATGTTTTTGGATCGAGAGAATATTTAATTTGTGTTGATTAATTTATTAGAAATTTGATATTATATTCTTGGAGGTTGGGGTCTTATGATTTAGAATCTATCCCGTTCCTAAATCTAAATTTGGATACTATAACATAGTAGTTTTAACATAATTAATGCAGTGCAAAACTTGGACTTACTCTAACAGCTAACCATTTAGTCGATTTAAAAATCATGAGTCCGATCTTTATGAAAGAGTGATTAGGATGTTGTTATTAAAGTTTTTGAGAATTGAGACATACATCTAGAGCGGATCCTAATTAGTCCCTTGACTTTATGTAGGGTGAGAATGCTTGAGGCCAATGCAATTAAAATTTAGACTATTTTAATTAGTTCCTAATGTAATGCATGATGATCGATTCCATTAAATGCACAAAATAAATATGTAATAGTTTTAAAAAAGGCTTAAAAATATTTTTTTTAGAGACTGCACAACATCCCCTTGACAAACCCGCAGGCGGGGAGTTGTGTAACAAGTAAGAGAATGTAATGATATGTTTTATGTAGACTCCCGGTAGTCTCAGGCTTACTTATTAGATCGTCATAGTTTTTATGTTATCCAAAAATTTTATTAAAATTTAAGTAGAAGAAGTTTATGCATGCCCTCATGAGCCTCTGATCGAGTCCAGGCTAAAATAAAAGTGACATGTAAACTGCCAAAAAACTAGGAAAAATCCTATATACAATCAATTCAAATCAAACACATCAATCAACTAAATTAATTCCTTAAAGTAATATTCGTAGGTAAATGCCCTATTTATTACAACCCAGAATTATAGAAATTAAAAGTGCCCGGGTACAACTAACCATAAATATATATTATATTCCTAAGATAGACGCAAGTGATTTTGAGTGAAATACATACTCTGTATCTTCAATTACTTTTCCTTCTTATCTTCAAACTCCTTGGATATGTCGTAACTAGATGCCCAAATGGAAAAGAAAACTATTCCTCGATGGGGAGATTATTTTTTTTTCCTTTAGATATTGAAATGATCTTATTGAAATAATCCAAAATTGAACTTCCAAATGTAAAAGAACTATCACCCTGAGGGGTATCCTTTTCTCTTTGAAATATAATTTTGGATACATGTATCCCAACTCAAAGACTAACTTTCATAACTCTTAACTCTTAAACAAATTACATTAATCTTAAAATAAAAATCTAGATTCTTTTGTAAGGTTATCCTAAATATTTAAAAGAAAAGTACATCCCAAGAAGTAATATAGTAAAGTTAAAATACTCAAACCAATCACGTTTGGTTATGCTCTTATATATTTAGAGGATAAGCAAGCTGAATCACCTGTTGCAGTTATATAATTATTAAATTTTAGCCCAATTTTATTATCCTATATGAGCATAGCCACCTACAGAAAATTTAGTAAGCAACCAAATCATTCTCCTTCTAAGAGTAAACAATTGCATATCACATCAATTCACAGGGTGTAGTAAAAGTAAATAAACACTCATGTTAAGCACATTTCAATCACAAAGTGTAATTAAATCTCTGAAAACTTGACAAATAGCAGAAAAGTAAACATCGGCCTAGCCTAGAATAAAGCTTGTTGTCACAGCAAACCATCTAAAGTGTGTGCTGAAGGCAATGTGGCTGGCGTAGATCTTAAAATGGGTAACTTGTTAAAGTTGTCTAATGTTATGGTTTGTTGAAAGTTGAAGGGTAATTTTTTGTTTGAATCTAAGTATTAGTATATTAAAGTTTAGTTTAAGATGTATTTTAAGGGTTGATTAATCAAATGGATTTAATTGGATAAAGATTAAGGGATTGAAATTTTTTTATTAATTTAATTAATTATTAATTTTAAATCCTATATTAATTTATATTTTTCATGAATCAGTTCGTGGCATTGTACCACCAGGCTCGAGGAATCAGGCCTCCTTAGGACACTCAGCCCTGCAGCCCGGAGTATTCTATCCTAAAAACCTGTCTAATATAATTAGATTAAGGATTTTAGTTTGGTTAGACAATTAAGTATCATTTAATTTTTAAAAGTTTACACTTCATTAAATTCATTCGCGGTGTTTCCACCATACTCGAGGAACCAGACCTCCTTAGGACACCTAGCCCCATAGCCCGAAGTAGTTCATCCTAAAAAACTTTTTCCTTAGATTTTTTATTATGTATTAGAGTGTTGGTTAAATGGTTTTATTGATCGAGTTAGATTTTTTTTGTAATTTTAAGTAAATTATTAAAAAAATTTAAATTATTAAAATTATTTAAATGTGTTAATTAAAGGGTTAAAAGATGACTTTTTAAATTAAGTTAATTTTGAAAATTTTAGTTTTTTAGCAAATATTAAACCCTAATATGAGAAATTAGACTGTTAGTTTACTCAATTTAGAGTTTTCTGTAAAAAGTCATGATTCATCAAAGTTAGGATTAAGATTTAAACTACAATTGATTAGAAAGTTGACTTTTTTACTTTTACTTAATTTTGGGTTTTTGATCTTTTTAAAAATACTATATTTTAATTAGAGTTGAATGATATTAATTTTGATTAAATTGGTATTTTCTAAAATTATGAATGATTTTTGAAAGTTAGGTATTTTTGGATTTCTAAAATTACCTTAAATAAGGGATTTTTTTTTATCTTTGATCCAAATCAACCTCAAACCTATCCCCAAAGGTTAGAAGTTATCTAAGAGGGTGCTCCCAAGCATTTGGAGAATTTCTTGCATTTTTAAATTTTTTTAATTAATTATTATAATTAATTAAATATTTTCTTTAGAAATTAAATTAGAGTGAAATTACGGGTTATAAAATAGGGCTTTTATTTTTCATTAATTAAGGGTTTGATTAGGATCAATTAGAGACATTGTGACAATTTTGAGGGTTTTAAATGATTTTTAACTAATTAATTAGTTTCTAGGCTAAATCTAGAGTGGGATTTTGGGATTCCTAGTTGGTGGATCAGATGGGCCTAAAATCTAATGAATTTTGGACCATGAGATCACCTGATCTTAAATCTAATCTCCATAAATTTGGGCTCAAATGGACCTATCTAAGGTGGCTAACAAATCCACCCAAGGTAACCACTAGGTCACCTTAGAAAATTCCTAAGTCACTATCCTAGGCCTGGATTAGGGTGCAATTAGTGGCTCTACACTCCTTATGCTAAGCTCAATCAACACTCAAAACCTCAAACCCTAAGTCTCATTAGATAGATTATAGAAGAAATTTGAAATCAAAGGTTAAACCATAACCTTTGATCCCAAATTGACTAAATTAAGCCCTTAAATATCTCAAATAGTGGAGAAGATATTTGGACATGTCAGAGACATGCCCAAATTCACTCTCCCAAAGTCCCAAGCCATGATGGCATATATTTTGATAATAAATGCTAAAATATAATAAATGTTATTACAAGAATTGAGGTAAACACATGCAGAATCATGGCTTGGAACTATGGGGCCTTTGAATATCTCCCTGAGATCTTTCTAATGAGTCTAATAACACCTAAACCAGTCAAGTGGATTCGGAGATATGAATTTTTTAAATTCCCCATGATTTTTGGATTTTTTAAATTACATAATTAACCGCACTTTCCACGCAGGCGCTTCCTAATTAGTCAACCAATCAGTGGCGACTGACTGGGTAACATAGAATTAACTATGATCATCTGATCAACAATCAAACATATGTGATTAAACGACCTCCAAAACTATGGGATTTGATTTGAGTCTTTGATTGAGATCAACGGCTGGGACTACCTGAAACCATTATGCTTTTTTGGTTTGATCCAAAGAATCCCACTGGTGGATATCAACCAAAATTTATGGGGGAGGATCAGGAGACTACAAACAATCAATCCAACTATCAGATTATAGTGGGTTGACAGTTTGTTTCACACTTGACCGACACTACCAAACTAGGAGCACAGGATAAAATTTTATTGTGGAGAAAGCCCCAATGGATGGGTTATCTCATGAGAAGCTTGAGTGGAAGAAGGGGAACACTTCTTCTTCTTCAGACATCGAGATCGGAGGATGGCCTAAAGTAGGACTTCAAGGGGAGAGCAGAGTGATTTCATCGGAGCTCGCTCAAGATGATGGTTTCGAGTGACTAGGAAGTTTGGGAACGAGATGGAAATTCTCAAGGAGCTTTGGAGTGTGATTGCAAAAAGATAGAATGGAATGGGGACGTTTGGGTGAGGGTGCCCTGTTCAAGCTATCCCCATGACTATGGATGGTTAGGATTGATCGGGGTAGCCATTAGATAACCTCCAGGTGGCTTTGGAAGCTTTTGGATGAGGCCCGACATAGAGGGGGCCACCATAGCTAAATCTCCATTGGTTTTGGCTACCACCAGTGAGGGACTAGGCAGGTTGAGCTAGAAAGTCTGTTGGGGCCCTATTGAACTCAATTGAAGGGTAAATTGGGCAACAGTGAGCCTAGATCACCAATGTGGCTTAGGTTGACCCAGATATGTATGGTTTGGGTTAATTTGAGTTGAACCAAGGTCAGGACAGGGGTTGGTATTAGGGTGGAAGGTGCATTGGGTCGAGGGGCACCCAATGCAAGGGTTAATTGGATCCAATTGGGTCTGAGTTGAGAAAAGGCTCTGGTCAAGATGGTTTTGACCATTTTGGGCTAGCCTAGAGGTTGACCCAAGTAAACCCAAGGGCTGGGCTGACTAGGGTTGGTGCTTTTGTCCTAGGGCTATCCAATGGAAGTGTGATTGGGTTAGGTGGGGCTTAGGTTGGGAAATGGCTCAACCCATAGTGGTTTTGGCCACTTTGGGTTAGCCTAATTCCTAACCCATGTTGACCCAAGGGTTGGGTCAATTAGCGAATATGTATTGGGTCAAGGGGAACCAAATTCTACCATTGGTTTGATCTAATTGGGCTAAGTTTGGAAATTGGCTCAAGGGAAACTCCTCTTTGGGCACTTGGGTCAAGCCAAATGGCTAACCCAAGTGAGCCCAAGGCTTGGGTCTTCAAGAGGGGTCTCTTGAGGACCCAATGGGTCACCCCATGGGTATTAATGGGTTTGGAGACATCTTGGTCAAAGGTTTTGAATGGGTTAAAGTGTATGGAAGGTTTGGTCAAACTTGGTTGAGTTTGTCAAACATGTTGACCTAGGCTCAAGGGTTGGATCCATTGAATTCAAGTGGACCATATGAACTCAATTGGCGTTGTCCCAAGCCAAGAGAAGGTCATTTGGTTATAAATGAGTGTTTAAACCCTTTAGGGTCACTTTGGTCAGTTAGGTCAAACCAAGCTGTGGGTTTGGGTTCAATGTGCTCCTAAGGACATTTAGGATCCATTAGGATAGGTTTTGGAGATTGGTATGAGAATTCCATGTTGAATTTTGTGGGTTTGGGTTCAATGTGCTCCTAAGGACATTTAGGATCCATTAGGATAGGTTTTGGAGATTGGTATGAGAATTCCATGTTGAATTTTGGAGAAAAGACCAAAAAGCCCTTTAAAGGGCATTTTTGTCATTTTGCTCCCAAGCAAACCCTACGTCAAATTGAGTCAAAAAAAGTATAGTTTATTAGGCAACAAGTCATAATTAAATCTATGAGCATGATTAAGGGGTTTGGAGGAGGTCCAATATAAATTTTGACAAGGTGGGAAATCCAGTGACATTGAATGTAAATAATTGTAGGGTATAGAGCCTTTAGAAATCAATCTGATTTATGGGGTTAGAAACCTCCATTTGAACTCAAATTTAAAGGGTTGGCATTAGAAACATATCTTATTAATATGCAATTGATATACTCTACATCAGATGCCAATTGACTTGGTTTCATGGTGATAGAAAAATCACCTAAAAAGGGTTTCATGATCATGTCCGTACGTAACCCTGGGATTTAGTTTGGAATGTTGGATTTGGATTGAATTTTATAATTGATTGGTTGAGTTTAAGCTATCCACACCAATGGAAGCCAAATAGATGATTGAAATTGATTGATATGGTTTGGAAGTTGACTGGAAATCGGTAGAAAGTTGGACTGGAAATTGAATTGAATAGTTAAAGCGTAATTAAGCTCATACTAGATTTGCATAATTTTTTTTATAATGGTAGGTAATAGAAAATACTGCTAAGCCAATTACATAGTTTTAAAACATAATCAAATTATCAAAAATTTTGTAAAATATTATCTTAAAACATTAATTATACTATAACATTATTTTTTAGTGTTATGATTATTTACTATTCAATAAAAATTGTATAATTTTTAAAATACTAGGTATAAAGTTTCTACAAAATATTCAGAATGTTTATAATCTCAGTTTCTATAACATATAAAAAGCTATACTTCAAAAGTATTTTTAGTGCAAAGTTATTCATATATTTTGGTAATAAAAATATAAATTTAAATAAAAAAATTCAAAAAAAATATATTTTTGAAAACTAAGATGGACATAATATGATCTACCTTGATTCGGACATTTTTTAAAACTAGCCTTATGGTTAAAAATGACCTAAAGCGGTTCAAAAATTCACTTTTCTCTCTCCAAAACTCTCTCTTTCTCTCTCATACTCAGCAGACTACTTAATCAAAATGAATGAAATAGTGGATTTAATTTTAAATTAAAGTACTCATAGTTACTTACCATTGCAGTGCCACAATCCAAGTAATTCAATGCTAGTTCAAAATTCAAATTTCTGAGCCTAGAGTATCGTAATGTCACTATATGGTGCATGGTACTATATTAGTGTTGAGGTGCTCGGACATCCAGTGCTGGGGTGCTCAAATAGTAATATTTTTTTTATATTCTATCAAAATTCACACCAAACACTTATGAATCATTCTAAAACATACACAATCATTTGAAGCATGAAAACACTTTCAAAGACATAAAAATGGGTTTAAAACTCAAAATTCAAAAAAAAAATTTACTTCTTTCAAATTGGGTCAGAACAGGTAGAACCACATGTTGAACCTGGAGGTGTAACATGAACACACCAAAATTATCCTAAAACTCGATAATCCAAAGAGTCAATATGCACTAAGGCATTAACCTTGACACCCATTATTGATGTGACCAACTTCCACACAAATAATAAAGAATTAACTCTCTCCCAAAGGCAAGTGAGCAGAGAATTAACTATTACAATGCAATCATATTCACATTTATCTTATTAAATTGTGTAATTCTATTGACGTCAGTTGAAGGAAATTCTATTGTATTGAATGCATCAGGAGTTTTAAGGGTTTGAAATTTTGAATATTTGATATGTGCTAAGCATTAGGAGTTATAACGACCTATTTTCTGATATGCTAGCACAAGGAGTTCTAAGGGTCTAAATTTGGATATATATTTTTGATGCAAGGCATAAAGAACTGTGAAAAAACTATTATTTTTTCTTTGATCTTGAGTACTTATTTATTTACTTTTCATGTTTTATTTATTAATTTTTTTTATAACTACACATTATTATATCTAGCATAGTGAATTATTATTAATTTCCTTTAAATTTCAATTAAATGCATAATGGATTAATTATTAAAATTTAGATATGTGGGTGTAACCTACAAATCTATGTTGGTTCACACATATTATGCATTCTATTTCAAGTATGGGAAAGGGTAAGGAGACGGTTGAGTAGCTGGGATTCTAGGTTATGAGTTGTTTGAGTCAGTATAGGTATTTTTTTTTATTTGTGTACAATTATGGCTATTTAGTTCCCTATTATGTTCTAGTTTATAGTCATTTACTGTAGTGTATAGATTTAGGTTTATATATATGCATATTAAAGATGAATGAAATTATTAAAAAGGTATTTGTGGTTGGGTTTATTTTTGCATAGCTGGAAGTTAATTATAAGCTTTACAGTTGAATTTAAATTAAAAAGTTTTTGAAAAGTCCCCAAAATATGATTTTGGGTTGAGCCTACCTCAATTTAACATGACACGGCATATTCTATTTGTAGGTCATAATAAGTTGGGTTGTGACACCCAAGTTCAAAAAAATATTTGTCATGTAATTTGTGATCACCTATAAACTCCTTAAGAAATTACAGTCTTTCTTAAAAGGAGGCAGGCATCAGGTGAGTCATTGAGGAACTTCATTGTTAGGTTTTAAAGGGAGATGCTAAAGATCAAATGCAGATCTAGTAGTCGCCCAACTGGATTAAACTTAAAGCCTGATAAAAAGGCCATTCAAGCATTTATTTAGCTTCCAGTAGCTAAGGACTTTGTCTAAGTTATTGGAAATTGTTAATAGTTATTGTTGATTCTAGTAATTAGGTTGTTAAGCCTAAGTTAATGTCCCAAGGCTACCAAGAGGGGGGGTGAATTGGTAGTTTTAAAAAATTTAATCCCTCTTTGAATTTAAGTCGAACCGAAATGAAAATTTTTCTTTAAAGTTTTTCTAGAAAATGTTTTTCAACCACAGAGTTCTTAAAACATTAAAATAAAATGCGGAAACGTAAAAACTGTAAAGTAAATGACACCAGATTTATAGTGGTTCGGTCTATAACCAGACCTACATCCACTCCCCAGAGGCACCCTCTGAGTATTGCACTAATACCAATAGTGACTCTCCTTTTGCACCCACAGCAAGGCGGAGAATTCTTTACAACACACTCTTTTCACCACTACTCGGTTCGGCAGAGAACCGTCGTCCTTTTACACAATCCCCAGTGTTGTCAGAGAACCGTCGTCCTTTTACACAATCCCCAGTATTGGCAGAGAACCGTCCGTCCTTTCACACTCTCCTAGTGTGGGCAGAGAACCCTACAGCTGTTCACACTCTTCAAGTGTAGGAAGCGACCCTTTAGGCTATTCACACTCTCCAAGTGTCGGCAGCGAACCAGATCTCCTTGACAGATCTTCTCGCAAGAAATCTAGAAGGAAGAAAGAAAAGAGTGAAGTAATCCCAATTCACAAGTATAGATTCTTACATTTGAACTCCAAGTGAAGCCTTCACGCTCCAGTGGTAGGAATCCTCCTTTAAATGCACTCTTACACTCACTCCTTAGCTATTCTCTCAAGAGGCACGAAGATCAAATGACAAAAAGATATTATGGCAGTCTAATTTGGACTATTTATTCAAGAGACAAGAAAAACCGCCTAAAAACTGCAAATTTTTAATTCTGTACGCAGTAGATCATCCTGGACGATTTTACTTAAACGCTTTGAAACGACCCTATTTGTATATGTGTACGAAATGTTTTCGTACACGCTGATCATCCCGTACGAACTAAGTTTGTCCGGTACGAACGGTTATTACTAGGTCGTTCTAGAAAACTGTTGAAAATCGTTCTAAGTCGATTAATCGTCTGGACGAAAATTGGTTCGTCTGGACAAAATTTTTATAGAGAGCAGATCATTTTCTGATAATAATTAATTTCGTCTGGACGAAAATTGTACAGAGACCAGATTGTCCTGGAAGATAAATAATTTCGTCTAGACGAAACTTTTACAGAGAGCAACTCGTTTTCTGACGATAATTAATTTCGTCTTGACAAAAATTTTACAGAGACCAGATTGTCCTGGACGATAATTAATTTCGTCTGGACAAAAATTTTACAGAGAGTAACTCATTTTCTGACGATAATTAATTTTGTCTGGATGAAAATTTTACAAAGACCAGATCGTCCTAGACGATAATTAATTTAGTCCCGGACGAATAGGACTTAGAAAATTTTTCAAGCCAGTTCCTATTCGTTCTATGTGCTCAATAGGAGATAACTGTCTAATCGTCCCGTATGATCTGATATCGTCTCGTACGATCAGTATAAATTATATATGATCTCCTTATGTGTGTGTGTATGTTTTTATTCACTCAATTACAATCACTCCCTTTCAAATTTAATTCAAAGAAAAATACAAGCTTCAAATTCACAAAGTATCTCATGTTGAATTTGATTTGAAGTCTTCGTAGTCTGGAGTCTGATTTTCCTGAAATGTTAGTACACACAAGAGCAAATACAAATATTCTAAAATTGTTAGGAGATAACTACACATTTGAACAATAATGTTTTAAATCATCAAAACTATACAAGTTGCAAAAATGTAAAGCATACAAATAGCAACTATTTTAACAGTTATGTCAACATTAAGGAGTATAACCACATGGTTGAGTCCTCTTCTGCTACTCACCCTAGAGATATGCTCATGAGGTACAACCCCTTAGGCTCAATAATAATCAGCTAAGGGATTATAAAATAGAGAGGATGCAGTGCCTCTTTTTAAGCCATCCCTATCACTATTGGTAGAGGGCTGTGAACCCCTTTAAATAAAAATAAAATAAAATCTTAAACATCAATATGTTTTGTGATGTAATAGTTAGAATTTCATTAAGAAGCCTCAAAGTTAAGGATGCTCGAGCAAACCTGGGATGGACGATCTCCTAAAATTTACGCCATGAGGCTATTAGGTTAAAGAGGGTAATACCTTGATAGTTAGGAGTTTTAGTTGTTATAAATCGGTGGAATTATTGAATTAATTGTAACCTGAGTCACAAGAATTGATATATATATATATATATATATATATATATATATATATATATATTGTATGTATGTATGTATAAGTTGATAAGGATGTATGGATTGAGCAATGTGCAGCATTTGCTCGAGTGACTTTTGACAGTATGGTACAATTTACTAGCATGGTCACCCAAATTATAAGTGATACTTAAAGCAAACAACTATGGATCAAAGATGTGATGAAGATAACCATCTACAAATTTTTCATAAGTTGAACCTCCATTGTTCAAGGGAATTGTAGAACCATAATTAGCAAAATAACGATTATTGTGGACATAGAAAATATTTGACAGCATGTAGCATCTTGAGAGTAGGAAAGTGTCATTAGCATTATTTTTTTTAAGGTGAAGTGGAGAGTTGGTGGATATAATAGTAGCGGAAGAAATTTCTAAGAAAGATGAATGCACAGAGATTACTTGGGCAATGTTTATTGTTGTATTCAGGAATTGGTTTGTACCTCCATCAGCCCGATAATAAATGTAGGAAACTTTTATTAGACTAGAGCAGACTGAAAGGATAGTGATGCAGTATGAAGCAAATTTTTTTGCATTATCCAAGTATGTCCTATAGATGATTAACATAATTAAAGAAAAGTTTTATATTTTTTTAAGAGTAAAGGATGTAATGAGACACCCATTAGTACCATTAAGGATTCAAGAATTTTCAAAATTGATTGAGATAGCAAGGTTAGTAGATCATGATTTAGTTGTACCACTATCTAGAAAAGATTTCAATAAAAAGTGTATAGCAAAAGAATTAAGGACAAGCAAATCAGAAAATTTTAAGAAAAAGTTGAAAGTGATAGATGATAGGATACTCAAGTATTCTAGATGAAGGAGACATATTGGATAGTATTTTTTATCATTGGGCGATTCTTTAGATGTGGATAGCAATGACATTAGGTAGTTTATTTCCCATAATAGAGGTAGGAAGAAGGATCAGTATTGAGAGAAGAATAGTCTACTAAGGCCTATAGATAGAGGATAGTTGGGTCTAAGATGTGTGATGAAACATCAATAAATAGGTCTGAAGCATTTAGACACAGGTTGCATGCATGCAACAATATGATAGAGAGTTAAGTGGGAGTCAGGGAGAGCATACTCATTTTGCCATGACAATACCAATATGATAGAGAGTTTATAGTACTTTAGTACAACATGAGAACATGGATTTCTGTAATAGATCAACTGGCAGTATTCTCTATCCAAATAAATTATTTTAATATTTTATTGATAATTATTGCATAGTTAATTTACAACATTACATAACATATTGAGTGAAATGCATAAATATGTAATGAGTTGGTTGATTAAATTCATGATTTATTAAATAACATGATTGATAAATTAGTGATCCGTAATTCGTTTAATTTATTAATGATTCAAATTGATTTGATTTCAATGAAACAATTTTTGTTTCTTATTTTTATTTTTTGGTTTTCTAAAGGGAATGTCAAAATATTGAGGATGATATTTTTCATAAGGTGTGTAGAATATAATATCCTAAAATTTTAAATGAATTAGTTTAAAAATATAGAAAAAAAATTTAGCTATAGTATTTATAACAGGCGTGATGAGATTGAGAAAGAAAGAGACTGATATGATTTATGTATGAAATAAGAATATATATATATATATATATATATATATATATATATATATATATATAACACATGCATATAGATAGCATGTTTTTTCTATATGAGTCTCTTTGGCGTTAGAGAGAGAAGCTCCCGATTTGGCGTTAGAGAGAGAAATTGAGTTCAATTTTTTTTTTCAAATTCTACAATCCTGAATCTTCCTCCTTGGATTCGGGAAGGAGGTGGGACACGGTGGTGGATGGCCGCCGTCCATCACCGCCTTTGATTGGAGATGCAACCGATGTAGACGGAATGGGTTTGAAGATTATGTCGGAGCAAGAGCAGCAGGTGTCGGAAATTGTTTGTAAAGCAGAGGAGGATCGTAGATGAAGATTAAAAGGCAAACTTGTCTTATCTGAAAATGGTGGTTTTCAATTTGAGAATATGAGGTATGTTGAAGGCAAAGGTAAGAGTGTTGTTTTAAATACTGGATGTAAAACTCCACTTTTTTTTAAACCGAAAGGCTTTTCTCCATTCGATCATGAGGCTTCTTCTTCCGGTATGAAAATCTTTGTGAATAGATTTGAGAATTCAAATGCAATCCCTGTTTATGACAGCGAGATAAATGCGAATTCTTTGAATTCGGTTGACAAAAAATCTTCATAATATTATTAAGAAGAGGAGTGATCAATTGGATAATAGTGTGGAAAGTAGTGAATGTATAGCTCAACTGATAATGGAGGATTTATCTGAAAAATATTAAGATTAAGAACAGTATGAGCAATCCGTGGAGTAATAAATCTTACATCAAGTTGAATTTCAAAAGAGAGGAGGTTGTGCTTTCTAAAGATGGTAAAGCTATCAAGTTAGATGAAGCCACTGAAGTTTTGAATGCTAAAAGATTAGAGCATTCACTGGTTGCAAAGGTTTTTGGTAAAGAAATTTTGCCACATTTAGTGGCTTGGGAGTTGAGAAGACAATGGGCTTATTATGGTCAATTTCATTTTACAACCTTAGAAATGGGTTGGTATTTGTGCTCATTCAAAACACTAGAAGCTATGGAAGGAGTTTTATCAGGTGGGCCTTGGTTTGTAAATGATCACATTGTGGGTATGGAAAGGTGGTCAATGGAGTTTTCACCGAGCTCTATGAAGGGATTTTCCTCTCCTATATGGATTAGAATGCCACATTTGCCTCTACATTGTTGGGATGAGAAAAATGTTGCTATGATTGCTTCGATTGTAGGTGATCCTTTAATGTTGGATGGGAAAATGTTTCAATGGGGAAGGAGGGAGTTTGCTAGAGTTTGTATTCGTATGGAGCTAGACAAACCTCTTCCCTTGGGTGTTTGGGTGGAAGGATTGGGAGGGAGATTCTTTCAAAAAATTGAGTATGAGAGAATCTCTTCGTTTTGTTATGATTGTGGTATAATTGGTCATGAAATAAGCAAATGCAAAAAGGCAAATGTAGTGGAGAAGAGTAATGTGGATGCTTCTTTTTTTCAAGGCCAAGGCAATCTTCAGGAGGCTCAAGGGAAGGAAATGATTGATAAATATGGACCTTGGGTCAATGTTAATTCCAAATGGAATAAAAGAATTAACAAAGATGTATCCAAGGTGAGACATTTTCATATGAAAGTTGATATGAAATATCAAAGCAAAGCCAAATTTGTCCAAGCTGCAGGAAAACTGATGAATAAAGATAAAGGATTTGATGGGCATAAGTTTGCTAACCAGCAGATAATTGAAGGTGAAACAAAGTTGGCTGAAGATAATTGTGTTACAAATTCAGCAATAAAGGATTTATGCTTCAATCCAGAAGTAATATTGGAGAAGGAACTATCGGGTACCAGGAAAAAATCTCAGATGTCAACTGAGTTGAAAATTCCGGAAGACAATTTGGCTCAAGGTGAAGTAATAACAGGGAACAAATTTAATTTGTTATCCTAGGTTTTTGCTGAAGAAGAGGGTAGAATAGATGGCAAAGATAATGCAATGCCAGCCATAGAGAGTATGATAGTTCCAGAATCTTATTGCTCGGTGACAGAAAAGCAAAATATAGATTATGGATTGTCTGAACCGTAACATCTTGAAGATGGGAAAATTAATCAGATCAATGAGTATGCTGGAATGGGAGAAGGTGTACAAACTTGTCATACTAGGTTAGAACAAATAGTGGTAGACAAATCAGAGGCTCTTGAATCAAAGAATGTTGTATATGAAATTTTTGTTATGGAAGAACTTTCTATGGCTAAAAATTTGAAATGCAGAGAACAATTAAAAGAAAGAATTAGATATTCTGGATGGAATACAAACGTCTGTTACTCCTTTGACTAAGAGAAACAAATTCAAGAGTAAAGAAGCTGTATTAGAGGAGGGGAAATTTTTTTTTCCTTCCAAGTCAGGGAACATGAAGAAAAGTTTCAACAAAAATATGAATGTGTTTGGTCCTATCAAAGGGAGTCTAAGAGGTAAGAAGTTGAGTATTGATGACAGTGTTAGACACACTTCATCATGTGCTTCAGGAAATGCTCATTGAATTGTTTGAAGGAATCCATGGTTGGATAGAAGATTGGATAAAGAGGTTGAAGATGTTGGATAATAGAACGGATGAAGATGTGAAGATTCAAAGTTTCTTCTCAGCGGATGTTTATGGGTTTCAATTACTTTTTGTTTGGTAATTAGTTTTCTTGTTTTCTATAGTTTTATTTTAAACAATAGTTGGAATTTGGAAAAGGGATTTAGATTAATGGAATCTAGGTATCTATCTATTTTTTATTTTTTACCTAATTGGGAATTCTGGGATACTAATCAACCTCTTAGGTTGTTTAATCTTTGGTATCCCCTCCACTCCAATTGATTTAAAATGACTAGCAGAGGAACTTACTTTCATTATGAATTTTTCTATTTTCTAAATTTCTTCTATATGCTTAAATTAATTCAAATAATGGCTTCATTTCTCTTTCAAAGTAATGCCTAAGCTTTTTAGTTTGTAATAGTTTTTATTCTAATTCAATGTTATATGCATCTTTCAAAAAAAAAAAAAAAATAAATAGATTGCATGATTTTGTAATGATTTATAATTAATAGTTTAACAACAAAAATATGATAGAAGGTGATATATAGAACTTTACTTATATTTATTTATATATAGAATTATTGATTTACTTATTTTATTAATATTCTAATAATTCTGGGACCAATCATTTGTTTACTTAGTATACTAGTTTATATTGATTCATATTATTCATTGATTGACATAGATTCATATAGATCTCTAAATAACATATGAATTACATTAAAGCATACAAATTAATTTTAACTACATTGCATTAATTGTAGTTTTAGGTTCTAGTGACCTACTAAGTTTTTATCATACTATGAAATTTTTACATATTTTTTAGGAAGTGGTTAGGACCCAATAAATTGAGGCTGATCAAGAGCATCACATTTAGCCCTGTTTTTGTATTTTGGTTTTATTCTTTAGTAACATGAGTGTTAAATGATAGATGGATGTTGTTGATTAAACTCCTTATCATTGTATGTAAATTTTGGGATATGAATAGAAAATTATAAATTGATGTATATAAATTAATAAAAATGATTCATAGTTGCTTTTACTTGATTTATTTGTAATTGTGTATTATTAGGGGCTCTGACAAATTAGTAAAGAGATTAACTAGATAATTCTTCATATTTAGATCGTGGGGCATCACAAGAGTGCCTTTGCTAGTAAGGCTGCTGAGGATCATAGCCTCGCCCACACCATAAATTGAAGGAGTGTCACGTGCAACTAAAGTACCATAATGAGGGGGTGTGCCAAGCCCATCAATACCACATTGTTAGCTTCTTGTCAGTTTAAATGTTCAATTTGATGAGGGTCATTATGCTTCTAGGTACTATGTCTTCCATAAAGAGCAAGGGCATGACTCTGGGGAGGGTTGACATCTTAGGAGCTTGTTGGAAGAAGAAATCAGAGAAGGAAAACTAAAAAAAATTATTATGTTTAACCCAAGCCGGTGAGCAAGCTGGAGGATACCCATGGAGGGCAATGGGAATTATCTAGTTATGGCTCGAGCCATTCATATAGCGAAGGTGGTACTCACCATCCTAGGAGAAAATGGAGTTGAGACATCTCGACAAGCAAGTCTTAAGTGACCTCAATTGGGAGAGATCAACTCAGCAACTATGCCCATAATGCTTTCATTGGAAAGGATAGGCTGACAAGTGGCAATCCTTTTAACGATGCTATAGTGATAATTGCTCTCACCATCAGCTACAAAATAAGTAGTACCTTTATTGCATGGGAAGCTCGATTAACTTAATTTTTAAATGTTTTTAAGAAAATGAATTTTTATATTTCTCATTTCACGCCCACTATAGGTGATCTATTTTATGACTTCTCAAAAGAGCAGCTCAATACCAAATAGATAATCACCTTACTCTTCATTGCGGATGAGGGCGAATGCTAGTATATGGAAATGGTCAACTTCATCATAATGGGAAGGTTAAGTTTCTTGCTGGAGAACCGGATATCACAATAAAGAGTAACTTAACAAAGCCCTCAGATCGCTGATCAAATCCCATCTGTGGACACTCTGCAATCCGATGTCCTGACTGACCACATCGGAAGCACAGACCAGCCATCCTGTAGCACTGGCCAAAATGTCGTCGTCCACAGTTCTGGCACACAGGTGCCGAACTAACTGATCCAGAACTCGTCGTACTAGTAGCAGTACCAGACGACCCTCCGCTCCTTCTGGAATCTCCAGATCCAGAACCAGAAACGAATCTCCTCTTCCCAGAGGAACCACTGCCAGATGCCTCGCCTCCAAACCTCTTCCTACTCGCAGTCCACCGCTACTGAGTAGCCATCAGGTCGTTCTCTATCAGACGAGCTCGCTCTACAAGCTCAGAGAAGTCAGTGATCCGGAACGGTATCAGGGGCTGCTTCAAAGTATCTCGTAATCCCCTCAGAAATCTGTAACACCTCTCAGCAGAAGTGCTAACCAACTGTGGAGCGTACCTGGCTAATGCAGTAAACTCAGTCTCGTACTGCATCACCGTCTTGCTCCCCTGAACAAGTCTCAGAAAATTCTCCTGCATCTGCTGTCGTGCAGAAGGGGGAACAAACCAGTCTCGGAATACCTCAATGAACTCTTCCCAAGTAATCAAAGAGTTCAGTCTGCCCTGAAATCTGGCTGCCTGCTGGCCTTCCCACCAGTGCTCAGCCTCTCCGTCCAACAGAAAAACAGCTAACGGTACCTTCCTGTCTGACGGACACTGCATTCCGTCAAAAGTCTTCTCCAATCTCCTCAGCCACTCCTCAGCAGCTCTGGGCTCAACAGCGCCCTCAAACCTCGGAGGTTTCAACCTCAGAAACAACTGTAAATGTCTGTCCAGGTCATCAGATCGAACAGTAGAAGCTCTGCTCTGAGTCTCGCTCATCATCTGAGCAACGAGTGAAGCAAACTGAGAAAGCGTGTCAGCACCAACCACTGGGGCTGTACTCCCCACTGGTGCTGCCTGATCGGCACTCTGCCCATCTGTCATGTCTGGGTCTGGCTGATCCATACAGAAAAATCCAGAAAATCCGGAAAACTATCACAAAAACAACACAATAAAAAAGCCAAACAAATCAAAACTACCCCCCAGACAGACTCACTGATCACTTCCTATAGCTCTGTTTCACAAAATTCTCAAATTCCAAAACCATTACTCTGATACCAAAAAAGCTTGTCACGACCCGACCCGAGACGAGACGGATCCCGTCCGCACCGGGCCGCGACGAAGGAGCAGACACAAACCAGGATCTAGCTTTGGAATTTGGTTCGGAACTGAATCTTCCAAAGTATTCTAAACAACGCAACAAAAACACAGAGCTACTAAAAACATCAAATGCAGCGGAACAAAACATCTATCTTTTCATTTTCTCAAAACAATCATCTACAAATACAGTACATGGCTTTTAGACAGAAAGAAAGACAGAACAGAAAAGCCATGACTGTACAAAAATCAAAAGGTACAAAACAATACCTATACGGATCAGACTCTGAACTAATCCTGGACTTCCTTCCCTTTCCCAGAACCTGAAAACCACCAGAAAGCAAGGGTGAGCTCAACAGCTCAGTAAAGCAACAAACCTCCAATCAAAATCCTCAGAATCGCAAAACCAAAACATCAGACAAATCCGTACAGAAATCAGAACGGAATCGGACAGATATCAAATCAAACAAAACTGTACGGAAACAGAAGTCATATCAAATCAGAAACAGAACAGATCAGACATATCAGATCAACAGAATCAGAATCGTACAGATCATATCAGAACAGAACAAATCATATCAGAATCATATAACAGATATCAGATATTTAATTAATAGCTAAATTCCCTGACACTGACTGAATCTCGTAGGATCCAGGCCCCTTATGCCTCCCTTTGTGCTCACGGCACCAGAACAGATCAGATGTGCTTATAGTACCAGAATACATATATAGTGCATATAGCACCTAAACAGATTTTCCTCGGATCCGGAACAGAACAGATATCAGATTTCATATTGAGCTCATTTCAGATTTCCCAGACACTAACTGAATCTCATAGGATCCAGGCCCCTTATAACTCCCTTTTTATAGCTTATACAGATAGCATATCAATTCAGAGAAAATTCGGACAAATCAGAAATTACCCAAAAATCGGGCAGCACAACGGCAGTATACAGAATTTACACAATTTTCCTGAAAATCAAAATTCACCAAATTCGCACAGAATACAGATATCAACATTTCAAAACCTTTATTCTACTGCACAGATAATTTCCAATTTCACAGAAAAATCCAGTCGACTAAAAACACAGTCGAATCAAAAATACCCGGACAAAAATCTTCAAAATATAGTCAAAACGTGCACACCCGGCACGGCAACGATATACAAAAAGTTACGCGGTAAAAACTGAATCGATCAAAAGATACGGACGAAAATCACGAACGAAAATCAATTCCGGACAGATAATACCGCCAAACTCGACGGTTCTGAAAATTGAGAAAGGTGGAATGTGCCTTACCTCGTGCACAGCAAATTCCTCAACAGTCTCTTCGAACGAAAACGGCTCCGCGTCTTCCCGAAATCAACTTTTCCAAATTCTTCTTTTTCTCTCTCCTCAGAACAGAAAATCAGATATTTTAAAAAAAAAAATTTCTCTCTCTTCAAAACGACAGAATTCCTTTAAGTAATACTCAGATCGGCCCGGCCGATCGCCACATCGTCCCGGGACGATCCGACCAAAAGGATCGTCCTGGAATCCTCCCAGGGCTGTTGTCTGGCCAATATTTTCTACAGTAACTATCGGCCTGACCGATGTCTCCAATCGGCCTGGACGATGCCTACAAAAAATTACCTGGAGCAAAACTGGGCAAATTCTGGAGCTTCATTTCAACTGATCGTCCCAGGACGATCCCAGATCGTCCCAGGACGATTCCAGATCGTCCTGTACGATACTGGAGCAGATCTTGATATTACATCTTGTCAGTTTAAATGTTCAATTTGATGAGGGTCATTATGCTTCTAGGTACTATGTCTTCCATAAAGAGCAAGGGCATGACTCTGGGGAGTGTTGACATCTTAGGAGCTTGTTGGAAGATGAAATCAGAGAAAGAAAACTAAAAAAAATTATTATGTTTAACCCAAGCCGGTGAGCAAGGAGGATACCCATGGAGGGCCATGGGAATTATCTAGTTATGGCTCGAGCCATTCATATAGCGAAGGTGGTACTCACCATCCTAGGAGAAAAATGGAGTTGAGACATCTCGACAAGCAAGTCGTAAGTGACCTCAATTGGGAGAGATCAACTCAGCAACTATGCCCATAATGCTTTCATTGGAAAGGATAGGCTGACAAGTGGCAATCCTTTTAACGATGCTATAGTGATAATTGCTCTCACCATCAGCTACACAATAAGTAGTACCTTTATTGCATGGGAAGCTCGATTAACTTAATTTTTAAATGTTTTTAAGAAAATGAATTTTTATATTTCCTATTTCACACCCACTATAGGTGATCTATTTTATGACTTCTCAAAAGAGCAGCTCAATACCAAATAGATAATCACCTTACTCTTCATTGCGGATGAGGGCGAATGCTAGTATATGGAAATGGTCAACTTCATCATAATGGGAAGGTTAAGTTTCTTGCTGGAGAACCGGATATCACAATAAAGAGTAACTTAGCTTAGTCAAGATCTTGTTAAAAACCAACCTGAAGAAGTTAGAGTTTTGAAAGTAGCGGAGCACTTAGACATAGAGCGTCGATGACAAAATCAATTTTTATCTATAAGTCATTATATTCAATATAATATCGTGCATATCAATAAAAATCTTTCAGTTAAGTTTCTTTTCTGCTTGTCGAGCCGTTAATCATATTGTTAAGAAAGAAAAAATTGCTATCAAACAAACTAAGCTAATGAAAATAAATAAAATATAAAAATGTGGCCAAGTGTCCATGAATGTACCTAGAGAACTTGCGTACACTTGAAGAAATTGTCCCATTTTTGGAGTCACGTGAGTAACTTGCACACTTTCACGAGTCAGAATAGTTAGAATGGAAAAATGTTCCACTAAAGTTAGATCTTTATAGTGCTTGCTAGGTGATTAATGAAAGTATCCTTTGAAGAATTTCAACTTATAGTAATAATTTGGCTAAAATAAAAGAGATAGAAGAACTTGTGTTTAGAGATGAATGTGACTTCACTAAGGGTCAAGTCTAAAGGCAGCAAGACTACTCCTTACATCTAAATAATGGTCAACGATAACCATTAGAATTAGTCAACAAAGTTAGCGGACATTGACATCGCAAGTCACTACATAGAAATCGGTTGACATAATCGTCCTATTGAAAGAGAAGATTTGGTGATAGAAAACTCAGGAAACCTGGACAAATGAAACTCCAAATAGAGCAGTTGGCATTCCAAATGGTTGTCAAATAGGTTTGAAATTATCAAAATTTAGAAATTTTATTCACCAATAGTAATCTATAAAATGTGTAGTAAACTGTCTTATTTAAAATTTGTCAAATCTCTTGATAATTCATCGGGCAGTCTAAAAAGGTTCCCATTAATCACTTTATACTTTTTGTCTTAGCATTTTAACGAAATTTAAAATTAAACGATTCTAAGTTCATTGAATAAGTTTCATCAAGATACTCGTTGCAACTATAAAAATGATAAATTCAGAAGTCATTTTAGTCATCTTTGTAAATCTTTGGATATTCCATCAAACGGTCCAAAACAATTCCCATTAATAACTTCATATTTTTAGTCATCTAAGTGTTTTAATGAATTTAAAATTGAATGATCCTAATTGATCAATTCTTCCAATTTTCCTTTTGCTCGTACGTATCTTCAGTTGACATACCAACTCCACCAAATCAAAAGTTAATATAATTTGAGTTTAAATTCAATTTTATTTTTTTCTAACACAAGGGCCGATGTAAATGGTGAAAGAGCAAAACAAAATAATAATAAAAAAATTATTTTAATGCATTATAAGCAAGGTTATGAAAATCGGACTAGACATTGAACCGGACTAAGGAGAGATTCAAAATTCAATGGTTCGATCAGGGTTGAACCGGATGACATAATAAATATGAAAATTATTTAAATTTTATTTAAATGAAATAATAGTGGTATAATAATCATGCAATAATATAAATTTCTGATTAAAAAAAATTATAGGTAAACATTAGTTTCTATAGTTTTAAATTTAAACACATTTAATTTTTAAATTTGATTCAAATTTAATATAAATGTATAAAATTAATATAAATTTTTATTAATTGATGTTATATGATTAAATATATTTTAAATCTATAGATTATATAGCAAATTTATTTTGTAAATTTACATCTAAAAATTATTTATGTTAAATAATTTGTCATTAATAAATAGGCAAAATTTATTTCTTATAATGTTTAAATCAATAATTTTTTACTATTAACCAAAATATATAAATATTATTGATATTATAAAGAATTAATTAAAAACCTATTAAAAAATATTAATATATATGTTGTCAGCTTCATAAACCTCAACTCTTGTATTTAGTTTCACTTCAGTTTGAAATTTTTTCTTGATATTGTTTATATAGCTTTTTAGGTTTTCATATGGTAAGAATTCACATGGATTCATCTAAGACGTCTCTCTTTAATCTTATTTGCCTTTGGAGCTACTCCAACATTTTTCACATATGTAATTGTTTCATATTTTGTCTCTAAGAGTGAAGCCACTCATCCAATTGAGCATCCTCATCTCTACAACACTTAACTTCAAGGAGTTTATTATCATGAAAGATGAAAAATATACTAAAGGAGAACTTCAAGGGATCAATAGGGGAATTTATCTAAAATGATCTTAAATTATGAAGACATTTTTTAAATGAAGGGAAAGATCTGTTATTTTGAAGATCCTACTTCAAAGCCAAAAGACTCAAAATTTATATTTTGCAATGAAGCACATTCTATGATCAAAACCCGATGCAGAATACTATGATGCCTAAAATCAACGAGTCATATATGCTCCTTCTAACATAAAAGAAAGTTTGGAATGCCATCAAATATGTATATTTAAAATTAAAGGTTATTAACCTCACCGACAATATCAAAGTTATGTTTTCAACTATTAATCAAGATAACTTTCTTATTATTCAGTATTTTAACGCAATGAAGATTTAGTGGTTTGAACGAGATTATTATCAAGATCACAAGATAACGTGCTAGGATGATGCGATAATTCTCAAGTAATTTATAAAATGAGAAAGGGTGTTTAATTTCTTTATAGAACTTGATAATGATTTTGGCCAAATTTATCTCCAATTCTTAAACAAAGAAAATATATCACCACTAAATAAGTTTTTTTTTTCTTTCATACTAGCCAAGAAGTAAGAAGGACAGCAATGCACAACGTTCAGGCCTCAAAAACATTTTACCATCAATAAAATAAAAAATTAACTTATTGAAGTTATTTTACAACTAACAAATAATTTAAAATATTTCAATTATACTGAATTAATTTTAATTGAATATATAGTGAATTTTTTCCCCTATACATACATATTGTCCAAACAAAGCAACTCCATCAATAGAAACTGAAAATAAGGGGTGGTCTATGTAATAAGCAACTCATTGGGGGCAAAATAGCTAAAATTCTATTTTTGTTTCTAGATTTTTTTTTAAAGTGCTCAAATTCAAATCAAAAGATGGTCAATATTGATAATGGGGCACTATTTCTTGTGTTGTTGGAATTGTTAGCAGCCCAATGTGTATAAATGTTGATGGATCTTTATCTTCAAAATTTATTGGACAAGGTGGCATAAGTTGAGGGACCTGTTATGGATGTTATTAATCCTATAGTATTAATGTCCTTGGTGGAATCAATCATGCATGATGATAATCTCAATATATAATGATTGACTTATATTGTTGCATAATGACTTTAAATCATAAATTGCATGCACTTGACTCGAGCACTTAAAAAATATATCTCAGAAGATTTTGGCATCATTTGGGACGGCTTCCTTACGAATTTGTAATGTTAATTTTTAGTACAAAAAAAATTTCAAACTAGGAAAAAAAACAGTGTTATAAAACTGTCTCAACGAATTCATTAATTGATGCCTTAAACTAATACAATGAAACCCGAAATCTATAAAATTATAAGTATACAGATAATGGGATGAATTATTGTGACTGGTTGGTTAAGAATCTTCTCTTCAATCATCGGGTCCTGCATTCAAACTCACCAAACCCTTGTAACATCTAGTTGTGATTAACCGACAATTCGTTTAAAAGAAAAATAAAAATGTATACTATGAGTATCAATATCATTCTCCTTTACGTCATACTAGCTTGAAGAGGTAACTTTGTATGTTATCTCATGATGTTATGTCCTTGTGATGATAGTTAAACCAATCCAAATCAACATGAATATTTACGTATTAGTCACTTTTAAATATATCTTGAATTGATCAGATAAATATAAGTCGACTCATCTCCAACAAATTAGAGAGCTCTCATGAGACAAATATTGAAATTGATCATGCATATGTTTGCAAAGCAATCTAAAATGTCATGAGTGATACATAACTAGAAATTTTACTTGATCATCATGAAACTAGTGGTAGTATTTGAACTATAATTTCAACAAATATATAGTCAAATTGAACGACTCAACAAGATGATATATGGACACCACAACTAATCTTATTTGAATCTAATGAGCTCAAATTAAGCACTTGAAGAATATTAGAAAATTTTAAGATCTTAATTAAAGGATCAAATGATCTTCAAATATCATGTGCTTATGATTAAATTGAGCAGCCCAATTAGACAAATCCAATGATTCTAAAATCATTCTATTTAAATATCATTATGAAACTCGAATATTGAATAAATGATCCATGATTAACGGGATTAATATAGATTATTCGATGGAGCATTTTAGATTCTGGCCAAATTTACCATAGTGCACCTCCAAAAAAAAGCTATAAGTATATATCATATTTTAAGTAATGGAGATTCGAGAGTTAAGAGGGCTAAAAACTCTATTACATTTTCCAGCAATCACCACCAATGAATGCCATCAACAATCACCCCACTATCATTTGACTTTTGCCTTCGAACTGTTGTCACTTGACTACTAACATTCGACCCAATAATTGAAAAATTGTCCACTTGTGAACACTAGACTTTAATAATCCTTACAATAGGAATCAAATAATTATTCTGAATTATGTAATTTCTTCTTCTTTAATTATAAAAAATAGTAGATACTAATATCGATAATTATATACTTTATTATATTATTGCAATTAGAACAAACCTTGTGGTTTTCCCTTTTTGAGTGTTCCGTATAAAAAATTATGGTGTCTTTCACAACTTTGATCTGTGTATGCCGGATCTTTGTACAAAGCTAAGATATTACACACTCTATTGCCATAATTCTTTTTTAACAAGTATGGATCCCATGTCACCTATCATGCCAGATTAATATTCATATTAGTAGAGAATTGATTTTAAAATTAAATAATAAATTAAGATATTAATATTATTATATACATGATTTTGATGAAGCTCGTCCAATCCCTTTATATATTATTGTACATTATCAATTGAAACTTGTCATAACCTTCCTCATTCCACATAGATATTAATTATAATTTGAAATTATAAATAATATATATAAGAGTAGCCTTCCTCTTAGACCTCGAAGGTATGCCAATAGTAATATGGGTCTTCAAATGTGAATATGTTCTTATATCCATACACACAATATATGTAGTAATTTTAACAATATTAACTTTAGTTTGGTTACCTACTTTACTTCACTATCAAAGTGTGCCATAATAACACTTCCTTGTGAGTATAGGGAGATGCACTTGTCTTTTAATAATTGTATATATTAAAAATTCACTAAGAATCTTGAAGTGTTAAGTAGAAGAAAATAATTTAACATGAAAAGCATGGATGCTTTTACAAGTCTTATTAGTTCAAAAATCAAATAAATTCATGCATGATGGTATATTAAAATTCCATCTAATCCACTTCAATATCATGCAAGGTGGTGATGATCCTTGCTGTGGGTCTCCGAAAGGATTCCGCTCGTGTGGTTCGAATGCAAAGGGTATGATCGCACTATCCCGTAGGAAAAAACGGTCGTAGGCCTTTAAAATCGACACAAGCAGGCCGATGGAAGAGAAGATGGAGTTATAGATACGATTAGTCATGGAGGATAGCGGCTTTCACCTACCAACCTCGATGGATAATAATATCTATAACCCAAAAGTTCACGAGATTTCCCCTATTCGATACATCAGCACCGAATAGGGTTTATTTGATTGTGGGGATCGATTTCCTATGGGCGCAAGCCCCCGTAGTTAATTACATCCTAAGCCTTGACTTAGGAAAACTCTCGATTAAGGATGTTAGATTATCTTCTCCAAAGTGGGTTTAGTGCAAGGGAGTTTCTAGGTTTTCCTAATCAAAGGGGAAGAAGGTCTCAACTTGGCTCAATCAGATCACACGTGGTTCCGTCAACATTCGGACGGCCCGAGAAAGAGAAAACTGGAGAAAAAGAGAGGAGACACACATCTCAAGTAAACATGAGAGAAAGAAGGAGGTGGCGTCATCTGTGTGACGCAGATGGGTAGGGTTTATAGCTTCCGAAAGGGTGGAGAGCTTACCCACCAATAAGGTGTATGGTGGTACACCTGTACCACTCACCTTTAGACCCTAAATCTATAAAAGATGTAGTGTTATACACAAAACACTAGCATCTATGACCTAGCTAATGCAATCTGGACTTATTCCTTGCCTGAAAAAGGAAGCCAGCTAAAATCCTAGGCAAAACCAATCGTCCTACATGTATGCAAGATAGGAAGGGTCTGTCCTAAAGAATCAAGGATTAATAGTTTAAAAGATTTCAATCAAGGACTCTACAATATGCAAAGGAATAGATCTAGCGATGTATATGATGCATGAAACAAATGCATGAATAAGAAAGATCCTTAGGTCCACTAATGCAATGCATGTATTTAGGTAAAGTGCATTGTGCAGAAAAGTGTGTAAGAACGTATGCATGACATCCAGAGTACAGAAAAAATAAATAAACACACCCTAAGAGTATCCTTCAGGCAAGATACCCGCACAGAAAATCATCATAATCATGCCCACTTCGTGTGGGAAAACAACGGTGCCTAATGACACGAGTATGTGGCCTACTCTACAGGCCTAAATGACCCTAATGGTCTCTAGGGCTCACAGAAGGTGGGGGGTATCGTACCCAAAATCGGAAAAGGCCAAAATCTTAGAAAAAAAAACAACGATGCCCACTTCGTGTGGGAAAACAACAATGCCAACCGGCATAATAGGTGGCCTACTCTACAGGCCTAAATGACCCTAATGGTCTCTAGGGTTCATAGAAGGGGGGCAAGCTTTGACCTATAGGGCCAAAGCTTCGTTAGTGCACTACCCTATGGCTGGCTACCTAAACATGCTAGAATACCTATTACCAATTTGTGTGTGGAGTGTAGCAGTTTTGATGTATATGACTAAAGGTTTAGGTTGTAGAAATCATACCTAAATGTGGCGCTGCCACTTAAAAGCTCCTAAGAAAATAATTTCAGATTGTGGCGTTGTCACTTAAAAGCTCTTAAGCAAATTGTCCCATTTGATTCCTGATCATCAAGCTCCGATGTACCTCGTAAGAAAAGATAACAGAAATATATATATATAAGCGTAGATGCCATTCAGAAAAAAAATGCAGGTAAATAAAAACATAAATGACAGGAAATTTAAGAATTGCATTTATAGAATATGGGCATGCAGTAAATACTGAACAACAAAAGAAAATATCAGCCTAACCTAGAGCTAGAAGTCGTGTCCTAACCAAACAAGTCTAGGTGTGTAGTTTTGGATAGGTCCTATGTAGGATGATTTAGTTAGAATTGTTAGCATTTTTGATTTGTTAGAGGGCAAAAGGGAGATTTTAATTAGAGTTTAATTATTAATATTTTAGGATTGATTTTAGATATTTTTTATTCTAGGATTCAATTGATTATTTTAATTTGTTATTAGAAGAAAGAAAAGAAAGTGGATTAAATATTTTTTTGTTATCGATTAAGGTCTGACTTAAACCAATTAAGAAATTAATTTTAAAGTTTAACACTCCATTAAATCCATTCGTGGCGTTGTGCCACCAGGCTCGAGGAACCAGGCCTCCTTAGGACACTTAGCCCCGCAGCCCGGAGTAGTCCATCCGATAAACTTCACTTCTGGAGTGGTAGTTATGTATTAAGGGATTTGTTTATTGATTTTTTAAAAGATTAATCTAAGGTTTGATCTTTAGAAGTCTTTTATCCTAAGAAATTTTAGTTCATGTTTAGTCTCCTAATTAGATCTATATATTTTAAACTTTAAATTGGTTAGTAGTTAATTATTAGATTTGTTAAATCAGATTTTAGGTGTATATTTTAGGCTTACAGTTTAATGATTATAAATGTTAATTATAATTTGATTAAAAAATTAAATATTTTCTCAATACATTTTAAGAGTTAGGTTATAAATTGTTGGTTGATTATTAATGGATTAAAGAAAGAAAAGGCTAAACCTAGGAAGACGTGTCGCTAAGTTTAGTTTTGATGTCTCTATCCTATAAGGAGCATGCATCTTAAGTCTATGTTTTCTAAGACACGGTCCTTAATTTTTTGTCCTTAGATGTCGCTAAAGTTATAGGACTAAGAGTGTTGTTGGTTTCTAATCCTTAGGACTCTCGTACATGTATTGCTAAACTTAAGAATCTATTGCAAAGCAGTAGAAAGAAAAAGAATGAAAATCAGAAATAAAATGGATGTAGGCATTGTTGTTATTGGGCACACTTCTGTGAAGTCAAGTGTACCCTAAAGCAACATCATCAATGCCCTTTAATGTTCCCACAATCCAAATGAGGCACTTGATGTATTTAAGACCTCTACCTACAACACATTCTAAACAAAGCCTACAACAACTAGGGGAAACAAATTCTCTTTGGTTTTATATTCATCCAAACATTCTTTTCATCTTTAGAGGCTAACACTAAATAGAGGAAATCCAAATGAATAATGACTAATCGAAGAAACTACAAAGAGACACTAGAGACCTTTCAACCTAAAGCTCCCTAATATTTCAAATTCCAAAATCCATCTTATAGAGAGAAACACTAAGGGAATTTAACCCAAAATTACCTAAAGCTTTAAACCCCAAAATTCATCTTTAGAAATAATCACTAAAAGAATTTAATTCAAATAGGAAAGCACTAACTACCCCCCCAGAAGACACTAAGAGATCCTACTACACAAATCTGTTTGAATAGTTGCTATTTGAATGATTTATATTTGTGCAACTTATGTAGTTTTGATGATTCCAAACATTATTGTTCAAATGAATAGTTATCTCCTAACAATTTCAGAAGATTTGCACTTGCTCTTGTGTGTACTAACATTTCAGGAAAATCAGACTCCAGACTACGAAAACTTCAAATCAAATTCAACATGAGAAATTTTGTTTATTTGAAGTGTCTTTTCTTTGAATTAATTTTGAAAGGGAGTGATTGTAATTGAGTGAATAAAATCTCACACACACAAACTAAGGAGATCTTGAAATTCTATACTGATCGTACAGGACGATATATATCGTACTGGACGATCTGTCAGTTATCTCCTATAGAGCAGTTGGAACGAATAGGAACTTGCTTCGAAAAATTTTTCTAAGTCCTATTCGTCCAGGACAAATTTTTATATCGTCCCCGGCGATGGGCGCTCTGGAAAATTTTCGTCCAGACGAAAATAAATATCATACCGGATGAACAGCTCTCTGGAAAATTTTCGTCCAGACGAAACCAAATTATCGTCCCCGGCGATGGGCGCTCTGGAAAATTTTCGTCCAGACGAAATAAATTATCGTCCAGGACGATCGGCTCTCTGGAAAATTTTCGTCCAGACGAACATATTTTCGTCCAAACGATAAACCGACTTAGGACAGTTTTCAGCAGTTTCTAGAACCGACCTTGTAATAACCGTTCGTACTGGACGAACCTAGTTCGTACAGGACGATCAGCAGTACGAAGTCATTTCGTACACATATACAAATAAGGTCGTTTCAGATCATTTAAGTAAAATCGTCCAGGACGATCCACGATCGTACCGGACGATCCACTGCGTACAGAATTGAAAACTTGCAGTTTTTGGGCGGTTTTTCTTGTCTTTTGTATAAATACTTCAAATTAGACTGCCACCCAATCTTTTTGTCACTTGAACTTCGTGCCTATTGAGAGAATAGTCAAGGGGAGAGTGGAAGAGAGCATTCAAAGGAGGATTCCTACCATTGGAGCAAGAAGGCTTCACTTGGATTGCTAAGGTAAGAATCTCTACTTGTGAAATTGGATTTCTTCACTCTTTTCTTTCTTTCTTCTAGGTTCTTGTGAGAAGATCATTCAAAAAGGTCCGGTTCTCTGCCGACACTTGGAGAGTGTGAACAGACGTGGGTTCTCTGCCTACACTAGGAGAGTGTAAAAGGAATAAGGTTCTCTGCCTACACTAGGAGAGTGTGAACAGCCGTAGGGTTCTCTGCCCACACTAGGAGAGTGTGAAAGAACGACGGTTCTCTGCCGACACTTGGAGAGTGTGAACAGACGTGGGTTCTCTGCCTACACTAGGAGAGTGTAAAAGGAAGAAGGTTCTCTGCCTACACTAGGAGAGTGTGAACAGCCGTAGGGTTCTCTGCCCACACTAGGAGAGTGTGAAAGAACGACGGTTCTCTGCCAGCACTGTGGTTTGTGTAAAAGGACGACGGTTCTCTGCCAGCACTGTGGTTTGTGTAAAAGGACGACGGTTCTCTGCCGCACCGGGGAGTGGTGAAAAGAGGGTTTTGTATAGGCTTCTCCGCCTTGCTGTGGGTGCTAAAGGAGAGTCACTTTGTGGTATTAGTGCAATACTCAGAGGGTGCCTCTGAGGAGTGGATGTAGGTCTGGTTATAGACCGAACCACTATAAATCTGGTGTCATTTAATTTACTGCTTTTACGTTTCCGCATTTTAAATTTTAGTTTTAACAACTCTGTGGTTGAAAAATATTTTTCTACAAACTTTAAAAGAAAATTTCATTTCGGTTCAACTTTAATTTTAAGAGGGTTTAAAATTTTTAAAACTACCAATTCACCCCCCTCTTGGTAGCCGTGGGACATTTACTTAGGCTTAACAACCTAATTACTAGACTCAACAAGTGGTATCAGAGCGTAGTTTCAAAATCATAAGTTTGAACTACTTTTTGATTAACGTAGATGGCTACATTTGGAAACCGAAACACACCTGAGGGTTACTCTATCACTAGACCTCCACTGTTTGACAATATTCCTTTTGATTTTTGGAAAACACGCATGTCTACTTTCTTACAGTCACTTGATTATCGCATGTGGATGTTAGTCCAGGAAGGTTACACAAAACCAACTAGATTAGTTGATGGAATTAGGGTAGATACACCCTATGCAGATTGGACTATAGAAGAACGTGACTTAGCACAATTAAATGCGAAATGTTTAAATAGTTTCTTTTGTGCTTTAAAATCTGAAGACTACATGCGAGTTTCCACTTGTAAAAGCGGAAAAGACATATGGGATAGACTTTGTATTACTTATGAAGGGACAAATGAGGTTAAGCAATCAAGGCTCAATATCTTGTTACATGACTACGAACTATTTCGAATGAAACCTAATGAATCTATATCTGACATGTACACAAGATTCACTCAAATTGTCACCTCTTTGCATGCTCTTGGTAGGGAATTAACTAATGCTGAAATGGTTAATAAGATTCTTCGTTGTTTACCTACTGCATACGATGCTAAAATTACTGCAATTACAGAGTCAAAAGATCTGAACATTTATTCTATTGACAATCTTCTTGGTTCACTCATTGCTTACGAGCAAGGAGTAAGTCAAAGAAAGATTGATGCAGGTGAACCAAGAAAGGACAAGAATATTGCACTAAATGTGGAAGAGTCAAAAAGTGAACACTCACAACCTGAGGATGAAGATGATATAGCACTGATGACTAGACAATTCAAAAGCTTTTTAAAGAGGAAGCAGAAGAGACGCCAGCAATGGAATAGAGGTAAGTATAATAGAAATGGCAAGGTTTCTAATGAAGTAATTTGTTATGAATGCAGGAAACCAGGTCATATAAAGATTGACTGTCCAAAACTCAAAGCCTCTCCTAGCAAGGAGAAGGTAGAGGAGAAACCAATGGTAAAGAAGGGCGAGAAGAAGTTTCAAAAGGCTTTTTGGGCGGACTCAGCTTCAGACTCATCTGAGACTGAAAAAGAAGAAGAAGTCACCAACCTTTGCTTGATGGCAGATAAAGCTGAACAATCAGATCAAGAAGAGGTATGTGATTTAACTTATAATGAATTGTTTGAAGTTTCTGAACACATGCATGATGCATATAGGAAAACGAAAAAGATGCATGCTAGTTTAGTCTTAGAATTGGAAGAGCTTAATAAGGAACACGAAATCCTTAGGAAAGATCATGCTTTAATTGATAGCAACCACATGAAACTACTTGATGAATATGATGACTTGAATAAAAATTTTGAGAATTTAAAATCATCCTATGCTGAACTTGAAAAAGAATTTG
The DNA here is from genome assembly GCA_016618105.1 of Dendrobium huoshanense. Lineage (NCBI taxonomy): Eukaryota > Viridiplantae > Streptophyta > Magnoliopsida > Asparagales > Orchidaceae > Dendrobium > Dendrobium huoshanense. The sequence continues at coordinate 71,085,342 of CM028344.1, read as the reverse complement.
AGAAATTTAAGGATGAATCTGAGCACAAGACATATAGAGTAAGTTATACAAATCGAATCTTGGAGGAAATGAATTCATTTTACAAACTTACTATAAGAGCTCTCGAGGATAATAGGAACCCCCTAAACTTGAAGATTTTACAAATCCTAAATATTATCCTAAATTCATGAAATCCCTTAGAAGACAATCATATGAGAGAAAACATAGGAATATTTTTCCTAATGTTAAATGTAACAATTGTGGATTTTTGGGACATATATCTCACACCTGCACTTTAAAGGTTAAATCTAATTTGGTGTGGAGAATTAAGATGCATAAACCTAGACATATCACACATGCATCTGATTATAAATTTCGTAAAGGTGAACCCAAACTAGTTTGGGTTCCCAGGTCTAACATTTGAGAATTTTGCAGGGATACTCTCACACAAGACCTCGTGAGAGTATATGGTACCTGGACAGCGGATGTTCTAAGCACATGACTGGAGATACTGCTCAATTCATAACGCTGGAAGCCAGGAGTGGAGGCAAGGTTACACTTGGAGATAATACCACAAAGAAAGTGGTTGGATCAGGTATGATTGGAAACTTGAAAAACTTTTTCATAGATAATGTTTTATTAGTTGAAGGCTTGAAACATAATTTGCTTAGCATAAGTCAGCTTTGTGATAAGGGCTATAATGTAAAATTTTTACCTACTAGCTGCATAATTAGCCTAAATGGAAAAATTGTTTTAAATGGAAAAAGGGTGAACAATGTTTACATGCTAGATTTAAATTGTATTCAATCTCCTACTACTTTTTGTTTGAAAACTGTTTCTGATGAATCGTGGCTTTGGCATAGGAGACTTTGTCATTCTAGTATGAAAAATCTTAGAAAAATTACCCAAAAGAATTTGGTGAGAGGATTACCTAAACTAGACTTTACTAAGGATCATTTGTGTGATGCATGTCAATTAGGAAAACAAGTAAGGTCCTCATTTAAGTCCATTAAAGATCTTAGGACAAGTAAACCTTTAGAAATTCTACACATAGATCTTTTTGGACCAGTAAGCACTGTTAGTCTAGGAGGAAAGGTATATGGTTTTGTTATAGTAGATGATTTTTCAAGATTCACCTGGGTTAAATTTCTTTTTCATAAGAGTGAATCATTTGAGGAATTCAGAAATTTTTCAACTTGGATACAAAGAAAACTAGGATGTGAAATAATCTCTATACAAAGTGATCATGGAGGAGAATTTGAAAATGAAAGATTTGAAGATTTCTGTAAAGAAAATGGGATTGATCACAATTTTTCTGCACCTAGAACTCCTCAACAAAATGGAGTAGTTGAAAGAAAGAACAGAACATTAATAGAAGCCGCCCGAGCAATGTTAGCAGAATACTCACTTCCTAGATATTTTTGGGCTGAGGCGGTTAGCACTGCATGCTATGTTCTGAATAGGGTGAATGTGAGATCAAATTTGAATAAAACACCCTATGAATTGCTAAAAGGAAGAACACCAAATTTGTCTCATTTGCATGTATTTGGTTGCAAGGTGTTCATACATAATAATGGAAAATCTGCCTTAGGAAAATTTGATCCAAAATCAGATGAAGGAATTTTTGTTGGATATTCAAGTGTTGGAAAATCTTATAGAGTATTCAACAAAAGAACTTTAGTTATTGAAGAAACCACACATGTTGTTTTTGATGAAAATGGAAACTTGGAAGAGCCAAAAGTTGTTGAAGAAGAAATTGAAGAAAACTCCCAAAATATTGATAGATTAAATTTGGAAGAAAATGTGGAAGAAAATTTAGAAAGAGAAGACCCTTTGCCTAGAGATTTGAGATTTTCTAAAAACCACCCAAAGGAATTAATCATAGGTGAACCAAGTGAGGGTGTTAGAACTAGGCGTGGATTAAACAAGGAAGTCAATCATTCAGCCTTTATTTCAACTGTTGAACCCACTAACATTGATCAAGCACTTTCAGATGAATTTTGGATATTGGCCATGCAAGAAGAGTTGAATCAATTTGTAAGAAATAAAGTTTGGGAACTAACTACAAGGCCAAAAGATCAAAGTGTTGTTGGAACCAAGTGGGTGTTCAAGAATAAAATGAATGACTCAGGAGTAGTCATTAGAAATAAGGCTAGATTAGTAGCTAAGGGGTATAATCAAATTGAAGGAATTGATTTTGAGGAAACTTTTGCTCCTGTAGCTAGACTTGAAGCAATTAGGGTTTTACTAGCCTTTGCCTGTTTTAAAGGTTTTAAATTGTTTCAAATGGATGTCAAAAGTGCCTTTTTAAATGGAGTAATTGAAGAAGATGTTTTTGTAGAACAACCTCCAGGTTTTGAAAACTCTAAATTTCCAAATCATGTTTTCAAATTAAAAAAGGCATTATATGGATTGAAACAGGCACCTAGGGCTTGGTATGAGAGGTTAAGCACCTTTCTACTTGAAAGATCTTTTGAAAAAGGAAGTGTAGATACAACTCTCTTTTTAAGGAAAATTGGAAAGGATATACTTATTGTTCAAATTTATGTGGATGACATCATCTTTGGATCTTCAAATAAACATCTTTGTGATGATTTTTCTAAAACAATGAGTAGTGAATTTGAAATGAGTCTAATGGGAGATTTAAATTACTTTCTAGGTTTTAGCATTAAGCAACTTGAGGAAGGTACTTTTCTTAGTCAAACCAAATATATTAAGGACATCCTCAAAAAATATGAAATGGACAATGCTAAACCTGTTAGTACACCAATGAGTTCTTCAGTTCAGTTAGATAAAGACCTTAAGGGAAAATCTGTTGATCAAAAGAAATTTAGAGGGATAATTGGATCTTTACTTTACTTGACTGCTAGCCGACCAGATATTATGTTTAGTGTTTGCTTATGTGCTAGATTTCAATCAGATCCAAAAGAATCACATTTGACAGCAGTGAAAAGGATTTTAAGATATCTACTAGGAACTCAAAACTTAGGAATTTGGTATCCTAAGTTTAGCTCTTCATTTGAAATTATTGGTTACTCAGATTCTGACTTTACAGGCTGTAGAGTGGATAGGAAAAGCACTTCTGGAACATGTCAATTCATTGGAAATTCATTAGTTTCATGGTCTAGTAGAAAACAAAATTCAGTGGCACTATCTACTGCAGAAGCAGAATACATTGCATTAGGAAGTTGTGTGGCACAAGTACTTTGGTTAAAACAACAGTTGATTGACTTAGGATTAACTATAGGCACTATTCCAATTTATTGTGACAATACTAGTGCTATTTGCATTTCCAAAAATCCTATTCAACATTCTAGAACCAAACACATTGATATAAGGCATCATTTCATAAGGGATCATGTATCCAAAGGAGAAATTGAACTCATACATGTTTCAACTGAAAATCAACTTGCAGACATTTTTACAAAACCTTTAGCCTTTGATACCTTCAGTACTTTAAGAACAAGGCTTGGTGTTATTGATTTGAATGCTTAACCAAAATGTCTTTGCAACATTGATATTTGTTGTATTTTGTTTTTGTGATTTTGTAAATTTTGTGTTTTTGTATGAATTGTTTTTGAATTTATGTTTTTGTCTTATGTTTTCTGTGTTGTTGATTATTTTTGTTGTTTTTGTTAATTTAAAAATTTAAAAATCAAAAATTTTTTTTGGAGATCGTCCAGGACGAAATTTTTCGTACAGGACGATGTGTTAAGAAACAGTTTGCGCGAATTTAAACCGTTTTGAGAGCAGTTTTTTTATTGAATCGTCTGTACAATCTGTGATCGTCCAGTACGATTTTTTTCTTTTTCTCAAACGTCGGGACGATTGAATGCAGCGGTTGAGTGGATAAGACAGTTTTTAATACGAACTTCGTCTGTACGAAATTTTTTTTCGTATGTACGAACATGTGTCGATTCATTGTAGGGGACGGTTTTCAAGAGTCATTAAAACGAAACGCTTTTTGATCGTCTGTACGAAATATTTTCGTATGTACGATCGGTCAAGTCAAAAAGCCTGTACGAAGGGACGCATCGTAAGTTGTGTTGAATACGAAAAGCCGTTACATTTTGGACGAATTGGATCGTCTGTACGAAATTAATTCGTCCAGACGAACAATAATTTTTCGTCCAGGACGAATATTTTCGTCCAGGACGAACATATCGTTTTTCTTTAAATATGAGGGCTTTCAAACTTGAAAATCACACTTTCAAACATCTTTTTCAATCCCTTTCTACATCAAATCAACTATGGCCTCCTCTAGCAAGAGACAAAAAGTTTTGGTGAAGAAACCCAACAGGAATGCTCCAGACAACTTCCTTTCCAAAGCAAATGAGGAATCTTTTCCTCGTTTTGCTTCTGCGAAAATCACTCCGTCTCGCATTCTTATCCAAACGGAGTTGAAATTTCGGGTATTACACCTCTTCGCCTCAACCCAATTTCATTTCATTCTCTCTCTTGTCCACCTCTACAATAAGCAAACCTACCATTACTTCCTAGCCAACATGAGTTTCAATCCTGACCACTCTATCATTAGTTCTTTTGTTTTTAAGAAAAAAGTTGAGATCACCAAGCACGACCTTGGTGCATTTTTAAACTTAAGGACTGAAGGATATAGAGCTCACACACTAATGTCAGAAAACGTCTTCCATTGGTATGAAATCAATAGGGTAATTAGAGAAAATGGAATTGACAATCATGTTGCTAGAGTGGCCGGTATGACCCAAGATGCCCGAATCATCCAGCATATCCTTAGATCCTCAATTATTCCTAAAGCTGGTGATAGGATAAACATAACTCCTCTCCTCTCTTGTCTAACTTTTTTAATCATGAAAAGACAACCTATTGATGAAGCCCAACTCATCCTAGATCATATCTATGGGCTTTCAGAAATAGGACATCCTGATCAGAAGAGGAAGAAGAATATTTCTTTAGGGCACTTGATTACTTATGTTTTGGAGAAGAAGTACAATATAGTCCATCCTGATGAGGAATATGAAGAGCCAGTTTATTACAACGATGCATCTTTCAGACTGCTCTTCAGGGAGGAAAAAGAAAAAGAAAAAGCACATGGTAGTGCTTCAGAAGAAGAAGAAGAAGGAGTGCAAGCTTCTGCTTCTCAATCAGATTACCAGAATCTGATTGAGAGATTTGATAGACTAGAGACTCACATTGATCAAAGGTTTGATCAATTTGATGCTCATCTTACGCAGCAGCAACATGACATTGGTAATATTAGAGATGAAGTTCATGAAATAAATACCAATGTAATGTTAATGGCCTCCTACTTCAATCTCTTTGGCGGCATTCCTCCACCTCCTCCTCCAGAACAGTAGAAGTTTTTTTTTTATGTGTGTCTGGTGTATTTTTTTTGTTTTGTTGTTATGTTTTTGTTTAAGTTCAATGTTTTTATGTAATTTTCTTTTTAATCAATGAAAGTTTGTTTGTCTTAGATTTGTTTTGAAATGTGGCTAATCTTTATGAATTTCATTAATATTATTTTTAATCTACATTGTGCTCAAATTTGATTGTAATATGAGATTATCTATATTAGAAAATCTAGACTTTCTAAATTTATAATTTGTTTATAACTTGTTGTAGTTAGAATTTTTAAGTTCATGTCTATTCATTTAGACTACATAAAATTTAATATTGTTATTGCAATTTTGATGTTATCTTATTTTGTATTTCTATGCTCAAATGATATTTATGCACCTAGAAATATTTGAAATGTTAGATTATAGATTTTGGAAAGAATTGGTTAAATTACTCTTGAAAATTGTACAAATGTACAAAAATCAAAAGGGATTCGCAAAAATTTGCAAAGTGAAAAAGAGGCACAAAATAAGCCCAACCAAAGACAAATGCACAAAAATGTGCTCCAAAACTTTGAAAAAGATGTGCAAAGCACCACATGAGGTAATTCTCTTCTTTCCAAATTCGTTTAATCTCTTAATTCAAGTTGATCTAATGTTCATTTATATTCTATTGAACTTTGAAATATAGAATTTTTTTTTCATCTCACTTGTAATGATTTTCAAATAATCAAAATGTCTAAATTGAATCATGTCTTTCATAAATTCTTCTTACTTACAATGTTATATCTTTTCATAAATTTTATGAATTTCTATGATTGACCTAATATCTTTAGTTTAAAATTGCATACCCTATGTCAAATCACAATTTAGATTAAAATTTTCACAATGAATTTCATATTATTATTTACATTTCTTGTCTTATTCTTCTTCACTTTTTGTTGCTGTCAAAAAAGGGGGAGAAATTATTATGTTTGTGTTTGTGTTTTTGTTTTGTTTGTGATTTGTGTTTTCTGTTAAAATTTTAGAAAAACAAAAATTTTTGTTCTTTAATGCCTCCTTATTTTAATGTACTCATAAATTCAGGGGGAGTTTAGGAGATAAGAGATTTTGTCTTAACTTGAAACCATACTAATAATAATTGTTTTGCCATCATCAAAAAGGGGGAGATTGTTTGAATAGTTGCTATTTGAATGATTTATATTTGTGCAACTTATGTAGTTTTGATGATTCCAAACATTATTGTTCAAATGAATAGTTATCTCCTAACAATTTCAGAAGATTTGCACTTGCTCTTGTGTGTACTAACATTTCAGGAAAATCAGACTCCAGACTACGAAAACTTCAAATCAAATTCAACATGAGAAATTTTGTTTATTTGAAGTGTCTTTTCTTTGAATTAATTTTGAAAGGGAGTGATTGTAATTGAGTGAATAAAATCTCACACACACAAACTAAGGAGATCTTGAAATTCTATACTGATCGTACAGGACGATATATATCGTACTGGACGATCTGTCAGTTATCTCCTATAGAGCAGTTGGAACGAATAGGAACTTGCTTCGAAAAATTTTTCTAAGTCCTATTCGTCCAGGACGAATTTTTATATCGTCCCCGGCGATGGGCGCTCTGGAAAATTTTCGTCCAGACGAAAATAAATATCGTACCGGACGAACAGCTCTCTGGAAAATTTTCGTCCAGACGAAACCAAATTATCGTCCCCGGCGAGGGCGCTCTGGAAAATTTTCGTCCAGACGAAATAAATTATCGTCCAGGACGATCGGCTCTCTGGAAAATTTTCGTCCAGATGAACATATTTTCGTCCAAACGATAAACCGACTTAGGACAGTTTTCAGCAGTTTCTAGAACCGACCTTGTAATAACCGTTCGTACTTGACGAACCTAGTTCGTACAGGACGATCAGCAGTACGAAGTCATTTCGTACACATATACAAATAAGGTCGTTTCAGATCATTTAAGTAAAATCGTCCAGGACGATCCACGATCGTACCGGACGATCCACTGCGTACAGAATTGAAAACTTGCAGTTTTTGGGCGGTTTTTCTTGTCTTTTGTATAAATACTTCAAATTAGACTGCCACCCAATCTTTTTGTCACTTGAACTTCGTGCCTATTGAGAGAATAGTCAAGGGGAGAGTGGAAGAGAGCATTCAAAGGAGGATTCCTACCATTGGAGCAAGAAGGCTTCACTTGGATTGCTAAGGTAAGAATCTCTACTTGTGAAATTGGATTTCTTCACTCTTTTCTTTCTTTCTTCTAGGTTCTTGTGAGAAGATCATTCAAAAAGGTCCGGTTCTCTGCCGACACTTGGAGAGTGTGAACAGACGTGGGTTCTCTGCCTACACTAGGAGAGTGTAAAAGGAATAAGGTTCTCTGCCTACACTAGGAGAGTGTGAACAGCCGTAGGGTTCTCTGCCCACACTAGGAGAGTGTGAAAGAACGACGGTTCTCTGCCGACACTTGGAGAGTGTGAACAGACGTGGGTTCTCTGCCTACACTAGGAGAGTGTAAAAGGAAGAAGGTTCTCTGCCTACACTAGGAGAGTGTGAACAGCCGTAGGGTTCTCTGCCCACACTAGGAGAGTGTGAAAGAACGACGGTTCTCTACCAGCACTGTGGTTTGTGTAAAAGGACGACGGTTCTCTGCCAGCACTGTGGTTTGTGTAAAAGGACGACGGTTCTCTGCCGCACCGGGGAGTGGTGAAAAGAGGGTTTTGTATAGGCTTCTCCGCCTTGCTGTGGGTGCTAAAGGAGAGTCACTTTGTGGTATTAGTGCAATACTCAGAGGGTGCCTCTGAGGAGTGGATGTAGGTCTGGTTATAGACCGAACCACTATAAATCTGGTGTCATTTACTTTACTGCTTTTACGTTTCCGCATTTTAAATTTTAGTTTTAACAACTCTGTGGTTGAAAAATATTTTTCTACAAACTTTAAAAGAAAATTTCATTTCGGTTCAACTTTAATTTTAAGAGGGTTTAAAATTTTTAAAACTACCAATTCACCCCCCTCTTGGTAGCCGTGGGACATTTACTTAGGCTTAACAACCTAATTACTAGACTCAACAAAATCCAATCATAAGATTATACCTCTCAAAATAACTTGCAAAGACCTTCCAAATAGGCCACTACACAAAATTCTACAAGGAGAAAATCTACCAAAATCTCTTCTTATTTTTTTTTATTTTGACATCAAAACTCTACAAAATCTCCTACCAAAATTTCCCCTTTTGACATAAAATCCTACCCAACAACCTATAATCAAGTGTCTCCTTTCATTTGGAGTGGGGTGGAAAAACCCAAAGCTTTCCAACGAGAAGATTTTATAGAAACCCCTCATTGTAGAGCCCTCGTCACAAAACATTCACAAAACATTTTCGATAAAGCCTCTCGATGTAAAACCATTCGCAAAACTTTCAACCATAAATACATTCACAAAACTCTTTTAAAACCAAGCATTTCCTAAAACCCTCCAAAGCATCTTTAATATAAAACAAATCAATATAAAATAGCGAGAAACTTAAACATAACTTACTCCTAAAACAATCCGGAAGTCAAAAAACTACGAAACATTGCATATATTTCATTCCTACAACAATCCGGAAACTCAAAACAGCAAAAATCTGCACGTATAGCATTCCTACGACGATTTGGAACTTAAAACACATCAAAATTTGCATGTTATTCATACCCAAAGCAGTTTGGCAACGAGAAACAGTGAAAACTCTGCACTAGTTATTCCCAAATCAACTTGGAAACTTTACATCATGTTTCATGAAGCATGTGAACAAGCTCTCACAACCCAAGTCCTTAAACTAAAGCAATATACCATGAAAGTCATGCTTTATACTCTAACAGAAAGGAAGATATGTAGGGAAAGATGCTCTTGAAAGTTGCAAATGGAATTGCAAGGCATATGCTAAGTCGCTTTACATGCTTCTACTAAAGACATCACAACACAATTATATGCCACATATAAACTTTTTCATAAGGGACATGGATACACATGATTAAACTTTGCAAAGGCTCCAAATGAATCAAAATACTTGGATAACATTCTCTATGTAAAGTCTAGGGATTTCCACAATTTGATTTCAAAATATCTATGAAGAGAGCACATGAACAAGAATATACACTGTAAGAAGTAATATATGGCTAAAACATCTCATTAGAGAACATGGCATGCTTGTTATTTGCAATTTTTCAAGAAATACTCAAGTAAATGTATCATAAAATCCCACCCTCTAAATTTTGTAAATAATAATTTTTTTATCACTAGCAATCTGATATTAAAAGAGAATGCATGAATATGAAAATCCCTTTCACAATCAACTCATAGGAGAAGCTCAGGTAAACTTTTTTTTTTTTAATTTGCTCGGTGTTGAGTAATAAAAGAGAAGGTTCAAACTCATCAACTGTTATCCAACTTTATGAATAAGTAAAGGGATGTGTAGTTACTACTTACAGCCATAAATCAAACAAGTTCCCTCATTCATGTAGCATCAAATACATGTTTGCAATCAAAGTATGAAATAAGTAACAAAATGAGCATGATTATCAAGATTTATATCAAATTGCTTCTATCAAAACTTTAATAAATTTTTGCGGCTATGTAATGGTAGAATCAAATAAGTTCAAGATTTGAAGCTAGCACAGTTATTTGCTTCCTTTGTCATTAGAGATAAGTTATATGCCCAAAGAAACCAATCATGTCTCTTTTGATATCAACACTTAGCATAGGGATGAATCGAATATTCTTTCTTTTTTTTTGCTGAACAATCATGCCAAAACATTAAAACATAGGTACAATTTTTTTGTTTACCACACATGCTTTAAAGGAAGACAATAACAAAACTCCAACACCCATTTTTATGCTAATGGGAGATCACAAAGGTTCTGATTTCAAGGTTCTCTCTAATAGTTATAAGAAATCAGCATGCATTCCATCTTAATGCTTGACATACACAACAATAACGAAGGGTTGAAGCAAGATCTAATTAAACAAAACTAAAAGGATCTTTCTTTTTGCGACAGCAGAAAACTAGAGAAAGTAACATCTTTCCAATTCAACCTTACAAACTCAAACGAATTCATCCACACTTCATGCTAATGAGGACTTTGAATGAAGCCTCAAACCCAAATTTACAAATCTGCTTTTGCCAAACATTTTGCTAAGGGTTTAAAACCAACTTCAGATTTTTTTTTTTTTTTTGAAAAGAAGGCAACAAGAAATGGGCATGCTCTCTTAAGCTTGCAATTTGATATTGTCATGTAGTTTGTTTAGTTAAGCAAAGGGGTGGGGAATGCGAGCATAGTTTAACATTCAAAACTAATTTCGACATAATATGCATAAACAGAAAGAAAAAGAAACTTTCAAATCCTTCGGAATGAACAAGTGACGACAAAGTGATAATGAACTTGGCACAACTAGATGTTTCTAATCCATCGCATCGCAATGTATCTAATATAAAACATAAGAGAGAACGACCAAATGAGAATGAGTATTCATAAGAGCAACAATATTAATAAAGGTTGAAACATAAAGGCACCCAACCATATATCATAATCTTTTCTTAACAACATTTTATCAATCACTTGGTATGCAATGCTTACGCTATCACATAAAACCCAATGTCATAAAAAAGGACAAAACAAATCGATTTGCACACCTACTAAATTGAACTCACTCAACCAATCCACACGAGGTTACCCATGATTCACACAATGATGATTTTTTTTAAGAGGGTTCTAAATACTTTATTAAAGAAATTTTGGGAGAAGTCTAGCAAATATAGTTATGTCGAACCTCTCAATGACAACAAAAAGATAAGGCAAAGTCTTTATATCTACACATGCTAGCAAAGCATTTGGTTTGAAGATTTCAAATGCAAGATAAACCTCTCAAAACATCACAATCTCTTCTCCAAGACATTTTGTCAAACACTTGACATGCATATTTTAGAAAAGAAGCAATGTGGTTCTTCAAGAGTTGCTACCATTTACACCTAAGATATCAAATCACATAACATGGACCAAGTCCAAGCTTTGTATAGCAACTATTTATTTTTCAAATAAAATAGACCAACACATCTTTTTTCCAAACCATATAAACTCATCTCGGTTGGCAACAAGCCAACAACAACATTCATCTTTCAAAGCATCAAAATCTCATTTGAGAATTAAATGAACAAAACAAGATAACAAGAGATAGCAAATGTTTTAACAAACTAATTCTAATAGAAACCAAACCATTCTAACCATGTATTAGTGAGGATACACTAACCAGATGAGGAGAAGCAAGAAGGAAAGGGAAGCAAATAACAAATGAAAGAAGCATAAATCTAGAAGAAGAATGGAGTAAAGGAAGAGAAAAAAAAAAAGGAAAGTAGAAGGAGAAGGAGAAGAAGAATACTCACAAAGAGAAATTGGGTCCTGGAGAAGGCAGCGGGTCCGGTTCTGATTCGTACACAACGAACGACGGGAGCTTGGCTTCGGTTCAGAAGAGGGAGATCGGGTGGTTCAAGCTGCGTTGGGTTTGGGCTTCACGGACAGGGAGGCCGGCGTCGTCGTCGAACTGGAGTTCCACGGGCGAAGGGAGGGCGAGGTTCACGGCAACAGGGACGGAGGAGAGAATGGAGAGGCTTCGGCTTCTCCAGCTTGTGCGAACTGAGGGAGATCGAGAGGGAGGCGTCTGGTTTCCTTACGAGCAGAGGAGGACGGGAGTAGGCTTTGGTCGACTAGGCCACGGGTTCGGTGGAAGGAGATCAAGCGACTCCCGTCGGGTTCGATCTCCCTTGGCTCACGCGAGAGAGGGAGAGGGAGACGCCGGCGTGAGAGGGAGCTGGAGGATCCTTACGAAAAGAAGGAAGATGAGAGAAGGGTTCGGCCTTCTCTGGTTCTGATCGGGAGAGACCGAGAGCAGAGAGAGGGGTTTCGGGATTCACGGACTGGGGAGGGAGCAAGGGGTCTTCGGCTCCTTCGTGCTTGTGCGAGCAGGAGAGAAACGGAGAGAGGGGGTCGGTGAGTGAGAGAAAAATTGAGAGAGTGAGAGAGAGAGGGCCACCGGAGCTAACCTTTCGTCTAGGGTTTCTTCAAGCCAGAGAGAATGAGAGAGGCCAGTGCTCCGTGAGACTGAGAGAGCCAGAGAGAGCCAATTGGGTTTTCAAGCGACTGAATACTGCGCAACGGTCGACTTTTGATTTGGAAAAATCGGAGCCGTCGAATTCGATTACCGAATTTAGGAAATGATTCAAACCAAGCCAAAAGTCAATTGGAATTTATTTAGGATTAATTTGGGCTGATTTGAGTTGGGCTTGGATGTGAATTTGGCTCAAATTGACTTGATTTAAAATCGGGCTAGATTCAATCGATTTGATCAAATCAAATTGAACTCAAATTGAAATTAATTCGGTTCAAATTGAACTCGACGAGGAACAATCGCGTCGATCGAATGTGCTCGAGCGAAAAACGAGGTCAACACTTGCACATTATAAAAGTTTCACCTCATCGATGAGATGGTAGAAAGAATTAGTCTCATGGTGATAATGAGCAGGCCACTATTGTCATCTCTTTGTTATTCTCATAGTATCATGGGCTATATGGTGATAATGAGCAGGACACTATTGTCATCTCTTTGTTATTCTCATAGTATCATGGGCTATTAATGATGCGTCATTTGATTTAATTCCTAAGATATTATCAATTTTTTATAAGTTAATTATCATTTCTCCTATATGTAAGTGAAATTGGTTGATTTGTGGATGCTAATGCTCAACAAATTTCAATGTAATGCTTTTTAAAGTTCTCTTATAGGATTCAATAATAATTATTCATCATACTAAGATAGTAAAGCAGAGAACACTCATCAATGGTTTATAGGGTATAAGGAATTAATGTAATATCAACTACTACACTGTTCAGTTCATTTGAAATGATTTGAATTGGACATGGAAAGAGTTATATGATTATTTTTAAGCATTTTTAAATTTCTATTAATTTATTTTAGTAGGAAAATCGATGGACAAAAGTTTCCCTGGAAGTGATGTAGTGTTAAGCTCTTTATATGATAGAATAAAATCTAGAGTCTTTGATGGCACTGCCTTCTCAATTTGTTGGAAAGTGCTTGGGACCGTTGCAATGTTCATGGAGTAGAGCTATAATTTTGAGGTCTTTATTCATAAGAATTTTTATAAACAAATGTCCCTTGGAGTGCATTGATATCAAGGAACTCAGTGTTGGGGTGCTAGGTCAATTTTTTTAGCTTTTATATAAATATCAAAAACCATTAGTCAAAATGTATTTTATAATTTTCATTTGAGAGAGTATCTAGAAGAAGATAAAGGTGAAAAGAAAAAGGAAAGATGAAGAAAAAGTGATGGTTTGGGAGCTAAAATGTTAGCCCTTGTTGTACTGTAGCACTACCTTCTCTATTTGTTGGAAAGAAGTTGGGAGCACTGCGAAGTTAAGGGAGTGGCACTACAACACGAAGGACTTTGTTTATAAGAAATTTCTAGAAATTAATTTCCCTTGGGAGCTCAATAATGCTAAGGAAGTCAAGTCACAACACAAGGTTAATTTTTAGTATTTATATAAATATCTAAAACCTAGACCCAAAACTCATTCATCATTTTAATTTGAGAGAGCAATTGAGTGAAAACAAAGGAGGGGAGAAAAATGAAAGAGAATGAAGAAGCTATGATTTGGGAGCCGTAGAGGCAATTTTGTCCATCTAGACAGTTAAAGGAGATATTCGTCTCGAGAGAGGCTTCCTTTACCCTACTTCAGTTTTTAATTTGGGTGAATTGGATAAATTTTATAATAGTTTAGATGATTTAATAAAGTTCAAAAAAAAATTCTACTATATAATTTTTAGTATATTATAGAATATAGTATTCTGAGTATATTGACAGGAAAAACTTAAATTTTAACTTGGAAGTTTTGAATGTGTGATTTTACATATATTTTATGGATTATGATGATTTTAACAAAAAAGTTATATATATCAATAAGAGCCTCAAAATAATGTTATAAATGTTATTTGTGAATCATTTTTATATTTTGTCGAAATTGAGTATATGTTCAAGTATTTCCTCTAAAAGAACTAAGTTATTGTACAAGTGAGTATTTTATGTATTCCTACATTATGTTAATACATCTTTTTTATGTTAAAAATGTTGATGCTATCGTCCTCGTTGAAAGTGTTAATGTTTATACAAGTTGAAAATATTAGTATTTGTATGTTCTTGCGTTAATGGTACATGTTAAAAATATTAATGCTTACATAATCATGCTCTTGAAATGTGAAATGAAAAAGGAGAGAAAGAAGGGAATGTTGGAGAAAATGATAGATGTTATAAACATAGAGAATGTTATATGTGCAATATAAGTGGAGTTATGTGGATTTGTTCACTCATGCATATGTATATGTTCATGTAATTTCTCTATCTATCTTGAATAAATATAAGATGAACAAGATGAGGTATAAGTGGAAGTGGAGTTATAAGGCGAATTGGGTTATATAGGATTCCTCTATATTTCTTAAACATATATGAGATGAAAAACTAAAGGTACAAATAAAAGTGGAGTTATAAGTGAAATAGAGCTAATATTATCAAGTAGAGATATAAGTAGAAGTGGAGGTATAAGGAGGCACCATAAAATATGATTGTTATGTACTATTCATATTATGTTATTTATGTTCTAATATTATGTTAAAGTAAATGTTCATGATATGCAATTATATTCGCATGATGTTGTAAAATGTGATATGTTTTTGAAAGGCTAGTTCAAATTATATACATTTTCTTAACACACATCTTATACTCATATGAGACTGTCAAGTATACATTTCAATACAAACACTAAGATTGTTTACTTTTAAACATAATTTATTATTCATACATTATAGCTTAAAATAAATGTTGTTTCTTATTTGATTATATTGAACTTTGTAGTAGTAAATTTTAGGTGACCTCCTGAGCATGTGATTCCTCACCTCATGTGTTTGTAAAAGCTTTCAGTAAAATGTAAAGCTCCAATTGAGTAAACTGAGTTGATATATATTATTGATCAGGTTGAGCTCTAGGTCCAGGTATGTTGAGTATGTACATATTCTTTTTCCAATCAAGTATACATTTATAAGTTGATGAAAGAAAAGTAAAATCATGAATGATGTACATTATTATTTTGAAAGTTTCTTTGATAAATAGAAAAGGAAGTTTTTATTTTCATCAATATTTGATCATTATAGAAGGGCTTTGTGTTGCACATTTAAAAAATGTAAAATGGGGAAAGAATTCTTCCAATTAGGTCTTGGGAAGTAGCAGGTTCATAGTCACAATTTTGACATCATAATGTGTTCAAGTGTATTAAGTTGTATTGGATTTAGGCTGCAACAAATAAAAGGTCCACTATTCTCAATATACTACTCATTGAAGAGTAAGAGAGAGAAGGAAAATAAAATAGAAACAGAATTGTGCACGAACATGCAAAGAATTTCAGAGTGGTTTGATTATATGACTTACAACAACTAAAAGGTCCATAGAAAAGGTTTACTAAGCTCATAACAAGATACAAGAGACTGAACATTATAAAGATGTGCTTGTCTTAAGGATTGTGAGAGAAGAATCATAGAAAAAGAAGCATATTAGTAAAAAATGCTATTATTTCTAAGCTACAATAGGTTTTATAAAGGAGAAGAAAAATACATGATAAGAAGAAGAGTCGTGTTCTCTTTATTTGCAGTGTTCAAGTGCAACCATGCACCCAAATGTGTGCTTGATATGTATATCGGAATCTGAGACACACCCTTCTTAAGAGAGAGAGAGAGAGAGAGAGAGAGAGAGAGAGAGAGAGAGAGAGAGAGAGAGAGAGAGAGAGAGAGAGAGAGAGAGAGAGAGAGAGAGAGAGAGAGAGAATGGCTTCTTGTTCCAAATGATGGAACATTTATAGGGAATGGGGTTTGCCCCCCATGTTAACTATGGTTCCATTATTTGAGATAACTTTTGACCATGGTTGAACTTTAATTTTACTAATTAGCTAAGAAAATGGGGTTGGAATCCTTTTTGGATCGATGTGCAATGGCTACAGAGATAGTACTTCAATTCTATTTGACCAAATATGTAGCAATAATAAGTGCAATCAGACTATAAAAGCAAAGTTGAATCTTGCCATTATTTCTTAGATATTTTTGTGTCATATTATCTTCCACATGTTCCTCATTCACATAGGAAAATAGGTGGAAGGATTTATATTTTGCCTGAGGTGATCCTAAATAAGAATGATGTGATTGATTGGGCTAAAGGTTTCTTGAGCGAGATAAGTGTATGGTTATCAACAGGCAGTGCTCTCAAGCAAAATTTTGAGAATTTTTTGAGGACTCCTCTGAGGTTCAACAATGGTAGCTAATGAGAAAAGAGACCAAGAGCTATATGATTACCACTTATAGTATTGAAAACAATTTTGAGAGGATACAATTTTTGAAGGCTATAGTAGATATCATAAATAATGTTAGTGTGCAACTCAAGGAACTATCTAATGGCACCCTCATGCCAAGCCATAATATCTATCCAAGATTACCTGCAAGTCCCTGCACAATTAAATCAATTCTAATAAATCATTTAGTGTTCAAAGGAACGAGATCCATGACATAGTACATTCAATCTCAACAATAACAAATGATAAGTGAAAGTTTTATTATTCACATCACTATTAATAGCAAAATTTAATGCTCGTCTATATTTCATCAGTAAAATTTTGACATCAAAATAAAGTGAAACCCAATAAATTAAATGTCCAACTAATTATACATGACATAAAAGCCCAAAACAAATAATAAAAATAATTACCAATTGAATGCATTCCATATATAGTGCATAATGTCATATATATATATATATATATATATATATATATATATATATATATATATATATATATATATATATATATATATATATATATATAACATATGACATTTTCTTCATTGTGTCTCGTTAAGAGTCAAATTCTCATTTAAATCTAAGAATGAAATGTCATTTCTAATATTTTCAAGCCAAATCTTTTAAGGCATATTATCTAAAAAAAATTATCATTCATAATGATAGTTTGTACTTTATCTTAAGTCGTTCTATAAGCGTGTTCTGCTATTTGAATCTCGATTAGAAGCACTGTCTGTTATCTCATATCTCTCATTAATATCATTAATAGGTTGAGATATGAACGATTGCTTCTCAACAAGATGAACTACTTGTCTATAATATTACTACTCATAAATCTGTGTTAATATATTAACAATGTCGAAAGCCCTTTGTCTTTCTAGAGGTGTATTAATACCATGAACAATATCAGTAAGTTTTTGCAATATTAACCAAACAATCCTATTAAAATGAAAGGGCTCTATTGCAACATATGTAACTAAGATTTCGTTTGGAATAACTTTCATATTGCTTTTTAGTATAAAAATAAAAAATTATATACTACAAAGCTATTTTAAGAAGCAACAAAAAAATAATCCCAAATAAAATCTAATATTTATTGTCACTAATACTTTATTTAAAAACTAATTACATTTTTATATTATCATTGTGTTCTTAAGCACCGGATACCTAACAAATGCACAATATTTATATAAACAATGACTTATAATTAAAAAAAAAAACAAAGTATACGTTTAACTTTGATGTTGTACCAATTTAAATTTTCAACCATCAAGATATTATTCCATTTTATCCTAATAGCATTACAAGCATGTCTCTTGCTGTAACTTCCGAGGTGCATGCGCTCCTGTACTAGCACATATAACATTAAATTTTAATAAAATTTTAGCCGTTGCACTTAAAGACTTTTGGATATTTAATTTTTTTTTTAATTAAGGAGTTTAAATAATAAAATTGTTTCTTAAAATTATAAATTTAAATAATATATTTTTATGATTTAGTATTCTGTACTTTAAGACATCATTTATCGGCAAACCATTGATAAATATCTTCAGCCACTGCTCAGTTTCTCTCCCTCCATCTATTGCTTGCGCGTGCCCGCACAGCATTATTACATCCAAATCGAGTCCAGTAGCGAAAGGAAGTGACAATCTTGCATCATATTTAACGTGAGTGTTTGTGCTGTTTGCAGCTTTTTTTTCTTTTATCCGTCAGCTTTGATCTTCCTCACGCAAAGTGTTCAATGACTTTTTTTTTTCTTTTTCTCTTCTGAAGAAATAATATATATATATATATAAGCATTTGATAATGCTACATCCATTTTCAATCATCGTTTAGGGTTTAGGGCAAGTTTTTTTTTTTTAATGTGCAACTATATTGATTTAGTACGTTTTTTTTATTTACTTTATTTTTTTTATTTTTAACATAATTAATTTGTTTTTAGAAAACAATCAAAATATTGCCGACTTTATGACTGCACTATCAAGTGACCATCGCCACCATCACTCAAATTATCAATAAAAATAAAAATAGTATTGTATATTAAATTTTTTTTATTTTAGGTAAATAAATGATATAAAACATTGAATAAAATGATCCTAAATGGCCCTTAATAATTAGAATAGGTTTATTTTTTGCAATAGAAAATCTTATAAATACTCTCACTAGCTAGCCGGAGAAATTATTCTGTGCGGAGTCCAGACGTAACTCTATGTTTGAGATCTAATAAAATCGTCACAACTGAATTGCACACATGTATATTAATTTATATTTCGCGTTTATTTATTTATTTTTCTTTCAAGTTTGTCCGATGCGGCCTAGAAATTGCCTGTTCAAATATTAAGAATTAGGAATTGCGTTCCTTTTTAAATGAAATGTCGCGAAAGTTCTGTATTTTTAGGATTTCAGCTCCATAAACTTTTCTTAAGTACTGAGAAAGAATGAACGGGAAAAGCCGATGAAGATGACGACGGGTTCGAAGTAGGAAAAACCGATGAAAATGAAGATTTGTTTGGAGGAGAAAATGCCAATAAAGATGAAGACTGATTTGGAGAAAAAGCCGATGAAGAATTGAGGAATGATAATTGATACGGCATCGCAAAATCATCTTGATCAGGCACGAATCTCGAGGCAAAAACTAGTTAGAAACTTTAAAAAATAATTTCGGGAGCATATGAACTCCGATTTCAACGAGCTTATAGTCAAACTGAGTGTCTCGGAAATACGAACCCAACGACACCAAGATCAACCTAATCCGAGCCCAAATGAGTCCGAATCAAGTGTTTGAAGCGCTGTTGGAAGGTTCAAACCGCAATTTGAGTTACCAAACGGTCTCCGATTTTGATGAGCTTATACTCGAATCGAACGGCTCGACGAGACGAATCCAACGAGCCCAAGATCATCAAATTCCGACTTCATTAATTCCTTCAAATGTCCAACAAACGGTTCATGATCAAAGGATTCGATATCGGCCGTCCATTCAAACCACTCCCTGTTCGCCCTTGTTCTCACGCCTATTTACGGACTATGTCACTCCAGAAAAACTATAAATAGAGCCCTCATTCTACACCAAGGGGACTCAAGTGAAGAGAGAGAAGAAGAAGAGAAGGAGAAGGAGAAAGGGGAATAGGAGATTCCTCACTTCCTCGACCACCGCCGCCGGAGCTTTTCCTGCCGCCTGAAGACGCCGGAACTCTGCCGGATTTTCAGGAAACACAGGGAATTCGCAGGATTTTGTGAATTTCGTGGAAGAAACAAGTTGTATTTGGATTATCCCAACTTGTGGGACGAAATCCGTCATTTGTAATCTACAAAAACACTAGTGGAACTTTGCAACTGGGCGAGGCCCCGTGGTTTTTTCCCTTTTCGGGTTTTCCACGTAAAAACTCTTGGTGTTCACTCCTCTTTTCTGTTTGTGTGTTAAACTTACGTGCAACGCTCGGACGCGAATTTATAAACTCTACCACCGCGTATTTTCTAACACGCAACAATAATTTTTTTCTGCATATTTAAGGAATATGTCGAGGGTCCGAGGCGACAGCGCCGTCTGCCAAGGGTCTAAGGGGCTAGCGCCTCCTGGCGGGGTTCCAAGGGGGCAGGGGGTTCAAATGATTTTGAAGTCAGTTTTTCCTCATCCAATCTAATTTTCATCTTCATAAGATTTTCTTCCTTCGAACTAGTCTTCATATTCATCGACTTTTTCTTGTTTCTTCTTTCTAAGCAACTATGAAAAGTTTATTGAGCTGAAATTCAAAAAAATACGAAACTTTTACGGTATTTGATTTAAAAAAGGAGCATCAATCCTAAATCGTAATATTTGAACAGACAATTTATGGGTCAGATCGGTCGGACTAACAAGAAAAAAAATTAAATGATTAATATAAACGAATATACACATTTACAATCTGAGTGTGATGATTTCATTAAAATCCGGACATAAAATTACATCCAAACTCCGTATATAATAATTTCCCATCTCAAAGGGAGTTGAGCACATTATATTGTTTAGTGCATTCTGAACTCATCAAAACTTGTAGCCCACTCTAAATAATTCAGTTTGCTCGGCGCATTTGCTTTTTTTTTTTTTATAGAAATTTTCATTTTTTTTACTTATTTCACTTATTAACCTGCTACTTTGGCCTTCTATAAAATATATTATCTGCAGAGATAGAAGGAGGAGAAAAGAAAGATAGAGAAAAGGAGAGAGAATAGCAGAGAAAGAAAGAGAGAAGAGGAAACAGCGAGAGGGGAAACTGGGAAGAGGAGAGCCTAGAGAGAGAGATGGGGGAAGGATAGGAGAGAGAAAGAGATTCCCTTGTTGCGTGTTGAATAGGTTCCAGCTGACATTGAGCTGATAATACGAGCGTTGGACTATTGTAATGGGACCCACCTCTTAGCGATAAAGATGCTCATAATTTTGTTTAAAATGCTGACTCTCTTTATCATAGTAATAACAGCTGGCACAAATGACTATAAATTTATCATTTTGGGTGTTATTACTTATTACATGCAAATTAATTATTATAAATATTTTTTATATAATACTGCTCAAATCAAATACGTGTAATTTATATAGGTTTTATACATGAAATGGTACTATTTAAATGAAATGAATTCTTGTTGAAGGAAAGCCATCTCAAATGAAGCCTTAGCTTCGGCAACTATTTTGTTGCTTCTTAAAGCACATTTTTAATATCAAAATTAATTATTTTTTAAAAAAATTACTTTAAGAAATAGCAAAAAAAAGCTGTCCCAAATAAATTCTAAGCTTTATATATATATATATGATACGACATCACAAAATCATCTTGATCGGGCACGAATCTCGAGGCAGAAACTGGCTGGAAACTTCAAAAATTAATTTCGGGAGCATATGAACTCCGATTTCAGTGATCTTATAGTCAAACTAAGCGTCTCGGAAATACGAACCCAACGACACCAAGATCAACCCAATCCGAGCCCAAATGAGTCTGAATCAAGAGTTCAAAGTGTTGTTGGAAGGTTCAAACCAAAATTTGAGTTACCAAATGGTCTCTGATTTTGACGAACTTATACTCGAATCGAGCGGCTCGACGAGACAAATCCAACGAGCCCAAGATCATCAAATTCCGACATCATTAAGGCCTTCAAATGTCCAACGAACGGTGCATGATCAAAGGATTCGATATCGGCCGTCCATTCAAACCACTCCCTGTTCGCCCTTGATCTCACGCCTATTTACGGGCTATGCCACTCAAGAAAAACTATAAATAGAGCCCTCATTCTACACCTAGGGACTCAAGTGAAGAGAGAGAAGAAGAAGAGAAGGAGAAGGAGAAAGGGGAATAGGAGATTCCTCACCTCCTCGACCACCGCCGTCGGAGTTTTTCCTGCCTCCTGAAGACGCTGGAGCTCTGCCAGATTTTCAGGAAACGCAGGGAATTCGCAGGATCTTGTGAATTTCGTGGAAGAAACAAGTTGTATTTGGATTATCCCGACTTGTTGGACGAAATCCGCCATTTGTAATATACGAAAACACTAGTGGAATTTTGCAACTGGGCGAGGCCCCGTGGTTTTTTCCCTTTTTGGGTTTTCCACGTAAAAACTCTTGGTGTTCACTCCTTTTTTCTGTTTGTGTGTTAAACTTACGTGCAACGCTCGGACGCGAATTTACAAACTCTGCCGCCGCGTATTTTCTAACACGCAACAGTTTGGCGCCGTCTGTGGGAAACAATATCCCACTACTTCAAGTACTGCTACGATGGTGAATAGGCGCAGCAGTTGTTTGGTTGGAGCTTCTCGCTCCAACTCTCGTCAGTTCAAAAATTTATCTATTAATCATAGACGACCAATCTCAGTATCTTTGCACCCCGGGGGGCAAAATGCTGCCAGTGAAAGGACCTCAGGGCCTTCTTTGGAAGAGAGGATTCGGAAAATGGAAGAATCACAGAACGAGATTCTTCAACTCCTCCGGGAGAATCAACAGTCATAATTAGCACGACATGAGGAAGTTTTCCTCCCCCAAAATCCACCACGGGTTGAGGATGTCCAATTCGTACATCCTCAAGCAGAAGTTCATCTCCCCCACTTAGAAGATTTCCTCAGTCTCGACAGGATAACGAACTTGCCGAAACGGCAAGTTCTACACATCCTCCACCTTCGATTCGACAGCCTCGCATCCTCCCAGATCTCCCTGAAAACTCTGCTCAACCACATGGAGCAGAGCTCCCTCACGACGCCCTGCGTCACGAACTGCGAAGATTAGTAAGGGAAGAATTCCCCCAAGGAGATACGAGACAAGCTCTCCGATAGAGAGACTTTCAGGAATCTTCACCTCTAACTGAGGCCATACTGCAACACCCAATTCCGGCTAGATTTAAGCTACCCAGCATGGAGTCTTACGATGGGACGTCCGACCCGTACGAGCATATTGACCACTACAAAACCATTATGCACATTCAGTGAGCTTTGGACGCTCTCCTCTGCCAAGTCTTTCCTGCCACTCTCAAAGGACAGGCTCGCACATGGTTCTACTCGCTTCCATCAGGAACAATCCCTTCCTTTGTGAAATTAGCAAAAGCTTTTATCGAGCAATTCGTAGCCAACCGAAGGATTGCTAAGGATTCCTCCCACCTCTCTGGAATCCGCCAAAACGAAGGAGAATCTTTAAGGGAGTATTTTCAGCGATTCTCCACTGAAGCTCGACAAATCCCAGGAGTAGATCCTGAACTATTAAGGGGAGTATTCCTTGGAGGTCTTCGCCCTGGCCCCTTCTACTCGGCACTTATGCGCGACACCGTTCCATCATATGCCGATTTAATTCACCGAGTAGAAGCACAAATCTCGGCAGATGAGGTTATAAATGCCCATAGGAAACAGTTCGAATAATCTACTGGAAAATGCAAAGGAGCACCAGAAACGGATAATTCTTCCTCGCAACGAAAGAAGCAATGGAAGAATAATCTACCCCCGAGGCCTCCATTGCCGCGACGAGAACCTCGACAAGAGAAAGAATACACTACTCTCAATACTTCTCGAACAAATGTGTTAATGGCTGTTTGAGATCAGGATACGGTAAAGTGGTCACATCCCTTGAAACCGAACACTGGAAATCAGGATCAATACTGTCATTTCCATCGAAGCCGTGGTCACACTACCGAAGCTTGCAGACAACTGAAAGAGGAGATTGAAAGGCTTATCCACCAAGGTTATCTCCGCCAGTTTATTCAGAATCCTCCTCCCCGAGAGGAAACTCATCCTGCTGGGGGGCAAGAACGATAGCAAAGGCCACCAGTAAACAACCGAATCGCAGTTGGAGAAATTAAGATAATAGCTGGAGGCCCTCTGCTATCTGATAAAATCTTTTTGGCTGTGGACAAAACTCCAACTCCAAAGAAAGCTCGTGTAGATCACTCCATCACTTTTGATGATTCCGATTTGGAGGGAGTAAAAACCCCTCACCAAGATCCGCATGTTATAAATGCAGGGATAGGTGATCCGTGCTACAACGTTAAGAGAATCCTTGTAGACAACGACAGCTCTACGGACGTCTTGTTCTACTCTACTTTCCTCAACATGGGACTCACAAGAGAGAAACTCCAGCCCGCTGCAGGCTTTCTATACGGGTTCGATAATCGACCTGTACGAGCATAAGGGATAATTAGTCTCCCAGTTGTACTTAGAGAATTTCCCCGGCAATCCACACACTCTGTTCAGTTCATTGTTGTAAAGTTTGAATCGGCTTACAACGCTATCTTTGGAAGGCCACTCCAATCAATTTTTGGGATTGTCACCTCTATCCCTCACCTCAAATTGAAGTTCCATACTCCAAAAGGAATTAGTGTGGTACGCGGAGATCAGCAAGCAGCACAAACCTGCTATCTCAGGCAGGTCAGAACACACCCTACCGATACTCTAAACATAGAGGATTTTGATCTCTGGAGCGAGGACATACCTCAGAGAGCCTCACCAGTAGAAGAACTCACCACTGTATCTATCTCTGAAGAACATCCTCAAAAGACGGTACAGATTGGGTCGCTTCTCTCAGAAGACGAGAAGAAAATGTTCACAGATTTTCTACGAGAAAATCAGGATATTTTTGCATGGAGTCCGGCGGATATGCCTGGAATTGACCCCGAAGTAATTGTGCATTCCCTTAAGGTCAATCCTGCAAACAAACCAATCATCCAGAAGAAGCGAAATTTCGCGCCAGATCGACAGCAGGCAATCGAATAAGAGGTGGACAAACTTTTGAAAGCCGGATTCATACAAGAAGTGCATCATCCTAATTGGCTGGCAAACGTCGTCTTGGTTCAAAAAGGGAGCGGCGCATGGAGAATGTGCATAGATTATACTGATCTCAACAAGGCTTACCCAAAAGATAGCTTTCCCCTTCCACGTATCGACCAGTTAGTCAATACCACTTCTGGTCATCAAGTGTTGAGTTTCATGGACGCGTACTCTGGCTACAATCAAATCAAGATGAACCCGACCGACGAAGAAGTAACAGCATTTCAAACAGACAGAGGATTGTACTGTTATCGGGTAATGCCCTTCGGGCTCAAGAATGCCGGAGCAACCTACCAACGCCTCATGAATAAAGTTTTCAAAACCCTTATTGGGCATAACATGGAGGTATATGTCGACGACATGTTGGTAAAGAGCCTCAAAAAGTCTAGACATATCTCCGACTTGGAGCAGTGCTTCCGTCTGCTGAGGTGTTACAACATGCGACTCAACCCCACCAAATGCGCCTTCGGAGTTGCTTCCGGAAAATTTTTGGGTTTTATGGTAACCCACAGAGGAATTGAAGCCAATCTTGAAAAGATCCAGGCATTAAGAGATATGGTGCCCCCAAAGAACATCAAAGAAGTCCAAAGGCTGAACGGGAGAATTACAGCATTGTCACGCTTCCTAACGCGTTCAGGAGACAAATATCTCCCTTTCTTCAAAATACTCAGAGGTGTCCGCAACTCTGGTTTTCAGTGGACGGACAAATGCCAAGAAGCCTTCGAACAGCTAAGAAAGTATTTGGCCTCCCCGCCGTTACTTTCCAAACCGATGTCAAGAGAAAAGCTGTATTTATACATAGATGTTTCGGCCCAAGCCATCAGTTCTGTCCTAGTACGGGAAGAAAATGCTATACAACGCCCTGTTTATTATGTCAGTAAAATCCTATCTGAGACAGAGGGGCGTTATCCCTTAGCAGATAAGATAGCATTGGCTTTGGTTTATTCCGACAGAAAACTACGTCCCTACTTTCAAGCCCACTCAATAGGAGTTTACACAAATCTGCCACTGAAAAGTATCCTGCAAAAACCGGAAGCATCGGGTAGGCTCGTCAAGTGGTCCGTATAACTTGGTGAATTCGACATTCACTACTTGCCTAGACCCGATATAAAATCTCAAGCACTCGCAGATTTTGTGGTCGAATGCACCGTCCCAGCATCTGATGTTCGACCAAATACTTTGCCTTCTCCTCCGCATTGGACGTTGTATGTTGATGGGTCCTCGGGAAGTTCTGGCACAGGAGCTGGAATTCTGCTAATATCTCCACAGAAGATTACTCTTGAGTATGGGCTCCGACTCAGATTCCCAGCAACAAATAACATGGCAGAATATGAAGCTCTCATTGCTGGGCTAAAGCTAGCAATCGATTGCGAAGTGCAGAATCTGGTAGTCCACACCGATTCACAATTAGTTGTATCCCAAGTAGATGGAGAATTCGAGATCCACAATTCGCAAATGAACGAATATTGCAAGATTGCAAAACTGTTTTTAACCCGAATAAGAGAATATCAGATCATACACATTCTCCGAGAGCAAAACGCGAGAGCAGATGCTCTTTCGAAGCTTGCGACATCAACAACAGGGGACATCTACAAGAGGAAGCATGTTGAGGAAATCCACTTTCCTAGCATTCAAGGTCCATGGGTTATACAATCGATCGACGAAACAAGGGAGGAGTCTTGGATCAATCCTATTTTGTCTTTCTTACAAAATGGGATACTGCCTGAAGAACCCATGGCTGCAACAATACTTTGAAGACGAGCAACAAATTTCACCATTATTGGTGATGAATTATAAAAGCGCGCTTTTACCGGGCCATATCTGAAGTGTCTCCCACCTTCAGAAGCTGATTATGCGCTTCGAGAAGTTCATTCTGGAGTATGCGGCGAGCACCTGAGAGGAAGAGCTTTGGCCTATAAGATCATGAGGCAGGGGTTCTATTGGCCAACAATGAAACAATATGCACTTGAGTTTACACGAAAGTGCGTGAACTGTCAATTGCATTCCAACCTCACCCATACTCCAGCTCTAGAACTTGCATCTCTACAAAGTCCCTCGCCTTTCGCCCAGTGGGAATCGACATAATGGGGCCCTTCCTTATAGCCACAGGACAACGAAAATTCATCATCCTGGCTGTAGACTATTTTACAAAATGGGTGGAAGCAGAGCCCTTGGCAAAAATCACTGAAGCAAACGCCAAACAATTCTTATGGAAGAATATAGTTTGTCGCTTCGGTATTCCAGCAAAGGTCATCACCGACAATGGGACTCAATTTACTGGAAAAATCTTTACGTCTTTTTGTAAAGACTTTCAAATTCAGCTCGTCCACACAGCTGTTGCCCATCCTCAAACAAATGGGCAAACGGAAGTGTTGACCCTCATGCTATACCCAAAGGAAGAAATGAGAGAAGAAAAGTGAAAAATCCCACGTACAAACCTCATACCCGACGGGTCCATGAAATCTGCCGAGACTCTGCCGCAAATCCCCGGAATCCTGTTGAAATCACGCTGGCAGCGCCGATTCATGTCGATTCTCCGCAATTCCTGCTCAAATCCCGCAGCCTCGATCGCACCCCTTGGACGCCTTTAAAAGCCGATCGAACGAAGCTCTCTTCCATCTCTGTCCGATTACACACACGACTCCTCTCTCGCAGCACTGCTCGTCTCTCTCCCGATTCCTCTCTTCCATCCTCCGACCTCCCATCTCCACCGCCGACTCCCTTGCTCTGTTCGATCCAACAGAGAGAGAGAGAGAGAGAGAGAGAGAGAGAGAGAGAGAGAGAAGGGAGGAAGAAACCAACCTCCTCAAGCCCGATCTCTCCAGAGTCGACGCCTCCGCCATCTCCGATCCCGACCACGAACCACGATCGCCTCCTCTCATACGAATACCCGAGCTCTTGCCTTACCCGAGCTCTCCTTCGCCCTCCGCGACGCCTCCTTCCTATCGGACCGAGAGTTACGACATTTTGAATCGGAAGCCACAACGAGAGCTAGCTCGTGTGAAGGGGACTCGAATGAAGGGAAGAGGCTCATCTTGAACCTGAACTGAACTTGAACTCGGACTTACACTTGGACTCGGACTTGAACTAAATGGACTTAAATAAATTCAAACTAATTAAAAAATTTTGAAGCTTGATTTGGACTCAAGCAAAATGATAATAATGAACTTGCAAACGATCATCAATTTGAAGAAAATAGAGAATTAAATGCTCAGGATTGAAAATGTGAATCTTAACAAGCAAAGTGAAAGAAAATTGCAAAAGTTAATGATTTGATTACAAAGCAATGATGTGAGCTTTTGGATCAAACTAATTAACTCATAACATAAGATTTAGTTCATCTTTGAGCAAAGTTCATGAAATTACAAGGCATGTGACAAACTACTTCCAAATCATTATGCATGTTGGAAATGATATGTAGAGGCAAAGAGTATAACTTGCCTATAAGAAGAGAGTTATACATAAATGATTTGCAACCTTTGGCATAGAAATAACAATTGAGTTGCAAGGTTTATTGCAATCAAAATGAAGATATTGATGAATAAGTTACATTCATCATGTAAATTACAATGAATTTTTGAGAACAAGGAAATGAGGAATGTAGCTTGTTTATAAGGAGCACAAAATTTTGAAGGTATGTTTTGATCATAAAGCCATCATATGATGACTTTAGAACAAGCATAGAGTGATAATTGCAATCGTAATTATTCAAATAAGGATCAAATGAAATGCTTGTAAGCAACAATACAAGAACTTTCAATTGAATATTATGATAGCCACTTTGGTCTTTTAAGCTCATCCAAATTAATATCATGTAATCAAATGAGGATTGATGCACAATTTAATCATGAACCTTAGCATGATATTTTTGGATGACTATACTTGATTTGAAAGAGTCATATGAATTGGAATAAAATATTGGTAATAATATCAAATTCCTTACACTTTGTTGTAAATCACATTTGAAGGATAAGAACTTGCAAGTGTAACTTATTTGCAAATAATGAGAAGATTATGGAGGATATGATTTGGTCATAAAATCATGGCTTGAATTCTTTGTAGCTTGACAACAGGTTTGCAACATTAATTTATTTCTAAGAAATGATCAAGATGGACATGTATAGTTTGATCATAATATAGATAATTGTTGCAAACCATATAAAGACAATATTGAGGGATTATCACATATGTACTCATCATTCAAGCAAGTGCATTACCCTCCTACAAGCTACTATAAATTCTCTTTATGAGTACACCACAATGCTCACAAATGAATAAATAATATGTGCAAAAAAAGATCTGCAATACATACAAGTCCTCTATGAATACAAATGTATGTATAACATGCCACCCCTGTGTAGATGCATACAGACTACAGTAAATGCAGTATCCTGTAGTCAACTTCAATCTAAAAATGAATATCTACCTCCAACAATAATGTTCGTATTGCAAAGACCAAAACTACAGCATAATGCATAAAGACTACAAATTCCTACGAGCTTCTACAACCAAGGCAGGAGATTAGTTAGTGCACTATGATCCGCCTACAAAAATCAACAAGTAGTGCACGACAGTCTACCTGTACGAAGCAGCGAACAATTCTATCCAGAAGCTGCTACGCCACGCCACCGGATCTGCAATATTCGTACAAGCAGACAGAAGGCGTCTACAATTCTTTCAAAATACCCCTGCACGTGCACTATAAATTGTATACACGTAGGTACACTAAAGGGGGTAAAAATAATTATAAAACCCGCATGGGCCCCGACGAGCGTGTTATTGGTACACACGTGACGTCTAGGGATGCTGCGCGGGTTGATAAGTGAATTCAGGTTCGAAATCGATCCTTCTATACAGGTTAATAGAAGTCGACAGGGTTCGAACCATTAAACAAATATGTGGTCATGGCGACCAGAATATTTGCTTCGATACATTCATATTAGGCCTTTAAAGCCTAAAATTAAAAGAATTCACTAATAAAGGCTCAAAGCCTACGAAACCTGATCCTCTATCAACCAATAGATAGAGTCGACAAGGTTCAATCCAGAAAATGGAAATGCTCCCCAAACACCCTGATGATGGCCGTGTTGAATGTTTATCTCAACCGGAGGGGTTTACAAACATTTCAAATGATTCCCAAATATTCCAAAATTCTACCCAAATATCCATTCAAAACCCAAAATCCCAAAAATATTCAAAATCCCAAAAATATTTAAAATTGAAATAAACCCATTAATCACTTAAAGCAAATTTCATCCACCATCCGCAACAGTCTGTCGGGGTGGACAAATTCAAATGAACTCTAGCTCACAAAGAGCCAAATGCCTAGTCGAAAATATCACTAGGATCCATTCTCAAACAATCTCTTGCCAGTAAGGACGTGGTACGTGTCCTCTAACCGGCAGTTTCGCCGCCAAATGGCACTGCAGGTAAACGGTTATGATCCGGGGCCCTCTGAACCGAGTGGTTTTGCCGCCAAATGGCACCACAGATAGCGGTTATGGCCAGAGCCAATACGCTCCTTAATGGCGTTAAATCCTTGAGATATGAATCAATAGGATATGATCGATAGGGCACAAAGCCCTTTGTTAGCTAAGGTGGATTCAAATTTGTCCCCTTAGACAAACATTCAACCCCGGTCTACAAGGTTCCCTTGGACGAAGCAACCCATGGCTGCCGACAAGGATCCTTCTGTCAGGTTGGGTCGACTACCTCCTCTGACTAAGTAGACCAGGGACCACGATGGCCCGGGACGACGGAACCATGGGATCTTGATCGGGCCCATCATCCATTCCCCCACCATCCGCTTTAAGTGTTAGGTGGTGAAATTTCACATTTTAAATATCAAACTTTTCAATGCTTTCCAAATTTCCAAATCCAAACTCAATTTCCAAATCAAATTTCTACCAATATCCAAATATAGACTCAAAATACAATTTCCATATCCATGCTGCTACTATATGCCAGATATACGTATTTCTATACGTATCTGATTGACGACTAGCCTTAATCAAAAGTTCTCTCTCATGATCGGGAGGGGTAATTAACTATAGGGGCTTGCGCCTATAGGAAACCAGAACTCAGATCATAAAGTCCTCATAAAATGAGGGCGAAATCTCTGGGTAGTGTCTTATCTACAAACCCATCTGCCTTTCAAAATTTACCTCGGAACATAGTTCGTTAAAACTCCCTCGCCGAAAAAGAAGAGCGAGCGGAGGCCGAGGCCGAATTTTTGGAGCCCACAGATTTCTGGCGACTCCGCTGGGGATTGATTTCTCTTTTCATCTTTGGCTAGTCGTCTCAGTGCTATAGTAGCAGTTATATCAAATCGTACTAAAAATTTTGAGTCTTTCAAAATGATCGTTTAATGATTCAAAACTCTGAATTTTCTAAAATGATCATTCAAAAAAATTTTCATTGAGATAACATATTTAGTAGTATTTTAGATTTATATTATTTGAACTGCTTGCTAATGTTATTTTCTCTTATTTTTGTGTTTTGTGTAAGTCTCTGCATTTTGAAAGTGCGGGGTGATGTATCAGAATCTGATTACTAACCCTTGCCTTTCATTTATGCAGATGGATCTACAGAACACGTCGATGACTGTCCAACTGGGACAAGGAGCCAGGATCCAGCTGGCTAATGCTATTATTGAGATCGGAAATGCCGGAGCTACCATCCGATTTGGTAGTGTTGATTTTCCTGCAGTCGTTGCAAGGACTGTCGCCATTCCTATGAATGGAAGGAATGCTGAAAGGCCTGCCAGGAGGCCTCATTCTACTGAAGCTGTCACCCGTCGTGTGCATCTGCCAGTACAACGACCTACTGCTGAAACTCCTCGTGAGAGGATTTCTGTGTTTGAGAGGATGTCACAGCCTGAAATCCCATCAACCAAGAGGATTGTGGCTGGTGGAAGAATCTCCGTGGTGACTGCAAACACCACCACTCTGTCAACCAGGTTATCTGCGCCTGGAGAATATAATGCTGAAGCCTCCTCATCTGGAGGAAGGCCTACAAGGAGACAAAGGAGAAAGATGAATGCTGAGCTCTGAGCTCAGCATCAACAACTCCCGATCCATCCCTCCAATCTGTCGGCCCAAGAGCCTGAAGTCAATGTTCCCACCAGGAACAAATTTTCTGATCTAAAATGGGTCAAAAGAAATAGCTCTACTGGGGAGCTAAAAAAGTCTTTTTGGGAGCAACGGCCTGAAGCCCTAGCCCCTCCTAGGAGAAGTGAACCTGAGACCCTATCAGCTCGAGTGTATCGAGTCTTGAAGATTGTAAAGGAGAAGGGTCTAAAGAAAAAGAAGTTCCAACAGCCTTTAGTGATAGAGGCCAGAAGAAACCCGCCAAGAGAACGTCTATCTGCTGTGGCGGAAAGAAGAGAAAGAAGATATATCCCACGCGGTGAACATCGGGGTGTGACACCTGAACCATATGTTCAGGGATCCACCGCTGAAAGGTCCCGGTGGAAAGGAAAACAGGTCTGGAGGCCAAAGCCTCGAAGAAATGAAAAGGAAGATAGAAGAGAAAGGAGGACTGATATGGGCGTGACATCTGGTGAGGCTTCCCGGAGATCCGCCCCCGTCTACAAACAACATCAGAAGTGGGCCCCGAAAAGGACCCATAATGACACTCCTCCATACGGTAGACACTTTGGAGAATCCTCCAAGGGATCCCGTCGCACTCCATCCCCTCCAAAGGAAGAGACTAACTTTGACCGCAGTCCGCTGATCGAAGAAGTTCCCGTGCCTAATCAGGAGCCAGAAATCCAATGGCGTCGTCGCTCGGAGATCTGAGTACTGGAGGAAAATATAGATGATCAAAATCTAGAGGAAGAAGAACTCCTTGAAGGGGAAGAAAATATTGAAGAAAACATTGATGAATTTATGAAGGAAAATTTAGAAGAAAATATTGATGAATTTCTAAATGAAAATTTAGAAGAAGAAATTCAAGAAACAAATGACACTTCGGATATGGAAGTTGTCTATATGGTGACACATATAGGCATCGATGATGGTGCCAATTATGATGACGATGAAGATGAAGAGCGGTGGCAACCGCCACCCAGGCAAGTATACCGTCGTCGTCGTAGAGAAGGGTCCACCACTGACAGAAGTCGTCATTCTCAAGAAGAAGAAGAAGAAGTGGAAGAAGTAGATGAAAACCCTTCTGAAGCCGAGAACGTCACGCTCGCTGAAATGCGACGACAAATGAGGCGACAAATGAGGGCCAAAGACAGAGAAATATCTCAGTTAAATGAGAAGATGACTGAGATGATGACTCAAATGGGGGCGATGATGCAGATGATGCAGAGAAATGCTACTATTGGCGCCATGCCTAATCCTTCTGCTGACCCTCCAAACTTCCAAGCACCACAAGGTTCAGGAGTACAGGGAGCCCCTGAAGGTGGTCACGAAGCCCATAATATCGTTCGTCAGCCCACTCCACAAAATATTGCAAGTACTTCCGAACCAGTAACTGCTGCACAGTTGGAAGGAATAATCACAGAAAAGATCAGGGCTATTATAGCCGTAGATCAAGCAGAAAAGTTGGTGGGCAAAGGTCGTCCGTATCCAGCTGAGTACGACCAAGTACCATACCCGAAAGGGTATTCGGTCCTAAAGTTCAATACTTTCAATGGTAATAACAACCCCAGGCAGCACCTGGCACAGTTTAAAGCCACCTGTGGGAATACAGGAGGAAATGACGCCCTACTCTTCCGACAATTCGTCAGCAGTTTGACAGCAACTGCTTTCGAGTGGTATGCTGAATTACCGAATGATTCTGTGAAGACCTTCGCAGAATTAGAAAATATGTTCGTTAAGAGATTCGCTAGTGCAACTGAGAAAATTACGATCGCTGACCTCGCTCTTGATAAGAGAAAAAGAGAAGAATCAGTGACTAAATATATCACTCGTTGGCGAAATTTGAGCATGAAATGTGAGCAGCAGTTAGAAGAAGAGCATGTCGTACAGTTGTTAATGGGCAACATTGATGACAAGATGCAACCCTTCCTGTGCATGGCTACAATCAACACATTTCAAGACTTGCTCGATAGAGTGGCCAAATTTGATAAATTGAATTTGTCCAGATCAGAAAATCACGCTGATAAGCCCAAGAAGGCTAAGGCCCCGGGTGCTAGAAGGGGTGATGCCGACTCTACATTCATCTCCAGAGCTGATAGAGAAAAGCAGATGATTTATAATGTAGACAAGGGCAAGCAGCCGATGCAATATCAAGAAAAGCCCAAACAGGCCTACAACCCCAACCCCCAGCCAAAGTTGATACTAGGGGGAAATGATAAGCCACGAACTTATCAAGCTGGAAGCCAGAGACAGGCAATAGGAACTAGTGATAGAACGTTCCAATCTCTCAAAGATAAAATGAATAAAGAATATTCATTCAAAAGGGAGAGTGTCGCCAAATTATTTCGACAAGTGTTGAAATCGGGTCTAGAACTGCCTGAATGCAAGAGACCCGAAGAGTCGAAGCACACTGGTGACCCAAATTACTGCCCATATCATCGGGTGCTGAGCCATCCTATTGAAGATTGCTATATCTTCAAGGACTGGCTTGAAAGAAAATACCAGAAGGGAGAGATCACATTGTCCGACAATGTATTGTCTCACCCTAAAAAGGAATCAGCTCGGGTAGTCACATCCTCTTCCGTACCCCTGGTTGAAGAAAGAAGAAATGAAAAGAAGCCAATTCAAGAAGAGCAATGGGAGACTGCGGTCTCCAAGAAAACTGTGAAAATGTTGAAGCAGCTTGAAGGAGTTCCAGGTGTAAAGTGGAAGTCTTCTGTTGAGCCCAGGATAAATTTAAAGGAACTGCCGATGGTGCGAGCTCCTATTTCTGAACAACTCTCCAATCAAGCTAGCACTTCAAAGTCTGGTGGGGTGAAATCATCAAAGAAGAAAACCAAGCTGAAGAAGCCTAAAGAGAAAAAGACTGTAACTCAGAGGGTTATTGACAATTTGGATTAGTACTACCAGACTGTGAGGCGACCTATCAAGCTCGCTGACTTCATGTCGGAGCTTAAGATAGACGAAGCCGGAGAAGATGATGAGAATTCTCTTCCAACAGAAATATGTCGGGTCATCTCGGTGACACCGAGTACTTTGACAAAAGAGGAATACACAGAAGTACCTTCTGAATCCTGTATGATGGTTTTGCCAATGAATTACAGTTCAGAAGAGGATTTGTATTTTCCAGAGGGAGACGAATCAGACCCTAGCATAGCGTCTCGGATGGGACATGTAAATCTGGGTGGTGATTCTGAATCAACAGATGAGTCCCTAGATGCAATAATGGCTGATTCTGAAGAAAATGCTCCATTAAATGACTCTGAACCGGAGGAGATTGCTCAAGTGCAGTTAAGAAACGGCAAGGTACTACCGCCTCCACCGAAAAAAGGGGTCTCCAATAAAGATAAGGAGAAAGAAATAGTCATCAATGACAATATAATCCCTGAAGATCCCAAGAAAAAGAACACCTCAGCCAATGGGATAGATTATAATATCTTATCCCATCTAAGAAAAATTCCAGCACAACTCAGCATATACGATGCTTTGGTGATGTCTAAAGACCTTCGGGAGACTCTGATTCAGGCTCTCAAAGATCCCGAAAGATACGAGGCGTATTTTGCTGAACGTAGTTTGACTGAGGTTCTGCAAGCTCAAAATGAGCTATTCATTACTTTCTCTGAAGAAGACATGATGCTCGGAACTGCAGACCATAATCGTCCTCTGTATGTTACTGCGGAGAGCGATAAGCTGATTATCAGTCGAATCCTAATCGATCCTGGATCATCCGTGAATCTGATAAGCTTAAAAGCACTGAGATCCCTCTGCCTTGATGTGGAACACCTAGGGCCAGATAAGCTGATGGTGCATGGTTTCAATGAGAAAGGACAGAAAACTCTTGGATCATTTATGCTCCCTCTTGTATTTGGAGAGCTACATACAGAAGCTAAATTCCATGTGATTGATGCGGATACTTCATTCAAGGCGCTACTAGGTCGTCCTTGGTTGCATGAATATGGCATTATCCCGTCAACATTACACCAGTGTATGAAATATCTCAAAGACGAAGAAGAATTCAGGATCTCTGGTGACATTCAGCCATTTACAGTTCATGAAGCGACAGTTTATGAAGATGCACGGTACTTCATGCCAAAGAAGCAAAAATCTTCGAGCTCCCTCGGAGCTAAAGAATCAAACTCAAAGGCCACAAAGCAACCTGAACTGGAGGGTAGGAAAAAGCAGGTGGGGAGAAAGAAGGCAGTGCCGACTCTTCCCAAAGCGCCGACCATTCCAAAGGAAAAGAAACATGTACCTCATCTAGGGAGTGACACAGATGAAGATGATGCTACTCCTGCTAAATCTCAGAAAGTGTGCCAGTCAACGGATGAATGGAATAGGCAGGTTGAATTTTCAAATGATGATTACGACTATGACTCTATTTATATGAACACGGTGCAGAATGTGTTCTCTAGAAGAATAGACAGCCTATCAATTTCAGATAGTGTACTCGTAGTCACGCGTGTTCCTTTACAATATTTCAAAGAAATTATTTCGCGCGAGGTGCATAAAGTTGAAGAACTCGCCACCCTCTATCTGTCTCCCCGTAAAAATGGGACTATTCCCAAGAATGTGTTATATTCTACGGGAGTTTGTGAAGAGGAGAATCATGATTGGGATTGCATGATCCTCGATTCTGAAGAGTTATTTCCTACGAGGCTACCTAGGTTCAATACCAAAAATATTCAGAGAATGCTACGAAAGCAAGTCAATATTCCTACCACCAAGAGACAACTTCGTACAAGTTTGGACCTCTGGTATGGAAGGAGTCCGCGTCCGTTACAGCAGAAGGATACAAACGCATATAAAGGTATTGGATTCATCAAAAGAAAATTTCTTCGGAAAGAGATTTGTCGTGCCATCACATGCATGGAAATTGAATCCGACGACGGTGATGCTGAAGAGACATACGAAGCTGATGATTATGATGAACAGCCCGTAGAAGCCGAGCCTGCACCAGAAGAGCTTGAAGATGGTGGACAGGCAGCCACTATGGATGAACTAAGAGAAGTCAACTTGGGGACTGAGGAGGATCCTCGCCCAACCTTCATTAGTTCTCTCCTACCCGAAGAACAGATAGAAGAAATAAAATAACTCCTATGTGAATTCAGGGATTGCTTCGCCTGGACATATGCTGAGATGCCCGGCTTATCCCCTGACGTAGCAGTTCACAGATTAGCAATCAAACCAGATGTAGCACCCGTCAAGCAAGCTCCAAGGAGAATGAGATTGGAGATTGAAGAACAGGTGATCGCAGAAACAAAGAAGCTAATAGATGCAGGCTTCATCCGAGAAGAAAAATACGCTGATTGGATTGCCAATATCGTCCCAGTGAAGAAGAAGAACGGGCAAATTCGTGTCTGTATTGACTTTAGGGACCTTAACAAGGCGTGCCCAAAAGACGATTTTCCACTTCCTGTATCCGAACTCCTGGTGGACAATACGTCCAACTACGACATGTTCTCCTTTATGGATGGATCGTCAGGATACAATCAAATCAAGATGGCGCCAGAAGATGAGAAGCATACATCATTTAGGACACCCATCGGAATTTTCTGTTACACAGTCATGCCCTTTGGCCTGAAGAACGCTGGTGCCACCTACCAACGGGCGATGACTCACATATTTGATAATTTGATACATCAAAAGGTCGAGTGTTATGTGGACGACCTTGTTGTCAAGAGCATGGATCGAAGAAATCACCTAGATGACTTGAGGATTGTATTTGAAAGGATCAGAAAGTATGATCTAAAAATGAATCCTCTCAAATGTGCTTTTGGGGTCTCCTCCGGCAAATTCTTAGGGTATGTTGTTCGTCATCGAGGCATAGAGATCGACCCCAACAAAATTAAGGCAATCACGGAGATGCCACCACCAAGGAACCTTCGACAGCTTCGCTCGCTGCAAGGACAACTGGCTTTCATTCGGAGATTTATATCAAATCTATCGGGTAGGTGCCAACCATTTTCAAAGCTAATGAAGAAAGATGTCCGTTTCAAATGGAACGCAGAATGCCAGGAAGCATTTGATAGTATCAAGAAATATCTGTTGAATCCGCCCATTCTAGTAGCGCCAATTCCGGGGAAGCCTCTTATACTGTATACAGCAGCACTAGAAGAGTCCCTCGGAGCACTATTGGCCCAGAATAATGAAGAAGGCAAAGAAAATGCGCTCTACTACATCAGTCGAAGGTTGATTGGAGCAGAAAGCCGTTATTCCCCAATTGAAAAACATTGTTTGGCGCTGATTTTTGCAGTTCAGAAACTCCGCCACTATATGTTATCCCATAAAATCACACTAATATCAAAGATCGATCCGCTGAAGTTCTTGATGACAAGACCAGCATTGACAGGTCGTCTAGCCAGGTGGGCAGTATTGTTATTGCAGTTTGAAATCATATACATGCCACAGAAGGCGGTGAAAGGACAAGCCTTGGCAGATTTTCTTGCTGCACACCCAATCCCGGCTGACTCTCCACTCAACGATGATTTACCCGATGAGCAAATGATGCAGGTCGAGGAAAATGAAAAGCTACCATTTTGGGAGATGTACTTTGACGGTGCATCATCTATTAGACCTGTCCGACCTCCAAATATTGCAAGAGCCCGAGCCGGCATTGGTCTCATTTTCATAGCACCCGAGGGAGGCATAATGAGGTTCTCATTCAGTCTGACTGAACCTCGGACCAACAACGAAGCTGAGTACGAAGCTCTAATAGTAGGGCTGGAGATTGCAATTGATGTCAAAATTCAAAATCTTCAAATTTTCGGCGACTCTCAACTTGTGATAAATCAAGTCTTGGGCATCTACAAGATTTTCAAGGTTGAGTTGGCTCATTACCACCGGCGAACCATTGAGCTCCTGAAGCAGGTGCCGAATGTTAAAATAGTTCAAATTCCTCGAGGACAAAATGCCAAAGCAGACTGTTTGGCCAAATTGGCCAAGGAAATGGCAAATTCTAATGAGGAGAAGCCTATATTCATCGGAGTTTACAACCGTAGGGTCTTGGAACCCGCTCTATTACAATTCCCGATGGTAGAAGAAGTATCAAATTCAAGCCAGCAGGATGAAACTCCAGATGACCCTAAACTTCTCCATCAAATCATTATGGAAAATTATCCGGAAGGATATCATACGGCCAAGAGACGTAAAGCTAGTCAAGCTTCAGAATCGTGGTGGCATTGTTTAGATATTGAAGTCAAAAATGATTGGAGACAGCCATTCATTGACTACTTCAAGGAAAACAAACTCCCGACAGAAAAGTCTATGGCCGCACAAATTCGAAAAAGGGCGTTGCGATATGCATTTGTCAATGATACGTTATACAGACGAGCTTTTGATCAAATGTGGCTAAGGTGCCTGGAGACCAAGGAAGCTGATAAAGTGGTGACGGAAGTCCACGAAGGACTTTGCGGAGCACATCAGTCAGGTCCTAAAATAGCCGCCAAAATCAAGAGAATGGGTTATTATTGGCCGACAATGGTCAGAGATTGTATTGACCACGCAAAGAGGTGCCATGAATGTCAGATTCACGGTGATGTTATACATCAACCTCCAAATCCACTACACCCAACAATAGCTTCTTGGCCATTTGAATGTTGGGGCACAGACATAATTGGGCCAATAGATCCGCCATCTTCAGTGGGACACCGTTTTATTCTAGCAGCGACGGACTACTTTTCCAAGTGGGCAGAAGCAGCTCCATTCAGAGAGGTCACATCCGAGCATGTGATTAACTTCTTCACCCACAATGTTGTTTACAGATTTGGTGTACCACGCCGCATAATCTCAGACAACGGTACCGCATTCAAAAGTACAAAAATTTACAAGTTCGTTGATCGGCACAAAATCGATTGGCGATATTCATCTATATACAATCCAAGAGCAAATGGATTGGCAGAAGCATTCAACAAAACACTGGTGAAATTGTTGAAGAAGATTCTCACCAAGAATAAAAGAGAGTGGCATACGAAAATGGCAGAGGCACTGTGGGCGTATCGTACAACCTATAAGACGCCAACCAAAGCCACTCCTTACTCTCTGGTGTTCGGTGTTGAAGCCGTATTACCATTGGAGATCGAATTACCGTCACTCCGAGTAGCAATCCAGAATGATCTCACTCAAGAGCAAAATGCCCGCCTCAGAATGGAAGAGCTCGACGCACTTGATGAACTCAGGTTACAAGCTCAACAAAACTTGGAAATCTACCGAGGAAGAATGACAAAGTCCTTTGATCGAATGGTGCGTCCTCGGACATTTCAAGAAGGGGAATTGGTTCTGGTGCTGAGAAGACCAATCATCCCGCACCGAAGAATCGGTGGCAAATTTGTATCAAATTGGGAAGGCCCCTTCGTCATCGAGAAGGTGTACCAAGGAGGAGCATATCAGTTGATAGATCTGAACGGTCAGAGGCCTATGCCACCTATCAACGGCCGACATTTAAAGAAATATCATGCATGAAAATTCCATATATGATGTATCTTTTTATGATCAAAATTTTACGTGCATATTTATCAATGCATGTTTACTCATATTTTGAAATTCTCTTGTATAGCAAGAACGCATTTCAAAATCCCCAATCAGACTGGGGGCATTTTAAATATTTATTTGGGTCGACATCGCGTTGCGTGCCGAGATCCCCAAATAAATATTTAAAATCTTAAAAACAAAAAGCCTATCCAAAATGTCCCTGTGAGATAGGGGGCATTTTAAATATTCATTTGGGTCGACATCGTACTACATGCTGAGATCCCCAAATGAATATTTAAAATTTTATATTCCAAATTTATTCCATTCTAAAATGTCCCTGCGAGACAGGGGGCATTTTAAATATTTATTCGGGTCGACATCGCGCTGCATGCCGAGATCCCCGAATAAATATTTAAAATTATCAATCCAAATATTCTTTTATGCTAAAGAATACAAAGATTTCTTTTTCAAAGTATATGCAGGTGATATCTCAAAGATCGAGACAACACCTTCTCCAATAAACCAAGGCTCAAAGGTCAAGAAAGAGACTTTTGTGGCTACACACTCCTATAAAATTGAGCCGAAGAAGCTTCATGTCTTTCGACAGCCTGAAGCTTAAGGTTCGAATGAGTGTAAAAGGTCGGATCCAACACGCCAAAATATGGCCGGGTCGCTGGCAGCTCCGTCTACTCAACAAGCCATAAGAAAGGCCGTAGTAGCGGAACCCCCACTTCGTCAACCCGTCAGTAGGGACTGTAGGAAGCACGAAGGTTAATTTGACTCGACAAGTTCAAGTGGTCGTAGTCTGCAAAATTCTCCAAAATGACTGGAGAATCAAAGTTCTAGTGGGAAGATGAGTCTCGAACAACTACCAGATGTTTGTAGGCTCCAAAATCCAAAACCATGAAGGATGACTCCAAATCTACCAGCTTCAGCAAAATCAGCATTGGGGAGCGCAATTCCCGTAGCTCAAGTCTGAAGCCTGAATGGGTGTAAGAGGTCGGATCCAACAAGCCCAAATATGGCCGGATCGCTGGCAGCTCCATCTACTCAACAAGCCATAAGAAAGGCCGCAGTAGAAGAACCCCCATCTCAGCAACCAGAGGACAAAGAGCTATCAAATTCTAGCTCTCCCGATCTGATGAACTCAAGTGTTTCAGATTAAAGTCTTCTAAAGTGGTTAAGGATCAAGATACTACCTACGTTCGGTACTATCAACTGAATCCAGAACCTGCAAATCCTTCAACAAATCCGTAAAGCACAAAGCGAGGATCGAAGGAATTTTTCTTCAACAAGTCCGTCAAAGCACAAAGCAAAGGACCGAAGAAAATTATCTCAAAGTTCGTAAAAAGCTCAAGGCTGAACTAAGTGGATTCTGTCATCAACAAGTCCGTTATGCATGAAGCTCTGGACCGATGACTTCTTGCCATCGACCTAATACAAACCTGAGGGTTTAGGTCACCGGCATCTACTCCTTCAACAAGCCCGAAAAAGCTAGACGCATAGGGCCGAAGGTACAAAAACCACCTGACAAGTCAATAAAGACAAATCAGGTAATTCTCCATCAATGTCCGTAGCAAAAAGCACAGGCCAAAAGAAATCAGTATCTCAACTATCTATTGATACATCTAAAAGAATAAAAAAGAAAGGGAGATTAGTGTGACATCCAAACAAAATTTTGGAGATCCACTAAAAGAAAATCGTAGTGTGACATCCAAGCGAATTTTTGGAGATCCACTAAATGAAAGCCTTAGTGTGACATCTAGAAGAAATATCTAGAGATCCACAGGGTCAATCAGCATACAACAAACGTGATTCGCTCTAGGCGCGTACCACATTTGTTGGGGGGCATTTGTTGACCCTCATGCTATACCCAAAGGAAGAAATGAGAGAAGCAAAGTGAAAAATCCCACGTACAAACCTCATACCCGACGGGTCCATGAAATCTGCCGAGACTCTGCCGCAAATCCCCGGAATCCTGTTGAAATCACGCTGGCAGCGCCGATTCATGTCGATTCTCTGCAATTCCTGCTCAAATCCCGCAGCCTCGATCGCACCCCTTGGACGCCTTTAAAAGCCGATCGAACGAAGCTCTCTTCCATCTCTGTCCGATTACACACACAACTCCTCTCTCGCAGCACTGCTCGTCTCTCTCCCGATTCCTCTCTTCCATCCTCCGACCTCCCATCTCCACCGCCGACTCCCTTGCTCTGTTCGATCCAACAGAGAGAGAGAGAGAGAGAGAGAGAGAGAGAGAGAGAGAGAGAAGGGAGGAAGAAACCAACCTCCTCAAGCCCGATCTCTCCAGAGTCGACGCCTCCGCCATCTCCGATCCCGACCACGAACCACGATCGCCTCCTCTCATACGAATACCCGAGCTCTTGCCTTACCCGAGCTCTCCTTCGCCCTCCGCGACGCCTCCTTCCTATCGGACCGAGAGTTATGACATTTTGAATCGGAAGCCACAACGAGAGCTAGCTCGTGTGAAGGGGACTCGAATGAAGGGAAGAGGCTCATCTTGAACCTGAACTGAACTTGAACTCGGACTTACACTTGGACTCGGACTTGAACTAAATGGACTTAAATAAATTCAAACTAATTAAAAAATTTTGAAGCTTGATTTGGACTCAAGCAAAATGATAATAATGAACTTGCAAACGATCATCAATTTGAAGAAAATAGAGAATTAAATGCTCAGGATTGAAAATGTGAATCTTAACAAGCAAAGTGAAAGAAAATTGCAAAAGTTAATGATTTGATTACAAAGCAATGATGTGAGCTTTTGGATCAAACTAATTAACTCATAACATAAGATTTAGTTCATCTTTGAGCAAAGTTCATGAAATTACAAGGCATGTGACAAACTACTTCCAAATCATTATGCATGTTGGAAATGATATGTAGAGGCAAAGAGTATAACTTGCCTATAAGAAGAGAGTTATACATAAATGATTTGCAACCTTTGGCATAGAAATAACAATTGAGTTGCAAGGTTTATTGCAATCAAAATGAAGATATTGATGAATAAGTTACATTCATCATGTAAATTACAATGAATTTTTGAGAACAAGGAAATGAGGAATGTAGCTTGTTTATAAGGAGCACAAAATTTTGAAGGTATGTTTTGATCATAAAGCCATCATATGATGACTTTAGAACAAGCATAGAGTGATAATTGCAATCGTAATTATTCAAATAAGGATCAAATGAAATGCTTGTAAGCAACAATACAAGAACTTTCAATTGAATATTATGATAGCCACTTTGGTCTTTTAAGCTCATCCAAATTAATATCATGTAATCAAATGAGGATTGATGCACAATTTAATCATGAACCTTAGCATGATATTTTTGGATGACTATACTTGATTTGAAAGAGTCATATGAATTGGAATAAAATATTGGTAATAATATCAAATTCCTTACACTTTGTTGTAAATCACATTTGAAGGATAAGAACTTGCAAGTGTAACTTATTTGCAAATAATGAGAAGATTATGGAGGATATGATTTGGTCATAAAATCATGGCTTGAATTCTTTGTAGCTTGACAACAGGTTTGCAACATTAATTTATTTCTAAGAAATGCTCAAGATGGACATGTATAGTTT
Source organism: Dendrobium huoshanense (assembly GCA_016618105.1). NCBI lineage: Eukaryota > Viridiplantae > Streptophyta > Magnoliopsida > Asparagales > Orchidaceae > Dendrobium > Dendrobium huoshanense. The sequence continues at coordinate 71,041,164 of CM028344.1, read as the reverse complement.
GATCATAATATAGATAATTGTTGCAAACCATATAAAGACAATATTGAGGGATTATCACATATGTACTCATCATTCAAGCAAGTGCATTACCCTCCTACAAGCTACTATAAATTCTCTTTATGAGTACACCACAATGCTCACAAATGAATAAATAATATGTGCAAAAAAAGATCTGCAATACATACAAGTCCTCTATGAATACAAATGTATGTATAACATGCCACCCCTGTGTAGATGCATACAGACTACAGTAAATGCAGTATCCTGTAGTCAACTTCAATCTAAAAATAAATATCTACCTCCAACAATAATGTTCGTATTGCAAAGACCAAAACTACAGCATAATGCATAAAGACTACAAATTCCTACGAGCTTCTACAACCAAGGCAGGAGATTAGTTAGTGCATTATGATCCGCCTACAAAAATCAACAAGTAGTGCACGACAGTCTACCTGTACGAAGCAGCGAACAATTCTATCCAGAAGCTGCTACGCCACGCCACCGGATCTGCAATATTCGTACAAGCAGACAGAAGGCGTCTACAATTCTTTCAAAATACCCCTGCACGTGCACTATAAATTGTATACACGTAGGTACACTAAAGGGGGTAAAAATAATTATAAAACCCGCATGGGCCCCGACGAGCGTGTTATTGGTACACACGTGACGTCTAGGGATGCTGCGCGGGTTGATAAGTGAATTCAGGTTCGAAACCGATCCTTCTATACAGGCTAATAGAAGTCGACAGGGTTCGAACCATTAAACAAATATGTGGTCATGGCGACCAGAATATTTGCTTCGATACATTCATATTAGGCCTTTAAAGCCTAAAATTAAAAGAATTCACTAATAAAGGCTCAAAGCCTACGAAACCTGATCCTCTATCAACCAATAGATAGAGTCGACAAGGTTCAATCCAGAAAATGGAAATGCTCCCCAAACACCCTGATGATGGCCGTGTTGAATGTTTATCTCAACCGGAGGGGTTTACAAACATTTCAAATGATTCCCAAATATTCCAAAATTCTACCCAAATATCCATTCAAAACCCAAAATCCCAAAAATATTCAAAATCCCAAAAATATTTAAAATTGAAATAAACCCATTAATCACTTAAAGCAAATTTCATCCACCATCCGCAACAGTCTGTCGGGGTGGACAAATTCAAATGAACTCTAGCTCACAAAGAGCCAAATGCCTAGTCAAAAATATCACTAGGATCCATTCTCAAACAATCTCTTGCCAGTAAGGACGTGGTACGTGTCCTCTAACCGGCAGTTTCGCCGCCAAATGGCACTGCAGGTAAACGGTTATGATCCGGGGCCCTCTGAACCGAGTGGTTTTGCCGCCAAATGGCACCACAGATAGCGGTTATGGCCAGAGCCAATACGCTCCTTAATGGCGTTAAATCCTTGAGATATGAATCAATAGGATATGATCGATAGGGCACAAAGCCCTTTGTTAGCTAAGGTGGATTCAAATTTGTCCCCTTAGACAAACATTCAACCCCGGTCTACAAGGTTCCCTTGGACGAAGCAACCCATGGCTGCCGACAAGGATCCTTCTGTCAGGTTGGGTCGACTACCTCCTCTGACTAAGTAGACCAGGGACCACGATGGCCCGGGACGACGGAACCATGGGATCTTGATCGGGCCCATCATCCATTCCCCCACCATCCGCTTTAAGTGTTAGGTGGTGAAATTTCACATTTTAAATATCAAACTTTTCAATGCTTTCCAAATTTCCAAATCCAAACTCAATTTCCAAATCAAATTTCTACCAATATCCAAATATAGACTCAAAATACAATTTCCATATCCATGCTGCTACTATATGCCAGATATACGTATTTCTATACGTATCTGATTGACTACTAGCCTTAATCGAAAGTTCTCTCTCGTGATCGGGAGGGGTAATTAACTATAGGGGCTTGCGCCTATAGGAAACCAGAACTCAGATCATAAAGTCCTCATAAAATGAGGGCGAAATCTCTGGGTAGTGTCTTATCTACAAACCCATCTGCCTTTCAAAATTTACCTCGGAACATAGTTCGTTAAAACTCCCTCGCCGAAAAAGAAGAGCGAGCGGAGGCCGAGGCCAAATTTTTGGAGCCCACAGGAAGTCACAAACCGAACAATTTTGAAAGGGCTGAAGACACGCCTAGGGAAGGCCGGGGGGTAATGGGTTGAAGAACTCCCGAATGTCCTATGGGCTTACCGCACCACAGCCAGAACACCTACAGAAGAGACTCCGTTTAACCTCTGTTTCGGCACAGAAGCAGTCATACCAGTGGATATAGGGGTCTCGAGCAATAGAGTTCAGACCTTCGACTTCAGTAAGAATGAAGAAAAACTCAGGACAAATTTAGTCCTCCTCCCCGAGGCAAGGGATGTAGCCTCACTTAAGACTGCTGCATACCATCAGCGGATCGCTCGTCACTACAATCGAAGGATAAAACCTCGAACTATTTCTCTTAGGGATTTAGTTCTGCGAAGTCTTGAAGCTGCAGGAAAAGGCCCTCAGCGTAACAAGCTCTCCCCCCAATGGGAAGGTCCTTATTTGGTAGCGGCTATGGTCAAACCTGGGACCTTCAAGTTAAAAGATGCGAATGGAAAAATGCTTCCCCGAACTTGGAATGTGGACAACCTTCGCAAATACTATCAATACAAGATTGATGTTACTATTTGTTATGTGTAATATCGTTCATGACGTTCATTTCGTTTTGTAATTGTGCCTTGTATTTTCTTTGAGTTTTTCGTACGTTGTTGTAGAAGAACACTTGTTTTTGTATCCCTAAGTTTAATAGGGAATTGTCGTACTATTTTATATAATACAGTAATGTGATATTTGCTTTGCGATTGCACTGTCTCTTTTATTCTGAGTTTTCTCTTATGATTCGAGAAATATACAACCCATGTTGTATCTCAATTAATAGACGACTAATCCCAGGGGGATCTAGTCCGACCTCTTAAAATCATCAAGCAAATACTTTGATTAACAACCTCGGATAGGTCAGTATCCCAAAGCGGATATCTCTCACATTCATACAGATTAGAAAGACTGCCTCAACATATGAGTTAACGTATGTAAAGAAGAAAACTGTCTTTTTTATAAACCCACGAACATCAAGTACATCATCCAAAAATAGCAAAACACGAACAGCGGCAACACACGAACAATCATCGCAACAAAAATAAAAGCGACATAGAAAGCATCAAAACAATTCTACAGAATCTCAAGATGATCATCGTCGTCCTCTTCCAACGCGAAGATCCTTTGCAAGTCACTCTCCAACTCTTCGCCACCAAAATCTGGAGAAGGATCACCAGAAGCTTGGCTTGGGGTCAACCCCTCAATGTCCCCTCCGTTTCTGCGTTTCACAGCACGAACGCCCTTCATAAAGCCTTTAATGAAACCATCCTGCATAAACTCCGCTTCTAAGGCCTTCACCTCTACGTCGTAAAAATGATCGCGAGCTTTCTGGACTTGATCCTTGATAAAAATCTTAAAAGCATAAGATTTTTTGAACTCATTTACGGCTGAAGATGGTGACAATTGAGCTACCTTCTCCGACAATTTGTTCAGAAGTTTCTTATTCTTGGCCTCAAGGACTTGTATATTTTTTAGTTGTTGGTTGTTTGATGACTCCGCATCCACTAACTGTATATGCAAACGGTCTATCCGCTCATTCTGGGAAGAAGATGAAGCAATCTTGTTCGCCAATTCTGCTCTACATTCATCAACCTGACTCTCCACTGATTCCATTTCTTTCACCCTGCCGCCGTATTTCTTCTTGTATTCTCCCTTGAGGTATTTGACCTTCACAAACTCATCGTTCCAGACATCTAAGATTTTGTTCGCCTCGAGGAACTGCGCAAGAAGAAGATAAGTGAAAACTATATCCTCAAAATTAAATGTAAAAACGATAGAAACGAAAAGAAGGTCAATTCACCAAGTCTTCGAGCCGTCGACGACCGATGCACTTATGCTTCAGCACATCCTCGGGGATGTATATCTTGGACGGAGAAAAGCGAGGGGCCTTGTCGCCAACCGCAAAAACTTCGTTCGACTTCTTCTTCTTCGGCGTATGTGAATCTCCCTCGCCCTCGGGTCGCCTAGATTGAGTTATCGGGACTTCTGAGACTTTCATGGATACCTTCAGTTTCTATGCGCTTGACCTCCCTGCATGAGTGGATATTCTCACCTTAAATAAATATTCCTCATCCAAGCACTTGCTAAGAAAGCGCATCTCGTAACGAAGAGCCTCGGTACTAGGAAGCTTTAACATGCTCAACAAGTCATCCGCTCCTAGATGAAGAGGAACGGGTAACTCCCTCAACGTTCCCCACTTCTCTTGGAGACTCCTATCATTTTGCACAAAGAAATAATCGCTAATCCAATCCTTGGATGGATCCCGAGTACGAATCTCCAACCATTTAGACCTGAAGGAAATACGGCCCTGCGGATCAGTATGGATACGCCCTATTCGGGAAAGACATTCTACAAATAATGCCGCTCCATGTTCTCTGAAAAATGCGATCAGGCCAACTACCACCGACATGGCCCGGTAGGAGAATTGAGATAAACTCAATCCACAAGCCTTCAGGATATCCACCAGTTCGGTCGGCGGTGGAAATCGCAACCTCGCTCGCAAGCTAAATTCATACACTGTCACATATCCTCGAGGAGGTGAGCATGCACGTTCAGATCTCACAGGCACCTTCATCACCAAGTCATTAGGAAAATGATACTTTTTCCTGAAAGAGATGAATGAGTCTTCCATAATGGTAGAAACTACGTCGTCGGCTCTTTTTGCCTTAGAAGCATTCTTCGAACCATCTGAACGGGCAGCAGGACGATCTTCTACGATGGAAACATCTTTAGTAGAAATGCGATCACCCATTTTTGATTGCCTCACGAGAATCCACCAGGAAGAAAAATCTCGTAGGCTTCTGCACGTGAGGAGGGGCGCTATTCGAGTAGGAAAAAATTCCAACTCGCAAATAACGGAAGCCTCAACCGTCAGTAAGCCAGAGGGGGAGGAAGAAATCCCGTAGGCTTCTGCACGCGAGGAGGGGCTCTATTCGTGTAGGAAAAAATTCCAACTTGCAAATAACGGAAGCCTCAACCGTCAGTAAGCCGGAGGGGGAGGAAGAAATCCCGTAGGCTTCTGCACGCAGGAGGGGCACTATTCGAGTAGGAAAAAATTTCAACTCGCAAATAACAGAAGCCTCAACCGTCAGTAAGCCGGAGGGGGAGGAAGAAATCCGTAGGTTTCTGCGCGTGAGGAGGGGCACTATTCGAGTAGGAAAAATTTCCAACTTGCAAATAGTAGAAGTCTCAGCCGCCAGAGAACCGGAGGGAGAAAGAAAGAGAAGTTGCAAATTTTCTAAAGGACTAAGGGGCCTATTTATAGGTTTTGGAGAGAAAGGGGAGAAGTTACTACCAATTTCGGAATTTTCCTTTTTTAGAAATTTTTTGAAATTTTTTTGGGATTTTTTGGACCCAAAAATAGCCAAAAAAACGTCTTTTTTCTCAAAATGGGGCCCACTAGGTCGGTGCAGCCATCGGCCGCACCTCTTGGGCGCGGCCAGCAGAGCGATCCGCGGCTCCTACGCGTGGATCGCGGCCAGCCACGCACGGCTGGCAGTGGAGCAGTCCAGGCGGACCGCGGAAGGATCTAGGCGGGCCGGCAGGCATCGGCGGCAGCCGCCGCGGAGCGGCCAGGGGGAGACCGCGAAGTGGTCCGAACGGACCGCGGAGGATTTCCCTTGCCCGCGCGAGCGGACCGCGTGAGCGGTCCGCGGTTCCGCGCGGGGTGACTGGCGGCCGCTGTTCTGCGCCGCCGGCAATTGCGGCCGGCCGGCCGGTCCGACCGGTTTGGCCGCCCGGTCCATTTTGGGGCCCGTTTTTCATCCCGACAAGCCCGAATTCGATATTTTTGGGGTCCCCTGACACATTTTTCGACACCCCGGATTCAATTTTGACACTTTCAAGGCCTTTCGAGGCCCCCACACGCAAGAATAATTCCAACTCGATCGAGAAAATTCTTTATAATTTGTGGCACATATTTTCGGACTCCTGGAGCTTCGTCGTCCGAAAATAGGGGGGCAACTGATACGACATCACAAAATCATCTTGATCGAGCACGAATCTCGAGGCAAAAATTGGCTGGAAACTTCAAAAATTAATTTCGGAAGCATATGAACTCCAATTTTAGCGATCTTATAGTCAAACTAAGCGTCTCAGAAATACAAACCCAACGACACTAAGATCAACCCAATCCGAGCCCAAATGAGTTCGAATCAAGAGTTCAAAGCGCTGTTGGAAGGTTCAAACCGAAATTTGAGTTACCAAACGGTCTCCGATTTTTACGAGCTTATACTCGAATCGAGCGACTCAACGAGACGAATCCAACGAGCCCAAGATCATCAACTTCCGACATCATTAAGACCTTCAAATGTCCAACGAACGGTGCATGATCAAAGGATTTGATATCAGCCGTCCATTCAAACAACTCCCTGTTCGCCCTTGATCTCACGCATATTTATGGGCTATGCCACTCCAGAAAAACTATAAATAGAGCCCTCATTCTACACCAAGGGACTCAAGTGAAGAGAGAGAAGAAGAAGAGAAGGAGAAGGAGAAAGGGGAATAGGAGATTCCTCACCTCCTCGACCACCGCCGCCGGAGTTTTTCCTGCCGCGTGAAGACGCCGGAGCTCTGCCGAATTTTCAGGAAACGCAAGGAATTCGCAGGATCTTGTGAATTTCGTGGAAGAAACAAGTTGTATTTGGATTATCCCGACTTGTGGGACGAAATCCGCCATTTGTAATCTACGAAAACACTAGTGGAATTTTGCAACTGGGCGAGGCCCCGTGGTTTTTTCCCTTTTTGGTTTTTCCACGTAAAAACTCTTGGTGTTCACTCCTTTTTTCTGTTTGTGTGTTAAACTTACGTGCAGCGCTCGGACGCGAATTTACAAACTCTACCGCCGCGTATTTTCTAACACGCAACAATATATATATATATATATATATATATATATATATATATATATATATATATATATATATATATATATATATATATATATATATATATCTTAGAGATGATGGATAATGCTCTTCTGTGCTGCAATATTCTAGTAGGACTGTTAGAACATACCCTCAGTACTTATTTATTATCCTATTTCCCTTAATGTCAACATGAGTAAAGTGACACTTTCTCTGTTTATTCTCTGGCACTGATGTATTAACAGCCTTGTGTCGCTCACTGCGACTTCTCAGTTTTGTTTCTTGTACAGGTTATAAACCTGACTTTATATGCTCAAGGAAGTAATGAGAAAACTAAGCTAATCTTCTAATAAGCTTGTCATTCCTCTGTTCTTGTTTTTCTTTTCTTATGCAGGTGATGAAGCTGATGCTTTCATGGTATCAGAGCATCAGGTAATATCATTCTAATGACTTCAGAAGGATCTTCCGCTGCGGCTCCGGCAACATCGTCTTCTCTGTCAGTCGCAATGACAGAGTTTACCATTCCCTCTTCCCTCAAGTTTCTCATGAGCAACTTGAAGCACATTGTTTCTACCTCACTTACTAATGACAACTACCCCATTTGGTGGCTTCAAGTCTTCAAGTTATTTTTGGCAAATGGGTTTGAAGGTTTTTTGACTGGAAGTGTCACGCCTCCAGCTGCTTCTTCTTTGGATGCAAATACCGCTGATTTAAAACTCTGGAAACAGATTGATCAAAATCTAGTTTCCGCCTTACTATCTACTATTTCAGCCTCAGTTCTTCCGTATATCCTTTCTTTGTCCACTGCACATGAGATATGGGTGACCTTAGAGAAACGACTTCAACCTACAAATCGTTCTCGTGTGATTCAACTTAAAAATGAATTACATCATATTCAGATGAAAGATCTCACTATGACACAATATTTGGCTCAAGTTAAAGCTCTTGTAGACAATATCTCATCCTCCGGAGGTCATATAGACGTCGAAGACGTTATACTTCACACATTAAATGGATTGCCATCCATTTATAACCCTTTCAAATCGGGTATACGGATAATCCAGCAAACGATTACTTTGGATGCCTTATATTCACTCTTGTGTAGTGAAGAAATTAATCTACAAAATGAGCAACAAAAGGAAGCTTCACCTTCTTTGGACCACACAGCCTTGTGGACTGCTCGTTCAAATACATCCCGTGGATGTTTTTCTTCAAGAGCACGCGGCAGAGGAGCTCCCTTCAGAACAAGTCCGTCTGGATCAAATGTGCATATTTCATTGAACTACAGCCCTTCAAGACGGCCACCTGCTCCAGCTCCAAATCGTCCAACTTGTCAAATTTGTGGAAAACTTGGTCATGTCGCTTTAAATTGTAGGCATCGTTGCAATATGCAATATGCTCCAACCACTTCCACTCCAAACCCGTGTGCATTTCTAACAGGTTCAAGCAGTAATATGAACTCTCCAGTCACGGAATGGGTGTTAGATTCCGATGTTTCATCACATTTAACTCCTGATGCTACTCAACTACAACAATCTGCGCCGTATTTTGGAGCCGATACTGTCTCTATTGCTAGTGGGAATACTCTTCCCATTCACCATACCGGGCAAGGCATACTACCTCTTCCTGATCCGAACCGTAAGCTTCGTCTTAAAAATCTTTTACAGGTTCCCGATCTCTCCCACAATCTCCTTTCTATTCATAAATTGACTTCTGATAACAATTGCTCAATTTTGTTTGATGCTCATGGTTTCCTTATTAAGGACCTCTCGGACAATATCACTCTTCTCTGTGGTCGATCGCGAGACGGTCTTTATCCAGTTCCTACCGTATCCACTGGTATCTCTCAAGCCTTACACTCTTCGATTAGCAAACAAAAGCCATGGCATACTCGCCTTGGCCATCCAAGTCTCAGCACCTTACAATGTCTTTCTCGTATTGTTCCCTCTATATGTATTTCCCCTTCTTCGTTTCTATGTACGTCTTGTAATGTGGCCAAGAGTCACAAGTTACCGTTTACTTCATCTACTAGTCATGTACTCCAACATTTTCAATTAATATATTCAGATGTTTAGAGTCCAGCTCCTGTCTCCTCTTTCAATGGTTTTCGTTACTATATCTTGTTTATTGATGATTCGACTCGCTACACTTGGATTTATCTTATGCATTCTAAAGATGAATCATTCATTAAATTTCAGCATTTCTATCAACTCATTAAAACTTCATTTAATAAATAAATTCAAATATTACGGACAGATGGTGGTGGAGAGTACACTAGTACTAAATTTCGCACTTATTTGAGTAATCTTGGTATCTCTCATCAACTCAGCTGCCCCTATACCCCTGAGCAGAATGGTCTTGCAGAACGCAAGCATCGTCATCTATTAGAAACAACTCGAGCTCTACTTCACACTGCTCATCTTCCTTATATTTTTGGGGCTGAAGCTCTCCTCACTTCTAATTACCTTATTAATATCTTACCCACAAAAGCTTGTCGTCTTCAAATTCCCTATAAACTCTTACATAACAAACTTCCCTCATACGATCATTTGAGGACGTTTGGTCGTTTGTGTTTTCCTTGGCTTCAGCCCCTCTCCGCAAATAAACTCTCACCTCGCTCTCAGGAATGCATTTTCTTAGGATATTCATCCTCTCACAAAGGATATCGTTGCTTCAATCCTCAAACCAATCGTATCTATGTGTCTCGGCATGTTGTCTTTTATGAACATGTCTTTCCCTTTACTCCCACTACCTCACACTCTTCCGATCCTAAACCCAACACACCCTCCAATCCCTTGCTCTTGACCCCCACTTCTCTACCATCTATAGAATCTCCATCTCCTACACATTCTGTTTCGTTAATAGAGCCTGTGTTCCCTGTTACTCATCTTGACATACCTAACTCTTCTATACTGCAATCACCACGATCACAGTCTACTTCCAGCTCTTCCACACCAAACAATAGTCTGTTACCTTCTCCACCAAAACCTGCTCCATCTATTCATCCTATACAGACTCGTTTACAGACTGGTCATCAAAAGCCCAAGATTATTTTTGACTTGCTTACGGTTCCTCAGCCAGCTCCCATTCCTACTACTTATACACAAGCTCTACAACATCCATCTTGGTGTTCCGCTATGTCTTCCGAATTTATGGTGCTTCAGCAGCAAGGTACGTGGAGTCTAATACCACCTCCCCCGAATAAGATCATCCTTGGATGCAAATGGGTTTTCAAATTGAAAACAAAATCAGATGGTCAAATTGATTGCTATAAGGCTCGATTAGTTGCACAAGACTTTAATCAAGAGCATGGAATTAATTTTACTGAGACTTTTAGCCCTGTGGCTAAATTACCCACAATTCGGGTATTACTTTTATTAGCTCTTCATCGCAATTGGACTACTTTACAATTCGATATTTCAAACGCATTTCTTCATGGTGATCTTCATGATGAGGTTTATATGAAACAACCTCCCGGTTTTTTGATTCTCAACACCCTCATTATGTCTGCAAATTGCATAAGGCTATCTATGGCCTTCGTCAAGCTCCCCGGCAATGGTTTAATAAGCTTACTCAGTCCTTGCTTAACTTTGGTTTTCTTTTCAGTAAAGCGGATCCCTCATTGCTTATTTACCGCAAGTCTACTATTCAACTGTATCTTCTTATTTATGTTGACGACTTGTTGCTCTCCGGAAATGACTCTCACACTATTGACACCTTGTTGCAACTGCTTCGGACTCAATTCTCCTTAAAGCAGCTTGGCAAAATTGATACTTTTCTGGGCATTCAAGTTAAACGGACCTCTTCCTCTATTATTCTGCACCAGATAAAATATGCCACTGATATTTTAGCATCTGCCGGGTTTCTCCATGCCAAACCTGTACCGACTCCCTGTACAATTAAATCCTCCAAACCGAATACTACTGCTCCTCTCTTTTCTGGTCCGCAACAGTTCAGACGTTTAGTTGGCTCATTAAATTATCTTACAATTACTCGGCCTGATATAGCCTATGCAGTCAATGTTGTGTGTCAGCATATGCACAATCCCACCACTGATCATTTTCAAGATCTTAAGCACATTCTTTGCTATTTACAAGGCACCTTATCTTTTGGTTTACAGTTGGTATCGGGTAATATGCAACTAACCACCTATGTGGATGCTTATTGGGCTTCTGATTCATTAGATCGTAAATCTGTTTCTGGATTCTGTTCATTTCTTGGTTCCACACTTGTCTCCTGGAGTGTTAAAAAGCAAACGACTGTGGCGAAATCTTCCACTTAAGCTGAGTATCGTTCCTTATCTTCCTCAACTTCTGACATAATTTGGCTTCGTCGGTTGTTAGCTGAGTTTGGACTATCTCAAAGCACTCCTACAACTATTTACTGTGTTAGCTCCTCTGCCATTGCCTTAGCTCACAATCCGGTGTTCCATGCTAGGACCAAACATATTGAAATAGACTATCACTTTATTAGTCATCACATTCAGACGGGTGCTATAGAGATTAATCATCTTCATTCTATTGATCAAACTGCTGATATTCTAACGAAGCCTCTTTCTCCTACGCGATTTGCTCTCTTACGTGACAAACTAACCATTTGTTCCTCAAATGTTTAGTTTGAGGGGGCTGTTAGAATATACCCTCATTACTCATTTATTATCCTATTTCCCTTAATGTCAACATGAGTAAAGTGCCACTTTCTCTGTTTATTCTCTGGCACTGATGTATTAACAGCCTTGCGCCGCTCACTGCGACTTCTCAGTTTTGTTCTTGTACAGGTTATAAACCTGACTTTATATGCTCAAGGAAGTAATGAGAAAACTAAGCTAAGCTTCTGATAAGCTTGCCATTCCTTTGTTCTTGTTTTTCTCTTCTTATGCAGGTGATGAAGCCGATGCTTTCAAGGACATCTGCATTACATACTGGCGGGTGCAACCATTTGATGAATCTGATCATCAAAATATATGACAAAAATATTACTGAACTGATATTTTTAATAAAGGACCAAAGCATCTGATATTACATTTAGAGCATCTTAAAGAAAGGATAAGAAGCTTATGCAAAGCATAAGCCTGTTCATTGCCTCCCTTCCAAGCAACATCCATAGTCCAATCTGTCTTCTTGAAATATAAATAATATCCCTTTGGCTAATGAATATTTATCAACCATATCCTGAAAGATTCCTTTGTGTTCAAATCAAAGACAATGTATATCAGGCATTTGAAGGTCTTAATGACTTCGGAATTTGGCGATCTTGGGCTCGTTGGATTCGTCTCGTCGAGCCACTCGATTTGACCATAAGCTCGTCAAGTTTGGAGACCGTTTCATAACTCGAATTGTGGTATGAACTTTCCAACAACTCTTCTAGTCCTTGATTTGGACTCATTTGGGCTCAGATTGAGTTGAATTTGGTGTCGTTGGGTTCGTATTTTCGAGAAGCTCAGTTTGACTATAAGTTTACTGAAATCAGAGTTTAGATGCTCTCAGATTTAATTTTTGAACTTTCCAACTTGATTTTTGCCTCGAGATTCGTGCCCAATCAAAATAATTTTTGCATGACATATTAACACTAACTAAAATTTCAAGATTTTCCAGCCTATTTATTCACCTAGTTGGGATAGGGATGTCATTTTTTAATGCCTGAAATTAAAAATGCAGAAAGGAAAGGTTCATCTTTATCTTGTATATGATTGAGTAGCCAAAGCTTCAATTCTCATTCCCCAAATCTCAAATAAAAAAAAATCCAGTATTTAACATCTTATCACCACTAGTTTTTATTTTTATTTTTTGATAAATGGAATAATAATTTCTTAATATTAGTGTAAAAAATATTTATATAAGAAAAAGAGGATGAAAGTACGATAAATTAAAGGATTTATCATAATTCTTTCACAAATTTTACGCTGGTCCTCAACTACCTAACATAATTTTTTATTTTTCTAACCTAACAACCTAAGTGCCTAAGAAAAAAGGGCTTGAAAATATGAAGGAATAAATTTAAAAGCAAAAAGCTACCAAAAAAAAAAAAGAAAAAAAAGGCTTTTAATGTGACCAAGTTATAGTAAAGAAGATCCTGAAGAATAAACTTAGACCGATATACAGTATTAAAAAGAAGAAAGAAAAGATGCTAATTTATTAAAAGCAAATGCTAGGATCCAAAGAAATGGTAATGAACATTGCGCTGATCTACAGTACCATATGCGCATATTTTCTCTAATTGTATGAATAAATTAAAGGACTAATTAATATGTAATGATTTTAATTTCTACAACAATATTAACATGGTCTTTATGTCACTCTGTCCTTTTTCTATATTGTATCATATTAAGAGAAAAACTCTCATTTAAATATAATAGAAAATATCATTTATAATACTTTCTAGCCAAATCATTTTAGGTCAATCTCTACCTTTCTTAACATAAGCTTGATCTAATACATCTACTCTCTTGATCGGGTCAGTGAAAGACTAACATTTTATGTGACCAAACCACCTAAGTTGACTCTTTCTAATCTTATCTGTCACTAGTGCTCAGTACCAAAAAACTATTGTTTCTGCAGCATTTATAGCAGCAGTTTAAAAATCGCAACGAAAATCTCTTTTTACACCAGTTTAAATTGATGCTATTAAAATTTATTTTAATCCCAAACTTATAGCATCAGTTTTAACATTCTAAAAAAACCGCTGCGAATATTACTTCATAAACTCACCCATGAACCCTAATTTCATCGTGATTCATATCCCTAAAATAAGTATATATGTGAAATGGTTGGATTAGCGCTAATCCAACCATTTCACATATATACTTATTGCACATTATTTCTTGTATTAAATCACTCGTCCACTTTAGCATCTTCGTCTCTGCAACACTTTATGCTTCTATTTTAAGGGCCAACATTATGAGCCATAAAACTCACCACCATCCATAAATAATTTTAAAAATAATGCAGCAAAAAAATAAAATCAAAGCATAAATATGACAAATAAAACCTAAATATCCTTCATATTTATGGCTGAAATAATCTATAGAAAGTGATGAAAAGCAGCCCATCAACAAGCATTCTTTATTCTTTACTCTCATTCATAGAACTAATAGCATATGTATGATTGGTATCAAACTATATCCTTGAAGACTTAATCGCATATAATATTACAGAAAAATCTAAAAGAGATTTAATAGATGATAAGAAAAAGACAGCGCATCTTAGATATTATTAAAAAGTATTCACGCAAAGCCAAGTTGTTGACGCCTGTGAGAGCTTTGTGGATTCATATTAATTAGCTCCACAAAGAAAATGGTATTCTAATTAGCTCCACAAAGAAAATGGTATTCAAAGGCTTTGGTGGAATTGCCACAGTTGTTGCGAAATTCGTGGTTCCATTATATTGTTCACAATTTTATTTGAAAGTTTGTTTGAATTTTAGGTAACAATGATCTATTATATAGAGATTCGTTCGCAAGCCCATTTCGTATATGAAAAAGATTTAAGTACATGAAATACAGGAAATTCAGTTATTACTAGCGGCTACGACCTGTGGTCCTTTAGCTGCCGGTAATACCGGCGATTTCGGCAGCAGTTTGACCGCCGGTATTAAGCGGTGATTTAACCAGCGATATTTAATAAACCGCCGCCGGAATTAGCGGCAGTTTAATAATCGCGGGGTGTGGCGCCAGTTTAATTTAATACCAGCGACTAAACCAGCGGCTGAGAGCGCTGGTATTAAGTTATTAATTTTCAGCGGTCTAAATCACCGGAAAATTGCCGGTAAATGCTCTAAATCTACCTAGCCCGAGCCTTCCTCCTCACTTCTTTGCACTTATCTCCCGTTGCTGCAGAAAGTTTGCCCCCATCTCGCGATCATGCCTCCGAGTACCTCGCAGAAATCCGACGCCGACAAGATCCCTCCGTTGTATTTTCTTTACTGTCTGCATCCGTTGGGTCTCTTCTGTCTAGCTGTGGTCTGGATGGTTTTAGACTTGAGTTATGATTGCAATGTCCATGTGGCTGGGAGTTTATCCCATTGGTCCTCTCCTTCCTTCAGGGTGCAGCTTTGGACTCCAGGGGGTTTAAGTACTGATTTGGATGGGGTTCTGGGCGGTTTTGCCTAAGGTCTTCATTTATCTGGTTTGTTGGTTTGGGTTCTGTTCTAGTCAGTAGCTAGAATGCTTATGGCCTACTTTTCTGTGATTCTCTGGAGGAGTCCGGTTGTGTTTTTAGGGACTTTAAACTATTGTTTTCTTGTCTTGGGTTTCGATTTTTCGGTTGTGCCTATGGGCTGGGTGCTTCTGTTAACCTGATGCTACTGTGTTGGTATATTAATGTTATCCTCTACTGCTCGGGTTATTTAAAAAATTGGTTGAGGCTTCATTGCAGTCATTTTTTAAAGATTAGTTGGTTGGTGTATGCTCCCGAGGGTTGGAATGAGTGGTTTGTGGATTTCCTTGATGAAGCTTTTATTATGTTGATCCTAAACTCTATCAGTCTAAGTCCCTATTTTTTCCTTGCAGTGGTGCCTCCATTTAGCTCATTTCTACTACAGCGGCTTCTATCAATTCTGTCTCTCGTTTAGTCTAAATTTTCTCTTTATGCATTGGTTTAATTATATATTTTTCTGTTATACCATTTTGCTATGCAGCCATTCTATTTTGCAGGAGAGTGTGATTCAGATAGTCATCAACATTTTGTGCAGAGAGATCGACCTTTCTTTCATATCCTTTATCTTTGTAATATCTGTAGAATGTTCCTAGGATTTTTTGTAATTCTGTTTAGTGCAGATTGTTGGCTCCTAGGTTTTTCTTTTCTTTATTTTGTAGCTCGTGGAGCATTAGTGAGCTGATCATATCCTTTAAGGACTTTATAATCATTTTTTATATTAACACGTAGGCCCCTCTGCGGGTTTTAATTAAAAAAAATAAAAATAAAAAATTTGGCTATAAACTCAAATTTCCTCAAAATTTGGTGTAGAGGCTTCATTGGCTATGAAAAATCCAAAATTTAGTTTTAACAAACAATGATCTCAAATCCCAAAAAATGTAGCAAAATGCTTTTCAAAGATCAAAATTAGCAAGTTTTTAAGGAGCATACGAAAATGAAAATTATAATAAGGAGCGTCATTAAAAAAAATAACAATATGAGCGAATTCGCTAAACTGAACGACGCAATCTACATTTGTGAAGAAAATGCTAAACAAAAATTTGCTATTTCTCCATAAAACAAAAAAAAAATTGTCAAAAGATTTAGGTTTGTTTTGGGTCCGCTTTCTTTCTGCTTATTAAAATAGCTTTCTAGTATAAAATTTTTTAATTTTATAATAAAAAGGTGCTTTAAGAAGTAAAAAGAAAGTCGTCTCAAACGAAGTCTTAGGCTTCGTTTGGGACGGCTTTTTTACTGCTTTCTAAAACGGAGTTTCAGTACAAAATTTTTTATTTTTGTACTAAAACTCCGTTTTAGAAAGCAATAAAAAAGCCGTCCCAAACGAAGCCTTAGTCTTCTACTCAGCTGCACGGTGGAGAGAGAGAGGCAGGGGAGGGAGGGCACGGGAGAGAGAGAGTGACATATAATAATAACAAATAAATGAATAATATAATAATGTTAAAAAATATATATATTTTGAAAAGAAACAATTATCATTATGCCTTCAATAAATTATTTATGAATGAAAAATAAATAATTTATATTATTTTCAAATTTAAATAATTTAGTCTTTAAATTTTTTAACAAATTTAAATTTATATAGTTTTAAATTTAAATGAATATTACACAAATCTAATTCAAATTATTCATCAAATGCATAGCTCATTTACATCCGCAGCTTCTGATGAATAACTCGGTCATAATCTGGCTGTTTTATTTATACAATCTATTTTTTAATTAATTTATTAAGTTCCGGTCCCCATAATTTTCAAAAAAATTCATGTGCTCGGCCACGTAGCATCACCCCTTTTAATTTTCTTCAACGGGTCCCCTCAGTTCTCTCAGTCTGTGCCAAATGTGTGTGACATAGCAGTTTTTCTCTCTACATCTATGGCGTAAGCTTGATGCCTGACAGTGCAAGCAAAGCAAGCTCCTCACGCTTTATTCCTCCACCTTCAAACTGTTCTCTTTCCTCTTTTAAAATTCTCCTCTCCTCCATTTTTTTTCTTTCTTGCCTTGTGCTCCCCCATTACATCTACAAACCTTAGATTTGGCTTCTCTCACATCTTCTTCTTCATAAGTCCTCGGTCTTTCATTTTCTCCCGCTTGCATAGTTTATTTCCCTTCCACATCTCACAGACAAAGAATTCTTCCAGCCAACAACAGTTCGATACTGTGCACTAGTGCAGTCTTTTCATAGAGAATGTTCAGGTTGTTCATAATCTTTATACCATAGAGAGATAAAAAACCATTTGAAGTTTGAAATCTCTTTGTTTTCTTAGGTGCTCTTCCCATTATTGCGCTGACTTCTTGATTGAATAGTTTACGCCATGAGTTGACAGGAAACTGTTCAAAGTTTATCTGATTCAAGATTCAGGATCTTTGCTTGGCTTCTCAAACCAAAGAATCGAAAAGTACTGAGGAACCCCCTAAAAATTCTACTCTTTTCTCTTCTTCCTTTCCATTGCATCTTCAAGAATTAAACTAGGATGTTAGAATGCTGTAAGGAGATAAGGTGACAATTAAGCAAGTGAGTTGATAATTTCTTTTTATTTGTGTCCCAAGATTTCTACATATTTGTTTCCTCAACAATCCTTCTTTACTTTTGATCTCTCCAGCCATAAAGGAACAGGTCTATCTAGAAGTTCAAAATAAAAATTAAAAAAAATAGGAATAAAGAAAGAAGAGTGCAAAGATAGAGAAGGAGAATGAATTTTTCTATCCATGATGGGGAGATCCCAATCCCAATAACCAGCACTTTTCATCTTGGTGGTGGAGCTCATTGCCAGAGCCAAAGCAACTGCATTGGCCCACCCCCTCCTCCTCCTGAAACTCTTACTCCCCTCCCTTTACCGACTACAGATAGCAGCAAGAAAGGAATTGCAGTAAAGTACAGAGAATGTCTCAAGAACCACGCAGCTTCCATTGGTGGGAATGCTACTGATGGCTGTGGAGAGTTCATGCCCAGTGGAAAAGAAGGTACCTTGGAGGCCCTCAAGTGCTCAGCTTGCCATTGTCACAGGAACTTCCATAGGAAAGAGACTGAAGGAATATCATCATCCTCTTGTGACTGCTTCCATTTCAAAGGAGGGAGGAAGATGGAGGGGTACATTTCAAGGCCATCTCCTCACCAAATGATAATGCCACTTGGAGCTTTGCAGACCTCAGAATCTGATGATATGGAAGGTTTCATGACAAGGACTCCCATAGTGAAGAAGAGGTTTAGGACCAAGTTCAGTGCAGATCAGAAGGAGAAGATGCTGGGATTTGCTGAGAAGGTGGGGTGGAGGTTGCAGAAGCAAGAGGAGAGTTTGGTTCAGCAGTTTTGCCAGGAAATTGGGATTAAGAGAAGGGTTCTCAAGGTGTGGATGCATAACAATAAGCATAACTTGGCTAAGAAGAGCAGAAATCTTCAGCTGGATTGGAGTACTAGTACGACTACTGTTACTGATCTTTGATTTTTGTCTGAAATTTTTCTGTTATTAGGTTGAGTTCGATATATTAAAACGTTTATCTTTTGTTTCAGCTCCTTGAATCTTTTTTTTTTTTTTTTTGGTTTCTTCTCTCCTATTGTTAGAGCTTTCTTTGTCTCTCTCCAGTGTCATTGTAGCAGGGAAATGCAGATTAAGTGGCTTATGCTTAAATACTCTTTGAGAGGCAGACAGTACTTGAAACTGATTTCCTTTACTACTTTCTTTTACTGATTTCTTTTGCTTAAGTAATGATGTCCTTAATTTGTTAGTACATTATACTTTCTATATAATCCAGAATCTGTGTGCTATTAATGTTTTCCATTTCTTTTTATCATTTATTATTTCGTGTCTTATCGGATCCAGAAATATAACTCTTCTGGGTCAACAAAATGTGCTTTGTTTTCTATTAAAAGTTTTGAGATCAGGCATGTTATATGTAATAATTAACATTTATGCCTTCTAATCAACATATACTAACATTGTTCAAGAAATCTAATGCTGTAAAATGCAAATCTCTCTTGTAAAATAATCACAGATGGATGGAAGCCTTCTTGATTAGTCTCACTAATCCCAAGAAAAAACCAATCCTCCACCTGTAAATTTCATAGTTAAATGAGATAATATCATTTATCCATATGAGCTACCTTTCATAATGTCATGTAGCCTTTTAATACAAAATGTTTTTCTTTTTAATTATCTGTTTGGTAGTATCGATTACAATGAAGTCTAATATATCAATCATCAAATTACCAGAGAAGCGTTGTTGTACAAATCAAACCTGACATGATTTGTCAATTTTTCTTTTTATCAAAGCAGCTCGCTGCAAAACATTTTAAACGTGGATGCATGCAATCTGATCAAGGAAGGAATAATAATTTTATGCATGATAAATGCACTATTTATATACCCTTTTAATACGTTATGGCCTCGCTCACTTACCAAAGATGTAAATAAAAAAAAATTACAGAAAGAAGATAGATTATTCCAAGTTTTTGTAAAAAATCTGATTCTTGTTGCAGAAGTACATAACATTTAAAATAACTGATGCTGTAATTACCTCTGGAAGGAGTAGAAGCACAATGTTCATTAATGAATGGAGTCAGAACCATAAATATGGGTAGATATACACATGATTTTCTCGACATGTTTTATTGTTCATTGAATGCATGCGACACAGCTAATTGATAAGTGGACATCTCCACCCACGTAAAAGTTGGACTTTTATGCCGTAATTAACCTCTTAATCATGATAATAATCCCCTCCTAAACTTCATTTTTAGTTTAATTATATCTGTGAGGGAACATTCCTTTGGAAAAAAGTCATGATTAGTATTCTTTCAAAAAATCATAAGCATGTGCTCAATAAAGCAAAGGCACAATTTAACAGAAGAAACAAAACTGTACTGAAAGCTAAGTAGCTAACTAATGATTGTTTAATACTTAAGCAGCACTTTTGCATAATTCATCCTAATATTTTTATAAAATATATAATTGTTAACAAAAATTAATTAAAATTTATTTTATATATAAATATGAGTTTTTTTTTTTTTTTCAAATCTATGTAGGTTCTTAATTTCAACATTTTCTGTACAATAGATTTTTAATCAGAAGAAGTAGGCTATATTCGTGAGCCATTAAAAATGACTTTATTTAGATGGAGCTGGCGCCGCTTTGTTTCGTAGGGTTTTAAATGAATGAAATGAGTTATTGTTTTGTTTATGTTTATGTTTATGTTTATGTTTATGAATTTATTTATTTTTTTATAGAATTTGAGATAAATTTGATTATCATTTAAGTTCTTTATTTATTATTTTTGTATCTAGTTTGAATCACAATTAGGTTTTAATCAATATTAGACATTACTTGGGAGAGCTTTCTTGCTTCTTTTTAAAGGAGCGTTTTAGTACATAAATTAAAAGCACAAGAAATTTTTATACTAAAAAATTACTTTAAAAAATGGTAAGAAAATTGTCTCAAATGAAGCTTAAGTATATTTATTCCTCTTTTCGAACCAAACAGTCATCAAAACCCTAGCCGCCTCGTCTGCGTCTCTGGGGCGATTTTGAGGCGATTTCTCTGTTTCGCTGGGTGAGGCCCCTCGTTCTGGTTTCGATCGGTCGTCCTACCTTCCTCGCTTCGCCTTTTCTCTAGTAATCTCGTTCCTTTCTCTGTCCGGGTTGTTGTTGGTTTCTCTGCTTTCCAACCCTGTTTTTTCCTTTTGTCCGGCTTTTTGGTGGTTTGAGGTTGTTTTATTTTTTCGTAAGGTTGGGTGCGATGACGTCTCCGACGTCGTCTACCCCAGGTGTTGCTCCGGTCCTTGCCCGTAAAACCAGATCCTTTAAGGAGGTTGTATCGGGTTGATTGTCTTCTTCTATTTCAAAAGTTCAATTTGTGCATTCTACTTTTAAGGGTTGTACTGCTCTTTTATTTGAAGATGTGGTTGTTCAACATTTGGCTGCTCCTTTTTCATTCACTCTTGTCGGTAAATTTATGTTACGAAGGCCAAATCTGGATGTTATACGAAAATTTTTTTATAGTTTGAAACTATCGGGTTCTTTTACTGTTGGTTTGTTAGACTCTAAACATATAGCTATTCAATTGTCTAACGATTTAGACTATAGTCATATTTCTCTCGTCGCTCCTATTACATCCAGGGTTGTCAAATGAGGCTTCTTAAATGGTCACTGGATTTTGATGTGAGGGAGGAATCTCCCATTGCCCCAGTGTGGATAGCTTTTCCGAATCTTCGTTTGCATTTTTTTTAATTCCCGCATCTTATTTGCTCTTGCTTCGGTGTTTGGTAGGCCTTTACAGACAAATCAAGCTACTGCTTCTCTATCGAGACCGTCCGTGGCTAGAATTTTAGTTGAATTGGATGTGACAAAAAAACACCCGCATGAAATTTGGTTAGGATCGGAAATGAATGGTTACTTTCAAAAGGTGACATTTTGTTCGCACTGTAGGATGCACGATCATGCGATAAATGAATGTTTTCGTTTTCATCCTAATTTGCGTAAGGAGAAAAGTATGCCAAAAGTTAATGAAAATGGTGTTAGTAAGGTGTTACAGGTGCCTATTCCCATTTTGGTGGACAATGTTGGTCCTGTTCTGGATCTAGGTGCTGATAAATGTGACAAGGAGGGGGAAGAGAATGATGTTCCTAACACTACTTTACCTATTACTCATAACCCGACTTTTATAAGTTATGTCCCTGCTTACAATGAAATTATTAAGGTATTTTCATGCTTTGGAGAGGTTTCAAGGTATTGCGGATCAGTCTCTTGCTGATCTTGCCTTACATGGTGCTGATAACATTTTAGAACAAGAAAAGTGGGTTAATGCTGAAATTATTAACAGTTCTGATGATTTGGTTGTTGTTCTGGATGAGGGGGAAGCTATATCCTCCAATTCTTTGGAGAGGTTTCATAACAATGATATTAATGCTGTTGCTGGCAATTTTATTGTTAATCACGATGACTCTCCTCTTACTAATGTTGATCCTACTGTTAATTCTGTTAAGTCTCCTCTTACTAATGTTGTTCCTCAAATTTCTTTGTCAAATTAAAAAAAGCGGAACTTTTCCACTAAGGAGGATGGTGTACTGTTCTTGGAAGCTGAAAATTCAGCTATGGTTCCTTCTGGTGGTGAGATGAACAATTATTTCCTTTTAACTGACCAATATCATTGTGATGCCTTTACTGACACGGAAATTGAAATTAATGCTAAATGTTATGCTAGAGAGGATAATGATCTTAGCTTTTCTAAAGGTCGTGGGAAGAGAGGTAGAAAACCTAGAAACTTTATTTTGTAATCGCCTAGGACTACCCGTTCACATACTACTCATTAATTTTGTCTTTTATGATTAATACGATTATTTGGAATGTGAGGGGGATCGGTTGCCCTTCCTCTAAACTTTGGATTAAAAATTTATGTCGTATTTATAACATTTCTATTCTTGTCTTGCTTGAACCTCTTATTTCTATGGATAAAATTTTGAATACTACTAAATTATTGGGTTTTAAGCATGCTTTTGCTAATATTTCTAACAAAATTTGGGTTTTCTGGAAAGATTTTATTAGGATTGATGTTATTGGTAATTTTGTTCAAGTTCTTCATTGTAATATTGAATCATTAAACTTCCAATGTGTTGCTTCTTTTGTTTATGCTGCTTCTTCTCGTTTTTCTAGGAGAGCCTTGTGGGAGAAAATTGAGAATTTTCATAGTGTTTGCACCTTACCTTGGTTGGTGGGTGGTGACTTTAATACCATTACTAACCCTTCTGAGCGTATTGGGGGCTCCCATCCTATTTTTCAATCTATGGAGGACTTTAATGATATGATAATGAATTGTAATCTTATTGTTATTGATTTTTCTGGTAACAAATATACTTGGAATCGGGGTCATCTTTGACAACGGTTAGATAGAGTTCTTTTTAATAATGCATGGGTTAATGTCTTTAATTCTTCTAAGGTGGTGCATTTGAGTCGTACATTTTCTGATCATTCCCCTCTTCTTATTAATGTCAAATGTAACATGGTTGGTTTGAACTCTCATTTTAGATTTCATAATATGTGGTTAACTTATCATTCGTTTCTTAGTGTGGTGCAAACTAATTGGTCGGCTCCTATTTTTCCTGATAACTCTATCACTGGCATGCTTCGGCTTTGGGTTAAGTTAAAAAGGTTAAAGATGGTCCTGAATTGGTGGAACTGGAATATTTTTAAAAATATTTTTTCCAATATCAAGGAGGTGGAAGAGAAGATTAATGGTCTTGAGGATTATTGTCAAACTAATCCCACGGCTGCTAATTGTGCCGTCCTTAATGAGGCCAAATTGTCCCTCAGTAAACTTCAATGTTAGGAAGAGATTTATTGGAAGCAAAAGGCTACTATTAAACACTTGGTGGAAGGGGATAATAATACTAGGTATTTTCATGCTTTGGTTAATAAAAAGCGTGGTATTAATGGTATTCACAAATTTGCTCGTGTGGATGGTTCCTTTACCGAGAATGAAGAGGAGATTGCTAATCTTGCTGTTAATTTTTTTCAAAATCATCTGAATAAAAACTTTTGTCCTATTGCCATTGATGATCATTCTTTTCTTCCTAATAATGTGACTCAAGAGGATAATATGAGTCTTTCTTTGTGCCCTCTTATGGAAGAGGTTAAGAGTACTTTATTTGATATGAATGTCGATTCTGTGGCTAGGCTTGATGGCTATAATGTTAAGTTTTTTCAACATTTGTGGCATTTTATTTGTGAGGATGTTTATGTGTTGCTATTTTGGATTTTTTTAATGGTTCTCCTATTCCTAAGTTTTTCTCTTCTACCTCTATTGCTTTGATTCCTAAGAGTAATGAGGTTAACTATTGGAATGACTTTAGGCCTATTAGTTTGTGTTCTGTTTTTTACAAATTAATTTCTAAAATTTTGGTGAACCGTCTTTCTTTACTTCTTCCTAATCTTATCTCTCCTAATCAAATGGGGTTTGTTAAAGGTCGTGCTATTGTTGATAATATCCTGCTTGCTCAAGAATTTTGCCAGGACTTGGATATTAAAACTAGAGGGGGGAACATGATTTTGAAGCTTGATATTGCTAAGGCATATGACAACATTAACTGGAGCTTTATTTATAATATGTTAAGATTTTATGGTTTTGATGAGAAGTTTATTTCTCTTATTAGCCTGTGCATTGAAAGCCCTTTCTTTTCTATTATCCTTAATGATAAACGTCACGGTTTTTTTAAATTTTCCCATGGTTTGAGGTAAGGGGATCCTATCTCTTCGACGATCTTTATTCTTGCTGTGGATTACTTATCTAGGGGGATTTCTGATTTGTTATGTAAATTTTCTAGACTATACTTTAGAACTCTGGGTGGTATCAACATTCCTCATTTATGTTTTGCTGATGATTTCATTATTTTTATGAATGCTTCGAAGAACGGGATCTCTAAAGTTTTGGGTTTATTTAATCAATTTGAAGCCGTGAGTGGCCTTGTCTTTAACAAAGTTAAAAGTGGGTTTGTTATTTCTAAGAATGTTCCTCATAATAGAATTTTGGAAATCAAGAACCTTACGGGCTTCTCCCAAGCTATTTTGCCTTTAAAATATTTAGGCATTCCGTTATTTAAAGGTAAAAAGAAGTCTTTTCTTTTTGACGATTTAATTTCCAAGGTGCATCATGAACTAATTCTTCAAGATTTGGACAGATGTTTTCAGCCTCAGCAACATTACTACTTGTAGAAGGACCGCATTGATAATCAAATTGTGGCTCATACTCACCATGAGAAGTCCAATACCAATACCGTGGCATGAATCCTCTGCGATACAGATCAACAGTTACATCATCTGGTTCTAGGTGCACTAGATTTTTGTGTTTAGAACATGGACATCGAAACTTTCCTTCTGATATAAAGCTGGGCAGCTGTTTCGCTTGCTAAATGAAAAAGTTCACCCCATTGATGAATTCATCTATTAATGTCTTCCGACCTTGAGATAATCGGTTATACATCCAACTTCTTTGATTTCTAATATCCATAACCTATATATAAGAGTAAAAAATTAATGGATTTATATATATATCTAATTAAAAAGACATTATAATATTCCTATCTATTTCACCATCACTCTGAATAGTAGATCCAAGATATTTAAAACGTGTTACACTTATTAATGACTTGATCGCTCAAAGTCACAATCCCCTCACTAGGTCTACTAACTACTAAAGCAAAAAGATATGGAGTAATATTGATCTCCATAATCCAAGTTTACCTTCAACTCCCTCTCTAGTCTTATCAACAAGAACAATATCATCAACAAAAAGCATGCACCAAGGTACATCCTCTAGCAAATATCTAGTGCTAACAACCATGACTAAAGCACAAAAAATAGACTAATGTTGATCTCCATAATCCAAGTTTACCTTCAACTCCCTCTCTAGTCTTATCAACAAGAACAATATCATCAAAAAAAAGCATGCACCAAGGTACATCCTCTAGCAAATGTCTAGTGCTAACAACCATGACTAAAACACAAAAAATAGACTAATGTTGATCTCCATAATCCAAGTTTACCTTCAACTCCCTCTCTAGTCTTATCAACAAGAACAATATCATCAACAAAAAGCATGCACCAAGGTACATCCTCTAGCAAATGTCTAGTGCTAACAACCATGACTAAAGCAAAAAGATATGGACTAATGTTGATCTCCATAATCAAAGTTTACCTTCAAATCCCTCTCTAGTCTTATCAACAAGAACAATATCATCAATAAAAATCATGCACCAAGGTACATCCTCTAGCAAATGTCTAGTGATAACAACCATGACTAAAGCAAAAAGATATGGACTTAAGGCTAATCCTATATGTAATCCAACCGAAATAGGAAAAAAAATGAAAACAAATACCTTCGGTCGTTCTACGACCCTCGACGACGAGCGATTAGGAATGAGAGAGGCGGCGCGCGACTAGAAATGAGACAGGCTCGGCGAAGTCCGGTGATCGTCGATGGTGAAGTTCGGTGACCTTCGGCGACGTGTAACCACGGCGAGCGACGAACGGCGACGGAGGGCGACGGGCGAAGCAGTCGAAGTGAGAGAACGGAAGGAAACGAATGACGGCCAGAGGGGTTCGGTTTCGGGAAATAGGGCTTTTACCGGTGGATGTCCGCCGGTAACATACGCTGGAAATGTTCCTCCGTAACGTGCAACGAAAATGATTCAGACATTACTATACCGTCGGATTGGCCAGCGAAACCGGCGTCGGTAACATTACGGCGTATTTTGCGCCGGAAATGTGGCCGCAAGATTTTCGTTGAACAATTCCGCCGTTGCCTGCGTCGTTATTACCGGCGCACAATTTTTCGCCAGAAAAAGCTGATGGTAATCGCGTGTTCTCCCGTAGTGTGCCTTATGTTTTCGGTTTGTAGTTTCTGTATGGTCGATCCTTCCAGTGCTCTATTTGATGTGTTTGGTCTTGTTTCTGGTGGTGGCTGGGGTTGGTTGATAGCAGGTTGGCTGTTGTTATTTGCTGGGCTTGTTGGTGCTATTGGTGTGCTGTCTTTGTTGTGGTTTTCTCGTCTACTTGCAGTCTCTATGGGTGTTTCTTTTGCAGTTCAGCCCATTAATTAATCTGCAGATCTTTGCTATGTTTTCTGCATTTTTTTGGGGCTTGTTGTATTGCCTGGGAGGTGTCCTAGGTGGTGTATTTTTGTAGCTTCAGTTGTGGCCTTTTCTCGGATGAGTTGTTCATCTGCTGGGCCTCTGGTAATCCAGGGAGTCTCTCCTACTTTTTGTTCTACATTTCGTATTATTGTTTTGGCAGTTGGCTTGATCTTTCTTCTAGTATCCTTGCTTGCCTGTTTTGCAGGTTTTTGGAGCTCCGTGCTCGTTTTGTGCAGGGTACGTGTGCTGATCGTAGGATAATGCTGTCTGAGCTTATTTTTACCCTTTATTTTTTGGATCTTAGAATGTTATTAGATAATTATGTAATTTTGCTTAGTAAGGATTTTAGGCTCTTAGGTTTCTTTTTACTTTTGATTGTAGCTCTTATGAGCAGTCGTGAGCTAGAAATCCCTTTAAGGACCGTGTAATTTTCCCCTTAATTAAAGTGTAGGCCCGTAGGTGGGTTTAAACTATATATGTGTGTGTGTATATATATATATATATATATATATATATATATATATATATATATATATATATATATATATATATATATATATATATATATATATATATATATATAATTCATTTGTTTGATATTTAATAATATTTATAATTATATAACACATGTTTTAAATGCATAAGATATAGTAATATGGATGCTCAAAAGTAAAAATAGTTATCAAATAAGGAATTGAGCAATCATTAATAAATAGCATTTTATCGAATTTGTAGTTAGTTATGAAATAATGAATGATTATGTTCTAGGACATAAATAAATAAATATCTTATTTTTTTATTACATTCATTTATAGGAAAAATTTTAATTTGTTTTAATTCATTATATTACATACATAAATTAATAAAAACAATATTTGAATCTTTCTTCGAGTTCACTAATTTGTTTACAACTCTACTAGCAAATTGTGATGGATTCAGAATATTTGTATTACTCTTGCAGCATTTTTTTTAAGAGAAACACTAAAAGGGGCTTACGTGTTAATTAGGAAAAAAGTTACAAGATCCTTAAAGAGGACCTTCAGCTCACTACTGCTCGAAAGAGCTACAAAAAAATTCAAAAATATACCTACGAGACAATGGTCCTATATATTAAAAAATGCAAAATAACCTACAAACATTCTAGGCCTGTAAGAACTAGGACCCAAAAAAGGAAGAAAATAGTAATACTTTCGGCTCAGTCTTCCAACAAAAAATTCAAAATCCTCAAATCTTTTAATCTGCAGAAATAACAGACTACAAAGCAACCAAGAAGATGATAATAATAAAGCAAATATATAATAAATCAAAATTAGTCTTAAAAGGATACAATTATTGATATAACCTTGCAAGATGATACCCTCAGTCTAATCCAAAAAAAGAACACAATTTTTGAAATAACCCATATTAGTAGTAGACCAAAAGCAAGAGAAGTTAATCAGGTAATCATAGATCCCATTCAAATGACTGGAATGGTAGAACAAAAATTCCTTAAGATTAAAACCAATGATAGTAACAAACACAACAACATAATAGTCAGAATGTATATTAATATCCTGAGAATAATCAGCAACCAGCAGCTAGTCCAAATCATCAGGCAACAATCGGTCCAATTAGTGAAGGTAAGGTAACAGCTCTTGTGAATGAAACCTGCACCAGCAACATAACAGGAAATTAAATAAAATAACCACCCACAAATCAACGGCAACCAACAGTTGATCCAATAACCAAAGGAAAGGTGGTAGTTGATGTGAGGAATACCCACACCAACAAAAAATGCAGAATGCAGAACAGGTAAAAAACCAATAAACAACTGCAAACTAGTCCAATTATAAAGGCTAGCCAAAGCAAAAAAGTAGTAACCCAGGTAGAAATTGAAAAGACACTTGAGACAATCCTCGGGAAGGATATTAAGAGCTTCCAAGTTAGCACAACAGAAATAGAGAGTAATGAAAGCAGTAATCTTGAAAACACAAATAAACACATAGTTTGAATTTATGGTGCCAATCTCACCCAAGAGAATCGCTTTAAGCTCCTAAAAATCCAACCAACAGCACCCAACCAACCAACAATAGCTCAATTAATAAACCATCAAATTAAGAAAAAGGGCCAACACAGGCGAGGCTAACCGAACAATAAACAACCAGACCATAAACACGAAACCCATTAATGAAATCGAACATAAGGAAGACCCATACAATCTAATCTTGCAAGCCCTTCAGCCTTTTTAGGAAGAGTATGCTCATCATACTCTACAAAATTATCTAAATTGCAACCCCATTTAGTAAGAGATTCGGAAGCTACATTCCCTTCTCTTAAAATATGAGAAATTTTAAAGGATATGAGAGAAAGGCAATGTTTAATATCTCTGAGCCTATAAAAATTAATCGAATTGGTGGATAAATGATCATTGAGATAATGGATTATGAGCATAGCATCCACTTCAACCCATAAATTAGTAATGCCAAGAGAATTACAAAGGTGAATCCCAAATAAGAGGCTTTTAAGCTCATCTTGAATTATAATAGTAGCATTAGAAGGACCCGCAAAGGCCCTAATGACAACACCTTTGGAATCGCTAATAGTACAACTAGAGACCGCTTTAGTATTATTTCTGGCACCATCATTATTGATTTTGAAGCACCCCATCTCAGGTTTAGTCCAATAAATAACCCTATTGTTACAACCAACAGTAAGAGTCATGAAATTCAACCCAAACTCACCAGAAATGTGATGATAACTTTTGAAAGAGTCAACTTTTAAAAGCTTCACAATAAAAAAATTGATAAATTTTATGCTTAATTTTTGAGATAATAGTTCAAGCATCCATTTTGATGTTCTCATATTTAGAAGCATTTCTACTACTCCAAATAAACTAACAAATCAAGACAGGAAGAATATTACGAATATACCCTTTAGCAGTAGTAAACCATTCATTGAAAACTTTAGTAATATAATTTAATTGAAAAGTAGAGAACACATTGAACAAATTGTCAAAATGAATCCAAACTTTCATCTCAATAGGACCTTGAAAAAATACATGATTCAAATTTTTAGTGTGATAGTAGCATTGACATTTGGAGACATTATATAAACCTTTCCTAAGAAGAATAGAATCCACATGAATATAATTATGTAAAATCCTCCAAATTAGAACCGAGTAAGAAGGAGGAATTCTAGCATGCCAGAAAGCAACATTAAGAAAATTTTTTGGCAGAGATTATCTAGTCAAATTCCAAACTTGTTTAGTACTAAATTTATCATCATTGGAACAATTGAAAAAAAATGCAATCTTCATTCTTCAAGTGAATCAAAATCTTAAGAATTAAATTGAGAATAAATTCATGCACCATATTAGAGAGTAACTCAATGTTCCAACTCTCATTAGTAAAAAAATCCTTAACTTTACAAGAAGAAATAGAATGAGTATATAAAAGATTATCAATGGAATAATTACCCAACTATTTATCTTGCCTAAAAAAAATATCACCAATGCCTAAACCCCATTGAATAAACTCCTCAGCTTTCCATTTAATATTGTACAATCCTTTTCAGTTAGGAGAATCACCATTTTTAAAAAATAATTTAAAAGATGCATCACACCACAATATTTAGAAATCATAAACTTAGCCCAAAAATTTTTTTTAGCTCTAAAATCATACCATAATTTATGATTAAAGGTTTTAACCAAGTCTGTAAAGGTTTTAAAATCGAGTTTGCCCTCATCCATAGCTCTAGAGCAATTCTTCCAAGAACCCCAAATAGTAGAGTTAGTACTTTCCTTGGAGCCCTAAAGAAATTTGTTAAATAAAACCTCCAACCTCCTATAAATATTAAAGGTAGGGCACAAAGTGTTGAGCATATAAATAGGGATAGAACTAAGAACATGTTTAATGAGAACAAGTCTACCACCATAAGATAAAAAAATTAAAGGCCCAAGAAGTAAATTTCTTTT
Organism: Dendrobium huoshanense; assembly: GCA_016618105.1. Classification (NCBI taxonomy): domain Eukaryota; kingdom Viridiplantae; phylum Streptophyta; class Magnoliopsida; order Asparagales; family Orchidaceae; genus Dendrobium; species Dendrobium huoshanense. The sequence continues at coordinate 71,010,430 of CM028344.1, read as the reverse complement.
GGATGGAAGAGAAAATAACATCAAATAAATATGATGGTTTTCTAACTTTTTAAAGAGGAGTATCCAGATATTTAAGAGGAAGAAGCCTCTTATTTAAACCAAATTTCCTTTCAATACTATGAATACGAGTAGAATAAATTGACTTAGTATGAATAAAAGAACTCTTGGAATTGTTGAAAGTTAAATCACTAGTTTTCTAAAAAAACTCAAGAAATTTGAATAGAATTTGAACCACTTTTATAGAGCCATTAAAAAAATAATGAAGTCGTCCGCAAAGCTCAAATGGGTCAAAGTCAAACCACTAGCAGTCCTAAAATACAATTTATGATTCATTCTAAAAAGATGATTAAGACCACGAGATAAAAATTCTATAGTGATAATGAAAAGAGAAGGAGATAAAGGATATCCTTGTCTAAGACCATGAGAAGACTAAAAAAACCCATGGGATTTACCATTATTGATAATCGAGAAGAAACAAAATTCAATACTATTCTTAATCAAACTAATGAATTAAGAATTAAAGCCAAACAATGTTAATATGACATAGAGAAATTCCCAATTAAGATTATCATAAGCTTTGGTTATATCCATTTTAAAAATAATATTACCACCAACCACCTTCTTATTCAAATTATGAACTAATTCTTGTACAAGTAAAATATTATCGAATATAGATATGCCTTTAACAAAATCATACTATTCCAAAGAAATAATATTGGGGAGAAATAAAGTAAGTCTCCCCATTAAAATCTTAGCAATAAGTTTGTTGAAAAAGGAACATAAGCTAAAAGGCCTATATATAATCATTCCAAAAAATTAATATTCTGAGACTTAGGAATTAAAGCAATAGAAGTAACAATAAAAAATTTAGGGTATGGAGTGCCACTAAAAAATTCCACAACAGCATTAACAAATCCTTCTTAATAATATCCCAAGATTTTTTAAAAAAATTATTGGTGAAACCATCAGCCCCGGCAACAGAATCAGTATTCATGCTATTTAAGTTTCTCCAAATCTCCTCTTCAGAAGGAGGATTGGTGAGCAAAAAATTATCCTCCTTAGAAACAAGAGAAGGAATAAAAGAGTAATCAGTATTAAGCTTGGGAGTAAAATTAGAATTAAAGGCTTTAAAGAAATACTCAGTACCCGAGGAAGCTATCAAATTAGGGTCCTCAATATCATTACCATCAGGCATAGTCATCTTATGAATATGCCTACTAATCTTATTATGATTTGCAATTTTATATAAGTATGATGTGTTACGATCACCTTCCACAAGAAATTTCGAAGATGTCTTTTGTCTCCAATAGGTTTCTTTCTTTTCTTGCAATTTGAATAAATTAGTCTTTTCTTTATTAAGAAGGTCAAATTATCAATGGAGGAAACATGCATATAAACAATTTTAGCCTTATTCACATCTTCTTCAGCCTTCAAGATACTAGTAAAAATATTTTTAAAAATATATTTATTTCACCAAGAAAGCTTTTGTTTGAGCCTTTTAAATTTGAACCAGAACCTAGTCATCCCATACACATTATCAGTTGGAAAAAGAGGAGCCTCCCAATTGGCTTTCACAGTCTGAGAAAAAGTATCATCAAGAAGCCACATATTTTGAAACCTAAAGAGAGAAAAATTGTTTCCATTGGTATTACTAATACTTAATAAAAGAGGAGAGTGATCCAATAAGTATAACTAAGATGAGTAATATGAGTATTGGAAAAATTATTTATCCAAAAATTATTGAAAAGAATATGATCAAGTCTTTGCCACATAGTTCCCTTGTTCCAAGTAAAACTATTACCAAAAAAATCAATATCATATAAATTACAGTTTTTTATCGTATCATTAAAATCCTCCAAAGTCTGAAAATTCAGAGGTTTACCTCCAATCTGTTCAACAGTATTAGTGATACAATTAAAGTCACAACCCACAAGCCAATGAGCATTAACAAAAGAAGAGAAATCATAGAGTTGACCCCAAAGAATATCCCTCCCAACTCTAGAACACGAAGCATAAACAAAATAAGCAAAACAAGAAACTTGATTCAAAATAAAATTAGTGTGAATCACTTGGGGTAAGTCCATAATAACATCTAAAGAAATAAAATGCTTTCAAAAAAGCCAAATTTTATTAGTACAATTGCCAAAAGAGAAATCAAAACTCAAGTTAACCCTAACCGACTCCAACTTAGTAGCAACAATCAAAGGTTCAATTAAAACAAGTAAATGAATACCATGAATCCTACAAAGATTCTTAACTCTATCCTTAGAAAGAGAAACACCCACACCCCTAATATTCCATAAAAGAGCTTTAACCATTGAAAGATTGATTAGAAGCTCTAGTGACCCTAGGGGTGTTGCTCAAATCAGCTTTTTTATTCTTACCATTCTTTTTGGAATTAGAGTTATAGTCCTCTTCAATAATTTTTTTCCTTACCATTGGGAGATGACATAGATTTGGTCGAATCCCTAAGTTTTTCCATAGGAATTCAAATTTCAATAGAACCCACTTCCCCTTCCTCCAAATCAAATTTCCTTTCCTTGTTGCCATAAGTATGTTTTGTAGTGTTGCTTTCACTTCCACTAAAATAATTATCCTCCTTAGCTAGGTTAGTGCCACCCTCAATCTCAAAATTCTCCACTATGGGATTCACATTATTAATCTGAGCCATTTCTTGATTAACTGTCAGGTTTAAAGTATATAAAAATTTCTCCATTTTATCTCCAACATCAATCTCATTTACATTCACAGCATCCCGATCTTCTCCCTTTGCATCAATCTTATTCAGAGCACCTTGATTCCTTATGGAAGAATCTAGAGAATCAACATTTATGTCATCTTCGCAAGGTTTGGGTTCCTCAACATGGATAATAGGATCTTTATCCTTAGAAAAAGAAGGACCAACAATCATAACTTGTTCGCTCGTGACAGGTTCAACCAAACTTTTTGAGGTCTTAACATTTTTTCTAAGTTGGGGATGAACCACAAAGCAATTGATAACCGCATGCCCATGAATTTTACAATGTAAAAAAAAATCAATAAACATTTTCAAATTCAGCTTTTTGTAAATACTCGTCATTTTTAGAACCAATCCAAACATTTTTGGATGTTTCTTAGTTATGTCAAGTTCAACAAATATCCTTGCTACAGACGGCCTGGAGCGGGAAGCTGTAGCTTGATCGGATTGGAGCTGTCTACCAAAAATCGAGCCTAATGCATGTAACACATGAGCATTAAAAAATGTAATTGCAAGTTTAGAAAGGAGATCCATATGGGAACAATGGGAGATTCTTCCTTAACATAAAAAAAGGAGTCAATTTAAGTAACCTCATTTGACAGTTAAGGATATAATAAGATCTTCTAGCAAATACCTTACTATAATCAAGGTTGTTAGAAAACTTAATAGAAACATGTCTTGCATCCAACATACCAACAAAAAAATTACCAGATAGCTTGAGCTTCCCAAAAAAATTTCGAGTGGCATCTAGATTAGGTCTATGAATAGTAAATTTACTGACAAGAGTGAACTGAAAAGGTGAAGCGTGTTTAATAATATCATCATTGGACATCGAAATCACTGGGATGCCTTTCACCGTCGATTTAGTAAAAGAAAAACTAGAGTTATGTGTGGATGAAGATCCCGCTAAGACATCATGAAAAGATCGAGAATAAGATCTAGATTTACCATCAACCAATAAACCTTTCATCGGAGCGATGGATCCAAAGGGTGGAGCACCCCAAGCATCAGGAATAGTAGAGGGCGAACTCGTCTCCATTCGGAGAAGAAAGAAACCTAAGGCCGAAGCCCCCCAAAGTAGAAAGAAACGAGGTCCAAAACAGAGAACAAAGAATTAGGGAAAGATCTACAGTAGAAATCACGAAGGAGAACAGGAAGCTGGAATCGCTCGTCAATCGCTATAGCCAAAGAGACGTTGAGGGGACTGGGAAGATCCCAATAAATATTTTCTTACCATTGGGAGATGACATAGATTTAGCCGAATTCTTAAGTTCTTCCATAGAAATCCAAATTTCAATAGAAATATTACTCTTGCAGTATTAGGCAAGCACAAAGCAAGTTGGCAGAATGTGAAATTCTAAAATGGTAATTAATTTTTATATAAGTTTAAGGCTTTGTTCGTGCCAGTTTTCTTGCTGTTTTTTAGAGCAGATTTCTAGTACAAAAATTTATTGAACTAGAAATTTTTATGCTAAAAAATTATTTTAAAAAACCGTTTTAGAATACACTAAGAAAATTAATGTCCCAAAGGAAGTCTAATAGTAGCTCATGAGCATGGAGAAGGAGACATCATTAGCTTAATTACTATTGTAACTTTATGGCATAGAGTTGTTAAGAAAGGAGATTAGGTTTTGTGTTGCGTAAATAGCTTGTACTAATGATGTTATGATGATCTTTGTATTTATTTATTACAACCTTCAGTTGATTATAGAGAGTTTTTTGTTAATGTTATAAGGATAAATCTACAATTTATGGACTCATATGTATTAGGGTCTTTGAAGAAAAAAAGTTATATTATGGTATCAAGATACAATATTAGTTAAAATAGATTTAGAAAATGTTATATTTAATTTAAGATTTGTGCTATAAATATGAAAAAAATAAATATTACATTTTTCTCAAAATAAATTCAAAAATTTTCAAGTCGTTATGATCAAAAATTATATTAGGATATTTTGAGAGAAAAATTTTCCATTATTTGATGCTAATCAGAAAACATTTTCCATTATTACAAGATTTCGATGCATATGATCATTATTTTTGCTAAATGTTCTTTTATATTAGTACTAATACAATACTAAGATAAATAAAATAATAGAGTAAAAAATATAATTAGATCCAGCACTTAAAAAAAATTCAATGTGTGATAAGCAAGGTATTATTATTTATTTTTTTTCTGAAAATATAGTTTCCAAATATAATTTCAAATAAGAGATTATTGTTTCTGATATTCTCAAGAAACAATAGAGTCTGAAGGCATCATCTTTGCTGGTACCCTTGCCATGTAATTAATTCTCTGCAAGAGTATAGTAGAGGCATTGGAACAACTGCAACGGTGAAAAGTAAAGAGTAGAAACCTTTAGATATTCACAAATGCAAAGCAAAGCAAAAAAAAAAAAAAATCAATGATTTGAACATATACAATAATATCTCTTGACTTTTTTGAGATGCAAAATTGAAATTTACAGCAAACGTAGCCATCAAGAGAAAATGAAAGCAGATAAATAAATAATTCATGGAATCAACCCCAAAAAGTTATGATAAGGCTAATAATGTTGATTTGACATCAAGACAGGCATGTCATGAGGCTGGAAACCATCAGAAATTCTGAACCAATGCCTCCCTATTACTTTTTTTTTTTTTAATTATTTTATGTACAATGTGAGTTCTGTAACTTCTGTTGTATTATTTTGATGAGTTCATAAACTTAAGTGATATTTTTTTGTATAATTTTAGCAGTTGAGAGCAAGCTGATGCTCGGAATTGTGAAGGATGAAGAGAAGAGAAGATAAGATGAGAAACAAGGTAAGTGGGAATGAAGATGGAGATAAAATATATAAAATACATGGTAAGCTGTGGATGAGCAGTGAAGATAGGAGATGCCAGACAAAGCAATAGTGTTTAAGTATAATATCCAGACAATTATTTTTCAGATCGGATAAAGAGACAAATTCCAACTGTAGCTCTGTAAATAATTAATTATGACGTCCAGGTTTGCATGAAGGTAGCAGCTTAGTGGAGCAGTTGCGGTGCACAGTAGAAAGTCACAAGGATTATGGCTAGGTGTTAACTAGATAGGCTACACCTTTAAAGAAAATTAGCCCAATAATAATATTAAAATTGAAGAGAATAGCATATAACACTGGGCAATAAAAGTAAAGCACGTTATAGAAAGTTGCTCAACAGAATATAAATTGAAATTTGAATAAAATAGCATAAAAAAGGAGCACCAGAAGCGAGGAAGATTGAACAATATTGAACCTCCCAGCAGCAAGACATAAGAAGTAGAAAAGGAAAAGTTATTATGTTGGGACAAAAAATTAGATATCCGGATAAATACTGAGCAATACCGAGTGCTCCGTATCGAGTACCTAAGTGATGTGGCGTTTTGTTATTAGTTTTTTGACGCATTCGATGTCCGAACACAATAATTACTCACATGAAGAGAGAGAGAGTCAGAGTCTCCACCCAAAAAAGATATGGAAGTCAACAAGAACCGAAATAAACCTTTCAATAACTTTGAGCTGTTTCTTGTATTCAGCATCTGCTTATCATTATTGAATTAAACTGAGGATCTCAAGCCTCCAATTGTTATTTTTTTTTTTTTCTTTTTCCCAAGGTTGAACAAGGCCAAATAACTTTGAGCTCTTTCTTGTATTCAGCATCTGAATCCTTTCATGGTGCTATAAACGCTCATAAGATACAACCTTTTAGCTATATAATGCCCATGGTTAGATCGAGCTCACTCTAAAAAGGTTGTAACAAAGAGATAATTAATTAATCTCATCTGATAGCACTTTTCTAACCATTATAATGTGCTTTTGGTTTAGCTATATAATGCTCTTTTGATTTTTCATAAATGAGTTAGGGTTTAAACCATTCTTGTGAATTGGTGCTGAAGAGGATAGTTAGTAGGAGTTAGTTTAAATGAGTTGATAAACACTTCTAAGTAGTGTTGAGCAGCTCGAAAGGCTAGAATTAGAACTTGGATTATAATATTGATGCTCTTGTTGAGATTGTTTGAAAATATAAATCAAAATTAATTATCAAGTATTTTTTATATCTAGGAAATTGTATGGAAGAAAACTCTAGAATATGAAATAACTATTGGTAGTTGTTAGTTGAACTTTTATTATAAAAATTTTTATTTGTGTTTCAAGAATAGTCTTTGTACAAGTATAAAATGGTCTTTGGCCTTATCATTATGTGTAAGAGAGAGAGAAATCTAATAAAAATTCATCTTCTTTTGTCATATTATTTTCCGCTTTTACAAACAATTTTTCTCTAACAAGTGGTATCATAACCAAGTTCGATGGCAAGTAGTATGAATCTACAAGTGTCTCGTCTCACAAACGAGAATTACAATAATTGGAGTCTTCAAAAGAATGAATTATTTTGTTCCCAAGATATTTGGGAGATAGTTGAAAAAGGCTATGTTAAGTATCAAGATGAAGCATCATGCATTATTAACAGCCCAAAGGGAACTATTAAAATAAAGTAAAAAGAATGATAAGAAAACGCTCTTTTTTCATTTATCAAGCATTAGATGAGGCAAACTTTGAGAAAGTGGCCAGTGCATCTACATCTAAGAAAACATAGGAGATGCTTCAAGTTGCATATAAAGGCATAGACAATATAAAGAATATTCAACTTTAAACTCTCTAAGTTGAATTTGAGGCACTTCAAATGAAGAAAGCAGAAAATGTGGAGGACTATTTCATAAATGTCTTGACTATCGCTAATCAACTTCAAATGTATGAAGAAAAATTAGAAGATATTAAAGTGATAGAAAAAAAATATATGTTTAATGAAAGATAAATTTGAGTATATTGTAGTAGCTATTTAAAAAACTAAAGATTTAGAGATAATGATTGTTGATGAACCATGAGCTCTTTAATATCTTGTGAGCAAAGAAAAAATAAAAATAAAAATAGGATACTAGTAAATAAGTTTTTTATTCAAAGCTCTCATTAAAAGGTGACAAAGATGACAAAAAATGAAGAAAATTCAAAAGCTCAAGACCTTTATGGATAAGGTCATGGTCGACGCGAGGTCGTGATCGTGGTCATGGCTTTGGAAGAGGCCGAGGACATGGTAGATATCAAAGAAATAATAAAGAAAGTCAAAACTCAAGAAATGAAGAGTGGAAGAAAGAGCCAACATATCAAAGTTACAAAAAATCTCACGTTTGTTATTATATTTGTAAGAAATATGATTATTATTCTTTCGAATGTTATCATAATAAAGAGAAATCTAACCTTTTATAAGGCACAGTTAGTACCAAAATGATACAAGCAGAAAGAATACATCAACTACAATGAGCTATTTGCACTCTGTTATTTGTATGGAAACTATTCGCTTAATTATTTCTCTGACTTCACAAAATAATTGGTCTATTTATCAAATAGATGTTAAATCTGTATTTTTAAATGGAGTCATTGAAGAAAAGGTTTATGTCGAAAATCTATTTGGATATATTAAAAAAGTGCATTAATCAAAAATTTATAAATTAAAAATGACTTTATATGGGTTAAAGCAACGTCCAAGAATATGTAATGTAAGAATCAATGCATACTTTAAATAAAATAATTATATCTAATGCCCTTATGAGAACACTCTCTATGTGAAGAAAAATATAATAATGATGATATATTACTTATTTTTTTATATGTTGAAGATCTTATGTTTATTGGCAATAATCCACTTTTATTCAAAAAGTTTAAGAAAACTATGGCAAAAGAACTTGTGATGACAGATTTTGGACTCATATCATTTTTTCTTGGAATTGAAGTAAAGCAAGATAAAAAAGAAATATTTATCACACAAGAAATATATACAAAAGAAGTTTTAAAGAAATTCAATATGGAGAATTATAATATAGTAAGCACTCCAATGGAATATGGAATCAAACTATCAAAAAGGGAAGAAGTGAAGATAGTAGATCGAACTATGTTCAAAAGTTTAATCAAAAGCCTGAGATATCTAACAAGTATAAGACCGAACATTCTATATGTAGTTGGAATTATTAGTTGCTGTTGCGGATCAATAGTTTTTTATTTTGATGATAACAAATATTTTTATTTATCTATGACTGTCTTATGTACTGACATTTCAGGTTCACACGATCGAACTGCAATTTGGAATCAACTCAAGATTGGGTAGACTAGGTCTGAGTCAGTTTGAACACTTTTTCTTTTATTGAGTCTATTGTATTTGTTGTAGCTCCTGATACTTTGTGACATATAAGAGTTTCTGACTGTTCCCTAGAGTCTAATGTTTTTGGTAACATCGTCCTAAACGATATTTATATCGGCCGGGACGATCTATTCAAAAGCAGAAACCCTAATTAGGGCATTCTCATTAAACCAGTCGTCATTATGCAAAATACATCGTCCTGGACGATTTTGTATCGGCCAGGAAGAATAAGCTCAATTCAGAAAGAATCTGCCACCAGATCTACTTAGAAAATACTTATTTTTGGACATCGGCCTGGTGAATCGGCCTGGACTATAAAATATCGGACAGGACGATCCAGGATAATTTTTCCAAAATTTCTCTAGTAATTTTAAAAAGCAATTAATGGTGTTTTAGTCCGGGCCGATCGCAAGATCGTCTGGGCCCATTAGACATCGATCAGCTTCATTTCAGGACGATTTTCAGGATTCGAACTAATCGGCCAGGACGATATGTCCATCGTCCTGAACGAGAAAGTCAGTAACTTGCATTAATGAGCTCATTTTTAGCTCTTCTATTTAAGCTATGACAAGGCACTTTGTAAGTATCTTTGGCAGCCATTGTAGCTTCGTTCTTGTGGGGAAAACTTGAAGAGAAAGCTTGAAAGGGAGTGAGGAACGGGTGAAGTCTAGGAGAGGAAGAAGATCCTATGAGGGGAGACTCAAGGGAGTGTAGAGGGGGATTCCACACGGTTGCTCCGGCAGGCTTGCACCTTAATACCGTCGGATTCAAGGCTTGTCTCGAGGGAAGTTCACCAAATAAGAAGATCTCTTTGGTGTCAAAGGACCCGGCGACTCTGCTGCACCGGGGAAGGTGGAAGTGATTTTGTAAGGGCTTCTTCGTCTAGCTGTGGGGGCTAAAGGAGAGTTACGTTTGTAGTGCAATACTTGGAGGGTGCCTCCAAGGAGTGGATGTAGGTCAAGGTTTGACCGAACCACTATAAATCCGATGTGTTCTTTCTTATTATTTTCTTCCGCATTTATTTTATTTATGGTGATCTTGATTTGTACTTTGCTTAAAGTTTTTTCTTTACCAATTCACCACTCTCTTTATTTATCCTTGGGCCAGTTATATAGGGCTTAACATCCCTAACAAACTTTCTAGTGCCATCTAAGCACTCTCAAGTGGTATCAGAGCGGGATTCATAAAATAAGTTTTTAAAAGCTTTTAAATTTTTCGATCCATGGCTAATCGTAATGTTGCGGAAGGTTATTTAATCACCATACCTCCTTTATTTGAAAATATGTTATTTAATTTTTGGAAAACACACATGTCTATTTTCTTGTAATCGATTGATTTTTGCATGTGGCATGTGATTTTAACTAGTTATTCATCACCGTCATGTATTGTTAATGGAGTTAAAACTGATATTCCTTTTAATCAATGGAATATGGAAGAACAAATAAATGCTCAATTGAATGCAAAATCTTTAAACTACTTTTTTGTGCTTTAAATTCTGAAGATTTTATGTTAGTATCCACGTGCACTACTGGTAAGGAAGTTTGGGATAAACTACACACTATATACGAAGGCACTAGTGAAATCAAGCAATCCAAGTTGAATATGTTAATGCATGATTTTGAACTATTTTTCATGAAACCTTATGAGACAATTTTAGACATGTATACCAGGTTCATTCAAATTATAACATCATTGTATGCCTTAGGAAAAGAATTTTCAAATTTTAAAAAAGTTAACAAAATTCTTCGTTGTCTACTGAATAAGTTTGATGCTAAAATAGTTGCTATTTATGAATCAAAAGATTTGAATGAATATTCTATTGATAATTTGATTGGCTCACTCATTGCCTACGAGTAAGGTTTGGGTCAAAGACCTTTGGATGCATGTGAAACGATTTTTCTAAAAGCTAAAGATACAGAAAGAGATAGCTTAGTTGGTGACGAATGCAATAACTTGACAAGCAAATCACAAAGCTCACCAAAGCATAAGCAAAAGTAGAAAAAAGGTAAAAGTAGTAAGGATGTCCATTTTCCTTCTAACGTTATTTGCTTTCGATGTAGGAAGCCTGGACATATGAAAAATCAGTGCCCAAATTTAAAAATTCTTCCTACGAAAGAAAAGGGCAAGGAGAAATAAAATTTCAACTGGGAAAATAATGAAAGGTAAAAAATCTCATGGGCAGATCTAGTTTCTGAAGCATCAAACTAGGAGAGAGATAATGGTTAAAAGCCTTTTGTGTTTTTGTGTTGTGTTTTTATTTTTATGTTTTTCATTTTTATTTTGTGTTTTTATTTTTGTTTATTCTTTGAAATTTTTATTTTTGTGAAAGTTTTTTCTCTGATCAACACACACATTCACTTTTCTAAAAATGAAAATTCTACTTCCTATTTTTTCTTGAAATCTTTAGTAAGTTGTGTTTGACTTCTCTAAAACAGTCAAAAGAAAAAAACTCATGTTTTTGACTCTCAATCTCTATTTCCTAAAAGAGGTTATTCTACTTTTGATTTATAATCTTTTTCATCTTTTAAATTAATCTTTGAAACTAAATTTTTTTATCTCCATACATTTCATTTATCGCATAAGAATCTTTTGCAAGTTATTGAATCTAACTCATAATTTTCTTAATCAAGAATTCGCTTTATCAATAGATGGGTTTACTTTTATTTTTAAGACTTTAGAAAGGTAGCATATTAAAAAAAATGGTCAATGATGCGAAAAATAAAAGATGTGCAATGACGCCAAATTGAAAAATATACACAAAAGTATATCAAAAATCAAAAGATGTGCAAAGAGCGCCATTCAAATTGACAAGAGGCATAAAATGAGCCCACAAAATTTAATGCTTACCATTCTTGTACTTCTTAAAAGCTTAAGAAAACCCTTGATACTTTTGATAATTGATTTTGAAAAACATGATTCCTGATTCAATAATTCGTGCATTAATCTTCTATTAGATATATTTTATGAAATGAGTTTTAAAAAATTAATGTTTCTTTTTTCCGTTTATTCCTTGATTTGGATATTAGATTAAAAAGTTTTTGAGCCTTTAAAAAAACTTGAGTTGGGAATATCAAATTATAAATTTTTAATATTTTCTGGACTATGCGTTGTCAATCCAAATCTACTAAGTTTTTTATTAAAACATAGAGGTAACTTTCTCATTTTAAAAATATTTGTTTTTCACTAAATCAGGGAATGTTTTTATCTTTTGGTCGTTTTATTTTTGTTTGTGCCTCCTCTCTTTTTGATAATGTCAAAGGGGGAGAACGTAATGTTAAATTTGTATACTTTTTTTTCTTTTAAAAAAATTAAAAACAACAAAAATATTTTCATCTCCCATATTTTAAAAGTATTATTCTAGTGAGGGGGAGATTAGGAGAAATTGTTTTTTTTTAAATTCAAATTGAATTGTTTGTCATCATCAAAAAAGGGGAGATTGTTGAGGATCAATGGTTTATAATTTTGATGATAGCAAATATTTTTATTTCTCTACGACTATCTTATGTACTGACATTTCAGGTTCACACGATCGGACTGCAATTTGGAATCAGCTCAAGATGGGTAGACTATGTCTGAGTTAGTTTGAACATTTTTTCCTTTCTTGAGTCTAGTATATTTAATGTGGCTCCTGATACTTTGTAACGTATAAGAGTTTCTGAATGTTCCCTAGAGTTTACTGTTTTTGGTAACATCGTCCTGGACGATATTTATATCGGTCGGGACGATCTGTTCAAAATCAGAAACCATAATTAGGGCATCCTCATTAAAGCAGCCGTCATTATGCAAAACACATCGTCCTAGATGATTTTGTATCTGTCAGGACGATAGGCTCAATTCAGAAAGAATTTGCCGCTAGATCTACTTAGGAAATACTTATTTTTGGACATCGGCCTGGTGGATCGGCCTGGACTATAAAATATCAGCCAAGACGATCCAGGACAATTTTTCCAAAATTTCTCTGGCAATTTTGGAAAGCAATTAATGGTGATTTCGTCCGGGCCGATTAGACATCGGCCAGCTTCATTTCAGGGCGATTTTTAGGACGATTTTTCTCATATTGAACTAATCGGCCAGGACGATATGTCTATCGTCCTGAACAATAAAGTCGGCAACTTATATTAATGAGCTCATTTTTAGCTCTTCTATTTAAGCTATGACAAGACACTTTGTAAGTATCTTTGGCAGTCATTGTAGCTTCGTTCTTGTGGGGGAAATTTGAAGAGAAAGCTTGAAAGGGAGTGAGGAACGGGTGAAGTCTGAGAGAGGGAGAAGATCCTGTGAGGGGAGACTCAAGGGAGTGTGGAAAGGGATTCCACACGGTTGCTCGGTAGGCTTGCACCTTAATATCGTCGGATTCAATGCTTATCTCGAGGGAAGTTCACCAAAGAAGAAGATCTCTTTGGTGTCAAAGGACACGGCGACGTCGCCGCACCGGGAAAGGTGGAAGTGATTTTGTAAGGACTTCTCCGCCTAGCTGTGGGGGCTAAATGAGAGTCACGTTTGTAGTGCAATACTTGGAGGGTGCCTCCAAGGAGTGGACGTAGGTCAAGGTTTGACCGAACCACTATAAATCCGGTGTGTTCTTTCTTATTATTTACTTCCGCATTTATTTTATTTGTGGTGATCTTGGTTTGTACTTTGCTTAAAGTTTCTTCTTTATCAATTCACCACTCTCTTTATTTAGCCTTGGGCCAGTTCTATAGGGCTTAACATCCCTAATGAACTTTCTAGTGCCATCTGAGCACTCTCAGTTGCTACATGAAAAATCTCACTGAAACACACTTGAAGGTAGCTAAGAGAATTCTTCGATATATTAAAGGTACACAAAATCATGAGCTTTTCTATTATCGTTCTAACATTTCAACTTTCATATTAAAGGCTAGAGACTAAAATGGTAGAAAAAGTACAAGAAGATTTTTATTTTATATGGGTGACATTGCATTCTCATGGGCTCACAAAAACAACCAATTGATGCTCTCTCACTTATGAAGCTAAATGTGTTGTTGAATCATCATGTGTATGTCATACAATATGGTTGAGGAAGCTATTGAAAGAGATTGAATATTCTCAAGTTAAAGTTACAAAAATCTATATAGATAATAAATCAACAATAACATTATCAAATAATCCAGTTTATCATAAGAGAAGCAAACATGTTAGTGTTTGTTTTCATTATATAAGATATCATATCAAGGATAAAGAAGTTTAAGTGGACTATGTGAAATCAGAAGATTAAATTGCATATATTTACACAAAGCCATTAGTTGTTGAACGATTCATAAAATTAAAGATACTTCTTGGAGTGATTGATAAAATTTTGGCTTGAGGGGGAGTGTTTAAAAATATATACCAAAACTAATTATCAAGCATTATTTATATCTAAAAAATTGTGTGGAAATCTCTAAAAAATGAAATAACTCTTGGTAGTTGTTAGTTGAACTTAGTTAACCTCTATTATAAAGATCTTAAAATAAAGATACATGTCATTATCCCTCAAATCCCAGACACCTCGTATCCATCAAACTTTTACTCAAATCCAGGATATCCCGTTGATTCTATGACACCTCTGCACTTACAAGAATATCAAATCCCCTAAATCTTGCATCTCACACCTTGATCGAGTGTCTGCATACGTCTTTAAATACCAACGGAATGAAGTCTTCTAGACTCTCCTTGGATGCAAGCCATCTCCTCTGACTTCGCCATACACCAACTCCCACAACTTCTAGTCTACACAATCAAACCTGTAAAGGTCAAACTTAGGCCTTTGATAGACCGCGGCCTCCAATCTGATTGCCCCAAGAAAATCCAATCTTCCTCCCTTCTTGCTCCCGGTTTGGACTACCAACCCTTGCCCTAGCTATCCAACCCCATTTCCAGGACCAGAGCCGCTCGATATCTTCTCCATTACTAGTCGAACACTTCCACCTCTTCCTCACTACTGAAGCCGACCTACCTTGCTGGACCAAATTCCAGCCGACGCCTAAGAGCTGCTCCTGATCTACCAATCCCGCCAAACTCATCCCACTTGAACCATTCACCCGTAGCAGCCACCCTGTCCTGCATTCTTTAAAGCCCAAACACTTAACTACACTAGCGGAACCGAGCCCCATCTCCCTGCCTGTCACCTCTCTGCCCGATCTCCACAAGCCATTGAGGTTAAAGGGGAGAATTTCAAAAAAAAAATTCAAAGAAAAAAAAAAGATTAAAACAAAATAAAATATCAAAAAATAAAATGAGAAAAAGAAAGAAAGAAAAGAAGAAAAAGAAAAAAAGGGCTTGCCTCAATTTTCATGCCAACACCATAGACAACCCTGCGAAGGTATAAATTTTTCTAAATTTAGATTCTCACTCTTGAAGTTTGCGGCCCACAGAAAAATTGCTCATACATGCCTTTATTACGTGTGGTGGGATGGGACCCCGGTGTAGCGCCTACGGCGAGGTGGGTAATTACCTTAAGCTCCATTTCGTCGTTTGCGGTGCACTAGAAAACTGCCTATACATGCCTTTATTACGCGTGGTGGAATGGGAACCTGGTGTGACACCTACGATGAGGCGGGGTTACTTATAAGTACATTCAAACAAGAGGAAAGCTGATTGTATTTTAAAATAGGTATATTCAAAGACCCCATACACACCTTTATTGTACGTGGTGAGATTTAAGACCGTGGCCGCAGTGTATAAGGACACCTATCATACACGTCTTTATTATGTATGATGGGAAGGCCCAAACTCCTGTATTTTTCCCCTAAACAGGGGAGACGTGAGGAGGCTACCAAAATTTCGACTGGAAATGTAAGGACTTGAACAAATGCAAGGGACCTAACTTGAACTTGGAGTTGAACTTGAACAAAATGTAAAATAACATGAAATTTAAATTATTAATATAAACTTAAATTTAACTCAAATAATTCAAACTTTAATTTGTGTAAGTACAAAAGGATGTGAATAAAATAAGATTTGAATGAATGAAGGTGAACTTGAACTTGATATGGATTGCAAGATACTCTAATTTGACTTGAATAATGAGCTTGTAATTACAAGAAAAATGTCCCATGCAAAGAATCATAAACTGAAGCAGAACTTGAACATTGAATGAGCAATAATAACCCAAATGTCATCATTGGTTAATAAGAATGCGTAATCTAAATTACAAATAAATATACATGGATACTCTAATGAATATTGTAATTCATATGTGAGATATTTCTCACATAAGTGATTTTGAAACTCATGCAATCAGTTGATTTGGGACAAATGCATTAGCCACAAGGATGTATAATTAATGCAACAAACACCAACATGCAAACAAGTGCAAATGATATATGATGATTCAAAGAATTCAAATTTGGATGGAACACTTAGCACCAGACTTTGATTTAATGAAACAACATTTGGACAATTCCAAGCGATCTACAAATGAGTTTATGTTGGAGTGTGATCCTCCCACGGTTAATAGAAGTAAGATATACAAGTGGACACACAAAGCATTTTTAAGTTTTCTGTGAAGGGGTGACAAGAGAATACAATAGCTTGCCAACATAAAATGAACTCAAGAGCCATGTAATGAATGCTACAACGCGCCTATAGTTGGTACTAAAGAAAGCAAACATAACAACCTCCAACGAATGTTGAAAATAATACACTAGCAAATGCGGCAACACCGGGCATTCAATATCAACATGTGATATGGTATAATAAGTCTTGCAAGCATAGGTTAGTGAATGGAAATGAATGCAGCATACCTGTGAATAAATAAAAGAAAAATGTGGACAAAATATCAAGCATACCACTAATGCTGGTTAACTTGTGAAATATGTATATGTCATATGCACATATGAAAGGAAGCATCTGATGAGTGTGAACTGTCTACATGTATGAATCAAAGAACTTGCAATATAAAGATCTACTCATGATGCAAGGCTGTTCATAGTAGATGTAGGGAGCTACATATAAATGGTCATAAATAACACATGATGACAACATTAATTCACTAGAAAAGCTCCTGATGGATATACGGATCCACTAAGGGAATGGCACAAACAACATAGAGCTTGTGATGTCTATGTCAATTAGTCCATGATTCTATTATAGAAGACTTGAAAGCACTGATGAAGGGAGCTATTAGTGAATATGATGAGTAATATGCAAAGAAAAGGATAATACATACATTGTAGCATATGACAAACACTAACACCTGCTAACAAGGATAGGGGATTTTCCATGATACATATACATCTATAAGTTGTCATAGCATAAGGCAATGAATGCTATGACACTATTACAATCAATTTTCCTTCAACGTTGAGTAGATACATCGATCCATTTCAAGCAAATTATAGATGGTATGCAGCAAACAAAAGTGTTTAAAGATCCACTATAATATGCAAAATGTCATCTACGAACAAAAGGGGCAAATGAATACAATGAAAATGATGCTAGGAGATCTATGTTCAAAGCAACTTGCTCACCGAATACTAAAAATGCATGCAATGGTCCAACTTACAAGTAGTGCATATTGAATGTTATCGCATGCTTAAAATCAATATAGATATAACTGGTAATTCACTCACAAATAACATTGATAACAATGATGTAGAAGTGTTAGATCCTGTGCAAATATAGGCATACACTCATATATTCAGCATATTGTTTACGAACAAGTGTAAGAGGGCTATAACAGATGTAAGCTTCTACGAGCTATATTGTCGGAGACTCGCTCTAGGCACTTTGTATCATCTGTAAATAGAAATGAAAGGCATACAATGGATGTAAACTCCTACGGGTCACCAAATGAGACCCATTAAATATTTTAAAATAACACCACATATGTATTATAATATATATGCACATAAGTACACAAAAGGGGCAAGTATAATGACAATACCCGCACGCATGGGCCCCGATGAGTGTGTTATTGGTACACACGTGATATCAAGGGATGCTACACAAGTTAAATAGTGAGTCCAAGTTTGAGCCCAATCCTTCTATGAGGGAATATGGGATTCGACATGACTTAAATTATTAAATAAATATGAAGTCGCAAGGTCAACCTGGATATTTATTTTATACATTCATATTAGTCCTTCAAAGCCTTCAATAAATAAAATTCACCAGCAAAAGCATAAAGCCTATAAAACTCGTTCATCTATCAATAACTCGACAAAGTCGACAAGGTTCAATACATAAATGGAAATGACCCCAAAGACACCCTGATGATGGCCATGTTGAACAAAAATCTTTTTTAAGATTAAAAAACCGGAGGGGTTAATTTCAAATACTTCAAAATGCTATCAAAATTTCACAAAATTTAGATATTTTCAAGTTAACTCAAATTCACCCTATGAATGGCTGTGTTGAATGTAAATCTCAACTGGAGGGGTCCATTTCAAATGTTTCAAACGCCCCATTTCAAAATCTTGAAAAATCCCAAAAATTCAAATATTTGAAATAGGAAATTCAGCCATCAATAACTTAAAGTAAAATTCATCCGCCCTCCATAACAGTTTGTCTGGTTGGATAAATTGAAATTTATGCTAACTAATACAGAGCTAATGTTTAGTAAAAAATATTGCTAGGATCCATTCTCAAATAATCTTATACTAGTAATGACATGATATGTATCCTCTGACAGGTGGTTTTGCCATCAAATGGCACCGCAGGATAAATAATTATGGCCCATGGGCATCTAAATTGAGTGATTTTGATGCTAAATGGTACCACGAGATAGCAGTTATGGCTAAAACTAATATGTTTCTTAATGGTATCAAATCCTTTAGATATGAATCAATATGATATGATTGATAGGGCATAAAGCTCTTTGTTAGATAAGGTGGATTTAAATTTATCCCTTTATACAAATATTTACCCTAGGTCTATAAGGTCTCCTTGGATGAAGCAACCCATGGCTTCCAACAAGGATCCTTCTGTCATGTTGGGTTGACTACCTCCTATGACTAAGTAGACCAGCGACCATGATGGCCTAGGATGACGAAATCATGGGATCTTGATTAGGTCTATCATCAGTCCCCCCACCATCCGCTTTAAGTAAAAGATGGTGAAATTCTCAATTTTAATTATCAAATCTTCCAAACCTTCCAAAATTTTAACCCATGTTGCTACTATATTCAAGGTAACACATATCTCTACATATCTGATTGATGACTAGCCTTAATCAAAAGTTCTCTCTCATTACCAGGAGGGATAATTAACTATAAGGGCTTGAGCCTATAGGAAACCAAAACTTAGATCATAAAGTCCTTCCAAAATAAGGGAAAAATCTTTAGGTAGTGTCTTATCTGCAAACCCATTTGCCTTCCCAAAATTTACCCTGGAACTTAATTCCTTTAAAACTCCCCCAAATAAAAAGTAATGCAGGTGGAGGTCGAGGATAAATTTTTAGAGCCCATAGATTTCTGGCGACTCCAATGGGGTTTGATTTCTCTTTCCATCTTTGGCTAGTCGTCTCAGTACTATAGTATCAGTCATATCAATCCATACTTAAAATTTTGAATCTTTTAAAATGTCATTTAACGGATCAAAATTTTGAGTATTCTAAAAATAATTATTCATATATTCATTGAGATAACACATTTAACAATATTTTTAAATTTATATTATTTTAATTACTTACTAATGATTATCTATTTTTATTCTTTATTATATACAAATCTCTGTAATTTGAAAATGTGTAATGATATATCAAATGTTGATTATTAACACTTACCTTTCATTTATGCATAAGGAACTACATAACACATTATTTACCATCCAATTGGGATGTGGAGCCATTATCCAACTAATAAAAATTATGATCAACATAGGAAGCTCTGGAGCTACCATTCAATTTGGTAGCCTCAACTTCCCTACAGTCGTTGTGAGGACTATCATCATTCCTGTGAATGGCTTTAACTCTGAAGGGTATACTAGGAGGCCCCATCTAACTAAAGCTATTACACATCGTGCACTACTGAAGCTTCCTCATTTGGAGGAAAGCTAACGAGGAGGTAGAGAAGGAAAATGAATACCGAGCTCCGAGCTCAACAGCAACTGGTGCATGTACACCCATTAGATTTTTTTGCCCAAGAACCTGAAGCCAACGTTCCCACTTGAAACAAGTTTACTGACCTGAGATGGGTCAAGAGGAATAGCTCTATTGGAGAGTTGAAGAAATCTTTCTGGGACCAACAGTCTGAGGTCTTGGCCCATCCAAAGAAAAAGGATCCCTAAACCCTGTCAATTCGGGTGTACCAGGTACTAAAGACTATGAAAGAGAAGGGTCTGAAGAAAAGGAAGTTCCATATGTCATTGATAATTGAGGCAAGGAGAACCCCACCAAGAGAAAGGTTACAAATTGACATGGTGGAAAGAAAAGAAAGAAGACAGAGTCCTCCCGGTGAGCATCGGGGTGTGATACCTGAACTATGTGTCTGAGGATCCACCGCTAAAAAATCCACAGAAAGGAAAAAATATGGAGGCCAAGGCCTCGTAAAAAAGGAAAGGAAGAAATAAGATAAATAAGTATTCATATGTGCATGGTGGTTGTGAGGCTCATAATGTCATTCGCTAGCCCACTCCACAAAATATTACAAGTACATTCAAGCCTATGATGGTTGTACAATTGGAAGGAATAATCACAGAAAAGATTAGAGCTATTATAGTCATTGATCACATGTAGAATTTGGTGGGCAAGGGTCACCCGTATCCCGCTGAGTATGATCAAGAGTCGTATCCAAAAGAATATTATGTACAAAAATTCAACATTTTCGACAAAAACAAAAATCCTTTGTAGCATCTGGAGCGGTTCAAAGCTATATGCTGGAATATAAGGGGTAACGACACCCTACTCTTCCAATAGTAAGTCAGTAGTTTAATAGCAGCTGCTTTCAAATGGTATATCAAACTGTCATATGATTCAATGAAGACCTTCACAAAATTAGAAATATGTTCGTGAATAAATTTTCCAGTGCAACTGATAAGATAACGATCACTGATCTTACACTGGATAAAAAAAAAAAAAGAATCAGTGACCAAATATATCACTCACTGGCATAATTTAAGTATGAAATGTGAGCATCAACTTGAGGAAGAATATGCCCTACAATTACTGATGGGAAATATTAATGATAAGATGCAATCATTCATGTGCATTGCTACCATTACCATATTTCAAGACATGTAGGACAGAGTGGCCATATTTGAGAAACTAAACTTGTCCAGATCAGAGAGCCATTCTAATAAACCCAAGAAAGCTAAGGCCCTGCGTGCTAGAATGGGTGAGGTCGACTCTACATTATTCTCCAAAACCAACAAACAAAAATAGAAGCTTTATAGCATAGACAAGAGCAATCAGCTAATGCAGTATGAAGATAAGCCCAAGCAGGCCTACAACCCTAACCTCCAATTGAAGCTGATACTCAGGAGAAATAATAGAACACAAACTTTCTAAGGTGATGGAGAACGCCCGAGACAAATAATGAAAAGTGGTGATAGAATGTTCCCATCCCTGAAATATAAAATGAATAAAGAATATTCATTTAAAAGGGATAGTGTTGTCAAGTTATTTGGATAGGCAGTAAAGATGGGCTTAGAACTGGTAGAATGCAAGAGGCCCGTGGAGTCAAAACATGCTAGAGACCTGAATTACTGCCCATACTATTGGGTACTCGATCATCCTATTAAAGATTATTACATTTTCAAGGATTAGATTGAAAAAATACTAAAAAGTGTAACTCACATTGTTAGATAATGTGTTGAATCACCCTTAGAAAGAATCAACTTAGGTGATTACGTCCTCTTCCGTACCCCCAATTGATGAAAGAAAAAAATGAAAAGAAGCCAAAATAAGAATAGTGGGAGACTATGGTCTCTAAGAAATCCGTGAATATGTTAAGGTAGCTTGAAGGAGTTCCTGGTGTGAAATGAAAGTCTCTTATGAAACCTGATGTGCAAGCATCGACATCCAAATAACATTCCTACTAAGATGGTTCTTCAAAGTCTGGAACGATAAAGTCTTCTAAAAAGAAAACCAAGCTGAAGAAACTTAGAAAGAAAAATACAGTAACTCAATGGTTATCGATAGTTTGGATGAAAACTACCAAATTATGAGGCGACCTATCAAGTTCGCTGACTTTATATTAGAGCTTAAAATAGATGAAACCAAAGAAAAAAATGATAATTTATTTTATATAGAAGTATAACAAGTCATCTTAGTAGCACCAAATGTGCTGATAAAAGAAGGATACATTGAGGAAGTTGCTTCTGAATTCTGTCTGATTGTGACATTGATGGAATATAGCTCAAAAGAAGACTTGTATTTATCAAAGGAAGATGAGTCATGCCCTGGCATAGCATCATAGATGGGGCATATAAACTTGGATGGTGACTCTGAATCAACAGATGAAACCTTAGATGTAATAATGACCAACTCTAAAGAAAATGCATCATCAAATGAGTCTGAGCTAGAGGATATTGCTTAAGTGTAGTTGAGAAGCGGCAAGATATTACCATCTCCACTAAAAAAAGGGGTCTCCAATAAAGACAAGGAGAAAGAGATAGTTATCAACAATAATATTATCCATGAAGATCCTATAAAAAATAATACTTTATCCAAGTGAATAAATTATAATATCTTATATCATCTGAGGAAGATCCCTGTATAACTCAGTATAGATGATGCCTTAATAATGTATAAGGACCTTTAGGAGACTTTGATTTAGGCTCTGAAAGCCCCAAAATATATGAAACATATTTTGCTAAACATAATATGATTGAGATCCTACAAGCTCGTAATGAGACATTCATCACCTTCTCTGAAGAGGACATGATGCTCGGAACTGCAGACCATAATCATCCTCTCTATCTTACTATAAAGAGTGATAAGATGATAATAAGTTAGATCTTGATCGATCTCGGATCTTCTATAAATCTCATAAGCCTTAAAGCACTGAGATCACTCTGCCTTAATATGGAACACCTTAAGCTAGATAAGCTGATAATGCATGGTTTCAACAAGAAAGGGTAGAAGACCCTTGGATCATTTATGTTCCTTCTTGTATTTAGAGAACTCATACATAAGCCAAGTTTTATATAATTGATGCAAACACTTTATTTAAGGTACTACTAGGTTTCCCCTAGTTATATGAATATAATGTTGTCACGTCGACACTACATCAATGTATGAAGAATCTCAGGGATGGAAAAGAATTTAGGATCTCTAACGACATCCAGCCCTTTACAGTTCATGAAGTAACGATATATGAAGATGCTAGATACTTCATGCCAAAGAAGCAGAAGCTATTGAGCTCCCTTAAGGCTAAGGCATCAAATTCAAAGGCTGTAAAGCAACCCAAACATGAAGGTGAGAAGGAGCAAGTAGGGAGAAAGAAGGTAATGCTAACTCTTCCCAAAGCAGTGATCACTCATAGATCAAAGAAATATGTGCCTAACCTATGTAGTGATGCAGATGAAGATGATGTCACTCCGACAAAATCCTAAAGAGTATTCCACTCTACAGGCGAATGGAGTATGGAGGTTGAATATTCAAATGATGATTATGATTATGATTCTATCTACATGAATATGATGCAGGATGTATTATCTAGGAGAATAAGCAGCATGTGGATCTCATATAGTGTACTTGTAGTCACATGTATTCTCCTACAACACTTCAAAAAAATCATTCCATAAGAGATGCATAAGGTTGAAGAACTCACCACCCTTTATTTGCTTCCACTTAAAAAGGGGACTATGCCAATGAACATACTATATTTGTCAGGAATCTACAAAGAAGAGAATAATGACTTATGTTATATGATCCTCAATTCTGAAGAGTTAATACCTATGAGGCTATCTAGGTTTAATACCATAGGTATTCAAAGAATGCTACGAAAGAAAATTAATATTCTTATCACCAAACAAAAACTTTGTATAAGCACGGGCCTCTGAAATGGAAGGAATTTATGTCCATTATGATAGAAGGATATAGCTACATATAAGGGGGACTGATTCATCAAGCAAAAATTCCTCTGAAAATAGACTTGCTAAGCCATCACATCATGGAAATTGAATCTGATGATGTTGACGTTGAGGAGACATACAAAATTGACAATTATAATGATCAACCTATAGAGGCAAAGCTTATACCATAAGAGCTTGAAGATGGATGACAAGAAGCCACTATGGACGAGCTAAAAGAAGCCAACTTAGGAACTGAGGAAGACCCTCGCCCAACCTTGAATAGTTCTCTCCTACCTGAGGAACAAATAAAATAAATAAAAAAGATTCTCTATGAATTCAGTAACTATTTTGCACGGATATATGATAACATGCCCAACTTATCCCCTAATATGGCAGTTCATAGGTTAGCCAACAAGCATGAAGCGGTGTCTATCAAGCAAGCTCCAAGGAGAATGAGATTGAAAATAGAAAAATAGGTGATTGGCAAAACCAAGAAGCTTACAGAAGAAGGCTTCATTCATGAAGAAAAATATGTCGATTAGATCGCCAATATCTTCCTTATGAAGAAGAAGAACAGTCATATGTGTATCTATATCGATTTTTGGGACCTTAATAAGGCGTGCCCAAAAGATAACTTTTCGCTCCCCATATCTAAACTCCTAATGGATAACACGTCTAACTACGACATGTTCTCATTTATGGATGGAATATCATGATACAATCAAATCAAGATGGCACCTGAGCATGAAAAACACACATTATTTAGAAAGCCCATCGGTATTTTCTGTTACACAGTCATGTCATTCGGCCTAAAGAATGCTGGTGCCACCTATCAGGAGGTGATGATGTGTATTTTTGATGAGTTAATACATCAGAAGGTTGAGTGCTATATAGATGACCTCGTCGTCAAGAGCATGGTATCACAATGACCACCTAAGTGAATTGAGAATGGTATTTGAGAGAATCAGAAAGTTTAATCTGAAGATGAACCCTCTTAAATGTGATTTTTTGGTCACTTCAAAGAAGTTTTCATGGTATGTTGTTTGACACCGAGGCATCAATATTGACCCCAACAAGATTAAGGTGATTATGGAGATGCCACCACCAAGAAACATATGATAACTCCTCTCCTTACAAGGATAGCTGGCTTTCATTTGGCCATTCATATCGAATCTGTCAGGTATATGCCATCCATTCTCCAAATTGATGAAGAAAAATGTTTGTTTCAAGTGGGACAAAGAGTGCAAGAAAGCATTTGATAGTATCAAAAGATACTTTTTAAATTCACCCATTCTTGCATAGCCAATTCTAGGGAAGCCTCTTGTATTATATATGGCCGCACTAGAAGAGTCCATTAGAGCATTATTGCCCCAATATAATGAAGAAAGCAAGGAAAATACACTCAACTACATCAGTCAGAGGTTGATTAGAGCAGAAATATGCTATTTTCCAACTGAGAAGTATTGCCTAACATTAATTTTTGTAGTTCAAAAACTCTGCCATTACATGCTCTCTCATAAGGTTACATTAATATCAAAGATCGATCCGATGAAGTTTTTGATGATAAGACCAGCTTTGATAGGTCGCCTAACTAGGTGGGAAGTACTATTACCTGCAGTTTGATATCACGTACATACCACAAAGGTGGTGAAAGTGAAAACTTTGGCAGATTTTCTCGTCATGCATCCCATCCATTAGACTCTCTACTCAACTATGATTTGACTGATGAGCAAATCTTGCAAGTCGAGGAAGATGAAAAACTTTCATTTTGGGAGATGTACTTCGATGGGGCATCATCAATTAAACTTGCTCAACCTCTAAATCTTGCAAGAGCTTGAGCTGGCATTGGTTTCATTTTCATAGCACCTGAGGGATGTATAATGAGGTTTTCATTCAATTTAACTAAACATCGGACCAACAATGAAGCCAAATATGAAGCTCTAATAGTAGGACTATAGATTACGATGGATGTTAGAATCTAAAATCTCCAAATCTTGGGTGATTCACAACTTGTAATAAATGAGATCTTCGACATTTATAAGGTTGGCAAACTTTAATTTTCCCATTATCACCTGTGAGCTCTCAATCTTCTAAAAAAAGTGTCAAATGTTAGAATAGCCTGAAGCTAAATTAGTCAAGGATGTGCAGAACACCAACGAGGAGATGCATATTCCAATTATGGTTCGTGAATGTCGGGTCTTAGAGCCGGCAATCTTGCAATTCCTGTATGTAGAGAGAATACCATATTCAAGCCAACAAAATATAACCCCAATTGATCCTCAATCTCCTCAATAAATTATTATTGAAAATTAACTATAAGAACATCATGTAGTCAAGAGACGTAGGACTAGTAGAATCGTGGTTGAGGAAGGGGATGATTGGAGGAAACCCTTCATCGACTATTTTAAAGAAATCATACTCCAAATAGATAAATCTCTAGCCAAGCAAATTCAAAAAAGAACATTACAATATATATTTGTCAATGATATGCTTATCGTCGGGCTTTCAATCAAATGTGGCTTAGATGCTTAGGGACCAAGAAAGCTGATAAAGTAATAGTAAAAGTCTATGAAGGACTTTGTGGTGCATATTAGTTGGGTCCCAAAATGGTCACTAAAATTAAGAGAATGGGTTACTATTGGTCGACCATGTTAGAGATTGTATTGATCATGCAAAGAGGTGCCATCAATGTCAGATCCATAGTGATGTTATACATCAACCACCAAATCCTCTGCACCCAATAGTAGCATCCTGACCATTTGAATATTGGGGTATAGATATAATCAATCTGATAGATCCTCCATCATCAGCAAGACACCGCTTTATTCTGGCAATAATAGACTATTTTTTTAAGTGGGCAAAAGCAACTCCCTTCATAGAAGTTACATTCATGCATGTAGATAACTTCTTTACATATAACATTATCTACAGATTTGGTGTTCCATGCCGATTAATCCTAGATAATGGTACAACATTCAAAAGTATTAAAATTTATAAGTTCGTTGCATAAGATTGATTAGCAATGTTTGTCCATAAACAGCCCAAGAGCAAATGGCTTTGCGAAGGCCTTCAATAAGATGTTGGTAAAATTGTTGAAGAAGCTCATCATCACTAAGAATAAAAGAGAGTGGTATATGAAGATGGCAGAAGCACTATGGGTATATCGTACAACCTACAATAGGCCAACCAAAGCCACTCCTTATTTACTAGTGTTTGAAGTTGAAATAGTATTGCCACTATAAGTTGAACTATCATGACTCCGAGTAGTAATCCAGAATGCTCTCACTCAAGAACAAAATGCTCACCTGAGAATGGAAGTGTTGCAACTTAGTTTTCATAATTATGTTTTTATATCATGTGTATTTTTTATAATTCCAAATTTTATTATTTTGATTACTGTTTCTTCTAATATATTGGATATATTTTAGGGAAATCATACTCCAAACCTTTGAAGACTTCAAGTCAGATCATATTAGGGTTCATTTTAAATTGAGTGTGTATTTTATATTTTTAGTGAGTTTGAGAGAGTGTGATCGTAATTGGGTAACCATGCACACACATACTATGGAGTGTTAAAAAAACTTGTAAATTTTTAAACTAATCATACTGTATGATTTCAATTCATACGGGATGATTTATTCAATTATTTCTTCCAACAAGTAATTAATCAAAGCATGGACAAAAAAAAATTCTAAGTATTGTTCATACTATACAAAATTAGATTCATACAGACTACGCCTTGAGTATGAAAATGATTGGAACATTTTTATCCATATGAATAGGTAATTTTTTTTGAATTATTCATATGAGATGATCTGGAGTTCATACAAATGACGTCCAGAGTATGAAATTGTGGGGTATATTTTCATCCAAACAAATAGGAAATTTTTTTATAATTATTCATATTGTATGATATACATATCATATTGTATGATATGCTTGTACGAAAATATTTCGTATATGATTATATGAACAAATTTTAAATTGTTCGTCTGGGACGATTGTCGATCGTACTGTACGATCGTGGATAATAAAAATTAAATTTTTCAGTTTTCTGGATGATTCTTCGTGTCTTTTATATAAAAGTCCTTTGAAACTGACTTGAATGAGCCTTATCTTTGTGATTTCTTAGATAGCAAGTGAAAGGGTAATTTGGAAGAGTGTTTGAGAGAGATTCTTTTTAAGTGGAATGTAAAGATTTCACAAGATTACTCAAAGGTAGAATCTCTTTTGTTTTTATGCCAATCTAGTTGCTCGAAAAAAAGATCTTTGGAGAAGATTCGGTTCTCTGCCGATAATTGGAGGGTGTGAAAGAATGATGATACTCTTCCAACACTAAAAAGGTGTGAAAGGATGATGGTACTTTGCCGCACCGAGGATTAGTGGAAGAGATGAAAATGCTTATATGCCTTATTGTGGGGCCAAAAGAAGAGTAACTTTGGTAATAGTGCAACACCTGAAGAGAGAGTTTTGAGGTAATGGACGTAGGTCTTCTTGGACCAAATCACTATAAATTACTGTGTTCTTTTTATATTTTGGTATTTTATTTTCAACAATTTGTTATTGTGGTTGAAAAGTTTATTTTTTATAAAACTCAAGTTATGAATATTTTAAAAATGGTTTTTTTTTTTCAAGAGAAGTTTTTTTAAATAACCAATTCTCCCTCCCTCCCCTCTTAGTTAGCCTTGGGACAATTGTGTAGGTTTAATAACCTATAAGGTCTTCTCAAGTGGTATCTGAGTCTACTTCAAAATTTAAAGTTTAGATTACTTTTTGAAAAACTATAATGGCTAATTTTGGAAATCGTAATACACCTGAAGGGTATTCGATCACTATACCCACATTATTTGATAACATCCCTTTTGATTTCTAAAAAACATGAATGACTACTTTTCTTCAATTGCATGACTATTGCATGTGGATTTTAGTTCATGATGTATATAGTAGGCCAACTAGACTTGTGGATGGCATTAGAACTGAAACACCCTTTACTGATTGGACTATAAAAGAATGAGACTTAGCATAGTTAAACGCAAAATATTTGAATAGTTTTTTTTATGCTCTTAAATTTGAAGACTACATGTGTGTTTCTCTACTTTTAAAAGTGGAAAAGAAATTTGGGATAGACTTTGTATCACATATGAAGGGACAAACGAAGTGAAATAATCTAGATTAAGTATTTTATTGCATCATTATGAATTATTTTGCATGACATCAAATGAATCAATTTTTAACATATACACACATTTCAATCAGATAATCTCTTCCCTTCATGCTTTAGGTAGGGTATTAAAGGATGTATAAAAGTGAATAAAATAATTTATTATTTCTCTATTGCTTATAATGCTAAAATAATTATTATTATTATAGAGTCTAAAGATTTAAATGTGTATTCTATTGACAATCTTCTTAGATCACTACTTTCTTACAAGTAATGAGTAACTCAAACACAGATTGATGCAGTTGAGAAGAGAAATGAGAAGAATATAGCATTGAAAGTGGATGATTCGGAGAGTGATCAATCACACCTTGAGGATGAGGATGACATTGCCTTGATGACAAGGCAATTCAAAAGTTTTCTAAAAAGGAAGCAAATGAGACATCAACAGTGGAATAAAGGTAATTTCCACAAAAAATATTAATGTTTCTAATGATGTTATTTTCTATGAATGCATAAAACCTAGACATATCAAATCGAACTGCCCTAATCTTAAAACTACTCCTAGTAAGGAAAAGGTTGAGGAGAAAAAAATGTGAGGAAGGGCAAGAAGAAATTTAAGAGAGCTTTTTGGGTGGACTCAGCTTCAAACTCTTTAGAAATAGAGGTAGAGGAAGAAGTCACAAATTTATGCTTGATGGCCGACAAGCTTGATCAATTAGATCAAGAAGAGGCATGTGACTTAACCTTGTTGACCTCATTTTTGTATGAGGTCACTAAGGACCTATCCAGACTCCAGATCAATCTAAAACCTAGGATTCTATAAGATCCAGACCTTAGGATCCATTCTAAATCTTGGGACCCTTCTAGACTCCAGACCTTAGGATCAACTCTAGACCCTAGGATTCTTCCAGACCAATCCAGATATTAGGATCTAATCTAGACCCTAAGACTCTCTTAGATTCAAACCCTATGATCTTCTTAGACCCTAGAAGATGCCTAGACTTTAGTTCAATTCAAACTTCAATCAAATCCAGACTTTAAACCCATTCAGATCTTAATCTCCAGTTCAATCTTAGATCTTACCTTTGATCTAGCTTTAAACCTATCTAATCATTTATAACTCCCTAAATGATTATAAATGATTTGGATAATTCAAACTTAATCTATCAAACTCAAAATCCAGATCAAATCCAAAATCCATACCCAAATCCAATGCTAAAAGGCCAAGTCCTGAAAGCCTTTTTCGGCAAATTTTCAAACACTTCAAAATCAATCAATTGACCTCCGATTCAGAGTCTGTCAGTTGCATACTGATGGGACATGTCTCTGGAGGCAACCCTCCAAATTTGAGCCCATTCTGAGGTCTTTAACCCCAGAAACTTAATCAAAATCCATAGGCTGCAAAACCTTCAAATATTTACGGCCTATGCCATTGGATCTGCCATCCAGTGGATTTTGACCTTAGGGCTCTCTTCAAAGCCTCTAATTACTTTCAGACCCTTAATTATGACTCACTGAACAGTAAACTGCATTTTGGTTGACCCACTTTGACCCCCAGTTGACCAGGGGTCAAAATGACCAAAATACCCCTATGGGGCTCAAATGGTGATTTCAGACCAAATGAACTCCGAATTGAACGCAACCACCTCCAGCAAGTTTCAAATATCAAACCAAACCTGTTGGACCCATGTTCAAGTCCTGGGTCAACCTGGTTGACCAAGTCAACTCAGTTAACCCAAATGACCCTTTAAGGATCCAAATAGGCCTTTTGACCCAAATGACCTCTCCAGGCCATGGAACCACTTCCATTGGTCTTGAAACGTCGTTTTAAACCTGTTGGACCCATTTTCAAGTCCTGGGTCAACCTGGTTGACCAAGTCAACTCAGTTGACCCAAATGACCCTTTAAGGATCCAAATAGGCCTTTTGACCCAAATGACCTCTCCAGGCCATGGAACCACTTCCATTGGTCTTGAAACGTCATTTGAAACATGTTGGACCCATTTCCAAGTCCTGGGTCAACCTGGTTGACCAAGTCAACTCAGTTGACCCAAATGACCCTTTAAGGATCCAAATAGGCCTTTTGACCCAAATGACCTCTCCAGGCCATGGAACCACTTCCATTGGTCTTGAAACGTCATTTGAAACCTGTTGGACCCATTTCCAAGTCTTGGGTCAACCTGGTTGACCAAGTCAACTCAGTTGACCCAAATGACCCTTTAAGGATCCAAATAGACCTTTTGACCCAAATGACCTCTCCAGGCCATGGAACTACTTCCATTGGTCTTGAAACGTCATTTGAAACCTGTTGGACCCATTTCCAAGTCCTGGGTCAACCTGGTTGACCAAGTCAACTCAGTTGACCCAAATGACCCTTTAAGGATCCAAATAGGCCTTTTGACCCAAATGACCTCTCCATGCCATGGAACCACTTCCATTGGTCTTGAAACGTCATTTGAAACCTGTTGGACCCATTTCCAGATCCTGGGTCAACCTGGTTGACCAAGTCAACTCAGTTGACCCAAATGACCCTTTAAGGATCCAAATAGACCTTTTGACCCAAATGACCTCTCCAGGCCATGGAACCACTTCCATTAGTCTTGAAATGTCATTCGAAATCTGTTGAACCCGTTTCCAGATCCTGGACCCAGCCGGTTGACCAAGTCAACTAATTTTGGCTTAAGGGCCCATTAAGCCCTTTTGACCTAAATGAACCATTTAACCATGGAATCAGCTTTACTAAGCTTCAAATATTGTATCAAACCCACCTGGATCAAACCCACATCCTGGGTCAACCTGGTTGACTCAGTCAACCTAGTTTGACCGAACCAACCCTTAAGGCCTCCACTTTGAATTAAATTCCAAATCCACTCAATTCTTTGTCAAACCCTTTCTATGCTTCATAATCAATCTCCTAAATCACCTTGGTTGCCACCTCACCCTTGGTCAACCAGTTGACTGGTCAACATAGTCAACAAACCTCCTTAAGAGGCTTAAATGCCTCAAATGGCTTGATCCAAGCTAGCCCATTCCCCACCAATCCATTCCAGCAATTCTAAACTTTCCCTCACCTGCCACCTCAGCCTCCTTTGATCAGTTGACTGGTCAACATTGTCAAACCCTCATTTAAACCTCTTAAAGGGAGCACCATCATGTGCTAAACCCCTTTTCCTCCATTGGGGCTGCTTTAGGCCGACCCCCCTTTTGGTTTAAAGCTCACTCAGAGCTCCCCTAACAAAGATCAGGCCCTGGTTTAGCCTCAAATGGCAGTGGTCCCCCCCACCTCCCTTAGCTTGGCCAATGGTTGGAGGGCCTTTCCCAGCCTTTCTCCCTGCCACCTGATGGCTTGGGACACTTGTCCCTCATCAGGGAGAGCCCCCTGATGCATCCCAGCCATCCATTTGGCTTGGGGACGTTTGAATAGGGAAAAGAGGGCCTAATGCCTCTCATTCTAACCCTAACCCTCTCTCTCCACTTAAGCTCTCTCAAGCCCAGCCCCCTGTTCCATTGAGCTCCCCAGACATTTCCCAACTCATCCCCACTCAAATCCGGCCGGTCAAAGCGGTGGCCGACGATCTTCCGGCGAACTCAAGCTTCAATCGATCCAAGGCTCATTCTAAGCGATTCGTGGAGCGTCGGAGCGTGGGTTCAACTAGGAACTTAATCGTGGACAGTCTACAAGCTCAACCATCCATTAAACGGGTAAAACCGTCCATTATCAAGGTGAAAAATTGAAACCCTAGGTAGATTCACTTAGATCAAATTAGCTTTTTCATAAGCGCTTTTAAAACCTTGATAATATATCCCTACTAATGCTCTTCATTAGGGTAATCTATGTTTAAAATTTTAAGTCAAATGATTGATTATTTTGAGAGAATGAGAAGTTTTTCACCCTTGGGGTTCGGTTTACACAGTTCTGTAACTGTGTGACGTCCAGACCATTGATCTTGCGATCAACGGTCATGATCTAGCCATCCCGCGGTATGTTTAAACCGCGCGGCGCCTTCAGCCATTCAGATCTCCATGCGGCTAGATCCAGGCCGTTCGTTCCAGAACTCAGGCGATCGAACGGCGGGCGGGATTGGCTGACTCATTTAAGTGATTTGCGCGTGGGCCCCGCGCATTTACCTCAAAACATTGCCCGCTGTTTCTGGCTGGACGAACCCCATTCTGCCACGTGGCGTCCCGCCGCCAGAACCTGCTGTTAGGCTTAATAACTATTTTTTAATTAGTTTAATTACCAAAAAACTTTAAAAAATTATTAAAAAATATTTATAACTCCAAAAATTAATTTTAAAATATCAAAATTTTCAAATTTTGATACCTTTCCAGTAAAATTAAAATTTACTTTAAAATATTTAATATATTTTAAATAATTTTAAAATATTCAAAATATAATATTTTAATTAGTTGTTAATTAAAATAAATCAAATTAATTTAATAGTTTCAAAATAATTTATTCTGGAATAGTTTCAGAGCATGTAAATTATTCCAAAATAAAACTCATTAATTAAATTATAATATATTTTAAAATATTTGAGTTTCTTTAAATAGTTTACACTATTTAATTAAATATCTAATTTATATTTAACTATTAAATTAAATATTTTGAATAATTAAAGCCTTAATTTCAAAATATTTTAAGTAAATCAGAGATCTCTCAAAGATTTTTTTTTAAGACATTTTGATAATATTTTTATTTATTTAATTTTAAAATTTATATTTGGTATATATGTTTATATATATGCATATTTTAAAATTTATTTTAAAACTATATGTCTTTAAATCTTTAAACTTTGAGAGATTTCTCGAAATCTTAAATATATATTAAGCTTGATCGAATTGAATTAATGGGGAAGTGATTAGTGAATAATCATATCTTGATTATTCACTAATTTATTTATCATTTAGATATTCTTTTGCATGCTTAGGTTGTGCACACACCACCTAGTCTAAGGCTCTTTTAGATCTAGGAATTGGTTGTTATTGTGTGTTTATTTCATGTTTAGTCAAGGGATAGTCAAAACTTGATTTAAGCCTATTAAATTTAGCGACACCGTTAAGGATAATAATTAAGGACTTTGGTTAGACAACTTAGAAAATGCATTGTGGTTAGGATACACCTCATTTGAACTTGAAACTTGGACATTTCAAACATAGTGACACTCTCAGCCTTAAGAGAAAATTTCACTGATTTTTGAAGTCGTTAAGTTCCCTAATCAATTTTCTTAAGTTTAAGTTTTATTTAAGCCTTAAAACCTTCCGGAAAATGTAATAAATCCATTTTAAACCCAAAAATTATGTTTAACCCCTCTAACTGACCATAATTAAATCCTTAACAAATGAAAATTAAAATCAAAATTTTTGGACAGCAATTTGAACCTTAATCTAATTTTAAGTGAAAATCAATATTTAATTCATTTAATTAATTAAAAAATATTAAAATTTCCAAAAATTTCCCAAACACTTGGGAATCTCTCCTTAGGTCATTTCTGACCTTTGGAGTTGATTTCAAGGAGTTTTGGATTCATTTGGAGGAAAATCATAAAAAAAAGGCCTTCTAATTAAGAAATTTCAAAAATTTCTTAAAATGTTCAAAACTTCAATAATTCATAACTAATTCCAGAAAAATCAAAATCACCCAAACTCACTTGCATTCAACTCCTAATAAGCCCTAATATTTATTAAAAATTGTTAAACTCCAGAAATCTGTAGTATTTCAAAAAGTCAACAAATTGGTCAAACCGTGGTTAAAACTAGTTCAAAACTTCAAACATTCGTAATAAAATGTAGAAAAATCCGATTTCAACGTACTTACCTTGTAACTGATCGTAGTAAGGTCTAGTATTTTAATAAAATACAAACATTCCATAATTTGAGCTTAATCAAAAAGTCAATTTTCAACCCCTTAATTAAATGATTAAAATATTCAAAAATTCATAAAATTCAAAATTATTCTAAAATTCCAGAAAATGTTAAATTAATGTTTAAAACATTTAACAAACCTTTTAAAACACAACAACCATCCTAAAGATGAAGTTTATTGGCTGGACTACTCCGGGCTGCGGGGCTAAGTGTCCTAAGGAGGCTGGTTCCTCGAGCCTGGTGGCACAACGCCACGAATGGATTCCAAGGGGTGTTAAACCTTAAAAATAGATTAATTATTAATTATCTAACCTTTTAAAACTTCTAATTTAACTACATTAATT
The DNA here is from genome assembly GCA_016618105.1 of Dendrobium huoshanense. Lineage (NCBI taxonomy): Eukaryota > Viridiplantae > Streptophyta > Magnoliopsida > Asparagales > Orchidaceae > Dendrobium > Dendrobium huoshanense. Next base: position 70,975,171 of record CM028344.1, on the reverse strand, counting down.
TGGTTTATCGGCTGGACTACTCCGGGCTGCGGGGCTAAGTGTCCTAAGGAGGCTGGTTCCTCGAGCCTAGTGGTACAACGCCACGAATCGATTAATGGAAAATTTAAATTAATCAATTTTTAAAATTCAAAACCAAACATTTCTAATAAAATTCATTAATTCTTAAGCCTTAATCAACATAAAATACTTAATTATATCGGGTACCACTGGGTAACCCAGGCCTACGAGGCTATTAACTTAGCCCCAAGGAAGGTGAAATAAACTTCACGGCCTCGGTGTGAAACAAAGGTGATATCCAACAAATAATTAAGTAAGTCTTAAAATTAACCTTAAGTCATTAATATTTGAATTCAAGCTTAAATCCCTTAAACCTTCCAACCAATCGAACCTTAGATAATTTTAACTAATAATCCTAATTAGGATACATCAAAACCACACGACCTACCTCACACACTTTAGATGGTTTGCTAGGATCCCCGACTCTAGTTTTAGGATAGGCCGGTGTTTTACTTTCTGCATTTGTGTGCCGAGTTTTCGAGTTTTTACTGCATGCTGTTTGCTAGAGTAGAATTGATGTGTTTATTTACTTACTTCCTGCATTCTGTGATTGATTGTACGCTAGATTTACCCCTAGGTTAGGAGCGAATTATACTTGTGCAATCTTATGCAGGTGGCCATGCTCATACAAGGAGCTAAAAATATTAAAGGGGGCAGTTAATAAAAATATATATACTCTTTGCACAGGTACCTGCCGCGCTTAAGACCCCCTTTAAATAAAAAGAGCATGGCCAAGTGTGGCTAAAAAAAAATGCATTTTAAATTTTCATATTATAACTGCTTGGGAATATATACAACTGTTGATTATTAGGATAACCTTGCAGGATCGAGTCTAGATTTTCTTATTTCTATCAATGTAAATTTAATTCATTTAAGGTTGTATTTATTTAAAATGATTTGAGATTGGAATATGAATATCCAATTTGAATTCCAAAGAGGTGAAGACATCCCTAAAGGGGAGGGTCTTCTTCCATTTGGAATTCAAATTAGGATACTTTGCAAATATCCAAAGAGGAAGGAAAACACCCCGATCAAGGGGGAGTTTCTTTCCATTTGGATATCCTGAACCGACGAATCGAGATGTTCGTGAGAAGATGAAGGATTGGACAACGAGAAGAATCCCAAGTCTCAAAATCATTTGACTTAGGATTAGAAATCTGGGTTGTAGTCAGTGGTGCCCGGCCACTTTAATTCCTTGTAAATTTTTGAGATGTAATAATGAGTGGCACTTGCCATATGGACATTCAATTTGATATATTTAATTGATTTATTTAATTGATTGCGCATTAGAACTTCTGTTTTTCTAGTCTTTTTATTTGCATGCCGTGTTTGATTTAGCCTGGAATTCGAATTTAGGCTCTTAGGGGTCTGTCAAAAATTCTTCTACTTCAATTAAATAAAATTTTTAAGATAAGATAGAAACTTTAAACGGTCTTAAGAAGTAAGCTCGGACTCGCCGAGGGTTTTTCATGCATTCATATTATACCTTCTCAACCTTGTTAGGCATCTCCCCGCCTGCGGGTTCTGGCAGATCACCTGGCCTATGAGGGTGCCGATCTGTCAAGGGGATGTTATGCAATCTCTAGGGAAAAACCTATTTTCTAAGCCAAAATTTTTAAACTACTACATACAGATTTTTACATTCAATCGAGTCAATTAGCATGCATCGCATTAGCAACAAATTTAAAAGAGTCTAATGTTTAATTGCATTACTTAGACATCGAATACCCAACATGAGTCTAAGGGGCCAATTAGGATCCGCTCTAGATGTCGGCCCCGTTCTCAAAAAAAACATATCTTAAATAACGTCCCTATCACTCTGCATAAAAAGACCGATTCATATTTTAAAATCGTTTAGGTGGTTTAGCTGGCTCCCCAATCCAGGCCGGGGTAAGACCAGACTCGCATTGCACTAGCTAGGTTCGGGGTGCTAACTTTTAGTGCCCAATTTAGACTTAGGTTTTGAGGCTGGCTCGGGCCATAAGACCTCAATTTTCGGGAAATTAAATCCCAAATTTCTAATAAAATTGACCATTCAAATTAAAAATCTCTTTCAATCAAATTCGAGCCCAACAATTAGGATAGGCTGAGGTGTTTCTGAAGTAATTCAGAATCTCAAAACACCTCCTACACTTCTTCCTTTGACTCCAGAAATAAGTGCTCAACCTTGATCCAATCCCGATTAAAAATTCCAACCTTTTTCTTCCTTTGATGTCGATCTTTGAAAATCTTAAATAAAATTTACACCGCTATTTTAATCGAGAGTTTTCGTAGGAAATTTCGATTTCCTACGATGTAATTAACTACGAGGGCTTGCGCTCGTAGGAGATTTAGTAACCCAGATCTAATTTTCAAAATCAAAATCTTTCAAAATCTCTAATTAATTATTTTTGGAAAATTTAAAATACAACGATCATTATCGTCATTTTCAAACGATCGATAATGATTAATATCTCCTTTCTTTAGAAAGATATATTAATTATTATCGTGAATTTGATTATGAAATTAATGATTTTTGGATTTGATTTCAAATTTTGATTTTGAAATTTGAACCAATTAGTGAATGATATTTTCCCATTTGGGATGATATATCGTTCCTAATGTTGTGTTAGATTTCAAAATTAAAATTCAAAATTTAATCTTCCCAAAGATAATTAAATATTTTTCAAAACTATATATACTTAAAGATAAATTTTTTTAATCAAAACAAACCTATGATGAGTTATTTAAAGTTTATGAAAGAATTCATATGGCATCTAGAAAACTTAAAAAGATGAATGATATGTAAAATTTAGATTTCATTGAATTATAAAAAGAGCATGAAATCCTTAGGAAAGATTACACACTAATTGATAGTAATCACATGAAATTATTAGATGAGTATGATGAATTGAATAAACAGCATGAGTTATTGAAATCATCCCACACTGAACTTGAAAAAGATTTTAAAATTATATGAATGAATGTGATAGTAGAGAGCATTATTTGAAAGTTGACAATGTTATGTTAGAAAGTGCAAATTCATTCTTTAAAGCATAATTGAATGCATATGAAAAGAACATGATTTTACATACACCTAAATAATTTTTTAATCCTGACAAAAAGACAAAAATTATAAAACTTAAGAAAAGATAAGTTCACACAAATAAATTAAAAAATCATTTTCCTAGATTTAAATACTTTTCTTATGATATGATTGGGCACATATCCCACACTTGTACTATTCATAGAAAATTATATCTAGTATGGAGACCAAAGATGCATAAAGTTATATCATACATGCATCTAGTTTAATTTTGCTAAGAAGAGAACCCAAACTTATTTGGATCCCAAGACTAATGTTTGATCATTTTATAGAGACGCTCTCATATAAGATTCATCAGAGCATTTGGTACTTAGACAGTGGATGTTCAAAGCATATGACTAGAGATATAACATAATTCATATTGCTGGAAGCCAAGAATAGAGGCAAGGTTATACTGAGGTAATACCACTAGGAAAGTAGTAGGCACATGTATGATTGGAAACTTGAACAACTTTTTCATTAAGAATGTTTAACTTGTAGAAGGCTTAAAGCATAATTTACTGAGTATTAGTCAGCTCTGTGATAAGGGTTATAGTGCTAAATTTTTTCCACTAGCTGTATATTTAGCTAAAATGGAAATAATGCACTTCATGAAACTAGGATAAATAATGTGTACATTCTAGATTTAAATTGTATTAAATCTCATAATATTTTTTGTTTGAAAATAATTATTGATGAATCATGGTTATGGCTGAAAATTCGTTATGGATGTTCAGCCCTTATGAACTAGCCCAAGGCTAACAAAAAGAGAGGTGAATTTGATAACATTAAATCCAAAGATAAAACTCAAACCAAACTCACCACAGAAAAAAACAAAGTGCGGAAATTAAATAATGCGGAAGTAATAATAAGAAAAGAACACATCGGATTTATAATGGTTCGGTCAAACCTCGACCTACGTCCACACCTTGGAGGCACCCTCCAAGTATTGCACTAAACTAAGTGTCTCTCCTTTAGCCCCCACAGCTAGGCTGAGAATCCCTTACAAAATCACTTCCACCTTCCCCGGTGCGGCGGAGTCGTCGGGTCCTTTGACACCAAAGAGATCTTCTTCTTTGGTGAACTTCCTTTGAGACAAGCCTTGAATCTGATGGTATTCAAGTGCGAGCTTGCCAGAGACACAGTGTGGAACCCCCTCCACACTCCCTTGAGTCCCCCCTCACAGGATCTTCTCCCTCTCTCAAACTCCACCCTTTCCTCACTCCCTTTCAAGTTTTCTCTTCAATTTTCCCCCAAACGAACGAAGCTATAATCGATACCAAAGACTCTTACAAAGTGTCATGTCACAGCTTAAATAGAAGATCTCAAAACAAGCTCATTAATGCAAGTTGCCGACATTATCGTCCAGAATGATAGGCATATCGTCATGTACGATCAGTTCAAATTCAGCTCATCAGCCCGAGATGATTTGGGACGATCAGAAGAAAATTGGTTACATCGTCCTAGCCGATCTCACGATCATCCTGGACGATTAGTTTAAAATCGATTTCAATCATCCTGATCATCGCCCTGAATAGATTCTGACCGATGTAAATCATCCAGGTAATCATCCTGGCTGATCCTATGATCGTCCCGGATGATGTGATCATATCAATCAGTCATTAATGCTTTCCAAAGATACCAGATCAATTTAGGCATAATTGAGTTAAATCATCCTAGACGATGTATATATCATCCTGGCCAATTTCCTAAAATAATGAATACCTAATCTGATCATGGCGGCTGATTCTTTCTGAATTGAGCTTATCGTACTGGCCAATACAAGTATCGTCCAGGCCAATAAACATATGACAGCTGCCTTAATGGGGATGCCCTAATTAGGGTTTCTGTTTTTGGACAGATCGTCCAGGATGATATAATTATCATCCCGGACAATGTTACCAAAAATAGAAATCTTTAGGGAACAATAAAAAATCTCCCAAGTTATAAATCATCAGATGTCAAACCAAATACAACAGACTCAAGAAAGGAAAAAAGTGTACAAACTGACTCAGACCTAGTCTACCCAATCTTAAGCTGGTTCCAAATTATAGTCTGATCGTGTGGACTTGAAATGTTAGTACAAAAGGCAATTGTAGAGAAATAATAATGTTTGCTATCATCAAAATCATAAACCACAGATCTGCAATAATCTCCCCCTTTTTTATGATGGCAAAATATTTCAATTTGAATTAAAAAAAAAGTAAATACTCTTCCTAATCCCCCCTCACTATAATAACATTTTTAAAAAATAAGAGAGATAAAATTTTTTCTAATGTTTTTAATTTTAACAGTACAAAAATAAATATGATAATAGTACAAAGATTCAACAATACATTCTCCCCCTTTGACATTATCAAAAAGAGAGGAGGTACAAACAAAAATCAAAACGAACAAAAGACAAAAATGTTCCCTAGTCTAGAAAATAAAACAAAAATTCTTAAAATGAGAAAGTTACCTCTTGGTTTTGATCAAAAACTTAGTAGAATTGGATTGACAACGCATAGCCCAAAAAAGGTTAGATATTCAGAATTTGATAATTCAAACTCAAGTTCTTTAAAAAGGCTTAAAAACTTTTTAATTGAATATCTAAATCAAGGAATAAATTATAAAAAGAAATACTAATTTTTCAAAACTCCTTTCATAAAATATATCTAATATAAGATTAATGCACGAATTGTTGAATTAGGAATCATGTTTTCCAAAATTAACTATCGAAAGTATCAAGGATTTTCTTAAGCTTTTAAGAAGTATAACAATTGTAAGCATTAAATTTTGTGGGCTCATTTTATGCCTCTTGTCAATTTGAATGGTGCTTTTTGCGCATCTTTTAATTTTTGATACACTTTGTGTATATTTTTCAATTTGGTGTCTTTGCGTATCTTTTATTTTTGGCATCATTGGACTTTTTTTTTTAAATTGCTACCTTTCTGAAATCTTAAAAACAAAAGTAATCCCATCCTATTGATAAAGCAAATTCTTGATTAAGAAAATTATGAGTTAGATTCAACAACTTGCAAAAGATATCTATGTGATAAATAAAATGTAGGGAGATAAAAAAATTTAATTTCAAAGAATAATTTAAATATGAAAAAGATTTTAAATCAAAAGTTGAATTACCTCTTTTAGAAAATAGAGATTGAGAGTTAAAAATATGAGTTTCCTTCCTTTGACTGTTTTTAGAGAAGTCAATCACAACTTACCAAAGATTTCAAGAAAAAATAGGAAGTAGATTTTTCATTTTTAGAAAGGTGAACATGTGTGTTGATCAGAGAAAAACTTTCACGAAAATAAAAATTTAAAAGAATAAACAAAACAAAAACATAAAATAAAATTGAAAAACATAAAAACAAGAACACAACACAAAAACACGAAAGGCTTTTAACCATTATCTCTCTCCTGGTCCGATGCTTCAGAAACCAGATCTGCCCATGATATTTTTTGCCTTTCATTATTTTCCCAATTTAAATTTTGCTTCGCCTTGCCCTTTTCTTTTATAGGAAGAATTTTTAAATTAGGGCACTGATTTTTCATATGTTCAGGCTTTCTACATTGAAAGCAAATAACGTTAGAAGGAATATTAACATCCTTACCATTTTTATATTTTTTCCACTTTGCTTATGCTTTGGCGAGCTTTGTGATTTGCTTGACAAGTCATTGCATTCGTCACCAACTAAGCTATCTCTTTCTGTATCTTCAGCTTTTAGAATAATCGTTTCACCTGCATCCAAAAGTACTCTTTGACCCAAACTTTGCTCGTAGGCAATAAGTGAGTCAATCAAATTATCTATAGAATAATCATTCAAATCTTTTGATTCACAAATAGCAACAATTTTAGCATCAAATTTTTCAAGTAAACAGCTAAGAATTTTTTTAACTTTTTCAAAATTTGAAATTTTTTTCCTAAGGCATACAATGATGTTAAATTTGAATGAACCTGGTATGCATATCTAAGATTATTTCAAAAGGTTTCATGGAAAATAGTTCAAAATCATGCATTAACATATTCAACTTAGATTGCTTGATTTCATTAGTGCCTTCATATATGGTGTGTAGTTTATCCCAAACTTCCTTACCAGTAGTGCACGTGGATACCAACATAAAATCTTTAGAATTTAAAGCATAAAAAAAGGAATTTAAAGATTTTGCATTCAATTGAGCATTTAATTATTCTTCCCTATTCCATTGATTAAAAAGAATATCAGTTTTAACTCCATTAACAATACGTGACTGTGATGAATAACCAGTTAAAATCATATGCCACATGCAAAAATCAATCGATTGCAAGAAAGTAGTCATGCGGATTTTCCAAAAATCAAAAGTAATATTTTCAAACATAAGTGGTCTGGTGATAGAATAACCTTCCGCAATATTATGATTTGAAAAATTAGCCATGTATCAAAATTCAAAAGCTTTTAAAAACTTATTTTTTGAAAACGGCTCTGATACCACTTGAAAGTACTCATATGACACTAGAAAGTGCTCTGATACCACTTGAAAGTACTCATATGACACTAGAAAGTGCTCTGATACCACTTGAAAGTTTGTTAGGGATGTTAAGCCCTTATGAACTGGCCCAAGGCTAACAAAGAGAGAGGTGAATTGGATAACATTAAAACCAAAGACAAAACTCAAACCAAAATCACCACAGAAAATAAGTGCGGAAGAAAATAATTTGAAAGAAAAAATAAGAAAAGAACACACCGAATTTATAGTGGTTCGGTCAAACCTTGACCCACGTCCACTCCTTGGAGGCACCCTCCAAGTATTGCACTAAACTAAGTGTCTCTCCTTTAGCCCCCACAGCTAGGCGGAGAAGCCCTTACAAAATCACTTCCACCTTCCCCGGTACCACAGAGTCGCCGGGTCCTTTGACACCAAAGAGATCTTCTTCTTTAGTGAATTTCCTTCGAGACAAGCCTTGAATCCGATGGTATTCAGGTGCGAGCTTGCCGGAGCAACCGTGTGAAACCCCCTCCACACTCCCTTGAGTCGCCCCTCACAGGATCTTCTCCCTCTCTTAAACTCCACCCTTTCCTCACTCCCTTTCAAGCTTTATCTTCAAGTTTCCCCCAAAAGAATTAATCTACAATAGCTGCCAAAGACTCCTACAAAGTGTCATGTCATAGCTTAAATAGAAGATATCAAAATGAGCTCATTAATGCAAGCTGCCGACATTATCATCCAGGACGATTGGCATATCGTCCTGTACGATCAGTTCAAATTCAGCTCATCAGCCAGAGACGATTTGGGACGATCAGAAGAAAATTGGTTACGTCATCCTGGCCGATCTCATGATCATCCCGGATGATTAGTTTAAAATCGATTTTAATCATCTTGATCATCACCCTGAATAGATTATGGCCGATGTAAATCGTCCTGGCCGATCCTATGATTGTCCCGGATGATGTGATCGTATCAATCAGCTATTAATGCTGTCTGAAAAATATCATATCAATTTAGGCATAATTGAGTTAAATCGTCCTGGACGATGTGTATATCGTCCTGGCCGATTTCTTAAAATAATGAATACCTAATCTAATCATGGTGGTTGATTCTTTCTGAATTGAGTTTATCGTCCAGGCCGATTAACATATGACGGTTGCCTTAATGGGGATGCCCTAATTAGGGTTTTTGTTTTTGGATAGATCGTCCAGGACGATATAAATATCGTCCCGGATGATGTTACCAAAAATATAAATCTTTAGGGAATAATAGAAAATCTTCCAAGTTATAAATCATCAGATGCCAAACTAAATACAACATACTCAAGAAAGGAAAAAGTGTACAAACTGACTCAGACCTAGTCTACCCAATCTTGAGCTGGTTCTAAATTACAGTCTGATTGTGTGGACCTGAAATGTCAGTACAAAAGGCAATCATAGAGAAATAAAAATATTTGCTATCATCAAAATCGTAAACCATAGATCCACAATAATGGCGTAGGAGACTTTATCACATTAGCATGAAAAACTTTAAAAAAATTAGCTAAAAAGAACTTGTTAGAGGTATACCAAAACTAAATTTTACTAAAGATCACCTGTCTGATGCATGTTAATTAGGAAAATAGGTGAAATCCTCTTTTCATTCCATTAAGGATATTATAACTAACAAATCATTGGAGATTGTTCATATGAGTCTTTTTGGACTAGTTAGCACTATAAGTCTAGGAGGTAAAATATATAAATTTATTGTTGTTGATGATTTTTTTTAGATTCACTTGGGTTAAATATTTATTTCATAATAATTAATCATTTGAAAAATTTAAAAACTTTTTGACTTGGATTCATAGAAAGCTATGGTGTGAAATCTTTTCTATTCAAAGTGGTCATAGAGGTGAATTTAAAAATAAAATTTTTGAAGAGTTTTATAAAGAGAAATGAATTGATCATAATTTTTTAGTACCTTGGACCCCTCAATAGAATGAGATAGGGGAAAGAAAAAAAAAATAATATTGATTGAAGCCGCTAGAGCCATATTGGTAGAGCATTCACTTCCAAAATATTTTTTGGTTGAATTAATTAGTATAGCTTGTTATGTTATGAATAGGATGAACATCAGATCAAAATTGAATAAAACACTCTATGAGCTTCTTAAGGATAAAACACTAAATTTATCACATTTGTATATTTTAGGATGTAAGGCGTTCTTTTATAAAAATGAAAATTCTCTCTTAGGAATATTTGATCCAAAATATGATGAAGGATTTTTTTTTTTAGATACTCAAGTGTTAGAAAATCATAGTTTTAACAAGAGAACGTTGATAGTTGAGAAGATCACACATATAGTGTTTGATGAGTCTCATATTTTGAAAGAACCAAAATTTGAAGAGGATCATATTGAAAATAACTCCCAAGAAAGTGAAAAGATAAATTTGGAAGAAAATATGAAAAAAAAAATCCTTTGCCTAGAGAATAGACATTTTCTAAAAATCATCCTAAGGAATTGATTTCAAGTGAACAAGTGAGGGTGTTAGGACTAGGCATGGACTTAGCAAAGAGGCTAACCATTCTTCCTTTATATCAATGATTGAGCCCACAAATATTAATCAAGCACTTTTGGATGAATTTTGGATTTTGGTTATGCAAGAAGAGTTGAATCAATTTGTAAGAAACTTCTACCTAACAACTCATCTAGTGACTGAAGCTTTCCAACTGAGCTAGTCGATCCCTAGCCCTCCTATCTCATAAAACCTACGAAGCTCCATCGAACCTACTCCCAACATTGGAATCTAGGACAATTTGATCGGAAGTAGCGACTGGAGTTTGGCTTATTGTGAAGATAACTTCTACCTCACAACTCCTTCCTATGCCAAGCCAGACCACCTCCCTTCCTCAAACCGTGAGAGACCCCTACTACATCTGATTTCCTTGAAGCCATCTCAATCTCCCACAGTAAGAACCAAACCCTCTGAGACTAAAGCCTTACCCATCGACTTCCCCATATCTAGCCGAATCCCTCTCCAAGCTACAAATAAGAGAGAGAGAGAGAGAGAGAGAGAGAGAGAGAGAGAGAGAGAGAGAGAGAGAGAGAGAGAGAGAGAGAGAGAGAGAGAGAGAGAGAGAGAGAGAGACCATCCTTCTCATTCGAACCAATAGCCATCTTCCACTCTTGCTCGACTCCATTATTTGGATTAAAGACCCTCTCCAGCTGCCTAATCCACTTAAATCGAGATCTCTCTCTAATCCATTCCAAAATCAACCCATCAAAGACCCAAATCAAACCTAAGTAATCACACACTCTCACCTTAGCATTTTAATAATGGTAGTATTTAATTTGATGTTATTATCATTATTATCATTATGTAATATATATATATATATATATATATATATATATATATATATATATATATATATATATATATAGGTTTATGTGTTTGAAAAAAAAAAAAGAAAAAAAAAAAGAAAAGAGAAAAAAAAGAGTTAAAAAAAAAAGAGAAAGATGAAGAAAGAAGAAGAGAAATTTTTCTAAATTTGAGAAAGCCTATTTTGACACTTGTAATGCGATGAACAACCACCCATGCACTCTTTTCTCTAGTGTGGTGAAAGGAAATTCGTTGTGATGCGAGCGATGAAGCGGGTAATCTCCTAAAGTCCTATTTTTGGTGTTTACGGTGCGCCGAGGGACCCCCAATGCACTCTTCTCACTAGCATGGTGAGAGGAAATCAGTAAGGTGCTTATAACTAGGTAGGCAAGCCTTGTGTGCAGTTTTCTTAGCACGGCGGGACAAAAATATAAGTACCCATACGCGGGGCAAAAAATGTATTTTTCTTTTAGGTGCCCGAAGACTCATGCACGCCTTTACTAGCATGATGGGGGTTGAAGACTTTTGGCCTCGATGTCACCCGACATTACCCGTGCATGCTTTTCTCTAGCGTGGAAGGAAGCCAAGTCTTCTAAAATTTTCCCTGAATGGGAGAGATGCCAGGAGGCTACCGAAATTTAGAGCAAATACAAGGGACTTAAACTTGCAAAATTGACTACATGGGATATGAACTAGGACATTATTTGAACTGAATACATAAGACTTGAACAATGTTTGGACATTAAATGAACTAAAATTAAACTTGAACTAAAAATATAAAGAGCCTGAACTAAACTTAAACTCAAACTATATTCAAACTTGAACTTGATTTAAATATCAAGTGAACAAAACTTGGACATTTGAACTCAAGAAAAGATTTGAGTTAGACTGTAGGGGACTTGAATTAGATTCAGATAATTTAAACTTGGACTTGGACTCATATGCAAAGAACTTCGACTCAATTTGAGTCTAAGTGAAAAAATTGCAATATTCAGCTTTGATGGTAGCATTCAACTCATTGGAGTGAGTAGTAACTTATGATATTAAATCTAAGTTGAAGCTGGATTTAAATAAACTAAGGGATCAATCAAGAACTTCATTTTGAGTGATAACTCAAGGAACTTGAGTGAGTCAAGTCCAAGATATCATATGACATGCATTCAAATAAACATCAATAGAGGAATGATAAAGAATTTGATTTCTTGAAGAATAATCAAAATTTCAACGGAACTATCATTCAAATCAAAATGCAAACATTAATTAATAAATATGATACATTCAAATCTCATACACACAAAATTCTTAATGGGGTTAGGGAGAATCCCTACATCTAACAAACAAGTAGTCATTAATAATGGAGATTGAAAGGTCTCTTATGAATGGTGGGTAATCAACATCATGTTTAATGAATCGCCTAGAAGGGAGGATACTAAGAAGCATGCAATGATTGTGATAATAGGTACACCATCATGTGCAACGAATATGGCAAGAGTACAAGCAGATCGAGGGAGATGTAGAAGATGTGGCCTCTCTCATTATTATTAACATAAATTAGTGTACAAATGAGCATATAACATTCTACTTGTAAAAGAAGATGATAAATATGTTGCCTATAACAAATGCAAGCCCAATGAATATGCAAGAATCCTTAGTGGATAAAGAACCCCAAGGAAAATCCATTTGTAAGTAAAGATCATAGTGAGAAATGTGATGGCAGGCTCGCAAGCAATGATACAAGATATATAATCATTTTCTCTCTACAAATAGTGAGATATGACATGCAATGAATATGACAGTTTGATGCATTCAATGAGTTTGGAGTGAATGAAGTATATGTACAATCAATAATGTTCAACTCCAAGCAAGCATGCTAGCTTAACTGCAAATAATAATTCTTCATGAGGCAAGCTTACCAGTTCATGTGGAAGTCCCTACGAGCCACTATAGAAGACTCCTTGTTTATACAATAGTTTACCTAAATTAATGAATTGTTCATGAATGTTAACAAGAGTGATACAACTGGTGAGGATCCAGGATCCATCATATACATAATATCTCATCTGTAGGAAGAAGTAGATGACGTATAGAAAATGTAATTTCTCATGGGCCGTCATAGAAGGTTTACTACATTCAATCCAATATGTTCTCCACAAGCAAAATGCAAAGTTAATACATCGAATGCAAATGCCCGCTAATAATACTAGAAGATTGGAATTTAACACAACATCCCTACAAACATACAGCGTAACGCAATGAATGATACGGCATGTTTGAGAGCAAGGTATGAAGGATATTTAGCAAATCAAGCAGCTGCTTTACAACACTTATACATTTAACGTTAGAACACAAGCAACCATATTCAACCTTGCAAGCAATGAGATAAGAGGGGATGTATAATTTGACCGTGAACAAATGTATAAAGTCCCCTAAATAAATTGCTCATGAATGACAGCAATTCATGTGTGAAGTTTGCAAAAATCATGCAACAGAATGTGGAAGTCCCCATGACCGACGTCAATTGTCTTGCAAATACATGCAATAATTCCTATGAGCATTAGAAGACATGCAAGTATATGTGATAGTTCACCAATCAACAATACATTAGGAATAAGAACATATACAAGAACCTATAAGCTTTGTAGTAGAAGATAGTAAATGTTACATCATTCTTATAGTCAACCCCATTACAATGTCAATCAAATATGTTAATCATTTGCAAGCAAAGTCAAATGACATACAACAAATGCAGGTTCCTTCAAACAAAAGCAGGAGATTTGTTAGTGCATTATGATTTACTTGTAGAAAGCAACAAGTATTACATGACAGTCTACATATACAATACAGCAAATAACTCAATCTAGAAGCTGCTACAACCCGCCACCTGGTCTGTAACATTCATGCAAGCATACAGAAGGAGTTTTATAAATATTCCCAGAATGCCCCCACACGTGCATCGTAGTTTGTATACATATAGGTACATAAGGAGTAAGTATAGTTATAACACTCGTGTGGGCACTAACGAGCGTGATGTACTCACACACATGACATCTAAAGATGCTATGCGAGTCAATAAATATGAACCCGATCCTCCTAAGAGGGAAAAAAAGAGTCAATAAGGTTTAATAAATAATTATAAAATATCCTCAAACACTCGCATGGGCCCTAGAAAAATGTCATAGGAACACACATGATGTCTAGAGATGCTACGCGGGTAATACATGAATTCAAGTTTAAACATGATCCTTCTATACGGATCTATAGGAGTCGTCAGGGTTTGAACCATCAAATAAATATACGATTGTAGTGACTGGTATATTTATCATAATATAATTATATTATGCCTTCAAGGCCTATAACAATAAGAATTCACTAATAAAGGTACAAAGCCTATAACGAACCCAATCTTCCATCAAGATCTCGATAGAGTCAACAAGGTTCAGTCCATAAATGGAAATAACTCCAAACACCCCAATGATGGTCATGTTGAAAGAAGAGATCAACCAGAGGGGTGCACTGATACTTTTCAAATGCCATCCAAATACCATAAATTCTAAACAAAAAACCACAAAAATACAAAAATCTCAAAATCTCAAAAATATTTAAAATTAAAATAAATCCAACAACTCTTAGCAAATATCCATCCAGCCTCCACAATAGTTTATTGGGGTGGACAAATTAAAATTTATTTCAGATCACATAGAGCTAATGTCTAGTCAAAAATTTCACTATGATCCATTCTCAAATAATCTCCTGCCAATAAGGATGTGGTATGTGTCCTCAAACCAACGATTTTACTGCCAAATGATACCGCAAGATAAACAGTTATGACCGGGGCCCTCTAAATTTAGTGGTTTTGCCGCCTAATGGCACCACAAAATATAGGTTATGACCAGAGCCAATACGCTCCTTAGTCGCATCAAATCCTTGATATATGAATCAATATGATATGATTGACAGTGCACAAAGCCTTCTATTAGCTATGTTGTATTTAAATTTGTCCCCTTAGACAAATATCCAACCCAGGTCTATAAGGTACCCTTGGACGAAGCAACCCATGGCTGCAGATAAGGATCCTTTTGTTGGGTCGACTACCTCCTCTAACTAAGTAAACTAGGGACCATGATGGCCCAGGATGACAAAACCATGGGATCTTGATCGGGTCCATCATTCATTCCCTCACCATCATCTTTAAGTGTAAGTTGATGAAAATTTCTATTTTAAATATCAAAATTTCAATTTTCCAAATACTCATGCCCACGTTGTTACTATACACCATATGTGTATTTCTATATATATGATTGACAACTAGCCTTAATCGAAAGTTCTCTCTCGTGATTGGGAGGGGTAATTAACTATAGGGGCTTGTGCCTATAGAAAACCATAACTCATATCATAAAGTCCTCGCAAAATGAGGGCGAAATCTCTAGTAGTGTCTTATCTACAAACCCATCTGTCTTCCAAAATTTACCCAGAACTTAATTCTGTTTAAACTCCCCTCGCCAAAGAAAAGCACAACAAGGGAGGAGGCTAGGGCCAAATTTTTGGAGTCCACAATGATTTTAAAATATCAATATTCTAATTATGTCAGACATTGATGTTGAGATGACATTCGTCGTTATTTTGGAATCAAAGTCACAACCCGCCAAAGAGAAATGCAAATGAGAATATGCGATGCATGTGGTATTGAGTGCGGACGATTAATTTGGTAACATGGATAGCTAGGAAATAAGAAATTTATCTTTTATATTTTAAATAAATAAAATTTTAAATACAAGAAATTATGTTAAAAAATTTCATAAAGTATTTAAGCATAGGTGTTAGGTATGAAATTTAATATTTTTTTAATCATATATGTTTTTGGCTTGTCTGATACATGTTGAAGACGTGTTGGACATGTGTCGTGTCTGATACATGTCGAACACTACATGCCTCTTAGAGAAGAAGTGTCGGTGCATAATAGTAAGAAAGTGGATATAATTTTTATGGCTTTGTACTTAAAACTCTTGAATTCTAATATAATTTAAATTTATTTTATATTAACATTTATTAAATGAGCCAACTCATGATTAGCTTGACTAATGAGCTCATCTGACTTGTCTCACGAGTTATTTATTGAGTCAAGGAAAATCTGGTTCACAAATCAACTTTACAAAAAACTAATGTGTACTCTAAATTTATATGCTAATTTTTCTTCACATTAAAGTTCTATAAAAACTTATTTGATAATACTTTTTATAAAATCTATTTTTAACAATAAATATAAATTAACTATAATTAGTTATAAGAATTACTAATTCAAAGTTTAGTTATTATCATGTTTTTAATACAAAAGATGGAATTATAATTTTCTTTTTGGAGTCATTAAAACTAAACTCACACACAATCACATATGTAATCTTCAAATTTGAGATCTGGTAGTTGATAGCTCCCAACCAATATATTAAGATGAGTTGCATGAAGATGAAATTATAATTACTAAGCATTAAAAGCAACAAATAATAACAAGTTTTCAAATCAATTAATTCATAAATTTTTATGATTTATTAAGTTTTAGAATTAACATTGCAATATATATTTATGAAAGATATATTTTAGTAAGTTAAGCAACTAAAAGTTTATATTGGATTTAAATGAATGTAACTACAAATACACATAAATT
The DNA here is from genome assembly GCA_016618105.1 of Dendrobium huoshanense. Taxonomy (NCBI): domain Eukaryota; kingdom Viridiplantae; phylum Streptophyta; class Magnoliopsida; order Asparagales; family Orchidaceae; genus Dendrobium; species Dendrobium huoshanense. The sequence continues at coordinate 70,958,584 of CM028344.1, read as the reverse complement.
TAGAAAGATAATAATAATATTAAATTTGAAATCTTAAAGTTTACTTTCTGTATAAACGAAATTTAATTTCAGATTTTTTGTTTGGTTTCACCTAATTTGAGAACATATGAATAATTAATTTTTTATAATTTTTTTTTATTATTTTGACATTTAAAATTTAATACATTACGAATACAAATGTTACGATTTTATAGAATTAATAGTACGTGTGTGTGTGTGTGTGTATATATATATATATTATGTAAGCGTTGATCCAACATAGTCAAGCGGCGATGCTTGAAAGGATCTTAGTCGGAGACAATGGTTGGAAGGACCGTAGCTGGGCAATGGTGGTCACAATGATCATGTTGGGAACGAAGGTTAAATGGTCGTAATCGGGTGATAAGATTGTTGGGAGGTGATGATGTTCAGAGGATTGTAGTTGGGCGATGGTTATCAAGAAGAATGTAGTTGTGCTCTTGTGGTAAGAGGATTATAGTCGGATAACAATGATTGAAAGGGCCGTCGTTAGGCGATGATGGTCAGAATGACTATAATTGAGGCATGTGATTTGGTGGACTATAGTTAAGAAATACTAGTTTGAGGACTATAGTCAGGTGATGTTGGCCGGAGAATTAGAATAGTGCGAGCGAGGTTGGGGGACCGTTGTCGAGTGATAGTGGTCGAAGGACAATTCTCGATTTGGAGAATAGAGAAGTTGCAATGGAGATGAACAAGTGTATAAATATTCATGCATAATTTTTTATCGGTTTTGATGATATTTACATGACATTTGTAATAAGCGTACGTAGCATAAAAACTAGCATGCATTGAAACATATTTGAACGGGATACAGGTAATTCTCATTGTATGATAACTTGAGTAAATTTTAAGATGAAATCATAAAAACTAAATAATATTATCCATTTAAAATATGCGCAATTTTACGTGTGTGTGTGTATATATATATATATATATATATATATATATATATATATATATATATATATATTAGTTTAAACCCACAGAGGGGCATGCGCGTTGATATAAGGAAAAATTACAAGTCCTTAAGGGGACCATCAGCCCGCTACTGCTCGAAGAGCTACAATCAATCCAAAAGATAAAAAAACCAAAGGGCCGATTATCCCCACCTATACGGAATACAAAATTGCCTAGATACATTCTAAGGCGGCACAGAAGAAGTGCCCAAAAATAAGAAAGCTCTAAAGATCTCTAATCAGCCCAGACTTTCTTGCCAAAAACTTCCTTCTCTTCCTTCTTTCCCTATCTTGGTCCCTTTCTATGAGAAATGAGGGGTATATTTATAATTTTTTGAGTATGGCATGGCTAGTAAACAGGAGGAAGAACGTGGGTAAATTGTGAGTGGTTTGAATGGACGACCAATGTTGAATCCATTGATCATAGATCGTTTATTGAGCATTTGAATGTCTTAATGATATTGAAATTCAACGATCTTGGGCTCATTAGATTCATCTCGTCGAGCTGCTCGATTATACTATAAGCATGTCAAGTTTGGAGACTGTTTGATAATCCAAATTATGGATTGAACCTTACAAATATGCTTTGGATCCTTGACTTATTGGACTCATTTGAGCTCGGATTGGGTCAAAATTGGTGCTCGTATTTACAAGATATTCGGTTCAATTATAAGTTTGCTAAAATTAGAATTCAGATGGTCTCTGAATTATTTTTGAACTTTACAACTTGATATTTGCCTCGTGATTCGTGCACGATCAATATAATTTTTGTTATTATATATCAATTGCCTCCCTATTTTTGGATGTCAAAGTTCCAGAAGTATGAAAATACTCTTTACAAATTTTAGGAAATTTTTTTGTGACTTAAAACTTCAAAACATAAAAATTTAAAATTATTTATATTAAATGTATATTCTCTTCGTAATTTATGCTTAATCATTTAGTAATATAAAGGTAGTACTAATTTAAAAGTGTTTGCATGCAAACTGTAAAAGAAAAATAATGTTAAGCAATTAGATATAAATTTGATAATCAATTCACATTTTAGGCTTTATTTGTGATAATTTTTAACCTTTACTTTTTCTCTACTTTCAATATATTTTTGTTCTAAAAAATAACTATAAAAAACTGTCTCAAATAAAACCATAAATTACTAAATGATGATTTAGTAACTCAACTGACACTTATTTTTTCAAAAAAAAAATAATTCAATTCATACTTATTTTTAAAAATAATGATTACATAACCTAAGCTTCATGTATATTTAATTCATCTTCCATAACATATAAATGTTAAATGGGTCTTATGATTTGGCGAAATAACATCTTTAATCATGCAAGTAATGATCGACTGGAGAATATAATGGCATGCTTGCACTTTTGAAGCATAAGATTTCTAATTAATATTAAGAGAGTATAAATTCAATTGGGAGACAAATGACACTGAGCAAATTCATCATACATGATTTAAGTCATCTTCATATGACAATAAAGGATTTGTCACATTCAACATGACTCATCTACGAGCAACAATCAAATGATGGATGACAATCCTAGTTACTCAATAAAGTATCAATGGATGAGGGATAGTTGAATGAAAGTATACACTCAAAAGACATGTCGGTAAGGAAGGGTAAAGCTAAAATAAATCAAACTACTCAATCAAATTGATATGCATGCAATGATTGAATGAAGAATGTGGAAACATGCCTACAATCAGATAGCATGAAATTTCCCACAGTGCTCAAAGCCTTCTTGCTAAATGAAGATATAAATATAAAAAAGATAATGATCGTTGGGAGCATTAGGAAGTCACCTTCAAGGACGAGAGATTCATGATGCATGTAACAAGCCATAGTAGAAGATCATGCAATGATTTTCTCGTAGACAGAGTGTAAAGAATGAGCAATAGATGTGGCATTCCTACGATACATGTTAATTAACACATGGACAAAGAATATTGATGCCCATGGGCTTTAAGGGTTGATGCACAAGGAAGGCATCAATTATCCAAATCAACGCATAAAATAAAGCCAGGAGTCCACTACATACACAATACCATATTAGCAAATGATAATTATTGACAGATAGTGAACATTGTAGTGTTCGAGAATCAACACATGAGTACCTACAACAGTCCCCATGAACACTGAAATGCATGCGAGCGAATGCAGCAGCTCACCGATCAACGAGTATAAGGGGCCAATGTCAAATGATGCAATACCATGCATCCAAATATCTAATATTAACATATAATGAGCTGGCGGTAAAGATGTATTCAAAAAGTCTGAAGCAAATGTTGTCTTCATACAATTAATGCAACTTGATTGTAAGTGAATACACTGTTCACCTACCAGTAAAAATGTTTGAAGTACGATGAGAGTGGACGCTTACAAGTCGTTACAAGAGACTCGTTATGCTTTCAACATATCACCTACATATGAGTACCGGAGAACTACAGCAAATGTAAATCCATATGAGCTATTGTAGAAGATTCGTTGTACGCTTGGTATGTCAACAACATACAAAATGTAAAATAATTATAACAAATACAAATGGCTATGGCCAATGCTAGAAGATTTGTATGCAAAGCAATGACCATAAATAAAGTCATCATAAAAATATAGTTATCAACAGATAACTAGTAGGAGATTCATTAGTAAATTATTTTATTTTTTTTTTAAGTTAAAACCCACCGACGGGCCTACGCGTTAATATAGGAAAAAAATTACATAGTCCTAAAGGGGACCTCCAGCTCACTAATGCTCTTACGAGCTACAAACAAAAGGAAAAGAAAACCAACGAGCCGGAGTTCCCTACTATTCAAAATAACACATAAAACTAATAACATTCTAAGAAATAAAAAACAAAGGGAAATGATAAAGTCATTCAGCATAGCCCACCGACCGGAACGAGTATCCTGCACAAAACGAGCGCGGAGCTCCAAATACCTGCAAAAGAGGCCTGCAAAGATACTAGGAAAGAAATGAAGCAAACAGGGAAAAATAAAAGCAAAAAATAAACATAAATAGGAGTTCCAACTCTCATAAGAACCAACAACAAGCCAGGGTAAAAAAAACCTTCAATACATCAGCCTCAGTATGAACAAACCCGAAGCACAGACACCATAAACACAACAGCTGGAACCAAACCCAGTAACTGATCAAAAACCAACCAAGGAGACCCCAGCTGCAAGGAGACGGAAAAGAGCAACAACCAACCTTCCACGAGAAAGCAGGGAAGCAAGACCTTGAAAGAAAACAACCCAGGAAGCTCAAAAACACCCACCCAGGCACCACCAGAACCAACAAAAACACAAAAAGGAGAACTAGAAAAACACCAAACCCGAACAGAGCAACCCAGAACAGAGCAGCCGAGAACAGAGCAGCCAACCAGAGGAACTTAACGCACATTAACATACGGCACACCGTTCTTGTCCAAATTAATCAAACCTTTAATCTGAACAGTGAGATTATTAAAAGATAATTCAGTAATACCATGAAACGTGCAACCAAAAACCGCTAAGAACCTCGCAGCAGAGTTAGCCACAGGACAAACATTAAAAAACTGGCAATTCAAAGAGCCCAACCAGAAACAAATGTCCCGACAGATATAGAAGTGAGAGTAACCACACATATCATCTTCAACTAATGCTTTAATGTCCTCATTCAAATTACCTTCAATCACAATATTATGAATCTCTAAACCAGCACAAATAATTTATTAGTGCACTATAATCTACCTGTAGAAAGCAATAAATAGTGCACGACAGTCTACCTGTATGAAGTGAAAAAATGACCATAGTATGACACCTACCATCGGATTTGAAACACTCATACAAGAGGACATAAGGCATCTATAAGTTCCCAAATAAAATGTTGCATTCAAAAAACGGTCTCCTATACAAACAAGCCAAGTCAAATATTTCAAAAATGCCCTCACATGTGCACTGCAATACGTATACAAAAAAATGCATATGTAATCATACTGTTATACTGGCCCGATGAGTGTGTATAGGCATACACGTGACGTTAAGGGATGTTGTGCGGGTCAATAAATCAACCCAAGTTCGAGCCTGATCCTTCTATATGGGTAGATAGGAGTTGACACGGTTTGAATCATCAAACAAATAAATGGTCACATTATCGACCAGGAAATTTGTTTGTACGTTCATGTTAGGCAAAGAAAACTCACCAACAAAGGCATAAAGCCTATAAAGCCCAATCATATATTGATAAGTCGATAGAGTTGATAAGATTCAATTTATAAATGAAAGTAAACTCATATATCCCAATAATGATCATGTTGAAAGTAAATCTCAATCAGAGAGGTTAATACCAAATACTCAAAATAAAATTCCCAAATGCCCATCAAAACTCAAAACTCCAAGAAACTATTAAATCTAAAATATTTAAACTTGAAATCAACCATCCAATATTTAAAGCACAAAATCTATCCACTCTCTACAATAATTTATCGAGGTAGAAAAATCTAAAAATTACTTTAGCATGCAAAGAGTTAATGTCTAGTCGAGAATATCATTAGGATTTCTTCTCAAATAGTCTTTTGCCAGTAAGGATGTGGCACATGTCCTCTAACCGACGATTTTACAACCAAATGGCACCGCATGATAAATGGTTATGATCGGGGCCCTCTAAACTAGATAATTTTCCACCAAATAGCACCACTAAGTTACGATTATGGCTAGAGCTCATATGCTCCCCAGTGGGATTAAATTCTTCAGATATTAATCAATTGGATATAATCAATAAGGCACAAAGCCATCTATTAGCTAAGGTGGATTCAAATTTATTCCCTTAGACAAACATCCACCCCAAGTCTACAAGGTACCCTTGGATGAAGCAACCCATGGCCACCGACAAGGATCCTTTTGTCAGATTGGGTCGACTATCCCTCTGACTAAGTAGACTAGGGACCACGATGGTCCGGGACGACGAAACCTTGGGATCTTGATCGGGCCCATCATCACTCCCTCACCATACACTTTAAGTGCAAGATGGTGAAATTTCTAATTTTAAATATTTACCCTTTCAAATACCTAAGCCCATGCTATTACTATATGTCAGATGCAAATATATCTACGTATCTGATTGATGACTAGCTTTAATTTAAAGTTCTCTCTCATTATCGGGAGGGGTAATTAACTATAGGGGCTTGTGCCTATAGGAAATCAGAACTCATATCATAAAGTCCTCGCAAAATGAGGACAAAATCTCTAGTTAGTGTCTTATCTACAAACTTAATCTACCTTCTCAAAATTTATCCCAGAACTTAATCTGTAAGAACTCCATCGAAAAGTAATGGGTAGGTCAGGGCTAAATTTTCAGAGCCCAAACCCTAACTTGATCTATTATTACTAAAATTACACTCAATATATTATGTTTTAGATCTACTCAAACGAAAGCCTTTAGACTTTAAAGTTGACTTCAATAATTCAAGTTTACCTTCAACTCATCTCTAATCTTATCAATAAAAATAATATCATCAGCAAAAAGCATAGGGTACAACCTCTTGCAAATGTCTACTGAGAACATCCATGACTAAAGCAAAGAGATATGGGCTTAAGACTAATCCTTAATGTAATCCAACAAAAATAGGAAAATACTTAGTCAAATCACCTTATGGTCAGCTCATGCATCCTTAATGACTTGAAAATAAGCATTATGTAAAACTCTCCATAGCACTTCTCTAAGAACTTTATCATGTGCTTTCTCTAAATCAAATAAAAATAATATATAGATCCTCTATATTATCTCTATACTTCTCCATTAAACCTCACAATAAATGTATAACTTCATAGTAGATCTAGCTGACATGAATCCAATTTGACTTTGAGAAATATTAGCATTTCATCATAACTTATGCTTTATAACTCTCTCTCATAATTTTAAAAAATGACACATTAACTTAATTCCACTATAATTTACTTAATCTTATGCATGACCATTATTCTTAAAAATAAGAATCAACACACTCATTCTCCACTCTACAAGTATCTTTTAGATTTCAACATAATATGAAAAAGTTTAACTAGCCAAAAAATTCTTTCATCTCCTAAAAATTTCCACACCTATATTGGAATATCATTCACACTTCATTTTTTTAAGTTCAAATTTATGAATACATCGATAAAAATAAAAATTTATAATTTCAATTAGCTGCTAAGGTCAAAAGTCAATCACATTTTCACAATTTTAATTAAAAATTTTAACAAAATATCTCATTCACCTTTATTAAATATCCTCTCTAATAAAAATATTTTTTAATCTCCATCCTTAATGCGCTTCACTTGAACTAAATCTTTGCTACTCTTATGTCTTTGAGGTGATGCTAATTTTATTAAATTTTTAATAATATTATTATTTATTACGTCATCCGGTTCGACCGGTCGAACCAAGAACCTCTCCTACATCCGGTTCATTGTCCGGTCCGAATTTCAAAATCTTGATCAAAACTTATAGCATTTTACCACAAAGGATGGGAAGCCAAAACTATACCAAAAAATACTCCAACCACTGAAATAATTTGTAGTCAATCAATGAGATACATACAGTTGATGGACAGGCAATCCGTATTTCATTTGGCTGTCCATAAGCATTCAAGCTGCCATAAAGTCCCACGAATTTCAACATTCCTCTTGTAGAAAGCTCTTCACATCACTCTCTCAATGATGTTTGCTCCATCAATTATAAGTCAATACAGAAACCACTTGCCACCTTAGCACGTTAAATGGGCGAAAACAGAAGCAGATGAACCAAGCTGTCAGCTCATGGATGCCTATTGAGCATTATTACCATACACTTATCCAAACATTAAATTAGCCAAAATTCTCAGAAGAACGCCATTATGACAGTACAGCGGCTGTTTCTTTACTCCCAATATTTTTTACTCATAATTAGGCATCATTTGAAACAGCTATCTTACAACTTCTTAAATCAACTTTTTAGTACAAAAATTAAAATTTTTAAAGCAGTAAAAAATTCATCCCAAAGAAAGCCTAAATATAGTTTTACTCCGACTAAAGATAAATATTTAGATAAACTACATGGTACATGACTAGCAAGCATAAGCACAACTGAAGATTTATGATTAAAACACCAAAGAATCAAAATCATTTACTTGGATCTCAGACCATTATGAAAAAAAACAAAATATGGTTGCTGGATCTCCAATAAATTGGATTTTTGAACCACGTAAACTCACTTGGCCATCTTCATAGACTTGAATCACAATTAATACCGGGTGTTTTTTTAAATTTAAAAAAAAAAAATCTAGCAAATTATCCAAAATTTCATCTTCAAACTACAAATAACATTCATTAAGACATTGGAAAGTGAGTTTAGTAAAACAATGAAGGAAAAGACGGCCACTTTTATGAACGGAAGTCCCAAGTATAATTACGGATCAGCAATGGTGACCTCAACCTCAACACCAGGTTCAATGGTGATTGAGGTAATCTGCTTCACCACTTCAGAAGAGCTGACAAGGTCAATTAGCCTCTTGTGTACTCGAAGTTCAAACCGATCCCAGGTGTTTGTACCTGAAGCATCCAGACAGGTAATGCTAATGACATGGCAATATTCTGAGCATAATACAAATAATAAACTAGCTTTTTGTTGAAAAATGGAGAAATATCCTTTCAGCAAACTACCATCTTCATAGGAAAATTTGCATATTGACTTGAAAAACAGCACTGAGATACTATGGTAAATGTAATTTCGAAAGACAAACTGGAAGGGGGTAAAGGATTTGATATTCTATCTGGGTGTTTCTAGATGCAGGTTGGTTTATTTGCCAGGATATCAAGTGACAATCTAGTTAACTCAAAAACCGTTATTATCATTTCAAGCACTCTTCTAAATTTTGATTTCTACTGAAATTTCTATAATTAACCATCAGTTCACGGGTTTTTTACCATTTTTTATCTCCATGCCTCTGGAATTCCCTCTAATACATGAGAGATTATTCTGTGCGGTGTCCGAACATGTCTGAAGTCCAATCTGGATGCGCCACATCATCCAATACACTGTGCATTAATGACGTGACGCATCCGAATTGATCTTCAGACGTGTCCGGACACCACACGTAATAATTTTTTTTCCTAATTCAGAGTATTCTCTGGTGTTTCCCCTATGCTTTCCATGGGGACAGGAAGCCATTTGCTTACGTTTATAGTTTAGCTAGTTTTTTTTTTTTTACATGAGATGAATTAAACGGATTCATTACTTTTTCAGTCTACCATTAAATCATCTATGAAGATTTTAGCGATCACTACTAAAAGTGAATCCAGAAGAAGTAGCTATGAATAATTGGGTGAAGAGATGATTACTTTTATCTAATTTTCAAACATCAGCCTTTAAACAAAGTTTCAATAAAAACAATAATAGTTTGTAAATTACTCTAACACAATATAAAAAGATGATCACTAGTAAAAAAAAACATCATTAATATACTGTGGGTACGAGAGATATTATGAATGGCATACGCCTCGAGTAGCTTTGACAAGTTTGAATAAACCTTCGAAGAAAAAAAAATAAATCTTGTTATTATCAGACAAGCAGACAAGTAGCAATATAAAACGAATTTTACCATACTAAAATCATCCCATCGTAACCAATTAAAAGAGCTGAATTTAATCATGCAACAGTGAGAAGAATATACATCCATCCTAAAGAGTAGAATTGGAATTGAATATGCGAGACAAAGCCAGAAAATGGCTATACTACTCAAGGGCATGCAGCGAAGTTGTAAAAAAAAAGGCAGCATATAGCAGAAGCCTGTTACTCACAAAGAATAAACAAGCGAAGGGCATCATAATCACAAATAAACCAATCGAGCAGCAATTAAATTATGCTAAAAAAATCATTTACAATCAAGATGAAAGCATTCAGTGAAAAAATATGTTTAAATACTTAAAAAATCATATAGCATGATCACAACCTTAAAAAAATTTAAATATTTAAGATATGGCCTTCCGATTTCCCATACTGTATTGAAATATTTTTTGGCATCCTAACTAAATATAGGATTTATCTTTATGAAATAAAAAAAAAATTGTCTTTTTTTGTTAGGAAAAAGAGATTATTAAAATAATATAAGGAAACATATTATTAAAATAAAATTTTAATACATACAATAACTTATAAATCATAATGTCAGAATAATGAACCGATAATGAATGAATGCATAAATTAATGTTATCAAATTAATGATTTTTTTTTCCTATTTTAGATAATTTGTGTGAAGTTTTGTAAAATTTTACCTAAAAGAATTATTCTTTTGGTAAGGGCTAGACATAATGTAAGATGTAAAATACAATATTAAATATAAATAATGCAAGAATCGGTTTAACAAACTTACGAATTCCCTAAGTTAGGATTCTTATTTATTCAAATTCCACTTACAATTTCGAAGGGATTCTTACAATCTATTTAATCTGCTACAAATACAGAATTTAAATCGTATGATTGAAACATTAAATTTAGCACTAAGGGAATATACAATTTAAATGAATTCTAAACAAAATTAATTATAAAGCAATATATACGTAACAATTCCATTTATTTTGCTAGCTGAAGATTACTTAGAGATGGGAGTTTCTCTCACTCTATGTTGGGTGTGTTCACTGGGAATCAGTCAAGTGAATGTCTATCAATTCAATATTTGAAACAATTGTAATTTACTATACTACAATTAGCTGCATAATATTTATGAGCTGATGCTGCTGAGAGATTTATTTGAGCAAACACCTTGCTTACAACTTAACATGAGATTTCATTGGCTGTACTATTTCATTTAAGGATGACCATATATACAAACCAAACACCCTATCTGAAAACTTTCATTGGCTGTGTTGTAAAAAAACCAATGGCCATGCAACCAAAGAATTATACACAAAATTAAGAAGTGTAAGTGAGACAAGCCGGCTAGAACTCGACTTGCTAAAGAGCTCACGAGTCGAGCTTATAGAATTTTGAATTCGAGCTCAAGCATATAATCGAGCTCGTTTATTAAACGAGATCGAGTTCAAGTATAATCTGACTCAACCTGTTAGCTCATCGAGCTACTCGAATTTAAAATATATATTCAAAATTTTTAATATACTTTTTTTTTTAGAATTTGTCGAGATAACAAAAATTCAAGCTTCATAAATGTGTCAAGTTCAAGCTTTTCAATCGAGCAAAGCTCGAGTATATTAAACGAGCTCGAGTTTGATTTTTATACAACGATCGAGTTAAAGCTCATTATACAAGCTCGAGTTCGAGCTCAGTATGAGCTAAACAAGCTCATAATCAATAATGTCACTGACTCGCTATTTAACTCAACTTGCTTACACCCCTAAACAGAATTATATTGGATCCCAATCTACGTCAAACAGAGAAAAGAAAGCAAAGAACTGCCCTTACGCACTGCTAAATCAAAATGGTATGAAAGAGACGTAATTGAATTTATGGTAGGAATTTTTGTTATTGTAATTGGGAGAAAGCATGATAAAATATTAATTGAAAAAAGTTACAACATTTACATAATGAATATCATTATAATGATATTAAAAGGAATATAGTTTAACAAGTAAAAGAAACATTAAATAATGATGAAACAAAAGATGAATAATAATTGCCTTAAAAATAGAGTGCAGCGCATAACAGGAGCCAAAAAGATGGTAGTATTTTGAGAGATTAACCACTTGAAGAAGTATTTAAAAAAAAGGTATTTAATGGGAACAACGAGATAATGACTTGGAAAATATCACAACGAGGAGAAAGGAAATAGTGCAAAAAAGTGAGATAAAGCCTCCAATATGTATTTGAAATAAGGAAGCAAGGCCAGAGCCCAAAGGAAAAGATGTACTGTTTTAGCATAACAAAAAATGTAAAATTGTTTCTACTTTATTTGATATAAATTAAGGAAGTTCAGATTTGAATGGAAATAGCATAGCTTTGTAGATGACTCAGATTTCAGCTTGACATAATTTGAAGCCCTTTTAAATGGAAAATATATTTGATTATTAGATATAATTTCAGGTTGATAATCAACTAAGTACGGTACATGGTAGTCTTTGTAATACTCTGATTTTGAAGTTGGGCACTGGATTGAGTATCAGTTTTAAAAAAGTTCAGATTTGTGACTTTATAGACATCACGCAAGCAATTCTTTTCTATTAATCAGACATTTAGTCAAATCATACCCTGCATTGAAAAATAAAGACACAAAAACACCCTAAAAGTCAGCGCATTAAAACACAAAACCACAAGCAAAAGCAAGACAACATTTGAACCGAGTTATTTTTTGTTACATAAAGCATTGGATGTATTACAAGAAATAACACTGGATATTTCACTGGCAAAAATCTTTAAGATACATAGTGATAAGACCCATGATCCATCAGATTAGTACAGTGCTCTTTTAGTCATACCACACCACAACTTCACCATCTAAAATTTCACAATTTAAGTGGCTAGAGTTTAACCTGGATTAGTGTTGGATTAAGAACCTACTCAAGCAATGAGCAGTTTTTTTGCAGGATTAAGCATCTACTCAAGTAAAACACAATTTTTTTATGGACTCAAGGTCTAATTTAAAAAACTCAAATTTGAGAGTATTGATTATAATCGTATGACTGAGCATCAGTTTTAAAAAGCTCGATTTTGAGACTTCATAGACAAGTCTCAGATATACTTGTTTTATATCTATATCATCATCTGCTCAGTCAAATCACACAAAGCCATTGAACAAAAAAGCACTCGGCAATCTAAAACCAATACATGCAAGAAAAATAGATTTAGAGGTATTTTTGTAACCAAAAAAACATTGGGTATATATTAATAGGGATTGAAATAACAAAAATTTGCCAATCAACCTGATGAAACACTATGATCACATACATTCAGATTTGTACAATACAATCTCAGTCCTACTGCATCACAATTTCCTCTTATATATGTTGCAAATTGTAGGGTTCTAGTATGTAAATTAAGAATGTTGGAGGATTGAGCATCTATATCAATTAGATGGCTTTTCCTGCTGGGTTAGTGTCTAATTGAGCAATAAACTTTTTTCCACTGATTAAGTATCTGATTCATGATAAGCTTTTGAATGAATGGTCATAAGACTGAGCATCAGTTTTAAAAAGCTCGAATTTGAGACTTCATAGAAATATATCAGGAGTAATTGTGATGTATCTATGTCATCATCTGCTCAGTCAAATCATGTCATGCAATAACCCAATCTAACAATCAAAAGATGCAAACACAAAAGCCACAAGAAAGATAAAGATAGCTGCCGCACTTAACAATTTATTGTTATAAAATCCACTGGGCATATTAGGGGAAGTAAAACGAATAGGTCATTTCGTTTGAAATCAACCCAATGTAACAGTTATCAGAGGCATTCATATATGCACAATACACTTGCAGGAAAGTCACATAACAACTTAATCTTGCATGTATTTCACATCTTAAGGGGATAAAGTTTAAATTGGGAATGCTACTGTATTACATGTCCGTTCCAGCAATACAAAATTTTTTTCTGCTTCAAACTATGGAGTAGCTAATCCTATTTGACTAATCTGGCCTAATATTAATCCAACTTCCCTGTTTCACAAATAACTCAACTAGGTGCCCTAGTAACCAACTTCATTTGTCTACAGAACAAACAAGAAACTAATGCAGCCAGAAAGGGATGGTGTAAATATTGATTTAAATGGAATCTTAAATACAAGATTATGCAAAAAGTAGAATGTGAACGGCTAAACTGGGTTGATGCAAGATAAAAAGTAATCATTATAAAAAGGTTTTAACTTCAACTTCGTGAATAGAAAAAATAACATGCAGAGATACCTGAATACAGATCCAAAAGAACAAAAACTTCAAATCATAAGAAATGACACAGACGATCTAGATAGAAGTTGGAAGTTCACCTTCACCACAGGGAGACTTCCTGGTCGTGATATTAAGAACCTTGGTAGGCATCCTGACAGGTCCCTTAACCCTAAGCTTTTTATCCTTTGCTCCCCTCACCAGATCCGCACACACTATTCGAAATCGCAAATCAAATAACAAGAACTAATACAAATTCAGTAATTACGAAACCAAACGAAGTTTTCCTTTCGAACAATAGATGCCAGAAAAATACCCTTCTCAAGATTCTTCACATTCTTAGAAGACAGAGTGATCCTGATGCGATGCTCCTGGTCCCTCGAATCCTCGAGCCCCGGTTTTGTGGGTTTCATCGCATTGTAAGCCATCTTTTTAAAAAGACATATCGATCTAGAGCGTATCAAGACACAGTTGATAAAGCCATAACCCTAGATGAAGAGAAGAAACTTCGCTACCTTGTAAGAAGAAGATCGGTATCGAGCTGTGTTACGTTTGTTGCCTCCGCCTCCGCCTCGCAAATAGCAGGCTAGGGTTTTGCGTTATTTATAGGATTCATTGTGGACTTTAGAATGGAATCCATTGTTCCATCTAAGCCGTTTGATCTGGATCGGTGGCGTCAAAATAGAAATGGACAAACTAGAAAAACTTTGGGCCAATATGCTTATGGGCCGGGCTAAAACCGCCCTTCAAAACTTGTTTCAAAGATCCAAATTGGGTTTTAGTGGTTGTTTTGTTGGTAAGAGCATATTTTTATTTTATTTTTTCTTTTTCAATTTTACTATATAATTTTCAAAATAAGATTTTCAAAATTCTGAAATATCTTTTTTTTTCTGAAATATCACATTTGTAAATAATGCAAATCTTTTACCACAGTCTCTCGCAATTCTCATCTCATGAAACCCTCTTCTTTGTCACCTCAAACTATCATGTGTCATCACATGTCGTATTTTAATGCATTTGAAATGTATCATAACATTTAAAACATACATTTCAAAGATTTTTATTGGGTTTTAGTAGTTCTTTTTTGTTAGGTGGTGTATTTTTTTTTCTTTTTAATTTTTAATGTGTAAACTAACATTCTAAAAATTTAAAAAATCATATTTGTGAAAAAATGTGAATCTAGTGACAATCTCTTAGGATTTTCATCTATCATTATCATTGAACCCTCCTCTCTATCAACCAGCCAAGGTCACCCGTCACCACTAGCCATCCCGCACGTCACACACCACATTTTAATGCATTCGAAATGTATCATAACAAATATCAAAAAGTAATTCAATAAATGTGATTTGCAACCAACCAAACACTCATATATTTCTAAAATACATGCTTTACATTTATTTTGCATTTCTAAATACAAGTATTTAAAAAATATCCAACCAAACTACCCTTTAAATGATTTGCACTGCCCTAATAATTTCTTTATCATTTAATCTCCTTACTTCTAACTATTAAATTACAAAAAAAATTAAGCAGAAAAAAACACTAATATTAAAAAAGCTGAGCTTCTTCTTTCTTGTACTTTTATTTAAATTAATTTAAATATTGTAAGTGTAAAAAAAAAATGCATGTTGCTAATATATTAAAAATAAATGAAATGTACTTAACATACAAAATTAACTTTTGAAAACTATATCATACATTTGAGAAGATTAATCTCTTTAAATATCATATGTATCAAAAGCTTCAAATTGAATTTTAAAAGTATTTACTTTAGCTATTAATCATAATGAAATTAAATATATGAGGATAAGAAAAAAAAAATCTAAATTTGAACTACTATTATGAATTAAAGTAATTAAAAAAAAAAAAAAAAAACACAAGCAAAATATGATAGAAATTGAGAAAAATAATATAAGAAAAAAAATTTATTGAAACAATAGAAAATAGTTTCTAGAAGAGTCTTGATGCTCAAATAGTTTGACTTATCATTCCAAAATGTTCTCATGAATATACACAAGCTTAGTTGCCTATTAAGAGTTTATAAAGATGAGAAAGTACATAGTTTAGAAATGGGAGGATTAACAAGGATCAATGATGCTAAAAATATAATAGAAGAGGATCGAATATGAGCTAAAGACCATTCTCAAATAAAAAACTCATTTTATAATCAAAATGCAGTAATTCATCTCCAACTGAACTCTATTTCATAACATCAAAATAAATATGACAAGCATATTTTTCTCCAAATGAAGAAATGGCAAAAAAATGACTTTTGTGAACAGCTCGAGCAAAATGCCACTGAATGTGATATTCTATTGAAGCTCGTGGAGACTGCAAATGCTCGTTTGGCATTCAGTTGGAGATGCCTTAAGAAGTTATTTGCTTATACTCTTTAAAGAAATAAATCTTCAAGTAAGGGAATAAATCATTGAGATGTAGATCGGCTAAAGTAATTTTTTTTACAAATTATAACTTAGTTGGGGGTTAAATGAAAGGAAAACAAGAATTATCATGTGCTTTTAATGCATCAACCTCTTCTTTAATTAATCAGGAGAAAATTTAACCCATTTGTGAAAATGCATTTAACCCATTTGTCTATAGATAAAGTTCCATATCAAATCATATAATTAATCAGGAGAAAATTTCATTTGATAACTCTTGGGAAGGAGAGAGAAAAATTAATGTTCTCTACATTGAAATGTAAAATTTTTAGGAGATTACTTTTTTTTATTATTTAAAGTTGAAGTTGGTTTCAAAATAATTTGCAAAGGATGCAGCTCACCTTGGTCTGTTGATTGGAGGTTTTGGCTACTAATCAAGATGTCTTAGATTCGAAACGTACATATGTGATGTATTTGTGAGTTTATCTTAATGGTTCAAATGTCTCAAAAAATAATAATAATAATATAATAAAATAAAAAGTTGCAATAGGAGTAAGCTTCAACCATGCTAGGTATCGTGTTGGCATGACTAAATGGGGTAGATACTATATATACTCTTAGCATATGTGCATTGGGCAACATTGTTGAGCTTCTCCTTCTAGCATCACTCTATTCTCTGGTCCTATTCACCACATATATAGTCTTCTATTACCCTCCACACATCTCTTCCTTTCCACTTCTTGCCTCCCACAAGCATTCCTTCTTAAGCTTCGTTTGGAATTGCTTTTAAACTGTTTTCTAAAGCAGATCGATTTCTAGTATAAAAATATCTTGAACTATAAATTTTTGTACTAAAAACTGGTTAAAAAAGCATTAAGAAAGCCACCCTAAGCAAAGCCTTAGTATTCATTAGTAAAGGTCTTATTGTGGCCTACTCCATGGTTCAAAACCAAGTGCTTGCTAGGGAAAAATTCTATCATGTGGATGCTGAAGATGACGATGTATTTTAAATTTGGGACAATGATTCTATATGTTTGGACATTTTCTTTGGGTACTTTTGAGCAGAAAATGAGTATTATTGATCATGCTTTACAACTGATTTAAACCAATTTTATTTCGTGGTAGAAACATAAGCATCATCTTTCATTTACCTAAACATTGTTGAAGTTTTAAAAGGCTTAAGCAACTTAGATTTAGTTGGTAGTCCTTCCTTTTCTACATTTTAGTAATTAATTGGTCTGCAAAAAATTAATATTCATTTTCAATGCCTTGTCAAAATATAACTTTCAACAAACACTACGGGAAAACACGCGATTACCGTCGGATTTTCTGGCGGATAAATTTGTGTCAGTATAAACGGCGCCTGTAACGGCACATAGTGCGACGGAAATTTTACGACGTCTTTTCTGGCGCATATGACGCCGGAATGTTTTCAGCGTCATATGCGCCGATAAGTACGTCGGAATAAACCAGCATTTTACTAGTTCCGGTGCACTTTACGGCTTAAAATAGCCGGCGCCAGTACAGGCAGATAAAGCGCCGGTGTTTTTAAACTCAATGACTTAATTTCGGCGCATTCTGCGCTTGAACTTTTTCCGGCGTCTTGGACACCGGAAAATCCGTCGGCGAAAGCCCTATTTTCAAACCCAAGCCCCTCTAGCCGCTCATTTCTTTCGTTCCTTTCTCTCACATCGGCGCTTTTTCCCTCGTCGCCCTCCATCGCTCGCCGTAGATCGAGGTCGTTGACGGTCACCGGACGTCGCCGACGGTCACCGGACATCGCCGACGGTCATAGCATTCCTCGCCGGTGAGAGGTTCAATTCTGACCGCAAGTTTTTGTCGTCCGTCTCCCGTCGATTACCCGTTGATTGTAAGGTTTTTTTTTTCATTTAATTTGTTTGGATTCATGCTGAGTTAGTCTATTATAGAAGCTATACTTTTTTTGAGAGTTTTGATGGACACATATAGAGAGTGTAAGGAGGATCTACATATGTTGTGTTTAAACACAATGCATGTGCTTTGACCAAATATTTTCTAATTCAGTTGGATTACATCAAGGATCATAGCCAAAATAAGGTATAAAAACCTAGATTGAAGCTCTAGCTCATAATGTTGTACATGACGTAAATAAAATCCTAGATTGTTAACTCAAATGGATAAATTCTTTGACTATCATAAAATGGATGAATTTTAAGGAATTGCTTTTGCTAAGATGAATTAAGTAGGATATGATCAAATTTATTGGACAACCACCCTATCCAAAGAAAAGAAATTAGAAAGAACCAAACTCTCTTTAAAAAATGAAGAAAATATTAAGAACAAAATATTTTTCTAAGCATCATGATAGGATATTATATGGATAACTATTTACTTTGAGACAAAATAGTCTCGTAATTGCTAAATATCGGTCTTGGTGTCCATAAAATACATCAGCTTTAGTAAGCATGCATTTACATTATTAGAGGTGACTTTGTTGGCTTTAGTGAGCGACGACCTTGTTGGAGTGAGAATTGGAGTCAAAGTTAAGTGATTAACCTTGGTGGCATCACCGAGCATCACCATTGGTTTTGACAATAGACAGCGATTTTATTGATGGTGGGGGTGTTGGGTGCTTGAATATAAAGCTATGAGTTCTCTCCTTTAGAGTCCTTCTTATGGCCTCATCTAATCTCCTCAAATGACTAGAATTATGTCAATATATAAATTTTTGTGGAGAGGCATTTTGGTTTATCTTGATTTTAAATCACAACTCCCTATCCAATGGTATGTGTTGATCTCCTTAATAATATTAAATTAATTACACATTTGAATGTCTTAATGATTTTAGAATTGAGTAATATTAAGTTTGCAGGATTCTTCTCATTGAGAAAATTATTTTGACTATAAGCACACACGATTCAAATACCACCTGATTCATTAATTGGAGTTGTAAATTCTATAACTGCACTATAAAACATCAGTCTTCAGATGACTCGATGAGATGTATTAGATTTGACTTATGTTAAGAAAGGTATAAGTAGACCTAAGATAACTCTGGATGAGTGGCTTCACCCTTTGAGATAGGATACAAATTGATCATAATTTTCTACAAGCACTCTATCTTTTTACATCTCTATATAATCAATTTTAGATCTACTTAAGCGCGATAATCCATTACTTATTTGCTCTTATATGTAGGTTATGGATATTATAAATCAAAGAAGTTGGATGTAAAATCGATTATCTCAAGGTCGAAAGATATTAACAGATGAATTCATTAATGGGGTGAATATTTTCATTCAGCAAGCAAAACAACTACCCAGCTTTATATCAGAAGGAAAGTTTCGATGTCCATGTTCTAAACATAAAAATCTAATACACTTAACACCATATGATGTAATTGTTGATCTGTATCGCAGAGGATTCATGCCACGGTATTGGTATTGAACTTCTCATGGTGAGTGTTGACCTCATTTTTGTATGAGGTCACTTGGGCCAATCCTGACCCCAGATCAATTCAATCTCCAGATCAATCCAGACTCTAGGAGCCTTCTAGACTTTAGACCCTAGGATCTACTCTAGACCCTAGGACTCTTCTAGACTCCAGACCTTAGGATCAATTTAGATCTCAAGTCAATCCAGACCTTAATTCAATTCAAATTTCAATCAAATCAAGATCAAATTCAAAAAATTTAGACTCAAAGCCTAAAGCCAAAAGGTATTGTCTTAAAGCCTTTTTCAGCAAATTTTCAAACGCTTCAAAACCCAGTTAAATGACCTCCGATTCAGAGTCTGTCAGTTGCATACTGATGGGACATGTCTCTGGAGGAAACCATCCAAATTTGAGCCCTTTCTGAGGTCTCTAACCTCAGAAATTTAATTAAAATCCATAGGCTGCAAAACCTTCAAATATTTACGGCCTATGCCACTGGATCTGCCATCCAGTGGATTTTGACCTTAGAGCTCCCTTCAAAGCCTCTAATTACTTCCAGACCCTTAATTATAACTCACTGAACAGTAAACTGCATTTTGTTTTACCCACTTTGACCCCCAGTCGACCAGGGGTCAAAATGACCAAAATACCCCTATGGGGCTCAAATGGTGATTTTAAACTAAACGACCTCTGAATTGCTTGGAATCACCTCCAGCAAGTTTCAAATATCAAACCAAACCTGTTTGACCCAAACCCAGACCCTGGGTCAACCTGGTTGACCAAGTCAACCTAAGTTGACCAAATAGGCCCTTAAGGGTCAAAATGGGCATTTTGACCAATTTGATATCTCTAGACCTTGGGACCACCTTTAACAGATTCAAAACATCAAATCACATCTATCGAGCTTTGACCCACCCCTTGGGTCAACCTAGTTGACCAAGTCAACCTAGGTTGACTCAAGTACCCCTTAAGTGTTTAAATGGGTCATTCCAACTCATGTAACTATTTAAAACCATTCAAGCACTCAAACTTTCTATAATTCATGACTCAAGCTTAATCAAATTTGTTTGGAGCCCAACCATGGTCGATTTGACCAAGTCAATCCTTTTTTACTTGATCTAGCCCATAAAAAACCCTTCATATCCAATCAAGTTTCAACCCATGGTTTTATACTCCCTCCAAACAACTCCCAAACATTTGGAATTGACACTTGGCTGCCACCTCAGCAGTCAACATGGTCAGTTGACCAGTCAACACTTGGTCAACAAACCTCTAAATGCCCAAATGGTTTGATTCAAGTTAGCCCATTCCCCATCAAATCATTCAAGCAGGTCCCAAGCTCCTTCCTATGCCACCTCAGCAGTCCATATGGCATTGGACCAGTCAAACACTCAAATCATGGGTTAAGAGGGGTCAAATCTGGTCAAAACCCCTCTTAAACCTAATTTGCTTTAATCCAAACAACTCCAGCTCATACCAGCAGCTTTAAATCATTCTAAAAGCTTCCTAGGGGTTACTCCAGCCTTTGGATCTAAATCCAATGGCCCCAAATCATTCCATGTGCTCAAGTGGGGACCAAGAGAGGCTTTCCACCTCACTGTCCTTCTCCCAGCCTTTCCAACCTCTATATATATATATATATATTTAAACTATTTTGATTATTAAATATTTTATATTTTTAATTGATAATCAACAAAAAATGATTGAATATATATGTTTAATAATTCAAAATTATATTTTAAAATATATTTTGAAATTTTAGAAACATATCTATGCTTAAATTAAATGTAATTAAAAAAAAAGGAAATGGAGTTATTTTAAGTATTAATCATTTTCAAATCACTTTAAATTCACTTAATTAACTTAAACTTCAAAAATTTCAAATATATTTAATTTAAATCAGAAAAATTTAAGTAATACATCAAAATTCTTGAAATTTTAAATACTTTAATTTAAAGTTAATTTTAAGATTTAGATATCAACTTATTTTGAATAATTTAAATTATTTTAATTATCTTTAATATTTAATTGATATTTAATTAAATATTGTCTTATTTATTTTAAAATTAAAAATTTATTTTCATATAACTTTAAAATTCAGTGGACCTCTTAACCATTTTAAAATTCTTTTAATAATATA
Source organism: Dendrobium huoshanense (assembly GCA_016618105.1). Lineage (NCBI taxonomy): Eukaryota > Viridiplantae > Streptophyta > Magnoliopsida > Asparagales > Orchidaceae > Dendrobium > Dendrobium huoshanense. The sequence continues at coordinate 70,936,833 of CM028344.1, read as the reverse complement.
TTTTTTTTAAATTATTTTCTACTTTAAAGTTTATATATGTATATATTTTCAAAACTAGTTTAAATTTATATTTATTTAAATCTTTAGGTGTTAAGAGGCCCCTTGAAATTTTAAGCATAGGTTAAGCTTACGTGAATAGTAATTGTGGGGGAGGATTAGTGGGTAATTAATTTTCAATTATCCACTAATCAATTTAATATTCATGGTAATTACTCTTAGCTTTTGTATGTGTAGGAGCACACACACACTTAAGGATCTCCTAGATTTAGGTGTTGGATGTGTTTATGTGTTCATGCATTCTTTATATGTTAAGTCAAGGGTTAGCAAGACTTTGATTTGAACCTAATTAACTTAGTGACATCATTAAGGACAATAATTAGGGACTCTTGCTAGAAAACTTAGAACTTTCCAATCATTAGGATACATACTCTTTTGACTCAAAACTTTGAACACTTGAACTTAGTGACATGTACAGACACTAGGAAAAGTTTCACTGATTTTTGAAATCATTAAGACACTTAATTAAATTTCCTAAGTTTTAAAACCTTAATTAAGCCATTAAACCTTCCGGAAAATGTAATAAATCCAATTTAAACCCAAAAATTATGTTTAACCCCTCTAACTGACCAGTTTTGAATCCTCAACCCATGAAAATTTAAACCAACCTGATTTGACAGCAATTTAAACCTTAATCTAATTTTAATTGAAAATCAATATTTAATTAATATAATTAATTAATTATTATTAAAAATTCCAAAAATTTCCCAAACACTTGGGAATCTCTCCTTAGGTCATTTTTGACCTTTGGAGTTGATTTCAAGGAGTTTGGGATTCATTTGGAGGAAAATCACAAAAAGCCCTCTAATTAAGAAATTTCAAAATTCATTAAATAGTCAAAACTTCAAACCTTCATAATTAATTCTAGAAAAATCTAAATCACCCAAACTCACTTGCATTCAATCCCTAATAAGGTTTAATATTTATTAAAAATATTAAATTCCAGAAATCTGTAATATTTCAAAAAGTCAACAAATTGGTCAAACCATAGTTAAAATCTAGTTCAAGACTTCAAACCTTCGTAATAAAATGTAAAAAAATCCGTTTTCAACGTACTTACCCTCTAACTGATCGTAGTGAGGTCTAGTATTTTAATAAAATGTTAACTTTCCAGAAAACACTTTTAATTAAAAAGCCAATTTTTGACCCTTTAATTAAATGATTAAAATATTCCAAAATGTTCATAAAAATTCAAAATCACCTCTAAAACTCCAGAAATTTCTAATTAACCCTTAAAATCAGTAATCAACCAACCTTAATTAAAATTCATTAACTTTCAAATTTTAATCAAATCAAATCACTTAATTATACCGGGTACCACTGGGTAACCCAGGCCTACGAGGCTATTAACTTAGCCCCAAGGAAGGTGAAATAAACTTCACGGCCTCGGTGTGAAACAAAGGTGGTATTCAACAAATAATTAATAATCAATTTTAAAATTAACTTCAAGCCATTAATACTTAAACTCAAATTTAAACCCCTTAAGCCTTTCAACCAACCAGAACCTTAAGCAACTTCAATATAATGATCCTATTTAGGATATATCCAAACCACACGACCTCACACACTATAGATGGTTTGCTAGGACAACCAACTCTAGTTTTAGGCTAGGCCGGTGTTTACTTTTCTGTTGTGTGACGGATTTTCGAGTTTTCACTGCATGCTGTTTGCTAGTTTAGAATTGATTGATTGTTTATTTATTTACTGCAATCCGTTGAGCACTTTAAATTTCAAATATATTTATTGCTTGAGATTAAATATTAACTGCTTGGGAATGTATATATAACTGTTGATTATTAGGATAACCCTGTAGGATTGAGTCTAGATTTTTCAATTTTGATTAATGTAAATTTGATTTGATTTATGTTGTAATTCAAAGTGATTTGAGTTTGGGATATTGATATCCAACTTGAATTCCAAAGAGGAGAAGACATCCCTAAATGGGAGAGTATTCGTCCATTTGGAAGATCAAGTTTGGATACTTTTCAAATATCCAAAGAGGAAAGATAACACCCCGATCAAGGGGGAGTTTCTTTTCATTTGGATATCCGGACCCGACGATCCAAGAAGCAGCAGAAGGATGAAGAAGTGGATAACGAGAAGACCCATTCTCAAAGTCATTTGAGTCTTAGGACTAGAAATCTGGGTTGTAGTCAGTGGTGCCCGGCCACTTTAATTTTTCTGCAAAATTCTGTGATGTAATAATAAAGGGCACTTGCCTACGGACATTCAATTTGATATATTTAATTTGATTGATTTATTTAAGTTGATTGCGCATTAGAGATACCTGCTTTTCTAGTCTTTTTACCTGTGTGCCGATTTTGATTTGACCTGGAATTCGATCGTAGGCTCTTAAGGACTTAATAAAAATTTTCTACTTAAATCAAATTAAAAATATTTAGGCTCACATAGAAACTCTAACGAATTTAAGAAGTAAGCCCGGGATCGCCGGAAGTTTTCATTTCATAGCATTCATTCAAATTTAAACTTTTAATTGAGTCGATTAGCATGCATCATATTAGCAACTAATTAAAAATCTTTAAATCTTTAATTACATTAGCTTAAGCATCAAACCCAACATAAGTTTAAGGGGCCAATTAGGATCTGCTCTAGATGTCGGCCCCGCTCTCAAAAACTTTTCTTAAACAACGTCCCGACCACTCTACATAAACTGACCAGACTCATAATTTTAAATCGTTTAGGTGATTTAGCTGGCTCCCCAATCCAGGCCGGGGTAAGACCAGATTTGCATTGCACTAGCTAGGTTCGGGTCACTTTTTAGTACCTAATTTAGACTTAGGTTCCGAGGCTGGCTCGGGCTACAAGACCTCAACCTCCGGGAATTGAATCCCAAATTTCTAATAAAATTGACCATTCAAATTAAAAATCTCTTTCAATCAAATTCAAGCCCAACACTTAGGATAGGCTGAGGTGTTTCTGAAGTAATTCAGAATCTCAAAACACCTCCTACACTTCTTCTTTTGACTCCAGAAATAAGTGCTCAACATTGAACCAATCCCACTTGAACTTCCAACCCCTTTCTTCCTTTGATGTTAAACTTTGAAAATCCAAAATAAAATTTACACCGCTATTTTAATCGAGAGTTTTCGTAGGAAAATTTAAATTTTCCTACGATGTAATTAACTACGAGGGCTTGCGCTCGTAGGAGATTTAGAAACCCAGAATTGATTTTCAAAACCAATTTTTCAAAAACTCTAATTAATTCTCTTTGGGAAATTTAAATTCAACGATCATTTTCATCATTTTCAAATGATCAATAGTGATTGATAATTTCTTTCCTCGGATTGATATATCAATTACTATCGTGATTTTGATTATAAAATTAATGATCTTTTTATCCAAATTAGCGTAGTCAAATAATTGATTAAATTCCATTTTGATCCTCCGGGGTCAAATGTGATTCTCCCTTTGAGTTTGACTACGATAATCCAGATAAATTTGAGATTCTGAAATTTGAACCCATTAGGGAACGATATGATCATCTCCTGAGATGATATACTGTTCATAATGACGCGTTCAATTTTAAAATTCAAAATTAAAAATATTCCCAAAGAAAATTAATACATTTTCAAAATATAACAATAATTTTTTTAATCAAAATAGTGAGTACGAGCCACAATTTGATTATCAATACGATCCTTCTACAAGTAGTAATATAGCTGAGGCTGAAAATATCCGACCAAATCTCGAGGAATTAGTTCATGATGCAACTAGAATATAAATTGAACAAAATACAGAAGAATTACCAAATACGAAGGCACAAAATTTTTATGATTTATTGCATGCTGCCCAACAACCAATCTGGAAAGGGTGCACCACTCACTCAGAGTTATCTGTTACTGTGAAGATGTTAAGTATCAAGATAGAATATAATATTGCTCATGAATGTTTTAATCAATTCATTGGGCTGCTTAAGAAAACTAATCCGACAGATAATTTAATTCCTATAGATCTATTTCGGACAAAGAAGTTAGTTTCCAAATTTGATTTGACATACACAAAAATAGATTGTTGTATCAATGGATGCATGTTATACTTTAAAGAATATATCTCAGAGATTACATGTCATCATTGCAATGCACCAAGATTTAAACCAAAATCTGGAAATAGAAGCAGCAGAAGGATGTGCCTATTAATAGGATATTCTACTTTTCAATAATTTTGAGACTATAATGGCTATATGCATCCATGAGATCTTCTGCACATATGAGATGGCATAATGATCACATTCCATAAAAAAAGAGTTATCACACATCCATCATAAGCAAAGGCTTGGAGACACTTTGATCATACACATCCCACATTCGCGGTAGAACCAAGAAATATCAGATTAGGTTTATACGCAGATGGTTTTACTCCATTCAGTTAGTCGGCTACACCGTACTCATGTTGGCTCGTGATACTCACTCATTACAATCTTTCTCTAGAGTTGTGTATGACTACTCCTTATATGTTTCTGACACTTATTATTCCAGGGTCACATAATCCAAAAGTGAATATTGACATATTCTTACAACTGTTGATTGATGATTTAAATTTATTATGGGAAGAGAGAGTAAGTACATATGATATCTCCACTAAACAGAACTTTACACTAAGAGCAGCATTACTTTGGATAATTGTTGACTTTCATACATATGATGTGCTCTCAAGTTGGAATACTTCAGGCAAGTTAGCTTGTCCATATTGTATGGAACATATAAAATCATTCACTTTAAAGTATGGTAGGAAGAACACTTGGTTCGATTATCATTGAATGTTTTTGCCTCCAAGTCATCCTTCCAAGCAAAATAAAGAAGCATTTACTAAAAATAAAATAGTGATATTTCAACCTCCTCCAAAATTAAGTAGTGAAGAAATTTTTGAAAGAGTAAGGTTCATGCCAACCATTATGGATTCTCCAACATTAACTGAGTTCAGATTGTCAGGATATGGTGTCAACCATAGTTGGACCAAAAAAAAGTATTTTTTGGTCGTTGCCATATTAGAGAACAAACCTGATTAGACATAATTTGGATGTTATACATATAAAGAAAAATATTTTTGATAATATTTTCTATACAGTTATGGACATCAAAGAGAAATCGAAAGATAATATAAAAGCAAGGATGGACTTAAAGGAGATTTATAGAAGGAAAGCTTTGGAATTGAAGGATGGTGGAGCGGGAAAATTTCTCAAACCAAAAGCTCCATTCACATTAACTTTAGAGCAAAAACGAGTAATTTGTGAATGGGTGAAGACCCTACAATGGATATTCTTTCAATCTAAGCAGGTGTGTTGACATAAGATCAGGGAGATTATTCGGATTGAAAAGTCATGATTGTCACATCTTTATGCAATGTCTTTTATCAACTACTTTTAGTTATCTGTCATATCAGATTTTAAAGCCCTTGATCGAGCTAAGTGTTTTCTTCAATGATTTATGCTCTTCTAAATTAAATGTAGAGAACTTGATTCTTATGGAGCAGTAAATTCCTTTCATTTTGTGTCAACTTGAGAAAATATTTTCTCCAGGATTTTTTGATTCTATGAAGCATCTACATGTTCATTTACCATATGAGGCTATGGTTGGTGGACCTCTTCAGTATAGGTGGATGTATCCTTTTAAGAGATATTTAAATAAACTTAAGAATACCGCTAAGAATAAAGCACGACCCGAAGGCTCTATCTGTGAAACATATTTAACATACGAGACAACTCAGTTTTGCTCGTATCATTTTGAAATAATGTCTCAATCAGGTGAAAATTCAGCACATCAAAATGTTGTTAAATCCTCTAATATATCTGTATTCGGTGAAAGTGGTGAACCTGTAGGCGCTAGCACCGTGCGCTATTTGACCGATAAGGAGATGACAGTTATCACATTATATATCTTGCTTAACTGTGATGAAGTTGAGCTGTATCTCGAGTAAGTATGAGTTAAATTATTCATATTTTCAGTTTTTTTCTAAATTGTTCTAAACTCAAGATGATTATTTGTAGGAGGTTCATTGATGGTCTAAGTACATCAGAAGAAGGAGAATTTCAGAAGATAGTGGAAAAAGAATTCACTACTTAGTTTAAAAATATGGTATATTTTGAATAATTAGTCTTAATTAATGAGTTATGCCTGCAATTAATATTAATAATAATAACATCTTGTTCATTTAAAGGTACACACTGAAGATAGTGATTCACAGTATTCAGGGTTATCTGAGTTAGCTTGGGGACCAAATAGATTAGTTAAATGTTATCAAATATTTATGGTCAATGATTATAAATTCCAAACCAAAAATTGGTGTGAAGGTAGGAAGATAGAAAATTATGGCGTGTGTGTAAGAGGGAACACCCATACAGGAGATGATTCTGAGTACTATGGGGTATTACAAGAAATATTAGAGGTGTAATATTCCGGTCACAGGAATACTGTGTATCTCTTTAATTGTGAATGGTTTGATCCAGTAAAAAATAGAGGCACAAGAGTACATCTAATTTAAGATATAACAGAAGTAAAGCAGGGTAGGAGATATGTAAAGTTTGATCCATTCATCATTGCTAGGCAGGCAACTCAAGTCTATTATGCTAACTATCCAAGCAGAATACGAGGCAAACAAGATTGACTGGTAGTTATGAAGACAAAATTAAGGGGAATAATTGAGAAAACTAGTACAATACCATCAACACATCAAGAAGAGTTTATGTCAAATCTAAAAATCTCCCAATCAATGTGGATGACCAAATCAGAATTAATGAGAGCGAGTTGTAGTTAGAGGAGGTAGATTTAACCACAGAGGAAAGTAATGATGAATCGAATAGTATTGAAAATGTATCATCATATGAAAGTGAATCAACAAATGATGAGTTAACATAATATAAATTAAATATTTTTTTACTACATTTTACTTCACTGTATTTTTCTTTACTTCATTGCTTTTTTACTTCACTACATTTTACTTCATTGCTTTTTTACTTACTTCACTGCGTTTTGTTATAACTTATGATTCTAATATTTTTTATTTATTTCTGTGTAGATGGCTTTAGGTGAAGAGCCTAGTAGAGGATTAATCAAAAACATTTTTAATAGACACACCAAGAAGATCACTACAATAGGACCAACTAGGCCAGTACGTACGGAGGGGACCACCTCGTCTCAGACTGCTACATAATCTCTGCATGCTACACAGACTCAACCTGCTACACAGTCTCAGTCTGCTTCATAGACTCTGCCTACCACTCAGCCTTTACTCGCTCCTAGAGCTAGTAGCCCGCAGTTCTACTCAGCAGACCCCCAATTTCCTTCATCAGATCCCACGCAGAGTACTCATTTCTATCCATACTATGCACCCCCACCTCATGCTGGTGCCCCTCCTACTTATCTATTTCCACCATATGCTCCACCATACTATCCTTACCACCCCATCATCCTTCTACAGCTGGACCTTCGACACCGGCTGCATCAGAGCAGGCGACAGATGGTAGAATATGGATAGCACTTGAGGGTGACACGTAAGTACATTCTCTTTTATTTAAGCTTACGAACTTTTTTATTTTATATTATATATTTGTTTGACAAAACTTAATTTTTGTAGGTTCTACCCATCAAAATAACCGACACATAAAATACGGGACATCATACGGAGCAGGTTTGACGCTCCTTATATTTCTTGGAAGAAAGTCCCGAAAGAAGTTCGGGATATGTGGTTTAGAGAGTTTGAGGTATTTATAGGTTTTAGTTTTCATGTTAAATGATTTATTATATTTTACTTAAGCTAAAAATCTTATATATTATATATTATATGTATTTGAATGCAGAAAGAATTTTGTTGGCTGTCCCAACACAATGACAGGATTAGAAAGAATTTTGAGAAGCGTGGGTCTACTCGAATGCGCGACATGTTCACAAACATTAGAAAAATTGGAAAGCGGCCATTATGGATTGGAGAGGTTATATGGGCTGAGTTGAACACTGCTTGGGGCAGTGCATAGTATACTAGGAGGAGGGATCAAAATCGACAGAACAGAGCTTCTGATGTTGGGGGCTTGGGTTGTTCCCTTCATACTGGCGGCTCCGTTCCACATACTGAGCACAGACGATGTTTGATAATGAATTTTAAATGTTTTTTAAATGTTTCTATAATACAAATATTAATAGAATTTTCTTAATTCTAACAGAAAGAGATGCTGAGTAGAGAATCGACTCCTGTGGAATTGCATAGTCACACTCATAAGCGACAGGAGGATCAACAATGGATTGATGACAGAGAAAAAAAAGCCCATGTAAGTATATATATATATATATATATATATATATATATATATATATATATATATATATATATATATATATATATATATATATATATGTTTAGAAATTTTATTTTTAGTTTAATTATATATATTTATATTCTACTTTCACAGGAGGAGTATACACGGCTTCGAGAGAGTATGCATGCTGCATTAGGTGAGGGCTCTTCTGGCGGCTCTGTGGAGTTTTCTGAGTATCGCATCTGGTCGCCGGCCATCGGAGGAATACAACATGGTAGAGTTTATGGTTTAGGTTCACAAGCTCAGGCATACAAGGGGACGACCTCCTCTACTGCATCCAGCTTCGCATCCAGTTCACATGAGTCCTTACACGCTCAATAAATAAGTGCCCTTCAAGCTGAGCTAGAACAAGTACGGGAATCTCAAGCTGATTGGCAAGCTCAGCTGCAAGCACAGTTTCAAATGCAGATGCAGGAGCAACACAATCAGTTGTTGGATGAAATGAGCAAAATGAGGGAGCAGCTGAGTGGAAAAGAGGTAGCTCCAGCTGAGGAGGAGTCCACGGAGTCAGAGTAGTTTAGTTTAGTTATATGAACATGTTTATTTTTGTGAACATGTGTTATTGAACAATATGTGATGTTTTTAGTTATTTGATGCTATTGAACAATGTCTTTACATGGATATTTATGTTTTTGAGTATATATTGAAGTTGTTTATATCTGTTATGTGTATAGCTGTCTTCTGGAAGTGTTTTTGTATATGTTTGCAGGTGTGGAAATGCAATTGTTAGCCGGAAAGGAAATTTTTTTGTTAATGCTACAGGTTTCCGGCGGATTTTGCGAAAACGACGATACTAATCATTACGATCATGTCGTCGTTTATTTGGACGTCGGAAATTACCGACGCATTTTACGGCGTCTTATCTGCTGGCGTTTTCTTGCGTCCATATATGCGATGTAAACTAGCCGTAGCTTATTTACGGCGCATCTACGGCGTTTTATCCGCCGGTAATTTCCAGCGGATCAATACGACGTAAACTTCCTACGCAGTTATCGCCGGAATGTCTTATTGAAACCCGCCAGCTTGGCCGCATTTTTTGCGCCGATCATGCGCCGGAACAGTTTCCGGCGTCTCAGAAACGTCGGAAAGTTTTTTCCGACGCGAACCAAACCGGCGCACAAAAATCCGCCGTAAATGCGCCGGAAACCCTGGACTACCGGCGGATTTTATGTGTTACTGGCGGATTATATCCGCCGGTAATAGCAGGTTTTCCTGTAGTGAAATAATTAACATTATATGTAGTTTATCATCTCAAACTTGTTAAGCTCCACCTCATCATATTCCTTTGATTTCAAAACAATTATTCATTTTTATCATCAAGAACCATATCATCTTTAGAATTATGCCTCAATTTTCTTAGTTTTATCATTAGGAACAAGATCATTTGTAGATTTATTAATAATGATACATTTTTTATTTTATAGAGAAGTATGCCCTCCATTGTTGAATCAAAGGTGTCACCACCACCATTGTAAGTGGTTGGTTCTTCTTCTACTGCTCAAATGGAAACGAAGTAGAAGAAGGATAAAGCTTGGTGCTCCGAAAGAAGCATTATATGAAAGCTATGGGTAGTGTTCTTCATCCTATCATACTACTAATGTTTTATGAATGAGAAAAATGGGTTATATAATGTTATATCATTTCTATATTTATTATAATGATCGTCTTATTTGCTATCTAAAGAATTTTGTTTCTCTAAGAGCCTCTTCTTTATGACTAAGCATTATCTTCTCATCTTTTATTCTATTATATATAGTCCCTTTTAATTAAGGCAGTTTAAAACATTTACATATTGGCATTATTCTTTTTTACAATCATAAATACTCTAACATGAATGATTTATTAAAAAAAAAAGATTTTAATTTATAATTTATACTTGTAAATTTTATCTAAATATATAAAGTAAATTAACAATAATTTATATTAAATTTATAAGTTTTTATATAACTAAATTTATTTTTTAAGCACACATTTATATCATTATATAGTTTTTATGTCATTATTATATCATTTATTTTTATTAAAATAATTTTAATATCTATTATATCATCCGATTCAGCCCTCTCGAGTCTTTGAGCCTTTTATTTTTTTTATTTGAAGTTCGAACCAATTTTCCCAACCTTGACCAATTTATAACTTGTCCTGAGGGTTGTAGCACTTTTAAACTGATGAGCATTAAAGACATGATTATGGTAGCTAATCACGATTCACTTACAATTATGTCTTCCAACATGGCAAGTTGATCATGAATTGTTATATGGAACAAATATGCTTAGTTGATCGACAGGTATGGGTGTAAATGAGTCGAGTCGAGCTTGAGTCTGAAGAGAGCTCAGTGAACATTCGAGGAAGACGATGAACAGTGGAAGCTTATATTTCAGTATATATTCCAAAATGTATTACATCTGTTTATATAACTAAATGATGCTTAGAAGTAAATGACCAAACTACCCATGACCGTTACATAAAGCGCACTGTGGCAGAGGATAATGGAAGTGAGGTAAAAGTCGTTTTCAGCCGTTTGAGTCTGACGCCGGCGAGCTTAGTGAATAGCCTGATCGTGGCTCAGGAATGTGCGTTGATGCAGATGCCTTTTCAGAGTCACCTCTAATTTGAGCTTGAACTTGATTAATTATCAAGTTCTAGCTCAAGCTCGAGCTTTATTCTACGAGTTTGAGCCGGTTCACACGCTGGCTCATTTATTATGAAAAAGATATAATGATTATGATTTAAACTATTATTATTTAAAAAAAATAAAAATAATGACAAACTATATTGAAAAAAAAACTTAATATAATAAAGTGAGATATAATTTTTAAATATTATTATAACTTTATACTTAAAATTTTAAATTCTAATATATTTCAAGTATATTTTATATTAATATTTTTTAAATGAGTCGGCTCACAAGCTAATGAGTTGAGTCAGAATTAGCTTAAACTTGACTGGTTAGCTATCGAGTTTGGCTCACAAGTCATTTATAACGCACAATGAATGTTTTAGTCCTTCATACATAAGTACCAGTAATAAACAGAAAGTAACACTAATCTCTACGCTAACCACACATCCTTGTCATAATTATGAATGTTAGTGGTTAATTATCATTTACAGACCAATGAGTCAATAAATCATGCATTTTTCCTAATGGAAAGGGGTGGGGATGTGATGATTTTGTGCGATCTTTCTAATTCAACTAGCCCCAAAAAAGAGAGGAAGACAAATCCTTGATGTTACAATTGTGAAATTATTTAAGGAGTTGTTTGATTGACTAAAAAAATAATGCAATTTAAAAGAAATACTTTAGAATTGTTTTGATGAGTATAAAATAAATGCATGAGATTATATTTTGATTTGAAGTAAAATGAATACAATATAAAATCCAAAAAAGATGGTAGTAAGTGGTGACTAACGATGGTGGTGGAAGGGTGGTGACAACAAAGTGGCCAACTGCAGTCATCGACAACGAGTGGTGGTGGTAGTTGGAGACATGGTGGTGGTGGCAACAGTTGGGGATGGTTTATGGTTGCGGGTGATGGCGATTGGCAGCAACCGATGGTGGCGGTTGGCGATGACCTATGACAGTGGTGGTGGTGACGATTGGTGGCCGATGGTCGACGGTGGTAGTGATGGCGGCTGGTGCAGTGGTGGTGATGGTGGTAGTTGGTGGCAACAGTGGTGGTAGTTGGTGGCAACAGTGGTGGTAGTTGAAGCATTGGTCGATGGTTAGCAGTGATGGCCGACATAGACAATGGTGGTGGTTAGCAGGGGCTGGTGGCTGATGGTCAGTAGTGGTGTGGTGACTGGCAATGGGGGTGGTGGACAATGGAGGTGGTGGGGGTTGCAAGCAGCGATGACGATGGTGGTAGCCAACAATGGTGGTGGTGGCCCACAATTATTATTGCAGGTGAGCAGTAGGGGTGTGAGTAAGTCAAGCTGACTCGTGAGTCAGCTCAGGCTTGACTCGATAAATAGCTCGTGAGCCGAGCTTGATGAGCTAATGAGCTAAACTTGAACCAATCTTGACTCGACTCATTAGCTGGTGACCTAGTTAGTTTAAAAAATATTAACATTTAAGATTTTAAGTAAAACAATGCTTAAAATGTTTAGAAGTTGGCATTTTAGATTTTAAACAAAAAAATTGCTTAAGATGTTTAAAAATTGTATTATAATTTCTTATATTAAGTGATTCTTAATTATTTTACTTCTAAATTTTTTTTTTATTATTATTATAATACTTGCTTGAATCATAATCATATTATCTCTTTAAAATTAAATAAGGCAGCTTGGGAGCCGGTTCAACTCTTAAAACAAAGCTTGAGCTCGAGCTCAAACTCAATTAATTAGTCAAACTCAACTCAAGCCAAGGGAGACTCAAGCTCGACTCAGCTCATTTACACGCCTAGTGGGTGGTGATTTGCGGCATCAATGACAATAAGTTTATGTTGTATTTGAAATTTATCCAAATTTGAGGAATTTTAAATATGCCTAAAAAAAAAAAAACTAGATGAATTCTAAATGCACCAAAATTTTATATTGAATTTGTTTTACTTCAAACTAAATATCAATATTCTCAAAACTCCTGCATTTGAAATATTTTACATTCATTTTACTACAAACCAAACAACATCTAAAAAATAAAATAAATATATAAAAAAAAGAATAGGGGGCAATCACAACCGTACATTCTAGATTGATTGTCATAACATCAGCTTCAAATGTTGTGGCATCTATCCTACACATAAAATGCCTCCCGTATACATTGAAGAATGTGAAGTAATTAAAATTTCAGATGAGATAAGACAGAAAAATTTAGATAAAATTTATATAATATACATAACTACTAAAAAAATTAAGACAAAATATAAGAGAAGCAAGAGACAGAACTTATACTAGAACTCAACAGTTAACACATAATCCATTAATTACATTAGAGAAACAAGAGCAAACTGGTACTACATTGTACGTTACCATAGGAATCCACCTACTCAAAGTTGTAGTGCTTGTCGACAGTCTCAGACACGTCCCATGTGCAGCTCATGCCTTTAGGGAACACCACAAAATCACCTGCTTTGATCTCCACAAACTCATCGGCACTCCCTTCAGGGTAAACCTTCACCTTCCCCTTCAACAAATAGCAAGTTTCCTTGGCAGAGTATGTCCAGGGGAATTTGCTTGGAGGACATCCCCACCTATAGCCAACATGTCTAGTATTAGATGTCTTATGTCTTGTAAGAATCAAATATATACGAGAAGAAAATAAGAAACCAACATTAGCTAAACTTTATAATATAAATTCTGTATGTGCAGGTATTAACAAGCTTTTTGCTCTCATTTCATCCTTTATTGTAATATGATGATGACTGATGCACAGGAACGACAAGCAGATATTTTCTGTTGAAGTAAGCTTTGGGATTGAACTTCTAGTATGAAATTTAGGCTTCGTTTGGGACGGCTTTTTTATTACTTTCTAAAACGGAGTTTTAGTACAAATTTTTTTATTTTTGTACTAAAACTCCGTTTTAGAAAATAATAAAAAAGCCGTCCCAAACGAAGCCTTAATCGAAAGGAATAGCTACTGTCACAGACAACTTGAGAATTTTTATATATATAAACTTCATTTATCATTATTATTAGCCTAATCTTAACTACTTGAGGTCAACTTTATGTTTACTTGTTCTTCATTGTTCACTATTTCTTATTGGAAGATGATTAAAATTTCGTTTGAGACAACTTTCTATACATTCGTGTGCAATTGAGGAAGGGGGGTTGGGCAGCATGGGTGAGAGGGAAATTTTGAATGAGGGAGGTTTGAATTAGGAAATTAATTGTATTAATAGGAAGATTGTTTTAAGGTTAGGTTAATGCTTTGATTTGTTTTCTCTTGAAGTTTCTTGGGCGTTTTGGGCTCTAAACTCATCATCTAGAGAATGGGAGAGAACGATCATTCTCTCGAATTGAGGATCATTTGTATCTTGTTATCGTATTTGTTTGGCTTTGTTTCTCTTATTGCAATCCATCGTTTTGGGGCTGATTTCACCATATTTTGCATTATTCTCGTTGTTTTCTCCAATTAGTGATAGACTTGCTTGCGAACTCAGTATTTCCCTTGGGGTTACTTGTGAACTCAAGTATTTCCTATCAAGTTGGTATCGGAGCATCATCTTGGGACCAACGGCGGCAGAAATTCTGAAATTTCAGCGGGTTTTTCGCATCTGGAAGAAGCTCTCTTGAGATCTGTGGGAAGAAAGATGACCGAAAAGAAAGTCAAAGTGTTGGAGGGTGAAACAATTAAAATCAGATTTGGAAGGGAAATTCTTTGATTTTCAAAATCAAATCTTCTCCAACAATGAAAGGTTGGAAGGGAAGTTCACTTTGATGGAAGAGATTTTGAAGAAATTACTAGAGGTACAGACACAATTCGATGACATCGAAAGCAAGGGAGACCACGGGCGGCCATGGTATAGGAGGGAATCCGAACCCATTTAGGGAAATGCCTGGGAGATAGTTGGTGGATTTGGAAGTAGGCTTGGCAGGAGACAGTTGGGTTGAGAGAGTGCTGGAGGGGCAGAAGTTAGTAAAAATGACTGGGAGAAGCAAATTTCTTGGGTAAGGTGTTTCAACACTCTCTCTCAAGTGAATAAACTGATGTTATTCATTCCAAATTTGCCTAAAAAGTTTTGAAAGATTGCACTAAGTAATCATTTAGTGAGAGTTGTTCGCCTATGATAACAAATGAATTATAAAATAGACCATCAACTGTGTTGAGTGAAGGCCTATCCTACATGACCATCTTTTGGCTTATTGACAAGAAAGTCAAATTAACTACTTGAATACATTGAATACATTTAGGCATATTGAGTGTGACCATTTTAATCCCACTTAGCCTTGAGCTGGTGAATTGCCCTAGAGTTATTGAGCTCGACTTATTGAGATTTTGTGGGCTTTAGGGTTCTTACCTAATTGCAAAAAAGTTCCTATCAATGATTGGAATGACCCTCAAGTGTTCTGGATTTTGAGCATCTGAGATGTGGATGATAACCCCTCTAATTATAAATTTTTGATAACCTTACCCATCATCAGGGACTGAGTCTTTAAATGTCTTCCTTGATTTGAAGTGAGCATTTGGCAATGCAAGCATTTATTGGGAAGCCCTCCAGTTATAATTTGCATTAATCAAAACCAATAACAAGGTCTAAGACCTTTGAGAGATGTCTTTATTGTCTCGGTTCTTGAGTAGAAGAACAAAATTGTATATATTTCTTGATTTGAGGGTTGACTTGTTGGCATGCAAATCGAGATAATACTATACAAGTTGACATGAATAATCTTTTTTACATTGTATTGGTAAGTGGTCCTTTTCTAGTGTTGGTACTCTTCACATCCATAACACTAATGAAGCTAAACTTGGGGCCTAACTTGCATCACTAAATTGATGGGAATGATCTTGGTCCTTGTCATAGTTGATCTATTCAAATGGGGAAGACTTAAGATCCTTGACTAAGATTGCATTATCAACCATGACCGAAGTTGATGTGAAACCAACATGCGAATGAGCTTCTTAAGAAAATTAAAAGTGATTGACAATGGAATTACAATTAAGAGCTTATTGAGATAACAAGTAAATTCATTAAAGAACCTTAGTCTTTGACTTGCTTAGGCGAAGGAGTACAAGTAGATTAACCAAAACTCATAGGTAACCAAAGATAGTAGCAATACCAAAAGCTATTAATCAACAATCCGCAAATTAATAATGAGAGTTTTCACCTTGGGGATTAATCACTCAACTATACTAGGCTTAGCGGGAGATGATCTTCAATACACTTAACGATGCCATGAGGAGGGCCGCAACACCGATGGTCTTGAGCCACGGAAAGGTTGGCGGTGGTGGAGGAGGCACGGACGGATAGCCGAGGACGGTCCACGAATAGTCTTCGAATTGCTCGTCGATGAGCGTGGGAAGAATGCGATTTAAGTAGTATTCAACCGTGTCGTCGGATCCGAACCCGACGTCAAAGAAAGGAGATCGGGTGATATGGATGTCACCGTAGATATCAAACACCAATCCACTATCGATCTCCGGATCCGCCATGCATGCTTGGCGTTGTTGAGAGAACACCAAAGAGAGGAGGGGAGGTGGCAGGAT
This sequence comes from Dendrobium huoshanense, assembly GCA_016618105.1. Lineage (NCBI taxonomy): Eukaryota > Viridiplantae > Streptophyta > Magnoliopsida > Asparagales > Orchidaceae > Dendrobium > Dendrobium huoshanense. The sequence continues at coordinate 70,920,307 of CM028344.1, read as the reverse complement.
CTCCAAGGGGAGAGGGTGAGGCCGGCGGGTGCAAGGGAGGAGGGAGCTTGGGTTTGGGAGAAGCTAGGTTTAGTGGAATGTTAAGGGGTTTAACCAAATCTGAAATTTTAATCTCAGATTTGATTAATTAGAAGGGGATTGATTTGAATTTTAAAATTCAAATAAGAAGAATTAATGCATTGAATGGGGATTTAATGGATGGGAGTCATATGTGGGGCCGACGATTTCATTAGAGGAGGGAGGGGGTTTTAAAACTCAAAACCTGAAATTAATTTCAGGATTTTAAGTGAAAAGGGAGAGAAATTAATTTGAAATTTGATTTCAAATTAAAGAGTCATTAATGAATTAATTGGAGCATTAAAGAAGCAATCAAATGGGAGAGAAAACCCACATGGGGCTGGCGGCAAGGTGAGAGGGGGAGAGGGAGATTAGTGGGATGAAGCTTCCAATTTGGATTGATGACGTGGCAAGATAATTAAAGACTCCAATTTAAATTAAATTGAAATTGGAATTCGTCATGAAAACTTTCATAAATTGGAAATCCCAATTAGGAAAGAATTTGAATTTTGAAATTTAAATTTCAAATTTGAAACTTGCGGAATGAGGGATTGGACGGGTGGGGAAGGTCATCGGCAAGGTGGCCGGCCGGGGCCGTGGGAGTGGCCGGCGGCGGGCTTCCAAGGGGCGGCGGCAACTAGGGTTGGGAAGAGATTTTCTTGTGGTGTAGGAGAAGGACGATGGAGGTGAATACGAAGGAGAAGGTAGAAAACCTAACCACGAGCCGCGGACTCTTCCAACGACTGGTGGGCCTTGCGATTTGCTCCCCTTGAGCTCTCTCCCTTCTCAAGCCCTCATGCAAGAAGAAGAAGTAGAAACACAATTTTTTTTCATTCAAATCTTCATTAGTCTATTACAAAGCATGAGACCCCTATAAATAGGTCTCCAAACATAAGGAAATAAAAGTACTCAAATGCCCTTTGGGCTACAATAAGACAACACTCTCCATAGGGGTAAACTAGGAAATAAAAAAAATGCCAACTAAATAAAACATAAAATACATCAAAAATTAAAGGCTCTGAATCGTAGCCGTCGATCGGCGCTGTCTCCGACGATACACATGCTTGAATCTCTAATCGTTGCCACATCAGAAGTATTAGTCCGTGCATGTGCTGGGCAGAGATTTGTATTATTTTGCTTGCCTTAGATAACTAATAGGCTACGATTCATGTAAGCTCTACTACTTGCATGCAAAGAATTGAGTTTAGGCAGATCCCACATTTTGGAATATTGATGTGCATGTTTTACAGTAAATATCCACTATGTAGATCTTGAAACAAAATAAAGTAGGATCCAACCATATCATTCCAAGCAGAACAAGCATATGAGAAAATGACAATGATACAATTGCGTCAATTGCAAGTGCATTTACATTCAACAAAAGCATTAAACTCAACACATATACTAGACAATGTTGAAATGTTGATACTCATGCATATAAATACAAACAGGTTCGAGCATCATTCACATTTTATTGCAACGCATTCTTAGTACTAGGAATATAAAAAGATTCATTTGTACGTACTAATTTAGCTGCATTAGTGGATTTTAAAAACAAAGCAACAACATTATAATAAATTACTTAAAATAGTGCTTGAATTGGCAAATGACAGGCACATTTTAGGACACCGTCTACATAATAAATTACTTAAACTAGTGTTGTCATTGTGACTTATCTTAAGATAATATTATGAAATAATGCCCATACAACTTTACTTGTTTTTATGCTTCCATTTGTCGATCAAAATAAATAATATCAATAGCGTTCTCGAAACATTACAATTGTCATAAATAATGTCAGTGTGCGGCTTAAAGACATCTCACAACAACATCATGCCAAACAAGAATGTCCATTTGAACTTATACAAGTCTTTTCAAACTCGAACCGACTCCAATAAATCAATTAGTGTTATCAGAAACCGCATTGAAGACTTTAATACATTTTGTCTCCATAATAACAAATGCTAAGAAGAACAAACCATTGTTTGCATCAATAACAATAACGTTAAGTAATGCTTCACCATATTTTTTTGAGTAGAAATATCCTATCCAAACTAAGAATGACGCAACAAAATGTCCATTCAATTATGCATGGCTTGAAAGCCTAAAGCATAAAGTGAAATCGATGCTGAATTTTATATACAATACATAATAAAGTGCAATTTAAAGCCTTGGTGAATCTATTAATGAGAGAAAAAGGCTCATCGTAGGTGTCAAATATGAATTTAATTGCTTCCATCTAACATCTAATTCTTTAATATGTGAAATTCTAATATTAGTTTTTACCTCCATGTATTCCATGATACATATTTTTTAACTTCAGATCTAAATGTTAATAAATTATTTTGGCAACATAATGACATATAATTTTAGAGGTATGGTTATGATGGCTAACATACACGTCCAATACTAGAGATTCTCCAAGCACCAACAAATCACTGACTCTTAGACGTATGCAAGCAACAAGGGCATAGTTTTGGAGGTTAATTGTGGTGCATGCGCTCAACCATTAATCGTTTCATATTTGATGTGCACTTTTGGCTGGCATTTCATATTATGTAGTATTCCATATTGATGATGATTGGCCAAACATTTAATGAATATTGAAGCTCATTTTTGTTTGAAAATATCATTTCTACTTAAAGTTCAACTGCAATTACTCCCCAACTTAATATTTTTAAGTTATTGTAAAGTCATCACACACATCATCAACATCCCATTCTTTTGTTGCACGGCTAGTATGAATACACAATATAATTTGCAAATATTGCATAAATAACTTCAACATTAGTCAAAGTATGTTGGCATATTGTCTGAAATCCATCATTGAAAGTATTATTTCTATTTTAATATCAACTATTCTATAAATATCTTCTTGACTGGTTGAATCTCAACTTGAAATACCATTCATTGTCCAACACCTTTCAGTAACATCATCATTAGTGCATTCATGGAGGAGATGATGAGTATCAAAAATAGTGTACAAGAAAATGAAATATTTATGCATATTATTGCTCAGATATTTGTGTTCTGTTAATTTTGTAGAAAGCCCTTATATCTCTTCATGTTTATGGGCCCACTTGGTTTAGCCAAATTGGTTGAACCAAGTGGACCCAAAGCGATTTTCTTGGCTCAAAATCCAATACTTTTGAAATTAAATTGAACTAATGGCTATAGTAGGTGTCAAATGACCCTATACACATAACCCAACAAGCCTAACCCATGTTTTGGCTTGGATCAACCAAATGAGCTAGACCAAACCCTCCATAAGCCCAAATCCATGAACCCAAAGCCAACCTAGCCCAAATGAACTGACTCAAACAGCTTCTAGAAGTTGCTTTTCACCTAACCCAAGCAACCATTGGCTCAAACTTTGATTCATGTGGACAAAAGTACAAAGAAACCCCCTTTCCATCTCATGTCCTTGGCCTTGTCCTCCACCTGGCCAAAAAAACTGCTCCCCAACCACTCCAACCAGGTGGCAAGCATCAAAGCACCCTCACAATTCAATCCCAACCATTGATTTTGGCTCCAAACCTTTCGTTGGTGAAAAGAGGCCTAAAATCCCAATTTACTCAAAAATCCCTCATTCATTCCATCAATCTCAAGAATTTCTACTTCTCTAAGCTCAAAAACTTTCTCTCAAGTCTCCTCAAGCCATTCCCAAGCTCCCCATAGTTAGTGGAAACATCTACTGAGATATTATCAAGGTGATTAGTGGAAACATCTACTGAGATATTATCAAGGTCATTAGCGAGCATTGTAGATCCCTCAACCAAATTATTTAGGTGAATCTTCTAGGCTTCCCCAAAAAAACTACAAATACATGACCCTTCCAACAGGCCTCAACTTCTCAAGCTGGAACCTATAGGAAGGGAAAGTAGTATCACCCTTAAAGACTCAAAATCCCCCACCGTGCATAACCAATAAGAAATGGAGAATTAACCACCTCATATGTCTTAGCAGGAGGCACTTGACCATGAGGAATGGTAACATCATCAGATGATTTCTTCATCTTCTCCATCCTTGCCAAACTCCGCAAAGAAAAGCTAGATTAACTCCTTTGGCCAAGGAAGATATGCCAAGATCCATAATGGTAGGAAACACAATGGGAGTTTCATTCTTCTTGCTCTCATCAACCTCCTCATTTATCTTTTTCAAATGAGAAGATGAAGATTCTTTCACATCTCTCATGGCTTCGTAGTCTTTGTTCCCCTGCACCAACATCCAAACTACCTACTAGTTAAAAAAACTTTCTAGTGCGATACATCTTTCTAGAAGGAAAAAGAAGCTTGAATTAAGCTGAACCTAAGGGGCTGTTTGGTAGCAGGATTTAGGCAGGATTTGAGGCGAATTTGAGCGAAATCCAGCCAAACGGCCTAAAATGTAAAGCCAAATCTCACGGCAAGTGAAATCCGGGATAGACGGAAAATTCCGCCGATTCGAGCGAAATCCGGGATTTCGGAAATCCTCTATTTTGCGGGATTTATGAAATCCAGGCGCTAGAGTAAGAGTCTCTTGTATAAATCCTGCTTTATAGCCAAACAGTCACACAGGATTTAACTGGATTTATCATAAATGTTACCAAACAGTTTTCAGGATTTAACCCCTCAGGATTTCGTAAATCCGAGATTTGGAGGATTTACGAAATCCTACTTAAATGAAATCCTATATTCTACCAAACAGCCCCTAAGGAGGGCAAAGAAGTTTTTTATAACTTTCTGATAAAGCTATGTGAATTAATAACAAATTACTGATTGATTAAGGTTAAATCACTAACTTATTAGAAAAATATATTATTTCATTCTCTTGCTTTTTGCAATTGCCATTTAAGCATGCAAGAAAATCAAGGAAATAAATGTATACCCATATATCCTCAGGGCATAGTTCAAATCAAGTCAACCTTATTCAGGGCATCTCAACAACAAGAACTCGTTAGAGTCCGAACTTGATAAACTTGCTAGAGCTTGCAAACTTGCCAGAATTCACCAATTCGCTATAACTCACCAACTCACAAGAGCTTGCCCACACCCTAGGATGACGAAGAAATTTGCTAAAGCCTATTCAGCTCTAAGAAAGATAAAATTACTTGTCCAAAGCTCAACTCATCGGTGCTAATCCAACTAATTTGTGGTATCCTCCACACATAATTAGTAACCGCATTGCGTAGGACAACAAAATTACTCAATCTTAGGTTCTAATTAATCAATCATACGCAATTAACCATAATCCTCACTAGAGAATATAAACATATTTCCTTCTAAATATTGGCTACATCTACATGTCCCTTGTAATTAAATATCAAAAAGCCATTAAGACTTATCATATTTTCTGGAACATCAAACCCCAAGTCTGAGAGCCTATAAAGTAAGGTGCACGAAGAAGGCCATAGAGTCATTGGCACACAAATCCTCTACCTATTGGCAATCTAACAAATATTCCTCTCTCATATAGCCTAACTAGTAAGGTCCGGGTGTCGTCCACAAAAAACTTGAACTCAACACCAACAAGAATCGCAATACAATCAGAAGCAAGTACCCTTTGAAATTACTGGATGAAGAATGCGGATGTCACAACCACTTGGTGTAAGCCTAATGATGATGAAGAATTAATACCACCACACTAAAAAGCAAAATTTAATAATCAATAAAACGCACTGTCCTCAAATGTTAACTTCGATGACCTAATTGTGGTTTACGCTAAGGCGGAAAGGAAGAGAAAAAGTAAGAGGGCAAGAAACCATACTTAGGCCATTGCCTGACGCCGAGCTCTGAGAGTTTAGACTCGGGCGGATCCCTCTCCACTTTAATACCGAGTTTCTCCGTGGCCATTGTCTCTGCTCTGATCTTAAACCTCAAACACAAACCCCCCGAACCCCTTCTCTTCTGGTTGGACAAGAGAGAAGAACCCGCGCAGACAACAACAGAGGCAGAACACCGCGATTGGCTACTTATGATCGATGGGCTCGCCATTGGAGTTGCAGGGAACCTTCCAGAAGAAAATTTTTATTGTTATATTCTTTTGCTTGATATTAATAGACAGCATAATAGGGATTAAAATGACAAAACCGTAGGTGTATTTGGCACTAATTTTGCTCGTCCATTCATTCCTTATCTCCGGGCTTGATGCTCATAGATCAGTCGCTGCCAAAAGATCCAAACTTCTAGATAATGGGTAACAAATTAATAATATTTTCTAATGTGTGTGTATATATATATATATACTAAATGAAATTTAATTGAAAATATATTGTATAGTGCTTTGTTGTTTTTAAAATGGTAAATTCTACAATTTATTAAAAGTAAAACGAATATTAAAAGAAAATACTTCAATTATAAATGTGCAAAAAGCCAAAACACATGTTGAAAATAAAATTTTTGGGTGATAAATAAATAAATAAAAATGAAAAAATAAGATTAAATTTTGGGGAATATTTAGGCCAATAAATAAATAAATAAATAAATAAATAAATAAATAAGTTCTCTCTATATGCCTGTATGGCTGTATGTGCAAAAAGTAAAAAAAAAAAAAAAAATGAAAAACAATTTTTATTCTCTCTCCCTAAGTAAATTAAATTTTGTTTAAGAAAATTAGTAATAAAATTTTATCTGAGTTTATATAGTTTTGAGATTTTAAATGAAATTTTTTTTATAGTGTATTCATTTTTTATATAGTGTTTTCTTCAATGAGAGGATTATGTTTATGTAATCTACAGAAATTTAGAAAGGAGAATTTAATAAATTAAAATTTTGTATATTTTCGAGAGGATGATTGCAATTTTTAGATACAGGTAAGTTAAAATATTTGTAAATAAATTCTAATATATTCATTAATTAAGAATATATTGTTATTTTGTTCAAATATGTTTACTCATTTTAATTCAATAATATATCATTCTATTTTTTTGCCAAAGATATGGAGAGATATTTTAAAAGAAAAACTAAAGTTAGTGAGCAATATGTCAATTGTGTTGATACTAATATACAATTCAAATATCTTGATATGAAAAATTTTCAAATGAAAAGCAATTTTTACATTTCACATCATGATTAATGGCATAGTTGTTGCGTGCTAGAATATACGCGGCGGTAGAGTTTGTAAATTTTCGTCCTAGCGTTGTACGAGTATTCAGCACACAAGCAGAAAAGAAAAGTGAACACCAAGGCTTTTACATGGAAAACCCGAAAGAAGGAAAAAACCACGGTGCCTCGCCCAGTTGCAAAGTTCCACTAGTATTTGTTTGAAGTACAAAGGTTGATCCGTCTTACAAATCAAGACAATCAATTCACAATCAACTTCTCACAAAGTTACAAAGTTCTGCAAATTCCCGGCGTTTCCCAAAAATCCGACAGAGTTTCGGCGTCTTCAGGCGGCGGGAAGAGCTTCGGCGGTGGTCGAGGGGGAGCTTCTTCCTTCTCCTCCTTCTTCTCTTCTTCTTCTCTCTCTTCCCTTGAACCCCCTTTGTGTAGAATGAGGGCTTTATTTATAGTTTTTCTGGAGTGACATAGCTCGTAAATAGGTGTGAGATCATGGGCGAATAGGGAGTGGTTTGAATGGACGACCGATATTGAACCCTTCGATCATGCACTGTTCGTTGAACATTTGGAGGTCTTAATGATGTCGGAATTCAGCGATCTTGGGCTCGTTGGATTCGCCTCATCGATCCGCTCAATTCGAGTATAGGCTCGTTAAAATCGGAGACCGTTTGGTAACTCAAATTGTGGTTTGAACCTTTCAACAGCGCTTCGGGTCCTTGATTCAGACTCATTTGGACTCGGATTGAGTTGAATTTGGTGTCGTTGGGTTTGTATTTCTGAGACGCTCAGTTTGACTGTAAGCTCGCTGAAATCGGAGTTTGGGTGCTCCCAAAATTAATTTTTGAAGTTTCCAACTAGCTTTTGCCTCGAGATTCGTGCCCGATCAAGCTAATTTTGTGATGCCGTATTAATAGTATTGATTTTAACTAGTACATGACAGAGTAAAATAGGTATTTCCTCCTAAAATGTTTTTAAAAAAATTATTATCACTCTGCAGATATTATTATCTTTTTTATAATGTTTTTCCTTATCTAATTCTATAGATAATATTCACATTATAGTATTGAAGAGTATAAACAATGCAATATATTAAACAAGCAAAAAACAATAGTCTAAACTAAATCACAATACAATTATGCAAATAATATTATTCATTTAGTATTAAAATGAGCATCATTTGATAACAGGTTACTAAGAATGTCTTCATTCTACACACTTTTATAAATTGTATTTGTCCATAAATTCTAATACATTCATTAATTAAGAATATATTATTATTTTTTGTTCAAGTGCATATTTGTACGGTCCATCTCTAAGACATTGTACATATCCAAATCTTTGGCATATAACATTTCATGTTAGAAGTGAGTAACTAATCACCAAAGGGATTTCTCATACTTTTGCCCAACCTTCAAGAGGAACTTTTATTACGTCCGGTGAACGTACGTAGAGTTACGTTCATCCGGCACAAAGATCGTAGGCACAAAACGAGAAATACCGAGCAAATATCGAGCAATATCAACAATAACGAGAAATACCATTATGTGAAGACAAAATACAGAGTAATCCCAAAAAATACCGAGTTTTTTCTAGAAAAACTCGATATTTTTTGGGATTACTCGGTACTGCTCGGTATTGCTCGGTATTACTCGGTATTGGTCTTCACAGAGCGGTATTCCTCGTTATTACCAAACAATACCTAGCAATTCCGACCAAATACCGAGCAAAAACCGAGTAGCAATCCTCTGACCGAACGTAGAGCTATGTCCGGTCAGAGGACGTAATAAAAGTTCCTTCAAGAGAGCATCAGAAACAAATAGCATGATGAATTACTTCCTAAATTTGACAACTGAGGCAATGCTTCTAAACTGAAGGTGGGAAAATCAAATATGGCAACTCCAAGAGTGTAAAAAGTAGTGAACATCTTATATCACTATTGATATTTAGTAATGAGGTGGATGATTTGAATTAGGCAACATGGTCGACTAGATCTATTTTTATATTGTAATAATCTCAATGTGAAAATTTGAATATGTTGAAGGTTGTGCTTTAACATTTTCTCTAAAGGTCAAAGTGATCAATTCCCTCATATTTGATGGTTGTCGATGAATGATTAAGTCAAAAGATATATCCTTAGTTATTTTAAAAAATTGAATGGTTATGTGAATATGCTCCAAAACTCCTTGGATCATTATGGTAAGTCATTTTTCGGTTGATTAAGATTTCTACTAGTGATAATGTCTTTGTTCTCTATTTTGATTGATCTCTGTGGGCTCCCAAAATTCGGCCTCGGCCTCCACTCGCTTTTCTTATTCGGCGAGGGAGTTTTAACGAACTAAGTTCCGAGGTAAATTTTGGAAGGCAGATGGGTTTGTAGATAAGACACTACCCAGAGATTTCGCCCTCATTTTGTGAGGACTTTATGATCTGAGTTCTAGTTTCCTATAGGAGCAAGCCCCTATAGTTAATTACCCCTCCCGACCACGAGAGAGAACTTTCGATTAAGGCTAGTCGTCAATCAGATATGTAGAATATACGTGTTATCTGGCATATAGTAGCAGCATGGGTTTGGGATTTGAAAATTGGAAATTGAGTTAGATTTGGAAAGTTTGGATATTTGGAAATATTTAAAATAGAAAATTCACAATCTCTCACTTAAAGCGGATGGTGGGGGAATGGATGATGGGCCCGATCAAGATCCCATGGTTCCGTCGTTCCGGTCCATCGTGGTCCCTGGTCTACTTAGTCAGAGGAGGTAGTCGACCCAACCTGACAGAAGGATCCTCGTCGGCAGCCATGGGTTGCTTCGTCCAAGGGGACCTTGTAGACCGGGGTTGAATGTTTATCTAAGGGGACAAATTTGAATCCACCTTAGCTAACAGAGGGCTTTGTGCCCTGTCGATCATATCCTATTGATTCATTTCTCAAGGATTTAACGCCATTAAGGAGCGTATTGGCTATGGCCATAACCGCTATCTATGGTGCCATTTGACGGCAAAACCACTCGGTTCAGAGGGCCCCGGGTAATAACCGTTTACCTACAGTGCCATTTGGCGGCGAAACTGCCGGTTAGAGGACACGTACCACGTCCTTACTGGCAAGATATTATTTGAGAATGGATCCTAGTAATATTTTTGACTAGGCATTTGGCTCTTTGTGAGCTAAAGTTTATTTGAACTTGTCCACCCTAGCAGACTGTTGCGGAGAGTGGATGAATTTCACTTTAAGCGTTTGATGGATTGATTTCATTTTTAAATATCTTGGAATCTGAGATTTTGGATGATCTTTGGAATTTTTGTGGAGCTTTTGGATTTTTTTGGGTTTTTGGATTCTGGGTGGAACTTTGGGATATTTGAAATGGACTTTGGGTATTTGGGAGACATTAAAAAAAAATATTTGGAAACCCCTCCGGTTGAGATCTGCATTCAACACCGCCATCATCAGGGTGTTCAGAGTCATTTCATTTTATGGATTGAACCTTTTCAACTCTGTCGGGCTGTCGACAGAGGATCGGGTTTCGTAGACTTTACGCCATTTGATAGTGAATTCTTATTGTTATAGGCTTTGAAGGCCTAATATAAATGTATTAAGACAAATATGACGGTCGTCACAATCGTATATTTGCTTGTTGGTTCGAACCCTGTCGACTTCTATTGACCCGTATAGAAGGATCGGTTTTGAACCTGAATTCACTTGTCAACCCGCGCAGCATCCTAGACGTCACGTGTGTACCAATAACACGCTCGTCGGGGCCCATACGGGTTAAGATTATAAACCCCATTAGTGTACTTATGTGTATACAATTTATAGTGCACGTGTAGGGGTACTTTGAAATAATTGTAGACGTCTTATGTCTGCTTGTACGAATGTTGTAGATCCAGGGGCGTGACGTAGCAGCTTTTGAATTTAATGGATCGCTGCTTTGTACAGGTAGACTGTCGTGCACTACTCATACGATTTAAACAGGTAGATTATCGTACACAGACTAATCTCCTGCTTTGGGTCGTAAGAGATTGCACTTGTCGTATTCTTCATGCATTTTTTTGTGGCATTTGATCTTTTCAGTACATTCGCTACTGCTGCATGTTAATTGGCAGATGTCTTCATTCACAAACTGAAATTGACTTCAGGATACTGCATTTACTGAAGTCTTTTCTCATCTACCCACAGATGGTGCTCAAATCTATATTCGTAGACTTTTTGTGTGTTGCAGATCTTTTAATTATTGTTTACATGCAGATCAGTTATCATTCTACAAGGTATTTTAGATCATGGTCTTGTAACCACAACATATCTTTCAACATCTTCTTGTTGTTTGTAAGCACGTCGCATTTGCAAGTCCCTTATCTTCAAAGGTGGTTTATTTGAATGATTTAAACCATGGCTTGAAATTTGTTTGCTTGCATAAGATTCAAATAGACCACCCTCTTTGATTAGCATTCGCAATTCCTTCGTTATTATATTTTCTTGGAACTGAATTGTTGTTGATAAGAGATATGACATTTCATTCCTTGTAGCTCCTTTGATGTCTCATGTAGTATGTTACATGCACTTCTATATTTATAGTGAACAAAATGAGCCAGACTTATTGGAGATTTATCCATGCAAACCAAATGTATTTGTTTATAAGAGCAATTGAATTTGCTTGCATGACGACTCAGATATCACTTGTTCTCACTTACAAGTTGATTTTTTGCTTAAATGTTAAAGCCATTTAATTCTATCAGTCATCGCTTGTATATCTTGAGAATTCATTCAACATTATTTATGAGTTCTCACTTGTTCATTTGAGTTTGGTTCAAATCAAATTCAAGTTTCATGTTGTCCAAGTCATTCAAGTTCAAATATAAGCTCCTTGAGTTCAATCAAGTCTAGTTCAAGTTTATGAATCCAAGTTCAAGCTCTTCTCACTTAGTTCAAATCAAGTTCATAAGTCTCAAGTGACCTTATTCTGTTCAAATGCAAGTCCACAAGTCCTCTATCTGAGTTCAAGCTCGTTTTCATGTTACTTGGGTTCAATTCTTTATTAAGTCATTTAGATTAGGTCCAAGTTCATATTCAAGTATTCTTGTAGTTGTTCAAAAACTACAATTTCAAGTCAATGTTCTTTGTATTTGAGTTTAATCAAATTCTCATTCCTTACAACATCACTTGATTAAGTTCTAATTTAAGCTTAATTTTATCTCAAATTATGCCCAAGTTAAGTTCATTTGAGTCCCAAATCATGTCCGAGTATAGTCGCATATTCACCCAAAATTTCGGCAGCCTCCCGGCGTCTCCCATGTTTAGGGGAAAACTACGGAAAACTGGGCCTCCTGCCACGCTAGAGAAAAGCGTGTACGGTAGGTGCCCTCATACGAGGACACCGCGGCCGTGTAAAATCTTTATCCCCACCACGCCAGAGAAAGGTGTGTATGGGTCTTCGGTACCTATTGCAAAAGAGAAGCAGTTGTTTCCCTGCGAGCGGGTACTTATGAAAGAAAAGCAGTTGTTTCCCCGCGAGTGGGTACTTATGAATATTCCAGTCTCGTTGTAGGCGTCACACTGGGTTCCCATCCCACCACGCTAGAGAAAAGCGTGTATAGGCGATTTTTCGGTGCGCCACGAATGACGAGAGTAGGATTTGGAACCGAAGGACTCTCGCCTACCTTGTCGTGAGTGTCGCGCCGGTTGCCCCTCCCACCACGCTAGAGAAAAGCGTGTATAGGCAAACCACCGACTCGACACGCATGCCGAGGTAGGGGAGAGAGAAACGATTCAAAAATCAAGACAACTATATATATATATATATATATATATATATATATATATATATATATATATATATATATATATATATATATATATATATATATATTTCTTCTCTTTTTTTTTTTTTGCTTTCTCTTTTTTTTTTTCCTCTTCTTTTTTTTTTTTTAACTCTTTTCTCTCTTTTTTTTTTTGGCTTGCTTTCTTCTTTTTTTTTTGGTAACTCTTTTCTCTCTTTTTTTTAGCTTGCTTTTTTTTCTTTTCATTTTTTATTGCAAGCTTTTTTTTCTCTTTTTTTTTTAAATGCTCACTTCTCTTTTTTTTTTACACACATACAAATATATATAAAATAACTTAATACTATTATAAACATTAATGATAATTAGTAGATATAACAGTTTGTGCATATATATTAATAGTTATAACCCAAATACATAACAGTTATAATATACATAAAAAAGGTGCGTCTTTACAATGATAGTCACGGCTAAACAGTAAAAAAAAGGCTAATTGTTTAAAACATCTCTCACTCTTATGATAATATTCCAGCAATATATAAATAAAATAAAATTAAAGGAATATATATAATACCATGACAACTGTCAACCAATTACAAAAAGTTAATCATTTGCTAATATTAACGGTTAATCATTATAATAACGTCTAAAGCTAGTAGTAATTAAATGATAACTAGCATTACCAGCTAACTAATATAATAGTAAATAATACTTAAGAAATGAAATGAAAAGTGGCAAAAAGAATCTTCCCTAATGTAAAGCTAACATTTTTGTGGATTTCCCGGGAGAGAGAAAAAAAAAAAGAAAAGGTAATTGAGTTGTGAGCATGCTATCGGCTGTTAAGGAATAAAGTAATGTCTTCTTCTCTTTTTTTTTTTTTTAGGCTTGGCGTGAGAGACGAAAATGACAGGGGAGAAAGCTACAACTATGAACAATAGAGAGGGGAATAAGCTAGGACGTTCGCGTGAGAGGAAGTGTTTATTTAAGTGGCTTGAAGCTCGATTTGGGGACCTGCGCCTGAGGAGGAAGTATTGGAGAGCTTTGCCTCAGTTAACCAGGAAGAATCGAACAGGGATAGGAGGAGTCCGGTTGGATACTAGCTTGAAGTCAATGAACTGGGATGAATAGAAATGGTGCATGAGGACAGAGAGTTGGCATTTACCTGCGGTTGGAAAATCGGATGGGCTGCAGGTGAAATTTATGGCTTGTGTGAGGTAGAAGTTGAGAAGGAGGGCAAATTATTGCGTCAGGTGACCGAACGCAGAGATGCGTTCGGTCTCTCTCTGTCTACAGTAACCTGCGCTTTACTGTAGCACTGCTACAGTAAAGCGCAGGTTACTGTAGACAGAGAGAGACCGAACGCATCTCTCTGTCAGGTGACCTGATGCAATAATTTGCCGAGAAGGAGAGAGGCTGACTTGCTACAGGAGTTGTGAATGAACTCTACGGAACAGAGAAGGGGTGTTGTGGAGTTCAGAAGTTGGAAACGAGATTTTTTTTTGTAAAGCCAGTCGGAAGTGGAAATCGTGAAGGTGAAGAGGCATCGTCTATTTTATTTTAAAATGAAGATAGTTGACGGAGAGGAGGAGGTGTCCACTCAATTTCATTTGGACGGCAAGCTCGTACACCAAAGCCGAGCTGCGACAGAGAGACAAACGAGGTAAAATTTTTAATGCTCATTAATGGATTTAACCCTCTTTCCTCAATATGGCACTTGGTTTTTACTAAATATTTTAAAAATCAAAGCCATATCAGTGCCTGATCAATGTTGAATTAATTCTAACAGCCAAGATGTCTTAATTAGGTCAAAGATCGCCTCAATTTGTGTGCAATTGTCTCATTTTGCGTGTATTTTTGTCTCGTTATACGTGTCAAATTCGTCGAACATCGAAATTAGACAAATTTATAGTGGATTTAGGGTATTACTGATGTCCCGGTCACAACGGCGTAGTCCATTTTGAGATCGGACGTCGTTTGGGCGACGACGAGGCTTAGTTCCCTCGTAATGCATGTTTTCGCAACATATTTGAATCCCCTTTGAGATTTACGACACAACCTCAAACCATCGAATTTGATCAAATAAAATATATATTCTGAGTGTCGGCGACATTCCGGACGCAATGGTATTGTCCGTTCGTCGATCGGACGTTGTTTGGTTGGCGACGAGACATCTTTTCCTTCGTAGCGCATGCCCTTTGCAATATATTTGAGTCGTCTTTGAAATTTGCAACCTTACCACAAACGATCCGATTTAATCAAATAGAATGTAGATTCTTAATGCCGACGACGTTTTGGACGCAACGACGCCATCTACTTTGCAATCAGACGTCATTTCGTTACTGACGAGGCTAATTTCCCTCGTAATGCGTTCATTCGTAACATATCTGATTCGTTATTTGAAATTTACGACATCACCCCAAATGATCCAATTTAATCAAATAAGATGTATACTTTTAATGTTGACGACGTTCCGAACGCAACGACGTCATCCGTTCTACGATCAGGCGCCATTTCGCCACCGACGAGGCTAATTTTTCTTCATAGCGCGCACCTTCGCCTCAAATTTGAACTGCCCTTTGATATTTACGACACCACCTCAAATGATTCAATTTAATCAAATAAGATGTAGACTCTTAATGACGACGACGTTCCGGACGCGATGGTGCCATCCGTTTGGCAATCAGACGTCATGTCATCTCCGTAGAGGTGAATTTCCACAATATGCGCGTCATTACATTATATTGGGATTGCCTCGAGATATGTGCCACCAATATGGGTGCTTCAAATTGAATAAATAAAAATTGTAGTTTTTAGAGGTTGATATTATTTCGGACACAACGGTGAAGTCTGTTTGTCGATCCGACATTGTTTGATCAACCTCGCGCTTTAATCTCGAGTGTCGGCCATCCCTTTTGATCGATCTCGTCTGATTCAATTACAAGGGGCCTCGACCCAACAGAGTTCAGTGTCCTAATCACAACGATACTATCCATTCGGCAGTCGGAGATCATTTGGCCTTTCAAGTGATATATGGCACCAAAGTACGTAACGCTTTGTTCACCAATTGGGGTCCTTTCTCGTGTGGTTTGAGGTATATGGGTCAACAAATGCCCCCTAACAAATATGGTTCGCGTCTAGAGCAAATCACGTTTGTTGTATGATGATTAACCCTATGGATCTTCAGATATTTATTCTGGATGTTACACCAAGGGTTCTCATTAGCGGATCTCCAAGATTTTGATTAGATGTCACGCTGATTTTTTTATTTAGTGGATCTCTAAAGTTTGCTTGGATGTCACACTATGATTTTCATTTAGTGGATCTCCAAAAATTTGTTTGGATGTCACACTAAGATTTTTCTTTAGTGGATCTTTAAAATTTTGTTTTGATGTCATACTAGGATGTTCATTTAGTGGATCTTCAAAAATTTATTTGAATGTCACACTAATTTTCTTTCTCCACTACTCTTTTAGACATGTCCATGGAAGGTTGATATCTTATATTTATAGATTAATGCTAGTGGATATTATCTGCTCAAGATTCTTCTATCATCTGGTTGTATTTTGATGAAATTTTAAATATTTATTTGGGAATCTCGACATGCAGAGCGATGTCGACCCAAATAAATATTTAAAATGCCCCCAGCCTTTAGGGACATTTGTAGATGTCATCCAGGGTGCTCCTTTTGCAGCCTTGGCCTGAGTCCTGAGATTTTGATCATTCTGTCCTATGCTTTATGCTGTGGATTTGGTGAAGGGTTATCTGATTTGTCTTTGGTGACTTGTCAGAAAATTTGTATACCTTCTGCCCTTTGTTTCTAGCTTTTGGCGAGCTTGATGAAGAGGTAGATGTCGATGACCTAAACCCGTAGGTTTGTACTAGGTCAGTGGCGAAGAGTCATCAGTCCTAAGCTTTGTGCATAACGAACTTGTTGATGATGAATCCACTTAGTTCAGCCTAAGACTTTGCATGAACTTTGGGATAGTTTTCTTCGGTTATTTGCTTCGTGGTTTGACAGACTTGTTGAAGAAAAATCCCTTCGATCATCGCTTTATGCTTTACGGATTTGCTGAAGGATTTGCAAGTTTTGAATTCAGTTGATAGTACCGAACGTAGGTAGTATCTTAATCCTTAACCACTTGAGAAGACTTTAATATGAATCACTTGAGTTCAACAGATTAGGAGAGCTAGAATTTGATAGCCCTTTGTCCTCCAGTTGCTGAAACGGGGTCCCTCTACTGTGGCCTTTCTTATGGCGTGTTGAGTAGACAGAACTGCCAGCGATCCGGCCATATTTGGGCGTGCTGGATCCAGCCTTTTACACTGAATCAAGCTTCAGACTCGAGCTATAGAAAATGTGCTCTCTGATACTGAATCTTCTGAAATTAGCAGATTTGAAGTCATCCTTTATGATTAAAGACTTGGAATCTATGCACATTTTGTGGGTGTTCGAGACTCCTCTTTTCCATTGGAATTCCGATTCTCCGGTCAATTAGGAGAGTCTTGTAGACAACGACTCCTAGAGCTCGTTGAGTCAAATCAGCCTTCGCTCTTCCTGCAGTTCTTACTGATAGGTTGACAAAGTGGGGGTTCTGCTACTACGGCCATTCTTATGGCATTTTTAGTAGACGGAGTTGCCAGTGATCCTGCCATATTTGGGCGTGTTGGATCTGACCTTTTACACCCATTTGAACCTGAAGCTTCGGGCTGTTGGAAGTCTTCAAGCTTTTCTGGCTCAATTTGTTGGAGTGTATATTCACAAAAACCTCCCTTTTTTTACTTTTGAAATTTTAGTACACTGAAGGAGAGATATCCCCTAAAATTTAGGGAAAATAACCCACATATACACTGATAATAAAAGTTATCACATTCTGATTTAAAGGGATGTTCGTAGTCAATGATTCCGGGGATCTCGGCACGCAGCGCGATGTCGACCCTAATAAATACATAAAGTATTCATCCCTTTTTTTTTTTGCAAAATTGACATTCTGGTGTTTTAAATATTTATTCGGGGACCTCGGCATGCAGCGCGATGTCGACCCAAATAAATATTTAAAATGCCCCCATTTTTTTTTTGCAAAATTGACATTCTGGAGTTTTAAATATTTATTCGGGGATCTCAGCACGCAGCGCGATGTCGACCCGAATAAATATTTAAAATGCCCATAGTTTTTTTTTTCAAAATTGACATTCGGGAGTTTTAAAAATTTATTCGGGGATCTCGGCACGTAGCGCGATGTCGACCCGAATAAATATTTAAAATGCCTCAAGTTTTTTTTTCAAAATTGACATTCTGGAGTTTTAAATATTTATTCGGGGATCTCGGCACGCAGCGCGATGTCGACCCGAATAAATATTTAAAATGCCTCAAGTTTTTTTTTTCAAAATTGACATTCGGGAGTTTTAAATATTTATTCGGGGATCTCGGCACGCAGCGCGATGTCGACCCGAATAAATATTTAAAATGCCCCCATGTTTTTTTCAAAATTGACATTCGGGAGTTTTAAATATTTATTCGGGGATCTCGGCACGCAGCGCGATGTCGACCCGAATAAATATTTAAAATGCCCCCATTTTTTTTTCAAAATTGACATTCGAGAGTTTTAAATATTTATTCAGGGATCTCGGCACGCAGCGCGATGTCGACCCGAATAAATATTTAAAATGCCCCCAGTTTTTTTTTTCGAAATGAATTCTTGTGTCACAAAAGAATCTCGAAATATATATGTTATATATATGCTAGTAGACATTTGTCAGATACACAATTGAATTTTAAATACATGTTGATTACTATGCATGATACTTCTTCAAGTATCGACCGTTAATTGGGGGCATAGGCATTTGACCCTCCAGATCAATCAATTGATAAGCTCCTCCTAGGTACACCTTCTCAATGACAAATGGGCCCACCCAGTTGGATACGAATTTTCCACCAATTTTTCGGTGTGGGATGATTGGCCTTCTCAGCACCAAGACCAACTCCCCTTCTTGAAATGTTCGATGTCATACCATTCGATCAAATGATTTCATCATCTTTGCCCGATAGATCTCTAAGCTCTGTTGAGCTTGTAGTCTGACTTCATCGAGCGCATCGAGTTCTTCAGTTCTTAATCGAGCATTTTGCTCCTGAGTTAGATCGTATTGGATAGCTACACGGAGTGACGGTAGCTCAATTTCCAATGGCAATACAGCTTCCACCCCAAACACTAGTGAGTAGGGAGTGGCTTTAGTCGGCATCATAAAAGTAGTATGATATGCCCATAGTGCCTCCACCATCTTTGTATGCCACTCTCTTTTATTTTTCGTAAGGATTTTCTTTAACAGTTTCACTAGCGTCTTGTTAAAGGCTTCTACCAAGCCATTGGCCCTTGGATTGTATATTGATGAATATCGCCAATCAATCTTATATCGTTCGACAAATTTGTATATTTTGATGCTCTTAAATGCTGTGCTGTTGTCTGAAATCACACGATGCGGTACACTGAACCTATAAACAACATTATGGGTGAAGAAGTTAATCACATGCTCGGACGTGACTTCTTTGAATGGAGCTGCTTCTGCCCACTTAGAAAAATAGTCTGTTGCTACTAGGATGAAACGGTGCCCAGCCGACGATGATGGATCTATCGGTCCGATTATATCAGTTCCCTAGCATTCGAATGGCCAGGAAGCTACAGTCGGGTGCAGTTGTGGGTCTCCGAAAGGATTCCGCTCGTGTGGTTTGAATGCAAAGAGTACGATCACACTATCCCGAAGGACAAAATGGTCGTAGGCCTCTACACTCGACACAAGCAGGCCGATGGAAGAGCAGATGGAGTTATAGATATGATTAGCCATGGAGGATAGCGGCTTTCACCTACCAACCTCGATGGATAATAATATCCATAACCCAAAAGTTCACGAGATTTTCTCTATTCGATACATCAGCACCGAATAGGGTTTATTTGATTGTGGTGATCAGTTTCCTACGGGCGCAAGCCCCCGTAGTTAATTACATCTTAGACCTCGGTCTAAGAAAACTCTCGATTAAGGATGTTAGATTATCTTCTCAAAAGTGGGTTTAGTGCAAGGGCAAATTCTAGGCTTTCCTAATCAAAGAGGAAGAAGGTCCCAACTTGGCTCAATCGATCACGCATGGTTCAATCAACATCCGGCTGGTCCGAGGAAGAGAAAACTGGATAAAAAAAAAGAGAAGACACTGCACTCAAACATACACGAGAGAAGGAAGGAGGTGGCGTCATCTGTGTGACGCGGATGGGTAGGATTTATAGCCTCCGAGAGAATGGAGAACTTACCCACCAATAAGGTGTATAGAGGTACACTTGTACCTCCCCACCTTTAGACCCTAAATCTATAAAAGATGTAGTGGTGTATACACAACACTAACATCTATGACCTAACTAATACAGTCCTGGACTTATTCCTTGCCTGACAAAGAAAGCCAGCTAAAATCTCATAATCGTGTAAAATCCATGTTATCCGGTCCATATGAGAGATGGGTAGGTAGTTTAGACACTGAAATTGGGATCGACACCTAAAGAAATCCCTAATTGATCTCACACTTATGAGTGGTATAATGCTCCTAAAACTAATGCAATTAAATCTTAATTTTAATTGGTTACTAATGCAATTTATGCTGGTTAAAGTCTCCAAATCAATGATGTATGAAATTTTTTTAAAAAGGCTTATAGAAAATAATTTTTTGAATGACTAAACTTCTCCAGATCCGGCACTTCATCCTCATAGGCCAGATTATCCGGACTCTACCCTTAGGCGAGGAAGTTTGTCTAAAAGGTGAGAGAATTCGTGCATGCCACCCCGGACGATTCCGGCTATTCCCTAAAATTGTTATGTTTCTATGTAAGTTAATCTTAAATTTTTATTATTAATTATGAGTAAAAGAATTTTTATTCCTAAAAGAGCCTAACGGTCAGACACAAGCACATGCAAGAAAGAAACCTATAAAAAGCATGCCGGTTCTACTGCGCAAATAAAGTAAGTAAATCACAACACAGAAACAAATCCCACAAAAAAAGTGTCCATGGCAAGTGCCATACAATATTACATCACAGAGTACAGTAAAGTAAGGGTGGCCGGGCTCCACCGACAACAACCCGGGAACGATGCAAATCTTAAAATAAGGCATTTTTATCTTCACTTCTTCAATCTTCTTCTTCACTCTCTTGATTCGACTTTGAATCATCTTTAGCTCTTCGGGCTCCTCGTAGTACGTTCTCTAAAAGGATGCCCAAATAAAAAAGGAAACCCCCTGTAGGGGCTTACTTTTCCCTTTGGACTCATTGTAGTGAACGCTCCAAAAGGATATCCAAATGAAAAAGGAAACCCTCTGTAGGGGTTTACTTTCCCCTTTGGATTCCTATCTCCTTAAAAATGCCTTATTTTTAGATCTTCACAACAATTACTATTAAATACATTACATTATTTAAAATAGAAAATCTAGACTCTCCTGCAAGGGTTATCCTAAGCAGTTTATAATAAGAATTCATCCAAGCAGTTATGTATGAATAAAAAAAATGCTCACATCAATCACTTGGCCGTGCTCTGATTATTGGGGGCTAAACAGCTGAAGCAGGTACCTAAAGCTGTTATGAATAATTATTATTAATTTTTAGCCCCCCTTTTAGCGTTGTGTGAGCATGACCACCTGCAGTAAGACAACATTAGTATAAAAGAACGTGCCTAACCTATGGGTATTCAAACGCTCACAATAGCAGTGCGAAAAGAACAGCTAGCAAAACAGTATAAAACAACATCACAGAAAAGCTCAACAGGTAGCAAAAACAACCAGCACACGGGTCACATGCAGAGCGTCACATCAAAGAACAGAAAAGAAAAGCAGAGCAACAACCTAACCTAAAGCTAATAGTCGTGTCCTAGCAAACTCATCTAAGTGTGTGAAAGCTGTGTGGTTTTGGTAAGTCCTATATAGGATTATTTTAATTAGAATTGTTTGTATTTTTGTTTGTTGAAAAGGGCAAAGGAAATTTTAGTTAAGATTCAAATCTTAGTATTTTAAGGTTGATTTTAAAGATGAACTTATTTTTAGTGTTTGATTAATTACCACCTTTATTTCACACCGAGGTCGTGAGGTTTATTTCACCCTCCTTGGGGCTAACTTAATAGCCTCGTAGGCCTGGGTTACCCAGTAATAATTAACTTTGTTTGATTATTGTAGTTTATTATTAAAAGAAAAGAAAAGGGTGAATTAAATTATTTATTAATCAGGTTTGAATTATGCCAATTAGGAAAATTAATTTTAGGTTTTGACGCTCCATTAGATTCATTTGTGACGTTGTGCCACTAGGCTCGAAGAACCAGGCTCCTTAGGACACTTAGCCCCGCAGCCCGGAGTAGTCCATCCAATAAACTTCACTTTTAGAGCGGTTGTTGTGTATTAAGGGATTTGTTGATTACTTTTAAAAGATTATTCTAAGTTTGATCTTTAAGAATCATTCATCCTAATGAATTTAGTTTGTATTTTAATCTCCTAATATAATCTATATCTTTTAGATTTTAGATTGGTTAATAATTAATTATTAGATTAGTTAGAATTGATTTAGGTTTATATTTTAGATTTAGAATTCAATAATTACAAATGTTAATAATGAATTGATTAAGAAATAAATGTTTTAATAGGTTTTTTTAGAAATTAGATTAAAATTGGTTGGTTGATTATTAGTGCATTAAGAAAACAAAATCTAAATCTAGGGAAGCGTGTCACCAAGTTTTTGTTTTAATGTTTCTATCCTATAGGGAGCATGCACCCTAAGTCTATATTTTCTAAGACTCGGTCCTTAGTTTTTGTCCTTAAATGTCACTAGTGTTGTAAGGATAAAAGGATGTTTTGTTTTCTAATTCCTAATACTTCTATACGAATGTCACAATATTTTAGGGATCTAAAAAAAAAAGTAAAAGCAATCCTAAATATAATTGAAGTTTCTAAGGCCCTAAGGGAAGGAGGCGTATAATCATCTAGGTCCCTAAAGGTTTTCTAAGTTTTAGTAAATTTACAGCACCGGGGGCTACGACCCGGTGGTTCCGCCCGTAGCGCCCCTACCAGAATGGTAGGGGCGACTGATGCTCGGATCCGATTGTCCTAGCTCCTTCTCCAAATGCTCCAATGCTCCTTGTCCATTGCATTCCAAAATGTACCTCGCAAAACATGGAAGAAAGGTATATTAGGGCAGTTCTATAAGCAATTGATAATATAAAAGAATGAAAATACAGAAAAGAAAAAGAACGTACCTTTTAGTTATTTTGTTGGGCCTCTTGTCTTTTTTAGGTTCTCCTCATTTTGTGAGTGTGTAGTGTCAGATGCGCGAAAGAAACAACGAGGAAAGCTAACGGCGAAGCAAAAGGAGATCAAATGCAAAAGAAAGAAAGAGAACGAAAAGTCGAATACGAAAAAGGGATGTAGGCATTATTGTTTTGGACACACTTCTTTAAAGACAAGTGCATCCTAAAGCAACAACCAATGCCCTTTGCTGTTCCCACTCCGAACGAAGCACTTGATACGTTTGACATATCTACCCATAACACTCTAAACCGAACCCTACAACGACTAAGAAAAGAAAAAAAAAGACCTCTAAAACTAGACTTACAACTAAATTCACCTCGCTTTGAACCCATCCAATATTCTCTTTATCCTTATAAGCTAACATAAAGGGAAGGCAATCTCATCTTGCTCCCAAAAAGACACTAAGCACCTACAAACATAAAGCTCCCTCAAAGCTTCAACTCTCCAAAACTCACAGTAACAAAATTCTAACTCGCATTTGAAAGCACCAATTGCTCCCAAAAGACACTAAAGGATCATGCTAAATAAATCTATCCGCAAAATTATAGATTTCAAAAATAGTTCACAAGAACTCCTAAATGGACTACTACACAGAACTTCCCAAGAGCTATCTACCCAAAATCACTTTTTCTTTTCATTTTGTTTTGACACAAAAACTCTACAAAACCATCTTCCAAAATCTCCTCTTTTTTGACACAAAAATCCTACCCAAATAACCACTAATCAAGTGCCTCTCCTCTCATTTGGAGTGGGGTATACTTGTGGAAGTTTTTCAATGAATAGGCACTATAAAGCCCTCCATCAAGAAACATTCACAAGACAAAATCATAAAATCTCAATACAAAATAATTCGCATAAAGCCTCTCGATGCAAAATAATTAGCAAAGCTTTCTAACATGAAATCAAATATAAAACAACTTACAACATCTTTCATTTTGAAGACTACTCATGAAATTTTAACACAAAACCGTTTATAAATCTTTTCATTCATGAATCCAACCACAAAGCTTCTCAATATAAACAAATCAAGATAAAGCAGCGAGAAACTTGCACATAATTTACTCTTAAAGCAATCCGGAAGCTTAAAACGGTGGAAAACTGCATATACTTCATTCCTACAACAATCCGGAAACTAAAAACTATGAAAAACTGCACTTATAACATTCCTACGACGATTCAGAAGTTTAAAACTATGAAAAACTGCACTTATAACATTCCTACAATGATTCGGAAGTTAAAAACTATGAAAAACTGCACTTATAACATTCCTACGATGATTCGAAAGTTAAAAACTAGGAAAAACTGCATGTATATCGTTACCAAAATAGTTTGGGACATGAAAACAGTGAAAACCTGCATGCTACAAGTTCCCAATAAACTTAAAACATAAGAAATAGTGAAAAACTGCATAAAGGCTACTCCCAAACCAGGTTGGAGCTAGAAGGGCATTAAAATTCTGCACTTTGACAAAGAGTAACTACACTTCAATCACATATGCATTGGGCTTTTCTATTACTTTATCAAAATACCAACAATCAATTTAGCGTCACACAATACAATTCTTTCCAGTAGGCCTCAAAGAGACAAACTCATGAAATCTCATAGGAGAACTAAAATACTACAAAGCCCCACAAATCTCGAATAGTGGCAAAAGATGTATTTGAAATACAAATATCAAAATACTATGCAATATTTTAATAACTTTAAACATCATAACTTTAAACAATAAGAGATCATGCTTCAAAATAAACGAGGCAAGGTGATGACATTTTTCATGCAAAGCTCAATCAAGTAGAGAAGAAAATATAGCACTATTCCACCATTCGTAATCTTTTAACTAGGCACGCTTCCAACAAAATGACACATGATTATTTTTTAACGGGCTTCTGAATTCCGCATTATATGCCATTACAAGTTTAAAAGAAAGCTCTAACCTAGACTTATAAACATGCTCTTGTGCCAAAACATAGATATTGCAAACAATCTTTCTCTTTTTTTTTGTTTGTTTTGAAAGAAATATATAGCTCAAACTACTAAATCTCTTTATTAAGAAAGGTATCCATAATTTATTTGTAAGGAGAAAAAGGCTTAGAACACATGCTCCAATAAATTCCACTTTCATGCTATATGCCCCCAAATATTCCAAACAAATGTCTAATTCAAATTTATAAATCTATCCTCATGCCAAAGAAATCTTTATGACATTAATGAAAGCTTTCCAACAAAAACTGTAACCATAAAATCATAGTCATTTGAAAATGAAAGGAACTGCACTTTAGGCCAAGCCATCCATTTGTATCCAAACAATTCAATCTCAAAACTTAAAACAACATAAGGCAAGATAACACTTGGACTTACAAGGGGGTAGACTCACATTTGAAACATGCAAACTCTCTAACAGTTCTCAAAACTATGTTTACAAGGAATTTTACAAATGCTTACGGGTGAAAATAAAGGGGCATATGATTGCTATTCCAAAAAAATAAAATAAAAAAAAAAATAAAGCTTATTAGTGACAAAATTGCTTTCTTGATTTCCAACAAAACTCTTATAACATAACCAAACACAAAGCTAAATTATCAATAATCCTGCCAAGCTAATTGTGCTTCATGAAGCCTTCAATGATGGATGCATTTTATTATACATAAGAACAATGAGATATAATCATGTTCCCCATTCATGACTACCATACGAAGATAATAAACTTGATGTCAAAGTATGACGTTTAAAGAAAGTAAAACTATGCTTGCTCAACATCACCTTTAACCAAAGCTTATGAGGTGCATTGCTACGCTTGATGACAAATTTTGTAAAAGAGGAAAGAAAACAATACTATGAAAGATGCTCTTTTGAAACCAGCTCTTACTCATATATTTGCCTAAATATGTGTATTACTCATAAATGAAGACCCATACGCATGAAATTTTCTAAACTTGGAAGAAAGAAGCTCGTGATGTGGACACATTTGGTAAGCTTAAAACAAATCGACAAACCCATAATGTCAAATGCATATACGAAATTGAAACCTATCCTCACATTTGACTCTTTCACAAAACACATTTATAGCAATTGAGAAACTATCATCACGAGCAAATTTCCACAATAATTTTAGAAAACCTACACTTCCATAGAAATATTAGAACACATAAAAACATAAATACATGAGTATTATGCACATCTCGTTCCATTTCTAGTGAGAGGCAACAACGTCATGATAAAATTAATAAGGAAATAACCACCCAAACATTAAAACTTTGGTACGGATGATGCCCAAATAAAATAAAATAAAAGATAGAAAAACAATCTCTCCAACCATCCATAAACTAATCTCACAATGAAAGGGGTCAAGATTTCTCTTGTTTGCCATCTTTTCCCTACTCAAAAGAGCCTACAATATCATGTCAAGCATTAACACAAACACCTCACGTGCACACCTTGATGGATGATCAAAATGACCTTCCATGCTTCTATGTCATTCACGCCTAAAACTCTTTCTAGAGAATGCCAAAGCCTTTCACGATATTTCACAAACTGAAATGTAAAAGATAACCAAAATCATTTCATCTCAGCTTTCCTATCCAATAAGACTTGGGAAGTTCGAGAGAAATAACAACGAACTCTTTCACTTATTGAGATCAAAATTCAATAAAAGGAAATACAAATCAAGCCAAAGGGTGTTTCTATCTCACTGACATTTACCCATCCTTTTCCATCTCATACCTAAGCCTCTCACATCATTTAACCAGCCATGAATTTCCTCAACGGCTTGAAAACTCATTAAGAGCACAAGTAAACAAAATTAATCAAAGATCTAACAAATGAGCATGATGAGTAAGGAATCCATTGACAAAAGTTTAACTTTTGTAGATAGATAATCAATTTTTTTTTTTAGCTAGCTTTTATGAATTGCAAACAAAGGAAGACCATATGGGAGAAGAGTAGTAAAGAAGAAGGGAAGAAGAAGAGGAGGAAGAGAGGAGAGTAGAGGAAAACTTACCTTGCAAAGAGGGGGGCACAAGGAGCGACAGGAGCAGGGGAAGTCGTGATCCGGGTGGCTTCATCCAGGAGCGAGCCGTCGGGTTCGAGGACCAGAGGCGGCGTCGGGTCCGATCCGGGCGTGTGGAGCCGAAAGCGGAAGCAGGGGAGTTTCTGCCCTTAGTTCGAGTGGACACAGGGAGACGGAGCGGAAGAAGGCCCTTTCGGCTTGCTGGGGTCGTGCGAACAGCGAGGGCGAAAGCAGGGAGAGGTCCGAACGAGAGAGGAGAAGTCGGGCTGGGGCTTCGAACGGGAGCAAGCTTCCGCCTTGGCTGGGGTTCGCGAACGCAGGAGGCCGGCGTTGGGTTCGGACGTCTGGAACCGAGAGGGAACGATCGGGTGGGCTTCGGCTCCTTTTGCTGGAGAAGACCAAGAGCGACAGACAGGGAAGGAGAGCGAGAGCGTGAGGAAGTGAGAGCAAGAGCGTGAGGAAGTAAGGGGGAGAAGGCGTGAGCCAGAGAGTCAAAGCTGAAAGCTTCGTTTCGAGTAAATCAATTCCATCGCCGAGAGAAGAAGCCCGCCAGTTTTCGTCGTCGCGCTCCAACCTTCGAAAATTCCTTAAACAGCTTTGCTCTTCGCTCGATGCCTGCTCGAATTGCAGCAAGCTTCTGAATAGCGGGATTTCGGCCGAAATGAGGATTTCGCTCGATCATGGCCGTAGACGCAATTTCCGGATTAGGGAAGTAAATTCAAATAACTTGAAAAGTCAAGTGGCTCTGGATGTGATTAAATTGAGCTAATCCAGTCTAATTCAGTTAAACCGGATTAAGCTCGATTCCAAAATTTGAGTCAATTCGAGTCGGTTCAGGTTCGAGCCGGCCCGACGAATTCAATTGTATGAAATCAAGTTCAATAATTAACCCCTATTTAGATTGAATCGAACTCGACGCAACCAAAATAAAATAAACTGATCTAATCAAACATAATCAAATTTAATCCAGCTCGAGTCGAGTTTATTTGAGCTCGAATCGGGCCCGACGGGGTTCGATTAAATCGACCAAAATGGCTCGAGCACATTCGAGCCAAAATCGAGGTCAACAGCAGTGGATTTGGTGGCTGATGAATTACATCACCGTGAATCTGACACTCATGACACTTTTTAGCGTGGTCAATGCAATTTGTCACCAATGTTGGCCAACAATAACCCATCCTCTTAATTTTAGCGGCCATTTTAGGACATGACTGATGTGCACCACAAAGTCCTTCGTGAACTTCTGCTACTACTTTATCGGCTTCCTTGGTCCCTAAGCACCTTAGCCACATCTGGTAAAAAGCCCGTCGATATAACGTGTCGTTGACAAATGCATATCGCAGTGCCCTTTTCCGAATTTGTGCGGCCATAGATTTTTCTGTCGGGAGCTTATTTTCTTTGAAGTAGTCAATGAATGGCTGCCTCCAATCATTTTCGACTTCAATCTCTAAACAATGCCACCATGATTCTGAAGCTTGACTAGCTTTACGTCTCTTGACCACATGATATTCTTCTGGATAATTTTTTATAACAATCTGATGGAGGGGTTGAGGCTCAACTGGAATTATATTCTGCTTTCCTGAATTCGATACTTCTTCTGCCATCGGGAATTGTAGCAGAGCAGGCTCTAAGATTCGACGATTATAAACCCCGGTGAATATAGGCTTCTCTTCATTGGTATTTACCATCTCCTTGGCTAATTTGGCCAAACAATCTGCTTTGCCATTCTTCCCTCGAGGAACTCGAGCTAATTCAACATTTGGCAACTATTTCAGGAGCTCAAGGGTTCGCCGGTGGTAATGAGCAAACTCAAGCTTGCAAATCTTATAAACCCCCAAGACTTTATTTATTACAAGTTGAGAGTCACAAAAAATTTGAAGATTTTGAATTCTGACATCAATCGCGATCTCCAGTCCCACGATTAAAGCTTCATACTCAGCTTCATTATTGGTTCGGGGTTCAGTTAGACTGAATGAAAATCTCATTATGCCTCCTTATAGTGCGATGAAAACTAGGCCGACGCCAGCTTGGGCCCTTGTAAGATTTGGAGGTCGGGCAGGTTTTATTGATGATGCTCCATCAAAATACATCTCCCAAAATGCTACTTTCTCATTTTCCTCAACTTGCATGATTTGTTCATCTGGAAGATCATCATTAAGTGGGGAGTCTGCCGGGATAGGATGTGCAGCGAGGAAATCTGCCAAGGCTTGTCCTTTCACAGCCTTTTGTGGTAGGTATGTGATATCAAACTGCAATAATAATACTGCCCATCTGGCCAGGCGACCTGTCAACGCTGGTCTTGTCATCAAGAACTTCAGTGGATCGATCTTTGATATCAGTGTGATTTTGTGAGACAGCATGTAGTGGCGGAGTTTTTGAACTGCAAAAATCAACGCTAGACAATGCTTCTCAATTGGAGAATAGCGGATCTCTGCTTCAATCAACCTCTGACTGATGTAATAAAGTGCATTTTCTTTTCTTTCTTCATTATGTTGGGCCAATAATGCTCCGAGGGACTCTTCTAATGCTGTCGTGTACAGTATAAGAGGCTTCCCCGGGATTGGTGCCGCAAGAATGGGCGAATTCAACAAGTATCTCTTGATGCTGTCAAACGCTTCCTGACATTCAGCATCCCATCTGAAGCGAACATCTTTTTTCATAAGCTTGGAAAATGGCTGGCACCTTCCCGACAGATTTGATTTAAATCGTTGAATAAAAGCCAGTTGTCCTTGCAAGGAGCGGAGTTGTCGCAGGTTCCTCGGCGGTGGCATCTCCGTGATCGCCTTAGTTTTGTTAGGGTCGATCTCTATACCTCGATGACGAACAACATACCCCAAGAATTTGCCGGAGGAGACCCCAAAAGCACATTTGAGAGGATTCATCTTCAGATCAAACTTTTTGATTCTCTCAAATATAATTCTGAGGTCTTTTAAGTGATCTTTTCGGCCAAGACTTTTCACAACAAGGTCATCTACATAGCACTCAATCTTTTGATATATCAAATCATCAAATATGTGAGTCATCACCCGTTGGTAGGTGGCACCAGCTTTTTTAAGGCCAAAGGGCATGACCGTGTAGCAGAATATGCCGATGGGCGTTCTAAATGATGTATGCTTCTCATCTTCAGGTGCCATCTTGATCTGGTTGTAGCCCGACGATCCATCCATAAATAAGAAAATATCAAAATTTGATGTACTGTCCACCAAGAGTTCGGACATAGGAAGCGGAAAGTCATCTTTCGGGCACGCCTTATTAAGGTACCGGAAGTCGATGCAGATACGTATTTGACAATTCTTCTTCTTTACCGGTACGATATTGTCAATCCAGTCGGCATATTTTTCTTCTCGAATGAAGCCCGCCTCTATGAGTTTCTTGGTTTCAGCAATCACCTGTTCTTCTCTCTCCAATCTCATTCTCCTTGGAGCTTGCTTGACAGGCACCGCCCCATTCTTGGTGGCCAACCTGTGAACTGCCACATCAGGGGATAAGCCTGACATCTCAGCATATGTCCAGGCAAAGCAATCCCTGAATTCACAAAGTATCTCTTTCATTTCTTCCACTTGGTCTTCTGGTAATAAGGAGCTAATGAAGGTCGGGAGAGAGTCCTCCTCAGTCCCTAAATTCATCTCCCTTAACTCATTCATAGTGGCCGCTTGTCCACCATCTTCAAGTTCTTCAGGTGCAAGCTCAGCTTCTACTGGTTGATCATCATAATCGTTAGCTTCATAAATCTCTTCAGTATTATCATCATCAGATTCAATTTTCCTGCATGTAATGGCATGACACGTCTCCCATTGGGAATGTCTTTGCACAACAAATCCGAGACCTCTTCTAGCAAAAATATCTTTTCTTCGTAACATATGGGGATTTCTTCGATACCAAAGCTTCAAGCAAAGGTGAAGTTGTTGTTTAGGGTGTGAATTCTGACTTATTTTTGCAACATCCTCCGTACGTTTTCAGTAATAAATATGGGCATTCTTGTAGGCACTAACTCCCTACGTTCAGTGGGCTTGTAGAGCCAATCTCGATTCTCTTCATCTCCACGCTCTCCAGATTTGTAAAATAGGATTCCCGATCCACCCCTATTTCTTCGAGGAGGTACATAAAATATTACGAGTTCCTCAACATTATGAACCTCTCGAGGGATAATTTCCTTGAAATGTTGTGGGGAAATACGCGTGACCACACATTCATTACCTGAGATTGACAGATTATCTATCATCTTTGAAAGTACATATTGCACCTTATTCATGTAGATAGACTCATAGTCATAGTCATCATCAGAATATCTTGCCTTCTATCTCCCCTTAACTGTTGATTGACATATTTCTTGAGATTTAGCAGGGATGGCATCATCTTCATCTGTGTCACTCCCTAGATGAGGCACATATGTTTTGACTTAGGAGTGATTGCTGCTTTGGGAAGAGTCGGCGTTACCTTCTTTCTTCCCACATGCTTTTTCTCATCTTCTTGTTTGGGCCGCCTTACAGCCTTTGGGTTTGCTGTCTTAGTTTCGAGAGAACTTGACGGCTTTGATTCCTTGGGGATGAAGTATCTAGCATCTTCATAAATTTTTACCTCATGAACAGCAAAGGGCTGAATATCACCGGAGATTCTAAACTCCTCTCCTTCTCTGATATACTTCATACACTGATGCAGTGTTGATGGGACAATACCATAATCGTGCAACCACGGGCGACCCAGAAGCGCCTTAAATGAGGTGTCCGCATCAATCACATGAAATTTAGCCTCGGTATGGAGTTCCCCAAATACTGGAGGGACCATGAATGATCCAAGGGTCTTTTGTCCCTTTTCATTGAAGCCGTGCACCATCAATTTGTCTTGCCCAAGGTGCTGTACATCGAGACAAAGTGATCTCAGAGCTTTCAAGCTCATAAGGTTGATGGAGGATCCGTGATCTATCAAAATTCGGCTGATTATCATCCCGTCACTTTCTGCAGTGACATATAAAGGCCGATTATGGTCTGCCATTCCAAGCATCATATCATCCTCGGCAAAAGTAATGATTGGCTCATTCTGAGCTTGCAAGACTTCAGTCAAGTTACGCTCAGCAAAATAAGACTCATATCTTTCAGGGTCCCTGAGAGCCTAAATCAGGGTCTCCCGAAGATCTTTAGACATCACCAGAGCGTCGTATATGCTAAGCTGTGCTGGAATTTTTCTCAAATGGGATAGGATATTGTAATCTACCCCTTTAGCTGGAGTTTCCTTTTTCTTAAAATTTTTGAGAATGATATCTTCATTAACGGCAATCTCCTTCCCTTTGTCTTTATCAGGGATTCCTTTCTTTGGTGGAGACGGTAGTGTTTTACCACTCCTTAATTGCACTTGGGCAATTTCTTCCTGTTCGGACTCATTTAACGGTGCATTATCTTCAAAATCGATCATTGCCTCATTTGGAGATTCGTCTGTTGATTTAGAGCTGCTGCCCAAATTCACCTGTTCCATCTACGAAGTGATATCAGGCTCTGATTCATCATCTTCTGGAAAATATAAATCCTCTTGTACACTGTAATCCATTAGTGATACCATCATACAGGACTCAGAGGGTGCTTCTTTTTTCTTTTTGGCTCGAGTTATCAGTGTTATTGATATAACTCGACAAGTTTCCACGGAAAGTGTATCTTCATCAGCTTCTTTTTCTTCCTCAATTTTGAGTTCTGCCATAAAATCAGCAAGCTTAATGGGGCGCCTGACAGTCTGATAGTATTCATCTAAACTATCGATAACCCTTTGGGTTGCTGTCTTTTTCTCCCTAGGCTTCTTCAACTTGGTATTCTTCTTCGAGGATTTCACCTTCCCAGACTTCGAAGTGCCAGCTTGATTAAGGAGTTTCTTAGAATTGGATGCTCGCATTGCAGGTAGTGCTTTGAGATCTATCACTGACTCTGTAGGAGACTTCCACTTCACACCCGAAACACCCTCAAGCTATTTCAGCATCTGTACTGTTTTCTTGGAGACTACAGTCTCCCACCGTTCTTTTTGAATCAGCTTCTTTTCCTTTCTTTTTTCTTCAACCGGGGGTATGGAGGAAGTCGTAACTACCCGGGTTGATTCTTTTCTGGGATTAACCAACACATTATTTGATAATGTGAGCTCTCCCTTCCGATATTTTCTTTCAACCCAATCCTTGAAGATATAGCAATCTTCAATGGGATGGCCCAGCACTCGGTGATACGGGCTGTAGTTTGGGTCACCAGTTTCTTTCGACTCCTCTAGCCTCTTGCAATCCGGCAGTTCTAGGCCTGCCTTTAACGTTTGTCGAAATAACTTTGCGACACTCTCTCTTA
Organism: Dendrobium huoshanense; assembly: GCA_016618105.1. Lineage (NCBI taxonomy): Eukaryota > Viridiplantae > Streptophyta > Magnoliopsida > Asparagales > Orchidaceae > Dendrobium > Dendrobium huoshanense. Next base: position 70,886,813 of record CM028344.1, on the reverse strand, counting down.
TGAATGGATATTCTTTATTCATTTTATCTTTGAGAGATGGAAACGTTCTATCACCGGTTCCCATTGCTTGCCTTTGATGTTCCCCTCCGTTTTGAAAAGTTCGTGGCCTATCATTTCCCTCGAGTATCAGCTTCGATTGGGGGTTAGGGTTGTAGACTTGTTTTGGCTTTTATTCATACTATATTGGTTGCTTGCCTTTATCTACATTATAAACAACTTGTTTCCCCCTATTCGGCCTGAGAGAGGATGCAGAGTAAGTTTCACTCCTTCTAGTCTCCGAGGTTTTGGGCTTCTTAGGCTTATCAAAGTTGCCCTCTGATCTTGACAAGTTTAGCTTTTCAAATTTAGCAACTCTATCCAACAGGTCTTGAAAAGTGGTAATTGTAGCCATACATAAGAATGATTGCATCTTATCATCGATATTTCCCATTAGTAATTGCACGGCGTGTTCTTCTTCCAGTTGCTGCTCACATTTCATGCTTAAATTACGCCAGCGAGTTATGTATTTCGATATTGACTCCTCTCGCTTCCGCTTATCTAAAGCGAGATCGGCGATCGTGATCTTCTCGGTTGCACTAGCGAATCTCTTTACAAACATGGTCTCTAATTCCGCAAAAGTTTTTATAGAGTCATTTGACAACTCAGCATACCATTCAAATGCAGTTGCTGTCAAACTGTTAATAAACGGTCGGAAGAGTAGGGCATCATTTCCCCCTGTATTCCCGCAGGTGGCCTTGAACTGTGCCAGGTGCTGTCAGGGATTATTAGTGCCATTGAATGTGTGAAATTTTGGAACCGAGTATCCCTTCAGGTACGGCACTTGGTCATATTCAGCGGGATACGGACGACCCTTGCCAACCAATTTTTCTGCTTGATCAATGGCTATGATAGCCTTGATCCTCTCTGTAATTATCCCTTCAAGCTGTGCAGCTATTACAGGCTCAGAGGTGCTGGCAATATTTTGAGGTGTAGGCTGGCGAGTTATATTCTGAGCTTCGTGAACGTGCTCAGGAGTGCCTCGTACTCCCGAGACTTGAGGCATTTGATGATTCAGAGGATCAACTGGAGGATTAGGCATGGCGCCACCGGCAGCAGTTCTTTGCATCATCTGCATCATTGCTGTCATTTGGGTCATCATCTTAGTCATCTTTTTATTTAGTTGAGAGATCTCCCTATCCTTAGCCCTCATCTATCGCCTCATCTGTCTTCTTATGTCAGCGAGCGTGGTGCCTTGGTCATCAAAGAGATTCTCCTCAACGTCTTCTATTTCTTGCTCTCTAGGGGAGCGATCACCTCCGCTAGCAACGGAACCAGTCTCTTGTTGGCGTACTTGCCTGGGTTGTGGCTGCCAATCTCCATCGTTTTCGCCATCATCGTGGTAGACTTCCTCGATAGCACGTTTATGTCTTACCATATAGACGACTTCAAGGTTCATGATATCCTTTATTTCTTCTTCCATAAATTCATCAATATTCTCATCAAAATTTTCTTTTATATTTTCTTCAAGATTCTCTTCTATATTTTCTTCGAGATTCTCTTCTATATTTTCTTTGAAATTTTCTTCTAGATTTTCTTCTCCTTCTATGTATTCCTCCCCATCTTTTATGTCTTCTTCTCCTTCTTTCTCTCCTTCCAATACTCGGATCTTCGAACGACGACGCCACTGAATCTCCGGTTCTTGATTAGGCAAGAAAATTTCTTCGATCAGTGGGCTACGATCGAAGTTAGTCTCTTCTTTCGGAGGAGATAGAGGGCGACGGGATCCCCTGGAGGATTCTCTAAGGTGTCGACCGTCAGGAGGGACGTCATCGTGGGTCTTCTTTTGGACCCATTTTTGATGTCGTTTATAGGTGGGGGCGGATCTCCGGGAAGCCATACCAGATGTCACGCCCAGATTTATTTCTCTTCTTCTTTCTTCTTCTCTACGAGGCTTTGGCCTCCAGATTTCTTTTCCCTTCCACCTGGACCTTTCGGCAGTGGATCCCTGAACTTGAGGTTTAGGCGTCACATCCCAATGTTCATCGCGTGGAGCTTATCGTCGATATCTTCTTTGTTTAGCCATCACAGCAGATGATAGCCTTTCCCTTTGAGGAGTTCTTCTATCCTCAATAACTAGCGGCCTCTGAAATTGCCTCTTCATCAGTCCCCTCTCCTTAACTATTTTCAGCACTCGATGTACTCGAGCTGATAGACGTTCAGGTTCTCTAGTCTTCTGAGGGGTTGGTGCTTGTGGACTATGCTCCCAGAATGACTGTTTGAGCTCACCATAAGAGCTATTTCTTTTCACCCATTTGAGATTGATAAACTTATTCTCAGTGGGGACATTGGCCTCAAGTTCTTGGGCTGGCAAGTTTGATGGGTGCACAGGCACCAATTGTTGCTGAGCTCGGATCTCAGTATTCAGCTTTCTCCTCTGCCTCCTTGTTAGCTTTCCTCCAGATGAGGAAGCTTCAGCATTATTCTTCTCGGGTGCAGGTAACCCATTTAACAGAGCAGTGGTGTTTGCAGCCACCACAGAAATCCTTCCTCCAGCCACAACTCTCTTAGTGGCCGTAGCTTCTAACTGTGATAGTTGTTCAAACACAGAAATCCTCCTATGAGGATTTCTAGCAGAAGGTCGTTGTGCTGGAAGATTCACACGACCGGTAGGAGCTTCAGTAATATTAAGTCTTCTAGCAGGCCTTTCAACATTCATGTCATTCGCAGGAATGACAGAACTCCTTACAGCGATTGCCGGGAAGTCAACACTACCAAATTTGATGGTAGCCCCAGCATTTCCAGTGTTGATCAGAGCATTCGCCAACTGAATGCTGGTTCCACCGCGTAGTTGAACAGTAAAAGGAGTGTTCTGTAGATCCATCTGCATAAATGAAAGGCAAGGGTTAGTAATCAGAATCTGATACATCACCCCACACTTTCAAAATGTAGAGAATTACACAGAACAAAAGATAAAAAGCAGATATCCATTAGCAAGCAATAAAAAGTAATATAAATTTAAAGCACTGCTGACTAAGCTATCTCAATGAGTGCATAAATGATCATATAGAAAATGATTTTAGAATGTTGATCCACTAAATGATCAATTTAGAATATTCAAAATTTTAAATACGGATTGACATGGATGCTACTATAGCACTGATATGATTAGCCAGAGATGGAAAGAGAAATCATTCCCCAGTGGAGTCGCCAGAAATTTGTGGGCTCCGAAAATTCGGCCTCGTCCTCCACTCGCTTTTCTTATTCGGCGAGGGAGTTTTAACGATTTAAGTTCCAAGATAAATTTTGGAAGGCAGATGGGTTTGTAAACAAGACACTACCCAGAGATTTTGCCCTCATTTTGTGAGGACTTTATGATATGAGTTCTGGTTTCCTATAGGAGCAAGCCCCTATAGTTAATTACCCCTCCCGACCACGAGAGAGAACTTTTGACTAAGGTTAGTCGTCAATCAGATACGTAGAATATACGTGTTATCTGGCATATAGTAGCAACATGGGTTTGGGATTTGAAAATTAGAAATTGGGTTGGATTTGGAAAGTTTGAATATTTGGAAATATTTAAAATAGAAATTTTATAATCTCTCACTTAAAGCGGATGGTGGGGGAATGGATGATGGGCCCGATATAGATCCCATGGTTCCGTCGTCCCGGGCCATCGTGGTCCCTGGTCTACTTAGTCAGAGGAGGTAGTCGACCCAACCTGACAGAAGGATCCTCGTCGGCAGCCATGGGTTGCTTCGTCCAAGGGGAGCTTGTAGACTGGGGTTGAATGTTTGTCTAAGGGGAAAAATTTGAATCCACCTTAGCTAACAGAGGGCTTTGTGCCCTGTCGATCATATCCTATTGATTCATTTCTCAAGGATTTAACGCCATTAAGGAGTATATTGGCTATGGCCATAACCGCTATCTATGGTGCCATTTGGCGGCAAAACCACTCGGTTTAGAGGGCCCCGGGTCATAACCGTTTACCTGCAGTGCCATTTGGCGGCGAAACTGCCGGTTAGAGGACACGTACCACGTCCTTACTGGTAAGATATTATTTGAGAATGGATCCTAGTGATATTTTCAACTAGGCATTTGGCTCTTTGTGAGCTAAAGTTTATTTGAACTTGTCCACCCTTGCAGACTGTTGTGGAGGGTGGATGAATTTCACTTTAAGCGTTTGATGGATTGATTTCATTTTTAAATATCTTGGAATCTGAGATTTTGGATGATATTTGGAATTTTTGTGGAGCTTTTGAATATTTTTTGGGTTTTTGGATTCTGGGTGGAACTTTGGGATATTTGAAATGGACTTTGGGTATTTAGGAGACATTAAAAAAAAATATTTGGAAACCCCTCCGGTTGAGATCTGCATTCAACACGGTCATCATCAGGGTGTTCAGAGTCATTTCATTTTATGGATTGAACCTTTTCAACTCTGTCGAGCTGTCGACAGAGGATCGGGTTTCATAAACTTTACGCCATTTGATAGTGAATTCTTATTGTTATAGGCTTTGAAGGCCTAATATAAATGTATTAAGACAAATATGACGGTCGTCACAACCGTATATTTGCTTGTTGGTTCGAACCCTGTCGACTTCTATTGACCCGTATAGAATGATCGGTTTTGAACCTGAATTCACTTGTCAACCCGCGCAGCATCCGTAGACGTCACGTGTGTACCAATAACACGTTCGCTGGGGCCCATGCGGGTTAAGATTATATACCCCATTAGTGTACCTATGTGTATACAATTTATAGTGCACGTGTAGGGGTACTTTGAAATAATTGTAGACGTCTTCTGTCTGCTTGTATGAATGTTGTAGATACGGTGGCGTGACGTAGGAGCTTTTGAATTTAATGGTTCGCTGTTTTGTACAGGTAAACTGTCGTGCACTACTCATACGATTTAAACAGGTAGATTATCATACACAGACTAAACTCCTGCTTTGGGTCGTAAGAGATTGCACTTGTCGTATTCTTCATGAATTTTTTTTTGTGGCATTTGATCTTTTCAGTACATCCGCTACTGCTGCATGTTGTTTGGCAGATGTCTTCATTCACAAACTGAAATTGACTTCAGGATACTGCATTTACTGAAGTCTTTTCTCATCTACCCACAGATGCTGCTAAAATCTATATTCGTAGACTTTTTGTGTGTTGTAGATCTTTTAATCATTGTTTGCATGCAGATCAGTTATCATTCTACAAGGTATTTTAGATCATGGTCTTATAACCACAACATATCTTTCAACCTCTTCTTGTTGTTTGTAAGCACGTCGCATTTGCAAGTCCCTTATCTTAAAAGGTGGTTTATTTGAATGATTTAAACCATGGCTTGAAATTTGTTTGCTTGCATAAGATTCAAATAGACCACCATCTTTGATTAGCATTCGCAATTCCTTCGTTATTATATTTTCTTGGAATTGAATTGTTGTTGATAAGAGATATGACATTTCATTCCTTGTAGCTCCTTTGATGTCTCATGTAGTATGTTACATGCACTTCTATATTTATAGTGAACAAAATGAGCCACACTTATTGGAGATTTATCCATGCAAACCAAATGTATTTGTTTATAAGAGCAATTGAATTTGCTTGCATGACGACTCAAATATCACTTGTTCTCACTTACAAGTTGATTTTTTGCTTAAATGTTACAAGCCATTTAATTCTATCAGTCATTGCTTGTATATCTTGAGAATTTATTCAACATTCTTTATGAGTTCTCACTTGTTCATTTGAGTTTGGTTCAAATCAAATTCAAGTTTCATGTTGTCCAAGTCATTCAAGTTCAAATATAAGCTCCTTGAGTTCAATCAAGTCTAGTTCAAGTTTATGAATCCAAGTTCAAGCTCTTCTCACTTAGTTCAAATCAAGTTCATAAGTCTCAAGTGACCTTATTCTGTTCAAATGCAAGTCCACAAGTCCTCTATCTGAGTTCAAGCTCGTTTTCATGTTACTTGGGTTCAATTCTTTATTAAGTCATTTAGATTAGGTTCAAGTTCATATTCAAGTATTCTTGTAGTTGTTCAAAAACTACAATTTCAAGTCAATGTTCTTTGTATTTGAGTTTAATCAAATTCTCATTCCTTACAACATCACTTGATTAAGTTATAATTTAAGCTTAATTTTGTCTCAATTTATGCCCAAGTTAAGTTCATTTGAGTCACAAATCATGTCCGAGTATAGTGGCATATTCACCCGAAATTTCGGCAGCCTCCCGGCGTCTCCCCCGTTTAGGGGAAAACTACAGAAAACTGGGCCTCCCGCCACGCTAGAGAAAATCGTGTACGGTAGGTGCCCTCGTACGAGGACACCGCGGCCGTGTAAAATCTTTATCCCCACCACGCCAGAGAAAGGCGTGTATGAGTCTTCGGTACCTATTGCAAAAGAGAAGCAGTTGTTTCCCCGCGAGCGGGTACTTATAAATATCTCAGTCTCGTTATAGCCATCGCACCGGGTTCTCATCCCACCACGCTAGAGAAAAGCGTGTATAGGCGGTTTTCCGGTGCGCCACGAATGACTAGCGTAGGATTTGGAACCGAAGGACTCTCGCCTACCTTGTTGTGAGTGTCGCGCCGGTTGCCCCTCCCACCATGCTAGAGAAAAGCGTGTATAGGCAAACCACCGACTCGACACGCATGCCGAGGTAGGGGAGAGAGAAACGATTCAAAAATCAAGACAACTATATATATATTTTTCTTCTTCTCTTTTTTTTTTAAAGCTCTCTCTCTCTCTCTCTTTTTATTTTTTTTTTTGCTTTCTCTTTTTTTTTTCCTCTTCTTCTTTTTTTTTTTTAAACTCTTTTCTCTTTTTTTTTTGGCTTGCTTTCTTCTTTTTTTTTGGTAACTCTTTTCTCTCTTTTTTTTTTAGCTTGCTTTTTTTTCTTTTCATTTTTTATTGCAAGCTTTTTTTTCTCTTTTTTTTTTTTTAAATGCTCACTTCTCTTTTTTTTTTACACACATACAAATATATATAAAATAACTTAATACTATTATAAACATTAATGATAATTAGTAGATATAACAGTTTGTGCATATACATTAATAGTTATAACCCAAATACATAACAGTTATAATATACATAAAAAAAAGGTGCGTCTTTACAATGATAGTCACGGCTAAACAGTAAAAAAAAAGGCTAATTGTTTAAAACATCTCTCACTCTTATGATAATATTCCAGCAATATATAAATAAAATAAAATTAAAGGAATATATATAATACCATGACAACTGTCAACCAATTACAAAAAGTTAATCATTTGCTAATATTAACGGTTAATCATTATAATAACGTCTAAAGCTAGTAGTAATTAAATGATAACTAGCATTACCAGCTAACTAATGTAATAGTAAATAATACTTAAGAAATGAAATGAAAAGTGGCAGAAAGAATCTTCCCTAATGTAAAGCTAACATTTTTGTGGATTTCCCGTGACAGAGAGAGAGAGAAAAAAAAAAAAAAGGTAATTGAGTTGTGAGCATGCTATGGGCTGTTAAGGAATAAAGTAATGTCTTCTTCTCTTTTTTTTTTTTTAGGCTTGGCGTGAGAGACGAAAATGACAGGGGAGAAAGCTACAACTATGAACAATAGAGAGGGGAATAAGCTAGGACGTTCGCGTGAGAGGAAGTGTTTATTTAAGTGGCTTGAAGCTCGATTTGGGGACCTGCGCCTGAGGAGGAAGTATTGGAGAGCTTTGCCTCAGTTAACCAGGAAGAATCGAACAGGGATAGGAGGAGTCCGGTTGGATACTAGCTTGAAGTCAATGAACTGGGATGAATAGAAATGGTGCATGAGGACAGAGAGTTGGCATTTACCTGCGGTTGGAAAATCGGATGGGCTGCAGGTGAAATTTATGGCTTGTGTGAGGTAGAAGTTGAGAAGGAGAGAGGCTGACTTGCTACAGGAGTTGTGAACGAACTCTACGAAACAGAGAAGGGGTGTTGTGGAGTTCAGAAGTTGGAAACGAGATTTTTTTTTTGTAAAGCCAGTCGGAGGTGGAAATCGTGAAGGTGAAGAGGCATCGTCTATTTTATTTTAACGAAGATAGTTGACGGAGAGGAGGAGGTGTCCACTCAATTTCATTTGGACGGCAAGCTCGTACACCCAAGCCGAGCTGCAACAGAGAGACAAACGAGGTAAAATTTTTAATGCTCATTAATGGTAAAATTTTTAATGCTCATTAATGGATTTAACCCTCTTTCCTCAATATGGCACTTGGTTTTTACTAAATATTTTAAAAATCAAAGCCATATCAGTGCTTGATCAATGTTGAATTAATTCTAACAGACAAGATGTCTTAATTAGGTAAAAGATCGCCTCAATTTGTGTGCAATTTTCTCGTTTTGCGTGTATTTTTGTCTCGTTATACGTGCCAAATTCGCCGAACATCAAAATTAGACAAATTTATAGTGGATTTAGGGTATTGCTGATGTCCCGGTCGCAACGGCGTAGTCTATTTTGAGATCGGACGTCTTTTGGGCGACGACGAGGCTTAGTTCCCTCGTAATGCATGTTTACGCAACATATTTGAATCCCCTTTGAGATTTACGACACAACCTCAAACCATCGAATTTGATCAAATAAAATATATATTCTGAGTGTCGGCGACATTCCGGACGCAATGGTATTGTCCGTTCGTCGATCGGACGTTTTTTGGTTGGCGACGAGACATCTTTTCCTTTGTAGCGCATGCCCTTTGCAACATATTTGAGTCGTCTTTGAAATTTGCAACCTTACCACAAACGATCCGATTTAATCAAATAGAATATAGATTCTTAATGCCGACGATGTTTTGGACGCAACAACGCCATCTACTTTGCAATCGGACGTCATTTCGTTACTGACGAGGCTAATTTCCCTCGTAATGCGTTCATTCGTAACATATCTGATTCGTTATTTGAAATTTACGACATCACCCCAAATGATCCAATTTAATCAAATAAGATGTATACTTTTAATGTTGACGACGTTCCGAACGCAACGACGTCATCCGTTCTGCGATCAGGCGTCATTTCGCCACCGACGAGGCTAATTTTTCTTCATAGCGCGCACCTTCGCCTCAGATTTGAACTGCCCTTTGATATTTACGACACCACCTCAAATGATTCAATTTAATCAAATAAGATGTAGACTCTTAATGACGACGATGTTCCGGACGCGATGGTGCCATCCGTTTGGCAATCGGACGTCATGTCGTCTCCGTAGAGGTGAATTTCCGCAATATGTGCGTCATTACATTATATTGGGATTGCCTCGAGATATGTGCCACCAATATGGGCGCTTCAAATTGAATAAACAAAAATTGCAGTTTTTAGAGGTTGACATTATTCCGGACGCAACAGTGAAGTCTGTTTGTCGATCCGACATTGTTTGATCAATCACGCGCTTTAATCTCGAGTGTCGGCCATCCCTTTTGATAGATCTCGTCTAATTCAATTGCAAGGGGCCTCGACCCAGCAGAGTTCAGTGTCCTAATCACAACGATACTATCCATTCGGCAGTCGGATATCATTTGGCCTTTCAAGTGATATATGGCGCCAAAGTACGTAACGCTTTGTTCACCAATTGGGGTCCTTTCTCGTGCGGTTTGAGGTATACGGGTCAACAATCTCTCTCTATTGTCCCATCGTTCCAAAAATTTGATTTCTTGTTTTTGACATTAATTCACAGTTACCACACCTCAGAGGATAATTGATTCAAATTTTTTTATGGGTAATGCCAGATGAGCATGACTAACATATAAGAATATGAGAGAGAGAGAGAGAGAGAGAGAGAGAGAGAGAGAGAGAGAGAGAGAGAGAGAGAGAGGTTCTAAAATTTTACCTAATACGAAGTATACTACTTGAATAATTGAAAAAATATCCCCCGATTTATCCTCTGACCTACTATTCATATGCTTGGGTCAAGATACAATAGTACAAGGAAGGCTACATATATGTAAATTTATATTGCAAGGCTTGATAAATAGTTTCCATAAAATGAACTGAACTAGCTAGCAAATAGAGAATAAATGTATATATGCTGAATCCTTATGAAGTCGCTAGCATGGAGACTTGCTGAGCCTTACCAAGAAGTTATGACAAGTAGCTTTGGTTGTTCGATCTGCCTAGTCAACCCTGAGGCGGAATATGCTAAGTGAATCAACTAATTAGTTGTGATGCTTGGCAACTTCCTCTCTGGTTGGCCCAACGGTCAAAGTACACATGTTTTGATGGATTTTATGAGTTTATCCTTGAATATTCAAATGTGTTAGTCCCTCTTAGCCAGTTGACTAACCTTGGACTCAACCCATACAAATCAACAAGACGATCCATCCCAGGCTAGGCAAATTTAGATCTTCATGTTTATTGTTATTGTTATTAGGAGTTGGGACTATTTGAATAACTTATCCTTGAAAGAAGATATCGATAATTTTCTTCTAAATAAGAATCAATATATTATGATCTTCAAGAATAATATAAAATCACTTGTTCTATTTTATATCAGTTAGTTACATTTATAAATTTATAAAATTTTCAAATGAAAAGTAATTTTTACATTTCATATCATGATCAATGGCATAGTATTGATTTTAACTGTTACGCGAGATAATAAAATGGGTATTTCCTCCTAAAATGTTTAAAAAAATTATTATCACGTTGCAGATATTATTATCTTTTTTATAATGCTTTTCCTTATCTAACTCTATAGATAATTTTCACATTATAGTATTTTAGAGTATGAACAACGCAATATAACATATAAGCAATAAACAATACTCTAAAGTAAATCACAATACAATTATGCAAACAATATGATTCATTTAGTATTAAAATGAGCATCATTTTCTAACAGGTTATTCTTTGCTTCACTCACCCTATAGTATTGCACAATCGGGCTGTGGGAAAAGGATTTGGTGAGGATTAATGCTACTCACTCACTAGATCTCGCAACAAAGATAGTTTGGAGGTGTGAAATCTAGTGAAATAGTAAAGAGGCGAAACCTGGCAAAACAGTGAAAAGGTAAGTGGCTAGGAGAGGGCAAATTATTAAGTCCGGTCACCGGACGTGGAGATAGGTCTGGATATTAAAAAAATATTATTTTAAATTAAGCGCATCAAAAGCACAGGAAAATCATAGGTAAAGTGCAGACAAAGCACAGTCAAAAAAGCGCAGTCAATGCGCAGGTAAAGCACAATCAAAGCGCACCTATAGCGCAGTCAAAAAGTACAGTCAAAGCGTAGGTGACGTGACAAATTTTAATTAGATGTCCGGACCTAAAAATAGGTCCGACCTAATAATTTGCCCTAGGAGAGGCACGTCTAATGTTGGCATGTGAAGAGCGATGAGACTGGCAATGTGAAAAGTAGATGGAACAGGAAACACAATGACAAAGTGGCTGAAATGGGAGGTGTTAATTTTAATTTTAATTTTTGATAATTGTAATGTTATGCATATAAATAATTAAATTTATATATTAAATATATAAATTATAATGCTTTGTATATATGTAAAACAACAAAAAAATAATTTAATAACTTTTTGTGGTTATAAGCTTCTTCCATCGCTCAACGAGCTACAGATATTTTCCCTCCTTGATTTCAAGTTGTTGAATGATATGATTGACAACGCCATGGCAATGAAAAAACCTTAGTAGTTAGTACCATTTGTGGTCAAGCAGCATATATGGAATTTTAGCTATGATCCACAATTCATTATCAAGCCTTTGCAAGATATATCTATTTTACTTTCATAAGAAAATTTCTCTAGTCATGATATCAATCATAAGCAATCATCTCTTAACTAATTTGGAATGTGCATTTGCCACTTCCTTACTATTATACAATTAGCTCATTATAAGAAGAAGAAATATAAACATACTAAAACAATAATAGGAATTAACGAACACTATAAATGTTGTTATTCATATCGAACCTTGAAAGTTGGTTTTGAGAAGTCTTATGGTACAATTAGGTTTGAGGAATCACTTTGAGTGATCTTAATAATTTACTTGAGATGTTGTTGACCCCTATACCTCAAACCATGCGAGAAAGGACCCCAATTGATGAACAAAGCGTTACGTATTTTGGCGCCATATATTACTTGAAGGGACAAATGACCTCTGACTGCTAAATGGATGGTATCTTTGCGATCAGGATACTGAATTCTGCTAGGTCAAGACCCCTTGTAATTGAATCGGATGAGATCGGTCAAAAGGGACGACCGACACCCGAAATTAAAGCATGAGGCTGATTAAAGGATGTCAGATCAACAAACGGACTTCATCATTGTGTTCAGAACATTGAAAATACTAAAAAAAAACTATATTTTTCTTGTTCAATTTGGATCATCCTAATGAGTGACATGAATTTCGAGACAACGCACATTTCAAGGAAATTAGGCCTCGAAGACGCACGGATGACGTCCGATCGACAAACAGACAGCTCCATTGCGTCCGGAACGTCATCAACATTCAGAAAATATATTTTATTTGATAAATTTGGATCATCTGAGATGGTGGTGAATTTTTAGGTGATGCAAATATGATATAAAGGCCTGCGTTACGACGGAAACAAGGCCTCGAAGATGCTCGGGCGACGCCCGATCGACAAGCGGACAGAGCCATTGCGTCCAGAACGTCGTTAACATTCAGAAAATATATTTTATTTGATAAATTTGGATCATCTAAGATGGTGGTGGATTTTTAGGTGATGCAAATATGATATAAAGGCCTACGTTACGACGGAAACTAGGCATCGAAGATGCTCGGGCGACGCCCGATCGACAAGCGGACAGAGCCATTGCGTCCAGAACGTCGTTAACATTCAGAAATATATTTTATTTGATAAATTTGGATCATCTAAGATGGTGGTGGATTTTTAGGTGATGCAAATATGATATAAAGGCATGCGTTACGACGGAAACAAGGCCTCAAATATGCTTGGACGACGTCCGATTGACAAGCGGACAACGCCATTGCGTCTGAAACGTCGTTGAAATTCAGAAAATATATTTTATTTGATAAATTTGGATCATCTGAGATTGCGATGAATTTTTAGGTGATGCAATATGATATAAAGGTATGCGTTACGACGGAAACGAGGCCTCGAAGATGCTCGGATGACGTCCGATCGACAAACGGACAGTGCCATTGCGTCCGAAACGTCGTTGACATTCAAAAATATATTTTATTTAATAAATTTAGATCATCTGAGATGGTGGTGAATTTTTAGGAGATGCAGATATGATATAGATGCCTGCGTTACGACGGAAACGAGGCCTCGAAGACGCACGGACGATGTCTGATCGATAAACGGACAATGTCATTGCGTCCGGAACATCGTCTCCATTAAAAATCTACATTTTATTCGGTCAAATTGGATCGTTTGAGGTGATGTCGCAAATTTTAAAGGCGATCCAAATTTGATGTGAAGGCACGCACTACGAGGGAAATTAGTCTCGTCGGTGACAAAATGACATCCGATTGCAAAACAGATGACGCCATTGCGTCCGGAACATCGTCAGCATTAAGAATCTACATTTTATTTGATCAAATTGGATCGTTGGACGTATTGTCGCAGATTTCAAATGGGAATTTGAATATAATGCACAGACATACGTTATGGGGAAATGAGGCATCGACGATGCTTGGACAACGTCCGATTATAAAACGAACAACGTCATTGCGTTCGGAACGTCAGCAATACCCTAAATCAACTATTAATTTGTCTAATTCCGATATTCGGTAAATCTACACGTAAAACGAGGTAAAAACACAAATTTCAATGAAATCGTGCAAATCAAAATCGTTTTCATTGACTGATGCATCATTGTCATCCTCATTTAATGCTATTACTAATAATAGCAAATCATTATTAGCATTACCTATGAATCTAACACAAAAAATAGAAAGCCAAATGAGATTTCAAATCTCATTATTTTGTATTACATCGTATCAATCCAATTTCTGTTTTTTTTTTTGGGGACATTTAGGCCATTAAAGGCAAACTCACACACACAACGCATACACATAGACTCGAACCCTGGACCTCTTAGTTGGAAGCCTAAGCTCTCAACCAATAAGCCAAGGAGAGTTGTGTAATCCAATTTCTGTTAAGTTCCCATTTTTCGCTGAACTCCCGTCAATCCATCTCCTCCATTACAGCTGGCCTCAACTCTTGCCCCATCACTAAATCAAAACAAAAGGGGACGCTGCTTCATTCCAACTGGAGAGGAACAAATTAACGCCTTAAGCAGCTCTCATGTCCAAGCCACAAATCCATTGCTCCCTTCCATCTCTCTCCAATCCGCAATCAGCAGCCAGCAGATCGTCCATCCTCGAGCTCCTTCACGTAAAGACTGGTTGCAGTTCTTCTATCTCCTTCATGAGCCAAACCTCCTCCTCCAAGCAGAGAAGAAGCCAAAGTTCCATTTCTCCCCTACGTCACCTACCTCACGCTAAACTTCCCAGCCTCTACCTACCCATCTCCACCCGTCCACCTATGGAAGCTCACTCCTCTAGCCTCACAACCTTCCCTGTGCAAGAAGTCCTCCTTTGATTCTTCATGCCAAAGCTACGATAGAGCAGGAGGGGAATTTCCCCTATTTTTTTCTTTTTACAAAGTCCTCTCACAACAGCTCTTCATCTCCAAATCATGCCTCCACTTTATTAATTCATTGCTTCCAGATTTCTGTTCGACTCAAACAAGCTGGTTGAAGGCATCACGTTATCCCTCAGGTCTTCTCTCTCTTGCTGTTGTCTGCCTCCTACACCTGGTTTGAAGAAATCAGTAGCCGACTTCCCTCTATTGCTTTTGACGTGAAAGCTCAGGTTGCTGCCTCCCTCCTCGCCACCAGAACAGGAACTCATGCTAGAGTTGCTAAAATTCTTAGTGGTTGGTATGATGCTGTATCTGAGCAACTTGCTGTATTGGTCAGAGATCATAATTTCTCTGTCCTGCAAGAATATGGAGGGGTTGACGGCTTATCACATATGTTGAAGACCTATTTTGATAAATGAGCTCTAGGAGATGTTGCTGAACTATCACATAGGAGAAATAAATTCGGAGCTAATACCTGTAGTTATATTTGGGCATAAAAGCTAAGGGTATTGATGAAAGAAAAACCTGGTGCAGAAGCTGCATGGTTTACAAAGGGCAGGGTGGAGAGGTTTGTTGGCTTTGTGAGTACGCCGATAGAAGTGATGGGAGTTAACACAAATCTTCATCAAGTAGAAGAAATATCAAATTATATTCAAATGAGAAGGAGAATTCAGAGCCCACTAACTCCTCAAAACCACACATCTCTGAACAGAGAATTTCTTCTCTCAAATTCATTCATCCATTGTTGTCATTATCTGTTATTATTAATAACTATTATTGTTAGTTATTGATATTAATATTAATATTGATATAGTTATTAGTATCAATATTAATATTAATATTTTTATATGTTCTATTAAAAAAAAAAGAAAAAGAAAGCAGAAAGAAGCAAAAAAGAGAGAGAGATTTCTCAAAAAAAAAAAAAAAAAAGAGAAGAAAGAAAAAAAATATGCTCTCTTGATTTTCGAACCCTTTCTCTCTCCCCTATCTCGGCATGCGTGTCGAGTCGGTGGTCTGCTCATGCACGCTTTTCTCTAGCGTGGTGGGAGGGGCAACCGGCGTGACACCTACGGCGACGTAGGCGAGTGAGACTCGGTTTCAAATCCTATTCTCGATGTTAGTGTCGAACCGGAAAACCAACTCATGCACGCTTTTTTCTAGCGTGGTGGGAAGGGAACCCGGTGCGGTGCCTACGACGAGACCGGGATGCCCATAAGTACCCGCTTGCGGGGAAACGACTGCTTCTCTTTTGTAACAGGTACCGAAGACCCATGCACGCATTTCTCTGGCGTGGTGGGGGAACAAAATTTCATGGCCGCGGTGTCCTCGTACGAGGGCACCTACCGTGCACGCTTTTCTCTAGCGTGGCGGGAGGCCCAGTTTTCCGTAGTTTTCCCCTAAACGGGGGAGACGTCGGGAGGCTGCCGAAATTTTGACTGAAGATTCAAGGACTTGGACAGAATTTGGACAAATTGAACTTGAACTCGGACCGAAACTTGTACTTGGACTTGAACTTGTGGACCAAATACAAAAGACTAATTTTGAACTTAATTAAAATAAAATTGAAATGAGAATATAACTTGATCATAAAATCAAATTTAAATCAAGTTTAATTAAATAAAATTGAACTTGCAATTACAGTGGACCTGAACATAGAACTTGAGCAACAAATGAATTAAGTTCAAATTTGAATAAATGAGCAAAAGTTTTAAATCAAACTTGATCAAGAAGGACTTGGTTTGAATAATGATATCAAACCCACCACATACATTGAATGATCCTTGAAGACAATGGGGCTTGTAATCACAACTCATTTGCAAGAAAAAGTAAAAGTAAAATGTGTTGATACATTTGAAAGCAATGATACAAAATCACATTGGGCATCAAAAGAAAAAATTATAATGAGTGGTTGAAGTACAAGTAACCATGAACAAAATCATCATGCAAAGTATAAACTATTTTCAAAGATAGTGAAGGGCTTATGCTTGCCATCCCATAAGCAATGAAGTTGAAGAGAATATGTAATTTGATTGCAGGCAAAGCATTCCAAAACTCATCATGCAAATTGCAAATCAACTTTGAAAATAAGAACTTCCAAGTACAACTTTGTTTGCAATAAACAAAAAAAATATGGAAGATGTGGCTCGATCACAAAGCCATGATATGGGGCTTTTGGATCATGATGAATGACATGTAATTTTGCAAAGCAACAACATTAATCATACAAGCAAAGACATGAGATATATGCAACGATAGATTTGTGATCAATATCATCATACAAGCAACCAAATACATAGAATCTTCAATGAACATTGCAAGTCATTCATGAATGGTGGTAACTAGTATGCAACACTCACAATATTCATGCTAATGGAAAGGATTTGATAGTTGCAACAGGTATGAAAATATGCATGCTCATGGGTAACATGCAAGTGATGAGCTCATAATTGATTACAAGTAAATAAACATAGAATTTATATTAAATGACAAAGGAATTTCTTTAATATGGCATTCTCACAATCAACATGGAAAAGTCTTCAATGAACATCAAGATGTTATCATGCCAACAAAGGTTCAAACTAAATACAAAGGAATACATATGAAATTTGTGGTGAAAAGGAAGACTTGCAATGACTATAAAATCTACAAACATCATTCACTCACAAATGATGATGGAGACTCATGCAATCAAATGTACCCAAGATTGCAAGCAATGAAATTGATAAGGGCATGTAAGAAGATTGTAGTAATCTTTTCTACGTCCACCTAGGAACACTAACGAAGAGATATAAATAATGTAAGATAATATAATTTGTCCACGAATGAGTATAGAAGACATGTCTACAATCAAGTACATGAAGAATGGTGAAAGAGACATCATGTCCGTAGCACATTCAAGTTACCTACCAATTGTTGTGATTAAGAAACTATAACATCTCCATTGTCAACAATTGCCCAACATCAGTCAAATGCACCAGCCCTCTATAAGCAAGAATAAAAAGATCTGCAATACATACATTCTCTTTACAAATACGGATGTATGTATAATATGCCACTTATGGGTGGATGCAGAAGGACTTCAGTAAATGCAGTATCCTGAAGTCAATTTCAATATGTAAATAAATACATCTACCTACCTACATGCACGAGTGGCGAATGTACTTAAAAGATCAAAGACTACCATAAAATATATGAAGAATATGACAAGTGCAAGCTTCTACGATCTAAGGCAGGAGATTAGTTAGTGTACTACGATCCACCTGCAGAAAGCGACGAGTAGTGCACGACAGTCTACCTGTATGAAGCAGCGAACAATTAAACTTAGAAGCTGGTACTCCACGCCACTGAATCTGCAACCTCCGTACAAGCAGATAGAAGGCGTTTATTCCAAGAATACCCCCGCACGTGCACAATAGTTTGTATATACATACGCACTCTAAAAGGGGTAAAAGTAATCAAGAACCTGTATGGGCCCCGGCGAGCGTGTTATTGGTACACACGTGACGTCTAGGGATGCTGCACGGGATATTAAATTTGAACCCGATCCTTCTAAGTAGGTAAAAGCAGTTGACAGGGTTCAATTATAAAATGCCCCCAAACACCCGCATGGGCCCCGGTGAGCGTGTTATTGGTACACACGTGACGTCTAGGGATGCTGTGCGGGTTGACAAGTGAATTCAGGTTCGAAACCGATCCTTCTATACGGGTCAATAGAAGTCGACAGGGTTCAAACTAACAAACAAATATACGGTTGTGACGACTGTCATATTTGTCTTAATACATTTATATTAAGCCTTCAAGGCCTATAACAATAAGAATTCGTTATCAAGGGCATAAAGCATACGAAACCCGATCCTCTGTCGACGGCCAGACAGAGTCGACAAGGTTCAAGCTTTAAATGGAAATGACCCCAAACACCCCGATGATGGCCGTGTTGAATGCAGATCTCAACCGGAGGGGTTCCCAAATACTTTCAATTGTCTCCCAAAAGTCCATTCCAAATACTTTCAAACTCCACCCAAAATATCCACCAAAAATGCCAAAATCCAAAAATTCTAAAAATCTCAAAAGCCCAAAATCCAAAAATCCCAAGAATATTTAAAATGAAATAAATCAATTTCAGCACTTAAAGCAAAATCCATCCACCCTCCGCAATAGTTTTCCGGGGTGGACAAATTAAAATTTACTTTTGCTCACAAAAGAGCTAAATGCTTAGTTGAAAATATTACTAGGATCCATTCTCAAAAAGTATCCTGCCAGTAAGGACGTGGTACATGTCCTCTAACCGGCAGTTTGCCGCCAAATGGCACCGCAGGATAAACGGTTATGATCCGGGGCCCTCTGAACCGAGTGGTTTTGCCACCAAATGGCACCACGAAATACCGGTTATGGCCGGAGCCAATACGCTCCTTATTGGCATCAAATCCTTGAGATATGGATCAATAAGATATAATCGATATGGTACAAAGCCCTCTATAAGCTAAGGTGGATTCAAATTTGTCCCCTTAGGCAAATACCCACCCTAGGTCTACAAGGTCCCCTTGGACGAAGCAACCCATGGCTGCCGACAAGGATCCTTCTATCAGGTTGGGTCGACTACCTCCTCTGACTAAGTAGACCAGGGACCACAATGGACCGGGATGACGGAACCATGGGATCTTGATCGGACCCATCATCCATTCCCCCACCATCCGCTTTAAGTGAAAGATGGTGAAATTTCTATTTTAAATATTAAATCTTTCCAAATATCCAAACTTCCCAAATTCACAAATCCAAATCTAATTCTTAAATTCAATACCCGTGCTGCTACTATATGCCAGATAACACGTATCTCTATACGTATCTGATTGATGACTAACCTTAATCGAAAGTTCTCTCTCGTGATCGGGAGGGGTAATTAACTATAGGGGCTTGCGTCTATAGGAAACCATAACTTAGATCATAAAGTCCTCACAAAATGAGGGCGAAATCTCTGGGTAGTGTCTTATCTACAAACCCATCCGCCTTCCAAAATTTACCCCGGAACTTAGTTTGTTAAAACTCCCCTCGCTAAATAATAAAAGAAATCGCGCGACGGGGAGGCCGGGGCCGAATTTTCGGAGCCCACAGATGTTGCGCTAAACCACAATAACTTTATCAAAGTTTTAATTTTTGTAAAGAAATTTCATAAAACCCTAAGAAGATATAAAGTTTTATTGGTTTATTACAGGGCCTTAAATCTGACTGATAAAACAAAGAAAAATAGAACTTGCACAATTCTTGTAGACAATAAGGTGTGTGCATGTTTGTTGATCATCAGCCATAAGAGAAAAACCTAGCCAGGAAATTGAATAAAAATCCATGTAATCCCAGAAATCCTACGTACTTGACAATGTTCAGCGTTGACGCGGCTAGACTCGTGTCCCTTCCCGGAAAAGCTGCCCAAATCGCATGCCAGCTAGATGCTTTTCACGTCTTTAAAAGCCGACCAAAAGAAGCCAAAGGGGCAGGGGCTGCTCCCTCTCTCCCATTCGCTACCCACACGAGAGCTTTCCGATCCTCTTGCTTCTTTCGGCCTAGAGAGAGAGAGAGAGAGAGAGAGAGAGAGAGAGAGAGAGAGAGAGAGAGAGAGAGAGAGAGAGAGAGAGAGAGAGAGAGAGAGAGAGAGAGAGAGAGAGAGAGAGAGAGAGAGAGAGAGAGAGAGAGAGAGAGAGAGAGAGAGAGAGATCAAACCCCAACCTCACTCGCAGGCTCCGACCGAACTCCCTCCTCCAATCTGCACCAAGCCGCATTCTCCCATCCAGTCGCTACCTACCTGAGCCAACGCCCCTCTTTTAATCTCCAAGCCCTACCCGAGCCCTTCTCCGCCTCTTTCGTGCCCTTCGACTTCGCTCCTTCCACGACTTCCTTTCCGGTCGGATTGGAAGTTACGACATTTTCGGTCGGAAGCAACAATAGGTGCTCTTCTTGCTGTGAAGGTAACTTATTCCCTTGCTTGCGCTTCTTCGGCCGTATCCCGTAAATCCACTGAACGATAAGCAAGGAAGATGAGGGATTTTAACTTGACTAGTGTAAATGCACGTGCACGTGAATAAAATTTTATAAATAAAAAGTATGTAACAGAATCAGAAATTTTTTTATGAAATGCTATTTCAAAGACATAAAATTATATATCAAAATTACATATAAAATTTGTATAAATAAAGATGATTTATATTTATACTTCTCTTATGATTGAAATAAATAAATAAATAATATATATATATATATATATATATATATATATACTTATTTATTTATTTATTTATCTCAATAGATAACTTATCTAGAGTAAATATGGGAGACGTATCAATTGTATCTGTAAATTAAAAATGAAAATTGTTTTCTCCTTAAAACAACTTATTGAACGTACATACGAGTAGGATATGAATGAGAAAATAATATGCTGGAAGGAAGAGGTATTATACCAAGAACCATTGCACCAACCTTAATATAAATTTCACCAAAACATAATGAAAAGGTGTCACTAATTGCATCATATTTTACAAGTTGGTCAACCATACTTAAATGGCCTTGACGTAGACCAATAATGCCATCAGCATGATGTTTGACTAAATCACCAGATTCAAAATTTTCACATTAAAAAAATAGCTCCTTGTGGCAAACGTTCAATTTATTTAGCAAATGATATGACTTGTTGAGCCAGCCCGCTGATGGAGCTAATTTCAGCATAATGCCTCTCATAATAATAAGTACAATGCATTTTCTTTTTATCACATTTGCAATCAATATTGCATTTAACTAGCTCATATGTGCATGAATGCTCTGGCCTAAATCTTGGATCCTGCATTGTTAAATACGTGAACATGTGAAAATGATCCAAACAGACCAAATTCTTTTGATTTTGTCTAGAGGATGAATTTTAAATACATCAAAAGTATACATTACATTTATTTTACTTCATATCAAACATGAATATTTTCATAATCTCTACATATAAAATATTTTACACTCCTTTTACTTCAAATCAAACAGCCTCTATATAAAATATGGCACAAAAATTTCTAAACTGAGTCATAAATTGACTAATCCAAGCCAAACTATCAAAAATTTACTTACTAACAAAAGTTCCTGAAAATTGTAAAATAAATTAAATAAAAAAAGAAAGCTCAGTTTGATTATATTGCATTTGATTTTGTTTGAAGCAGTTTTACTTATCCAATTTTAGTAAATTTCGAGTATTAAGAAACTTCAAAAAACAAATCAAATCAAACTATGTTATTTGAATAATATATTGTGAAACATATACTAAAATTTGATAATTTTCTAATTATCAGATTTGCTTTAAAATAAATGGAATATATGATAAAACTCATATTCCACCATCTTAAAGAAAAATTGGATATCCTGATCCATAGTTTTTTTTTCCACTTAAAATATCAGCTGCTTGATTCTGATTCACACAACTCATACAAGAACAACAAAGTTTACTACATAAAGAAATCAATAAAATAATGTTGAAAATAAATCATCCTGCATCTAAATCATGTCAACATCAGAATATAATTTCAATCTTAAAATCTTCATTAACTAAACATAATGATTACTCAAGCCAGAAAGTTTAAGCATAAAATAATAATAATAAAAGAATGTGCTGCTCTACAGGATGAATGATACAATCAGTCATCAAAGGAATAAAATAAAATGACATCTAACTAATAGTATAGAGTCATAAGAACTCATTACTAGGTTTTATCCTGACAAGTTAAAACCGACTAAGGTTAACCTGTGAGTTTTTTATCTTAAAATTAAAAAAAAAAGTAAGAAAGAACACTCTGGACTGAGTAGGCATCCAAGGCTTTATAAAGAAGAAAATCTTGTATGCAACTAATGATTTACTAAGCTTCGTGAGCATCTGCATTGATGGGACTATTTGATCTCACATCACAGCACCTTCCTTGATGAATTTGCCATCTTTCACCTCGTCGACCTATAAAATTAAGTGCTTATAATATAATATTCTTAAATATTATGCATAACTCTGTTGCAATTTTGCTCATAAGCTTTTTTTCACAACATTGCATTCCAAACATTTAAATATTTAACTGCAACTGTCCAATGTATATGATTAGATAAGAAAAACTAAATGAAATTAGGTAGCAAACTTCATAAATCAGATGTACCGATAAAATAGAATATAAACCAAGCCTTATTCTATTCAACAATTTAAAATATAGGTACCAAGCATTAATGGCATGAGAATATGCATTATTACTACAGCAACCAAAATTCAATATAACAAGCACAGGCAACATTTACATCTCCATGAAAAATGGTCAATGAAGGAATTTAGCAAATAATAGCATGCATCTAAAAGTAATATGCAAGCAGCACATGAATATAAATTAAAAATAAATAAATAAATAATAAAAAGAAAAAATAAATTAAAAAATATATTACAAGAAGCTAGGGCATCTATAATTTTGAGGCATCCCACAAAAGCAACCCAGGTGAAGCAACTAAACTCAGTGGCGGATTTAAGGGGGGGCCTAGGTGCCCCTCCTCCCCCCCCCCCCCCCCCCGCCAAAAAAAAAAAAAAAAAAAAGTCATTTAAAATTATGTAATCATGGCAGAAAATTTTTTTTCACTTGTCTCTCCCCTTTCCACTCTCTCTCTCTCAATCTATTGTCATCATTTTACCTGCAACTTTTTATTATTTTGTACTTGCTACTAGTTATAAGCTTATAGTCCTCTCTCTCTCTATCTCTCTCTTTCTCCCATGAGGGTGAGATGATTTTAAAGTTTTTTACCACGGTATCTCTTATTAGGTTACTTTTTTTGTTGATTTTTATTAGAACTTCTTAATTTTCTTTTTCATTTATATTTATCTTTTTATTTATATAATTACACATTTTAATCATTTATCTTCACATTAGTAATTTTCTTTAAATTTAAAATTTCATGAATTTTTTTAATTTTTTTAAAATCTCCAAATTCTCTTTTATAAGAAATTTATATAATTCAAGTCAATAAATTAAACTAGAGAAAGATTAAAATTTTAAATTTAAATCAAGTAGCTTAAAATATGCTAATTATAATTTTTAATATATTTTTTTATTAATAAGATGCATCTTTTTATATATTTATTACTCGTTATAAAATACTTTTTATTTAAATTAGATATAAAAATCTTATGTTAGAAATTAAAAAAAAAATTAAAACTTTAATGTAAATTTCAAGCTCAAATAAAAAAAAATCTTGACGGTATTTTTCAAATTAAAAATTTGTGGCCCCGCGGATAAACAATCCTGGCTCCGCCACTGACTAAACTGCAAAGAGTAAATTTTCTGCTATAAAAACTTAACACTAATCCTTAGTTGGAAATCTTCCATAGTAAGAGTTAATGTAGGCACGTAAAAGATAATTGTTAGAAATTTTACAAGGGAATTCACCAACAGATGCATTTGTTATTTTAACTGCATATAACATATATATTATATAAAAATCATGGGAAATCAGGTTGGGAAGCGTCACTCACCATATTTGTTTATGGAGGAAGAAAGAATGTTAATATTTAAGTTTGCTTGCAGAGAATACATAATTTTTTTTATTAATTATATTATTGAAAAGTTATATATTTTGAACTTTGTTTAAAAGAAATGAGGGAAATATATATATATATATATATATATATATATATATATATATATATATATATATATATATATATATATATATATATATATATATATATATATATATATATATATATATATATATATATATAAAAGGCCCTATGGACAACTAAAAAAAAAAAACCCTATGGATTGGACAACTAACTTCATATTTTTTGTTTAGAATCTAGGTCTAAGGTATGTCAGGTCCAGAATCAGCAGTAGATGATTTAATCCCTTAATGATTTAAAAGACAATTCTATTTTCTTAATGATTTTATCCTTGGATCTTGAACAAACTAACAATAGAATTTGTATAGCCATGTATATGGGCTGTAATATCATAATGCAAGCATAAAAATTTTAATCACATAATATGCCAAAAATAATTCCAAAGTAAATTTATTTATCCTTGGATCTTCTTACCTCCAATAGCTTAAAATAAAATCATAAATTAAAAGTTATCAAAAAAAAAGAAAAAAAAAAAGGTAATTAAGAATAAAGAAACTCTCTATATTTGAAAAGAAAATAAGTGTGATAGAAAAATAATTGAAAATCTCGTCCTGCGTTCACAAGTTAAAAAGAGTCTTTTGATCATAATATATGAAAAACTATTTTTTTTCTCATCTAAGAATGTTAACTTAGTGTAATCTAACCAATTAAAACATGATGAGCATATTTTGTGATTAAATTACTCAATACCTAGTATAGAGTTATATTACACCTCCATATACATCTTTTCACAAAAATAAAGCTTAATTTTCAACTAATGTTTTCTTAAAGCCAAGTTTAGTCAGTCATCAACACAATCAGTTTTCTTAAATATAGATAAAAACACAAATTTCTCAAGTTAACATCACATATTCAAAGGAAACCTATAAGCAGTTCATATATATTGCATGCAAATCAATATACTTATGTAGTGTATAAAAATCGAAAGAAAAAAAAAACACAATATTCTAATTGCATATGAACAATTATTGCAGATGTTGGTACTTTTCACATCAGATTTTGCTATGTCATAGAGTATGCTACTCTTTACAAATCAAATCTTGATTAACCTTGTTAACAAGTTATTTGAGCTATATTCAAGCATTGATCAAATTAAATGTGTTCAGATCTTGACGAAATATTTTTCAAGTTATGATAGAACCTTCTATGACGAAAAAAAGCCTCAATCCTCAATAATCATGAATTTTAAAATTAAACAGAATTCGTATTTTTCATATATGATTGACGGATCGGGTCAATTTTTTGACACACCTAGTGCAAATATTAATTTATGACAGGAAACATAATGCAACTTGTGTTATATATGAGAGAAAAATAAATACACAACAACTCAAATATATTACATAAGTAAACTAAAAATAAAATAAGTTAAAAAAAACCACATAAGTATTACCTGTTTGCAGAACATTTATTTATAAAATACTTTTTAAGATTATCTCCACACAAAGTATATATTTAAAGTATACTATTTAAAGGAAATTTTTATATTGAGAATAATTTTACAATCAGCTAAACACAGGAAAACTTAGAAAGCTCGGTTTTTTGTAGCTTACGTGAGCAGCTTAATTAAACCTATTAACTGACCTGCTTTCTTTTACTATCAAAATTAAATAAATGATCAAATAAAATTGAGCATCTCAAATTCGAATTTCACAAGGTCCCAACCAATCTAACCATACAAGTATAACATTTAGAAATATATTCCATAAAGCTAGAAAGTTCTCTTAGGGCAGTTAAAATTGAAACCACAACTCCAATGACATGAAGCAAAATCAACAAAGTTCAGTTACAAAAGTTGGATCTCTTTCATATGTACAATTATAGAATTAACAACAAGAATTTCTATTTTTTATAAAATTATCTCTTAATTACCTTCATTTATACGACCACCCAAATCTCAAAGAGCATGATTATGTTCCATTAACTACTATGTTCCATTAACCCATCAACCAGTCAATATGAAGAAATTTGATCGTTGCATAATTTTTGCAAAATAAACCAGTTATGTTCAATAACTTTAATGAAATTGGGATTATATTAACAGATCTCCGTAAGTAATTATAATTTATAGGCAAATCATGAGTATTAGGAGTTTATGAGTCCTTAAGTCACGAGTTTCTATAAATAGTATATTTTTGAAGGAATTAGATATGATGAAATGAAATGTTGTAAGCCTCCCTTCAGTTAAGTTTACTGTCTCTTTCTATCCCCTACTCAATTTCTAAATTGTCAACATTCTAGAATCTAATTTTTATTGTGAACCCAACAATGAGTTTGCAACAAAATCATAATAATCATAATTAAAAAGGGTGTCATCTTTAAATTGTAAGCACAAACAGCTTGTGGAAATTTAATTTAACATTAGAAGTGTATTAAAATGTTATTACAACATAAACCATACAATGAAGTACATTATAAGGAGCAGTTTGTAGAAAATAAAGTTATCTTCAAATAGCAAGATACAGTGCGAAGTATAAATTAATCAGATAATTTAAAACAAGGTCAAAATAGTTTACTTTGAGGAAACAGAGAGGAAATTTTAGTCCTACTGTAGAAGTCTTCCAGTAACAATAACATTAAAAAATAAGCTTCTGTTTTTACTAATTTGGAAATTCAATGCTTCAAGACCAGTTGCCACCAGGACAGCTATAACTTTAACATTATTTTGAATAGCATTTCTTTGTTGATTTGGATTAAATTAATATTTATAGTATGAAGTGAGAAATTAAGAAAATTTCATAGTTAAAAGTTACAAGACCTTACCTAGAAATGAATACAAGGATTTTGGATCAAAATAACAACCAGATAGAAAGAGCTCTATCTTTTCAAACTGCGTGATGGGAATACATTGAATTAGAACCTGGGCAGAAGTCCCATACAAGGATTAAATATTGAATAATGGTGCCATAGATTTTCCAAATAAAAACTGGTTCATATAAGATATTCTCAATAGATTCAATTATTTATCTATCACAACATGTGAGTTAAAATAAGCCTATTATAGTGCTTCCTGGTCTGCATACCAACATTTGTGGGACTAAGAAACAGGCAAATAAGTATATAGGGCATCATAAACACATCCATCAAATTTATTTAACACTTACATTTCTAAATACAACAAGCAAATGACAATCAAACTTATCCCATAACTGAAACTTTAAAGATACTTAACGTCATTGAAATTTTCAAATCAATACTTACCATTCTATAGTCACAATTCAGTGATATCCCATTGGAAAGAATTTATCTGTAAGGAAACAAAATTTAAATTCACGATCTAAAGATGTCTAAATCATAAGTATAATTTCATTTTCCAAATGACTAAATATGCCTAGATTGTAGGGAGGAATAACTACAAAAGATTAGTAAAATAACTCCCAAAAATATCACCTTATCAAACCCCTACAACAACATCGAAGCAAGTCAGAGGATATGAATAAAAAATTGGGTGAGAGGAGCAGTCAAACAAGTAAGTTGGTCGGCAGATTATATATACATATATACAATTTGGATCAATCATAAAAATTAATAACAAGTTAAATATATAAAAATAGTACTAAAAACAACTGAAAAGGATCCAACCAAGTAATTCAAAGAAGGAAAAACAAAAATAATATGGAAAGCACTCTCAAGACTAATGAGAAAGAGGAGTACAAAGAATTGAAATATAATCATTAAAATTTATCAAAAAAGAAACTTCTTCAAGCTAAGAGATCACTATTATTGCAATCATTAAGGTATTGAGGGAGAAGAAATCTATTGTTATAATTTATTGACTCATTTTTTTTAAAAAAAAACATTAATTGTAAAAAAAAACCCTCAACCTTTTTCATCCGGACTTGGGACAGGCATTAGCGGTTTAAAAAAAATTTATAATATTACCTACAGATTTAAATCATTTAACAAAAATAGAAAATTAATATGTGATATAAAAGATGAATCATAACTCAGTAGACATTGATAAAGCACTTCATTCCAATATAATAATACAAATGTACAAGTATTTTGAGTATTGGTAGAATGTGGACAAAAATGCAAAATTAAGAAAAATTACATAATGTGGAAAGAGGCAAAAGTTGCAATGGGCAATAATAAAATTTATTATATGGAGGAAATTTGTTCATAAAGCACTAAAATGTTTAAATCTGAACATCGAACCAAAAAAAAAAAAAAACTCTAAAATGTTTAAATCTGAACATCAAACCAAAAGAAAAAACTTCAATATCATCCCTTTTAATGCACTTAAATCAATAGCCTTGTAGCCCAAGTTATCAAGATATAAACAATGAATGAATATGCTATTGATTACATTGAACAATACAATGCCATATTATTTAGTATTACAAGTAACAAGAAGAAAACAATTTTAATTTCTTAGCAAGTCATGTCTTAAGCAAGATATAATGTTAGTATCAGGAGTAAATAACTGAGAAGCGTACCTCAAGGAAAACTGGATGTGAATTACACAAGCCATAGGATTGATTCCCACTGAAGCATATAACAAGAAAACAAGAAATTCATCAATTAAAGAATGCAATACATTGCAATAAGAATGTTCATCATTCCATAATCAGAAGAAATATGTGAAATCAATTTTGTTGAAGAAAATATTTTTAAATATAATATGAATACTTACAAACCTCTTCATCAAAATCTAGATGAATTTATGAGAATGACTATTAAAGTAGCCAATAAAGGAAAAATTGAAGAACAAAGTGAAGATAATTAAGCAAATATAGTTTGAATTCACAACATGATTTTCTGAAGGAAGTGAGAGCAACCATCAAATGTGTTATGAGTACCTAAAAGTAGTAATTTATGTGAATATTTTGTGCTCTGCAAACAACAGAGATTGAAATTTAAATGGAACAGCATGAATTTAAAACAAATCTAATGTCAAAATCAAGAGTAAGATAGGGTTGAATGTAAAAAGTTGAAATTTTAACGTAAGAAATATTTGATTTAATGTAGACTCATTGTAGCTATCGGAATATATTTGATTTAATGTTCTTAATTTTCTTCATTCTTATGTCTTTGAGTAAGGAGGAAAACTCGCTTACAGTATTGCAGCAAGAAACAACCATAGCTAATCAGTCAACTTATTATTTTCTTTAACCAAAATGTAAAAGAGAAATATCAATGTATTAATAGAAATAACACAGTAAAATAACGATGATTTACTTTTTTAAGTATATATAAATGTATTATTTATTATATGACTAATCTTTTTTATTATATGAAGTTAATAAATTATAATAAATTGTACATTTATTTATTAATTATTATATTTTTTATTATAATAAATTAGAAAATGTTA
This sequence comes from Dendrobium huoshanense, assembly GCA_016618105.1. NCBI lineage: Eukaryota > Viridiplantae > Streptophyta > Magnoliopsida > Asparagales > Orchidaceae > Dendrobium > Dendrobium huoshanense. Next base: position 70,857,267 of record CM028344.1, on the reverse strand, counting down.
AATTGTTTGCGCTGAATGATGAGGTCATAAAGAGGAATTTTGACAGACTGATGGGTTAGGCGAGCGGGACGAAGTCGGTGTTTGAGGCGAGGGATGGGGGATGCTGGATTGATGGGTTAAACAAGGAATGACAGTTCAACTATATTCAATAGAATGCCCTAGTATTTCTTGATGCATCCATAATTTTTTTTAGAAAGATTTAGGGCTTATTTAATTTGCCTTATTTTATAAATTAAGTGAACAAATTGTATTCAGAAAGCTACCTCAAAGTAGCTACAAAACACATCTTTTATAAAGCAATTTTCTGAAACAAAAAAAAAAAACTCTGATTTGTACATCGAAGCATATTGGAGATTTGTACACAGCAAAGTCTTAAATCACTACAAAATAAGATTCTTAAAAATGTAAGCCATGATCACTTAAAAAAAATCTATCAGACATTCATATGACAACATTACAATAAGAATCTTTATCTATTTGACCTCCATTCTCCAATATCAGTAGCAATTAATTAGAACTTCCACGCAAAAATATCAAAAAAACATCAAAGCATAGAGAGTAAGCACATAACCTATCATGTATACTCCTTATAATTGAAATTAACTTTTATCAAGAAAAAATGGAAGCATGGGAAAATAAAGAAGAAGTGTAGAGAAAGATGAGGTAGGGAAAGGAGGAAGAAAAATAATAGAGAAAGAAGAGGAAGAAGCAAGAAAAAAAAATGGGCCTACCTATGCATGAGAGAGGACCCGCGGAAGGGAGCCTGCAACTGCCTAGGATTGATCGAATGGTAGGCGAGTCGGGTCGGAGGGAAGAGATCGGGCTTCAGCTAGGGTAGGAGGTTGGCGACGAGGTCGGGACGGACATCGCCTCGCTTCGGGTAGCGCGAGAGAGGGAGAGGCAGTAGGCTTCGTTCCGTCTGGGTTGTGCAAACGAGAGGAGAATGCGAGGGAGAAGAGGTCGGAGAGGAAGAATATTGGGAGAGTTTCTCGTGTTAGATAAGAACAACGACGTTTCATTATGCAGAAGGGATGCGATCATACGAACATCAACAACAACATCAAGCCTTTGTCCCACTACGTGGGGTCCGCTACATGAATCCTTTTTCGCCATTGTGTCCGGTTAAAAGTCAAATGCATTAAAAATTAAGTGCGGAGATTTACCGAGCGATTTGAAATGTAGGGTTAGGATGATGTATAGGGAGAATCACAAGCGACGCTTTAATAGTAGTATAGATGTAAGTAAAACAAATTAAACAAGATTTTGTGCAAATGGTGTTTATAAATCAATACTGAGCAATTATATGATTTAGTAAATGACAAATTGTTTATAATAGTTAACTTACCTTGAATGATATGTAAGGCAAGAGGATTTTTGAAAAAACAACAGGGAACAATAAGCAAGACTAAATCGTGGGTTGGAGTCGATGGATAGGAGATGCTGCAAAATAGTATATTAGGTACCCAAAGTGCAAACAAGAAATATGAATAAATTAAAAAAACCATGGCTGATTGAACATTCGCTGGACTCATACAAGGCTCCGATTGGAGATTCAGTGGTGATTGCCGAACCCAAAATCAAAAGGCAATGACGAAGTATGTAAAATAGACGTAGGTGGAAATGGGAGAAAGAAGACAGTTGAAATTGTCGAATTGAAATCCTAAGGGGCTGTTTGGCAACAAGTGGAATTTAACTTTAGTGGGATTTAGTAAATCCTGTAAATCCGGATTTAGTAAATCCGAAATGTGTTAAATCCTGAAAACTGTTTGGTATGTCAAATGTGAAATCTTGTTAAATCCTTAGAAACTGTTTGGTAACATATTTAAGGATTTGTGGAAGTTAGGGATTTAAATGTGAAGAATATAGTTATAAATTAAAAAAATAAATTTATAATTAAAAATGAAAATTAATGTGTTATAAATTTAATAACATATTAAGTACAAATTATTAATTAATTATTATTTACACTATTAATTAAATATTTCATAATACATACATATTAAGTTATATTAATCAAGCTAATTCTATTAATATTTAATTACTAATTGTACAATTAAGTTAAATTAGATAATAAATTTTTGCACTAATTATATAATTAATTATTTAATAATTTTACTTATTTATTAATATTTTAAAATATATTAATTAAGTTAATCAATAATAACTTAGAGGCGTCAAGGTTTGCCTGTCATCTTCTCTTTTAGTCGTTGCTGTTAGGCTTCGTTGCTTCGCAGGAGGTTTAGAGATTGCATGCGTCGCTTCTTCGTTTCCTTCGTGACTATTCAACTTCACTCCTTCGACGTCTTTCCCTTCCTGTCGGATCAGAAATTTTGACATTTTGATCGGAAGCAAGAACGGGACCTCGTTGGCTATGAAGGTAACTTTCTCCCTTTCGCGCGCTTCTTCTGCTAAATCCCGTTAAATCCGCCGAACAGAGGGATTTAGTAAACTCTGGATTTAAGCCGTAGATCCCTAAATCCGGGATTTACGGAATCCCGAGATTAACGAGCACACAAAAACCGTTTGGCTAGATTTAGCGTAAATCCGACTTAAATTCGGGAATAAATCCGATACCAAACAGCCCCTAAGAATTAAAAAATAGGTGAACTCGTGGGGCTTCGAGCAACTTGTGTATAGCTGCGTTCGATGAGAGGGAGAAGCGCGAGATACAGCAGGCTTCGGCGAGCGAAACCCGAACGAAAGTGAAGTAAGAGCAAAAAAAAAAATTGACAAAAACTATTCTAAGAAATTAAAAAGAGGCGTGAAGAAATAAAAAAGAGGCATTAAGAAGTTTACCTTTTGAAAGCTGATGTTTGGTGAGTTCGGTGAGCAGGCAGGAAGCGACAATGGGGGATGAATGCTTCGGCGTCGAGAGAGGATAAATGAAAGCGTGATTTCGTGTAGGGATGTTTTTTGATAAGAATGAAGAGTGTAGGGATGCGAAGAGAAATGAGGAGGGATGCCTTGAAAGAGAAAACGCGACGGATTTTGATTTGCAAGCAGCTTAGGATAAAGCTTTAAGAAATTCAACGACGGATATAAAGATTAAAATTTTTAATGGCCAGGATGACGTATGGGGAGAAGCACAAGCGGCACTTTAATAGTAGTATATATGTGATGCTGAAATCTCACCTAAAATCTTGCTCAAACTCTTTCATAATTAAGATTAATTATAATTAAGTGTATTTAATATTTATTAAATATTATTAAAATAGTTAATTGTGATTAATTACCATTAATTACAATTAATGTCATTAATAATAATTAATTATTATTAGTTATATTTAAATCTAATTAATCATAATTTTTTATTGATTATTATTAACTATATCTAATTATTATTAGTTATTGAAGTTATAAATAAATATAATTAATTGATATTGATAATGATTAATTATAATATTATAATTAATTATAATTAAATACAATTAGTTATTATTAGTTATAATTAATTATAATTAACTGTAATTAGTTATGGTTAATTGTAATTAATAGAAAAAGAAAAGAAGCATGCACCTTCGCTTAACTCAACCTTCGTCCCAACTCCGCTAGTTATCAAGGTATAATCCCTTAACTCTCAAACTTCAAGAGCCCACCTCGAAGTTCATGGCGCACCGAAAAACCGCCCATACACACCTTTATTACGTGTGGTGGGATAGGACCCCGGTGTGACACCTACGAAGAGACGAGTAATATCCTAAAAGCCACATTTCAAAGTTCGCGGCGCACCGAAAAACTGCCCATACATGCCTTTATTGCGCGTGGTGAGATGGGACCCCGGTGCAATACCTACGGTGAGGCGGGGTCACTTATAAGTACCCTCGAGCGAGGGAAAAGAAAATTATATTTTTAAACAGATATCCCCGAAGACCCTATACACGCCTTTATTACACATGGTGGGAATGAAGATCACGGTCGCGATGTCTAAAGATATCTACCATACACGCCTTTATTGCGCATGATGGGAAGGCCCAATTTCTTGTAGCTTCCCCTAAATGAGGGAGACGCCGAGAGGCTACCAAACTTTTGGGTGAACATGAGACTGTACCTGGACTTGATTAAACTCAAAAGGACAATGGGAGACTTGTGAGTTTGGACTTGAATTGAATGCAATGAACTTAAGTGAACTCAAATTTAAAATAAATTTGAACGTAAGTAAATAATAATGAAACTTCATTTGAACATTAAACAAGGTAAACTCGAATTGAACTCAAACTTGTGGATATAGAACTTGCTTGATTTGGACAACAAGACTGGGACTCAAACTTGGACAAGGATTTAAACTAAATGCACTTGAACTTGAATGGAGTCGATCTGAACTCAAAAGACCATAGGGAACTTTGATTTAAAATTGAGCTTGAACAACAGAGCAAAGGATTATGTTGGGACTTGAACTCAACAAGAATAGGAGAACTTGATTTGAACTTGTATCGTGGATTTAAACTGGACACGAGGAATTTGAACTTTGAGCCTAAGCCAAGTGATAAGTTTGATCAAATAAATGAACATTAACAAATCAAATTGAAGATGTAAGAACTTGCTCATAAGCAATGACTCATGATGAATGAAAAGTCTATGTCCCATTCTGAAATGACAAACCATATGAAGATAATGAGTTATCAGAAGATTCGTGATGAATTGTTAAACACCCACTTGTGAGCTAATGTAATAAATCACGATAAAAATTCTAAAGGGAGTATATAACATGAGTGCATGTTATTCATCTCAATCATGGATGGTATATTCACAAAGAACATATGAAGAACATGAAATGAATAGCAAGGCTACCTTCCAATCAATGGAAACCACCTCGTAGATGAATATAGTAGTTATTTACAAGCACTAAAAGTTGAAACATATAAGCATGATAGGCTGCTAATGAATGCGATGATTTGATTGACTAATGTGTACGAAGGGGATATGCTCCATATATGATGAGTCCCCAATGCATATGGATACTTATGTGAGGTGTCATTCGTAAGAAATGATAGAGGGAACTTTTGGATGCAGAACAATATACTTATGGGTGACAATCAACAACATGCAATTAATGTTATAACACTCCTACGATTAGCAATAATCCAGTGCTAAGCAAATATACTAGTTCCTTATAAGCAAGAGCAGATGGTATGTGGCAAAGTGCAAATATTTATGGGGTCTTTGGAGACTCATCATATGCATTATATCCCATTTACAAGTAAACACTGGATAAAATACAACAAATGCAAGTATCCATGGGCCACTATAGAAGACTCGTAGTACACCCAGTCTATTGTCCATAAGCAAGATACAAAGTGACTATATCAAGTGCAAGTGCTTATGAGTTATAGTAGGGAATTCATCGTGCATACAACAAGCTATCTACGAGCATCTACAAATACAAAATAGGAGATTCGTTAGTGCACAATGATCCACCTACAGAAAGTAATAAGTCGTTCAAGACAGTCTACTTATACAAAGAAGCAAATAATTCAATCTAGAAGCTACTACAACACGCCATTGGATCCGTAACATTCATGCAAGAGGACAGAAGACATTTATAAATATTTCAAAGTACCCATGCACATGCACCTTAGTTTGTATACTCATAGGTACACTAAAAGGGGTATGTAATCAAACAACTGCATGGGCCCCGATGAGCGTGTCATAGGTATACATGTGACATCTAGGGATGCTGCGTAGGTTAATAAATTTGAACATGATCCTCCTAAAAAGATAAGTAGGAGTTGACAAGGATCAATAAATAATTATCAAATGCTCTCAAACACCCGCATGGGCCCCGACGAGTGTGTTATTGGTACACACGTGACGTCTAGGGATGCTGCACGGGTCAATAAGTGAATTCAAGCTCAAACCTGATCCTTCTATGCATATCAATAGGAGTCTACAGGGTTCGAACAAAAAAAAAATATATATACGGTGGTGGTGACCTATATATTTGTCTTAATACATTCATATTATGTCTCCAAGGCCTATAACAATTAAAATTCACTAATAAGGGTATAAAGCCTACAAAACTTGATCATCTGTCGGCAGCTCAATAGAGTTGACAATGTTCATCTACAAAATGCAAATATTTTCAAATAGAATGATCCCATATACTCCGATGATGGCCGTGTTGAATGCAGATCTCAACCGAAGGGGTTAACTATAATCATTTCAAATGCCTCTAAACTCTCATAAAATTCAAATATTTTCAAGTGACCTCAAAGTCACCCCTATGATGCCCGAGTTGAACAAAAAATCTCAACTAGAGGGGTTAATTTCAAGCATTATCAAATGTCATCCTAAATACCCACAAAATCTAAAATTCTGAAAGATCATCAAAATCTAAATATTTAAAATGGAAATCCAATTATTAATCACTTAAAGTAAAATCTATCCATCTACTACAATAGTTTGTCGAGGTGGATAAATTAAAATTTACTTTAGCTCACATAGAGTTAATGCCTAGTTAAAAATATCACTATGATCCATTCTCAAACAATCTCTTGCCAATAAGGATGTGGTGCATGTCTTCTAACCAGCAGTTTTGCCACCAAATGACACCTTATTATAAACAGTTATGACCCGGGGCCCTATAAATTTAGTGGTTTTGCCGCCAAATGACACCACGAAATACCGGTTATGGACATAGCCAATACATTCCTTAGTGACATTAAATCCTTGAGATATGAATCAATAGGGTATGATTAATACGGCACATAGCCCTCTGTTAGCTAAGGTGGATTCAAATATTGCCCCTTAGATAAACACTCACCCCAGGTCTACAAGGTACCCTTGGATGAAGTAACCCGTGGCTGCCGATAAGGATCCTTCTATCAGGTTGGGTCCACTACCTCCTCTAACTAAGTAGATCAGGAACCACGATGGCTCGGGATGATAGAACCATGGGATCTTGATCGGGTCCATCATCCATTCCCCCACCATCCTCTTTAAGTGCTAGATGGTGAAATTTATACTTTTAAATATTAAATCTTCAATTTTTTTAACATCCCACGCCCATGCTGCTACTATATGCCATATAACACATATTTATACGTATCTAATTAACGACTAGCCTTAATCAAAAGTTCTATCTCGTTATCGGGAGGGATAATTAAATATAGGGGCTTGCGCCTATAGGAAACCAGAACTCAGATCATAAAGTCCTCACAAAATGAGGGCGAAATATGTGGGAAGTGTCTTATCTACAAACCCATCTACCTTCCCAAAATTTACCCTAGAACTTATTTCCATTAAAACTCCCCCGAGAAAGAAAGCAACAGCGGGCAGAGGTCGGGGCCAAATTTTGGAGCCCACAATGCTATAAATTTCAGAGAGAGAGAGAGAGAGAGAGAGAGAGAGAGAGAGAGAGAGAGAGAGAGAGAGAGAGAGAGAGAGAGAGAGAGAGAGAGAGAGAGAGAGAGAGAGAGAGAGAGTATTATATTCCAAACATTACATGGAAGTATAACAAATACACAAAAGATAACTCATAATATTTGCGAGATACCAAATTTTTTATGTGATCTGGAAAGGTAAAAAAATCACAAAATCTAGCTCAGTTGAAATATTTTCATTATGTCGATTGAATGTTATAATGATCCACCATTGATTCAGGTCAACAGTGATAATAATAACATTGGAAGTCATGTGCTGGAATGTAATTAATGTTGTTATCTTTCTAATAGGGGGGAAGGTCAAGCGACTAGTGAAGTTGAAGTTTGCATGCAATCAGCCAACATTGACATGCAATTAGCACTACAGTTAAACATCCACTGCTATTTTCATTAAGCAACATATGCAAATGAGTGGAAGTTGAGTTTGTGTGGGGTAACATAGAATATAATGCTCAAACTAATTTTCAAGCTCTTGCTAGTTTGGCGAGTTTAAAAACTTCCACATCTTACATCTAGTAATAATTTCTACATAAACTTCCCATAAATGTTCAAGATAAATCTATCCTCAGTCAAATCTTATTGATGTTATAGATTAAGATGATCAACATCAATTTTTGATTGATATCATCAGCTAATTCAACTGTCAGTTTCTCATGTTGTAGCTCATGATATCTCAGTTGAACAATTAATATGAAGTCCAACTAGATGGCAATCCTACTGTAAAAACTTTCTTCCACAAGTCTTCATCTATCAGCCATAAGGAACTCTCTCATCTAAGTGTTGTATCTCCTCATAGATTCAGCATGATGTCTCTATAGTATACCATCATGCACTAATGTCCAAACATTCATTAAACATAGATAAACTTTGTTCAACTTTGTCGTCCGCCTTAACGAATTATTGAACAATTTACTTACACAATCCGTCAATTATATGCACCCCATGTCCAAAAATTAATTAGAAGTTCATCCTCATTGGATACCCAATCTTCACCACTATGAATAAGTAATTGAATGCATATTAATACCATACAATTATTTAATCGAAATTTCTTTTAAATTTATTCAATCAAATATAAACTTTAGATAAAAAATAAAAACAAATATATTACTGTTACAGCTTATTTATAACTACTAAAAAATAATAAAAAAATAAAACTATAGAGCAAGTGGCCCACTAAGCCAATAACTGGTGGCTTCTAGCTGGGCAACCAATCATCATTTTAACAGCAATTATACCTTTTTTTTTTTAATTATTTTTATTTAAATAATATAAACTATTAGCATGTCTGCTTAAAAAAAATATGTCATATATATAATGAAATTAATTTTAATTAAAATAGATATAAAATTAGTATAAAATTAATAATAATCATAATTTCAAAATAAGTATGCTCCTCATTTTATTTTATTTTTTAAATCAAATAATATAAAAATTTAGGGAAAACTCAACCAGAAGTTAACAAAATTAAAGAAAACCTACAACTAGTTAATTTTGCATATAAAAGCGTGATTATAAAATTAACATGTCATGATCATTACAAAATTAAAAATAAAATATCAGTAATCTTTTGTATCCTTCAAATTATTTGCCAAATTGAATACTAAATTCATATATCTTTATATATAAATCAAAGTTACCAAAATATAATTTCTAATCATAATATTAGTAAATAGATTTGATTAAGATTTTTTTAAAATATAATTCAAAGGTGTTTAAGAATAATTATAATTGAATAATATGCTAAATAAATTATAAATCAATTTATTGTCCATTAATCTTGGAAGAATAATATCTTTATCCAGTTCCGCGCCTTACACGTTCTATCACCTGCAATATGCACCGTCAATTTGTCTTCTCCTTCCAGGGAAAATATCTCCATTCAAATCAGTCCATGGTCCCGCCTTGACATCACGACCAGAGCTTCTGATTTTTCCATTTTTTTATAAGCTCAGTTGCCTAAAATATTCAGTGAAGAAACAGAAAAGCTACAAGGCCAGAGATGAAAGCCGCAGAAGAGACTCATGATATTGTCATCATCGGCGGCGGCATCTGTGGTCTCGCCACCGCCCTAGCTCTTCACCGGTATGCTTCGCGTCTTCTTCTTCTGGTCTTGAAGTCTTCTTCCCCATTCTGTTTACTTATGCCTCTACATATTTGCAGGAAGGGCATTAAAAGCCTGGTTTTGGAGAGGTCTGATGAACTAAGAACAACTGGAGGTGCCATCTCTGTATATATGAATGGCTGGCATGCGCTTGACCAACTTGGGGTGGGAGAGGAGCTCCGTTCTAAGGCTATCCTTATCAAAGAGTATCTTTCACTCTCAATCTAAAATTTTCTTAAGTTATCTGTTTTTTTTTTTTAATTTACTTCAGATATTGGCTCTTAAAATGGACGAAAAGATTGCCATGCTCAGCTTGATATCTAAATGTTGGTATTTGGCTAATAAACTAAACAAATATTTCAGCTTGATTAAATATATTTTAAGTTTATGATGCTTAAAATACATAGGAATATGTAGGAAATCTTACAGATTTATAGAAATAATACCAAATGATTCTATGAAGAGTAGGCTGAATTTACTAACTTTCATTCTCAACAATATGTTAAAATCTTAATGGATCTGTTGCATCACGTTTAAATGTATAAATTTGATATTTCATTTTAAAAGCTTCAGTGTTAATTTATAATAATAAAATAAATCTAAGAAATACACGTGAATCTCTTTTTTTTCTTCTTAGATTTGGACTCGTCAATCTAAATCTATAGATGCTTTTGATGGTCATCAATTGAGGGTCTGTTTGGGACAGCTTTCTAGCTACTTTGTGTTTCAGACAATAAACATAATTTTATTTGGCTACTGCTTCTCAAAAATTTATGTATTGGAAAACTGCTTTTTATATAAATATAATATACAGTTGATGCAGCAGTCCCAAATAGTTCCTCAATTTATTGGCGTGCAAAACAAATGTGCCTAACACAACTAACTTTTATTTCATCTTTAACTTATGTCTAATATATGCAGGATAAAGGATTCTTGGTTGTTCAAAGAAGAAACAAATACAACACCAAGCAGGTAAATTTCTTTTCTTTTCCCTTTTAAACACCCTGCTCTTTTTTTTTTTAGAAGTAACTAATCATTTATCAAACTCCATCCCCTTTTCAACCATGTCTATATGTTTACTAATACAAAATTCTGTAATTAGTAATATTACATTATTTGAATTCTAAAACTTCTTTCTCTTACATTAATTCTCTTGAAATTTGGTCTTGTATACTTCAACCAATGCCAGACCAATATTTTCTTTTCTCACTTGTTTTATTTAGGAAAGCAGGGCTTCGATGCTTAAAAAGGAGTGATCTTGTTGAAACATTGGCCGCTACACTCCCAGCTGAATCAATTCGTTTTAGTTGCAGAATTGTAGCAACAGAGATTGATCCAGTTACATCCTTTCCCATTATTCATGCTAGTGATGGGCTCATCATCAAAGCTAAGGTGACCAATTGATACAAATTACTGATCTATCAATAGCATCACTAATATTAACTGATAGAAAGTAAAATGTCTTTTTTATATATTTTGATGTGATTTAGGCATTAATCTGTTATATTTTTATAATTAAGTAGGAATGCAGTGACTAGATTTTCATGCAATTCTGTGCTTTGACAGATTTTAGTTGGCTGTGATGGATCAAACTCAGTTGTGGCAAAAAAATTAGGCTTGAAGGCCCCAAAGATATCCCCCATATGTGAGGCGCGAGGTTTCACAAATTATCCAAATGGCCATAGTTTTGGCGATCAATTTCTGCGCCTATGGGGTCATAATTTCTTACTTGGAAGGGCTCCTATTAATGACAAGCTAGTTTTCTGGTTTGTGGATCATAAGTTCAATCAAAGAGGTGATTTTTATGAAGTTTCCAAAACCTTACGTTGATCATTTACTTAGCTTCATACGAAATCATAGAATTTTGAAAGAGAAAACAGAGCTACAAGAAGTCTACTGCGTGAGAACTTTTAACAATCATGCATGAACAACTTCATAATTTTAAAAAATACAATGGCACCATTAGCTTAAACATTCTGTTTTTTTTAGATTTATGAACAATAGCCATATGCTGCATTGTCCGAAAGACTCAATAACGATATGTAGTATTGTTTCTATGCTATAAACTAAACCATACAGTACCTTACCAGTGTCTAAATCAAGTACACATTGCAGATATAGAAGCAAGGGAAGATCCAAAATTAATCAGAGATTTAACCTCACAACGACTTGAAGGTTCCCCTGAAGAGGTGATCGACATGATTAAAAACTGCGAAATTAATTCATTAACACTCACACGAATCAGATACCGAGCACCATGGCACATTCTATTTGGTAAAATGCAGAGAGGAACAACCACACTTGCAGGAGACTCATTTCACGTCATGGACCCTTCCATTGGCCAAGGAGGTTCTGCAGCCATAGAAGATGCAGTGGTGCTTGCCAGATGCTTGGCAGGAGAGCTTCAGCATCAACAAGTTGCCGACAGTGGCGAACTGAAGAAGAGAGCTGAAGCTGCCATTGCCAAATATGTTAGGGAGAGAATGCTGAGGATAATGAGCTTGTCAACACGAGCATTTCTTATTGGTTCTATGTCTGCAACCTCTTCCTGGATTAAAAGGATGTTTTTTTGTGTTCTGTTAGTTTTGCTCTCTGGTAATAACTCACTTAGCCATGCTCAGTTTGACTGTGGTCATCTCTGAGCTTTTGTGGAAGTAATTGATTTCTGACTGAACATGGAAGCTGTTCTCTCAGGATGTTCAGAATGTGTTGTGGAAATAACTGTTACAATATTTGGTAGCTATCATGTGAAAGTGTAAAGTAGTATTTTGAAATGTCTGAATTTGCACTCTGAGCAATGTTAATGAACTTTCATCAGATTGATGTTTAAGGGTTGACTCAAATTATATTAATTCACATATAATTTCACTCGAATCTCATGGAACTGTGCTAAAGAATGTCTCACATATGATAATATGATCCCATAACTATGGATAACCCTGTTTAGGATTCATCAGATTGTGGTTGAAAGGTACCCAACCCAAATTAAGGTCTCTTAATTACAGTCCTAACTATGCTTCTAATTATAAGGCGAGCTGCTTCTTCTTTTTTTTTTAATAAAAGGCAAGCTTCATTGCATTCACATTCAAGTTAATTTAAGGCTCGTTTGTGACGACTTTCTTACTGTTTCTTAAAGCAGTTTTTTTATATCAAATTTTTAATTTCTATATTAAAATGCTTTAAGAAGCAATAAGAAAACCGTCCCAAACAAAGTCTTAGTCGTTCAATCTGGATAGTAGATTTGGTTGTCCAATCAGGCAGTCAATCCATCCAAGTAATTTGAACGGTTGAATTTCAAGGTCAATTTTTTTATGAAATGATTAAACATGTTTTGAATCAACTTAGAACCTTAAGAGTAAATGCCCTAATATCCTACTGCTTAAACCACTCCTTTAAAGATAAATTAATGGAGGAATTCCGCTTACATTGTAGTGTGTATAGCAAAAGCTGATACAATTTGTGAGATAACTAATCTCTCTTACCAATAAAAGGTTTACATAAAGGCCAAACAACATAGTTTAGATTGAATCAATTGCTTCTTACTTGGGCTAGGGCATGCATGCTTAGCAGGCATCGGGTCATTGAAACAAAACAACCATTAGGTGTGACCAATGATAACAAATATTTTGATGACATAAGTTATTGCAAGTGGCTTACTAGCCACAATTTATCCTTGATCTTCACTTATGCTTTCATCTTGGCAGCTTTTACGTACCGTTCAACCATCAAATGACAATGTAATAATTCAATCTCCTTCTCATTTATAGTAGAGAGGGCTTGGTTCCATCCACTTCTATGATAAAACTCTAGACTAGTCAACATATTTTTTATTGGTTCAAATCAACACTAAGTGGCTAGTTTTAATAAGGGTTGATACAATACTTTTTTTAAAAACATGAATTTTGATGATGATGTTGTCTATATCTCATTATACACCTTCACACTCTAAAAGAATTTTAGCTTATGCTAAAATTGTTGAAACTTGTTAAATCTAGAATAGGTTGTTAAACCTAAACTAATGTCCCAAGGCTAACCGAGGGGGGGGGGGGGGGGGGGGGGGGGGAACTAATGTCCCAAGGCTAACCGAGAGGGGGGGGGGTGGGGGGGGGGGGGGGGGGGGGGGGTGGGGGTGAATTGGTAATTTAAAAATTGAACCTTGGATTTTAAAACTGAGAAACCAATTAAAGATTCGTAGCAAGTTAAGTTTAAAATTTTAAAACAATTTTTCAACCATAGAAAAATAAACTTGCAGAAATTAAAGCAGCAGAAAAAAAAAGACACAAATGTTTATAGTGGTTCGGTCAAACACGACCTACATCCACTCTTTGAAGCCTCCCACTTCAAGTATTGCACTATTACAAAAGTGACTCTCCTTTAGCCCCCATTAAAAGGCAGAGAAGCCTTTACAAAACTCTCTTCCACTAATCCTCGGTGCGGCAGAGAACCGTTGTCCTTTTACACCCTCCAAGTGTAGGCATAGAACTTTCGTCCTTTCACACCCTACAAGTGTAGGCAGAGAACCTTCGGCTGTTCACACTCTCCAAGTGTAGGCAGAGAACCCTCGGCTATTCACACTCTCTATGTGTAGGCAGAGAACCTTCTGCTATTCACACTCTCCAAGTGTCGGCAGAGAACCGAATCTTCTTGAAAGATCTTCACACGAGAAATCTAGAAAGACAAGAGAAAGAGTGAAGAAACACAAATCACACACAGAAATTCTTACTTTTGAGTAACCTTGTGAACCCTTCATGCTCAACTAGGAAGAAATATCTCTCAAACACTCTCTTCTTCAATTGCCCTTTACAAATCACGAAGACCAGATGACGAAAAGATTAAGTGACAGTTTTTTGTAGACATTTTATAGAAAGACATGAAAAACCATCCAGAAAACTAAATTTGACCATCCACGATTGTACTTCATAAGTAAGAACAATTCAAAAACTGTTGCGTACGAACCTATTGTGAATCGATACGAAATCATTTCGTACCCGATCATTATCCGATATAAACTGTGTTCGTCCGGTACGAATAGAAAAAATTTCAAAGTTAGTATGTACGAACTGTTAGGACGAAATGAATGAAAACAGACCAGAGCCATTTGTCCCAGTACGAACAAAAAAATATCGTCGGTACGAACTTTGTTCGAGGACAAACCAGAGCCCATCGTCCCGGTACAATAAAAAAATATAGTCCGTACAAACTTCGTTTGAGGACGAACCAGAGGGCATTGTCCCAGTACAAACAAAAAATATCGTCCATACAAACTTCGTTTAAGAACGAACCAGAGCCAATCGTCCCATTACAAATGAAAAATATCATCCGTACAATTTGTACTTAGAAAATTTTTGGATCATTTATGTTCGCTCCATTGCTCGTTAGGGAAAATAACTGACCAGATTGTCCCGTACAAACTAGTTTCGTACTGTACGATCAATTTAAAAATATGAATTTTAAAACTTTCCCCAAATATGTGTGTGCTAATTTACTCAATTACAATTACAGTCTCTCAGACTCAATAAAATGAAAAAATACATTCTTCAATTTACAATACACTCTAAGCTGGTCTTGATTCGAAGTCTTCAACAATTTGGAGTATGATTTACCTGAAATGTTAGCACACACGCATGCACGCACGCACGTACGCACACACACACACACCACACACACACGCACACACACACACACACGCACACACATACGCGCACACACACACATACCCAAACGCGCACACACACATACTGTCACACCCCAGTTTGACTCACCCTCTACCACAAACTGGAGTATAACAGAGAAAGATTTCAACGTATCAAACTCCACACTTAACAACAGTAAGCACGTAATATACCTTATTGAACTTCAACATAATTAAAACAAATTCAGAGCTCTACTAAAAATTTTAAAATTCATTAACATACCCAAAAGTCTTTACATCTAGCATTCAGATATCGCTTTTGATCTCTTGCACCCCAAAACATACTTACATCAAAAGAACGGTCACCTCTTTTTATTGTCCCAAGGGCTCCTTTCCCTTTCCTGCAGTACAACCACTGCTAATGAGCTTGGCTCAATGAAATACGCAAGCAAGTTATAAGAAATAATAATGAATTATAAAGAAATACCATAACTATGCTAACATAATTAAAACACATATTGAAATGTCATATTGAGCCTGAAAGTGCCTAACAGTATTATTTATCTTACCAAAACTATTCCACATCTTTAAATAAGTTATAGAATGGCTATAAACTTTTGCACCATTCAACTTTCCAATTTAAGGTTGGGTCTAATTTCCCAACTTTTAGAATGGAAGTTGTTCTCTCATTCAGGGTTGAGTCAAATTTCTCAACTTCAAGAATTAAGAGTGTAGGCTTACCTCATCAAGTCTTTCGCCTTTACTTGTGCGGGCCTATCCCCCATATATAACTTATTTCACTTTTCATATAGTCATCCTTTTTAGAGCTAATGATATATGCTTTTGATGATATAGTTGCGCTTTAGCTGCTCTTCAGTTACCCTTTAGCTTCCCTTTAGGTGCCCTTTAACTTCCCTTTAGTTGCCTTTTAGGTGCGCTTTAGGTGCTCTTTAGGTGCGCTTTAGGTGCCTTTTAGGTGCCATTTAGGTGCACTTTTGGTGACCTTTAGGTGCCCTTTAGGTGCGCTTTAGGTGCCCTTTAGGTGCCTTTTGCTTGCACTTTAGTTGCGCTTTACTTGCGCTTTAAGAATATTTATCCTTCAATGCTTACTAAATCATTTACAATGCTAAAGTTTATCCTTTACATAAACAAATTCATACATAAACAATCATATTCATTCAAATAACCAAAATAAACTAGAATACATGTGATCATAAACATAATGAAGATGGAGTGCGATAATAAAACATTTATTAATTCTTATAATTTTGTTTGGGTATCTCACCTCGGTATCCCGATTCTTTCTTCTTTACCTTTTGTAAACAACCTTCACTAAACTTCCTCATTCAACACAACACCTTTACTTCTCTTTCTGTAATATATTTAGCAAACCAATTTCAACAACCCCTTTATTCAGTAAATCGCAGCAGTAATTATTACTTACTTTCAGCAAACAACAATACATTTACATGCATTTAGCTTTTCCTCCATTATCCTTACTGATTTCCACATTCAGCAATCAAAAAGAGTGACAGAAATCCACAATTTATGCATTCTTGAACTGCAACTTCTCCAACACTAATTGTAGATTCAGCACTTGGTTTCTCCAACTTCCAACAGTCAAATCCTCTACTATTACTCAGCTTGCTTGCCCGCTGCTTCAATTCCAGGTGATGGGAAAATGAAAGTAATGAAGGGGACTTATAGGTCTACTAGTGCTTTATCGTAATATATAATATTATTATAAGATAGTGCATTATCTACAATTCCACTAACATTCTAGCCGTCTGATCTCCATCCAGCCCATGCATGTCAAGATTAGTGGAGACTACAGTAACAATTAATAAATTGTTGTCAATTAATTATTATTCATTAACTATAATATTAACTATAATACTAAACAGTTATTTAAAAGATACCTATTCATATACATTTAAGATATATTGATACCAAAATTACTCAAAATTGAATATCAAATTTGATGAAAATATTTTTGATATTTTCTATATGTGAGAGAATATAGGGGAAATTTGTATGTTTACCTTTTTGGACCAAAATTTTGGGTATTATAATACACCCTCCTTTTTGAACTTTCGTCCTCGAAATTCCATAGCTTAACGATCATGAAACAAATGAGAGAATTTCATTTTAATGTCTTCTTCCCTTTTCCAAGTTGCCTCCTTTTCCAGCCTATATTTCCATTTCACTTTAACATAACGAATTTGACGATTTCTGAGCTATTTCATATCAAAATCGAGTATTCTTTTTGGTTCTTTAGTGTAAGTCAAATTCTTTTGTAGCTCAATTTCATTATGTGAAATTTTTTGATTGACAACAGTGACTCATTTCCATAACAATGACATATGAAAAACATTATGTATATCTGACATCTCAGCTGGAAGGGCAATTTTTTCAATCCTTTCAATAATTTCAAAAGGTCTAATAAGCCTAGGGCTCAATTTTCCTCCCTTACCAATTCTAACTGTACCCTTCATAAGCTTAACCTTCAAGAATACAAAGTCACCCACTTCAAAACTCTACTGCTCTATGCTTGGGGTCATAATACTTTTGTTGGCGATCCTGAGCAGCTTTTAATATGTCTCTAATTAATCTGATTTTCTCTGTTGCTTCCTCCACCAGTTCTGGGCCCATTATCTGTCTTTCTCCTACTTCAATCCAAGTTAAGGGAGTTATGCACTTTCTCCCATATAGTGTTTTATATGGTCTCATTTTTATACTTGATTGATAACTATTGTTGTAGGAAAACTCTATAAATGGTATGTGGTCCTCTCAATTACCTCCAAGTTCTAAAACACATAATCTCAATAAGTTTTTTTAACACTTGACTTGTCCTTTGAGATTGACCATCAATTGAGGATTAATGCTTTTCCATTGCCTAGAAGTGAATCAAAAATCCCTAAAACACTAATTTTTGGGATACCATACAATCTGACATTCTCTTTCACATACAAGCGTGCCAATTTTTCTATTGAACCAATTTGCTTGCTAGGTAAAAGTGAGTTGATTTTGTTAATCTATCAATAATCACTCAAATGTTTTCATGTCCTTGTCTAGATTTGGGAAATACCATAACAAAAGCCATTGCAACTTCTTCCTACTTCCACTCAGAAATAAATAGTGATTGCAATAATCCACTAGTTCGTTGATGTTCAGCTTTCACAATTTGACATGCTTCACACTAAGCTATATTTTTAGCAACATCTTTCTTCATAGTTGCCCACCATAATATTAATTTTAAGTGTTTATACATGTTGGCACTACTTGGATGAATTGTGTAGCCAGAATAATGAGTTTCTTTCAAAATTTTCCTTCTTAGATCTAGATCAATAGATAATCACAAATAGGATTTGTGTCTAATCATTCCATCAACATCAATAGAGAGATCTGGTCTTTTTCCTGATTGGGCTTGCTCCAACAATTTAGAATATTCAATACTGATTTGTTGAGCTTCCTTAATACGTTATTAAAGTGTGCTTTATTATCAACTGGTGCAAATATTCCATATTTTAAAATCTCTAAATTCCAATTGCAGATTTTACATTTCTTTGATAAACTGAATCTCTTGAGTAATCATCTAGTTTATCATTCTACGAGATTTGTAACTCAAAGCATCAGCCACAATATTGACTTCTCCTAAATAATACTGTATATCCAAATCATAATCTGTGATGAGTTCTAACCATTTAAAATCTTTCCAATCTTTAGCAACCGGTCTTCAGCTACTGTTGGATCACTTACACCCTTAAATTCTGGTAATTTAAAAGTATGAAATAATTTTAAATGTCGCTCAACTTCACTATCACTTTCAGATCTAGATCCACGGCTAGTAGAAGATTTATCTATAGATACCATTTTATCTACCAATTGTGAAATCAACTGCACAATATCTTGAAGCTCCTTAGACTTGTTTCCCTCATTCATTCTTGTTTCCATATCTGGCAGGGATGACTGACCAGTCATTCTTTCTAACAACTCCTCAAACATATCTATCTAAATACAAATATAGATAATTCATATAATATATATACTCATGGTAATAAACATGATCATTCAAGCGTTAAATAAGCAAGTATGCTATTGTACTGAAATGAATGCACAATTCCAATAAAACTTGGTTCAACCTATAGCTCTGTATATATCATATTCATTATATCTCATCCTACTTCTAAATCTAATTACGCTTCCATTTTATCTTGATTTGGCTTTGATACCAATTTCTGTCACACCCCAGTTTGACTCACCCTCTACCACGAGCTGGAGTATAATAGAGAAAGATTTCAACGTATCAAACTCCACACTTAACAACAGGAAGCACGTAATATACCTTATTGAACCTCAACATAATTAAAACAAATACAGAGCTCTACTAAAACTTTTAAAATTCATTAACATACCCAAAATTCTTTACATCTAGCATTCAGATCTCGCTTTTGATCTCTTGCACCCCAAAACATACTTACATCAAAAGAACGGTCACCTCTTTTTATTGTCCCATGGGCTCATTCCCCTTTTCTGCAGTACAACCACTGCTAATGAGCTTGGCTCAATTAAATACGCAAGCAAGTTATAAGAAATAATAATGAACCATAAAGAAATACCATAACTATGCTAACATAATTAAAACACATATTGAAATATCATATTGAGCCTGAAAGTGCTTAGTAGTATTATTTATCTTTCCAAAACTATTCCACATCTTTAAATAAGTTATAGAATGGCTATAAGCTTTTGCACCATTCAACTTTCCAATTCAAGGTTGGGTCTAATTTCCCAACTTTTAGAATAAAAGTTGTTCTCTCATTCAGGGTTGAGTCAAATTTCCCAACTTCTAGAATTAAGAGTGTAGGCTTACCTGATCAGGTCTTTCGCCTTTACTTGTTCGGGCCTATCCCCCATATATAACTTATTTCACTTTTCATATAGTCATCCTTTTTAGAGCTAATGACATATGCTTTTGATGATATAGTTGCGCTTTAGCTGCTCATCAGTTACCCTTTAGCTTCCCTTTAGGTGCCCTTTAACTGCCCTTTAGTTGCCCTTTAGGTGCGCTTTAGGTTCTCTTTAAGAGCGCTGTAGGTGCACTTTTGGTGCCCTTTAGGTGCGTTTTAGGTGCCCTTTAGGTGCGCTTTAGTTGCCCTTTAGGTTCGCTTTAGGTGCCCTTTGCTTGCACTTTAGTTGCGCTTTACTTGCGCTTTATGAATATTTACCCTTCTATGCTTACTAAATCATTTACATTGCTAAAGATTATCCTTTACATAAACAAATTCATACATAAACAACCATATTCATTCAAATAACCAAAATAAACTAGAATACATGTGATCATAAACATAATGAAGATGGAATGCGATAATAAAACATTTATTAATTCTTATAACCTTGTTTGGGTATCTCACCTCGGTATCCCGATTCTTTCTTCTTTTTCTTTTGTAAACAATCTTCACTAAACTTCCTCATTCAACACAACATCTTTACTTCTCTTTCTGTAATACATTTAGCAAACCAATTTTAACAACCCCTTTATTCAGCAAATCGCAGCAGTAACTATTACTTACTTTCAGCAAACAACAATATCCTTACATGTATTTAGCTTTTCCTCCATTATTTTTACTGATTTCCACATTCAGTATTAAAAAAGAGTGACAAAAGTCCACAATTTATGCATTCTTGAACTGTAGCTTCTCCAACACTAATCGTAGATTCAGCACTTGGTTTCTCCAACTTCAAGTAGCCGAATCCTTTACTATTACTCAGCTTGCTTGCCCGCTGCTTCAATTCCAGGTGATGGGCAAATGAAAGTAATGAAGGGGACTTATAGGTCTACTAGTGCTTTACCGTAATATATAATATTATTATAAGATAGTGCATTCTCCACTACAATTCCACTAACATTCTAGCCATCTGATCTCCATCCACCCCATGCATGTCAAGATTAGTGGAGACTATAGTAACAATTAATAAATTGTTGTCAATTAATTATTATTCATTAACTATAATATTAATTATAATACTAAACAGTTATTTAAAAGATATCTATTCATAAACATTTAAGATAAATTGATACCAAAATTACTCGTAATTTAATATCAAATTTGATGAAAATATTTTTGATGCTTTATATATGTGAGAGAATATAGAGAAAATTTATATGTTTACCTTTTTGAACGAAAATTTTGAGTATTATACACGCACACACACACGCACACCCACACACGCACACCCATATACGCACACACACCCACACACACGCACACACGCACACACACACGCACACACACACATGCACACACACGCACGCACACACACACACGCACGTATGCACGCACACACACGCACGCATACACGTATACACGAACACACAAGCGCACACACACACACAAGCACACACACACACACGTGCAAGCGCACGCACATGCGCGCACACATACACACGTACACACACACACACACACACATGCACACACATGCACACACACACACGCACACACACGCACGCACACACACGCAAACACACACACACAGATACACACACACACACAAGCACACGTACACACATACACGCGCACACACAAGCACACACTCACACAGTTCTGAATGCAATAGGGTTGCTCTAGCAGTTAGATTTCACTAAGATATCTACAAGTGGATTACTTCTAAATAAAATAAATCAAAATTAATAAGCTTTACATAAACAAATTCAAAAGTCTACCTTAACATTTTCTTGAACATCTATGACTAGTGATTCATCAATTTAATCTACCATCATCCTCGAGGAAGCTTTAATATTGATAAATCTCATTAATGGAGAATAATGGATCTAAAGGACTACACATTTTCAATTCAACTACCTCAGTCCTATGATTGATTGACACTTTAATCAAGATGAATATGTTATTTATCTTTAAATTTCAAAATAGCCTCCAAAACTTGTAATTGATGGCTAGTTAATCACAAGTATATATTGAAATTATATGACAAAAACCAAAAGTATATAAATGATTGATTTCATTAATAAGAATCCAACAATAAAATATCCCATTATGTATAATCCCTAGAAAGGTAGTTTAACTCATTCAAAAATGAAAAATACCTAGTCAAAAAAAAAAAAAAAAAAAATCAAAGGAAAGAAGTAGAAAAACTCACATTCCAAGGGGATATCAATTTTGTCCTCTAGTCATCATTCTCTTTTGCTAAAAGATCTCCTCCCCGTAAAATCTAATTCTTGACCTACAACAACAACATCATCAAGCCTTCTTACTACTACGTGGGGTCTGCTATATGAATTTTTTTTCTCCATTGTGTCTAATTTTTACCTAATGAAAAATAAAAACTCTCATTAGTAGATTCCCCAAAATTTTATTATTTTTTTTTCCACAAAATGTCATTTTGGTGCCTAAGCGTGAAGTCAAGCACTAGATCAGACATGCTTGATAGGTACCAATATGTGCACCTACTTTTCTATCAAAAACTCTAAATATTTAAGATCTAGTGCCTTGAGAAAAAGCTGTGTTGAAGCCTATGATAGCATCGTGTGTTTTATAGGCCACTCGAATGGTTTTGGGTTCACTCTATCTTAGTATCACACCAAGAAAATTGATAAAAATAGATATTATTCATCAAATTACTCCATATTCATATGCCAACAAAAATATTTTTATTAGTGTAGTAGATTTCTCAAAATTATGTAAAAATTGCATAAGAATGACAAAAAATCTAATTGAGAAAATAACTTATAAAATCTCACCTACCAATGTCATTAATCTTACAGTTGGATCAATTAGATATAAGATAAAGGCTTTCATTTTCATATAATGTGATAATCTTAATTCAGATTGATGAATATATCATCATATATAAATGATAGTAATACAGAGAAAGAGAGTGCTTATTGTCTTAACATTGGACAAAGATTTTGTCCACACAAATAGTAAATATGTCATGAAAATTTATACGAGACATTAGGTTTTTATATGAAAACTTAAAAATTGGAAAAAACATGAGGTCTGACCAAATTGAAATGATTAGCTTAATTTATGTTGTAAGACACAAAAGATTATGTTCTCCACATTTTGAGAAGATATTGGTACAATGCAGTAGGCATGAGCTATGGAAGATGAATTCCATGTTGGTTACTGTAAGATCTTTAATGCATTGAAAGCTTGTTCAATATATCATTAGTGGTTTCATTCAGTTATTCTCTAGAGAAATAAACACTAAAAACTTAAAAGCCTAGTATAAGCCTTAATGTCAACATCAGAGAATGGAAATTATAAGTGATGACATACATCAATGTTGATGTTAATGGCATGCATAGACTATTGTTGATGGAAATTAATAAGTTAGTATGTGTTAGAATTGTGTCAACAACGTACATCAGCCTTTTGGAGATGGCATATGATAAAGTTAATGTGCATTGATGTTGGTGTTAATAACATGTATTGTCCTAATTAATGCTAGTATGTGTAAAGACCATTTTTCTCCCAGGTTCGTCCGGATGATGTTAGATTGTCCGGGACGATCGGTACAGGTTGTGCAGGAAAACAGTTCTGGCTGTATGGATCGTCTGGACGAAATATGGATCATCTGGACGAAATTCTTACCGAGCCCAAGTCGTCCGTGAGGATAATTAATTTCGTCTGGACGAAATTTGTTCAGAGCATAGATCGTCTGGGACGAAGTTGTGATCGTCCGGTACGATCAGTCTTGATATATATGGAAACGATATATTTTTGGAAAGAAAAGGACGTCCAGGAGAGAGAAAAATGAAGAAAAAGAAGGATAAGATGATTTTTGAGCGACTCCGATCTGTTTTCGTCCATTGTGACAGTTAGAGAAGTTGACCGACTCGAAGTAAGGCACATTCTGCCTTTCTCAATTTTTAGAAACGAGATTTTTGACGCATTTTCTGTTCCGAATTTTGTTTCCGTTAGTGAATTTATGGTATTATTTTCTTCTAACAAAGGTTTTACCGTGAAACTTTTGGTATGTCTTTGAGATGATAATTATGCACATTTTGAGTATTTTCTGGAAGATTTTTATCAGACATTTTGGATTCTACGGTGTTTTAATTGAACAGCAAACTATCAGGATGTTGAAAAATGTTTTATCCGTACAATGAAAGTCTTATAATATTGTTATGAATGTTCTATGATAATTTGGTAAATTTCTGGATCTATGAATTTTGTGTAAATTCCGTATACTGCCGTTATGCCGCTGAATTTTTGTACGATTTCTGAATTTCTAAAATGAGATGATTTGCACGATATGATTATTTGTATGCTATCAGAAGAGAGTTATAAGGGGCTGGAATCCTTTGTGATTCCGTTGTCTGGGTCCGGGAAGGGAGACATAAGGGGAAGTTCTGAAATCTGAAATTCGGTATATCTGTTCTGTTCTTGTGCTATAAGCACAAAAGGGAGCCATAAGGGGAAGTTCTGGTGCTATAAGCACAAGGGAGATATAAGGGGAAGTTCCGACATCTGGAAGGAAGTTTTGTTCTGAAATTATCTGTTCCGTAAAGCTGTAACGTGATTTCATATGATTTTTGATTTCTATACGACTCTGATTATTCCGTATGATTTTGTTTGCTCTGTGACATGAAAGCTTTATGATAATATGATTTTAGTTTCCATATTCGATGTTTAATTTTGATTGAACTGTTATCTATTCTGTCTGTTATACGATTTCTGTATGATTGTTCGAATACTGTACGGATACTTTTTTGATGAGATTTCTGATGTGAGTTTCTGATGATTTTGATTGGTGATTGATGTCTTGCTGAGCTGTTAGCTCATTCTTATTTTCTGCATAGTTTTCAGGTTCTGGAAAAGGGAAGGAGGTCTTGTACTAGACGTTATGAGTCTGATCTGTTATTAGGTACTTGATACTTTTGATTTTTGTACAGTCATAGCTTTTTTGTTCTGTTATGTTCTTTCCGTTTGAAGCCATGCACTGTATCTGTATATGATTATTTTGATAAAAGAAAAGATAGATGAATTGCGCTGTATTCGGATGTTTATAGTATCTCTGTGTTTTTTTGTCTGTGTTATACTTTGAAGAAAGTTCTGAAGCAAATTCCAAAGCCAGATCCTTGATTTGTTGGCTCTGTCGCGGCCCGATGCGAGTGGGATCCGTCCTGGTCGGGTTGAGTCGTGACAAGCTTTAGTGGTATCAGAGTAATGGTTTTGGAATTTGGATTGTAAGACAAAGCTATAGGAAGTGATCTGTGAGTCTGTCTGGGGTAGTTTTGATTTGTCTAGATTTTTATTCTGTTGTTTTGTGCTTAGTTTTCTGTGAGATCATGGATCCGCCAGACCCTGATATGACAGATGGGCAGAGTGCTAGTCAGGCAGCTCCAGTGGGCAGTACTATCCCAGTGGTTGGTTCTGATACACTTTCTCAATTTGCTACATTGGTTGCTCAGATGATGAGCAAGACTCAGAGTAGAGCCTCTACTGTTTGATCTGAGGATATAGATAGAGATCTGCAGTTGTTTCTAAAATTGAAACCTCCAAGGTTTGAGGGCACTGTTGAGCCCAGAGCAGCTGAAGAATGGTTGAGGAGATTAGAGAAGACTTTTGATGTTATGTAGTGTCCATCGGACAGGAAAATACCATTGGCAGTTTTTCTGTTAGATGGGGAAGCAGAACGCTGGTGGATAGGCCAGCAGGAGACGAAATTCTAAGGGAAGTTAAATTCGTTGATTACTTGGGAAGAATTTTCTGAGGAATTCTGATCGTAGTTTGTACCTCCTTCTACACGACAGCAGATGCAGGAGACTTTTCTGAGACTTGTTCAGGGAAGCAGGACTGTGATGCAGTATGAGGCCGAGTTTACTGCTTTAGCCAGATATGCTCCGCGGTTGGTGAGTACTTCTGCTGAGAAGTGCTATCGATTTCTGAGGGGACTACGAGATAGTCTGAGGCAGCCCCTAGTGCCATTTCACATTTCTTATTTCTCTGAGCTTGTGGAGAGAGCTCGTTTGATAGAGAATGATCTGATGGCTACTCAGCAGCGGTGGACTTCGAGTAGGAAGAGGTTCGGGGGTGATACTTTTAGCAGTGGTTCCTCTGACAAGAGGAGGTTTGTTTCCGGAGACTCCAGGAGGTGTGGACAGTCAGGATTCTCTGGTACTTCCACTACCAGTACGACCAGTTTTAGATCTGTCAGTGGGGCACCTGTATGCCAAAGTTGTGGACGACGACATTTTGGCCAGTGTTACAGGATGACTGGTCAATGCTTCAGATGTGGTCAGCCAGGATATTGGATTGCAGAGTGTCTATAGGCTAGATTTGATAGACGATCTGAGTTCTGATCTGATACTAGACCTGTTGGTTCAGTAGGAAGGCCGAGGATTGTTCCTCCACACATTGTGACTGAAGGATCCTCTGGTGGTAGAGGTGGTTGTTCGAGTTCTATGGCACGGAGACCACCCATTGGTAGTCAGAGGGAGCCTTGTTGTTCAGTAGCTTCATCTTCTGTTCAGCCACGTGTATACAGTTTGAGTCAGCAAGAGGCTCGAGACGCTCCGGATGTGGTGACAGGTACGATTTATATTTCTGATCAGTCATGTCGTATTTTGTTTAATTTTGGAGCCAGTCACTCATTTCTTTCCGAGCGTTGTTTTGATGCTTTGCATCTGGATTCTGTTTTGTTATTGGTTTCTCTTTATGTTATTTTGCCGGCTGGAAGCAATTTGATCGCCCGAAAGTTTTATTTTTGTGAGATTGATATTTCTGACAAGAAGTAGAAATCAAGTTTGATTTTGTTGCCAATTTCTCCTTACGACGTGATTTTGGGTATGGATTGGCTGAGTCTGTATGAGGCTTAGATTGACTGTTTGAAGAAGCAAGTGAGCTTGCTTATAGATGGAGAAAGATGTGTATTCCAACGATTACGATGTATTCTATCATGTCTAATTTATGTATTAGAAGTCAAAATAATGTGGAAGAAGGGTTGCCCGGTATTTTTGGCTTCTGTACGGGATATGAACATAGAGGTGGGTTCTCTTTCTGATATCCCGGTTGTACGAGAGTTTTCTGATGTATTTCCTGAAGAGTTGGTTAGCTTACCTCCGGATAGAGATGTTGAGTTCTCTATTGATGTTTTTTCGGGTACAGCTTCGATATCGAAAGCTCCATACAGGATGGCACTGAAGGAACTTTCTGAGTTGAAAGTTTAGCTCCAGAAGTTGGTGGATAGAGGATTTGTTCATCCTAGTGTTTCTCCTTGGGGAGGACCCGTACTATTTGTGAAGAAGAATGATGGAACACTCCGTATGTGTGTTGATTACAGAGATTTGAATAAAGTCATGATCAAGAAAAAATATCCATTACCACGGATTGATGACTTGTTTGATCAACTTTTTGGCTCTTCTGTATTTTCGAAGATTGATTTGAGATCTGGATATTATCAGGTGAAGGTGAAAGAAGCGGATGTGTTGAAGACAGCTTTCAGTACTCGGTATGAGCACTACGAGTTTTTTGTTATACCTTTTGGGGTAACCAATGCACCTGCTATTTTCATGGATCTGATGAACAGAGTGTTCAAAGAGTATCTGGATTAGTTTGTGATCGTCTTTATCGATGATATTCTGGTGTATTCTGCTTCTGAGGAAGATCATGCCAGACATTTGAGCATTGTGTTGGAGACTTTGAGGCAGCATTAGCTATATACTAAGTTTTCCAAGTGCGAATTCTGGCTGAAGAGCATTTCTTTTTTGGGGCATGTGGTGAGCGGTGAAGGTATCTCTGTTGATCCCCAGAAGATTCAAGCTATTGCTGATTGGCCAAGGCCTTCTACGGTATTTGAGGTACGTAGTTTCTTAGGTATGGACGGATATTATAGAAAATTTGTGAAGGGATTTTCTAATATTTCTATGCCTCTGACGAGACTGACTTAGAAGTCAGTAGCTTTTGTTTGGACATTGGAGTGTGAGGCTAGTTTTTAGAAGTTGAAGGATTGTTTGACTTCAGCTCCAGTGTTAGCACTTCCGTCAGGTACGGAAGGATTTTAGGTGTTTAGTGATGTTTCACTGAAAGGTTTGGGCTGTGTTCTGATGCAGCATGATAGGGTAATTGCTTATGCTTCGAGACAGTTGAAACCACATGAAAAGAATTACCCGACGCATGATTTGGAGTTGGCTGCAGTTGTGTTTGCTTTGAAGATTTGGCATCACTACTTGTATGGCGTCAGGTGTGAGATCTTTATGAATCACAAGAGCTTGAAGTACATATTCACTCAGAA
This sequence comes from Dendrobium huoshanense, assembly GCA_016618105.1. Taxonomy (NCBI): domain Eukaryota; kingdom Viridiplantae; phylum Streptophyta; class Magnoliopsida; order Asparagales; family Orchidaceae; genus Dendrobium; species Dendrobium huoshanense. The sequence continues at coordinate 70,828,886 of CM028344.1, read as the reverse complement.
GGATCTGAATTTGAGGCAAAGAAGGTGGCTTGAGTTGATCAAGGATTACGACCTGACGATTCAGTATCAGCCTGGCAAGACTAATGTGGTAGCAGATGCTCTGAGCAGGAAGTCTTCTGGATTATTAGGTATTCAGCTCACTTTTGATGAGTATCTGATATGATACATGGAAAGATTACAGTTAGAGGTGATTTCCTCTACTGGTGCGGATTCTGGTGTTTTGACTCAGATGAACATTCAGTCTTCCCTGAAAGAAAGGATTCAGGAAGCTCAGAAGTCAGACTCCGATTATTTGAAGTTGATTGCTCAGATTGAATCTGGTAAGAAACCTGAACTTCGAGTTTCTGATTCTGGTGTTATCTTCTGCAAGAACAAGTTGTGGATTCCTGTGTTTGGAGATTTGAGGAAAGAGATTATGTACGAATCTCATCATTCAGGCTATACGATTCATCCGGAAAGTGGCAAGATGTACGGAGACATGCAGAATTTGTTCTGGTGGTTAGGAATGAAAAAGGATGTAGCAGATATTATTTCAAAATATGAAGTCTGTTAGTTGGTGAAGGCAGAGCATCAACAACCAGGAGGTCTTTTGCAGTCGTTGCCTATCCCTGAGTGGAAATGGGAGAGGTAACGATGGATTTTGCCATGGGTTTTCCTTGATCAAGGCAAGGGCACGATGCCATTTGGGTGATTGTGGATTGATTGATGAAGTTGGCATATTTTCTTCCGATCAGGCAGACGGATCCGGTGGATAAGTTGGCACAAGTATATGTGAAGGAGATTGTCAGATTACATGGTGTGCCTAAAGTGATTATATCTGATCGAGATGGACGGTTTACTTTCAGACTTTGGAAGGGTATTCAATAAGGATTGGGTATGAGGTTGCATTTCAGCACGGATTTTCATCCGCAGACTAACAGACAGTCTGAGAGGACTATCTAGGTACTGGAAGATCTTCTGCGATTATGTGTTTTGGATTTTAGAGGAAGCTGGGAAGATCATATTCCTTTGATCAAATTTACTTATAATAACAGTTTTCAGTCTAGTATTGATATGGCACCTTATGAAGCTTTGTATGGCCGGAAGTGTAGAACTCCTTTGACTCTGACTGAGATAGGAGATAGACAAGAAATGGGTGCTACATTTGTGGATGAAACTGTTATGAAAATCAACTTGATTAAAGAAAGATTCAAAGCTGCACAAGATCTACAACAGAAGTATTACAATCAGAAGCACAGGTTTGTTGAATTTCAGATTGGTGACTTTGTGTATGTCAAAGTCAGTCCGATGAAAGGAGTCAGCAGATTTGGAAGGGTGAGCAAGCTTAGTCCAAGGTATGTTGGACCGTTTGAAGTCCTTGAAAGGATTGGTAAGTCTGCTTACAGACTGTTACTATATGATCATATGTCTGATGTGCATAATGTTTTTCACGTATCTACTTTGAGAAAGTGGATATCTGATTCTGAAAAGAAATTGTCTGTTGATGAAGTGGAGATTCAGGAGAATCTAAGGTATGAAGAAGAACCTGAGTTGATTTTGGCTTATGATGTTCATAAGTTAAGAAGTAAACAAATTCCTATGGTAAAAGTTCAGTGGAAGCACCGAACAGCATGAGAAGCGACTTGGGAGAAGGAGTTAGACATGAGGCAAGCATATCCTATCTTTTCTGACTGAGATTTGGTTTGGCAATATCGAGGATGACATTTTTCTGAAGTTGGGGAGATTGTAAAGACCATTTTGCTCCCAGGTTTGTCCGGAAGAAGTTAGATCGCCCGGGACGATCAGTACAGGGTGTGCAGGAATATAGTTCTGGCTGTATGGATCATCTGGACGAAATATGGATCGTCTGGACGAAATTCTTACCAAGCCCAAGTCGTCCGTGACGATAATTAATTTTGTCTAGACGAAATTTGTTCAGAGCATAGATCATCCGAGACGAAGTTGCGATCGTCCGGTACTACTAGTTTTGATGTATATGGAAACGAGAAATTTTTGGAAAGAAAAGGACGTTTAGGAGAGAGAAAAATGAAGGAAAAGAGAATTTTTGAGCGACTCCGGTCTGTTTTCGTCCGTTGTGACAGTTAGAGAAGTTGACCGACTCGAGGTAAGGCACATTCCGCCTTTCTCAATTTTCAGAAACGATATTTTTGACGCATTTTATGTTCCGGATTTTGTTTCCGTTAGCGAATTTCTGGTATTATTTTCTTCAGACAAAGATTTTACCGCGTAACTTTTGGTATGTCTCTGAGATGATAATTATGCACATTTTGAGTATTTTCTGGAAGATTTTTACCGGACATTTTGGATTCTGCGGTGTTTTAATTGAACTGCTAATTATCAGGATGTTGAAAAATATTTTATCAGTACATTGAAAGTCTTATAATGTTGTTGTGAATGTTCTGTGGTAATTTTGTAAATTTCTGGATCTGTGAATTTTGTGTAAATTCCGTATACTGCCGTTATGCCGCTGAATTTTCGTACGATTTCTGAATTTCTGAAAAGAGATGATTTGCATGAATTGATTATTTGTATGCTATCAGAAGGGAGTTATAAGGGGCCGGAATCCTTTGTGATTCTGTTTTCTGGGTCTGGGAAGGGAGACATAAGGGGAAGTTCTGAAATCTGAAATTCTGTATATCTGTTCTGTTCTGGTGCTATAAGCACAAAAGGGAGCCATAAGGGGAAGTTCTGGTGCTATAAGCACAAGGGAGATATAATGGGAAGTTCCGACATCTGGAAGAAAGTTCTGTTCTGAAATTATCTGTTCCGTAAAGCTGTAATGTGATTTCATCCGATTTCTGATTTCTGTACGACTCTAATTATTCCGTATGATTTTGTTTACTCTGTGACATGAAAGCTTTATAATAATATGATTTCAGTTTCCGTATTCCATGGTTGATTCTGATTGAACTGTTATCTATTCTGTCTGTTGTACGATTTCTGTATGATTGTTTGAATTCTGTACGGATACTTTTCTGATGATATTTCTAATGTGAGTTTCTGATGATTTTGATTGGTGATTGATGTCTTGCTGAGCTGTTAGCTCATCCTTATTTTTTGCGTGGTTTTCAGGTTCTGGGAAAGGTAAGGAGGTCTTGGACTAGACGTTCTGAGTCTGATCTGTGATTAGGTACTTCATACTTTTGATTTTTATACAGTCATGGCTTTTCTGTTCTGTTCTGTTCTTTCCGTCTGAAGCCATGCACTGTATCTGTATATGATTATTTTGATGAAAGAAAAGATAGATGAACTGCGCTGTGTTCGGATGTTTATAGCAGCTCTGTGTTTTTCTGTCTGTGTTATACTTGGAAGAAAGTTCTGAAGCAAATTCCAAAGCCAGATCCTGAATTTGTTGGCTCTGTCGCGGCCTGATGCGAGCGGGATCCGTCCTGGTCGAATTGGGTCGTGACAGTATGTTACATTTTTTGGTGATGAAAGTTAATAAAGTCAATAGGTGTCAATGTTATTTTTAATAGCATGCATCAACCATATTAGTGATGATATTCATCAATATTATTTCAACTATAAGTAATGAAGTTAGTGTTCATCACCATTGGTGCTAATGTCACTCAAAGGTCATATTGGTGCTGGTGTATGTCATGTTGTTAGTAATGATGGGTGATGATATCTAAGTGACTATAGATGGTCAATGATGGTCATGAGACAATAATTAGGTGACAATGGTTGGGAATGGTTCTTGGGTGTTTGTGGTTAAGCAAATATAGTCAAGTGATGATAGCTAGCTGATTATATTTTGGTAGTCATCATTGATGTTGACCTTAAGGAAGAGTTCTCTCCAATTTTATGTCTACTTCTCGCTATGGGCGCCCATTTTATGCCCCATTTGTATGAATAATGAGAGTATTCATAGTTTTTTAGAGTGGAATTTTGATAATTTAAATGAAATTCATCAAATACTACTTTGCACGGTCCATGTTGATTCAATAAACCATAGTCCATTTCATAAGTATTTAATTGCCTCAAATATTTTAGAATTGAGTGATATTGGGATTATAAAATTCCTCTTATTAAGATGTTCATTTTGATTATAATTATAGAAGTTTTAAAGATCAATTTCTCTCTTAACCAGGTTAATGAAATTTTAATTTTTGTTTTAGGTGATTGGTTCGGGCTCATTTTTACTTAGATAGAATAGGTTTTAGTGTCAATGGGCTTTTCTCATATTAACGCTCATTTGGAACATAAGCTTGCTATAGTTGGAGTATGGATTGTCCCAAATTTAAATTTGAAAATTTCAAATTCATGCATTGTGTTGAGATTTGTGTCAGATTAGATGAATTTTCTAATGACATCATGTAACGCCCAAGACCTAAAAGAGGGAATTTAAACTTGCTTTTTCTATTTACTTGCTAATTCTCTTGTAATTTATCATTTTAGGAGAGCCAACTAATAATCCCAAATCATAAAGAATACACATCCAAATAGTATCTACAGGATATTTCTTTTAGAATAGTTAAATCACAATAGTTCATATTATAATGATTGAACAAAAAAATACAATATGAACTATAAAACTATGTGTACATTCAAAATCAAAATTTTGCTTTCTATCAAACTTATTCTACTCAACATAACTCTTACCCATGCTTGAAATATTATAAATGACAGGGTAAGCATGAAACTTAGTAGACCACCCTTTTCCCCTATAATAGAGTTCAATTCAGAATTTAAATGAAAAATAACAAAAAACTAAAATTATTATTTACTTCACAATTTTGCATACTATTTTTCAAATGAAAATGAATGCATAAATGCTTATGTTTTCATGCTCACTTATAACTCCTAAAATTCCACCTCCAACCTACCTTAAGCAGGTGTATAGTACAAATAAAACAAAGTAGTGTATACTCCAATACAGAGCCATCGGTGAGCCAAAACATAATAGAGTAATCCCAAGAGAGATATTTCTTTGCATTGGTCCCAATTAGAGAGTTTCAAAGTGTACTTTTTTTTCTTCATAATAGAGTTCCATAATATTATGAAATGTATTATAATACAAATGTGGTTTATGTAATTGAAGAATTTAAAGCAATTAAAAATAAAATATCAACTTTTATAAAAACCTGCATATTTCAAGTGCCTATACAAAATTCTCAGAATTTTACCAATTTTATAGAGGTTATGTAAAATGCTAAAATAACATACTTTGACAACTATACTGAGGTTTAGAGATGCCACCATTTTTCAGAGTCATTAGAAATTCATACAAAATAAACTGATAGGTGAAATTTTGCTTTCTTACAGTCAAATTGTTTAAAAAGATGACTATAACAATTTACTAAAAGTTATATGATGAAATATTTCTCAAACTCAAGAAAAATATATTTTAAACCATATCTCTTTATAAATACTTGGGAATCAAAATCAAAAATAGGATGCAAGTTTCCTACCTTGAGCCTGACAATTTTCTCAACTGCCTGAACGAACAATTTCCATATCTTGGACTGCAAATATCCTTCTTTTCTTTATCTTTCCTTTCTTTTTATTCTCTTCTTTCTTGTCAAGCTGAAGGTGTAATGGGTTTTGGCAAATGGATCAAGACATTAAAAAGTACTAATTTGCATAGCATCACAGCTCCCAAATTCCCAATGTTGCAGTGCCCATAAACAATCTTCCAGATTCTTTCATGTCTCTTCCTAGCATCATGGTGATGCTACATGGCACCGTTGCGCTTGATCAAAAATAATATTTTTCCATTTTATTACTAGATCTCCATGTCGGGATGCTTCCAAGACCAGCATCGCAGTGCCTGTAGAGGAAAAAATCTAAAACTTGGTTTTCATTCCTCATACCCCAAGCCTTAGTTATTTCTATTCCATTTAATATTTTAATACTTATAATTACTATTAACTTAAAATTAGTGATTTTTAATAGAAAATTACTTGGATTTTTTATGAGGTATATCATATCCCTCCCCTTAGAGAAAATATCATCCTCAACATTTCAATTAGAACATATCTAGATATAAGTGCCTCATCTTAGCTTTCTTCTCCCAAGTTGCTTACCTTTTTGTCTGGTGTTTTCATTTGACTTTGACCATTATAATATACTTATTTCTTGTATGTATAACAACAAAAGTTAGAGTCAGAATATGCTCAGGTTCATCTTATATGTTATATTGGGCCGACCACTACTTCTGCTTCAGGAACTCTTTGGCCAATATCAGATACCCATTTTCTCAATACTGACATATGAAATAAATTGTGGATATTTAACAGGTAATCTATAAGAAGATTTCTATATCCTTCTAATAACTTCAAATGGTCATATATATCTAGGACTTACCTTACTATCTTTTTAAAATTTTCTTACCTCCCTTCGTTGGATTGACTTTCAGATAGATAAACTCACTAATTTAAAACTCAATACATTTATGATTTAGATCAAATTACTTGTTCTCCATGTCCTGAGCTGCTTTTAACCTCTTCCCAATCAATTTGATCATTTAAGTGGTTCTGTCTACTAGCTCATAACCTACTAATTTCCTTTCTCCTATTTCAGTCCAAGATAATGGTGTTCTACACCTTCTCCTATATAAAGCTTCATATGGAGACATACCAACACTTTCTTGGAAACTATTATTATTAATTAATTCAATCAAAGGAATATGGTATTCATAGCTTCCACCAAAATCTAAATAACAAAGCCTAAATAAGTATTCCAAAACTTGGATCACTCTCTGTTGACCTCATTTATGTATGAGGTCACTAGAACCTACTTGGATTCCATTCTAGTGACCTAATTATTAGAAGATGTCCACTTTGTAGTCATATAGGTTTCAGTCAAAATCAAATCCAATCCCACTTTCAATCAACTTTCAAATTATATCCAATTAATTTTGATCATTCATTTGACAGTCATTGATGTGTACAATTTAAATTCAAATATTCAAGTCCAAGACCTAATCCAAATCTAACACTCCAAACTGAATCCCAGGGTTAAAGGCCTAGGTCCTTAAATCTTTTCTAGGTGAATTTTCTATCACATGGAAACCCAAACAAATGACCTCTGATTTGGTGTCTATGAATTGAATATTTCTTAGATATGCCTCTAATATCAATCCACCAAATTTGAGCTCATTTTGAGGTTCTTAGCCCCAGAAACTGGATTGATTTCCAAAGGCTGCAAAACCTTTAAATATTTACTACCTGTGTCATTGGACGTGCCATCCAGTGGAATTTGACCTTGAGACCCATTCAAAACCTTTTAACCACACTCATTACCTTTGTTATGACTTGTTTTCTAATAAAATACACTTTCTTGAACCAAGTTTGACTAGAATTCAAAATGACCAACACGCCCTTTAAAGAAGTTTTTGGTATTTTCCCCAAAATTCAATACAGCCTTTCCATACCAATCTTCAAAACCCACCCCAATAGATCCTAAATATCATTAGGAATATATTGAACCCAAAACCATCTTTTGTTTTTACATGATTGACCAAGTCAATCATGGTTAACTAAAGTGGCCCTTAAGGGTATAAACACCCATTTCAAACCAAATGACCTCATTTTGATTTGAAACCACCTCCATTAAGTTCATGTGATCAATTTGAACTTAATGGACCCAACCCTTAACCCTAGATCAATTTGGTTGGCCAAGTCAATCAAGTTTGACCGAACTTCCCATACCTTTCTACACATTGAAACCCTTTGACCAAGGTTTTCCCAAGAAAATTTAAAGCCCTAAGACCATCCATTGGACCATTAGGAATGACTCTTGGGTGGACCGAAGCCTTGGTTCCACTTGTGTTATCCCCTTGGCTTGACCAAAGTGTCTAATGAGATCTCCCTTGAGCCAAATTCTAACCCTAGCCCAATTGGATCAAGCTAAGGGTCTCCTATGACTTAATGCACTTACCTTGATTGACCTACTGCTTGGGTCAGCTTGGGTTAGAAGTTAAGCTAACCCAAAGTGGTCAAAACCAATATTGGTTCAACCATTTATTAACCTAAGTTAAATTAAACCCAACAAACACCTCCATTAGGTGGCCCTAGGTCCAACACACCCACCCTAGTTAGCCAAACCCTTGGGTTGACTTGGGTCAACCTCTAGGCTATCCCAAAGTGGTCAAAACAACTTTGACCTGAGACATCTCTCACCTCAAACCATATCAAACCCAATTGGCACATATTTTGGGCTCCCCTTGACCCAATGCATCCTCCTTGTTAATCCCTTGACCTAGCTTCACCGGGGTCTGTCCCAAATACACCCAAACTTCACCAAAACTTTATCAACCGATCCATGTTAGGGAATTTAGCGACCCCATGGCCAATTCAATCCATAGTTGAGTTCTCCATGACCCATCCAACCTCCCTCATCAAGCCTAGGCCCTGACTCAACCCAAGTTAAGCTTAACTTGACCCAAACCATACATGTTTGGGTTAACCCAATTTCATCTTAGCAATTGGGCTCCCCCATGCCCAATTGAGTTCACTCTTGAGATCAACGGACCTGCAGGTGACTTTCCACCTCAACTTGACCCTACCCCTACCTGGCGGCAAACGAAACAAATAAAAATTTAGATTTGGTGGTCCCCCGATCCTTGAGGTCTTCCCAAAGGCTTCCAAAGCCTGGTTTCATTCATTCGGCTTGATCTCACAAGGCTCAGGGATAATTTCCCCTTCCTTCTTAAGGCCATCTAGTGGTTACCCTGATCAATCACGACTGTCAAAGCTTATAAAGATCACTTGACTAGGGCAGTTTGACCCAAACCCTTCCATTCACTTCTAATCTTTTAAAAATCCTCCCTAGAGCACTTTGAGCATTTCTCTTCATTCCCCCAACCTTCTAGCCCCTTCCAGCTACGTCCTCGAGTGAACTCCGGTGAAATCTCTATGCCCTATGCTCAAATTCATACTTTTGATGGTCGAGACGTCTGAAGGAGTAGTGCTTTCCATCCCTCCCTCAAGCTTCCTAATAGAAAAACCCATTCATTGGGACTTTCTATAAGGTGAGATTTTGATTCTGAGTTTCTTAGCTTGGTAGTCCGATCAAGTGTTAAGTAAAATTTCACCCTAATGAATTTCCATCGTAGGATTGAAGGTTTCCATTACCCTGATGCTCCCCATAAATTTTGGCTAGTTTTCACTGGCAGGATCTCTCAAATCATGCCAAAGAACCCCTACAGCTACAGGGACAAGCAGGAGGTGGAAGATATAATCAGAGCAGTTAATTTTGATTAACAGCTCTGATGAAATTTTGTTATCTTGGAGTGAATTTATTTCCAACCTCTTGATCTCGCATCCAACAACCATGGTAAATCCCACATTACCCAATCAACCGCTAATGATTGGCTAACCAAGCAGAGCATGCCTGCATGTAAAAGTGTAACTAACAAGATAATTCTGTAATTAAAAAATCCAAAAATTACAAGGAACTTAAAAAATTCATATATCCCAATCCACTTAGAAGATAGGTGTTCTTAAGCTCATTTGGAAGATCTCAGGAAGATCTTGACAGCCCCATTGTCTAAAGCAGTGATTATTTTTGTATAAATATCAATTTAAATTTTAATGTTTATGTTATTAATGCATTTTATGTGCTTAATTGGTATGACTATGGCTTTATATTGAGGGGGATTGAATTTGGACAGATCCCTAACATGCACAAAATTTATACCCCTTGTTTGAGGTGTTTAAGGGCATGTCCATGCCAATTTAGGCTTTGGGTTCGTGGTTTGACCCCTAAGTTCAAGTTGGTTCTATGGTCTTTCCAATGTGATTTAGGATTTAAAATTTTTTGAGCTAATTATGCTTAGTCTATGGAGTTTAGAGCCACTGATTGCACCCCCTTTCTTACCCTAAGTAGTGACTTAGGAATTTTCTATGGTAACCTAGTGGTTACCTTAGGTGGCTTGGTTAGCAACCATTGAAAGCTCCATTTGAGCCCAAATTCTAGGGGATTGAACCTTGAGATTAGGTGATCTCATGGTCCAAAATTCAATGGATTTGGTGCCCATTTGGTCCACCAACTTGGAACCCTAAAATCCCTTCCAAGATTTGTCCTATAACTTTAATTAATTTACTTTTACATCATATTAAATCCTAAAAATTCAAGTAAACCCTCTAATTTCTCATAATTAAACTCTTAATCCATGACAAATAAGAGCCCTATTAGATAACCTTTAATTTGACCTTAAATTTCTTTATAAGGAAAATTAAAAATTAAATCAATTAATTAATTAAAATTATTTAAACTTTTAAAAAAATATATAATTGCTTGGAAACATCCATTTAGCTCATTCTTGACCTTTTAGAATGATTCCAAGAGGTTTGGGACTGATTTGGATCAAATCTAAAAATCCCTTTAATTAGGCATTTTTTTAAATTCCAAAAATATCAAAACTTTGGAAAATCATCAATAATTCTATGAAAATCAAATTTAATCAAACTCAAAGCCATTCAACTCATTAAAATATCATATTTTCTAAAAAATGTCGAACCCCCAAAATTTAGTTAAAGTCACAAAGTCAACTCCCCGTTCAGTTATAGTTCAAAACTAGTTCTAAACTTAAAAAATCATAACTTAATATAAAAAAATTCTAAATTGAGCGAACTTAAGGTCTAATCATTTATTTTAAGGTCTATTATTCAATAAAAATGTAAAAAACCCAAAACCAACCTTAATTTTAAAAGTCAACTTTTAACCTCTTAATTAACACATTAATATAATCAAAATAATTCTAAAATTTAATAATTAACTTAAAATTCTAGAAAACTTTAATCTAACTTTAAAAAATAGTAATTAATCAATTGGATTAAAATTCATCAACCCTTAATTTTTAATAAATCAAATTAACTTAATCAACCCTGATTACTACTAGGTAACCCAAGCCTACGAGACTATTAACTTAACCCTAACGAAGGTGAAATAAATTTAACAAACTAGGAGAACAACAAAGCTAGTAATCATTTAATAATTAAAACATACCTCAATTAATCTTTAACGCATTAATATTTAAACTCAAACATAAATGCCCCCTTCGAACTTTAATGAACTTGAACACTAGATAACTTCAACAAATTACCCTACTTAGGATCTACCCTAACCACACAGCCTTTAGCACACACTTTAGATGGTTTACTAGTATAACTAACTCTAATCTAGGCTAGACTGGTGTTTACTTTTTACCATTGTGTGTCAGAATTTTTGAGTTTTTATTACACGTTGTGTTTAAAAAGTTGATTGATATGAGTGTTTATTTATCTAAACTGTAATCTGTGAATTAATTTGATGGGTGTTTACCCCTAGGTTAGAGCCAATCTGATTTCTCATTGAGTTTTTTTGTAGGTGGTCATGCTCGTGCAGGGTAATAAAAGGGGGGTAAATTAATAATTAATATAAATGCTACAAGTGCTTCAGCTACTTTGCCCCAAAATAAATAGGAGCGTAAGCCCCTATACACACACACACACACACACTACTTGGGATTGATTTGATTTCAAATGCTTAAGATAATCCTACAAGAGTGTCTAGATTTTTTTCCATATCAATGTAATTTGTTTAAAGTTAAGTGTTGTGAAAATTAGATGTTTGAATCGTGATATATACATTAAAATTTAAATTCCAAAGAGGAAATGATACCCCTTAGGGGAATAGTCTTTTTTCATTTGAAAACTCAAATTTGGATGATTCCAATACCTAAAGCGAAAAGAATAACCTTCCCTTCAGGAGAAGGGTTTTCTTTTTCATTTTTGTATACAGGTACGTGAAATCAAGGAGCCCGACAAGGAGAAGGATGAAGAGTTGAAGACAGAGTATCCCACACAATGTCAGTTTTGTCTGTCCTAGGATTAGAATTTGGGTTTGTTGTTAGTGGTGCGAAACACTTTTAATTTCTATAAAGTCTTGGTTGTAATAAACATGCAAGTTATCTATGGACATTTATTGAATTAATTTAGTTTAATTGATGTATAAATTTAATTTAATTGTGATTAGATTTTACCTACTTTTTAAAGTTTTTTGTTGATTTTCATGTCGTGCTTTGTTTTAGCCTAAATTCAATTAGAGGCTTGTGAGGAGAACATATAAAATTTTTCTACTTAAATTAAAATTAAAAATTTTAGGTCAACACAGAAACTCTAACTATCTAAGAAGTAAGCTCAGGACCATCGTGAGTCTGTATAATCATATTAATTATTTCTCTTCCTTATTAGGCACCTCGTCGCCTGCAGGTTCTAATAAACCACCTGGCCTTTGAGGGTATATATCTATCAAGGTGATGTTATGCAATCTCTAGGGAAATAAAATTTTAAGAATTTTTAAAACATTGCAACATATTCATTTTATGCATTTAATCAAGTCGATTAGCATACATTGCATTAGAAATAAATTTAAAAATGAGTCTAAAATTTTAATTGCATTTATCTTAAGTAATTTCATCTGACATAAGTCAAGAGACCAATTAGGATCCACCCTAGATATCGGTGCCAATCCTCGAAAACTTTAATAACAATGTTCCTACCACTCTTTCAAAATAATCAAACTCATGAATTTTAAATCAATTAGGTGGTTAGCTTGCTCCCATATCCAGGCTGGCGTAAGTCCAAATTTTTCATTGCATTAGTTAGGTTCAAGTTACTGTGGTCTAGTGCCTAATTTAGCTGGGATAGAATATGAATCATAAGACCCTAACCTCCAGGAATATAATCCAAAATTTCTAATAATATTATCAAATAAAATTAAAAATTCTCTCAATCTAAAATTTAAAGCCCAAGACTTAGATTAGGTTGGGACACTTTTAAATTATTTCAAAATCTCAAAGTGTCTCCTACCTCTCATATGTTGACTCCAGAAATAAGTGTTCAAAACTTGATCCAATCATTATTGAAACTACAAATTCATCTTCTTTGATATCACTCCTAACAAATCTCTAAATAGAATTTCTTCCATTATTTTAATCAAAAGTATGTGTAAGAGACTCCAATTTCCTATAATGCAATTAACTACACAAGGGCTTACTCTCATAGGAGATTTAGAACGCATGTAGATTTTCAAAACTCAATTGATATTTCTTGTGGGAAATAAAATTTATAATGATCATCATCATCATAATCGAATGATTGCTAACCAAATAATATCTTTCTTGGGGGAGACATATCATGTAATAACATAATTTTGAATATAAAATTAACCATCACTTCTCTTGATTATCATAATCAGATATTTGACTGAACTCAATTTTGACCCTCCAGGGTCATATGTGGTTCTCCCCTAAATTAGGATATGACATTCAAGAGAAAGTCTAAAATTTTTGGTATAAATCTGTTAGAAGATTTTATCTCTTCCTTCAGAGGTGGTATATTATCTCTAATGGTTTGTATGATTCTAGAAATAAAAGTTAAATTTAATTTCCAATTTTTCTAAAGAAATGTAATTTTGATTTGTTTTACATCTTACAAGACAAATCACCTTTTCATCCAAACAGTCTCGAACTTCTCATCTTCTAACCACCTCCTCTGCTTTTAGTTCAAATCCTTTTAAACTCTGGTGGTTAGAAAAATTTCACATCAGACACAATACAGATAATGCTCTAAATTTTTAATGCAAAAATAATATTTGTTATCATAAAATCATGATTTAGATAGTTCTTCTCATGTGGCTTCAATTGCTTGAAAGAATAAGCCATCACCTTTCTATTCTACTGCAACATACATCCCATACATTTCAGAGAAGAACCACTATATACTTAAAACTCTTTTGTCTCAACAGAATGATCAATATATGATCTAATATAATAGCTAAAAATGTGAAATGAATTTATTTAAAAATATGAAATTTATAAAATAGAGCATTATGGTGCTAAGACACAATATATATATATATATATATATATATATATATATATATATATATATATATATATATATATATATATATATATATATATATATATATATATATATATATATATATATATATATATATATACCACCTTCCATATATATATATATATATATATACCACCTTCCGTACTTGATTGCTTATCTTAGAAGAAATTGAATAAGAAGAAGAGAAAGGATAGGGAAAGATTTTTAGGTCTTATTTGAATGTTATTCTTGTTATGAATTTTATTCAATTTGTTGTAAGTAACTATCTTCTTACCTTTATTTTCGATGATTTTTATTTCTACGAATTTATCTCTCTTAAATATGTCAAAAATGTGTTATATCATGATTTTATAAGCTTTCATCTTTTAACATTTTATAAATTTGATCATTTTGAATATATGATATAAATTTATTATATTTTTACTGATTAAATATGTATATAAGAATTTCTGGGTAAGAGGAGTAGGAAAAAATACAATCTAAAAATGGGTTGAAAAGTGTTATATTGTGATTTAACATGATAAGACTTTAAAATAATATGTACTAAAATGATTGATATAATTGATTTATGCAAGATTATGTGTTACTAATCTGAATCTGATAAGATGAATGGATATGATCTAGTGATTAAAATCAGATATATTATATGATAATCTCATGTGATATCCTCAAGATTTATTTGGTCCACTAACGGGAGTCAGTTGATGAGTGTCATAAGGAGCTGGAGATTGATTGGGAGTTATAAAGAGTTGTAGTGACTTATTCATGTGATTCAAGGGGATTTATAAGGAGTATATTGATTGAGAGTCATAAGGGTCGACTAATTGAAAGTCATAAGAGTAGGAAAAAGATAACCTCAAGATACACTCACACGAATATCTAATAGAATACAAATTCACCAATATAATTGATTGCACGTGATACCCATAAACTCAAGATACCCTCATCTTCTTAAGGTTAAATACTAATTACTGATATGGATAATGATATTGACACTAATTACTAATTTTTTATATTAATATTGATTACTAATACTGATGTTGTTACTGATACAGTTATATTTATGATATTGATATTATGGCTGTAACTAACATATTGATATGATATGAATGAATGATAGTACTGAATGAAATTGATTGAGTTTTAAAGATTGATTAACTAACTAATTTATTAGAGTTTATGATGGAAGAATGAAACATAATTGACTAAGAAATGATATGTTATAGACTAATTATTGATACATATAATAAGTATAGATCCGTTGATACATATATTTCTTTATATGATTTATAGTGTAATGTTCTCTTTTACCATTTAATGAATTTATTTTTAAGATTTTTATTACTTATTGGGCTATGTGCTTATTACATGGTTTTGAATATTTTTAGGAAACGATAAGGATCTTATGATATGAGACTCCAACCAATATGCATAATTCTTTTCACTATTTATAAGAAATTTGTAAGCTCTAGTTAAACGACTAAAATGATAGAAATATACAATTATTTCAATATAGATCCCGATGCATAAAAGAATGGTATTAGAGCAATGGTTATTAAAATAATTGAAATATAAATAGAGCTTATGAGAGGAATAAAGAGCATATGAGCGGAATAGAAATGAGATTTTGTTTTACATGCATGAATATGAGTTACACACATGATTTTTTAACAATTTTTTTGACTATTAAGATATAAGAAACTAAATCCACTGGTATGATTTTGTTTTCTTTAATTTATCCTTCTCTAAGTTAAGTTTTCAAAACAAAATTTTTTCTATTATCTTATGTGTTTTTTTATTCATATTTAGTTTATTTGAGTTTGAAATTTTATTTTGAGGTTGCTCACTCTTTCTTTCTTTTTCAGACTAATATAGATATATCAAGGATAACATTTTCCAAAGGTGGAGATATTATAATAATCTAAAAATGTGAAATGAATTTATTTAAAAATATGAAAATTTTGAAGTAGAGTTGTGGTACTAGGCCACTACTAGTGTATATATATATATATATATATATATATACCTCACCCTACTGCCTTCCTCACTTAGTTGCTTAACCATGAAGAAATTGAATGAGGATAAGAAGAGAAAGGAGAGAGAAAAGTCTTTAGGTCATATTTACATGCCATTCCTATTATGAATTATACTCAATTCATTATAAGTAACTATATTCTTACTTCTATTTTTTAATGATTTTAGTTTTTACAGATTTATCTCTCCCAAATCTGCTAAAAATTTATTATATTATAAATTTTTAAGCTTTCATTATATAACTTTTGATATAATATAGATTTGATTATTATGAATAATATGATATAATTTTAATATAGTTTCACCAATTAAATATGTGTATAAAATATTTTGGCTATAATGAGTAGGGAAAAAAGATAAACTAAAAATAGTAGAAAAGTGTTATATTGTGATTTGATATGATAAGAATGCAAGGTAATGTGTACTAAAATAATTGATATGATTGAGTTATGCAAGAATGTTTTTTACTTGTCTGAGTCTGATATGACATATTGATATGATGTACTGATTAGTTTCATATATATATAATATAATAACCTTATGTGATATCCTTAAGATTCATGTGGTCCCCTGATGGGAGTCATAAGTACCTAGAGATTAATTGGGAATTATAAGGAGTTGGGGTGACTGGTTCATGTAATTCAAGAGGAGTTATAGGGAGTATTCTGACTGAGATTCATAAGGGGTGACGGATTGGGAGTCATAAGTACATGAACAAGATACACTCAAGATTCCTTCATATAAATATCTGATAGAATACTAATTTGCTAGTATAATTGATTGCATATGATACTTACAAGCATAAAATACCATTATCTTAATGTTAGATACTGATACTGATACTAAAATTATTATTAATACTAATTTTTTATTATTGATATGGATACTGATATTGATATTGATTATTGATTTTTTATATTAATATTGATTATTGATACTGATGTTGTTACTAATATAGTTTTATTATTGAATTGAGTGATAAAAAATGTTTGACTAATTGATTGATTAGATTTTATAATGGAAGAATCACTACAGGAAATTTGCTCATTACCGACAATTTTTGTCGGCGGTTTACTCGTAAATACCGACGGTTCTAAGTAAAATCGACAGCTTTTCGACGGTTGTCACACCGTCGGAAAAAATGGCGTCGAAAACTGTTGCCGGTGGTTTATTAACTGATGGCTTTCCAACGACATATACCGCCAGTTATTGCCGGTGTTTTTACCGGCGGCTTCCCGGCCGTCCGACCGTCGGTAAAAATACCGTCGTTTGACCGCCGGAACACAAACCATGTAAATCGACTCTCTTTAATCTTATCTTCCACTGGAGCTACTCCAGCCTTATCACATATATGCTCACTTCGTATCCTATATCTAATCTTATCTTCCATTGGAGCTACTCCAACCTTATCACGTATATGCTCACACGTAAATTATCATTGGGCTTAGGAACAATTGTGTTGTTATGGAGAAAAAAGAGTGATAATATGAGTGCATTCTTTCACAAATGATATTTGACAAGAGATAAGAAAGTGGTCTAATATGGTAGGAATAACAATATTTATCTAAAATTATGTAAAATACTTATATGAAGTCATACGTCAAGGTCATTGTAAGTTAAATTAAGAGAATGTTAGTTACCCAATCTCAAAAAGAGATTAGGCTTATGATATTGCTCCTCCAACAACATTTCTCATTATGTATAAAATTTATCTATCTTTATATGTGTAGGCTAATTATCAAAAAGAGGATTATAATACATAGAATATTATCCTAATAGATAAATATATTTTTTGAGATGTGTTAATCCATAAGGCATATAGTGAAACACCATAATCAAGTGAGATGATTATCTTTCTATATATAAAATCTATGCAGTATTAATCATCAAGTCACCGAAGAAATAAAAATGTGTAAAATGGGCTCATAAGGGGTGATGGGTAGGGTAAGAAGTCTAGATATTAATAATGTTAGTTAAGGCATTATAGGTCTATTATTCCTAGGTTATCAAGCTTGAAATCAATTAGCTAAAGTTACACATTGTAATCTAATAATAAGATGCTCTATTAGCAACTATAAGTTACATCTTATAGAGTTTGCCTCATTATCTCAATCTAATGAAAGGAAACTCAAAATTTCTAAATAGATGAATTCTAAGAGGTACATGTTTAAAGATATAAAACTTATAATATCTAATAATATTGAAAATTTCTTAGAGAATGAAAAGAAGGTACATCTAAGGCAACACTCTCTAATCTCATCATCCACTGAAGGTACTCCAACATTTTCATGTATATGCTCATTCCAAATTCTATCTCTACGGGTAAAGCCCAAATTAAGTCACAAATCTCTCACTAGGTCTATAGATACTAAAATTACACCCCATATATTCAATTTTAGATCTACTCAAGCGAAAACATTTTGACTCTATAGTTGACCTAGTTTACCTTCAACTCCTTCTTTAGTCTAGTGAGAGCAAAAAGCGTACACATCAACAAAAAGCATATAACAAGGTACATTCTCTCGCAAATGTCTAGTGAGAACATCCATGACAAAATACATTAAAAATTTTAAAAAAGCTCACCTCAGAGGTGACGGCGTCTCGCTCGGGAAATACAAGTTCGTCAGCAGTTGCAGTGTGGAGTTCGTGGGCGGCCGGAGACAACTCATCGGCGACCCGAGATAGCACGATCGAGCGAGAGGATGGGCGAAGGAGAGGGGCAAGCGTAGCCGAAGAGAGAGAGAGAGGTGAGGAGATGAAATGAAATTGGAGGCTTGTGCTGGTTTATTTTAGGGCTTTTACCGGTGGCTTTAAGGCATCTTAAACTGTCAGTACTTAAATCAGTTAACACCGACGGTTTTCACCACCGGTATACCTCTGGTACCTTTTAAAGCAGGCGGTTTTGTGACCACCACTATTTTTCGGCGGCATGAGCATGCATAACGGCCAGTTTGGCCGCCGGTATTCACCAACGGCCAAACCGTCGGATAAACCGCCGTTAGTACAGGCGGCTAGACAACCGCCGGTCTAGGCCGCTGGTAATTGATGAGTTTCCTATAGTGAATGAAATAAGATTGACTAAGATATGATATGTTAAATACTAATTTCTATACAGATAATAGCTATATATACATTGATGCATATATTTCTTTATATTATTTACAATATACTATTCGATTTTATCTTGCATTGATTTCAGTTGTATGATTTTGATTACTTACCGGACTCTATGCTCATTATAAAGTTTTACATGTTTTCAGAAAAAGAAAAAGAATTTTATGATATGAGCATTCAGACAACATGCATAATTCTTTTCGTTGTTCATAAAAATGTGTAATTTCTAATTAAATGGCTAAAATGGAAACATATGTAATTATTCCAATATTGATCTTGGGGTGTGATAACTAACACCAGACACTCTTTTAGTCTCTTTAAACTTTCCTTACATTCTGCTGTCTAATTAAATGATGCAACCTTATGAGTCAATCTTTTTAGAGTACTAAAAAAATGTAAAAAGCTTTGGAGAAACTTTCTATAATATTCCACCATACCCAAAAAACTACAAACCTCAATCATTGACATTGGCCTCGGCTAGTCTATCACAGCCTGCACCTTATAGGCATTTATAGTAATTCCTTCTATACTCACCACATTCCCTTAAATTGCTATGAAAGTTAACTAGAACTAACATTTCAAAAACTTAGATTATAATCTCTGTTGCCTTAATATTACTAAGGTCAATCTCAAATCGACTTTATACTCCTTATGAAATTTGGAATACACCAATACATCATCAATGAACATAATAATGAATTGATCCAGATACTCTCTAAACACCCTATGCATCAAATCCATAAACACTGATATAGCATTTTTCACACCAAATATCATCACTTGAAATTTATAATACCCATACTTAGTACTGAATGTTATCTTTGCTACATCTTCACCCTTCACCCTCAACTGGTGATAACCCTATCTTAAATCAATCTTAAAGAACACGACTACACCTTTTGATTGGTTAAACAAATCATATATCTTAGGTAGTAGATATTTGTACTTCACCATTATTTTATACAACTCCCAATAATCAATGCATATTCTCAGAGATCGATTCTTCTTGTTCACAAATAATATAGGATCTCCCATGATCCACTTAGCTTGATGAATCCTTTATATAATAATTCTTGCAATGGGACTTTCAACTTTAGTAACTCTCTTAGTGTCATTTTATAAGGAGTCTTTGCTATAAGAGTAAAACCTGGCAGTGCTTCAATATATAATTCTACTCCTAGACAACTCTTTAGGAAATATACTAAGAAATTCTTTTGCGACAAGAACACTATCAATGCTCTTAACATGTTTACCTAAGTCTCTCATATAAGTCAAGAATACATGGTTTCCTTTTCTCCAGGCCTTATCCACTAAGAGTACATAAATTAGAGAAGTCAAAACACTTTTAATACCTAAAAAATAGAACACTTCCCCATTTATGCATAGACTCAACCTCTTCTTGCTATTAACAATTTTAGCATGCTATGTGCTTAAAGAATCCATTCCAACTATGATATCAAATTCTTTCAGGGGTAATACAATCAAGTTAGACATTAAATTTCTATTAGAAATCTCTAGCTCACACAAATATACCTTATTTATAAAAAAAAATCTCTTATTGGTAACATAATGGACAACTCAGGATATAATGGAATCAAGGGTAAACTTAAATCATCTAGAATATGCTCAAACATAAAGGAATAACTAGAATTAGAATAAATATATAAATAAATAATAATACTACAAGACCTCTCTGAAACATAGGTCATACCTGCTACCACGTTTAGGGTGCCTTTTTCCTTTTGTTGTCAGACTATAAACTCTGGGCTGAACTACATTAGAATTGCCAATTAATTTAGACTCATGTTGCACTCCGGATGGCCTCCCACTAAATTAGCTCCCAATACATTCCATTGATCCCTCATTGGTAGCTCTAAATGGATCTACTACTAATGGTTTCTGCTTACTGCCTCTTACATCGAGTCTATATTCTGGTATATTCTAAGGGCACTGAGGTACCTTATGACCAGACTGAAAACCAAAACACTAACCCATGTACTTATAACACCTACCTAATTGCCTTCTACCATAGAAACCACATACTAGGATGTTTCTAATAGACACTGATCCACCTACACTTATAAAAACTACATGTCTCTCCTTCATAGATTTCCCACTACTGCCAAACATGAGTCTTATCTCATTGAGTCAACTTCTGGAGGGCTCCCCTCCAAATCTTTTACCACTTAGATCCAATCTCTTTTGTGTAGCCATCAAATCATTCTCCGCTAATCTAGCTTGCTCGAACACTCAAAGAAATCTTAGATATAAGATGGCCCTAGCAAATGCCTCAGACTATCCTTCAATCCTCTAAGAAAATGATAGCATTTCTCCTCTAGTGTGCTAACTAACTGAGGGATATTTTGAGCTAGCGCTATAAACTCTGCTTCATATTGCATTGCAAATTAGCTTCTCTAAACTAGCCTAAAATTTACTCTTGCATCTAGTGCCTAGTAGATAGTGGGACAAACCAATCCATAAAGATCAAACCAATCCCTAAAGATCTTCAGGTTTTGGTTTATTGCTGCTCCTTGCATTATTTGTAGAGAGAAAGTAATGGATGGAAATTTTTTGGTATTTGTGAGAATTTGGATTCAATTTTTTTTTGTTTGATTAAGTAGGCATTTTTTGATAAGATTTCTAATGGGAAATCTTTTAATGAGGATTAGTGCAATCTGAATTGAGGGTTTTGTGTCTGGTTCAGGGTTTTTTTTTTTTTTTTTTTGCTGTGATTAGTTTTGAGGTTTTGGACTATAATGAATTGGTTAAGGTAGTTCTTTTATCTTTGGATGGCTGTTTATAATAACCACTTTTTTATGATATGTATGGTAATTTATAGCAACCAAAGTTTTTCGGAAATCTTTTTAGCTAGGTTTTATTTAAATTTGGCAATCTATTTTTTGAATTTGACCGAATCTATATTAAACTTGGTTTTTCGATGTAATATATTCTTATCTAAAGTTCATTGTTGTTGTCTTTAACCATTCCTGAGTCTTGGTTACTGTTGGATTTTATTTTTTGGTTATTTTTCATTGCTTTCTATTATTGTTATTTGGTTTTAATTTTTTTCCTATATTTTTCTTATTTTATTTGAGCTTAGCTTTATGGGTTCTGAGTATTTAGAAGATTGGATATCTACTCCAAACAAGATTGTTGTTTTTGAAGAGGTTGTTCGATTATTGGTTTGTTGGAAGATTGGTCTTTTTCTCTTTATTTGGATTGGTTGAGCATGAATTTATGGGGTATTCAATTTTAGAAGACTGGTTATATGATTTGGATAAGTTTGTTATTTGTGAAATGTTGGATTAGATTATGTTTGAAGGATGGTTTATATTCATATTTCCTAATTTGTGATTATAATTCTTGGTTAGAGCAACCTAGAGTTGAAGACTTAGTTGAGTTACCCATTGACAGGTTTTTGTGATTGTTAATGCCTATTTTCAGAAGATAGGCAGGATACTATAAATTTGTATTGATATTTTGATCTTTCAACCTTTGTATTTTTGAAAGGTTGTTTGTTTAGGTCTTTCATTTTATTTTTCTTGTCTTTTAAAGTCATGTTCTTTGTTAGGTTTTTTTCATATTCTTTTTTCTTCAAGGGTCTTAAGTTTTTCTTGCTTTTCTTACTAAACTTGAATGTTTGTAATATTTCTTTCATTATTTTAAAAAAAAATTGGAATGCTTCCCCTAATTTTCCCAAAAAATGAACTCTTCCCAAGAAATCTCATCATTCACTCTTCCTTGAAATTTCTCTTTCTACTGGCCTACTCATTAGTGCTCAGCTTCTCCATCTAGAATAAATAATGTTAAGGGAATTATAATAATTTGAAAATTTTTGAAATGATTTATTTTAAAATGAAAATCTAAATTTTAGCGTCGTGCCTTATATAAAAGGAGAGAGGGAAGAGAGAAGGTTATTCGAGGCTTTTTCATGCGTTAATTTTGTTTAGAGATTTTCTCTATTTGTTGCAACTCAAATCTCATTTTAGTTTGTAATGATTTTGATTATTGCATAGATTTTCTTGTATTCAAAAGAATTGATTATTTCCTACTGCATTTTGATTGTAATATTTGCATAACCAAGAAAGGCTGGCTGTTAACATTATAAAATGGGTTGGCTGTTAAAATACAATACCCTAAACAGCAGGGATGATAGATAGGCTTTTCTTTAAAGATGGTTTATCGTGTTATCCCAGTTGTAGCATGTAATAAATGACTGATGATGCCGACAAGTAGAGTGTGATGACTTTTTATTGATTTAATGAAGCGTATTGTAATGATAATTGATTAATTGGATAAGTGATAATTGATATGACAAATGAAAATCTAGGAAATAATAGGGGTAAAAGACATTGAAAACATTACATTAAAGTTGGATGTCCTGCCTGCCAAAATTATATATTGATTCATATATACATTGATAATACTGATGATATTAATAGATACTTTAATATCATTGACAATATTGGATGCATTGATAATACATAAATAGATGATGCCTATGAATTGATAAGATAGATTCTTTTAGTGATTTATGAATGATTTATGCATCATTATTTTATCAATTTATCAAAGTTTATACCAATTATTGATTTTAGAGTCATTATAATGATTACCTACTTTTATTATTGATAATTTTGAGTTTTATTAATAACATTTGGTCTTTAATTATATTGTCTGCAATTGATTATATTAACTAAGAATATTATATTAATTTTTTTAGCCATTGTATTGGAAACTTTAGTGAGTTTTAAATTATTGCATGTCTTTTGAGCTCATTATGTGAATTTTAACAATTTCAGGTCAAGAAAGGGGTAATGACTAGTTGGAGTGAGATTGTCATAGATCTTTAGGTTTTCTTAAATTTTGTTCTATATTTTCTTTTATTCTTTTGTTGTTAGGAGCTTGTGATAGATTAGTTATTATAGTGATCTCCTAACTGATATAAATAATATTTTAGGTGAATAAATAATAAAATATTTTAATGTATCTAATTTTAATTTCTTTCACTAGTTATTATTTATATTGATGATTTGTAGAAGCTCTAGTATATTCTTAAAATGATAAATAGAATATTCTTCTAATTTTGATTCTGGGGTGCTACACCTTCATACCTTCAGAACACTACATAATATCAAATGATTTCTCTAACATGAAAAACTAATCCTCTATAGCCTGAGGATATATAACTCTTTGAAATCGAAGAGGTTTCAGTCTAAAAAATATATGAAGATGACGGTTTATCTCATCCCCCTTCACACCTAACATTATGCCACAGGCTTCTCCCATCAAGTTTTCTACCAGCCTATCAAATTGCATCATTGAATATAGTGCTACAACTATTACTGTAATAGGAATTATAAAGCCTCTAAAACTTTACTCATCAGCTACTTCAGGATCTTGAGGGTCCATTCATAGAACCACTTTAAATTAATCAAAGCAAAAAAGGGATTCAATAACAACCTCAATGGCTTGCAGTTAATCATACAAAAATTAATATTAACTACCCAATATTTCTTGCTTTATCTTTATATATCATTTCCTATAACTTTGGTACAAATTAAATTCCTCCCAACCATTTCTCTAGTACAACTCTATAATGCCTCAAGACCTAAATGAGGAATTTAAACCTACTTTCCTATTTCTTGCCAATTCTCTTACAATTTATCAGTTCACTAGAGCCAACTAATCATTCTAAACCATATATAATACACATTCAAAGAGTATGTACAAGATATTTCTTTCAAAATAATTAAATCATAATAATTCATATTATAATAATTATAACAAAATAAAAATATATATAATTTGAACTGCAAAATTTTGTGTACTTTATAAATCAAACTTTTTGGTTTTTATCATACTGAGTTTACTCTACAAAGCTCTTACCCTCGTTTAAAATATTATAAACAACAAGGCTAGTATGAAACTCAATAGGCCACCCTTTTCTGCCCCCCATGACATAATTAAATTTGTAGTTCAAAATGGAAAAAAAATAACAAAATACTAAAATTACCATTTATTTCATGGTTTGGCATACTATATCTCATATAAAATTGAATGCAAAAATGGATGTCTTAATACCCACTTATAACTCAAATTCCACCTACATGCCTTAAGCAGGTGCAAAGCAGAGTATATTCCAATGTAGAGCCAACCCATAGCCATAACAAAACAGAGTAATCCAACACAATGATATATTAACATTGGGCCCAATCAAAGAGTTTCAGAGTATCACTTATTTTCTTCATAATAGAGCTTTAGAATGTCATGAAATACATGATAATATAAATGCAATATATGTAACTAAGGTTTTTAAAATAATTAAAAATTAAATATCAACTTCTATAAACTCCTCACATTTCAAGTGCCTATACAAAGTTCTCAAAACTTTATCAATTTTATAGATATTATGTAAAATACTAAATTAACATATTTTGCCAACTCTATTGAGCGTCAGAGAAGTCACCATTTTCCATAATCATCACAAACTCATACAGAATAAACTGATTGGTGAAATGTTACATTATTACAGTAAAATTATAAAAAATGGATGATATAACAATATACTAAAATTTATACAGTGAAACCTTTCTCAAACTTAAAAAAGAAAAAATACATTTCAAAGAATCTCTTTATAAACACTTGGGAATTGAAATAAAAAATAGGGTATAGGTTACATACCTTGAGCCTGATAATTTTCTCAAGTGGCTGAGCAGACAATTTCTTGATCTTGGAGTCTAAATCTCCTCCATTTTTTCTTTCCTTTCTTTTCCTTCTCTTCTTTCAGGAAAATTGAAGGAACAATGGGTTTTGGCAAATGGATCAAGATATTTTTTAATATTTCAAAAGTACTATTTTGGCCTCATACCGCGGCACCCAAATTGCCAGCGGCACAGCGTCTATAGTGAATCTTCCATATTCTCATAGAATCTGTTAGGTCTCAATCCAACTCTGTAGCACTCAACCAAAACTAATTTTTTTTCCCGAGAGCTCCTTGCCGAGGTGCTACCAAGACCGGCACTGCATTGCTCACAAAGAAAATTCTAAAACTTGGTTTTTCACTCCTCATGCTCTGAGCTTTGATTATTTCTAACCTATTCAATATTTTAATACTTATAATTTCTATTAACTCAAAATAAATAATCATTAATGAATTGTTTTTTTGAATTTCAGTTAGTTGATATCACACATCATTTGTTCTTTATATTTAGGGGGAAAAAATTTATGTTGTCCAAGAATAAAATGAGTCTTTCAAAATTTTCAGTGCAAAATGATAATTTTAGAAAAATTATGAGGCATGATCACTTCTTAAAATTCAATAAGGATCTTCCCTCAAGTCAATGAACTAAGATGTCTTCAAATAGAATTTCAGCTTTAATAAAGTTATTACATAACTTGGAGTAAATCTTATTAAAAACTTTTGCTAAATTTCACTAAATTTACTCAAATATGGTTTTGGAGGCTCTATTAGGTTAAAGTTACTAAAATTGAGTCTAAACTATTGAAAAATAATCACAGGGATGCCAAAATGCTGGAAAGTCCTATTTGAACCTAAAAATAAGCTCAAATGCTATAGCATGTTAAGAGTTGCATTTTGAGGTTTTAAAAAATAAGAATTTGAAATGATTTTTTTAACATTAAAGCACTCAAAATATTTAAAATTCATTTTTTTCTTAAAAATTGCTTGAAATTTTTAAAATAAATTCTTAAAAATTCCAAAAATAATTCATAAAATTTTGTGAGTGTTCTTTATTCATTATGGGTTAGAGAAAAATTAACACGAAGACCTATAATCCCTATGATTGGGCTTCATCTTATTCTAACAAGAAGTTGATGGCATCCATTTCAATGGATTAAATTCAAGGTATCCAATGTTCTCAATCCATATAGTGAAGCTCCAATTTTCCACTAGAAAGAGGTTGATTTTCTCCAATTGGATGGATTAGGTTTGAAGAAGAAAGGAAACCACCTAATTTTAAAGATCTAAATTTTGTCCCCAATGGTAAGGTAATTATCCTCACAATTTGGTGTATCTCATGCCCAAGAGAATGATTGATGCAAAGAAGTGTCATTAGTGCGACAATACATAATTAAATGATGACTAAGGTAGTTCTCCCAAAAATGCTGATAATTTTAATAGTTCACTAAACTAAGTGTTATCTCACTTTATGTGCTGACATTATGAAAGCAGTGAAAATAAAGACTTCTAAATGGAAATAAGGGCTATTCCTGGTTATAGTCCCTCTGTGCTTGTAGTTTAGTTGGGAACATCCTAGAGCTTTTGTGTGCAGAACCCTCTCTGCAGCTTCTGAACTTTTCTGCTTACATTATCACGAATTTTAGCCGGCAATTCGATTGCTCAATTTATTTGTCAGGCTTCGGACGGAGGTTTTTTCTTGCATGGACAATGAAGATAGCCTGACATTGAATACTCTTGGATGGTCTTCAGGCAACCAGAGTAAATGTTTTCTCAGATTCTCTACCGGACTACCTGAGTTCAGAGCTTATTTATGTCTTCACTCATCTGTTATGCGGTCATCTTTAGCTTTTTTTATCTGGTTTATCGCTTTGGTTTCTTTGTGATTTTATTTTTTTCTAGTATTCCAGCTTTTCTTTACTTATCAATTCTTATGTAACATGTTTTTCTTACTTTGAATTAATAAAATGGCATAGTCCAAATCTTCCCCAAAAAAAAAAAATACTGATAATTTATTTGGTCCTTAATTTTTTTTTTTAAATATTCATGTCTATTTTGTTTATTTTTTTTTATCATTTTTTGTTGAATGATCTCGTATATACATATAATTCTCCCAAAAATTTTCATAATGGATTTCTATCATTTTAATTTTTGGGAGGATTTTTATTTTTGTATATCTTCATGATGAAATCATGATATTTTTTACTTTGATGAATTTCTAAAAATTGAACAATTGTAAAACAATTTTAAATTTTTTTGTAGATGTATATAACATCTATTACTATCTTTATGAAAATCTTCACTACTAAATGTTATTATTTATTAGGATAAAAAATTCTTTGAATTTTTTTTAATCTTTCATTTTGTTGATTATAGAATTAAAAATCTTATGTAACTTAGTCACTTCTCAGGATTGGCTAAAATGTTTTATAGATGCTAATATGGATGTTTATTTAAAAAAAAATCAAATTTTAATGAATTTGTTTTTTTTCTAAAAAAATCTTGAGTGATTGTTTGTCAGCAATTCCAGCATTGGGTTGCTACCATAGAAAAATTCATTGTGGCATTAACTGAATGAATTTTCTAGCATTCCTAATGTCATTAGAAAAAAATTCATTTATCTATAACTTTTTATAATATTATATGCAACTATTATATGCTTGTCTTCTTTATTTTCATATAAATGTGTGTTCATAATTTAGCTATTATATAGATGGGGCTTGATTCCGAAGTGAATATTACATAAAGTTTATGAGGATTGAAAATGGGTGACGATTATATGTTGTTATTAAAGAGGCGATATGTTTAAAGGACTAGTAAATAAGCTGTCAGACTAAGATGAAATTATGCCAATTTTTCTTAGCATTAAAGGATGTCATATCAATGATGTGAAGCCTCTGAATCTAACTTGGAAAAATTACCTATTTTAAATCTTCAATTATCTAGCAAAGACACCAATAACCATCCATATAACAATAATATATAATATGCATGGAATATATTATCTTTCATTTCATTTCATCTTAAACATCTACATTTTATTTCAGTCTCAAAGTCATTTACACTAGCCATAAATACTTATTTTTAAATAATTTATCTCTTATACATCATGACTACAAAATTAGAAAAAAAAAAAAAGAAAAAAAAAGAACATGCCTAACTAATGAACCCTGCTCTGCCTCACTCCATTGGGTCCTTACCCTTCCCTGAAATAATGGAAAAACTACATAATGAGCAAAAGCCTAGTAGGTCATAATAACTATCACCACAACCAATGCATGAAAAAAAATGCAGGTAATAACTCAAATCAATTGTGAGCATGGTTATCATGGATTCATATGCATATGAACATATCAACATGAACATTTGTGGCCAACTGAATAGTGTCAATCAGTATGAATTGTCATAAAAGTGACTAGCATTTTTTAACTCATTTATATCCCAAAATATCAAGAGCAGTGCTACATTAAGACTATCATAAGAATCATATAAGGTAGTACAATGAATGCTTTATCAGGTTATTTATATAGTATATACCAATCTCATGTATCATTTGTATCTATATCAATATCAATGTTATTATGCATTATATCATGGATTATATAACTCATGTCTCTTATAACTTATGCATTTTCATATTATCTT
The DNA here is from genome assembly GCA_016618105.1 of Dendrobium huoshanense. Classification (NCBI taxonomy): domain Eukaryota; kingdom Viridiplantae; phylum Streptophyta; class Magnoliopsida; order Asparagales; family Orchidaceae; genus Dendrobium; species Dendrobium huoshanense. The sequence goes on along the minus strand of CM028344.1, from coordinate 70,799,540 downwards.
TAGTCATTATATTATGTATGCATGAACATATTCATATTAATGCAAGTTATGATATATACTTAGTCATATACAGTTTTTCTGTATCTTTTCATATCTTGTCATCTCATGTCATGTGTTAGTATGTTAGATGGTTATCCTATAAGAGTCTTCACTTCTGCCTATTGATGTATCTTGTTCACTTATAACTCTCTATCTTGTATCTTATATCTTAAGCTAAGATTACACCACAAACCCATAACTTAAAGGAGATCTTGTTAGCTCGCCCTCTTATACAAGGTATCTTGCTTTAGCCAATCTGAATAAATTTTATAGCTAGCTAACATTTCTTACATCACACACAAAATTTCTATATCTTACATACAATATATCATATGTGTTCTTAAGTAATTTAATATGTAGATAATTTTGATAATATGCTATATATCAATACCCATATCCTACCATTATACTTACTATAGCGTGTATACCTTTTCATGTGAACTATATTACATGCATGTCATGTCAGGCTTGATGAGAAAGATGCATCAACTATAATATTATCACACGTGTATCCTTATTTTTGCTAGTTCAATTAAAATACTACACATGCAATTCTATCTATTTAAAACACAATATGAACATACCAAAATGTGTAGATTAATTATACTTACCATATATCAAAAGCTACGCAAAGAAAGTTGGCTAAATCAAAAGATAATGCATTTCAACCAGATTAGATAGTTAAAACTTAAAAATAAAAATTATTAGAATTAAAAGTTGGATTCGAGGTACTTACTACAATAAGAGTCATTTTCTTAACTAGGAGAACATATAAAAATGGTTATGGGGCATTTTTTTCTCTCTTCTCTATCCTCTTCTTCTCTCCCATCTCTCTTCTCTTCTCTTCCTTTACTTCTAGGCCAAGAACTGAGTGAGGATGGGGAAGGTAATGTTAGAGGCAGTATAAAAAATTGACACATGTTGATACTAGTGGGGTTTTTGGGATTGTTAGATGTCTATAAATATTTTATACTAAATGATTTCTCCAAAATTTTATAGACATGTTAAGCTATTTTATAAATACTTATCTATAATTTTTAGAGCCCCAGATTTAAAGATATAAAAGAACTTATAAGAATTTTATACTAAAAATTGAAAATTTGTATAATTACCAAGATGCCCTTAAGATATTTTATTCCTAAATTTCTAAAGTCACTTATATATTTTATTATAAAACCATTACTTATTCATTTCATTTAACATAAAGCAAAAATGAAAAATAGAGAAGAAAAGAGAGGGAGAGGAAAAGAAAAACCTAGGTTTGGGTACCATAGAACAATTTTTGTCTGTTCATCCTGTTAGAAATGTTACTCGTCTCATTGTAAGCAATTATTAACTTACCTCTATTTCAATGATTGTATATATTTTATATTTTATAAATTTTAATTTTGTCAAAACTTGCACATGTTGTGATATCTTAATTTTTTCATACTTTTATAACATAACTTTTGGTGTAAAATAGATGTTATCAATATGAGCATTTTGACTAGACCATATTAAATTTTCATTGAGTAAATTAAAAGATGTGATTTTTTGAAGTAAATGCATAATATACAAATTTGATATATTCACATTCATTTTATGAATTATTGCTTTCATATATTATATTAACTTATATTGCACAAAAAATATAGCATTTGCATCTATGCAAGAAAGGCTAGATGCTAATACTATAAATAATATGGGTTGACTCTTAAAATATAATACCTTGTGCAGAATGGTGGGCCAATATGCTTTCTTTAAATAAAATATTTATGGTATAATCTTAGGTGTAGCCTATAATCGATTGACCAAATTACGAGTGATGACTTTAAATGATTGTTGAAAGCCACCTGTAAAAATAAATCAATAAATGAAAGATAAGATGAGATTGACAAATTGATAGATATGACATATAATAGATCATGTAAGAATGAAAGTGCCACATTAAAGTCAGATGTCCTTCCTTGCTTTTCATAATTATATTTATGATTATATTTATATGATAGTACATTAAATTGATTCATAGATTTAACTAAAATTATACTATTATTAATATTTATACAATATAGTATATCATATTGATATGGCTTATTAGGTGATTGTCCCTCTTTATAGATTTTTCTTATAGTTTGATAGATCTCTTTGACTTCACTAGTCATATTGATTTTATTCCAAAATAGATTTTTTATTACATATATTAGTAAATGATTGTTATTGGTTAAAACTAGAACAAGCATATTGAATTCTTTGTATTGCATTAAAGGCAGTGATAAGTTTTGATTACTTGCTCGTCTTTTAAGCTTATTACGTGATTTTAGATAAAGGTAAGGAGCTTGCAACTTGAGGCTAAAAAATGATGAAAATTTTAATTTTACTTATTGGTTTATATGTATTCTTTTGTATCCAGTGGCGCCCATTTTTTAAACTTCGGCAAAATGTAAATATTAATTGTAATAATGTAATTTATTTTCCTGTAGTTTATTTATTTTTTAAGGCAAATAATCAGCTTTGAATGTCAGATGTCAAATGGTTCTCGTTGTAAATGAAATATGATTTATTGTATAAAAAGATAGAAAGAGAGAGAAAATAAAAGAAATACTTTCACTTTAGATCTTGGGGGTGTTACAAGTATGACTTAAGATAATACAATAAGTGAGTAGATTTAGATATTTTAAAAAATGATTTTTCAGACTTAGTGTCGCAATGCTCGAAACCCCAATGTTGCACCACTCCCCCTAATTAAACATCTAAAAGTCGAGAGGTTGGCACCGCAGTGCCCAACATCTATGCTGCTATACTTGTATGTCCATAATCTTCTCCCAAAAGAGGCCAATGCCACTTCGCTCGCAAGCACAATGTTGTAGTGCTCTCACACAAATTTTCATGAATGTAGGAAATTTTTCTTATGAATTATTTATAGGTTATTAATGGGTCTTTATTTATGTAAGACTTTGAGTCTTTATAAGAGATGATCGAGTCTATACTCAATAAAGAGCAAAGAATTATGTTGCAATTGAAGTGAAGAAAAAGCCATCTTGACATAGAAAAAATTTAAATATTTACTATTAGAGAATGGAGACTACTAAATTATAGACTGAAGTCAGGGCTTGAGTTATATCCCTATAAGCCATATAACGCATGATGAGAAGGAGATTTACTTCTTAAAGATAAATTAGGGTAGGAGTTGCATCTTCGAAGGTTGTGAAGAATTTGAAGAAATCATTAATGTATTGTTGACTAATGCCATAAGCTTATGATAAGATTTTTGAGGTAGAGGTGAATAAATTGAAGCATTAATGCAATAAAAAAGATTTCATTTGAGATTTTTTTAAGGAAGTTTGATTGTTGCCTCATAAGATTGGAGGCAATATCAAAAGAGCATTCCATAGCTAAATTATGAAGACTCCTTATCTTGCTTCTTATGGAATCAATGCAAGAATGGATGATAGAAGGGAGGAGTTTTCTATTTCAATCATGCTTATGACATTGTTCTTTTGAGCTTTGTCCTTGTCTCAACTCGCTTCATGTAGATTGAATAAATACAACCATATCAAGGACACGAACTTCCTTTTGAGGCTATAATAAACATTACCCATCCCCCAACCTAACCCCTCCACCCTCTCCCCATAAAGCTTATAATTATTTTCCACATATGATGCCATATTATTATGTGTCATCTAGCATTATATGAAGATCCCTTCGCTAGGTGTTTTCCACTCCCACCCCCTCTTACATTACACACATACATATAGATTAAATAAGTCAAGAACATCTTATATGACACATTGGGTTGGATACATGGAAATCTAAAAATGTGAAAAATTTTGGGCCTATTCGGGTTAGAGTGATTCTACTAATGCATGTTGTAGATTACAAATGATGGTATTCATTGAAATTGGAGAAGAATTTGATACAATATAGTGGACATAATCTATGAATATTAGTTTTTATAATGGAATTTGTATGAGCTTTAAGGTGTTGGAGTTATCTTTGAGAGATCATTGATGTTTTTTTTTTTTTTTTTTTGGTTATTCTTCTTAGAGGAGGGGTGATAAAAAACCAATAATTCTAATATAAAACCTAGCGCCTGTTGTGAGGAAAATGGCAATGGTATGATGAACATCTCCACCATAAAGATTTGGTGTGTGTTGTGTGGAAAAAGGTAATGATATGATTTTGTTCTTTTTATATAAGAGGTCTCATTGGAAGAGATTAGAAAAGATATCCATTATGGTATGATTAACCTATCTTATCTAGACAAAAGTAAAATACTCATAAGAACTAATGTCATTAAAGCCAAATCAAGTCAAATAAATAGAATATGAGTTACTCAATTTACCAATGAGACTAGGTGTCTAGGTCCCATAAGGTTAATTACATTTAAGGAAACATTCAAGAGATACTCTCGATATATGAAACATGTCATTCTCTGGAATTAAGAAAATTTTTTCTTCAAAGATTACTGACTAGATAATGCAACTTATAATTTAAGATAGATCAATCAACAAGGTAGATGGTGAATCATCATAACCAAACAAGATGGTTCTCTTTCCACATAGAAACTATATATGATCAAAGTTATTGAATCATTAAAAGGCTTAATGAAGAAGTGTGAAGGATTTAAAATGTTAAGGGATAATGTTAAGACACTACAGTAAAACTTATCTTTACCATTGGATTTTATGCCTGAAATTTTTCATCAGAAAAATTATTGGCCTTACTGGCGGACTATACCCCGGTACATGTACGGTGAAATTTTCGTTGTTAAAGCACTGCTGCGTATTCCGCCGTGTTTGCGCCGGTATTTTAAAGGTTTCCAGCAAAAGTTCCGACAGAATTACTGACGAATATATTGTCGGCTTACTTAAACTCAACAAAAATTTATCGGTAAATATTGTGTCGGTACTATCACCGATGGAAAATCCACTGGAAAATCTGACGGTAAGAGCCCTATTTCGGCCCGTCCGCCGTCTGGCTTCTCATTTCTTTCTCTCTTCCTTCATATATCTTCACTCGCATCTGAGAGCTGCCCTGAACATGATTGAATCCTCACCGACTTTCACCACACCATTCGCTGTCGGTTGCCTCTACTCGCCGCACCATTTGCCGACTCACAACAAACTCAATTGTCAGAGGAAATGCGAATGATGAGGGAGCAATTAAGTGGTCATAATACAACATCAGCAGAGGAGGAGACTGAATCAGAGTAGATGTTTACTTTAATGATGTAGACATATGTAATTATGTATTTTTGGACCTGTAGTAATTATTTGTTTTATGGATATCTACGATTGTTTATTAGTAGATATTTGTTGATGATGTTATTCTTATTTTTTGTTATTATATATATGATTTGGTGATGTTCTTGATTAGAGATGGATGTTTGAATACATATAGTATTAAGTTTTTTCTATGCAGGTTGTATTGTAGAAATCAGTTTTAAAAGTCAAGTGATTTTTTTATTTTGTTTCTGCTAGACGTTTGAATTTCCGTTGGAAATACAACCGGCAATACGATACAATGAAACTGGATCATTGTTTCTAGCGTACATTTATTCTGGAATAATTGGTTCATAATCCACCAGTAATCTCCGCCAATAATAGTGCGACGAACACGAGCAACGGATTATCCGCTGGAAATTCGGGCGTAAATGTACTGCCGGAGATACTGATGGAGAAAATGCTGGAATTTGTCCCCTTAAAAGACGTTGGTTTCCTTTTTTTCGCCAGAATGCCACCGAAAATGCCGTCGAAAACATTTTAGACAGAAAGGTTTCGACTGTCTAGATTTACCGACGCACGAATTACCGTTGGAATAATTTTCGCCGGTATTCCATCAAAAAGAGGTAATTTTCGGCGAATTTCTAGTGTTACTGATTGATTTTGTCTATCGGTAACAACGCATTTTCCTGTAGTTAGAAGTCTATAAAACGTATAAATAATCTTAGTCAGGATTTTATGGGTTTGTAATCCCAAATAATCAAACTTGAATTACTTAGTTGAGAAGTTAGTTGATCCAAAACAATCATGAAACACTCTATCAACAACCATGGATTATAACATTTAGAGTTGGCTTATAATCCCAAATTGAGCTAGAAAATCTCAAAATTCCTAGATAGATAATTGCTAAGAGGTAAATATGGAAAGATATAAGGCTTCCATGAAAGTGCTTTGATACTAATTGAAAGCGTATGACACACCCAAGCGGCGGCGACAATAGGGGGTGAATAGCTGTGTATTTTAAAAATTTCTTATTGAACCAAAATTTTTATAAATAAAAACTCCAATTTTTTCTTTAAATAGGATAAAAAAATAAATTATGACATGTTAAAATATTTTTCTTTGATTTAAAATAGATCGCTAACAATGATATCACAAATAAGTATATAACAAAAATTTGCAAGAAATAAAAAACCGAAGTAACAACAGACAAATCAGATTTATAATGGTTCGGTCAACTTAACCTACATCCACTCCGTGAGTCCTTTCACTTCCCAAGTATAATGCCAAATTATCATGTGCTAGAACATTTATTATAAGAAAGAAAGCTTATCATCTAGCATTATATGAAGATCCCTACCCTTAAAAACTCCAATTTTTTTCTTTAAATAGGATAAAAAAATAAATTATGACATGTTAAAATATTTTTCTTTGATTTAAAATAGATCGCTAACAATGATATCACAAAAAAGTATATAACACAAATTTGCAAGAAATAAAAACTAAAGTAACAACAGACAAATCAGATTTAAATTGGTTCGGTCAACTTAACCTACATCCACTTCGTGAGTCCTTTCACTTCCCACTTATAATGCCAAATTATCATGTGCTAGAACATTTATTATAAGAAAAAAAGTTTATCATCTAGCATTATATGAAGATCCGTACCCTTGGTGACGCGCCCCCCCCCCCCCCCCCCCCCCCCCCCCCCCACACACACACACACACACCTTAAAAAAAAATCACACACAAACATAGAAATAAAATTAGTTGAGAGCATCTTAAATTAGACATTAGGTTAGATACATGGAAATCTACAAATGGGAAAAACTTCTGGCCTATTCAGGTTAAAATGATTCTAGTAATGTATGTCGTAGATTACAAATGATGGACTCATTATCATTATAGATGAATTTGATACAATATAGTAGACATGGACTCTTGAAGGATAGCTTTTGTGAGGGAAGTTGTAGGAGCTCTAAGGTGTTGGAGTTATCTTTGAAAGATTATTGATGAATTTTTTGGTTCTTCTTAGAGGAGTGATAAAAACCAATAATTCTAGTATATAGCCTTTGTTTATGTTGGGTGGAAAAGTGCGGTGATATGAGTGTATCGAGAGATCATTAATGGTTTGTTTGGTTGTTCTTAGATGAGGGGAGACAAAAGACCAAGATGTCTAGCATAAAGCTTTGGTGTTTGTTGTGAGGAAAAAGGTGATGATATGAGTGTGCTCTTTTAATATAAGAAGTCTCACATGAAGAGATTAGAAAAAAGGTCCATTGCGGTAAGATTAACAAATCTTATCTAGACACATGTAGAATACTCATGAGAAGTTATATCATAAAAGTCAAATCAAGTCAAATAAATGGAATATGAGTTAGTTAAAGCCCACTTCAATTAAATTTTTAATTTCATTAATTACTTATTTTTCAATTTCCAAATGCATCCGATTAGGAGCCTGCTTGATTGGAATAATATTTAATTGAATGGCGAGTTTATGTATTGCTATGTTTAGATGCAGGCCTGACATTTCATTATAACTCCAAGCAAAATAGTCCCTAAACTCTTTTAAGAGTTGGACCACATTATTGGCATTCGTTTTATTTAGTAATGCACTTATGAAAGTAGGGCTTAGATTTTCTTTAGTACTTCGATGAAATTCTTTTAATTCATTAGTTATTGATTTGATTCTTCTTCAAATTCATAAGGTGCTATTAAAGGCGCTACTAAAGGCTCTTCACTGCAGTGTTGGGTTGAGCCGTCAACACTATTTGTTGATTTGATGTGACTGATCTGGTGCGGTGCTTCTCTTTCCTCAACTGCTCCGCCTTCCTCAACTGCTCTGTCACGGTGCTGTAAAAGTTGGTCACTGCATCCCTTGCTTTTATCATTTGGAGCTGCATCGCTTCCGATGTCGGCTCTCTGACGTTGAATTATTGTGCAATTTTTTTTTTTTTTTGAAACTCTGGTGCTACTATGTTGTTTTTAGACGTTGCCGTGTTGTGAAGCATTACGACACTAATTTTGGTTCAACAGGGCACTAGATTAATTGTCATTTTTTTCGAGACTTTGGTGCTTTAATGTCTTAATATGGCATTGTGGCATTACAAATATTACAGTGCTGGTTCAATACTTATGAATGTTCTCCATTTCCAAATAAATTCTTTCACAACATCAACCAAAGACAACATATTCACTGGAATTTAACATAATAATGCATTACATAATTTTTACTTAACGGGAACTTAGCAAAACTTTTAAAGGTGATGACCCTAGCAAGAAGCTCTACAACACATGTTCTGATTTATTAAATGCAGTATAGATCCTAAGTATTATGCAAATGATAGTTGGCATTTCAGTGCTCCAAGTTTTGTGAAAATGTCAATCTTAAACTTGGTTGCACACATTATTAGATTTACAAAATAGACATTTAGGGGTCAATTGAAAATCTCACAATGATTTGATATTTCTCTTAAATCAACCAAATATATTACAAATATTCACCAAACTTCAAAGACTAAAGATCTTATCATATGCAAATTCTCCCAAACTTGTGTGTCAATTTTGTTATGACATAAGAATTGGATGGGAATAAATGCAACTTCCAAGGCTTAGAAAACCTACAAGTTGGTATTTGACTTTGGAATCAAATAACAATGCCTAACTTATGATTGTAGGCAATGGTTAGGATCCAATATGAATGCAAATTCATGTATTTGGGGTTGTTGAACACAAGTCCAAAGACCTTATGCTCATCGGCTTTCTCTCAAAGTTCTCACATGAGAACAATCCAATGGAAATCACCAAATTTTCATGAATTCTCAAAGAGGGCAGCAGAGATTTTAGGCTTTGAAAAATGTAAAGCAGGGATTTCTAAGGATCTAGGAGAATGAGAGCGTCAACCACACATTTATATGACCAATAGACATGTTTTCTAAGTGTGAGAGAATTTAGCTCACCAAAATTAATATTTGGTGGTTCCGACCTTAACACCTATATCGTGAAGAGGTAAAAGCAACTAAAATGTGCAAGGACTATTATCTAAGGGTGTCAATATTAGACCCGATCCAATCCCAACCCAAAAATTTCACGTTTGAGTTGACCCGACCCATTTCGGGTCGGGTTCGGGGTCAACAATTCGACCCATTTCAAAAATCGTGTTGGGTTCGGGTTGATCCGTTGACCCGAAATTGACCCGATATTGACCCATTTTGACCTGAAAACCCATTTTTGACCCGGCAATCCAAAATTGACCCATTTTTTTACCTGAAAGGTAGAGTTTGACCTGTTTTTGGACCTGAAAACTAGTAGTTTTTTTTTTTCGACCCAGATCATTCGGGTCAGGTCGGGTTGACTCGGACCCGAAGCGGGTTCGGGTTGACCCGAATAGTGTCAGATAAGTTTCAGATTCGACCCGAACCTAACCCGTGACCCGAAATATACACCCCTATGTCTAAGTTCCTAGAGACATCGATCTCTTTGCCACCAAGTTGTCAGAATTGATGTATGAGAAAGAAGAAGGCAATGAAAGGAGGCAATGGTAGCTCTGACACTCCTTTGTGCTCTCAGATTTTTTTCAAAGTTGAACCCAAAAAAGAAAGAAAGAGAAGCTTGTCCTCTCAACAAATTGGCTTGCCCTCTCTAGTCAGCATACGAGTAGCAAACCCTCTATCAGCTTTCAGTTTCTGCAGGATCGAACAAACATCAGCTCTCACCTTCCCTAATGGCGCGCACTCTGGATGAGATTTGGGCTCACGCACGAGAAGGTCCTGCTCGCCTTATGTTTCCATCCTGAACTTACGCACGTATGAAGAGGAGCTCTGCTCCCTGCAAGCACACGCACGGGTATGCACAAGAAGAAGAAGAACGAGGGCCCTTGATTTCGATCTCAGGCACACAACGACAAGGCCCCAAGCGCCCGGTTCTCGCTGTTGATTCCGTCCTAGGCGCACACAGAAGGAAAGGAATTTTATTAGGTCCTCTGACCAGATGTAACTTTAGGTTCGGCCGCCACTAAAATAGCGTTACGTAGCAGCCTGAAGACCCGACTCAAACCCGTGGTGCTTTATTGATTGGTCACAATTTTTTCACTAATTCCTTTTAAACGAACGGGAAAAATTTAAAACCCACGGCTTATTTATATGTTGAATAAACTTTTGGCAGATTAGGGTCTGAATACGGAACATTATACATTATTTAGGGTTTACAGCACGAAGAGAACATTTTTGCGAAGGATTCAAGGAGATGGAAGAGAACACTACGGCAATTTCTTTGGGAGAGTTAGACGATTTTGACGAAACATTCGTCACTTATAATGTGGATGAAGATTTTTTTGATTTTTTACGAGTAATTTCTTAACAAGCTTCGTATGATCAATTCTTTCTGTTTATCTTTCGGTACCATATTGGTACGGAGAGAGAAGTTTGGAGTATTGATTGGTACCAATATAGTATTGTTCGGTTTGTAGACGTAATACTCGTTATTGTTCTTTTTTATGTTTATTTTGGGCAATTATGTCTACCTTGTACTGAGATTATAGATAAGTATCGTAGGTGTACCGAGAATATAGATAAGTACCGTAGGTGTACCGAGAAAATAGTTCCGTTAGAAGTCTGTATTGGTCGGTTAGCAGTCATTATAATACTGCTATATGGTTGTACCGAGATTTTAGACATCTACTATATGTTTGTACCATAGCCCTTAAATAACTAGGTACTACTCGGTATTTAGACGTAATACTCGGTTTGAACCATTTTTCTTTTTTTTTTTTTTTTCTTTTCTTTTTGCCAATTATGTCTACCTTGTATTGAGATTATAGATAAGTACCGAAGGTGTACCGAGATTATAGATAAGTAACGTAGGTGTACCGAGATTACGTTTTCCTTGTACCGAGATTATAGATAAGTACCGTAGGTGTACCGAGAAAATATTTCGGTCAGAACTCGGTATTGGTCGGTTAACAGTCATTGTAATACTGCTATATGATTGGACTGAGCATTAAGATAATTACCATTTGTTTGTACCGAGCCTTTAGATAAGTCGGTACTACTCGGTATTTAGACGTAATACTCGGTATGGTCCGTTTTTTTTGTTTCTTTTTGGCAATTATGTTTACCTTCTACTGAGATTGTAGATAAGTACCTTAGGTGTACCGAGTTATAGATAAGTAACGTACGTGTACCGAGATTATAGATTAGTAACGTAGGTGTACCGAGATTATAGATAAGTACCGTAGGTGTACCGAGAAAATAGTTCCGTCAAAAATCGGTATTGGTCGGTTAGCAGTCATTATGAAATTGCTATATGATTGTACCGAGCTTTTAGATAACTACCATATATTTGTACCGAGCCTTTAGATAACTCAGTACTACTCGGTATTTAGATGTAAAACTCGGTATGGTCAGTTTTTTTGTTTCTTTTTGCCAAGTACGTCTACCTTCTACTGATATTATAGATAAGTATCGTTGGTGTACCGAGATTATAATTTCATCAAAACTCGGTATTGGTCGGTATGCAAGCATTGTGATATTGCTCAGTATTAATTGTTTGGTACTAATTTATAATACTTGAAAATTTTGTTTCACAGGGGATTTACAAATCTGAGAAGGAAGCATATTTTAAATACGCACGTGTGCCAAACCCACCATTCACCGAGTCGGGTCCGCGATTTTCTGCGTGCTACGTGGCGTTATAAAATTGGTGGTCGAACGTAGAGCTGCGTATGTTCACCGGACCAAATAAAAGTTCAGAGGAAAGAAGCCCCTCATGATCTATGCAACCCGCACGTGGGTACTTCCTCTCGGTTTCATCCCCAGCTCACACACACAAGAATAAACTGAGCTCTCCAATCCCCTCTGCTGAACTTTTGAATCCTCTCACTTTAGTCATGCTGGACCTGCTATGAGATCGAAGAAATCTCTGGTTATCATTTTAAGATGGTAGGAGTTGTTGATTTGAGAAGTCAACAATTAAATTAGGGCTAAACCAAACGAGCTGGGTTTGAGTTCAAAATGTGTTTCATTTTGTATTGATTTGAGACCATTAGGGTTCAATTAGATTTAATTTTAGTCTGATTTGATTTCGATGAGGCTCAATTGAACCCAATTGGGCTCAAATTGTCTCGGTCAATGATGAGTTGATACAAAAATGTGTCAAGATATAAATGGTATTTATGTTGAATATTTAGTTGCTTTGAGTATTTGATTAGAACATAAAATGACAATTTTTTTCAAATAGGTCTTGTCCAACTTTATTGTCTCGCCCGGATCTAGGTTACTCTGTTAAGATTACGGTTAAGTTGGGTTAGAATGTGACAAGGTTTATCTAACTTTATGTTTAGGTTAAGCTCCAACGTCCCATTTAAGGTCCCTCTTATGAGAAGAATATCTATTTATTTATAGTTTTTGGTGTATCATTTTGTTAATTTTAGCCAAAATTCTCTAACATTTTATTAATTGTTTCATATTGATGCATTTGATCATATAATAATCCTTAGACATTTATGTTTCTTAATGATATTTTATTTAACTGTTCTTGGGATCATTGAGATTTTTTTGTCAAAAAGCTTTTCTTAACTGCAAATATGAAATATTTATTGATTTTTTTGTCCCTCAAAGTAGGGGTGTCAATATTTGACCCGAACCGAAAATTCGACTCGAACTCAACCTGAAAATTTCGGGTTCGGGTTAGGGATTTCGACCCGTTTGTAAAATCATGTCGGTTCAGGTTGATCCGGAAATTCAAAATTAATCCGATTTGACCCATTTTTAATTGATTTAGGAAGGTTTTAGAAGATTGTTATGAAATAAGTAAATATTATTTTCAAAAATTAATAAACAATATTGCCCAAACTGAATTAAGCTTGATTTATTTTAAATTGATTGAAGTAAATTTTATCTTAATTCAATTTTGATTTAAATAAATCGAATTATATATAATTATTTTAGTAAAAAATAAAAGAAGCATTAAGGGTTCGGATCAGAAAAACTAACCCCTTTGCAAAAATGAGACAGGCTCGGTCAGTTTAAAAAGTGTTGGGTAAGATTCGGGTTTGACTCGAACCCGATCCAAAACCCTGTTTTGACAACCCTACCTCAAAAAGTGTCATAAAGTTTTCAACTATGCTTTAATTTAATTATAGACTCATTTGGATTCAAATCAAAATACTGTAGTGTCATTAGACTCATCTCATCAAAATATTTATTTCAGTTATAAATTTGTTAAAATTGGTATTTGGATGATTCTGAATTTAAATATGAAATTTTCTATTTAAGTATTACATCTAGATTTATATTTGATCAGATAACCTTTCTAATAACGTGTGTGTTTAAATATTTATTAAAATTTTTAAAAAAAATAATATTATGCAAGGCTTTTTGTCCTTACTAGCAAATAAATGGACTTTTCCTCTCAAAGGGGTCCATTCTCCACAAAATTAATAAAAAAAGAATTTTGTTTTAAGGGTCTATTTGGAATTTTTTTTTTTAAAACATGTTTCATATGAAAGGAAATATGGCTTATTGGTTAAAGAAGAAAGTTGTTTCTATAAAGTTACGAGTTTAAGCTGCATGATTTAAAATAAGAAAATATATTTTAAAAATTAACCTATTTTTATAAAAATAAAAAATAACCTATGTTAATATATCAAATATATTTTTATTTTATATCAAAATATAAATAAAATAAAACAAAATAAATATGAGTAATGCCAACTTATTTTGAAGTTAACATCCTTTGCATTTGTTTTTCCACGGGGAAAAAATTTGTTGGATGGCAGTGAGTAGATGATTAAAGTCAGTTAGCGCAGCAACGGTTCCTTTGTCACGTCCACCTTTGATGGGCAAATTATTGCGTCAGGTGACCGAACGCAGAGATGCGTTCGGTCTCTCTCTGTCTACAGTAACATGCGCTTTACTGTAGCACTGCTACAGTAAAGCGCAGGTTACTGTAGACAGCATCTCTCTGTCAGGTGACCTGATGCAATAATTTGTCCCTTTGATGACCTCCGTCGCTCGAAGTCTTCAGTCCGATCTTCTTCACCGCCTTCTAAAAAATTCTCCGTTTCTTCCCCTTGCCGTACTCCATCAAATCCAAGCCCAAATTCTGACGAACGCAAGCCTCCATAACTCTACCCCTCTCCTTTCCGAGTTCCTCTCATATTGTGCCCGTTCTCGCAACCTCCCCGCTGCTTGCCTCCTCCTTGAGAATCTTCGCAGCCCAATCCCATCGACATTGAATCATGTCCTCCGCACCCATGCCGAATCCCTCTCCTCTCAACAAATCTTTGTTTTGTACCGAGAAATGGTCCGTCAAAAGATCCCCCAAGACGGATCAATCTTCACAGTTATGTTCCGCGCCTGCACCCACGAGGCCTCCATCGTTGGGGAATCCCTCCATTGCCATATTCTGAAGTTGGGATTTGTATCTGATCTCTTTCTAATGACAGGATTACTCGATTCCTATGCCAAAAGAGGATGTTTGGGATCTGCCGAAAAGCTGTTTGATGAAATGGTTGAAAAGGACGTTGTTGCTTGCAACGCCATGATTGCTGCATTGAGTGGTAATGGCCGCACAGAAGACGCGAGAAAGTTATTTGAGGGAATGCCAAAGAAGAGTTCGGCTTCCTGGAACAGTATGATCACGTGTTATTGCAAGCAAGGCAATGTTGCTTTAGCTAGGGAAATTTTTGATCAGAATCCAGTTAAGGATGTTGTTTCCTGGAATGCTATGATCGATGGGTACTGTAAAATAGGACAGCTTAGCGTTGCACATCAGCTGTTTGAACGTATGGGTCATGCGAGGAATTCAGTTACTTGGAATACTATGATGTCTGGTTATTTGCATCAAAGGGAGTTTGGTACTGCAATTTCATTGTTTCGGGAGATGCAGATGGAAAATGTTAAGCCTACGGAGGTGACTATGGTGAGCTTGCTTTCAGCTTGTGGTCATTTAGGTGCTTTAAATACGGGTAGATGGATTCATGCTTATATTTGCAACCACCATTTAAATATTGATGTTGTTTTGGGAAATTCTCTTATTGATATGTACTTTAAATGCGGTAACATTGAAACTGCACTTGAGGTCTTCCGTGGAATGCCTTCGAAGAACGTTTTCTGCTGGAATTCTGTCATTGCAGGTTTTGGAATGCATGGTCATGGAAAAAAAGCCATAGAAGTATTTCTTGAAATGGATACAACTAGTGGAATTAGGCCAGATGAGATCACCTTTGTTGGGCTATTATCTGCATGTGGTCACTCTGGTTTGATATTCGAAGGCAAAAGATATTTCTCTCAAATGTTTGGAGTTTATGGATTAGTGCCGCAGATTGAACACTACGGCTGCATGGTAGATCTTCTAGGTCGTGCAGGTCTACTTCAAGAAGCATTGCACTTTATAGAAACTATGACCATCAAACCAAACTGTGTAGTTTGGGGCAGCTTGCTTCGTGCATGTAAAATTCACAGAGATACTAAGACAAGCGAGCATGTGACGCGAAGACTTCTAGAATTGGATCCTAATGATGGGGGGAATTATGTTTTCTTGTCCAACATTTATGCTTTGGCAAAGCAATGGGAAGATGTTGACACCTGTAGGGCAATCATGATCGAGAAAGGGGTTCACAAGGTGCCTGGGTGTAGCTCTGTGGAGGTGAATAACGTGGTTCATGAGTTTGTTGTTGGTGATACTTCACATCCGCAGTTTGAAAAGATTAACGTCTTTCTGCTTGAGATTGAGAGGGAGCTGAGGAACCTGGGTTATCGGCCAGGAACAGGTTCTGTACTTCATGATATAGAGGATGAGGAGAAAGAAAATGCTGTTTTGTACCATAGTGAGAGGATTGCTATTGCTTTTGGGCTGATTAACACAAGGAAAATGGAGCCGATTCGAGTGGTGAAGAACCTTAGAGTTTGTAGTGATTGCCATGAAGCAATAAAATTTATAGCTAAACTTTTTAAGAGGGAAATTACTGTAAGGGATAGGAGTCGCTTCCATCATTTTAGGGATGGATCTTGTTCTTGTCAGGATTATTGGTGAGGACCTAATTTTATTTTTCAAGGTAATATTATTGATCAATTTATTTATTGGGTTAATTATTGAGTCTACAGCTACAGCTTCTGTAATTTTTACTTTTACCAGCTCATGTCAAAGTTATCCTTGTTTTCAAAATTTAAATGCAGCTTATTTCCTAGTGTGTTGCATGGTACAAATCAAAGCTTAGACATTCAATATAGATGCCATTTTCCATAGTTCAATGTGATATTATTTTGTTTTGCCTTAACTGAAGGCATTCTGTAAGAGCATTATGTTTTCATGAATTTTGTTTTTATATGATTGCCTTATATTGGTTGAGATGCATGAACATTTCTTCTGTTATTTTTTGGAAATAAACTCAGCCTTATGTACGTTTGTTATAGCAGTTGCACTGCCCTCTTAAAAGGCAGTTTGGTTGTAGAAAGCTTGATATATAAAGTGAAATATTAGCATGTAAAGTAACTTTTGTTTGGTTAGCATGAAGCTTTAGTGAATTAAAGCAATTTGAATTCATTCTTCAATTTCTTGAAAATTTTACTTCAATTTCTTTAAAAACTTGCTGAAAAGTTAAATGCAATCAATTTGGCTACATTATTTAAAGCAAGCCTTGCAATTTTTTTTTTTCTTTTTTTTTTTTTTGATTTTTTGGAAAAGTTAAATGCCCAAGCACAAATATGTTGTAGATGAGATTCTTCATTTGGGATGGCTTTCTTTCTACTTCTTAAAGCAGCTTATTAGTATAAAATTTTAATTTTTGTACTAGAAAGCTACTTTAAGAAGCAATAAGAAAGTCATCACAAACAAAGCCTCAATTATAGGATGTTGTAGATATTAGGAAGTTAGCAAGTTCCTAGGATGTAATCCTAGTCATCAAATTTGTGTATAGCCACTAAACTTTCCAAAAAGAAAAATCAAATATGAGAAATAATAGGATTGACATAATATCTCATCATGCCATGGGACTTAAATGATATATGACAAATCATAATTCTCATGGCATAATGTTTGTAATGCATCCAACATATGTTCACTATGTGCTGGTACGAGTTCAAGAAAAGTTCAAATATTGTTTAACAGACCATAGAGTTTTCTGTGAAAAATGGCACCACCGAATATCATTTTCAAAATTGTTTCCTTGAGTGCCAAGCATCCAACTTAGGTGTTCGACAACAAACAATGACCCTTTACAAGTGTTGTGCCTCATAATATTTAATTACATATCCAGCACATGTCCCATTACATGATTAGAATGGCTACAAGAGCTGGGACCACTTGTCATTACATTTAAGGATTAAATAAATTTATACGGAAATGTGAGTACTTTTTGTATGATCTGCCTTTTTCTTTGCTCATCTAAATTTCTCTAGCAGGTTTCTAAGAAATTATTTATAATGTCTAATTTCTCTTTTGTTTTTTCTATTGGGCAATAAAAGTTAAAAAACAAATGCTGCATTGGTTCTTCATAGTCCTGGGTATTTTTCTAGAGTATGCCATTGCCTAACAATAGAAAAATCAGCACCTTAACATCGCTTCAAAGGGGGAACAACATTGGAATTCATAAAACTTCGTCAATTATGCTGCATCATAGATGTTATCAAGTTCCTATTAATTATTTGAAGTGAGTATTTGGTAGTTACATGACATACGCATCCTTTAACATCAAAACACAAACTAGAACATGTCAACATGAAAAAATATAGTAGGATTTTCTAACATTTGATACTGTATCAAGACTGCTGAAAGACCAAGTCTAGAAGTTTATGTAAAGCTTGCATAATTAGGACATTAATGTAGCCAAAGAGTAAGTGTGAAGTTTCTATGCAGAATGATCAGCTTTTGTTTCGTACCCAAGATGAAGGGCAGTTTGATCTTGATGGTGTGAGTAATGAGGTGCTGTTTCCAATATGTTTAAGTGATAGTAATTCCTGGAGTCGAAGTTTGGAAGGGTGTCAAAATCAGTCCCTGCTTGAACGATATTTGCATGCTCCGCTCTTTCATTATCGTTTATCTGCACAAAGTAAACGGCATGAAAGTTTTACATTAGAAGAACACATTACACCATTTTTTGAGAGTTGAAGAATAAGCTGCAGGAGTAAATGATTTGATTGGCGAGAGAGAGAGAGAGAGAGAGAGAGAGAGAGAGAGAGAGAGAGAGAGAGAGAGAGAGAGAGAGAGAGATGCAGTGTCTCCCTAAATAAGATTATCGTCAAACATTTTTTATAAGGTGCAAAAAATCTTTGGTATATAAACTCTATCATTTAGTCAACTGATATTTGTGCTCACTATAAATCCATTTCTTATAATTTGCATGATGCTAACACTTTAAATATGCGGACTACATACCATGTTTGTTCTTGGTGCTTTGATAACTTTAAGAAAAACTTCATGAGTAGCATTTACGCTATGTTAGTCCACAAGGTGGCATGCATGGGCCCTTTTTTGTTTAAAAATTTATCCGCCCACTTAGTTTGGTGCTTTCCGTTAGGGTTGTCAAAATCGGGTCACAGGTCGTGTTCGGGTCCCACCCGGAACTGACTTGACATTGTTCGACCTGACCCAAACCCGTCGGACACAAACCTGATCCGCTTCAGGTTCAGGTCAACCCGAATCCGACCTGCATAAAGGTAACTTTCTCCGTCGTTAAGGTAACTTTTGATCATAAGCAACGACGAGAGTTCGCTCGGAATCAACGACGGGAGTTCTCTCGCTGTCGCTGTGAATGTAACTTTCTCCATTTCGTGAGCTTAGAGGCGTCTAGGGTTTGCTTTTTATCTTCTCTTTTTCGTTGTTGCTAACTTGGTCGGCTCCTTCGTTGTTGTTCGACTTCGCTCCTTAGACGACGTTCCCTTCCGGTGGGATCGGAAGTTACAACATTTTGATTGGAAGCAACAATGGGAGTTCACTCGCTATGAAGGTAACTTTCTCCGTTTCGTGCGCTTCTTCGGCCAAATCCCGTAGATAAGCCGAACTACAGGATTCTGGGTCATTTTCAAGTTTCCGGGTCAACCCAAACCCGACCTGGAATTCAAAATGGGTCAAAAATCAGGACCCAAACCCGAAATTTTCGTGTCAGGTTCGAGTTGGGATTTCGGATGTTCTCAATTTTTTGCATCCCTAATCCCAATCACCTACCCCCTGAAATATTTAGTGTAATTTAGGAAAATTTAGATCAACACTAAATTTGATTAAATTTGCATGCATATTACATCCAAGTCAAGCTTGCCTTAAAAATTAGTAACTTTATTTCTCTTGGAAAAGTGTCATTTATGACTGAATATGAAAAAAAAACTCTCATTTAGGGCTTTTTGCTAGCAAACTTTTTGCTACTTCATTTCTCTTTTTCACCCAACCTAAAGTTCACGAAATACAAATTATTATGTCATAGGCAAGCATCGAACCAAAGAATTTGGCAACAACTATCAAGGCTCTAATCAATCAAGCTATAGTTTAAACACAACATTGTTTTTGATGCAATTAACAAATAATAATTTAGACATGAAAAGTCACAAGACTTTGTTTGCAAAAAAAAAACTACATAAGGTGACAAGTTTATACAAATGCTCCAAAGAGAATTTACTATTCTAACATTAAAAGTGAATTACATAGAGAAAATTGACAACTACTAATGAAATCCAACTGTGATGGTCATGCCTTATAAAATGGAAAGTATGGGTGTCAATATTTGACACGATCCAAATCCGACTCAAAAATTTTGAATTCGGGTCAACCCGAACCCAAGCCGTGTCGGGTTCAGGTTAAGAATTTCGACCCATTTGCAAAACCAAGTCTGGTTCAGGTTGACCCGGAAACAACTCTGGTGACCCGAGAAATCATGGTCGTTCGTTCGTCACAAACGTCGTCACTCGTTCGTTAGTCATGTCCGCCAATCGCTTCTGTCAGTCGTGTCCGCCATGCAGTTCGTTCACCGTTGTTGCCTCTTCGTCCAGTCCACTCGTCGTTCATTTGCCATCGAAACATCGAAACCGCAGCAGTCACCGCCTAAAGCCAACAAGATTCGACGCCGTCTTGTTGTCCCACTGCCGGCCTCTCTTCCTCGCCATCGTCCCGCCGCCGAAGTCCAAACCCGAGCCTTCTTGCTTCAGACCGACAGGCGACAACGAACAACGCAAATTTACGGGATTTTGTTGAATAGCAATTACGGGTCCGATCTGGTTGACTCGAACCCAAAGCGTGTCAGGTTCGGGTCTGAAAATCTTATCCATTTTCAAAAATGTGCCGAGTTTGGGTTGACCCCAATAGTGTCGGGTCAGTTCCGGGTTGAACCCGAACCCGACTTGTGACCCAATTTTGACAGCCCTACCATAAAGCATTGTAGGTCTCATTATCATCTTATAAAATATTCCCTGAAGTTTGACAGATACTTTGATACTTTTCTATCATACAATAGGCCCGATGCATTCTTCCACTTTAACTATCCAACTTAAATTTTACTAATAAAATCCTCATGTATTTCACCATTATTTTGAACAATATACTTGATATATCTAAAATGTACACTCTTTTTAATGATTTGATTACCCAATGTTACAATTCAACCACTAGATCTATTACTAAAATTACACTCAATGTATTCGATTTAAGATCTAGTCAAACGAAAACTTTTAGACTCAATAGTTGACCTCCATAATTCAAGTTTTTCATCAATTCCCTCTCTAGTCTTATTTATAAGAAAATATCATAAAAAAAAAAGCATACACCAGGATATATCCTTTTGCAAATGTCTAGTAAGAACATCCATGACTAAAGTAAAAAGATATGGGCTTAAAGCTGATCTTTGATGTAATCCAATTGAAATAGGGAAATATTTGAACCACCATGTATTCAACTCCTGTATACATATCCTTAACAATTTAAATATAAGCATTTTTAAATCTTGTCTTTTCTAGAACTCTCTAGAGCACTTCTTGCGGAATTTGATTATATGCTTTCTCTATATCATATATTATATTTCTAACAAACTAACTTAATATTTTATATACATTACAAATCTTGCTGATTATTTTAATTATTTGGTATGCCTTCATATCATTTTCATTCTATTTAGGGCCCATATAACCTTTCTACAACTATCTATGAAAATAGATATGGAGTTGTTGCAGGAAAAGTATATTTATTTAAAACATATTGTGGAAATGCATCTGGAATTACTTCAGGTTTTGGTGGACTCCAAATTTGGTATGTGGGCTTGTTGGTGTTCCTTTTAGATGATATCATCTTCTAGTCCGTTGGAAGTACCATCCACTATTTGATGATCCATGGCTGATGTAATATGACGTTTTATTTGTATGTATTATCACTTCCACTCTCTAGAATAGTGTTCTACAGCCAAGGGAATTGATTTGGACATAAAATTTGAATTTTTATTTTGTATCCTATGGACTTCATTATTTTATTAAGATTTGTTTAGTCAATATCATTAAATTTATTAGCAGTTTGTTAACAATTTTTAATTTATTAGCAGTTTGATTGTTTGTTAGTAGTTGATTAAGTGGTTGTTAGTAGTTTGTTATGTCATTCATCGATAAATATGAAATTTGAAATCAAATTAGTTTTATAGCATGAACAAAATTTTACTTTGGATGTCAAGATTTTTCTTCATGCAGTTCGTGATTTGAACTTGATTAGATAGCCTTGAAATCCTTCTGGGACAGATCTCCCTTTATATAAGCACGAGGTTTGCTTATTTCCTTACTTTTATTAATCTTTTTATCTTTTTCAATGTTTTTATCTATTGCATTTTATCCTCTATTTTCATGACTATCCTGCATCAATTGACATGCCAAAAAAAATATGTAAGCGGTAGCCGAGATGGGGTGATTGAAAAAATGGTTGACTACCTCCTACCAAACCTCATTCATATTGCAGGAGTGTTAAACAAATGCATCAATAAATATGATTCGCATAGGAAAGTTTCAAGAATGATCAGTTAAAAGGATTTCGTTCAAAGTAGAAAATGCTTCGAAAATCTTCTGCTGAAACCATTATTCTGACTGAAGCTGTAGAGAGTAATAATAGTTTTATAGATCTGCAACAAAACATTTTATTGGATCTATTACCTTGGCCCTAAGGTACATATTATCATTTTGGAGCTCCACTTCCTGCATTTAGAAGAATAAAATGCCCTCAAACTTCATAAAGTGACCAGAAACTAAAAGCAAATAGGTGCAGGATAAGGGATTACTCTTTTCTGCATATACTCAATTTCTGCAAAGAGCAGCTCATGCTGACAAGAAGATAATGGAATTGTAAGTGTCTAGTCAAGTTGAACAAAGACGAGGAAATAACAGCACAGAGTCAATGTTTTGGCTTTTTTTTTTTAAATTTAACCCTCTAATCTTTTACTAGTCGTTTGAGGTCACTTCTTGTTTTTTTTCATTGTTTTATGTTTTAACATCAAAGAAAACATATTTGATATCCTAAAAATATAATTTTTTTATTTTTATTTAGTATTAAATATCATGAGTATTCAACAAGTTTTATGTTGGTTGTAGACCTAAAAAGACTTGGTTGAAAAATATTAGAAATGATCTTTCTTTATTAGATTTAGACTAGAATTTGACTTTTAATAGGACAATGGAAAAAAAGGATTCATGTAGGCGACCCCATGTAGTGGAACAAAGGCTTGATGTTGTTGTTGTTGTATTAAATATGTTGATTTATGCAATGGTCCTGACAGCGCTAGTAGCACAACAGTGGCAGCTGATAAGACGATGAAGGCTATGATGAAGGTTAGTCGATTGTGATAGTTGTTTTCTAATATGTTGAAAACCTTTCATAGTTATTTTGAATGTTTTAAGAAATCACCTGATTTATTTTTAAATTAAAAATAAATGTAGCAAGAGATGCACTAAACAAGCATGTTCTTAAGAAACAGAAGAAAAAAAAAGTGATTCCAAAATATTACAACAAGGAACATAAGAAAACTTTGTTATTTTTTGCTGCAAATAGCGTCCAAATCCTGGAAGTTCTGCAGCAAATTACGTTCTATTGTTTTGGTAAGACATTAATGATAGCAAACAAGCCATTCGCTTATGATGTCGTTACCTTCTTTGATCTGACCCTTGTAATGCCTCTTTCAAGTCTGTTTTCAAGTTGCTTCAGCTCCTTTAAAGTAAGAGAACTCAAACCTTCCCCCATTAAATGCCTGAAACATCATGTTATAACATTTTATAGTTTTCTAAGTTTTCTAATTCTTTTTTCTTGTTCACGGTTGCAGTAAAGTATGCCATGTGTTCCTTCAAATCCAAATATATCTGGAGAAGGATTACCTGTTTGAATTTTGTAAAAGCTGAATTTGGTGGCGCAGTTTTGCTGACTCTTGTTGATAGTATTGCTGCATTGGCAAAATTAAAGCAAAGGAAAGCACATGAGACACCAAAAATTTCCTTTACATTCACTTACAGCATTTGTTGATAAAGGTGCAGAAGTGACATACTTTCCTATGAAGTATTTGTTTTAGGGAAAATTATTCTGTGCGGACACCGAACGAAGTCTGAAGACCAACCAAAATGTGCCACATCACCCTGTACTCGGTATCGCTGACGTGGCACATTTTGGTTGATCTCCGGACGGTATTTTGCGTCCGGTTTCTGCACAGAATAATTGCTCTTGTTTTCATTAGAAGATTGTTGGATGAAATATTGTCAAACATAGTTGAAGTGCTTTGTTTTTGTGTGTGGAAGTTCACTTATAATTAAAATGAAAATTTAAGTGCTTCTTAATCTTTTGATGAAATGAAATATTCACTTGCATGACAAGTCATCACATGTCAGGAAATTATAAAAATTATTCACAAAAGAAAAATCGAATACGAAACTTATGCTTCATTTGGGACAGCTTTTTTACTTCTTCTTAAAGCAGCTTTCGTATAAAAAATTCTAACTTTTGTGCTAGAAAGCAATTTTAAGAAGCAATAAGAAAGTCATTTCAAACGAAGCCTTAGTAAATTTTATCCTGAATAAATGACTAGTATGATCACACTTACCTGTGAGTTAACCTCCACAAGAGATCCTGGGTTTGAACTATCAGCACAAGCCTTCTTATACTTTTCAATGGTTGCTTTTATGCTGAAACAGACATTTATACGTGAGGAAAACCAATCATCGTATCAAAATAGTGAAGTCAGTCATACTTTTCAGATAATTTGCAAAATATGCTCCGTAGGATAAATGAAATTGTAGAAACCTGACAGTATTATATTCATTAGATACAATTTTGACACCTCTCAGCTTAAGAATGAAACATGTTATATTGAATACCTCTCAAATAATTAAAGTTTCGTTTGGGACAACTTTAAAACACAGTTTTTTTTGCTTTCAAAAGATTTTTTATTAAAAGGTAGCTTTATAAAACAGTAAAAAAAATCCTCTCAAACGAAGCATAAAATAACATTCTTTTGTCCACTAAAGTAGCATGCTTTCTACAAGTTATTGATATTTTATTATTTGATATATTGAAAAAGAAATATAGAATAAAATGAAATAAAGTGTGAAATTAATATAATGTTGAATTATTTAGAGTTATTTGGATGAATGTAAAATAAATCTAAATGATTACATTTCTTTTTTGTTTGGGTTTAAATGAATGCACTGTAAAGTCCAAATGATGAAATGCCCAATGGCTGGAGGTGATGGTTGGTGGCAAGCACTGATGGCAAATAGTGAGCACTACAGTGGTAGTGACGCTGCTAATGATAAATGTTAGTGTATTTGAAAATTGATCATATCTAAAAACTTTCACAAAAAAGAGGGTTAATTTTATATACCTCAAAATTTTATTCCATATTTTTCTACTTCAAACCAAATGTTAATATTTTTCAAAAACCTGCATTTGGAGTATTTATACCCTTTTTATTTTAAATCATGCTAATGATTGCGCCTTGACTATATGTTGAAGATCATCCAATAATTAAGTCAAATCAATTTGAATAAGCCTAACCCTAAGCTAAATAGTACATCGACTCAATCTAAGAATAAACTCAGATAAAGGCAGCTTGTGATTTGGTCAAATATATAAAATATTTTTTTGGACCGGTAAACTAACACACGCATCACATAAATATGAGGCAGTTATATATTTATAATTTAAATATAAAATTTTTTAGTTAATATTCAAAGCCCTCAATAGCTAAAATTGAGTCAAGGGATTTTAATAATTGAACTGTTTTAGGCAGTTTTTTCACTTATTTGTAACCTCTTTTTATTATTTTTAATATATGGGTCAAGCCCAATTTTTTCCAAACAAAAAATAATTGAACTGTGCAGACTAATGAAATTCGCATAAGATGGGGAAAGCATTCGAGGCGAAAAGGTCTTTTGCAGACAAAAGGAAGCGTCCACTACTGTCATATATTTATTTGACAGATTCTTCACAAACTCTCCTTGTCCTATTGGTTGAGAGCTTAGGCTTCCAACTTAGAGGTCCAGGATTCGAGTCTATGTGTATGCATTGTGTGTGTGAGTTTGCCTTTAATAGCCTATAAATGTCCCAAAAAAAAAAAAAGACAGATTCTTCTTCGAGCACCGCGCGTCTTATACAGCATGGATGCCATGTCATGTCATGTCATCCCTGTACTGATGTAAAATTCTTTAAAAATAATACCATTTTTGTGTTTTTATTTATTTATTATTTCGATCCAATTAAACTTACATGCATCTTACGTATAAATCCTCCAATTCAAAGATCTCTGCTTCGATGGACTTTATTATTCTGCATAATTTGATGATAATATTATATTTATTCAAATGAACAATTGATTTTATACAACTAATAATGATGCAGTTGAAATAAGTTATGGTTATTTTATTAAATAAGTATCTAAAACTTTATATTGAATGAAATTACTCTAAATAAATTATCTTTCGGATTCGTAGGTTGTATGTTGCCTATAAATTCTTAAAAATTAAATAAATTATATTCTTCCATGTTGCCTGCAAATGGAAGCATATTGATGTCAATAGATAGTGGGTGATGGCAATAGTATATAACGTTGTGGGTATTGATTGATAATATTCTCAACTGATGTCACATTAATGTCCTCCAATGGCGGACATTAGTGATAGTTTACATAGCTCTAAAATTCTATGAGTGATAGATTTCTCTAATCTGAAATTCTTTTTGAGTGCTAATAAATAAGTTATATTTATAGGTTTCTAAGGGGTGTTCTAATAATTTATGTCATAATCATGGACACGTCACAAAGACGATTTAGAGAGATTTCTATTTATTAGGGGTGTCAAAATGTATTTTCTGGTCGGGTTAGGGTCCAACCCGAAAATGACCAAACATTATTTGACCCGACTCAAGTCTGACCCAATTCTAAAAATGGGTCAAAAATCTGAACTTGAACCTGACATGCCCAAAACCTAGGATGTCCCGGCCCAACACGCTAACCCGGGTGCAGAGAAAGCGAGTGAGGGCGGGTTGCGGGCTACAAAGTGGAGCGCGAGTGTGAGGTTGACACGGGGGACTGGGGGGAGGCAAGTTGCATGTGCAGGATTGTAGGATGTTGTGCAGGTTGGGCTTGGTTGTAGGATCCAAGTCATTTCCAGGTCGTATTCAGGTTTTTGGGTAAACTTGAACTTCACCTAATTTTAAAAACATGTCAAGATATTGAACCCGAATCCATAATTTTTTTTGGGTCGGGACCTCATTGGATTTTGAGTTGGGCCAAATATTGATGTTATCTTTGATGTTTGTGAACATCGCAGAGCATATTTTAATGATGACATAAAAACATAAGTGATAGTTTACTTGACTCTAAAATATTATAAGCACCTTCTTTCCCTTTTTCATTTCTCCTATTTCTAATCTTAGAACTCTCAAACACAAATTGCATCCTTGAGAGGTAAATCTTACACTTTACGCCTTTTTTTTTATTTTATATAGAAATTTATCTCATAATTTTTATTTGAATTAAATGTTACACAAGATTATTTATTTTTTAAGGCTTCATTTGGGATAGCTAAGTAGCTTTTTAGTACAAATTATTTGAATTAGAAATTTTCGTACTAAAATTCTGCATTAGAAAAAAATAAAATAGCTGACCCAAATCTGTTTGGAAGCAGGTTGAAGGAGTGGATTGATGAATCTAAATGCATAGTGGTAACCATGTAGCAAAGACTTATCAGTAAAACTAATTAATTATTCCTAACATGTTTAATTATCATAAGCTTTTTAATTGTATGACTAAATCTAATATAAAGTTCTACTTATACTATTACTTCACATATATTCACATATTAATTTAACTAAAAGCTTATGCACATTAAATTTTACTAAGGATGAATGATTAAAAATTATAGTTAATCATCTTTTTTTTATTTAATATAAATGAAACTATAGGTTTTTTTATCTAAAACTTCTATATTTACAGATTAATAATCATTGTGAAGTGAATTCACTACTCTTTTTAATGTTTATATTTTCCCATATTATTTATTTTTACAACAATATATATATATATATATATATATATATATATATATATATATATATATATATATATATATATATATATATATATATATATATATATATATATATATATATATATATATATATATATATATATATATATATATATATATATATATATATATATATATATATATATATATATATATATATATATATATATATATATATATATATATATAAGTGTTGCGTCCTGGAATATTCGCGGCGGTAGAGAAATATTTAGTTTAACGTCTTAGCATTGTACGAAGATCCAGCACACAAGCAGATAAGTGAGAGGGTGTAGCATTCATAAGAGACACCAGAGTTTTTACGTGGAAAACCCCTGAAAAGGGGGAAAAACCACGGGGCCTGGCCCAGTTTGAATGAATCCACTAGTATTTGTAGTCGATTACAAATGAGGCCCTTCCTTAGGAGAAGGCCTTGGATTGATGTAGTAAATGTACATCATATAGATTGCATTATATGGTAGGAGTTACATATACAGGTTTGTTTGGCCTGAAGGACCGTAGTCGGCAGGAGACCGTGGTCGGCAGGAGACCGGGGTCGGCAGGAGACCGGGGTCGGCAGGAGATCGGGGTCAGAAAGACCGTTGTCTGTTGATGGAGGTCGGAAGGACCATAGTAGGCAACGAAGGCCTGAAGGACCGTAGGCAGTAGGAGACTGGAGTCTGAAAGACCGTTGTCTGGTGATGGAGGTCGAACGGTCCGTAGTAGGCGATGAAGGCCTGAAGGACCGTAGGCGGTAGGAGATAAGGAGTCAGGTGTTAGTCCCAGTGTCACTTGGAAGATCGGATGTTGATGGTCTAGCCTTGAGTAGGACGTCGGGTCTTAAGCAGGACGCCAGGTCTTAAACAGGACGTCGGGTCTTCAGCAGGATGTCGGGACTTAACGTCGGGCCTTGAACAAGACGTCGGGTCTTTGGCAGGAAGTAGGGACTGAGTGTCAGGCCTTGAACAAGACGTCGGGTCTTTGGCAGGATATAGGGACTGAGTGTCGGGCCTTGAACAAGACGTCGGGTCTTTGGCAGGACGTCGGGGATGAACGTCGGGTCTTAAGGCGGTGGTCCGGCGAGGTTTTGTGGTGGTCCGACGAGATTCCTGCGGTGGTCCGACGAGATTCCTGCGGTGGTCCGGCGGTGGTCCGGCGAGGTTCTGCGGTGGTCCGGCGGTGGTCCGGCGGCTGTCGAGGAGGAACTCCTTCCTTCTCTTCTCTTCTTCTCTCTCTTGCTTGGATCCTCTCTTGTGAGAAATGAGGGCTCTATTTATAGATTTTCTAGAGTGGCATGGCCCGTAAATAGGTGTGAGATCAGGGGCGAATAGGGAGTGGTCAAATGGACGGCCGATATTGAATCCTATGACCGTGCACCGTTCGTTGGCCATTTGGAGGCCTTAGTGATGTCGGACTTCTATGATCTTGGGCTCGTTGGATTCGTCTCGTCGAGCCCTTCGATTCGAGTATAAGCTCGTCAAAATCGGAGTCCGTTTGGTAACTCAAATTGCGGTTTGAACCTTCCAACAGCACTTCGGGTCCATGATTTGGACCCATTTGGGCTCAGATTGGGTTGATCTTGGTGTCGTTGAGTTCGTATTTCCGAGACGCTCAGTTCGACTATAAGCTTGCTAAAATCGGAGTTGGGGTGCTCTCGGAATTGATTTTTGTAGTTTCCAACTAGCTTTTGCCTCGAGATTCGTGCCCGATCAAGCTAATTTTGTGATGTCGTATCAGTTGCCCCCCTATTTTCGGACGTCGAAGCTTCAGAAGTCCGAAAATACTTGTTCCGAAATTTTACATTGGCCGAATCGCAAAAAATTGCGTTCCAAAAGTTAAATGTTTGCTCAAACTTGATTGTAGAGGCCCCGTTGAGCTCCGAAAGTGTCAAAATTGAGTCCGGAACGTCGAAAAACGTGTCCGGGGACCCCAAAAACGTCCGATTTGGACTTTCCGGACCCAAAATCGGAGCTCGGAAGCGTTTGGCGGCCGAACTGGCCGGCACACCGGCCGGCCGCCGGCGGCGCCACTGCCGGCGAGTGCCCGCGCTGACGCGCGGGCTGGAGGGGCGCGTGACGCGCCTCTTGAGAGGCGGTTGAATTTTTTTTTTTTTTTTTTTTTTGTGGGGCCCACATGGATTTAAAAAATTTAGAAAAATCCGAAAAATTCCGAAAAAATTCTGAAAAATTCAGAAAAATTCAAATTTTTTGAAACTTCTAGAAAACTCTAGAAATTTCCCCCCTTCTCTCCAAAAACCTATAAATAGGCCCCTGAGGCCTTTAGAAAAATTGTCATCTCCTTTTCTTCTCATCTTCTTCTTCTCATTTCTTCTCTTCGCCCTCTGTCCTTTCTATTGAGGTCTTCCCTCGATTTTTCGAAGCCCCTCTCTTGGCAAGGAAGTCCGGAGATTTCCCTCCTTCTCTTCTCCCTCTGTCCTTTCTATTGAGGCCTTCCCTCGATTTTTCGAGGCCCCTCTCTTGGCAAGGAAGTCCGGAGATTTCCCCTCCTTCTCTTCTCTCTCTGTCCTTTCTATTGAGGCCTTCCCTCGATTTTTCGAGGCCCCTCTCTTGGCAAGGAAGTCCGGAGATTTCCCCTCCTTCTCTTCTCCCTCTGTCCTTTCTATTGAGGCCTTCCCTCGATTTTTCGAGGCCCCTCTCTTGGCAAGGAAGTCCGGAGATTTTTCCTTATCCCTCTTTTCTTCAAGATATCTTGTAGAGTTCCGATGTTTGGTGGTTGGCAATGGAGGTCGGATAGACCGTTGTAAGGAGAGAGGTTGGAATGACGGGCAAACTTCCAGCATCGGGGAGAAGTATGATGACAGGCATGAATTCAACATCGGGTAGTCATACAACGTCGGGTAGAAGACCGACGAAAGTCTATTAACTGGTAGAAGTATGACATCCGGTAGAAGTACGAAGTCGGGTAGAGGTGCAGCGTCGGGTAGAAGACCGATAAAGACTCGTCGACGGGCAGAAGTCCGATGACGAGTAGAAGTCCGCTGACGAGCAGAAGTTTGACGACAAGGTGAAGTCCGACGTCATGTAGAAGTACGGCCTTGGGCAGAAGTCCGATGAAAGTTTGTCGACGGGCAGAAGTCCGACGATGAGTAGAAGTCCGCTGATGAGCAGAAGTTCGACGATAAGGAGAAGTCCGACGTTGTGTAGAAGTACGACCTCGGGCAGAAGTACGATGAAAGTTCGTCGATGGGCAGAAGTCCGACGATGAGTAGAAGTCCACTGATGAGCAGAAGTTCGACGACAAGGAGAAGTCCGACGTAGTGTAGAAGTACGACCTCGGGCAGAAGTACGATCAAAGTTCGTCGACGGGCAGAAGTCCGACGACGGTTAGTAGTCTGACGGCAGGTAGAAGTCCGCAGTCGGGTAGATGACTGACGAAAGTTCATCGACGAGCAGAAGTCCGATGACGAGTAGAAGTCCGCTAACGAGCAGAAGTCTGAGGTCGAGTAGAAGTCCGTAGTCGGGTAGAGGTGCAGCGTCAAGTAGAAGACCGACGAAGGTCCGTTGACGAGCAGAAGTCCGACGACGGTAGAAGTCCGCTAATAAGCAGAAGTCCGACGTTGAGTAGAAGTCCGCTGACGAGCAGAAGTTCGACGTCGAGTAGAAGTCCGCTGACGAGCAGAAGTCTGACGTCGGGTAGAAGTATTGTCGGGTAGAAGACCGACGAAAGTTCGTCGACGAGCAGAAGTCCGACGACGGGTATTAGTCCGATGAAAGGAAGAATTTTGGCGTCGTGTAATAGTCCGTCGAAAGTCCTGCAAGGCAAAAGTTTAGCGCAGGAGGAAATTCAAAATCGGGAAGAATTTTAACATTATGGAGAAGTCAGATAGAAGTCTATTGACGACATTCTAGCGACGTTAACCAAGGATGTATAATCTATCCAAGGTTGTTTGTCAGAGCCTTTGCTCGATGATGTTAACCGATATTGGATCTACTAATGATGTAAGACCTATCCGAGGTTGTATGTCGGAGACTTTGCTCGACGACGTTAACCTGTGTGGAAGAGATCGGGAGAATCCACCAAGGATGTAGGACCTTTTCGAGGTTGTATGTCGGAGCCTTTG
This sequence comes from Dendrobium huoshanense, assembly GCA_016618105.1. Taxonomy (NCBI): domain Eukaryota; kingdom Viridiplantae; phylum Streptophyta; class Magnoliopsida; order Asparagales; family Orchidaceae; genus Dendrobium; species Dendrobium huoshanense. The sequence continues at coordinate 70,767,702 of CM028344.1, read as the reverse complement.
CTCGACGACGTTAACCTGTGTGGAAGAGGCCGGGAGAATCCACCAAGGATGTAGGACCTTTCCGAGGGTGTATGCCGGAGCCTTTGCTCGACGACGTTAACCTGTGTGGAAGAGGCCGGGAGAATCCACCAAGGATGTAGGACTTTTCTGAGGTTGTATGCCGGAGCCTTTGCTCGACGACGTTAACCTGTGTGGAAGAGGCCGGGAGAATCCACCAAGGATGTAGGACCTATCCGAGGTTGTATGCCGGAGCCTTTGCTCGACGACGTTAACCTGTGTGGAAGAGGCCGGGAGAATCCACCAAGGATGTAGGACCTATCCGAGGTTGTATGCCGGAGCCTTTGCTCGACGACGTTAACCTGTGTGGAAGAGGTCGAATCGGATCCCTCTGGGATCGATTTTGCCTTGATTGGGAGAGGGCGTATGCCACGTGTATCCTGAATCAAAGGTTAAGAAGGGTCTATCTTTAGACCATTACTGCATTTTTGAGGTTGAAATCAAGACCTTGTCCAACGAGTAAAAGCTCAGCAGGGGACTGTATAAGGCTTGTAATTGATTGGAAGTATCCTTGCATGTCGCTGAGATTTTCCCAAAATATCATCTTGATATATAAAGCATAAGATGATCTTTTTAACCAGAATTTGGGTCAAAGTTGCCCCCCAGTCCGCATCTGATGCAATAATGACTGATGTCAGGAAGTTGATAAGAGCAATCTTTTGGGATTGGAGCAGAAGTTGCCCCCCAGTCGGGAATCACATTCCCACAGACGGCGCCAAACTGTTGCGTCCTGGAATATTCGCGGCGGTAGAGAAATATTTAGTTTAACGTCTTAGCATTGTACGAAGATCCAGCACACAAGCAGATAAGTGAGAGGGTGTAGCATTCATAAGAGACACCAGAGTTTTTACGTGGAAAACCCCTGAAAAGGGGGAAAAACCACGGGGCCTGGCCCAGTTTGAATGAATCCACTAGTATTTGTAGTCGATTACAAATGAGGCCCTTCCTTAGGAGAAGGCCTTGGATTGATGTAGTAAATGTACATCATATAGATTGCATTATATGGTAGGAGTTACATATACAGGTTTGTTTGGCCTGAAGGACCGTAGTCGGCAGGAGACCGTGGTCGGCAGGAGACCGGGGTCGGCAGGAGACCGGGGTCGGCAGGAGACCGGGGTCAGAAAGACCGTTGTCTGTTGATGGAGGTCGGAAGGACCATAGTAGGCAACGAAGGCCTGAAGGACCGTAGGCAGTAGGAGACTGGAGTCTGAAAGACCGTTGTCTGGTGATGGAGGTCGAACGGTCCGTAGTAGGCGATGAAGGCCTGAAGGACCGTAGGCGGTAGGAGATAAGGAGTCAGGTGTTAGTCCCAGTGTCACTTGGAAGATCGGATGTTGATGGTCTAGCCTTGAGTAGGACGTCGGGTCTTAAGCAGGACGTCAGGTCTTAAACAGGACGTCGGGTCTTCAGCAGGATGTCGGGACTTAACGTCGGGCCTTGAACAAGACGTCGGGTCTTTGGCAGGAAGTAGGGACTGAGTGTCAGGCCTTGAACAAGACGTCGGGTCTTTGGCAGGATGTAGGGACTGAGTGTCGGGCCTTGAACAAGACGTCGGGTCTTTGGCAGGACGTCGGGGATGAACGTCGGGTCTTAAGGCGGTGGTCCGGCGAGGTTTTGTGGTGGTCCGACGAGATTCCTGCGGTGGTCCGGCGGTGGTCCGGCGAGGTTCTGCGGTGGTCCGGCGGTGGTCCGGCGGCTGTCGAGGAGGAACTCCTTCCTTCTCTTCTCTTCTTCTCTCTCTTGCTTAGATCCTCTCTTGTGAGAAATGAGGGCTCTATTTATAGATTTTCTAGAGTGGCATGGCCCGTAAATAGGTGTGAGATCAGGGGCGAATAGGGAGTGGTCAAATGGACGGCCGATATTGAATCCTATGACCGTGCACCGTTCGTTGGCCATTTGGAGGCCTTAGTGATGTCGGACTTCTATGATCTTGGGCTCGTTGGATTCGTCTCGTCGAGCCCTTCGATTCGAGTATAAGCTCGTCAAAATCGGAGTCCGTTTGGTAACTCAAATTGCGGTTTGAACCTTCCAACAGCACTTCGGGTCCATGATTTGGACCCATTTGGGCTCAGATTGGGTTGATCTTGGTGTCGTTGAGTTCGTATTTCCGAGACGCTCAGTTCGACTATAAGCTTGCTGAAATCGGAGTTGGGGTGCTCTCGGAATTGATTTTTGTAGTTTCCAACTAGCTTTTGCCTCGAGATTCGTGCCCGATCAAGCTAATTTTGTGATGTCGTATCAATAAGGTTTTTTTTTCAACAAATACATATCGATTTTATTTAGTATATTCACCAATATGAATGCATCATTTCTGTTTCTTCATTTCTTCCTAACAAGTATATATGTAAGTTCTGATTATTAGAATACGATTTATATTTTTTTTTATTTAAAAAAATAATTTGAAGCTCATTTGAAATATTTATTTTTATGTTAAAAAATGGCAGGAATTGAAAAAAAAAAAAAAGTTCTGCTGAAATGAAGAGAAGTCTTTGAATGCCTCATGATTAGCTATTTAGCCACCATTATGAACTTCACATGCATGAAGTCATCATACTTTGGCAAGTTTCACAAATGTGGAAACTAAACTAAAAAAGCCCGAGCACAGTTTCTCATGATTTTGAATGATGAGCTCCTCAAAATAGGTCATTTCTAATAGAGGAAAAATAAATATACTAGGAAATTTTGGTACATGCCAAATCAATTGAGGTTTTTGTTTGGCAAAATTTTTTTTAATAAATTGATGAAAATAATAGTGACCAAAAGCTATCCTAAATGAAGTCCAAGTCTTAGTTTAGGACAGCTTCTTTAATGTTTTTAAAGCAGTTTTTTAGTAAAAAAATTAATTCTTATACTAAAAGGTTGTTTTAAGAAGCAATAAGAAAATCATCTCACACGAAACCTAAATATCAAAATATGCTAGTTTAACTCATTGACGTAATTTCTATGCATTTCATGTGATATTTTCTAATTTAATGGTTTAAATAAATGATCTTGTCATGTGTTATATTAATAATAAATATATATTAGGCATATCTTTCAAAGGGGAGGTTGGGGATGAACTCTTAAAAACAAATTATCATCAATCAACAATCTTAAGAGAAAAATGATAGATAAGTTTGGTTAGATTAAGTAATTTGTATATATTAAGAATAAAACATATATAAATGATGATGTAAATTTAGGCTTCATTTGATACAGATTTTTTACTATTTTGTAAAACTATTTTTTAGTACAAAAATCTATTGAAAGTAGGAAAAAAATAGTAGTATAAAGTTGTCTCTAATGAAACCATAGAGTTATAATTGGATGTTTAAAATAATTAATAGAGAGCCTCACAAGTTTATATATATTATATGATAGAAAGATCTCGTGAACTTTTAGAAAATCACAATTAGGTCAAGCCATGTTTCATGGGTCTTAGTGTTAGACAGGAAGAAAGTCATTCAGTGCAAGTAAATATGTGAATGTTAATTAAGATGGATGTGAGTGAAAATAAAAAATAAAAAAATAGAAAATGCCTTTTTAAAGGAACAATTAAAGCTACATCTGTTAAGAAAAATAAAAATGAAAGCAAACTTAATTGTTTTGGATATGTTCAATAAATGATAAAAAATATACTATTTGATAAGCATACCAATGTAATTAGTACTGAACAAATAAAAATAAATGATAGAATTTAGACATATGGATAAAAAAAATTTAATAATTTTTGAAGAATAACTAAGACCACATAGCCCATATGATTAATCTAAATAGTGAGAAAAAACAAATCTTATCAATGATAGTAAATAAATTAAAAAAAAAAATTAAAAAAAAAATATATTATCGATAATTGAATACTGGCTTTACATTTGAAGAAACAATTATATTTCCTTATAAAAGTGTTCCATTATGCTTATAATACAGCCTACAATTATCTTCAGATATATTACTGACAAAGTAATTAAATCATTCCTCAAAATCATCCTTCATCTTATTCACAGTCTGTTTTTTTGGGCTAAATTTTAAAATAGTTCCACAACATTCGTATATATGATCATCTTAGTTCTAGCTAGAGTATAATGTCGCTCCAATTTAGTCCCTCAACTATACACAATTGTTCTAAAATAATCCTGTTGGGAAAAAATTGAGATTAATTTAGTAAAGTTGAGTGACTAAATTGTGATCATATATTTATACCACAATTACAACATAAGAAACTATTTTGGTTCAATTTTATATAGTCGAGGGACTTGAATTTGAATAACGTGATACTTTGAGGCTAAATCGGCCATACACGAATAGTCTAGGAACTTTTTTAAAAAAAATTTACTGTTTTTTTCTTATCACCATAAAGCTCTGTGCTCTTGCAAACTAGACAGTTATGTTTCTATCCCAAATTGCTTTTGTCCTCAAAGCAAGTGACAATTAGTCAAACAAATATCAAGATTTCATTAAAATTTGAAAGCAGTATTTTTCTTTTCAGACCTAAATGAACACAACAAACAGAACATTTAAGATTTAAGTGGGACTTTTTGACCCTGAAACATATTTGCTGGCCATATGCATCAAATGAACCGAGCATTGTCACTAAAGTACATTATTATTAAGGGAAACATTCCAGTACTACTGAAATTATATATATTTTTTCTCTCTAACAACATTAAAAGAAGGAAAATATTATCACATGCTAGTAATCTATAGTATTTTTTCATCTTCATAATAATTTCTTCTTTTGAGATTCACCTAATTTTCAAATATTTCACTATCAAACTTATCATGTTTCTATCTTTTTTAAGCTTTCTGGGTTCTGATCATTTGATTATTGATCAATGAAAATAAATAAACTAAAACCTAAAAAAAAAATATGGATCTTACCATTACGATCAAATCATAATTGATAAAATATTCATATAAATATATATTAATTAATTATTTATTTAGATAAGTTAAACCACTAATGACTGCTGATTAAGCTAGCACAAACAGCAATAATCAGTCTTAAGTCCTTGTGTTGTGCTGATTTTGGCAGTGTGCTTATCTCATTAATTAGCATCAGCTGGAAATAATCAGACAATGCCAATCCCATACAAAATCTCATGCTAAGCACTAGCAGTAGTGTTAGATTTAGGCTTTATTTGGGAGAGCTTTTTTACTGTTTTTTTAAGCAGTTTTCTAGCACAAAAATTTCAGATTCAAAAAAATTTTATACTAAAAAACTGCTTCATAAACTAATAAGAAAAATGTCCCAAACGAAACTTTAACTTATAGGAGTTAGACTAATGTGCAGTAATAGAAGAATCCTGATCTTCTTCTTTCTTCGAGGTCGATAATCGTCAATTGTCCTCAGTTAATGTGACTCCCAAGACTCAAAAGGGATTGTGACTCCTAAGACTCGGAAGGGATTGTGCCAAATTTTAATTAATTAAATATTTAATTTAATTTTCTTATATTTTTAAAAAAGTTCTTTTTTAATAGGCAAAGGTAGTAGTGTTTTTAATTAGTTGAATTTAATTACTTTTTGAGATGATGCAAACCCTTTAATTGAATGCATAACTGTTTACTTTAGTGAATGTTGTTTTGTTCACAAATTTCCAAGAGGGAAGATTATACAATTTAAAAAAAAAAATTCAGTCAAATAAAATTATAATTCTTGATTTTGGATGCATATATATATATATATATATATATATATATATATATATATATATATATATATATATATATATATATATATATATATATATATACCTTGCTTGAAATAGAGATTGAAATAATGTTGAAACATTTTTGAACATTTATTTCAATTTAATTTATTTAAATTGAGATTGAACCTAATATTCGACCATTAGCCTAGAACAAAGCTCGAGAAATGTTCAAATAATATACGATATTTCAGGTTAAAACTTTAAATGAACTATATTTAATCATGATTTGAATATTACTCGAACATTTTCCGAGCTAGTTCATTCTAATTTTGTAATAGAGTATATGTATATATTTTCTCTAAAGCAGAGATCTGAGGTTGGGTTTAAATGACATTCTCACATTATTTTATCATTATGTTGTAGGGAATTGATTCATTTGAATTACTTTTATCTATAGTTCTCTGGGCCCTTATAACTCATCAATGTTACATATGTGCATGTATGCGTGTTTGCTCTTTTAATAATAATTTATTCTTCATATCTAGTGATTAATGAAATTATTAGGTTATATATATTAAAATAAAAACTTATTAATAATATATTCAGTTAAAATTTTTGGAGGTATGGCTTCATAAGCTTAGTGATATAATGATATGACAAATCCACATATATACTTGGTTGGGGCTTTCTTTCATATGCTCTTCTCCACCTTTAGGACACTCTCCTCAAAGTGCGCTATATTCTTGTCCAATCCATTTAGTGTCCTCTCCTAAGACATCCTTCAACAAGGGTATGCAAAAAATATCCTTCTTCAATGATTGCAAGCATCTTAGTAAAGAAAAAATTACATCTAATGATTGCGTAGAAACCCATCATCATTAAAACATAACCCTAACTTTCAAACATCTTTTCTAATGGTAGACTCCATGAAAGCCTTTTCAAGTTTAAAGTTCTTATTACCATCTAGGTAATTCTACACAAGCCTTCTAAATGTAGTCATCTCCTTAAATTTCCCCTCAAAAGGGAATTTATCAAATCCCACTTTTTGGTGACCAAAATAAATTATGAAAGTTTTGTTCTTACTTCCCATGTTTAAAATAATAGAGTAACCATCATTCTTTTTTATCTTCAACCTCCTATAGGAGAAGCTAGTGTATTAGCTTTAGTTAGAAAAGAATGAAGAGCTATTTGAGGGGACATTATTTGGCCCTCTCGAGGATATCATTATATTCACATTACTACTCTTGCTATATAGTGTCACTCCATCATAATAATAAATCTTTACATGTGACACCTCTAGAATCAGTATACAGTTCAACATGCTTTGATTTGATCTGACATGAGACAATCCATTGAATTTTTGCACTTAGAACTCTTCTACATGTGTTTGAGCATGTTTTGTACGCATGTGAATGTTTGCAAGTGTTTTGAAGTGGATCCCAGGAGTCTATATGCAATTCTAAAAATCTAAAATTTTTTCCCTAGGGCTTCATAGTGACGTTTGGGGTACGTAAGTGGTCTCTGACGTTGAGCCTTCTAGAATTTTAGAAATTGAACAAGCGTAGCGGCTCGGGGTTTGGTTCTATAGCTCTATAGGCTCCTAAAGGGAGCTCTATGGTGTTGGCATGTTTGTGCGCACCGACGTCCAACCTACATTCTTTATTTAAATATCACTTTCTACTAATTAAGCCCATTTTTTTCCTAAGTTAGCTGGCCTAGTGAGAGAGAGACAGGGCTTTCTAGAAAGAGAAAGTAAGTTGTGGGTGATTCAACCCATTTTTAGCTATCTTAGTTTTTAAAAATACGAATAAATATTTTGAGATTTTCTAATTTAAATTATATTTTTTAAGAGAAAAGTGGGTATAATTTAACATCGATAAATTTTCATTGGTTAACTTTTTATGTGGTAAAAACAACAGTTCTGAACATTTAAATATTTTTCTTAGAAAATTTAACTAGGTAAATTAAAAATATGGGGTTTTTAACAAATTCAAAAATCATTGGGTTCCCTAAAATAATGTTGTAGTAAAGTTTAAGCTTTATAATGATGCTCTGAACAATCTTTGATAATTTGATTATGTTCAAAAATATCAAATTTTTTCTCAGTAGTCCGTTTAGCCGCATACCATTATAGCATTTTATGAAATCCTAGCATTAGTTTATTTGTACTATTTTAATTATTGAAATGCAATGAATTATGTGCTTAAATGTATGAAATACTTGATTTTGATGAAGTCCAAGGTAGAAGGAAGAAGTCATGTTTTGTGTGTGCGGACATATTCTGGTATTATGTTTATGTTCCATTTAGATGCTAGCATTGTGAGGCATAAGGGGATGGGGAGAATTTGTTATTAGATATATGAAGTGTACGTTTATTTATCTTCCAGTTTTGCTATTTACATTTCTGATGACTGCAAGCACTATCTACTCACTACAATAATTATTATGAATTGTTCTTAAATTTGATTAAATATATAATGAATGATTTAATTAGAAAGTTAGATTGTGACTTGTTGAGTTGTGTTAGCTTATAATTGTTTTACGTTTTGTTTTCAAGGTCTGGAAAGAGAAAGAGCATGTTGAGTAGTAATGCCAGGATTTGATTTGAGTCTGTATAAGTATTTCATTCTTTTTTTATTTTTGGTATAATCATGACTAGTTAATTTTATTTTTTATTTTGTACGTATCTCAATTTACAGTCATGTACTGTAGTTATATATGTGCATTTTGATGATAAATAAAATATTTTTTTTGGATGAGTTTATTTGCAATACACTGGATGTTGTTAGTAGCTCAATAATTTTTGTTGTTTTAAAGATAAAACTGGAAAAAATATTTTTGAATGGTTTTCAAACTTAGATCTTGGGTTTTGTGTGCTTCAACCCAACACGATATGACATGTCTAGCTTATGGGTCTTATCGGATTAGGTTGTGACATTACGTTTGTATACATTGTATAATAAATCAATTTCATAAATAACTATGAAGAAAATCATATTTGAACCTATGACATGATTTGAATTAAAAAAAAAGAACATCTTTTTAAAACCAATATTTTAACAAACACATTATAACATAGACCCGAATTAGGTTTGAACTTATGTTCTAACTTTGTTCTATCCCATTTTGAAGCTAATGTTCAAAATATTACCAAGAAGTTAAAAAATATGAGGTTTGAACCTTGTTTTAGCCCAAAAATTTAATTCAAATAAGGTTCTAATATAGTATGAACTGCCTATTACAAAATTGAAATAAAATAAAAAATGATCCAAACTTATATATTAGGAGTAGTTTGAACCTACTTTCACATATAATGGCCAACCTATCGAATTGTCGATGTTAGAAAGGATGATGAATGCATTTTAACCTAAATGATAAATATGGATCAATACCATCATCAACACAGGATTAATGAAGGGGTCATGGTGAAGAGGCATTGAAAGGGATCATGGTGAAGTGCTCTAAGACTACCGATGACTAAGAAGGTCCTTAAAAGAGAGAAATTTGAGTAGTTTTGTCTATGACTCATATTTTAATGACTAGGTATTCTCATATGAGATGAAGCTCTAATCATATCACTTTAACTAAAAATATAGTTCATATATCTATAGAACTAAAGTTATTAATTATGAGGCATTAAAGGTCAATCACATTATATTATTTCTTATAATCACTTAGAAAATTGGCACTTTTGTGTACCATCTTTTTTATATTTCTTATTAGTCTAAGAGTTCCAAAGCCATCTAATTTATGGTCCTTTGAAAGCAATGAAACTTCAATTACCAAAAAATAAAAATAAAATATAGGTGTCATTTGAGCAACTTTTTTACTGCTTTATACGACAATTTTCTAGTACAAAAATCTCTTGTAAGAAGAAAAAAAAAAGAAGTATAGCAGCTAAAATTAAGTTGTCCCAAATGATGCCATAGTAAGAAAATTGCGGATTTTTTTAAACATATATTATCTGTTATTTAAGCCTAATTAGACATGCATTTGGGCCTAAGATAATAAAAAAGACAAATGCATGCTTTGACTTAAGAATATTACTAATTAAAAGAATATTTGACTAAATGCAAATGTTAAATATAAATTTATGATTTATATTGCATTAATTTTCTATTTTTTGTTTGAATGGATTATATTTTAAATATTTTTATGAAATTCAGAGTCTAAAATTTATCATACAATCACTCATTCTTTTGATAATTAATATTTTATTTTGAGGGAAAATTATAAAATGGTGCTCTCAAATCTGAAATAAGAAAATAAAGATTCTAAAATTTGTGCTTAGGAAGAGTAGTTTGAATTCTTAATTCATGATTTATTTTCTTGTGATTTTCTTTTTTGCTCTCATCTATTTTTTAAATAAAAAACTACAAGTTTTTCATAGTTGCATTATTAAGTGATAATAATCTATATTGAATGATTTGGACTTTAAGACATCTTTAAAGAATTTGGCAGAAAATTATATAGGAATATCATGATGTAATTTGCTTTAGAATTGGCTTGAATGCTCCTGTATTTGCTCTGAGATTAGTGTTTACATATGATATCTTGAATTACATTAATCTTAATGCAAATTCAAAAATATTCTATATCATATGTAAATTATATCAGGATATCTTTACATAATTTTGTTACGAATAATTTTCTCTTATAGTGTTTGTATACTCATGTTCTTCTTGTTGTTGGTTATTGAACTTGGATCTCAAAATAATTAATGCTATTATGATTTATTCTTCAATTTTTTTTATAAACTAAAAAACCTACTATTATTAAATAAAAATCAAATTGGCTCGCTCTAAGTCTTTGAAAAATTGTGTATAGTTGTCCCTTAAAAAGTCGCTAAAGCTTCTTGTTATTTGCAAGCATTTAGAAGCTTGGCTTCATATAAACTCAACTAATACTATTCATTAAAAATCTATTTGGTTCATTTCCATCTATATAGCAATGTCATTTGAATGTAATGTTCTACATAATAATATATGTAAACAATTTCTTGTTTGATATAATGTAATCACGAATAACTAAAGCTATTATGATTTATTATTATTATTATTATTATTATTATTTTTCTTTTGTGTTCATTAAAATTAAGAATGTATAGATGGTCTATAATTCCAATTATCTTAGTGTTAGAGATAATAATATCACGTCATATGCTACTTGTTAACAAAACACATCATATTATATTACTATTACATTTATGAAGCTGAGTCGAGAGAAAGAGATATTGGTTGACTTATAAAATGCAAGATTTAACAACGCGAAATAATTATTAGTTGTAGAATAAAAAGATTAAAAATATTTAGTCTTTCCACAAACTTAGATAAAGGGTTTATAAAAATAAAAGAAAATAGGTTATTCCTAGTATCCTTGATGATGATGATGCTAGGGTGTTGTATATTAGGACCATCCTCCTTTAGAAGGTGGTAAAGGAAGATGCCATTTGAGAATGGATGTGATAGTCCTCCTCATGAGGTGAAGGAAGAAGGATATTAGGGCATTGGTTGAGACAAAGTTATAATGCTAGGGAGGTATGCCACTAAGATGTTGGAGATGGTAATCATTAAAGAGGTAAAGATGGCACAACCTTAATGCAACAGATGGATCGACACTAAAAGTTTAGGGAGGTAGTTGGGAATGGAAGAATGATCCTCGTTCTAAAGAAAAAAAGGTATCATAACCTTGGGGTTAAATAAGTCAAATTCCAAAAAAAAGTTAAGAAGGCATCTAGTATGGTTAGAACCATCATAATCCTACAATCAAAGAAGATGTGACATTGGAGTGATATATGAGGCGCAACTAGAAGATTGGAGGAACTATTGAAGATGGTGAATGTGACCCCCACTTTTTATAGGTGTGGTCTACTTGAACTTGGGTGAAAGATAATGCAGTTCTAATTAATTAGATTAAGGAGTGCCATTGAGGTTCACAAGGATAATCATCTTTATGGTGAAGATGTTTGACTTTAGAGAAATTGACATAGTGATGTAAAGGTTGAGGAGGTCAACTGAAAAATTGACAAAGTGATAAATGAGGTGGGAATTTGATATTTTATTTGAGAAACATAAAAAGAAAAATAAAATGCAGGATTTAGCCTCCTGAAATAACTTTTAGTGGTAGAATATAAAGATTATAAATAGTTAGTCATTTCACAAACTTGAATAAAGGTTCTAGAAAAAAATAAATGATGGTAGGTTATTCCTAGTATCCTTGGTGATGATGTTGCTAGGTGTTGGGTATTAGGACCATCCTCCTTTTGAAGGTTGTAAATGAAGATGCCATTTGAGGATGTAGTATGTGATATAGTCTTCCTCACGAGGTGCATGGAGAAGAATCTTAGGGCATTGGTTGATACAAAGTTATAATGACAGGGAGATGCCACCAGGATGCCAGAGATGGTAATCATTATAGAGGTAAAGATGACACGAACTTAGTGAAACAGACGGATCGACACTAAAAGTATAGGGAGGTAGTTGAGAATGGAAGAATGATCCTCATCTTAAAGAAAAAAAGAATCACGACCTTGGCGATTAACTAAGACAATTTCCAAAAAAATGTTAAGGAGGCATCTAGTATGGTTAGAACCATCATAATACCATAGTCAAAGGAGCCGTGACATTGGAGTGATAGATAGATGAGGCACAACTAGAAGGTTGGAGAGCCTATTAAAGATGGTAGAAGTGACCCACTTTTTATAGGTATGGTTCACATGAACTTGGATGAAAGATAATGCAGTTCTAATTAGATCAAGGAGTGTCATTGAGACTGACAAGGATAATCATCTTTAAGGTGAAGATAAATTGAGAAATTGACAAAGTGATGTAAATGTCGAGGAGGTCAACTGAGAATATTCAAGTTTCATAACACAAATGATGGTCAAAGAAAAATTCAAGTGGCAATTTGACATATAGGGTTTTAGTATGATTTGAAAGTCTAGAATATCTCAAATAAATTAAAATTAAGGGGTATATTGAATAATTTTAAGAGTAATTTGGTAATTAAAAAAATGCATCTTGCTTTAGGCCTAGTTTGATCGAACTGTCTGAGCTAAATAAGTAATGGGTTGAGTAAGATGCTCACTAAAGGCTGATAAAAGCAATGTCTCTGGTTGATGAATTGAGTAAAAAATCTTATAGTGGTGGAATCAACTTAGCTTGGACCCAACTACTTGGCCTAGCTTGGACGCAAAGGGGTCCAAGCTAAATTGATAATTTTCAAGTCATTGAAATCATTACGATGAAATGGTCAGTCTAGTTTTTTCTTCTTAATTATTATAAGAAGAGAGAAGGGTAAAAAATAAGAGATTGCATGGTTGAATCTTATTCCCTTATTCTATGTAAAAAATAAAATAAGAAATTGTATATAAATAGGTAGAGAAATAACTATCAAGAAAAGAATAATTTTAAAAATTAATCTTTAATTTTGAAATACATAAATAACTACACAATATAAATGAAATAATGGCATTTAAGGATCACTATAGATGAAACGTTGATATTTATAGATTATTTTATTGTTGTAGATTAAAAGTTATTGTCCATTGATTATTGGATTATTGTAAATGAAAGCTTATATACTCAATTAACTAAATTATTGTATATAGAAAGCTGATGTTCATAAATCACTAAATTGTTATAGATAGAAAGTTGTTGTCTATGGATTATTGTAAATTAAAGCTGCTATACTCAATTAACTAAATTATTGTATATAGAAAGCTGATGTTCATAAATCACTAAATTGTTATAATGAAAGGGTTTTTCTAAAGGATTGCGGTGCTAGTCGAAAGTTAATTGTAGATTTATAATAATAATTTCCTTTGTGATGAATGATTTCATTACAGATTCTAATGATTTATTAGACTCTCTAAGTTTAAAATATTCATAAAAGATTTACCAAACATCAAAATAAGTTGAAAATTAATCCTTAACCTCTTTGAACATATATGTAAGTTATGGCATATTCAAATCTGCCCAATATGATGTCTTATAATTATATAGTTGCATAAATGAGTTTAATACTCTCCTATATAGTAAAGCCAACCTAGCTAGTTCTTGATATTAGCAATAATAAGAAGGAGATCTTCATGCCATAAGAATGCACCTATTCCAAATCTTAAAAGAGATAATGATCAAATGCATTATAATAATAAATATTAGGCCCTTAGACCTTAAATTGGGCATGCATTTCATTTGACTGCTGTATCAGGTATTTGCCCTGTTAAATAAATCTTCTTAAAATCTGTAACTAGCCTTATGCCTACTTTATAAAATATATGATATATATTGATTTTATTTTAATTTTTTAATATAAACTCATCATTTATATTCTTTTTCAACTAATTTCACAATTAGTTTCTTATATTTTTCTATTTCTTATCTGTGCTAACTGTGTTTACAACATTTTTTACAGTTCTTTTTTTGATCCATTTATATTTATTAACTGGAAAAACGGATTTTACAATTTTTACCATTTTAGTGTACTTCTCTACCTAAATGGACCTTTCAATATCATAAAAATAAGAATAACTTTTTAATGAATTTAAATATAAAATATTTCATAAAAAATTTAAATATAATATACTATAATATACAAGATAACAGAACTGTGATATCTTTTTTTCTATAATTTTTTCAAACTAATTATTTTATTATTATTATTATTAAAAATAAAGAAGCATATCATATCTATTTATAATAAAGAGATATGAAATGTTTTTTAATATAAAATAAAAATTTATTATGGTGGTATAAAAAAAATCATAATTATATATTGAATTCGTTAAAGGAAGAAAAAAAATATTGTTCTTGCGACGAAGTTAAGGTTTGGTCGGAACTAAGGACAGCCTGGAGAAGAAAAGCAAAAGTGAAGAGGACCGAATTGACGTGAATGGGAGAAGGGCCCGAGACCAAATAAGTATATAATACAGTAAAAAAGTTATAATTTTTTGTATTTGCTTTCGTGTCAGTAAGATAGTACAGATCGATCGAGCAACAACGAAAGAAATTTCTTTCAGCAAATCTATCTTCTTACTGTATTATTCGTTATGAGAGATTGAAAATGAGAAATCCAAATGAATCATAATGTAATTCTGTATTCATTATGAATGTTTTGAATAATTAATAGTTTCTGAATAATATTGTAAATTAGTTTTGTTTTATCTGGGCTCCACCCACAGGAAACAACTGAGCCGCTCCCACCATTCCAAGCAATCATCATGCAGTGTTCCCTTTGCTCCTCGCTTTGATTCTAGCCATGGAAGTGACGTTTGCGCACAGAAGCTCATGAGATAGAGAGAGAGAGAGAGGATCGGAATAAGATATTAGGGTTTTTATCGTGTAGCACAAGAAGAGAAAGCGAAAGCAAGGAGGGTTCAGTTACCTTGTTTGTGCTTAGGGATTCAAAGGCATGTGCAAGATTGGATTTTTGAGGAGAGGGGTCAGGGAGTTTTGTTGTAAAACATAGAAAGTGTCAGGCTTTCAATTGCATAGTGTTTATGGTAAAGGGAAAATGCATAATAAGCAAAGAAAGAGCAAGGTGGAAGCATTCTATGTATATTTGTGTACAGTTAGAAAGCCAGTTTTGTATCTTTATGGTTGTTTAATCCTGAGAGATCTGTGAATGTCGAAGGCTTTTGATTCCTTTATATTTTTATGAAAAATGAAATTTATGTATATTTTCTTGTTGTTTATGTGTTGAATTGGCTTTTCAAAATACTTCTATGTTGTGGAAATAATCTGTAATTCATATTCTGAAAATAAGAGAATGGGAAAAAGATATGGGCACTTGACATGAACTCAGTTACTAAGAGAATGGGGAGAGAGAGAATTCTGATGTAAAGCTGGCTATTAAAAGTTAGCATGAGAGAAGAAAAGACAAACAGGAAAGAAGGGAAAGCAGCAAAACCCTAAGTTGATGCCACTATAAATGGCTAAGCTTAATGCTACAAACCATTTCTCCAAATTATTTAACTGTTGGATTTTGTGCATTTAAATAATATAGAGTTGGTTTGATTATAGCAGTAAGTGAGTGGTGCACTTGGTAAATAAATGAATATCCTTCTTAGTTATCAACAAATAGTTAATTATTTGTTTGATTAATAATTTATTCTAGTTTTTATTAATTTTGTTATATATTTTCTTTTTTAAAAATTATGTTTATCAATAGCTGCATAAATATGCTCAAAATATCAAATATTTATCTCACTATATTGATTAAAATATTTTATCAATAATTTTGAAATCTTATAAAATAATTTAAATAATACCAAATAAATTATGTCCATTTTAATTAAAATCTACAAATAAAATTAGCTATAATAATAAGGTTATATATATTTAAATCATTATTATTAAACATATAATTAATTAGGTTGATCGAACCTCGATTCCATCATAAATTTGATAAATAATTTGACTCTAATTTTAAAGGAAAATAAATAAAAGAACTTGAATAACACAATATTTGATTAGATTCAGTTCCTCTATAAAATAATTTGGTCTGTGATCTTAGAGAAGTGATCAAATGATTTGCTGATAGAAAAAGTAAAAACCTACACATTATATCGTTTCTCATCCAAATAAAAATAAAATTCTCATTAATGCACAATGCGAGCAATATAACAGATAAATCTTTTTTTTTTTTTTATGAATGTTCTAACTACTGCTTTTTTATATTGATTAGTGCAACAAAGCTTTACATAACACATATAATTTAGAGGAAAAAAAGATCTAAAATTCATCTACATCACAATCCACTATCCTTCTATGTCCAATTTTCCATGTTTTCGAATGCATTACAGAAGTATTCACATCTGCATTATTTTATTTTTTGGATTATTTTTTTATTGTTTGAATTTTATTTGGGAGGAAAGCTTTCTTCATATATAACATTCTACTATTCAGTTTGTTCCCATTTACAGTAGGTTTACATGTCAAGCTGAAGGTCAAGCCTATTACTTAATCAATTTTTTGCTGACTTTTTACATTTTAGCAGATCTAAATTGCTTTACAAAGGAAATCTCATAAACTAAAACTAGAAAAAACACTTTGCAAAACCTTGAAAATAGTATATTTTCTTTAGAGAAACAGACATGAATGGAAGATTCCTTCAAATTTATTCCATACTGAATTCCCAAATTTCTACTTCAAATCATAAAACTTATCATTGGGTATTAGGTTCAAAGGATGAAAACTATGCGTAAATCTATGAAAACAAAGCTTCTGTTTCTTCAATTCTAAAAAAGAGAAAACAAAAACAAATGCAATAGGCATCAGAAGGCAAACAAAGCAAGGAAATAGAATAAAAAAAAGCTTCTTGTTACCATAGAAAAGAGTTTGGCACCAAAGCATTTTTTGGCAAATAATTCCATGGAAAATAAGCTGCTAATTCACCGAAAATACCATGTAGCTTATGCTGCTCTTTATTTCCTTTAATACCTTAAACAACTTTATCATAACTAAAAATAGTTCTATAAATGTGTTTATAAACAGGTCTAGTTCATGAAAAATACCTGTGATTGGAGTACTCGTAGAGGCGACCTCGAGTGGAGAAGACAATTAGGGCTATTTCCGCATCACAGAGAACGGAAAGTTCGTAGGCTTTCTTTAAAAGACCATTCCTACGCTTGCAGAAGGTCACCTGGCGGTTCGTGGTATTCTCGATCCTCTTGATCTCAATTTTTCCCCTCCCCATCTTTCTTTATTCCTGGTTAAGGAAATCAAACAAGTAGAAAAAAAGATTTTTAAGTAAGTAATTCCATTTAAAAAAAGCTGCTTTTATCTGAAGCTTTGTTGTTTCAGGCTTTTTTTGGGGGGGAAATCTTCGAACTCTTCAACTTCTTCTGCGTTTCATTGTCAGATAAAGGGTTTTTAAATCAAAACTTCAGATAAAAATGCTGTTTTTATCTGAAGCAATTCTTTTTTCCAGAAAAAAAATGGTCAATTTGAATGCCTCCCGATGCTTGAAAACTCAAAATATTGCGCATTCATTCAACAAACAAAGAACATGGCAAGAAATGAAAAATATGAAAACAAACAGAACTTCAGATATGCTATCTATTTTAATTATATCTTTTGTCAAATCACCCAACACATTTCTTCTATCTTCCAGGCCTCCAATTTCAGAGTCAACAGTATTGCTTTGCTTAAAAAGTCTAACGGAAAAACAATCTAATTGTATTTAAACTTTAAAGATCAAATCCATAAATTTCTTACCAAAATTTTCCAACTCTCTTGCACTCCTTTCCCAATCAGAAACAGCCTCTCCTCTCTCTCTCTCTCTCTCTCTCTCTCTCTCTCTCTCTCTCTCTCAGCTTCCTTTTCTCTCTCTCTCTAAAAGTCTCTTCCTTCTAAATTTGCCTTCTTGAACTGTATCTCGCGTCGCCGGACGAGTTGGCCGGTTCGGAGGCGCGACGCAAAACGCCCCTACTGCATGAGAAGGCCACCGTTCCTCTCAGTTAACCTTTTAACGAGGACGGGATTTAGATCTCCGCAGGAACCGGCTAGTCTCATTCTAACGGTAGAATAATAAGATACTTTTTTTTTTTCTTGTCTTCTCAATGGCTAATGTGTGTTTTCTACGCTGTTCCTGAGGCACATTTCATGTTTTGCAGAGAGAGAGAGAGAGTTAATTAATCGGCGCCCGGCGAAAGCTACAGCGATAGCCGATAGCTCTTCTTCGCACGTGCCAGTAGCGGTGTGGTGTGCTTCGGGTGCTGTAGGATAAAGTAACTTTGAACTGGTCGATCGGACCCGTACGATGCGTGGGCCTGCCTAGTGCGGCAGTTCGAAGATGCGCGGTACAGTATATCGAGTATTAGACTGCATAATACTACTACATTAACGTTTTGTAATTATAATTCAAGGCAACAAAGGTGGAGCCAGGATTTTTTCCTGAAGGAACATATTTTTGTTCTTGGTTCATGATTTGAGGGAATGTAACAAAAATAAGATGTGATTTATTTTACTGATATAACAATTTATTCAATAAAATAATGATATTTTAATGTAAATAATTTAACAAGAATAAAAAATTGCAACTACTTCTCGATAAACTTAACATATATATATATATATATATATATATATATATATATATATATATATATATATATATATATATATATATATATATATATATATATATATATATATAGAGAGAGAGAGAGAGAGAGAGAGAGAGAGAGAGAGAGAGAGAGAGAGAGAGAGAGAGAGAGATGAAAGTGGGAGATAGATTATTACGACCAAAACCTATATGGCTCACAGACAGATATGTCATACCAGGTGCTGAATTAGGATAGATTAAGTCCAAGGTCTAAGTTTTAGAAAACTTTTTAGATTTCATCCAATTAAACATTGAAACTGACAATAGAGCTTCTAATTAACTTCAATAAACTGAATAAACAACTTATCTAATAATTATATTCATTTATCATCAAAATATATTTGCAATATTTACACTATAGTACATGGTCACAGACTAGGAAAGAACTAATAAAATAGATATAACCATGACTATATAAAATCAAGGATAATAATTATCAAACTCAAACAGACTAGATCATGAATGCTCAGCTACTCAAAAAACTCTTTTTATTTCCCCTGACCTGAAATAGAAAGGTAGAATATTGTGTTAGCCAATACAGCTCAGTAGGTCACACCCAATGATCTAAATTTTCAAATAATTTACTTATTTTATATTTAACTAATTGTAATAGTAGTTCATAAGAAACATATTATATTGAGCATGATATTAATCATAAATATTTAAAATAAACTAGATTGTACACTAGAAAAATAAATAAGCTAGCTCTTCATATATTATAGCAAAAAATAATATATTTCTTTCAGGCCCTTATGCTCCCATCAAAAGCAGATATCAAAATATAGGCTCTTAAGACTCTTTGTGCTAGCATATCAGAAAACAGGCCCTTATGACTTATAATGCTTAGCACATAAGAGTTATTAAGAAATTTAGAACCTGATGATTCTATGAACATTTAGCACTAGAACAAAACTTTCCCCCCATACCAGAACACCTGAGAATCACACAATTCAAGAAGATAAGTATATATATCATTACAATTCAGTACATGAAATATAAATAAATCAACTTACAAAAATTTTAGTGTGCTAAATCAGTATACTACAATTTTAATAAATGAGCATGAATTCAATATTTTAGATATTCATGATTAAAGAGAATTACTCATAACACTATTTTGACTACTACATCATTATTTTTTTTATATCAAAATTATTTAATAATAAATAAAATAATATTTGTAGAACACTCATAGACACATGTAAGAGGTGATAAACACTAACGTGCAAGAGGTTACTTTTTTAAGATTGGGCCAGAACATGTGTAACTATACACAGATTCAATAGGTATTATAATTATCCCTCTTTAGAAAAATGCAATACTCTAAAATTCAAAACTCAAATCAACAAAATAGATCAGGGTATAACTAACTCATCTCATACTTTTTTCCCATGTATATTTTTATTGTTGATCTATGCATTAACTAAGCCTTAATTATTGAAATATATTTATTCCTTAATCTTCTAACATCATATGTAAGAATTTTTTTTGGTTCCTTTCCATAAATAAAAATAAGATGGATCTCAACTTTGTTGGTAGATATTGTATTTCTAGAATTAGATACCGATTTCCTTAGAGATGACACATGAAATATATTATGAATATCTGATATATGCTTCAATAATTATAACATATATGTAGCTTTTCCATTCATGTCAATTATTTCAAATGATCCAACATGCATTGGACTCGATTTTTCATCTTTTCACAACAAGAAAATCATCCATTATCGATTGATTTTTTCGGTGGAAATGGTTAAATTTCTAGAGAAAATTAGATTTTCGGTGACTTTTTGGTGGATAATTTTTTGTCGTTATAAATTGCATAGTGAACTTAAATCGAAGGTTTATTTCTAACATCATTATTTTTTGGTAGTTTTTCAGTGGTTATAGCCACCTATAAATTAAAAAAAAAATCTTTTAAAAGATTAGACTGCCCGCCATGCCCGTGGTCGTCTGCTCCGCCCGCCCAATTGCCTTCCTGCGCTGCCCTGGCTACCCTCTCCCTCGAGTACCCACCTGGACTACCTGCTGCCCTCCCATCTTGCCCCAGCTACCCGCGAGCCCCCTCCTGCATCCTATGAGATTCATACATGGGTCCTTGGGAAATTCTTCAAACACCCCACCATAATGCTACAAAGAAAAATGCAATTCAAATGTTATTTTTATATATTTAAACTAAAATAATACATAAAATTTAAAATGAAAATAAAAAATTTTTTTTATTAATTATTAATAATTAATTAAAAATGAAATTAATAATTAATAATTATTTTAAATAAATTATTAAATTAAAAGTTAAAAATTAAAAATAAATTATTAACTTAATAATTATTTAAAATAATATAAAAATTACTAATTAATTAAAATTAAAATTTTAAAATAATTAAAAAATTAAATAATAATACTAAATGTTAATCATTTTAGTTAAATTAGGGAAATAATTAATTTAAATTAGTTAATATCTTTTTTAATCATTTTTGTTAAATCATTTAAATAGTTAATTTTTAATCATTTTAGTTAAATTATTTAAAATCCCCCGAAAACAAATCCACCAAAACGCCACTGAAAAATCCCCCAAAAACGTTATGCTGGAAAAGCTGTCTCATTGTATTCCATTAGAAAACCACCGTAAATCCGCTGGAAATTTGATCGCCCAAAATCCAATGATAATGGATGATTTTCCTGCAGTGTTTGTAAACCTATTAATTCCTTTAATCTATTTAATTTTCACATACAAGAAATAACCAACCTAGAATTCTAATTCTTGGTGTTTGGAATCATAGTAATGTTCTTGTTTATCATGCGCTCATAGCTTTTAATCTATCCTTGATCATACAAATCTTTTCAATAGTGCTATCGACCAAAGTTGGCACAATCAGACTCCTTTCTCCCACTTATGTCCATAATTGAGGGGTTATACACTTCCTTATATATATATATATATATATATATATATAAAAGCTATTATTGTTGGTAAATTCAATTAGAGTTATATGATTCTCCTAATTACCACCAAAATCCAAAATAATAACCTTAGAAGATCTTTTAACACCTAAATAATCCTCTCAGACTACCCATTAAGATAAGGATGAAGGCTACACTAAAATATAGTTTTCTGCCTAGACCTTTTTGAATACATTTCCACAGTTTAGATTAAACATACCATCTCTATAAGAAACTATCACTTTCAGTACTCCAGGCAGTTAGACAATCTCTCACACATAAACCTTTGCTACTCTATCTATAAAATATGATCATTAGATTAAAATAAAGTGTGAAAACTTCATTAGATGACCTGTCATAACCCAGATAACATCATATTCTTTCCTCAATATGGGAAATCTCATAATAAAATCCATTTTCACTTCCTCCCTTTTATTATGAAATTGATAACAATTGAAGAAACCTCTTGGTCACTAATGCTCTGCTTTCACAAACTAACAAATCTTATATTTTGAAATAAAATTTGCAACATTCATCTTTAATTTAGGCCACTAGAATATAACTTTTAAATCATATAAATTTTGTTGCTCATGAATAAATTTTATATCCTGAATAGTACACTTCATATACGATTACATATCTCGATTCTCTAGAAAGTCTTAATAGAAGATAACCCCATAATTAGATAATCCCAATTCAAATTTCTTAACATACTTGACTTGATCAATCAATTTTGGATACTCTACATCTAACTTATAAGCTCCTAAATGATTTTTTGTAGAGATGGTTGAATAATCATATGAGCTAGAAAATTAGAATCTCAATCAATAGGAGTAATCACCTTCAACTATAGTCTTTTCATTTCCCAAATTAGATGTTTATTAGAAGTAAGTAAAAAACTCAATATTCTAGAAGATTTCTTATTATGGTATCTATCATTACATTTGTCTTATTGGATTGATATTGATCAATAATCAGATCATAATCTTTAATCAGCTCCAACCACCTTCTCTGCCTCACATTCATATCCTTTTAGGTGAATATATATACTTCATACTTTGATAATCAATAAAGATCTCACATCTAACACCATATAAGTAGTGTCTCTAAATCTTCAAAATAAACACAATATTAATAAGTTCCAAATAATGTATCAGATAGTTTCACACATATGGTTTCAACTACTTAGAGCATACACTATAACTTTTCCATGATGCATTATAATGCATCCTAATCCTTTCAGTGAAGCACACTGAAGACCTAAAATCTCTACATATCAAATGGAATAGTCAGAACTAGAGTAGATGTCAAATAATCCTTTCACTACAGTAAAACATCTAATTTACGGGGGAAATAAATTCGACAGAATTTTTGGCAAACTTTCCAGCGGATTTCTGACGGAATTTTGGCGATTTTTTGGATAGGCTTTCCGACGGATTTATTTTCGATGGAATTTCTGGTGGAATTCTGAAAAAATTAAATATATTTAAAAATTACTATTAAAAATATTTATATTTATTTATTTTGTTAAATAAAGTTAAATAATTTATGAACTTATTATGAAATTAAATTATTTAAATTAAATATTTTTAAAATTATGTTATAATATAATAATTATGTTAAAATTATATTATAATATAATTAATTATGTTAAAATTGCATTATAATATAATTAATTATGTTAAAATTGTGTAATAATAAAATTAATTAATTTTAATTTTAATTCAATATTATTTTTTTAGAATAATTAGATTTTAGTTCTACTTTAAATATTAAAAATAACAAATCTAAGCAAATTTTCTTCCTTAGCGGAGTGGTTGAGGCAGGACTTATGCGGATGGCAGGTCGGGCTTCGAACCCCGCCATAGGTGCTTGAATGGCTCATTAGGCTGGGCGGGTCGATCGGGTCGGCAGCCCGTAGGCGGGCTGGGGTGCAGCATGCTAAGTTTGGGCTCGCGTGGGCCGGCTAAGAGTGGCAAGCTGGTGGATTAGGCAGGGCTTCTCGAGTGGCTGGGGCAGTAGTATAGGCATGCTAAAATTATCAATTCAATTAATTTTTTTTATTTTCCGGTGAAAAAATAATCTACCAGAATTATTTTCATAGTGAAAAATTACCGGAAAGTCATAAAAAATAGTTCTGGTGCATTATTTAACGCCGGAAGGACTTTTTCGATGCGCGTCTTACTGTCGGAATAATTTCTATCGAAAATCTGTCAGAAAAGCCAATTTTTGACGGATTTTTGCCATTTTTTCGACGAAAATGGACGTCGAAAAATAGCATTTTTCTTGTAGTATTTTTTCTTTGAAAACTCTCCTAACATCTAGTGTCTAAATAAAATCCATTGAATTTTTAGTCAATCTTGTCAAAGGGGAAAAAATTTGAAAAATTCTTTCAAAAACTTCATGTAATCATCCTTGCTTAGAAAGTTACGTACCTTAAACACAATAATATGCCTCAACCAATTAGTAACATCTTGAACATTTTGTGGGTTTATAGGGATGCCAACATTTTAATCATATGCCCTAGAAATGAAATACTCTTCAACCAAAATTCACATTTGAAAAATTTAGCATATAAGCTAATGCTACCTCAGAGTCTCCATAATAGGCCTTAGATGCTCCTCAAAAGCTGAGTAAATTAGAATATCATCTATTAAGATAACAACAGAAGGATCCATATATTCCCTAAATATCTTATTCATCAAATTTTTATAAAAAACTTTTAGGTGTGTTAGTCACCCCAAAAGATATGACTAAAAACTCATAATATTTATATCAAGTATTAAAAGCTATCTTCATCACATCTGTCTTATTTACTTTCACCATATAGTATCTAGATCTCAGACCGATCTTAAATAATACAAAAAATCCTACAAGCTAGTCAAATAAATTATTAATCATAGGTAAAAGATATTTGTTCTTGATTATATATGAACCTATTTAATTCTCCATAATTGATACACATGTGCATATATTATCCCTCTTTACAAATAAAATATGTGCTTTCCACTAAGATACACTAGGATGAATAAAACCTTTGTCAAGTAGCTCTTAGAGTTGTACCTTCAACTCCTAAAGCTCCTTAGGTGACATCATATATAGAGCATTGGATATAAGACCAGTACTCATAAATATATCAATACATAATTCAATTTCTATATCAGGTGATAAATTCACTAACTCCTCAAAAAAGACATTAAAAAACTATCGTACTACTATGACATCAAACAAAGATCTAGGGTTCACACCATCTATTTTAAATAAATGCTAAAAATTCACAACGTACAACCCTTCCTGCAGAACTTATCCAACTAAACAGTATATATTAAACATGAGAGAATTCCTCTAACTCCCTCAATTAAATAGCTCTTGCTATCTAAAATAATGAAAACCTCTTTTTTAAACAAAAAATATGAGCTTTGTATTGACTCAACTAATCCAAACTCAAAATGACATCAAACTCATAGATAGGTAATAAAATTAGACTAGAGTTCCAATTTTTACCAATTATTTCAATATCACAAAAAAATTAACTCTATTAACAACTATATCATCCCCAATCGATAAAAATAACACATATAAAAAGGTAGTAACACAAAAGTTAAGTACAATAAATCAAAATACCTCTTTGAAATAAATGAGTTATTAGCCACTATAATCAAATAAAATATAATATGGCATTATTGGTGTTAAATTTGAAAAGAGGTGTTTTTGAAATGTTAATTTTCTTTGGGAAATTTTAAAATTAACATTTGAATTTTAATTTTAAAATCGAACATCCATTGAAAATGATATACCACCTAAAGAGGTGGAAAAAAGATCTCTAATGGGTTCAGATTTAGAATTGTAAATTTCATCACAAATATCATAACCAAATCTAGGAAAGAACTATATATGGCCCCGATGGGTCAAAGTGGAATTCGATCAAATATGCAGCTACAATAATCTAGATGATATATCATTAATTTTATATTCAAGATTAATTATATCAATAAATGATACATCTCCCCAAAAAAATAAAATTTGCTCAAACCTGATGATAGCGATCATTATTGATTTTAATTTTCTCAAAGAAGATTAATTGAGTTTTGAAAATCAAATTTTTTTTTGAAAAGTAGATGTGGGTTCTAAATTTCCTATGAGTGCAAGCCCTTGTTTTAATTACATCATAGGAGGTTGAGTTCCCTACGGATACTCTCGATAAGAATAATGACAAAAAAATTATTTTTAAAGATTTCAAGGAGAGATATAAAAAATGGAGAATTTAGAATCTCACTTAGGATTGGATCAAATTTGAGCACTTATTTTGGAAATCAAAAGAGGAGGAGGAGGAAGTGCTTTGAGATTTTTGAATAATTCAAAAGTGCCTCAACCTATTTTATCTATTAGCTTTAAGTGTTATACCAATATAAGCTTTGATGTGAGTTGATTATTTTATTAAAATTTTAGGATTGTATTCCCAAAGTTTAGGTCTTATGACTCTGAATCTGCTCCAGATACTAAGTCTAAATTGAACACTAAATAACAGTACTCCAAACCTAACTAATGCAGTACAAAATCTGAACTTATCTCATCTTAAATTGGGGAGCCAGCTAACCACCTAGGGGCTTTAAAATTATGTGTTTGTTCTTTTTATGAAAGAGTGGTATGGATGTTATTAATTAAATTTTTGAGAGTTAGAGATGACATCTAGAACAGATCTTAAGTGTCCCCTTTACTCATGTTAGGTGAATATACTTAAGAAAATACAATTAAAATTTTATACCTTTTTAATAAGTTTCTAATGCAATGCATGATAATTGACTCGATGAATGCGCAAATTTGTATGAAATAGTTTTAAAAAGGCTTATAAGTTATATTTTTTCCTAGATATTGCACAACGTCTACTTGATATAACTGCACCCTAATAATCTAGGTGATCTACTAGAACTCGCAAATAGGGAGGTGCCTAATAAGGAAAGAAAATTTTAATATACATATATAAGAACTCTTAGTGGTCCCAAGCTTATATTTTAGAATATTAAAATCAGTATGTGAGACAAAAAAAATTGTTTAATTTTAAGTATAAAATATTTTAAACGTACCGTCACGAGCCTCCACGTATCCAGGCTAAATCAAAATTTATATGCAAGAAAAGAAACCAATGAAATGAAGGTATTTTTTATTATATAAATAATGTAAATCAATCAATAATATTAATGTAATCAAATAAATCAAATCACTATAGAAAAATCATTAATTACTGGCGGCAATTTCTTGCGATTTTTTTTTGTGGTATGTAAACTATCAAAATAAACCACGTAGGTAAGGAAAAATCGACGGCCATTTTCCTGCGACTAAAACAACTAAAAATTGCTGAACACAAAAAATGTGGTAAACCATCGATATTTAGCAAGTTTTCTATATTGAATGTCCATTGGTAAGTGTCATTTAGTTAAAATCTAGAATTTATAGAAATTAAAAGTGATTGTGTACCACTTACTATAACCTAGATTCTAATCATACTTGGCCATTCTCTTTTAAATTTTACAGGGACTTTAGCAATTACCACCTGCAAAATTTTTTGTTCATTTAAACTTTATTTTTTCCCTTTTATTTTATCCTTGCATGAGCATAGCCACCTGCAGAAAGTTCTATGAGTATCTAGATCGTTCCTAATCTAAGGTTAATATATTGTTCATCACATCAATTCATAGATTGTATAATTAAATAAACACTAGTATTAATAAACTAATTTAATAAATAATATGTTGTGAAAACCATAAAAAATTGACACACAAGCAAAAGAAAAGTTAATATTGGCCTAGACTAAAACTAGAGTTAGTTGTTCTACCAAATCATCTAAAGTGTGTATAGAAGGTTGTGTGGTCTGGATATGTCCTAGAATGGGTAAATTATTAAACATGTATAATGTTTTATTTGTTGATGGAATAAAGGGATTTTAAAATTAAAAAATTAAATAAAAATAAATAAAAAAGGGATTTTAAATTTAAGTTTAATTATAATTGTTTTAAAGTCAATTTTAAAGTGTATTTTAAGTGTTATATAGTTACTACGTTTGTGTACACCAAAGCCGTGAAGTCGCAACAGCCTGGGTTACTCAGTAGTAATCGGTTTGATTAAATTAATAATGGTTTGAGATTAATAGTTTTTAATTGAATTGGTTAGTTACTAATATTGATGTTTGAATTGATTTATATTTTCCATCAGTCGATTCATGGCATTGTTATAGTGGGCTCAGGGAACTAGGCCTCCTTAGGACACTTAGCCCCACAGCTCAAGATAGTCCAGCCTATAAAATAGGTTGATGTAGTTAAATTAAGAATTTTATTTTGGTTAAGTAATAAAGAGTCACTTAACTTTAAGATTTTACACTCCATTGAATTCGTTGATGGTATTGTTATAGTGTGCACAAGGAACCAGACTTTCTTAGGACCCTTAGACCCATAGCTCAAGGTAGTCCATCCTAAAAACTACATATTTGGCATACCTATTATGTATTAAAAGGTTTTTTTCATTGATTTTATTAATTAAGTTAGTGATTTCATAAATTTTAGTTAATTATTGAACTTTTGAAATTTTGAAATTATTTAATTACATTAATTAAAAGGGGTCAAAAGTTGACTTTTTAAATTAAAGCAATTTTTTGAAATTTTAATATTTTTTTCTAAATACTAAACCTTAAGATAAGTCATTAGATTCTAAGTTTAATAGATTTAAATTTTTCTATATTAAGTTATGATTTTTTAAAGTTTTAACCAAGTTTTGAATTATGGTTGACCAAAGAGTTGATTTTTTTTTTAATTTGACGTAATTTTCAAGGTTTGATATTTTTAAAAAGTAGTAGGACTTAAATGGAGTTGAATAGCTTAATTTTTGATCAAATTAGAATTTTTTGGGATTAATTATGAATTTTTAAAGTTGGCTATTTATTTGAATTTTTAAATATGTTTGATTAGAAAGATTTTGGAGATTTTGATCCAAACCAATCTCAGACTCCTTGAAATCACCTCCAAAGGTCAGAAATGATCTTATGGGAGGTTTCCAAGTGTTCAAGAAGTTTTTTAGAAATTTTAAATTTTTTTAGTTAATTAAATATGTTAAAATATATTTTTATTTTAAAATTAAATTAAAGTCAAAATTGAAGTCAAATGAAGGGGCTTTTATTTTTCTTAGATTAGGAGTTTAATTAAGATCAAATTAATACCTTATTCATAATTTTTGGATTTAATTTTAATTTATTATGATTTAGTTAAAGCTCCATGTCAATTTTAGGGGCTAATTTTGGACTTCCTATATGGAGGACCAAATGGGCTTTAATTTCAGTGAAACTTGGGACATGAGTTCACTTGATTACAAGACCCAAGTCCACTAAATTTGAGCTCAGTATGAATCCTCTAAGGTGTCTAACCAAATGACCTAAGGTAATCTTAGGGATACCTTCAAAATTTTGAATAAGACAATCTAGGCATGGGATTGAGGTGAAATTGAAGGCTAACTAACTCTTACACTATACACAATTAACACACTAAAGCACACAACCTAAATCTCATTGGTTTGATAATTAGATTAGTTTAAATTTAAGGGTCAAACTATGGCCCTTAAATTCAAACTAACCCAAAATAGCCCTTAGTCAAATCAAACGGGGAAAAAATTAGACATGTCAGAGACATACCCAAGATCAATCTCCCAAAATTTCAAGTTATGATGAAATGTACTTAAGAAATTATTACAAAAATACCCCTAGGGCTATTACTGGAATTAACTTAATTTTATGCATTGTCACAGCTTGAAATCATAGGACTTTAATATATCTCCTCAAACCTTTTCTAATGAGCCTAAGATCACCTAAATTGGTCGAAGTGTGTGAACAGATATGAATTTGTTGAAGTTTCCCTGAATTTCCTATAAAATTAAATTCAGATTTACATAGTCAGCCGACGCTTTACACATGGGTGCCACCTGATTAGTTAGCCAATCATTACGGCTGACTATATAAACATGAGATTGAATGTAACTATTATATCATAGATCAAGCTTCAAATCCGCAGGATATAATCCAAACCGTTTATTGAGATCAATGGCAAGGATTATGTCTTCAACCTCCTGCAAGCACCCAAAGCTATAAAACTCCTTTGAAATTTCACAGGGAGGATCAAGACAATGCAAATTATCAATCTAATGGTCAAAATCTAGGGGGTTAATGATTTGCTTCACACCAAACCGTAACTACCTATTTAGGTTCTTCTCTATCAAGAAAGCCTCAATAAATAAACTACTATATTAGGAAGCTTGAGAGAAAGATGGGGATCACTTCCCCTTCAGACTTCTCAGTCAAAGGATAACCAAAAGTAGGAGTTTGAGTGGAAGACAAAAAAAGATTGACGGAGCTCACTCGAACTAATCACAATGGAAGGTTGGAAGCTGGGAGGAAGACTTGGTAAAGCTCAGAGAGCTATAGGAAGTGTTTTCAAAATACTTATAGAAAATGAGGCGCTCTGGGTTCAGCTTCCTTATTTAAGCTATGACCATAGGTATAGAAGGCTAGGATCACACCATTGGATGTCCAAATGGCTGGAAACTTGAGGAGTTAGCCTCCCCGAGCCTCGTGAGCTCAAAGTAATGGGATCAAGCATTAGAAAGCCTTAAATAAGACTTGAGAAGGAGGGGGGCCACTAGAGCTCATTCCCTTTTGCTCCAATTGGTGCCCGCCACTAGCTGGGTCAGGTATGCTGGAAAGGTCACCAGAGGTCGAGTGAGCTCAATCATAAGCTCAATTGAGCATGGTGTGGCCCAATTCAATAAGATGTCTTGGGTTGACCCAAACTTATACGGTTTGGGTCAAATTGGGTGTAACCTAGGTCAAGTCAAGTGGTGAGCTTAATATAGAAGATGCATTAGGTCAAGGGGAACCCAATGCAGGTGGAAATTGGGCTTGATCTGGTTTGTGGTGAGAAATGGCTCAAGTAAAAGTTTTTTTTACCACCTTGGGCTAGCCTAAGCTTTGACACAAGTCAACCTAAGGGCTAGTCTGACTATGGGAATTATGCTGGACCTAGGGCCACCTAATAGAGATGTATTGGTTTGGCATGGTGAAGCCTAAGTTAGGAAATGGCTTAACTTATAATGGTTTTGACCACTTTGGTCGAGCCCAAGTCTCAACCTAAGTTGACCCAAGTATTGGGTTTACTAGGCTATGTCCATTGGGTCAAGTGGGACCTAATATAAGCATTGGTTTGATCCAATTTAGCTTAGGGAGAGACTTTGCTCATGATGACTTCTCTTTAGACACTTGGAGCTAAATGTCTAACCCAAGTAGGATCAAGTCTTGGGCCTTTAAGGGGGCATCCCTAGGGACCTAAGGAGTCATCCCCTAGGTTTGAGTGGGTTTGGCAAGGCCTTGTTCAAAGGGATTGAAATGATTAATGGTGTATATGTGCTTGGTCAAACTTGGTCAACCATGTTTACCTAGGGTCAAGGGTTGGATCCATTGAGTTTGGATTGATCATTTGAGTTTAATGGAAGTTATTCCAAGTGCTAAGGGGGGTCATTTGGTTTGAAATGTAAGTTTAAAGGTTTAAAGGGCAGTTCGGTCAACAATAGTTAACTTGGTCAACTTGGTTAAACCAAGATTTGAATTTGGGCTCAACAAGTTTGAATTGATTAATGGAGATCAATGGATGTGGTCCCATACATTAAAGTGGTCATTTGGATTGAAATTAACATTTAAACCCTTAAGGGGTATTTTGGTCAACCATGATTAATTTGGTCAACCAGATCAAACCAAAGGGTGGGCTTGAGTCTACTGCATTTATAATGATTCTTAGGATGCATTAGAAAAGGTTTCAAGGTTTGATGTGATTGAGCCATGTTGAGTTTTTGGGGAAAGTCCAAAAATGCCCTTATAGGGCATTTTGGTCATTTTGACCACTAGTCAACTCTGGATCAAATTGGGACAAGAAAAGTGTAGTTTACTGGTCAAGATGTCTTATTAAAGGTCATGCACAGGTTTAAAGGCCTTTGGGAAGAAACTGAATTGATTTCCAAAAGCTGCGAAACCTTCAAATATTTATATCACATGCCATTAGACCCTTACCTTATAGAATTTTATTTGAAATTCTATATTTGGATTGGAATTTGAGTTTGAATTATCCAAACCACTTATGATTAAATGAATTATTATATTTAACTAGATATGATTTGAAGTTTGATTGTGTGTCTTAATTGAAAGCCTGGAATTAAAGGTTGGAGTTGAAGTTATGATTATAAGCTAGATTGGAATTCGACTGGGATCTATATGGTTGATAGGTGGACACTTGTTAAACATCAAGTCACCAAGAAGGAGTGTAGGTAGGTTTTTATGATCTCATATAAAAATGAGGTCAACATGCATATCATAAATATATATCATACATATAACTATATCTTAAGGATCTTTAGCCTTGTGCTGGGTCAAACTATATACATGAGCCTGAATTGGAGTTTGAGTAACAAAACTATTAGATAATCTTTAATTACTTCTTGATGGCCTTCCTATTGTAGAATATACCACAAAACCAGAATCACTACCTCTACTAGATGATCCCTATAACAACCCAAACTCTTAACTAATAAGATATTATATGCTTTGACTTAAGGACCTCACAATTTTATCCCATAGGGATAACTTCCCAGGAGGTCACCCATCACAAGCTTTCTTCATGATGAATGCTTAACTATGAAGTTTTTTAATGAAATTTCAACCATTACACCAAAAAGCACCTTGATGTTTAAGAGTTTAGCTTCTTTTTACTTAAGGGGGTTTCATAATCTCCCCCACTAAAGTAAATGAAGTCCTCGTTAGTGTCTATATCCTAAAATCATCTATCATCTAGATAAGATTATAGAGGTGACCCCTACAAGTTCAAGTGGATACTCCCGCTATATAGCACTTAGTTCCATATAGGGTTTAATAGGTGGCTCCCATGGTGTACCACTTTGTCTTATATGGAACTTAGTTCCCATCTTGTGGCTAGTGTATTGCTCTGATATAATTTGTAATAACCCAAACTATTAACTATTGAGATATTGTATGCTTTTCCTTAAGGGTCTCATGATTTTGTTTTATTGGGATAACTTTTCAAGAGTTTACTCATCTCAAGATTTCATCAGGATGAGTATGCTTAATTGCAAAGTTTTCTAAGGAAATTTCAACCATTACACCAAAAGGTGCCTCAATGTTTAAGATTTTAGCTTTTTTTTTTTACTTAAGGGGTTTCATAATCCCTCAGTAAATGTGTGAGGTAAATCTATCCTTGATCTCCCTACTAATCTAATAGAACTCTCAAACATGGGCTTGGAATATTGATTATGTCCTACCTGTGGATACTCATCTATCTTGTATCTAGTCTAACCACATCAAAAGCATTATCCCTTCAATCTATATCTTCAAGCAAAGTGCCTCCTATTATAACTCTTGCATACAGATGTCCCACTAATAGAACCACTAGAACCACCAAAACTAGCTGTACTTCTACTACCCGAAACTAGCAAAGATTGTCCACCTATCGTAGAATCTCTAGGTCCAAACCTACTTTTTTTTCCTTAAAATTTTATATTATATGTCTTACTACCAAATCTCATCATACTAGCATCCCACTATGTCTAGGTAGCCAACATATCATTTTCAATCAGACAAAATCTCTCCACCAACTAAAAAAAATTAGATATTTGAAATGAAACTAACAGCTACCTTAAAATATCTCGAATCCCTCTTAATATTTAATAACAATTTTCCTCAAAAGTGCTAATTAGTTATAGAGCATACTTGGCTAATGCAGTGAACTCTATCTCATACTACATAACTATCTTGCTTCCTTATACAAGCCTTAGAAAAGTCTCCTACATCTACAACCGTGTAGACGAAGGTACAAACCATGCCCAAAATATATCTATAAACTCATCTCAACTGATCAAGGAGTTTATCCTCCCCTAAAACTTCTCTTTATGATGGTCCAGCCACCAGCACACAACCTCCACATATAATAGAAAAATAACTAACAATTTTTTCTTCTCAGGAGGACATTGCATCTGATATAAAGTCTATTTTTAGCCTTATCAACCATTCTTCTGATGCTTTAAACTCAATAGCTACTTTGAATCTTAGAGGCTTCAACCTAAAAAAATATGTGTAAGTGTCTGTTAACATTATTAAATCAAACAGAGAAAATCATGCTTTAAGCCTCACCCATTAATTAGGCTGCATGACTTGAAAACTATGAAATTGAATCAGAATTGACTGTACGAATAGTACTTTACACTGGTGTTAACTAATTGGCAGACTATCTATTTAGGTTTATTAGATTTATCAAAAAAACATACAAAATTTAGGTAAATATACTTGTATATAAAATAAGAAGAAATTAATATCTAAATATTATCAAGAACTGACTCACTCGAACCATTGATCAATTCTTATAGTTATATTTTTAAATTAGTTCCCAAAAACTATTGCTTTGATATAAAAAATGGATTATCACAACCCAATGTGATATGACCCATAGAAAGATAAGTCTGTTAAGAGAGTTGCTAATTGTATGTTTTACATTCTTGCAACTTGTATAGTTTTGATGATTCCAAATATTATTGTTTTAAGTTTGGTTATCTCCTAACACTTTTTGAAAGATTTATTTTTGCTCTTGCATGGACTAACATTTCAGGAAATTCAAACTCCAGACTAATGAAAACTTCAAATCAAATTCAGCATGAGATAGTTTGTAAATTGAAGCTTGTATTTTTCTTTGAATTGAGTTTGAGAGGGAGTGATTGTAATTGTGTAAATAAACACACACACACACTTAAGGAGATCTTTAAAAAATTATACTGATCGTACGAGACGAACACAGTTCGTACGGGATGATCAAGCCAGTTATCTCCTCGGAAGAGCAATGGAACGAACAGAAAGCGTAGAAAATTTTTCTAAGTCCTGATCGTCCAGGATGAATTTCTTATTCGTCCCAGTATGAAATGGGCTCTAGAAAATTTTTGTTCAGATGAAATTTATATTTGTGCCAGGACGAAATGTTCTATGAAAATTTTTTGTCCAAACGAGCTCCAATTCATCCCAGGATGAAATGTCCTCTGGAAAATTTTTGTTCAGACGAAATTCATATTCGTGCAGGACGAAATGCTCTTTAGAAAATTTTCATCTAGATGAACTCAAATTCGTCCCAGGATGAAATATCCTCTGTAAAAATTTTGTCCAGACAAACTCATATTCGTCCCAGAACTAAGCGAACTGACTCTTGAAATTTTGGCAGCTTCCTGTAGATTTCGGAACCGACCTATGGTATAACCGTTTGTACCAGACAAACCTTATTCGTACAGGACGATTAACGTGTACGAAGTCAATTTGTACCAATATACATTGGGTTCATTTCCAACTGAATTAAGTAACATCGTCCGGGACAATTCACGATCGTACGGGATGATGCATTGCAGACATACTTGAATTTTAGTAGTTTTTGGACGATTTTTTGTGTCTTTCCTATATAAAGTCCAATATAATCTGTCACTTAATCTTTTTACCTATTGATCTTCGTGTTTACTGAAAGGAAAGTCAAGTAGAGAGTGTGAGAGAGTATTTAAAGGAGAATTCTTACTACTGGAGCTTGAATGTTTCACTTGGTACTCAAAGGTAAGAGTCTCTACTTTTGGTTTTTGATTACTTCACTCTTTTTTCTCTTCCTTCTAGATTTCTTGTGAAGAAGATCTATCAAGGAGATCTGGTTCTCGGCTGACACTTGGAGAGTGTGAACAGCCGAAGGGTTCTCTGCCCACACTAGGAGAGTGTGAACAGCCGAAGGGTTCTCTGCCCACACTAGGAGAGTGTGAAAGGATGAAAGGTTCTCTGCCCATACTAGGAGAGTGTGAAAGAACGAAGGGTTCTCTGCCTATACCGGGAGAGTGTTAAAGGACGAACAGTTCTCTGCCAACACTAGGAAGAGTGTAAAAGGACGATGATTCTCTGTCGCACCGGTAGTGGTGGAAGAGAGTTTTGTAAAGGCTTCTCCATCTTGCTTTGGGTGCAAAAGGAGAGTCACTAGTGGTATTAGTGCAATACTCGGAGGGTGCCTCCGGGGAGTGGATGTAGATCGTATTTGATCGAACCACTATAAATCTCGTGTCTTTTATTTTTCTGCTGATTTTTATTTTTTATTTTACTGTTTCTAACTTATGGTTGAAAAACGTTTTTTATAAAATTCATTAAAGTTAATTTTCTCGGTTCTAAATTTTGAAGAGGGATAAAATTTTTTAATTACCAATTCACCCCCCTCTTGGTTAGCCGCTGGGACATAAGCTTAGGTTTAACAACTTAATTCATATTGAACAAGTTTCAACAAGTGGTATCAGAGCTTTATTTCAAAATTCTAAGTTTAGACTATTTTTTGATTAACATAGATGGCTACATTTAGAAACTGAAATACACCTTAGGGTTACTCTATCAGTAGACCTCCATTGTTCGATAATATTCCTTTTAACTTTTGGAAAACATGCATGTCTATATTTTTATTGTCACTTAATTATTGTATGTGGATCTTAGTTTATAAAGGGTATACAAAATCAACTAGACTAGTTAACGGAGGTAGAGTTGAAACACCTTTTGTGGACTGGATAGTAGAAGAACGTGACTTAACACAACTAAATGCCAAATGCTTGAATAGTTTCTTTTGTGCACTTAAATCAAAATATTACATACGTATTTCTACTTGCAAGTGTGGAAAGGACATATGGGATAGACTTTGTATAACGTATGAGGGGACTAATAAGGTTATGCAATCTAGACTTAATATCTTGTTGCATGATTATGAACTGTTTTGCATGAAACCTAATGAATCTATTTCTGATATGTACACAAGATTCACATAAATAGTCACTTCTTTACATGTATTAGGTAGGGAACTACCGAATGCTGAAATGGTTAATAAAATTCTTCTTTGTTTGCCTACTTCTTATGATGCAAAAATTACTGCAATTACAGAGTCTAGAAAACTAAACCTTTACTCTATTGACAATCTTCTTAGTTCGCTAATTACTTACGAGCAAGGAGTTAGCCAAAGAAAGATTGATGTAGGTGAACCACGAAAGGAGAAGAACATAGCACTGAAAGTGGAGGAGTCTGAGAGTGAACACTCACAACCTGAGGATGAAGATGACATCTCATTAATGACTAGACAATTCAGAAGCTTTTTGAAGAGGAAGCAGAAGAGACGTCAACAATAGAATAGAGGTAAATTTAATAAAAATGCAAAGGTTTCAAATGATATTATTTGCTATGAGTGCAGGAAACCTGAACATATAAAGACAGATTGCCCAAAACTCAAAGCTACTCCTAGGAAAAAGAATGTAGAGGAGAAACCTTTTGTGAAGAAGGGCAAGAAGAAATTCTAAAGAGCGTTTTGGGCGGACTCAGCTTTGGACTCGTCAGAGATGGAAAAGGAAGATGAAGTCACTAATCTGTGCTTAATGGCCGATAGTCTTGATCAGTCAGATCAAGAAGAGGTATGTGACTTAAGTTATGATAAACTTTTTGAAGTTTCTGAACACTTGCATGATGCATATAGGAAAATGAAGAAAATACATGCTAGTCTAAGTTTAGAATTTGAAAAATAACAAAAGAATCATGAAATCCTTAGGAAAGATCATGCTTTAATTGATGATAGCCACATGAAATTACTTGATGAGTTTGATAACTTGAATAAAAATCATGAAATTTAAAATCATCCTATGCAGAACTTGAAAAAGATTTTTAAAATTTTAAGGATGAATCGGAGAGCAAGATTTATAGATCAAATTATAGAAATTGAATTTTAAAAGATATGAATACATTTTACAAATTAACGATAAAAACTCTCAAGGATAATAGGATACCCCCTAAACTTGAAGATTTCACTAATCCTATTTTTGTATCCTAAATTTATGCAATCTCTAAATAGACAATTGAATAGTAGTAGACTTAGGAATCCTTTTCCAAAAGTCAAATGTAACAATTGTAGATTGATTGGACACATAGCTCACACCTGTACTTTGAAGAAGAAAACTTATTTGGTGTGAAAACCTAAGATGCATAAACCTAGACATATCATACATGTATCTCTTTATAAATTGTCAAAAGGAGAACCCAAACTTGTTTGGGTTCCTAGGTCTAACGTTTGATAATCTTGCAGGGTCACTCTCACACAAGACCTCGTGAGAGCATATGATATATGAACAGCGGATGTTCAAACCATATGACTGGAGATACTGTATAATTCATATCGCTGGAAACTAGGAGTGGAGGCAAGGTTATACTTAGAGATAACACCACAAGGAAGGTGATTGGGACATGTATGATTGGAAATCTAAAGAATTTTTATATTGAAAATGTGTTATTGGTAGAAGGCTTAAAGCATAATTTGTTAAGTATAAGCCAACTATGTGACAAAGGATATTATGTAAAAAAATTTCCTACTAGCTGCATTTTAAGCCTAAATGGAAATGATGTTTTGAATGGTAAAAAGGGTAAACAATGTTTATATGATAGATTTGAATTGCATTCAAACTCCTACTACTTTTTATTTAAAAACTATTTCTGATGAGTCATGGCTTTGGCATAGGAGACTTTGTCATTCTAGCATGAAAAACCTTAGGAGAATTACCCAAAAAAACTTAGTGAGAGGTATACCAAAACTAAACTTTACTAAGGACCACCTTTGTGATGCATGTCAATTAGTAAAGTAAGTGAAGTTCTCTTTTCAATCCAATAAGGATCTTAGAACTAGTAAACCATTGGAGATTTTGCATATGGATATTTTTGGACCAGTTGGAACTGTAAGTCTAGAAGGGAAGGTATACAGATTTGTGATTTTGGATGATTACTCAAGATTCACATGGGTTAGATTTCTATTTCATAAGAGTGAATCATTTAAGGAATTTAGAAATTTTTTTAACTTGGATTCAAAGAAAATTTGGGTGTGAAATCATGACTATAAAAAGTGATCATTGAGGAGAATTTGAAAATGAAAGATTTGAGGATTTTTGTAAGGACAAAGGAATTGATCACAATTTTTTTGCACCTAGAACCCCTCAACAGAATGGGGTAGTTGAAAGAAAAAAATTGAATATTAATAGAAGCCGCCCGAAAAATTTTGGCAGAATACTTACTTTTTAAATACTTTTGGGCTAAGGCGGTTAGCACTGCATGTTATATTCTGAATAGGGCGAATATGAGATCTAAATTAAATAAAACATCCTATGAGTTGCTAAAAGGAAGAACAACTAATTTATCTTATTTGCATATTTTTGGTTATAAGGTGTTTATACATAATAATGTAAAATCTGCCTTAGGAAAATTTGATACAAAATCAGATGAAGGAATTTTTGTTGGATACTCAAGTGTTAGAAAATCTTATAGAGTATTCAATAGAAGAACTTTGGTAATTGAGGAGGCCACACATGTTGTATTTGATGAATCTGAAAATTTGGAAGAGCTAAATGTTATAGAAGATGAGATTAAGGATAACTCCCAAAAGATTGATAAAATAAATTTGGAAGAAAATGTGGAAAAAAATTTAGAGATAGAAAACCCTTTACCTAGAGATTTGAGATTTTCTAAAAACCATCCAAAGGAGTTGATAATTGGTGAACTTAGTCAGTGTGTAAGGACTAGGCGTGGATTAAACAAAGAAGTCAATCATTCAGCCTTCATTTCAACAATTGAACCCACTAATATTGATCAAGCACTTTTGGATAAATTTGGGATTTTGGCCATGCAAGAAGAGTTAAATCAATTTATAAGAAATAAAGTTTAGGAATTAACTACAAGGACAAAGGATCAAAGTGTAGTTGGAAGTAAGTGGGTATTCAAAAATAAAATGAATGACTCAAGAGTAGTCATTAGAAATAAGGCTAGATTAGTTGCTAAGGGGTATAGTCAGATTGAAGGGAATGATTTTGAGGAGACTTTTGCCCATGTAGCTAGACTTGAAGCAATTAGGGTTTGCTAGCCTTTGCCTATTTTAGAGGATTTAAATTGAATCAAATGGATGTAAAAAGTGTCTTTTTAAATGGGGTAATTCAAGAAGATATTTTAGTAGAACAACCACCAGGTTTTGAAAATTCTAAATACCCAAATCATATTTTCAAATTGAAAAAGGCATTATATGGATTGAAATTGGCACCTAGGGCTTGATATGAGAGGTTGAGCACCTTCCTACTTGAAAGATCATTTAAAAAAGGAAGTGTGTATACAACTCTTTTTTTGAAGATATTTGGAAAGGATATACTCATTGTACAAATTTATGTGGATGACATCATCTTTGGATCTTCAAATAAAAATTTTTGTGATAATTTTTTTTAAACAATGAGTAGTGAATTTGAGACGAGTCTAATGGGAGATTTAAGTTACTTTCTAGGATTTGGCATTAAGCAAATTGAGGAAGGTACATTTCTTAGTCAGTCAAAGTATGTTAAGGACATCCTCAAAAAGTATGAAATGGACAATGCTAAACCTGTTAGTACACCTATGAGTTCCTCAGTTCAGTTGGATAAAGACCCTAAGGGAAAATATGTTGATCAAAAGAAATTTAGAGGGATAATTGGATCTTTACTTTACTTGACAGCTAGCCGGCCCGATATCATGTTTAGTATTTGTTTTGTGCGCTAGGTTTCAATCAGATCCAAAAGAATCACATTTGACAGCAGTAAAAAGGATTCTAAGACATCTGTTAGGAACTCAGAACTTAGGAATTTGATATCCTAAGTTTAGCTCTTCATTTGAAATAATTGGTTATTTATATTCTGATTTTGCAGGTTGTAGGGTGGATAGAAAGATCACTTATGGAACATGTCAGTTCATTGGAAATTTTTTAGTCTCTTGGCCTAGTAAAAAATAAAATTTAGTAGCTCTATCTATTACAGAAGCTGAATACATTACATTAGAAAGTTGTGTGGCACAAGTACTTTAGTTGAAACAATAGTTGATTGATTTAGGATTAACTATAGACACTATTCTAATTTATTGTGATAACACTAGTGATATTTGTATTTCTAAAAATCATATTCAATATTCAAGAACCAAACATATAGACATAAGATATCAATTCATAAGGGATCATGTATCCAAAGGAGAAATTGAACTCACTCATGTTTCTACTGAAAATCAACTTACAAACATTTTTACAAAACCTTTAGCCTTTGATACTTTCAATGCATTAAGAATAAGGCTTGGAGTAACTGATTTGAATGCTTAATTAAAAATGTTTTCTGCAATATTGATATGTGTTTTCTAGTTATTATTTTTGTGTCTTTTTATGATTTTGTTTATCTTGTGTTTGTGATTTTCTGTAATTGAGTTTTAGTTTTTGTGATTTTATGCATTCTTTTTTGTTGTGTTTGTGTTTTAATTTTTTATTGAGTGCATGTTTTAAAAACATTTTGAGTGCCAATCATCCGGGACAAATTGTTTTCGTACAGGACGAATTGTGTAGTGTGTCAAACTGTCGGATTTGAACCTTTTGCGTGTAGTTTTTTAGTTTTTAATTGTCACTTCGTCTGTACGATCGTTACGATCGTCCGGGAAGAATTATTTTTTCAAACGATGGGATGATTGAATGACAATTAAATGGATAAGGTCATTTTTAATACTATATTCGTACGTACGAACCTTTGGTTTGTCCGGACGAACAAATGACAGTTTGATGTAGGGGACGGTTTCAACTGCCATTAAAACGATCATAAGTTCTGATCATCTAGGACGAGCACGTGTTCGTCTGTACGATCATTTTGGTCAAAAGTCTGTACGAAAGGATGCTTCGTAAGTTGTGTGATTATGAAAAGTCGTTTTATTTTGGACTCATTCATTCGTCCATACGAATTTTTTTCGTACAGGACGAATCGAATTTTGTACGGGATGAACGTAATTTCGTCCGTACGAGCAGTCATTTTTCAATAAATTGGCGGGCTTTTAAACTCAATAGTCATACTCACACATCACTTTCAAAACCTTTCGTCCTTTAGATCATTTTCAATGGCAAGTTCAAGCAAGCGACAAAAGATTCTAGCTAAGGGACCACCTAGAAACTCTTCCGATAACTTTCTTTCCAAAGCCAATGAAGAGTCTTTTCCCAGATTCGTGTCTGCTAAGATCACCCCCTTTAGAATTCTTATCCAGGATCAACTGACCTTTCAGGTAATGAACTTGTTTGCTTCAACTCAGTTTGGTTTCATCCTCACACTAGTTATCTCTACAACAAAGAAACCTTTCACTATTTCCTGGCAAAAATGTCTTTCAACTCCGACCATTCTGTAATCTGTTACTATGTCTTTAAGAAAAAAGTTGAAATCACCAAGGCTGACCTAGGAATCTTTTTAAACTTAAGAACTGAGGGAACTAGAGCACATACCTTGACCACCACTTCTAAATTTGAATGGTCTGAAATTAATACAGTGATTAGAGGAATCGTTTTTAACGAGCATATGCCTAAAGTATCCAATCTCGTTCGTAATGCTCGTATCATCCAGCATGTTCTTAGAACTTCTATAATTCCTAAAGCTAGTGATAGAATCAACATTACTCCTCTTCTTTCTATGGTAACTTACTTGATTATGACTAAACAACCTATAGATGAAGCCCAATTAATCCTTAATTATCTTTATGGACTCTCTGAAATTGGTCATGTCAAACATAAAGGAAAGAAGAACATTGCCTTAGGAGATCTAGTTGCCTACATTCTGGAGAAGAAATATAATTTGGTTCATCCTGATCAAGATTTTGAAGAACCGCTCTACTACAATGACGGATCATTTAGATCAATCTTCAATAAAGATGAACCAAGTAAAACACATGTCATTAGTGATACTGAGGAAGAACATGAAGTTGCACCTGCACCTGCTAATGAACCAAATTATCAGGATTTGGTTCAAAGATTTGACTGTTTAAAGACTCACTTTGATCAAAGGTTTGATCAAATTGAAGCTCATATGCAGCAGCAGGATATACAGTACACTCAAGATATGGGATTTATGCGAAAATAGATAAATGATATAAATTCCAATATGCTTATGATGAGTAGCTATTTCAACTTCTTCGGTGCTGCACCTCCTCCTCCTCCTCCAAATCAGGGTCCATCAGAATGATTTCATGTACTTAACTATGTGTTTTCTTTAGTTGATGTGTTAGTTTTGTGATTTAGGAAAATAGGATATATTTTTTTTCATTAGATGTTTTTGTTTTTGAATCTTATGTCGTATTGATATCATTTACTGAGATTATAATATCTTTTATTTTGATATCAATATAAGTTATCATGTTTTGGATTTAATCTTTTTTTTGAAATGTGTGTTAGCCCATATGACAATCGTTATAATTTTTTATCTTAAGAGTGCTATACTTTAAAATGCAAGTTAAAATTAAATTCATTGGAAAATCTAATTTTTCTAAATTTAAGTTTTGCTTACAACTTTATGTAATTAAGATTGTCAAATTCATGTCTCTTATTTAGACTATATTAATGTCTAATATTATTATTACAATTGTGATATTTTCTTATTTTGTATTTCACTTATGAATAAATATTTATGCACTTAAAAAAATTTGAAATTTTATATTATTAATTTTGGAAAGATCAAAATTACTCTTGAAAAATGTACAAATGTACAAAAATCAAAAGGAATGCGCAATAGTTTGCAAGTTAAATAAGAGGCATAAAATAAGCCCACAAGTGAAAAGATGCTAAAAAATGTGCCATAAATTTGAAAAGA
The DNA here is from genome assembly GCA_016618105.1 of Dendrobium huoshanense. NCBI lineage: Eukaryota > Viridiplantae > Streptophyta > Magnoliopsida > Asparagales > Orchidaceae > Dendrobium > Dendrobium huoshanense. The sequence continues at coordinate 70,724,189 of CM028344.1, read as the reverse complement.
TGCACAAAGCGTCACATGTGGTAGTTAGTTCTTTTCATAATCTTTTAACCTCTTAATTCAAGTTGATCTTAGTGTCTAAATTGACTCATATTTTTGATATGTACTTTTTATTATCAATGTTATATCTCTTCTTAAATTCTATGAATTACTATGATTTGTCTAATATTTTGATTTTATTTGCAAAATTTATTTCAATCACTTTCAAGGATCAATTATCAAAGGATTGATATCATATGACTATTTATATTTCTGGACTTTTTCTTCTTCTCTTTTTGCTGTTGTCAAAAAGGGGGAGAAAATATTATTTGTTCGTATCTTTTTGTAACTCGTATCTTTTTGTATCCTTGTTCGTATCATATTTTTGTTTCGTAGTATTGTTTTTGTTGCATTTTAAAATTTTAAAAAAAGGAGAGATAAAATTGTTGTGCAAAGCCTCCTTATTTTTAAATGTTCATCAATTCAGGGGGAGTTTAGGAGATTCTTAAAATTTTAAAAATTATACAAACAATAATCGTTTTGCCATCATAAAAAAAGGGGAGATTGTTAAAAGAGTTGTTAATTGCATATTTTACATTATTACAACTTGTATAATTTTGATGATTCCAAATATTATTGTTTTAACTTTTATTATCTCTTAGCACTTTTTAGAAGATTTATTTTTTGATCTTGCGTGGACTAACATTTCAGGAAATTCGAACTCCAAACTAATGTAGACTTCAAATCAAATTCAGCATGAGATAGTTTATAAATTGAAGCTTGTATTTTTCTTTGAATTGAGTTTGAGAGGGAGTGATTGTAATAATATAAATAAACATACACACACTTAAGGAGATGTTTAAAAATTATACTGATCGTACGGGACGAACATAGTTCGTAAGGGATGATCAAGTCAGTTATCTCCTCGGAAGAGCAATGGAATGAACATGAAGCGTAGAAAATTTTTCTAAGTTTTGATAGTCTAGGATGAATTTCCTATTCGTCCCAATACGAAATGGGCCCTGGAAAATTTTCGTTCAGACGAAATTCATATTCGTGCAAGAACGAAATGCACTCTGGAAAATTTTTGTCCAGACGAACTCGAGTTCATCCCAGGACAAAATGTCCTCTGGAAAATTTTCGTTCAGAAGAAACCCATATTCGTGCTAGGACGAAATGCTCTCTGGAAAATTTTCGTCTAGACGAACTCAAATTCATCCCAGGATGAAATGTCTTATGTAAAAATTTCATCCAAACAAATACATATTTGTCCCAGGATGAAGCGAACCGACTCTTAAAAATTTGGCAACTTCTTGCATATTTCAGTACCGACCTATGGTATAACCGTTCGTAACAGACGAATCTTATTCATATAGGACGATTAACATGTATGAAATCAGTTCGTACCAATATACATTGGGTTCGTTTCCAACTGAATTAAGTAACATTGTCCAGGATGATCCACGTTCGTACGGGACGATCCACTAACAAACTTGAATTTTAGTAGTTTTTGGACAATTTTTTGTGTCTTTCCTATATAAAGTCCAATATAATCTGCCACTTAATTTTTTTGCCTACTGATCTTCTTGCCTACTGAAAGGAAAGTCAAGGAGAGAGTGTGAGAGAGTTTTTAAATGAGAATTCTTACTACTGGAGCGTGAAGGTTTCAGTTGGTACTCAAAGTTAAGAGTCTCTACTATTAGTTTTTTATTACTGGACTCTTTTTTCTCTTCCTTCTAGTTTTCTTGTGAAAAAAATCTGTCAAGGAGATCCGGTTCTCAGCCGACACTTAGAGAGTGTGAACAGCCGAAGGGTTCTCTGCCCACACTAGGAGAGTGTGAAAGGACATAGGGTTCTCTGCCCACACTAGGAGAGTGTGAACGGATAAAGGGTTCTTTTCCTACATCGGGAGAGTGTTAAAGGACGAACGGTTCTCTGCCAACACTGAGAAGAGTGTAAAAGGACGACGGTTCTCTACCGCACCGGGTAGTGGTGGAAGAGAGTTTTGTAAAGGCTTCTCCGCCTTACTATGGGTGCAAAAGGAGAGTCACTAGTGGTATTAGTGCAATACTCGGAGGGTGCCTCCGGGGAGTGGATGCAGGTCGTGTTTGACCGAACCACTATAAATCTCGTGTCTTTTATTTTTTTGCTACTTTTTATTTTTTATTTTCCTATTTTTAACTTGTGGTTGAAAACCATTTTCTATAAAATTCACTAAAGTTAATTTTCTAGGTTCTAAATTTTGAAGAGGGATAAAATTTTTAATTACCAATTCACCCCTCTTTTGGTTAGCCGCTGGGACATATGCTTAGGTTTAACAACCTAATTTATATTGAACAAGTTTCAACAAAGTCATACCATATTGAATTGAGAAATGCCAAACCTATGATCTAAGTTTTAATGAGCTTTTCAAATTTCTTCCAATAAAAATTTGAAATAGATAACAAATGTTCTAATTAACTTCAGTAAATAGAATAAATAACTCATCCATAATTTTTATTTATTTATCGTCATAATATATTTATAATATTTACACTATATTATATGGTTATTGACTATAATAAAACTAATAAAATAAATCTTGTCATAATTATATAAAATTAAGAAAATATCTCTATATACTCATATAGATCGGATCCTAAATGCTCAACTACAAAACAGGCTATTTCTCTTTACCTTGACCTGAAATTGAAGGTAGAATAGGTGTGAGCCAACATAACTCAGTAGGTCACACTCATTGGTCTAAATTTTCAAACAATTTTTTTATTTTGTATTTAACTAAATGTAAAAGTAATTCATAAGAAATATATTTAGTTGGGCATTATATTAATTACACTTATCTTAAATAAAGCTGATTGTGCACTAAAAGTAAATAAATTAGAATTTCTTATATTAGAGTAGAAAAAAATAGATTTCGTTTAGACCCTTATACCTCCCATCAAAACCAAATATCAAATTTCAAGCCCTTTTGACTCCTTGTGATTGCATATTTAGAAACATGCCATTATGACTCCTAATGCCTAGCACATAACATATATTCAAAAATTTAGGCCCTTATGACTCCATATGCATTTTACACCATAATATAACTTCTAGATCAGAACTTACCCAACACACCAAAACTCTTCAAAATCATATAATTCAAATAAATAAGCATAATATTTTTAATAATTTATTACATAAAATATAAATAAATTAACTTGTAGAAATTTATAGTGTGTTGTATTAGTAGAGTACAATTTTAATAACTGAGTAGGAATTCAGTATTTCAAAAATTTATTTAATTATATGAAATTATTAAAAATATTATTTTGAACTTTAATTATTCTATGATATTAATTTTTGGTATTAGAATTATTTGATAATTAAATGAAATAGCCTACTTTTCAAATTACCCTATGAAACCTTTCTAAGAAAATACCTAAATATCCTAAATTATCACATCTACAACATATAGAAAATTACATAATGAAAATTTTGTTAGTATAAAGTTATTCCAATTTTTCTCTCAATGAAAGTATAATCTAATCAAGAAAATTCCAAAATTCTCATATTTTTTAAACCTATGATAAACATAATGTAACATACCTTGAGTCAGACAACTGCTAGTTAGACTGCTTCAAGAATAATAAAAAATTGGTTGGAGTTACCCAAACCCTAGCTTTCTCTTACTAGAATACATCTCCCTCTTTCTACCAGGCTACCTTAAGAAGAAAAATTAATTTTCAAATAGTGGAAATGAATATTTATTGTAGAATATGAGCATTGCATCGCTACGCCTGATCCTTCGCTTCACTACACTAGAACATCACCACTAGTGTCGCAACAGATGAATTAATTTGACTGGTAGATGGAGAGTTCAAAGCTGTGATGCTGCCTCAAGGAAAAATTTTAGATTATCGTCACATGCACACAAACCCTTGGGGTCTACTTCAGACTAGATTCAAACACTCACACACATGCAAAAGACTCATAGACACATCTAAGAGGTGATAAACATTGAAGTGCAAGAGGTTACTTTTTCTATAACGAGTCAGAATAGGTATAACTATACATGGATTCAGTAAGTATTAATGTGATAGTGATAGAGACTTGTGGTAACAATCCATCTAAGCACAACTTGGATGGTAGATCGATCCCTGGTAATGATTTCATTAGGTTGTTTTTAATTTTTATGTGATTTGTTGTTTTAACAAAAATCAAATGTTGAGTTATAAAATAAGTGCTATTTCCTAAATAATATAGTTTCAAAAACAAATTGCCATTTTTTGAGCTAATGGGAGCTCGTTCCATCAGAGTTTTAATTATAACTTTGTCAGTGTTTAAGAGAGAATGTATAAACTCATATTATCAATGGTGGAGGGATAATATAATCATTTTGCACCATTACTGGCTAGTATATTCGTGGTACTAGAGTTAGAAATGTTTTTTTCCTAGCGATACATGGATATGTAACATAAAAACAAATAGTTGAGAGAAAAGAAACACAAGAAATTTTTTAAGTGAAAAATCCAAAGAGGTAAAAACCATGAGACCCTACCTAGGTGAAAATATTCCACCATATTTATGTAGGTTACAAAGTTCAGCTCGTCCCTTAGCTTGGATACAATAAATTTATAATAGTTTGGGAATTAGTCGCACTTCATATAGGTACTCGGGAGTTTGTAACGACCGTGGTCGGATGATAAAGGTCATAAGTCTAGCGGTAGTAGCTAGAAGAAGGTTTAGTAGAGGTCATCGGCCAAGCGGAGGTCTGACGGTGATCAGCGACTAGGCTCAGGTACGATGATAGTTGGTGGTCCAATGAAGGTTAGGTGGTGGTTGACGGTTCGATGACAATCAATGATAGGATGGAGGTTTGATGGAGATTGATGGTTCGATGGAAATAGATGGCTAAATAAAGGTCAGACAGTGGTTTAGTGGTGATCAATGGTCGGGCAATGGTCTGGTGGCTACTAGTGACCGGGCGGTGGTCTGACAGTGGTCAACGGCCTAGTTATAATAACCCAAAGATACAAAGATTATTTTAAATGAAAAATATGGATTTTTAAATTATTTATTAAACTAGAGCATTTTGACATTACACATATGAGCACTATAACACTAAGGTTGAGAGCACTACGACACCAAATACTACCACCTTTACACTAGTGCCTGGATAATATAGTAAATCTAATTTCTTCATATGGAACTCGGGCTTAGAACTATGGCACTATGCAACTAAAAAAGTTTTTTGTAATATTTTTTCCTTAAATCCTTTGCCACCTCTCCCTCATTTCCTCACTCACGTGGCTTGGCTGGGAATAAATGAAGGATAATGAGGGAGAAGAAGAGAGAGAAGGTTCTTCAAGTAATTTTCATCCACCATTTCTATTATAGAAAGTGTTATGATCATTATAAGTAAATATCCTTGTTGACCTCATTTTTTGTTTGAGGTCATCTTGATTTATAAACCCATGATTTCAAACCTATGGTTGATAATCATCCAGTTGTCAATCATCTAGCCTTCAATCATTTGATCTATAGCCTTTAGTTTACACTCAATCAAATTTTTAATCGCATGTAATCATCTAAACCCCAATCAATTTCAATCATCCATACAATCATTTACACTTTAATCACCTAACCACACTTCAATCACATGGATATTTGCAGCCCTACACTAAAATCAATTGACTTAGTGCACTGCTTGCATAATGCACTGCTTCTTGACCTTAATTATGGTCCAAATAATTTTACTGGAGGTCTATATATCAAATTAATAATCACTAGCAACTGGTCCAGTTATTAACCTAAGTTGACCCAATTGAGCTAGCCCAGCTCAATTTATTATCAACCTCAAGCAACTCCAATCAAACTTCAAATCACCTTTGATCTTCACCAAATTATTTTGAACATAACTACTAGTGGATTTGACCGTTATTGAATACCCTAGCCTAATCCATGGTTAACTTGGTCAACTGAGCTTAGATTGAGTCAAACCAAACCCAAGTGGATCAAATCACTATATATGATCAAATCAAGACTCCACATACCTAAAACTACTTTATTTGCATGGCTTAAACACATCTAAACCCACCATGAGTCAAATCATAATAGGTTTGACCAATTCAACATGTTGAACTTGGTCAAACCCATTCATACAAACCTCATCTACATAACTTCAAAACCCTAGCTATTGACCCTAGCAGCAGGCCAACTATGCCTATATTCCACCTAAGCTATCCTTGACTAAGTTGACTAGTCAAATGTTCAACAAAAGACTAAGGATGCTCGTATCGTCAATGCTCTTCTAGCACCCCGTTCCCTCAAAGCCACCTCACCCAACATATTCAAAAATACTCTAGAACATTCCCATGCATCATCTAAATCCATCCTAGCCATTAGTCTCCATGCATCATATTTAATATCCTTTTTTGAGTTATTACTCTTCTTCCAAAGCATAGATGATTTCTAGATGAATAAATATAGCCCTTAAGCATCTTCTAAGACTTCTCCTATCAAGGTAACTTTTAAACCTTAGGTTTCAAGCTATCATTTTAAATAACTTTGTAAATAATGCATCAAAGACTATAAAAATCACCCCCATTGCTTTTTTGATCACTCCCTGATGTTTTACATTAATTAAACTATTGTATAGGGCATTTGAAGAGAAATATGAGTTTAGGATTTTGGGTTGACAAAGGAGGAAGAGGAATGTTGCGGATCAATGGTTTATGATTTTGATGATAGAAAATATTCTTATTTCTCTATGACTGCCTTATGTACTGACATTTCAGTTTCACACGATCAGACTACAATTTGGAATCAGCTCAAGATTGTGTAGACTAGGTCTGAGTCAGTTTATACTCTTTTTCCTTTCTTGAGTCTGTTGTATTTGGTGTGGCACCGGATGATTTGTAACTTGGATGATTCTCTGTTGTTCCCTTAAAGATTTCTAATTTTGGTAACATCGTCCGGGATGATATTTATCTGTCCAAAAATAGAAATCTTAATTAGGGCATCCTCATTAAAGCAACCATCATTAGCTGATCGGCATGGATGATACATGTATCGGCCAAGATGATAATCTCAATTAAAAAAGAATCAGCCGCCATAATCAGTTTAGGAATTCTTTGTTTTAGAAAATTGGCCACAATGATATTCTTATAGTCCAGGACGATCTAACTCAATTATGCCTAAATTGATCTGGTATCTTTAGAAAGCATTAATGGTTGATTGATACGATCACATCATTCAGGACGATCTTAGGATCAGCCAGGACGATGTCCTGGATGATTTACATTGGACAGCTCAAATTCAGAGCGATGCTCTGGACGATTGAAATCGGTTTTAAACTAATCGGCCTAGACGATTGGGAGATCGGCTAGGACGATATAACCAATTTTCTTCTGATCATCCCAAATCAAATTGGGCTGATGAGCTAAATTTGTATTGATCGGCCAGGACGATATAACTATCGTCATGGACGATAATGTTGGTAACTTGCATTAATGAGCTTGTTTTGAGCTTTTCTATTTAAGCTATGACATGACACTTTATAAGTGTCTTTGGCAGCCATTGTAGCTTCGTTCTTGTGGGGGAGACTTGAAGAGAGAGCTTGAAAGGGAGTGAGGAAATGGTGGAGTTTTAGAGAGGGAGAAGATCCTGTGAGGGGGGACTCAAGGGAGTGTGGAGGGGGTTCCACACGGTTGCTCCATCAAGCTTGCACCTGAATACCGTCGGATTCAAGTCTTGTCTCGAGGGAAGTCACCAAAGAAGAAGATCTCTTTGGTGTCAAAGGACCTGGCGACTCCGCCGCACCGGGGAAGGTTGAAGTGATTTTTGTAAGGGCTTCTCCGCATAGCTGTGGGGGCTAAAGGAGAGACACTTGTTATAGTGCAATACTTGAAGGGTACCTCTAAGGAGTGGATGTAGGTTAAGGTTTGACCGAACCACTATAAATTCGGTGTATTCTTTCTTATTATTTTCTTCCGCATTTAATTTCTGCATTTATTTTATTTGTGGTGATTTTGGTTTGTACTTTGCTTAAAGTTTCTTCTTTACCAATTCACCTCTCTTTATTTAGCCTTAGGTCAGTTCTATAGGGCTTAACATCCCTAATGAACTTTTAAGTGGTATCAGAGCACTTTCTAGTGTCATCTAAGCACTTTCAAGTGGTATCAGAGTGGGATTCATAAAATAAGTTTTTAAAAGCTTTTGAATTTTTGATCCATGGCTAATCATAATGTTGCGGAAGGTTATTCAATCACCAGACCTCCTTTAATTGAAAATATGTCATTTGATTTTTGAAAAACTCGCATGTCTATTTTCTTGCAATCGATTGATTTTCGTATATGGCATATGCTTTTAACTTGTTATTCATCACTGTCACGTATCATAGATGGAGTTAAAACTGATATTCCTTTTAACCAATGGAATAGGAAAGAACAAATCACTGCTCAATTGAATGCAAAATCTTTAAATTATTTTTTCTGTGCTTTAAATTCTGAGGATTTTATGTTAATATCAACTTGCACTACTGGTAAGGAAGTTTGGGAAAAATTACACATCTTATACGAAGGCACTAGTGAAATCAAGCAATCTAAGTTGAATATGTTAATGCATGATTTTGAACTATTTTCCATGAAATCTTATGAGACGATCTTAGACATGTATACTAGGTTCTTTCAAATCGTAACATCATTGCATGCCCCAGGAAAAGATTTTTCAAATTTTTGAAAAAGTTAACAAAATTCTTTGTTGTCTATTAGATAAATATGATACTAAAGTTATTGCTATTTGTGAATCTAAAGATTTGAATGTATATTCTATTGATAATTTGATTGGCTCACTCATTGCCTACGAGCAAGGGTTGGGTCAAAGACTTTTGGATGCAGGTGAAATGATTGTTTTAAAAATGAAAGATAGAGAAGAAGATAGCTTAGTTGGTGATGACTTGTTAAGCAAATCACAAATCTCACCAAAGCAAAAGCAAAAGTGGAAAAAAAGGTAAAAATGGTAAGGAAATTCATATTTCTTTTGATGTTATTTGCTTTCATTGTAGGAAACATGGACATATGAAAAATCAATGCCCTGTTTTAAGAATTCTTCCTACAAAAGAAAAGGGTAAGGCAAAGCTAAATTTAAATTGGGGAAATAATGAAAAGCAAAAAATCTCTTGGGCAGATCTGATTTTTGAAGCATCGGACCAGGAGAGATAATGGATAAAAAGGATTGTTTGTGTTTTTATGTTATATTTTTTTTAGTCTTTTTTTTTGTTTTCATGAATTTTTTTTTCCTGATCAACACACACATTCTTTTTTCTAAAAATGAAAAATCTACTTCCTATTTTTTCTTGAAATCTTTGGTAAGTTGCGATTGACTTCTTTAAAAATAGTCAAAGGAAGGAAACTCATCTGTTTGACTCTCAATCTCTGTTTCCTAAAAGAGGATATTCTACTTTTTATTTAAAATCTTTTTCATCTTTTAAATTGGTTTTTGAAACAATTTTTTTTCTCCCTACATTTTATTTATCACATAGGAATCTTTTTTGCAAGTTGTTGAATCTAATTTAAAATTTTCTTAATCAAGAAATTTGCTTTATCAATATTATGGATTTACTTTTGGTATTTAAGATTTCAGAAATGTAGCATAGTAAAAAAAATTGACCAATGATGACAAAAATAAAAGATGCGCAAAGCGCTAAATTGAAAAATAAAGAATACACAAAGTGAATCAAAAGTAGCGCAGTGCGCCAACCAATTGTCAAGAGGCATAAAATGAGCCCACAAATTTTTAATGCTTATCATTCTTGTACTTCTTAAAGCTTAAGAAAACCATTGATTCTTTCAATACTTGAATTTGAAAATCATGATTCCTGATTCAACAATTCGTGCATTGATCTTCTATTAGATATATTTTATGGAAGGAGTTTTTGAAAAATGATTGTTTCTTTCTCTAACTTATTCCTTGATTTAGATATTAAATTAAAATTTTTTTTAGCCTTTTTAAAAGAACTTGAGTTTAGATTATCAAATTCTAAATTTCTAACCTTTTCTAGGCTATGCGTTGTCAATCCAATTCTACTAAGTTTTTTGATTAAAACTAACAGGTAACTTTCTCATTTTAAGAATATTTACTTTTTCACTAGATCAAGGAACATTTTTTTTCTTTTTTCTTTTGTTCATTTTATTTTTTGTGCCTCCTCTCTTTTTGATAATGTCAAAGGGGAAGAACGTAATGTTGAATTTGTATTTTTTTTTCTTTTCAAAAAATTAAAAACAACAAAAATATTTTTTAACTCCCCTATTTTTTAAAAGGGTTTATTCTAGTGAGGGGGAGATTAGGAGAATTTTTTTTTTCGAAAATTCAAATTAGATTGTTTTCCATCATAAAAAAAGGGGAGATTGTTGCGGATCAATGGTTTATGATTTTGATGATAGCAAACATTCTTATTTCTTTACGACTGTCTTATGTACTAACATTTCAGATTCACACGATCGGACTACAATTTGGAATCAGCTCAAGATTGGGTAGACTATGTCTAAGTCAGTTGTACTCTTTTTCCTTTATTGAGTCTGTTGTATTTGGTGTGGCACCGGATGATTTATAACTTGGAAGATTCTCTGTTGTTTCCTTAAAGATTTCTATTTTTGTAATATTGTCCGGGACGATATTTATATCATCCTGGATGATCTGTCCAAAAATAGAAATCCTAATTAGGGCATCCTCATTAAGGTAGCCGTCATTAGCTGATCGGCCTGGACGATACCTGTATCGGCCAAGACGATAGTCTCAATTCAGAAAGAATCAGTCGCCATAATCAGTTTAGGAATTCTTTATTTTAGGAAATTGGCCAGGACGATATTCCTATCATCTAAAACGATCTAACTCAATTATGACTAAATTGATCTGGTATCTTTGGAAAGTATTAATGATTGATTGATACGATCACATCGTCTGAGACGATCGTAGGATCGGCCGGGATGATGTCCTGAACGATTTACATCGAACAGCTCAAATTTAGGGCGATGCTCTGGACAATTGAAATCGGTTTTAAACTAATCGGCCTGGACGATCGTGAGATCGGCTAGGACGATGTAACCATTTTTCTTCTGATCATCCCAAATCGTCCCGGGCTGATGAGCTGAATTTGTACTGATCGGCTAGGACGATATAATTATCGTCTTTGACGATAAAGTTGGCAACTTGCATCAATGAGCTCATTTTGAGATTTTCTATTTACGCTATGACATGACACTTTGTAAGTGTCTTTGGCAGCCATTGTAGCTTCGTTCTTGTGGGGGAGACTTGAAGAGAGCTTGAAAGGGAGTGATGAAAGGGTGGAGTTTGAGAGAGGGAGAAGATCCTGTGAGGGGAACTCAAGGGAGTGTGGAGGGGGTTCCACACGGTTGCTCCGACAAGCTCGCACCTGAATACCGTCGAATTCAAGGCTGGTCTCGAGGGAAGTTCACCAAAGAAGAAGATCTCTTTGGTGTCAAAGGGCTCGGCAACTCCGTCGCACCGGGGAAGGTGTAAGTGATTTTTGTAAGGGCTTCTCCGCCTAGCTGTGGGGGCTAAAGAAGAGACACTTGTTATAATACAATACTTAGAGGGTGCCTACAATGAGTGGATGTAGGTCAAGGTTTGACCGAACCACTATAAATCCAGTGTGTTCTTTCTTATTATTTGCTTCCGCATTTATTTTATTTGTGGTGATTTCGGTTTGTACTTTGCTTAAAGTTTCTTCTTTACCAATTCACCACTCTCTTTATTTAGCCTTGGGCCAGTTCTATAGGGCTTAACATCCCTAACAAACTTTCAAGTGGTATTATAGTACTTTCTAGTGTCATCTGAGCATTTTCAAGGAATACACGACCATCAGATCCATTTTATTTGTATTAACTATCATGATTTTATAAGTTTAGCAGCTTGATACGAGGGATCAAAATTGTAAGTGAACTAATCTTGATCTGGCTAGATTAGTGCCATTCATTCAAAACCACTCAAATCAGATGGTTGTTTCAACTACCACGCTGGTTAAGTGAGATGACTCACTTGACCGCCGTGTTCCATGTAGTCCTATTGCTAGCTGCCGCATGAATAACCCCTGCATAGTCAGCATCACTGTCTACCTGTGTAATAAAACCCTTTAAATAATTCCCAAAAATGTGTTAAACTTCCAAAAAATTGTATAAAATTCATTTCTTTACTAATTTTTGCATGTAATACCTCTATAGATTCAGAATTAAAAGCCCTTTCAAATAAAAATAATTTCAGTTCAAAGTAATGAATATTTAGGAAGTAATTTCAATTTTATTGTTTACTAGTTTTATTTAATTACTTCAAAATATTTATCCATTTGTACTAGATTTTGGTCATAGCATATTAGAGGGCATCCTTCATATATTGTAATTTTCTCATTTCCTTTGACATCTATTTTATTTAAGATTGAATTTCCAAAAAATCTAGTTCATAATTTAAACTAGATTTAAAAAAATAATCATAATGAATTGAATATTGACTCAATTATTGTAATCAAGCGCTCTATGGACTCAGTGTGAAGAACTCCATCACACAAAATTATGCTTGATTCAATTTGATTAGTGATTTGAATGTAATTTCACTTATTTGGTTTTATGTATTTCCTTAATTAAGCTCTAATCATTCATCCATTTGGTTTGAATTTTGGTAGGGAACAATTATAAGATGTTATATACATCATGTTCTTGACCCTAATTGAGACAGCCATAGAGCTCATTGGAATTTTCAAGTGTATGGGATAGAATTTAACCTAAATAAATAAAAACTCATTTCACTCTTTTGCATATAGACTTAACACACATGATTGTTGTTGTTTGATTGTATGAGTAAGCAAGGGTTAGGGACAATGATTTACAAATCTATTTGAACTTTAGTGACTTTTAAGGATAATAATTAAGGACAAGATAATTTGTGATGTTACTCTCTACTGATTCATGCAATTTTTTGATTGGGCGTTATAAGGAGTAATCATTGTGCCAACGAGCAAGTGTGTCGAGTCTAATACTGAATGCCAAATGTTATTGATTTACTGATACTAGAAAAATATCACACAAGCCAGAATACATATTTTAATATGAGTGATTTGACATGCATATCATATATTACTATTTATTGCTACTAATTTATTATAATGAATCACTATTACTAAGAACGTGATTAAGATACTGATATTGAATAAATGAATATCATGTTTATACACAATATACAATTCTTTGATCGTACTTTATTTTCATGAATTTTTTACTATTGCACAAGTACTTATGCTTTATTGATTTATATGATTTTTTTGTTGACTGGAATAATACTTCTGCAACACTTGGTTTGAGAATAATGGTTTTTATCTTTATTGTTTCGACATCTATACTGTACTATTTTATAGGCTTTACTCTTACCATATATATTTTACTATTTTTACACATATTAATAATTATATTGACCGCTACTATTATGAATTGAATGAATTTATGCATACTGCTTATTTTTCATGCTTTAAGTTTAGTAAAAGAGTTTTAGTGACATGTTAGGATTTATAAACTCATTATATATAATTAATGATTTTAGGTCAGTGAAGAGGTTCTAAAGAGTGAAGCTAATCAGAAATAGGATTCTTCAAGTTTTATTAATATTTTATCTTTTAGTTATTCTTTTGAGCTCATGATAGAATAGACAATATGTTATATTTGTGTTACACCGAGCTATTGTATATGATTTTTGGTAAATGATTACAAATGTATATTAATATTAATGTTTTGATAAATAGATTAACTTCCACTGATATTTTATATTATTGAAAGAAAATAGATAGCTCGAGGTGTTATTACTAAAAGATAAAAAATAGAACTTTTTCCAATTTAAATTCTAGGATGTGAACATTGTACACCCGCGATTGCCAAGATGACAATCCAAGGAATTTTTATTGCCTCAGGTTACCTGACGTAGAGATACATCAGGTAGCCTATAATATATCGCCACGTGCTCTTACTCTTTATCGCGCGGCCCGATGACCCAACCCGAAACGAATATGCGCGGTATTTGCTCGGTATTGCTAAGTACTACTCGGTATTTGCTTGGTATTGCTCGGTATATTTGCTCGGTATTGCTCGGTATTTGCTCGGTATTTGCTCGGGATCGGAAGGTACAACATTTTAATCGAAAGCAAAAACGGGTTCCCGCTCGCTGTGGAGATAACCTTCTCCATTTCGCGTGCTTCTTCGGCTCCACTTGTGGCCGTTAGACTTTTCTCCATCGACGACTTTACGTTTCCACCGGATCGGAAGCTACGAAGTTTGATCGGAGGCAACAAACAGAGTTCGCTCGCTATAAAGGTAGTTTCCTCTCTTTCGCGTGCTTCTTAATTCGACCCTCTACAGTTGGTCGACTTCGTTCATCCGGCATTCCCTGCCGCCGGACTTGAAGTTACAGCATTTCAACGACATTTCGCCTGCGAGAAATGTCGAGCAATACCGAGCAAATACCGAGTAGTACCTAGCAATACCGAGCAAATACCGCGCATATTCGTTTCGGTTTGGGTCGTCGGGCCGCGCGGTAAAGAGTAAGAGCACGTGACGATATATTATAGGCTACCTGATGTATCTCTACATCAGGTAACCTGAGGCAATAAAAACTCCAATCCAAGGGAGTGTAGAAAGAAAGGCCATAATAAACATAATGAGGTCAAGATTCATTATCGTCCAACAATGACGCCAAAAGGAGCTGAATAGTTAATTAATTACACTACGAATATGTTGAATGACACCATTTCTAAATTTTTAGATTAATTGCCAACTTTATTTTGTATGAGATGGCCGAATGGCTATGACTTTTATCTTAATAAGCACAATGTTAAATGCTAAAAAAAAAAAATATCCAAACTAATAAATACAACTTGGATAGCTTAAAATTTTCAATTTATTATTATTTAACAGCTGAAATATTTTTATAAAAAATGGCCGTTTGTTCGAGAAATTATTTTGTGTAGTCACCAGATCATCTCAAGGCGAATCAAAATGTGCCACATCATCCAGTACACAACACTGATACACAATAAAAAGTGACATGACACGTCAACACGTCCTGATTCGCCTCCAAATGACATCCGGTGACAGAATAATTTTTCCGTTCATAATGCCCATAATTTAGGAGAAATTAATGGAATTCAATATATTTGACTTTTGGTGTTTCAGTTCCGCAAAACTGGGATATTGGCTTATATCTTGATCGCAACATGATTAAAAATATAAATAATATAATCTTTTTTAAATTAGCACATTATGACATCTATATTTACCATCGCTTATGCATTTATATTTTTATTAGTAAATGCCTGCTGCTATTTTTAAAAATGGTCGGGCCTATTTAGCTCTACACAGGCTATCCAAGTCAATGATCTATTATAGTTCTCTTAGATGATTTTTTATTTTATTTTTTTTTAATAAAAAAAATAATCATCTAAGAGAACTATAATAGATGATTAGGCTATAAATAAATTGAGCTGAACTCAAGTTCGATCATTTACTTCTTAAGAGCTTGAGTAGAAATTGAGCTTTAATTAAGCATTAATGCATTTACAAAAAATATTCTTGATCGAAACAACTCTCTATGGAATATTTGAATTGAAAACTTACGGAGTTAAAACTTATAGTCAAATTAGATTAGATTTGATTCGACTTCATTTGAGTTCAAATCAAATACATGAAATACATTCTGAAACTTCTAAACATTATGGAGGGACCAAACAATATGCAATTTTAACATGCTTGTAATCAAATCAAGCACCTAGATGATATGAATTTAAAGATCCCATGATCAGTCAATTATAATTTCATTAAGATATTCAAATGTTTGATAAATAAACTATGGTCAACGAGATCAATATGGACCTTGCAATGGAGTGTTTTGGATTCTGGCTAAATATACCAACATGCTCATATCCAAAAACCTATAGATACGGCTCCATTCCCTAAGAAATGGAGAGGTGTAAAAGTTGGAAAAAAAAAAACTAAAGATTTCTTATATTTTCTAGCTATCACTATTAATGACCCCACAAGCATTCGTTGGCACCATCTCCAGACTTCAATCAACATTTAACCTTGTTATTGTGTTTTAAATAATTATATGTGGACACAATATTTTTGTAACTCCAACAAGGAAAATAAGACAATTGTACTGTAATTACTTAACATCTTCTCCAATTGTGTGGAAGACAAGATTATTATATTTTCTATTCTATAGTGGTTTGTTCCAACTAGGTCAGATCCTTTGGTTTCTCCCCTTCTTAGGTTAACAACATAAAAAATGCTAATCTTTTACACGTTTTATCTGTACATGCTGGGCTTTGTATGAAGTTAAGATAAAAAATAAATACTCTACCACCATAAATTTTCTAGCAACTAAAGTTTGGCATCATCTTTGGGAACTTCTTTCCTAGCACATTACCAAGTTTTACTAATGACTAGCAATCAATCTCTCAATCAAGGATCATAGAATATAAGTTGTGAAGGCTATCTAGGTCTCACTTTGAAGAAATATATGCATGGGATGGAACAACTTTGACTTTAAATCTTACAACTCCTATAGGAGAGACTAAACAAAGAGCACCATCACAATATGACAGAGTTCTCCCATCACAAAATCAATAACACTTTATCGATGATGCCACTTAGGTCGTACCTCTTTATATTGCAGAACTCCCTTCACCACAATCTCATCAAGCTCTCACCAACTATATCACTTTAATACATCCTCCTCATATTACTCAACTAACCCATAATCCTCCATCAATCATGCATTATTCAAATCAATATCACCTTATTGATACCCCTCATGATGTTATAAGAGATGTGTTACACCACCATATTTAGGAGGAATTCCCTTTAAGGGACAAGAATCAACTTATTTCATACTGCAACTTTGAAGAATCTTCAACCCTCGTCAATGGAATTCTACATTATCCTTTTCTAGTAGATTTTAAGGAGTCTAAAATTGATCCATATGATGGGACTTTTGACCCTCAACATATTGACCATTATAAAATGATCAAGCACATTTAACATGCCTCTAATGAAATTCTTTGTAAGGTATTCCCCACAACTTTAAAGGGACACTCTCGTGCATAGTTTCATTATCTTTCAAGTCAATCTAGCGAGACTTTTTGTCAAATAATTCATCACCAATCTAAAAAAATATTAAAAACTCCATACAACTTTATGGGAGTCGCAAAAATAAGAGAAAATTTTGAAAGGTACTTTAAAAGATTTTCTTATGAAGGATGTCAAATCTTAGGTGTGGATATAGAATTACTACGAGATAAATTTCTTGGAGGTCGACACCCCAAACCTTTCTAATCCTCATTATTACGACTACCATTCTT
Source organism: Dendrobium huoshanense (assembly GCA_016618105.1). Lineage (NCBI taxonomy): Eukaryota > Viridiplantae > Streptophyta > Magnoliopsida > Asparagales > Orchidaceae > Dendrobium > Dendrobium huoshanense. The sequence goes on along the minus strand of CM028344.1, from coordinate 70,706,818 downwards.
CTGCTATGCTAATCTCAATCATCAAGAAGAAGTTCAAATAACTACTAATTATGCTATCAATGCTCATCAACAACAATTCAAACAAGCATTTAGTAGATGTAAGAATTCAATAAAAGAAATTGATCAATCCCTCAATAAAAAAGCATAAGAAATTAAGAGACCAAAGACATCTTTCTCACCAGAGTCAGATTGATTCACTTTATTATACTTCATTAAATACATCCAAGACTAACTTTTTAATATAGAACCAAATTTTTTAAAACATAAAGGGGCCAAAACCTCCAAAAATATTCAAATGGTGGAGATTGATATTAATATTGTCATTTTAACCATTAAAAAGGACATGAAAAAAAAAGGTTAATTGAAGGTTGAGATTGAACACCTAATTTCTAACAAATATTTCATATTTCATCTATTATTTATAAGAGTAACTTGTAGATCATTAGCCTCAAAATATAGGCAATCAGAAGAGTGAGAAAATTATTAGAGTTATTGAATAAGAGTATAATCCCTTATATACTTGAAGATTCCATTAATGAAGTTGAGCTTCTCATTTTATTAAAATTCTTATCTTTATTTTTATTAGAGTGTCAAACAAGTATCTTGGAAGTAAATAAATACCTCTTCAAATTATTACTAAATTAACACTTTATCTAGGTAGGCTCAATTGAAAGCTAGTAGTGAATCTAAATATCACTAAAAAGATCACATAAGGGCTAGTGGAAAACTTGATCTTCACTCACAACCTTAGTAAGGCACATTCCTATGGTAGCCTCGATTAAACATTAGCAGTGGACAGAGTGTCACACCGCAATATCTAAATTTAGAGGAATTATCAGTTTTAGCCTCCTAATTAATTCTCTAGATCCATTAAGTATCCATCAATAAAACAAACCACCATAAGCAATGATAAAAAAAAAAATCATATACAATGGTTAAGTGGTCATTTACAACATCAATTCATCTCACTAAGCTCATGACGATAAAAAAAAAAAACTGAATTCATAAACAAAATAAAACCTAAAAATATTGATCAGCCTCACTCCATGAGGTCTTGACCCCTTCGTAGACCTGAAATCGACAAAATCACATAACGAGCCTACAAAGCATAGTAGGTTACCAAAACCTTCAATAACATTTAATGCAAGGTAGGAGAATCAATATGTATGCTTCCATTTCCAATCAATATTAAAAATGAGTATAAGACAATATGATTAATAAAATTATAATATCTTAATAAATAGAAGGAGTTTGTAAATCTAAAAGAAAATTAAAAAAACCTAATAAATCAATAACAAATGTTAAATAGTAAAAAATAAACAATTGATTATATTCTCTAATCATGTTACTGGTTCTTTTATATGCTTCTATCAAATATTATGACATGTATAGTTGTCGATCTATATGTCAATATAATTATTAATACATTACCTACAGGACTATCCATGTCTATTAATATATATGTCATATGCCATATTATATTATATCAGTCTCGATGCTTCTATTAGCCTTATATGAGCTACAATAAAAATGCAAGCATGCATACAATTATGAATAGCAAGATAGGACAACTAGCTTTAAAATAAGATTTTCATCCATCTATCTATCACTTCTATCACATCAATTCATCTTTACATATCAATCACATCTTTTAATTATTTACATTAATCATTTATTTTAATAGATAACTTTTAATAAATCAATGAAGTGTCATCACTTGCTACCCGTCAGCCTAAACAATCAATCAGATACAAGCTAACCTGTATGATTACACCACAAACCCTTATTTTAAGAAAAGAATATCATTCTATCCTCATGTATAGGGTATTAGCTCAAGTTAGCTATAATGTTCATAGTCCAACTTCCTTACTTACATACAAATGCCTTATTTCTCACATTAAGTATCCATCATAACATTTTCTCTAAATAATTCATTACCATGCATGCAATGTAATAATTTATGATATATAGAAAAATTTATACATTACTCATTAACTTTAAAAAATAATAATAATAATCAATTTAGTTTGTGGAGTTCATAAATATTTCTGTCAAAATGCTAGGTATGGTTATATATATCACATTTAAATAGTTACATAATAAAAATTTGATAAATTAGGATAAAAAAGTTTTTTTCAATTTTAAGAAAATAAAATACGAGAAATCAAAATCATTGAAAACACGAATATGATTTGAGTTACCTATCATGATTAGAAGAAATCTCATAACATAATCTATCACAACCTCATAAGACCGACAGACTGTATAGGCCCTATCATGTTGGCTTGGGACTGGCAAGCCACAAAATCTAAGTTTTTGAAATTTTTAGATTTTCATCCAATATAAATTTTAAAATAAATAAAATATTACTAAGCTATTAATAACATCTAGTTTTATAAATAATATCTTCCACAAAATTTTCATTTCCTCATCAAAATGTATATACAATAACTACATTATAATACATGACTACAAACTAAAGTGCAAAATGAAACACAGCATACTAGCAATGATTGTATAAAAGTCAAAAGAGAAAATGTCTATATATAGTCAGATAGGATCCTCACTACAGGAAAAACGCTGAAAATCGGCGGTTTTTTCCGGCGGTTAGTATAGATTTACCGGCGGTTTTGAATAATATCAGCGGTCTCACGGCGGTTTGTAAGCCGTCGGAAAAATTGGCGTAGGAAACCATGTCCGACGGCTTTTTACCGGCGGTTTATTGTTGCGGCGATTTTCCGGCGGCTAGTACCGCCGGTAACCACCGGAATTTAAACCGTCGGTTTTCCGGCGGTTAGACCGCTGGTAAGCCGCCGGCCACGTAACCGGCGGTTTTCCGGCGGTTTAAACTGGCGTCGTCTGGTTCGTGGACCGCCGGACGGCGCCGTTAGACCGCTGGTACTTTACCGGCGATGGACGGCGGTTATAGTCGTCGGTATTACCGACGGTTGAAACCGTCGGGTGTCCATCGTAGAACCACCGGCGGCCGTCGATAACCGCTGGTAAAGTACCGTCAGTTTAATATTATTACCGATGGCTTATATTGTCCGTCCGGTATCGTCGTTTCCGGCGGCCAAACCGCCGGTTAGCCGCCAGAAACCTGTAGCACCTGAAAAAAAAAATTGACAACATCCCCTCTATTTGAGGGAGGTTCACCCTAAAGTCTAAACCTGCAGAAAAAACAATATATGTTGGGCAACACGCCACTATATTCATCACAGCCAGAAAATACAAACAAAATCAAAAATTCATCATAACATTACAATCACAAATTCACAAGATAGTTCATGATAATGTTACAATCACAAGTTCAGAAGTTCCCAAGTTCTAATTAATACATTCATCAAACATAATAAACATCTAATCATCATCGGTATCCTCACTGTCTGCAGATGGCTGCTCCTGTTGGTCCTTCTTCCTTTGTTTTCCAGCTCTGTAGGATTGCAACTGTGCTTGCATTTCATTCTGAGCCTTCCTCATTTCTTCAATCTCTCTAGCTTGAACCCTTTTCATCTCTTCAATCTCTCTAGTAAGTGCTGCAACCCTCTCACTTACAGATTCTTCAGCTCCACTTGGATCATGAAATGCAGAGGTGTATGAACTGCCCTCAATAGCAAAAGCCTGTGAACCCATGCCATATACCCTTCCCCTCTGTCTTCCACCAACAACTTCTGACCATGTATGATACTCAGAAATATGGGCCGATCCAGAAGATGATCCCTCGCCGGTGGACTGCCGACTTTCTCTAGCTCGTAAGAAATCATCCTGCGAGTTACAAATAGTTTTATTAAAATAAATTTTTATTCTAAAAATCCAAAAAATTTTACTCACATGAGCCTTCTTAGACTTCTCATCAATCCACTGCTGGTCAGCTTGATGTTGATGAGTTCTTGTATGCAGCTCCAATGGTGTTGGCTCCCGACTCAGGTGCTCTTTCTGAAAATTTGATGCTTAGTTATACTAACATAAATATATGTAATAAACCAATTCAAAAACTTACCAGTCGCCGCCTATGATCTGTATGAGGTACAGATCCACCAGTATGAAGAGAGCTTCCTAAACCGTCACAGTCAGAGGCTCTGTTCTGTTTATTCTGCTCTCTCATTTTTATAAACTCCGGGCTAGCCCAAGCACTACTCAAATCTGTCCAAACGCCCTCTCCAATCCAATTAGGCCTCTGCCCTGACTTTCTAATGTCCGTGAACATGTCTCTGAGACGGGTCGCTCCTCTCCTCTCAAAATTTGATCTGATCCTCGTGCTGTACTCAGGAAACCACCTAAATTCTTTCTGTAAAAATTTAGACAATATCAAAAAGATTAGTACAAATTAAATCATATATTTGAAATCATACAAAAAAAAAACATACCTGAAATTCTCCAAACCACATATCTCTAACTGGCTTTGGGATCTTCTTCCAGGATAAGTAAGGAGCATCATACTTATTCTTTATTATATCCCGGATCATATGTATAGGTGGCCTTGAAGGATTGAAGCTGCAAGTGACTTTGTTTATCAATAACATGTAATATATCAAAATAAAAACAACTTAATAACTTAAATTGAACTTACTTATTGCCGTCAGGCTCGATGTATTGACGCTTATCTGTTGCTGCTGCAGGATCGCTAGCGCCAACCTCTGGTGGTCGTGATGGTCCACCCTGTTCATGCTGCACCGGATAGGGGTAGTAATATGGGTAAGGGTAAGGAGGGTGAGGACCAGTGGATGGACCAGCAGCCTGTGATGATGGTGGGGGGTAATATGGATAGAATGGAGAAGCATGTGTCTGATCTGGAGAGGGGAAGCGAGGACTCGTCGAGCTGGGAGGGAAGTGGCCAGGGAAGTATGGAGGTACAACAAGAGGTGGATCTAACTGTCTCTGACCCTGCTCTGGTGAAGGTTGCTGGCTCCTGGCAAGTGGTGGCGGTGGTGGTGTAGGTAGATCTGGTGGAACTGAAGGCCCCTCACCTACCTCAGTCTGTGTGAGTCTGTTAGTCGTAATCTTCTTCCGGCGGAACTTTGAGGCAAATGATTTACGAGGAGGATCGTCGCCTGAAGCCATCTGCAATAAAAAATAATTACTAAACCATTGAAAATCAGTTAATAAAGCAGTTAATAAAGCAGTTAATGAAGCAGTTAATGAAGCAGTTAATGAAGCAGGTAATGAATTACGAGAAGCAGTTAATGAAGCAGTTAATAAAAGACAAGGTGGCAAAATACAATATCATTTCTAAGCAGTAAAAATATTACAAAACATTTTAATATTGTTGTTACAAAAATATTTTCATCACTATAAATTACAAAAATTAATCATAATCATCAAAATTATTTTCATCACTCTCAAGGGTATCTTCACTTTCATCCTCGTTCTCTTCTTTGTCTGAACTAGTTGAACTATTGACATCTTCTAACTCCATTTCAATAGTAGAGGTTGTAGTTGTCATTTCCTCAATTTCAACAGGCATATAACTTGACATCTCATCCTCTTGATGTGCAGTTGCTACAATGTATTGTTGATCAATTATTCCCCGTGCTTTTGTTTTTATGACAGCTAGCCAATCTTGTTTGTCTCTGCGACCACTGGGATATTTGCTGAAATAAACTTGAATAGCTTGGCTTGCTAACACAAATGGATCAAACTTTTCGTATCTTCTACTATGTTTAACATCTACTAAACCATACACAGGATGAACCCTTGTGCCTCTATTTTGTACTGGATCATACCACTGACAGTTAAATAAGCATACAAAGTTCTCATCTTCGCCTGGATATTCCAAGTCAAGGACCTCATTCAAAATACCATAATAATCACACTCATCTTCTTCATGAGTGTTTCCTCTAACACATACTCCACAATTTTCAGTTTTTCTTCCTTCACTCCATGATTTGGTATGAAATCTGAACCCATTCACTATATATATTGGCCAAGTTTTTACTTTTCGCATTGGACCCCATGCTAATGCTTGCAAACCTTTATCGAAACATTTGTTATCAGGATTTTGTACCTAAAAATATTTTCAAATTTTAGTATTTTTGAAAATAAATAAGATTTAAATTTATAAAAAAAATATACTCACATATGATCTGAACCAAGTTGGAAATTCATTTGCAACAGCTTGCTCAATTTCCCTTGAATCTGTCAAAGGTAAATTGCTTACGAAATACCTGGTGACAAATAATACATAAGTATTTTAAATAAAAGTTATTAATTTATTATTAACATTATGTTAGAACTTACTCTAAGATTGGCTCAACTTCTTCACAGTTCAGTAGTACATACAAATTCGCTGTATTTATTTCTAAATCGTTGAGATATCTTTCAACACATTTGCCACTAGGCTTTCCTTGCCTTCTAAATACTGTTAGTGTAGCATGTGATTGTTCTTCTACATCGAAGTCCATGTTACGACCCATTTTTGTTCTTGTACTCCTTACATGTGGCTCGAAATAGTAGGAGCAAAAGTGAGTTGTTTCTTGAGATAAATATGCTTCACATATCGATCCTTCTGGTCGTGCTTTATTCTTAACATATTTCTTCAACTTGTTCAGATATCTATTAATCAAATAAAAATATGTTATCTTAACTGATTCAAAAATATTGAGTAATTAATAAAAATCTTAACACATTTACCTTTCGAAAGGATACATCCAACGATATTGTACAGGTCCACCAACTCTAGCTTCGTAAGGTAGATGGACTGGAAGATGTTCCATAGAATCAAAAAAACCCGGGGGAAATATCTTCTCTAACTTGCATAGGATGATTGGTACGTTATCCTCGTACCTCCGTAAAGCATTTTCACTTAGTTTAGATGAACATAAATCTTTGAAGAAAATGCTCAGCTCAATCAACGGATTTGATATGTAATCGGGTAACATACTGAATATGATCGGAAGAAGGACCTCCATAATTATGTGACAATCATGACTTTTGAGTCCAAATAACCTTGCAGATTTCAAGTCAACACATCGGCTTATATTTGATCCATAACCATCCGGCATTTTTAAACCTTTAAACCACTGACATATCATTCTTTTTTGCTCTAACGTGAAAGAGTAAGGAGCTTTGGGCTTCATTAGTTTACCGTCAGTTGTTGTTACTAACTCCAAATTTTTTCGCCGACAAAACTCTTTAATGTCCATCCTTGCTTTGACATTATCTTTACTCTTGCCTTTAACATCCATAATTGTATTAAAAATATTATCCATAAAGTTCTTCTCAATGTGCATAACATCCAAGTTATGTCTTATCAAATTAGTTCTCCAATAAGGTAATGTCCAGAAAATACTTTTTTTAATCAAATTATGTTGAACACCATAACCCGGAAATTTAGATTCTGATAGCATTGGATAATCAATAATTGTTGGAATGTTGGAAAGTCTCTGTAGTATCTCATCACCACTTAATCTGGGTGGAGGAGGAGATCGCTCAATTCTATTTTTAACAAATGCTTCTTTATTTCTTCGGAACTGATGATTAGCATTTAGAAACATACGATGACAATCAAACCAAGTATTTTTCCCTCCATGTTTTAATGTGAAAGCTTTACTGTTCTCCCTGCTGTGCTCCAACCAGACAACATACCATAAGCTGGAAAATCACCGATAGTCCACAGCAAAGCAGCTCGAAGGAGAAAATTTTGTTTCATTGATATGTCATATGTGAGCACTCCTTCCCATAATAATTTGAGGTCATCAATTAATGGTTGCAAATAGATATCAATATTTGCCTTCGGATTATGTGGTCCAAGTATAATCAGAGTTAAGAACATGAACAGAGTAGTCATACACATCTCTGGTGGCAGGTTGTATGGTGTTAATATAACTGGCCAACAAGAATACGGTGTAGCTGTTTGACTATAAGGAGTAAAACCATCAGTACATAATCCCAATCTTATGTTGCGGGGTTCAGCAGAAAATGAAGGATGCCCTCGATCAAAATGTTTCCACGCTTCAGCATCTGATGGATGAGAAAGAACATCACTTTTTGCTATTTTCTCCTTATGCCATCTCATATGGCCTGCTGAACTCATTGATGCATAGAGCCGCTGAAGTCTTGGAATGATTGGTAAATAAAACAAATGGGAATATGGCATATCTTTCTTTGGACAACGTTGTTTTCCCGAGTTTTGCTTAAAACGAGGAGCATTGTAGCTGCGACAAATAACTTCTGCTGCATCATCCTTATAGTATAACATACATCCATTGATACAACAATCAATCTTTGTAGCAGTGAGACCCAACTTGGATACTAATTTCTTTGTTCTGTACAAGTCTGAGGGAATTAAATTGTCAGCCGGATTAGTTTCCTTCATAAGACCAATAACGTCAGTAAAACACTCACTGGGAATATTATACTCAGTTTTAATACTTAGCATCCTCACTACAATGGATAATTCCGAATGCGTACTGCAACCTTCCCAAATTGGCTTTTGAGCTGAATGTAATAACTCAAAGAATTTTTGTGACTTTGCATTTGGTGGCTCTTCCACATTAGACCTTAAATTATGACCTGCTACATCAAAAATAAGGTCTTCATAGGGTCTACTCATTTGATCTTCATCAAATGTTTCATAAGCTGTAGATGAACCGGCATGAGCATCTCTATGTGGCTCGTACTCGCCATGTGATTTCCAAATCCAATAGTTTGGAAGAAATCCCCTACGATATAAATCAAGCTTCACATCATCGGGCTTTAGAAATGCTAGATTTTTATGCTTCGAACACGGACATCTAAACATTTTATCAAACTGAAAGGAAGGCAGTTGAGATGCAACTTGAATGAAAGTTTCAACTTCCTCTATAAATTCAACTGTCAATCCTTTTCGACCCGGCAACAATCTGTTATACATCCAATATCTCTCTTCTTGGATAGTCATTTGCACGTTGAAGTAAACGTACCCTACATGTTTGAGGCATAAACAATCTGTTATACATCCAAATAGATTTTTATGCTTTGAAGGACTTAATCATGCTCTAAAAGAACAAAAGCTTATCCATATGTTGCATTTAAATAAAATAAATGCATAGATTTGATTTGGGGCCTAAAGGGGCAAGGTGGTCAACCCTGGTTGACTTGGTGATCCTTGATATAATCCAACCGAAATAGGAAAATACTTGATCAAACCACAATGGATTTGAACACAAGTAATAGCTCCTACATACATATCAATAATGATTTAAATATAAGCATTATTAACTCCTTTCTTCTTAAGAACCCTCCATAGCACTTCTCTTGGAATGTTAACATATGTTTTCTCTAAATAGATAAATATCATATATAGAATAGTTAACTCCCATGGTAATGACAGATTTTCTTGTAGTGCTTGTTTGCTCATAAGAGACTAGACATAATCTATATTCAAAGTGTTATAAGTTAGTTTATGCATAATTCTAAGGAAATACATTCACAAATAGCATACACGACTCTTAATACATCAAAGCAATTTTATTTCTTAACTGGAAAAATCAAACGCATTGTATATCTTCAAAAAATTTAGAGCATGGTAAAAATAAAAGTGGTAATAAATTCTATATAATTTGATTCATTTGTGATAGAGACTCAATATTTGAAATCTTTGATGATTTAAACAAGGAGAATGACATTTGATAATATTTGACAAAACATAGTTACTACTATAAAATGCATGATAGAAAAAAAAAATATTGACAACATGATTAGTAGCATGCTAAAGGACTATAACTAACTCTCTTAGAAAAATATTTTCCAATTTAAATCATAGAGCTAGGTACCTATGTAATATATTTATAACAAACATATTTCTTGTTTGTGAACATAATCTAGATATAAGGGGATTAAAGCTAGTTCATAAGTGTCAAGTTTATCTTCATCAAATAGAATGTAAGGCCAAAAGTTCTAAGAATTTAGGTCAAAATATAAAAAAACCATGTGAGTAGATATTTGGAGTTAAGCAAAGAGGGTTCATGAATTTGATTAAATAAGAAAGATATTTATCTATTTAAAGATAAAGGAAAAAAGTAAGCAAAGCTTAAGATCTTACATCACCATAATCTCTTATGACTTTAAATAAAGGGCCAATGCAACATGAACTAAGACTTGCAAAATTTTTATGATGTAATCCATAAGTTTCTCTTCTTACTAAAAAGGAATTAATTTTCTATGAAGTAGCTATATAAGATAAACAAATGAATAACAACTAAAAATTATTAAAACAAACTCATACAATGGAATAATAGCTAGGAGTTTATCACACTTCGGATTGTTTGGAATTGGTCGGGCGTCGGAGTAGACTCGTCGGCGGCGGTCGGACTGGAGTCGACGGCGGTCGGAATGGGGTCGGCGGCGGTCGGACTGGGGTCGGCGGTCAGAGTTCCTTCGTCGGGGGCTGATCGGACGAGCGGAGGAGCGAGCGACCGAGAGAGAGAAGGAAAGAGTGAAAATGAAATGAGCGGAGTGGAGCGTCTCGTATTAGGGCTTTTACCGACGGTTTTCCGGCGGTCTAAACCGCCGGAACAAAATCACTTATCAACGGCGGTTTAAACCGCCGGTTTATCCTGATGTCCGACGGTTTTCCGGCGGTCTGGACCGCCGGATAAAAATCACTTAGCAACGGCGGTTTAGACCGCCGGTATACCGCCGGGTCATACTGATGTCCGATGGTTTACCTGCGGTATTACCGGCGGTGTATCGTACCTAAGCCGCCGGTTTGGCCATCGTTAGAATCCGACGGCTCGACCGCCGGCTACGCCGCCGGTAATACCGACGGTCTATAAACCGCCGGTGCAAACCGCCGGTATTTGACATTTTTCCTGTAGTGCCTAAAATTGCTCCTTGAGTGGCTCCTTCCCTTTTCTAGACACTAAAAATATATAATAAAATATTTGTGATCCAACATAGGTCAACAAGCCACATTTAAACTTATCTTAATTTCCAAATAATTTAGTAAGCATTTATATTTAATAGAATAGTAAAAGTAATACAAATAAATAAGTATGCAGAGTAGAATAGAAATCATAATTATCAAAATTTTAAATAATAGTACTATGAAAGTAAATAAATGACACTTCATATCTTAAAGCCAAAAATCACATACTTTCTTTTTATACTGCCCAATAACTATCAATAGGATAGAATGTGCTTATAGTATCAGAATATGCCTTCTAGGCTTTAGAAGATGGTGTATAACTACCATAACATGATTTATAGGCACCATAACATGGCTTATAACCGCAAGAACATCTTAATTCTCCCACACTAAATCTCCTAAGAACATCTTAGTTCAACCAATAAGTACATAAGTAATTACAATGCAATAATTAAAGCAAAAACAAACTATTTCCAACATTTCATGAAAGTTCAATGGTAGGCAATAGATAATCCTACTAAGTAAACATTCAGTGTCTCAAAAAATAACCAAATTAATAGAGATTATACAATACATGATTTTAAGACTTTAATTACACTACAACAACTCTTTTTGAGTTCAAAAATTATTTACTAGGTAATTAAAATGGCACACTTTTCAAATTATATAGTGTAAAATTTTCTAGAAAATCTCTAAATGTTCAAAACAAATGTCTCTACATTATACCGAAAGTTATATGGAGAACGTTTGGTGGGTAGAAAGTTAACCCTTTTTTTTAGTTTCAAAAATATAATTTAAATCAAAGAATTTGAGAAAACTTTATAATTTTGAAAACTGAGATAGGCAAAATATCACCTACCTTTAACTGGAAAACTTTTAAAATTGGGCTGGAAGAAAAAAAAATGAAATTAAGCTGCGCGAATGGACTTAAATATCCTTGCATGACAACCTAAGTGAATTCAAATGAGTAGAATAGTGTATTGAGATATTTAAATACTAAATTTTGGCCTAGCATTGTGGTGTCACACAATGCCAGCCACGGTGCTCCCTTCAGGGATCCGCAACGCAACCATCACCATCAAGCCAAGGAGGGACAAATTAATTTATCAAAAAATATAAGAGCATTTGTGTTGGAGCACTACAAACCCCAATACCATGGAGTCCTAAGGGGAAATTTTAAAATTTTTAAACATGTAAACTAAACATCGAGACTCTCTTAAGAACATATGCAGATTCTCACATGTTTCCAAAACATTCCTAGACACATAGAGAAGGATTTAAATGCAGGAAATTAATAACTTTCCTTATTTAGATCATGTCAGAATAGGTTGAACTAAAAAATGAATTTAGAGGTTTTACAACTCGCTCCTTCTAAAAAATGTATCATTCTTAAAGTGTAGGCGAACTTTTTGATCCTTTCAATAACTTCAAAAGGTCTAACATACCTTGGACTTAACTTTACTTCCTTGCCGCACCTACTGATTCCCTTCATTAACTTGATTTTCACATGTATAAAATCTCCTACCTGAAACTTCCCTATCAAATGCTTTGCTTCAATATATTTGTCCAGTCTGTCTTATATAGCTTTTAATCTATCCAAGATAGTGATGTCCGACATATCACAATATACAAGCTTCATAAGGAGTCACACTTATACTTGTGAAAATTATTATTATGGGAAAACTCAATCAGAGGAATATGATCTTCTCAACTACCACCAAAGCTTAGAACACATAATCTCATAAGATTTTTCAATTCCTGAATAACCCTGTCAAACTATCTGTCAGTTTGTGGTAGAAAATCTATACTAAAATATAGCTTTATACCCAAATCTTGTTGAATGCCTCTCCATAGTTTAGAAGTAAACATGTCATTTCTATAAAAAATGATGAGTTTTGATATCCCATGTAATTGGATGATATCAAAGACATATACTTGTGTATATCAATCCATAAAACCAAACTATCATATAGGAATGAAATGAGCAAACTTCATCACATGATCTACTACAACCAAAATAACGTCATTTCCCTAACTCAATCTAAGAAAACCCATAGAAAAGCCTATAGTAAAATCTTACTATTTTCACTCTAGAATGTGCAATAACTATAAAAAACCTCTGGTCATTGATGTTCTTCTTTCACTAACTAACAAGCTTCATATTTGGATACCAAATATGTTACATCCTTTTTCAATCCAAGCCACCAAAATATATTTTTCATATCACTATATATTTTATTGCTTCAAGGATGAATACTATAACTTGAATAACATGTAGAATAACTAATCTTAAGTATCTAGAACTCAAAACAAACAATCAATTTTTACATAAGATAATATTAGAATCAAATACTAGTAATTCAAATTTCTTATCATTTTAATTTGATCAATCAACTTCAGATATTTTGTATATGACTATTGAGATTCATGAATCATTTTCTATAGAGATGGTTGAATGATCATCTGAGCTAATATGCCATAATCATGATTATCATGAGAAATCACTTCTAGTTGAAGCCTTTCTATATCTCAAATTAGATATTCATCATAACTAAGTTGAATACATAAAAATCCAAAAGATTTATTCTTAGAGCGACCATTGTAATATTAGCCTTACCAGACTAATAATGAGTGATCATAATATAATCTTTAATCAACTTAAGCCACCTTCTAAGCCAAAAATTTAGATCCTTCTAAGTGAATATATACTTTAGACTCTAATGATTAATGAAGATTATACACTTGAATCTGTATGAATAATATCTCTAGATCTTCAAGGGAAATACTATAGTAGTATCATCAGTCAAATAGTTCCTCTCATGTGGCTTCAACTGCCTGGAAGCATAAGCTTATCCTTTCCATGTTATGTCAAGAGGTATCCAAATCCTCTCAGTGAAGCACCACTAAATATATGAAATATATTTGTGCAAGATGGAATGGTAAAAATTGGAGCAAAAGTCAAATAATTCATCATTCTCTAAAAAACAAGCCTCATAATCATGTGTCTAAATAAAGCAACTAATTTTTGAGTCAATCTCATCAAAGGTGTAGAAATATGAGAAATTCTCTTCAAGACTTCCTGTAATAACTGCTTGCCTAAGAAATTATGTATCTCAGACCTGGTAGTAGGCCTTAGCTAGTATGTAATGACCTAAATCTCTTGAGAATCTATAGAAATATTTGTGCCACTCACTATATATCCTAGAAAGGAAATATTATTTAACCAAAACTCACATTTAAAAAATTTGGCATACAACTAATGTCGCCTCAGAGTCTCTAAAACTATCATCAAATGCATAGCTTGATCCTCAGAGGTATAATAAACTAAAATTTCATCTATAAACCAAGGTTTTGAAAACCGGACTGGACAATGAACCAGAAGAATGAGAGGTTCATGGTTCGACCAGTTCGACCGGTCGAACCGGGGTCGAACCGGATGACGTAATAAATAATAATATAATTAAAATTAATAAAATTAACATAATAATAATGACAATTTATTCATAAAAATTTTATAATTCTAAGAAATTTTAGATGAAAAAATAAATAAAATTCCTACATATATAATATATTACATAATTTTAAAATTAAATATAAATAATTATTATATTTATGCTATATATTTAAAAATAAATAATTACTAATTTTAAATTTAAATATAAACATCTTCAATTTTTTATTTTAATTTATATTTAATAAAAGTTTAGCTTATATATAAATATATATATATTTGATATAAATAATTGATTTATGTTATATATTTAAGCATAATTTACATATATAAATTATATATAAATTTTACATTATAAAACTATATTTAGAAAGTTATACAATATTATTTTTTAAGATTTTTATTTTTCTATCATTTAATTTCACATTTAGAAAATGTTTTAGAACTTTAAAAATGATAAATAATTATTTTTATTTGAATAATTATAAAAATATAATTAATAATAAATTTAAGAAGTTTAAAATTTATTATGATAATTTTTAATTTGAATATTCTACAAAAACAATTTCCAATAATTTCTCATTCAAACAAATCTAATGCACATTGTTGAATGTTGAAACAAAAAACAACTAGTTTTTTAGTCCCACATCACTTAGGATTTCTAAGTTGTGTTGTTTATATTATTTTCGTTGTACTTATGTTTTAAGAGCTTTCATGGTATTATGGCATCATGTGAGCTAGATTATAAATATTTAATTTACTATATAATATAATAAAACTTTTGAATCATATTATTAAATAAGATATATGATATTTAAATTAATTTAATATTAATTAAATATTTTATATAAAAATAAAATATTTAAATATATTATTAGTTGAACCGGCCGGTTCTTAAAAAATGGACCGGTTCAAGCCGGTTTTGGCCGGTTCGTTGTTAGACCGGTTCTTAGGAAGGACCAAACCGGCTGTAAGACCGGTTCACGGTTGAACCGGTCGAACCGGCCAGTCCGGTCCGATTTTCAAAACAATGCTATAAACACAATCATAAACTAATCCAAAAAAATCTCAGAATACCTAATTAATCAAATCCATGAAAGCTATTGGTATATTAGTTACCTTAAAAGGTATGAATAAAAATTCATAATGTCTATATCTTGTATTGAAAATAGTTTTCATAACTTCGGTCTCTCCCACCTTCACCAGAAAATAGCTAGATCGTAAATCAATTTTGGAGAATACAGAAGATCCAACAAATTGATCAAATAAATCATCAATCTGAGGTAGAGGGTACTTATTTTTAATAGTAATTTTATTCAACTCCTTATAATCAATACATAAAATAGGTTCTCTCCACGGAGACACATTTTAAATTATGTATCCCCTATAAACTAGCTACTAAAGCTGCACATTTAACTCTTGAAGCTCCTTAAGTGACATCTTGTATGGAGCCATGGATATAGGAGCTATATCCAAAAATATATATATACAAAACTCAACATCTTTATATGGAGGAAAACTAATTAACTCCTTAGGAAACACAATCAAAGACGGTCATACCACTAGAACATTAGAAATATATCCAAAATCTACTGCACAAATGCTAGAAATACCACAAAAAACCTTCTTCCATAATTTATCTACTTTTATAGTAGAGATCATACATAATAAAACACCTCTAACTCCCTAAAAAAGATAGCTCTGACATTCTGAAAAAGTAACTCACATCTTCAAATAGTCAATTTAAGCCTCATATCAGATCAACCTGTGTAAATCAAAAGTATTGTCAAACTTAAAAATATACAATAAAATCAAACTAGACCACTACTTTTTATTGGATATCATAATATTACAAAATTAAACTCTATTAATTACCATATCATCTTCCATTGGTAAAGTGACAGGTAATAATATTGAAGGTAAATATAGTAAATCAAAATAGCACTTGAAAATAAAAGAATAGCTGGCTCTAAAATTATATATATATATATATATATATATATATATATATATATATATATATATATATATATATATATATATATATATATATATATATATATATATATATATATATATATATATATATATATATATATATATATGATAAAGCTAATTAAAAATGTAAGTCATACATGTTAGAACATCTGGAGCATCAAACTATATATTTATTCTTGAACTATAGCTGGTGTAACCAAACCACTAGGCTCTCTCTGACATAGGAGTGATCTCCCTGTTGTTGAGCCCTCTATAATACTAGAAGCGCTACCTCTACCATAAGAGCTCTCCACAAATTTATGTAGAGGTACCATCTTTGGTCTTTCTATATGTCTAACATAACTCTTAGATCATAGCTCAATTTTTTAATAATTATTGCCTATGGACACTAAGTTATTATGTGTCCAACCTACCCACATCAAAAATATTGTCGTATTATTCAATACCATTAACCAAAATGATGTATACGACAATTCTGGCATGTAGGTGCACTACTAATAAAACTCTTAGAACCACAACACCGCCTCTATCAAACACAGATTATTCACTTCTTCTCAACTTTTCAGATACAAATACGCTTTTTTCCCAAAAAAAAAACTACCACCAAAAGCCTCATCTCCAAATAACTTTCAACTAGTAATCCACCATTGTTGAATAGCTACCAGATCATTCTTAATCAAACGGACTCACTCTACCAGCTCAAAAATTAAAAAATATGAAATGGAATTAGGGGTGTAAATGAATCAAGTTATGCTCAAGTAAGGGGGTGTTTAAGTCTTGCTTAACTGTCAAATACTGATCTCGATCTTGAGCTCGAACTCTAGTCGAGCTCAAAAATTGAGCTCAAGCTCATCCCGTTCCACCATAAACGAGTTTGAGCCGCTCGTCGAGCCTCCAGTGTGGTCTGATTCACAGGTGAATTCTCGAAAATACATGGGAGGAAGAGAGAGAGAGGAAGAGATTTATTCCCTATCATAAAAAATTGATTACCTATCTTTTATAACTACAATAGGAGGAAGATATAGAGAACGAGAGAGAAATAAAGAGAAAATTTTTTTGGTTTGTCATTGATTATTCTGTGGCTATCATAGAAGGGAAAGGGAGAGAGAGAGAGAGACAAAGAGAGAAGAAATTAACATTTGAGCCAGAATCCATTGGGCAGGAATTTAAAATAACGGGCAGGAATTTAAAATACAAGCCTAAAGTTTTATTATTATTTTAAAATATTTAAATTTATTAATTTTGAGCCTGCTCGTGGGCTCACAAACTAAGCCTTATCAAGCTCCAACTCAAGCTCATTTAATAAATGAGCTCGAGCTCATGGCTCGATAAGTTCGGCTGGCAAACTCATTAACGAGTCAAGCTCAAGCCTGCTCGTGAGACTGCTCGGCTCTCTTACACCCCTAAATGAAACTAATGGCCACCTCAAATTATCCTAAAGTCACCTCAAAAATCTATAGTACTTATCGTCTAAAGTGTTAATCAACTACATATTTTACGAAGCAAAACAAGTAAACTCTACCTTATACTACATTACATTCCTGCTCCCCTAAAGCATCCTCATAGAAGTTTCTTGCATCTACTATTATATAAAAGGTGGTAAAAATTAGGCTTGGAACATATCTGAAAACTCTTTCCAAATGATCAAGGAGTTTTGCCTCCCTTGAAACCTTTCCTCTTTATATCCCATCCACTAGTACTTAGCCTCTCCATTTAACTGAAAAATTGCCAATGATGCCTTCCTATTAGGAGGACACTACATGTTACTAATTAAAGTACAAAATGGAACATAATATACTCACTATAAATGTATAAAAATCAAAAGAGGAAATACCTATACAAACTCAGATCGAATCCTAAAATTGCTACCAACTTGCTCCTTCCCTTTCCCACACCCTAAAAGTAGAGAACGAAACATTTGTGAGCCAACATTGCTCAAGAAGCCATATTAAAATCAATTTAAATTTCCAAATAATTTATTAAGCATTTACATTTAACTAAGTAGTAAAAGCAATACAAATAAATCATTATATAGACTAGAATAATAATTATAGTTAATAGAACTTTAAATAATAGTACTAAAAAAGTAAACAATTTGCACTTCATATCTTAAAGTCATAAATAATACACCTCCTTATAACTCACAATACCCATCACTAGAATGAAATCTGCTTATAGCACCAGAACATACCTTGCACCAAAACATGGTATATAGCCACCAAGGCATACCTTACAAGCATAGAAATATGGCATATAGCTACCAGAACATCTTATGTTTCCCACACCAAATCTCCTTATCTCTCTAATGGTAGCCCAAGTGAATTCAAATGAGTGCATTAGTAGATTTAAATATTTAAAATATTAAAATTTAGCTTAATGTAATGGCACCATATACAGTGCTCCCTAAAGGGATCCACAACCCCGTCACCACGATCAAACGCCAGATAATTGAATTAATTTTCATAAAAACTTAAGAGCACTAGCATCGGAGTTACGTAAA
Source organism: Dendrobium huoshanense (assembly GCA_016618105.1). Classification (NCBI taxonomy): domain Eukaryota; kingdom Viridiplantae; phylum Streptophyta; class Magnoliopsida; order Asparagales; family Orchidaceae; genus Dendrobium; species Dendrobium huoshanense. Next base: position 70,688,023 of record CM028344.1, on the reverse strand, counting down.
CCCCAACATTGTGGCACCCCAAGGAGAAAATTTTAGATTTTTTAAACATGCAAACTAACCACTGTGACTCCCATCAAAACATATGCAAACTCTCATATGCACCCAAAATATTCCCAAATACATACAAAAGGCATCAACTACAAAACTTTAACCACTTGTCTTATTCTGATTTAGTTAGAATAGGTTGAACTAAATACAAAATCCAAAGGTACTATGAAATCGATATATAAAAGAGTCTGGAAAGACTTTCTCTCTCATCTCCTCTCTCCCTTCTCCTTCTCTTTTCTTTCTCACCAAGGCAAAGTTTAGGCAATGGATCATAATGTGATATTTATTTTAAATATTATATTTTTGACCTAGATCTACAACACTCTAGACTTAGCACTATAGCACCTCCCATTAGAGAGCATAATGTCATAGCAATATATCCCAATATTGTAAACATAGTTCATTTTCCATAAATATGTTGGAGTGCTCCATGCCACGACATTTCCCATCTTACATTGTGGTGCCCGACTAGCCAAATTCCTAAAAATTAGAAAAAATTAATTCAAGGATATTATAATCTATCTTCTTTAAAAAATTTCATCCCTTATATTTTCATTATCGCTACTCAATAATATAGAAAAAAAGAATAAACATGATAAAAATTATTTTTGTTAAAATCAAATCAACAACAAAATAAAATCAAAAATAAAATTGATATAATCATTAACAAATCTTATAAATACTTATCATTGCTTCATCAATCATTTCATCTTACAATGTGATTCTCTTTGACTTCCACTCACACCTCTCCCATCCATCCTATTCCCAAAAAAGCTTCAGCTCTATTCACTAATCCTTCATAATTATATATTCCAGAACAAGCAATCCTATGTCTATAAGCCTGTTTTGACAGTCCAACCCTTAGCACAAGTCCTACTTATCTCTATTATGGAAAATCAACCATTTTATGTCCTCACTTTCCACACATAAAGCAATGCCTAGTGTTCAAACATTGTCCTATATGTCTCCTCCCACATCTTGGACACTAAGGTTCATACTATTTATCACCTTCATCATTTTTCTTAAAAGTTTCTAATATGCTTGTACTGAATTCTTCAATTGTCTTCTATTTAATCATATCATGTTTGAAAAGTGGTATAGCTAAACCGTTCTCCATCAATCTTACTCTCTTAAACAACTCTAAAAACTCTTGAATCCTTAATGGTATCACTAGGTGTCTTAGTTCATCCTTCTTATAGCTCATGTTACAATTTAGTTCTTCTAACAACCTCCATTTTGATAAAAAAACTGTCATGCCCCAAGATCTAAATTTGAAAGAATTATTTATTTTAATCTCTTAATTAATTTATTCGAGCTACTAAATATAAATTAATATAAATAAATCTAGTGGAAGCAACTATAAAGTATATACCTCAAAACCTTTATTTATTCTCTTCCCAAAATTCATATGTAATAGTTAGGAGGTTATTTATAACATCAATCTATCTCACTAAGCTCCTAACCATACAAGAATAAATTACAATATATAAATAAAATTAAACCTAAGAATATTGATCAGTCTCACTCCATAAGATTATGACCTCTTCCTAAACTTGAAATTAATAAAATCACATAATTGGCTCATAAAGCCAAACATATTATCAAAATATATCACAACATTCAATACAAGGAAAGAGAATCAATTTTATGCTCCCATTTCTAATCAATATTAATCATGAGTAGAAGTCAATATAATCAATAAAACTAGAGTATCTCAAAAAGCAGAAGAAGACTATCAATTTATAAGAAAATTGGTCAATAATAGGTGTTGAACAATATATAAAATAAACCATCGATTCTCTATCAATTATTTTCATACTACCGGTTCTATCATATGCTTCTATTAAATAATAAGTCATGTATAGACATCTCTGTGTTTTCCATATCAGTATGTTATGTCAATATAAATATCAATGTATTACCTTCACACTATCCATGTCTATTAGTACATTTTCCGAATGACATGTCATGTTATATCAATCTCGATGCTTCTATCAGTCTTGGACTATCATAAAAATACAAGCATGTATTTAATTATGAACAACAAGATACACTACAGGAAAATCACCCATTTATGGCACCTTTTCGGGCGAAAATTGAACATTTTCTGGCGCTTTTGTAGTTTTCCGGCGGTTAAGTTACCGCCGGTAAAAACGGCGTAGGAAAATAAAATCCGGCGGTTTTTACCGGCGGCAAATTATTCTGGCAGTTAACTGGCGGTTAAAACCGCCGGAAAAATTTAAAAAATAAATAAAATAAAAACCCCCCTCAACGCGACTGCCACCCCGCTGCCGGAAACACTCCCCGCGCTCCCGCTCTGGCGCCTGCAGGCGCGCACCTGCGTCCCGCGGCTGCCGGCACAGCCAGCCGCCCCCGCGAGACTCCAGCTCCGGCGTTGCTCCGCGCGCGACCATTCCTGCTCCTGCGACTCCTGCTCCCGCCCGCGCCTGCATGCCTTAGGATTCGAACTGGGGTCAGTTGGGATGAAACTCAGCTACCAACCGAATTGCTAATTGTCAAAATTTGTTAGTAATATCAATATTAAATATTTAAACTATATTCGTATCGTAAATAAATAAATTTCTAATTATTAATTTAAAATAAAAAATTAACTATCTAATTAAATTTAAAATAAAAACTAATATTTAATATAAAATAAAAATGAATATAACTTTTAATAATTATAATGAATATTAATTAAATAATTAATATAACTTTTAATAGTTATTTGTTAAATAATTTAAATAGTTTAAATTTTTTTTTTTTTAAAGCCGCCAAAAAATTGGAAAAGCCGCCGGAAAAGTGACCGCCGGAAAGTCTCCGGAAACGTTCCGAAATGTGGCCGCCGGATAGCCGCCGGAAATCAGTGATTTTCCTGTAGTGATAAGACATCCATATTTAAAGTGATTTTTCATCCATTCATTTGTCACATCAATCCATCATTGTATGTCTGCCACATCTTTCAATTATTTCTATTAATTATTTACTTTAATAGTTGACTTATAATAAATTAATGAATAGTCATCACTCTATACTCGTTTGCAAAATTAATCACTAAAGTATAGGATAACATCTAGGGTTATATCATAAACCTTTATTTTAAGGTAAGCTCATCGATTCACCCTTCTATATAGGGTATTATCGCTTTAATACCTTATTTCTCACATCATATATCAGGCATAAAGTTTTCTCTAAGCAACATAATATCATGCATAAAATACAATAATCTATGAAATATAAAAAAAATTTATAAATTATTCATTAACTTTAAAAAAATCATAATTATAAATTTATCCTATTAAATTCAAGAATATTAATATCAAAATGCTTAGGATGATGGTACCTATCACATATAAAAAGTTACACAATAAAAATTTGATAAATCAGGAGAAAATGCATTTTTATTACTATTAAGAGAAAAAAATTTAAGAAATCAAAATAATAAAAAATATGCATAGGATACATATTAATTATCTACCAAAATTAAAAAAAAATTCTCGAAATAGAACCGACATACAAAAATGCCCTAGAAGACTTTCTCTCCTCTCCCCTCTCACATATCTTGCTCCTTTTCCTTCTCCTTCCCTTATGGCAAGGTAGCCAAATGAAGGTTTAGGCAATGGAATGTCATATTTATTTAAAAGAATAATTTTTTTTACCACGCATTATGTCGCTCTAAACTCATCCAATAGATAGCTAATCGTTACAGTGCTAGATTCCAACACCATAGCGTTCGTTCATTTTTCATAAATATGTTATAAATCTCAATGCCATGACACTGCCCATCCGATGCCGCGGTGCTCGACCCACCAAATTCTAAATTAGAGAAATTAATTCAAGGTTATTACGCATAGTCATCATGAAGACTCATTGAGAGAAAATGATTAATATGGCCTTCATTCATCTAAATCCCATCTAATGTTTTGTATTTTCCATCTTTCTTAGAAAGAAAAAGCCTCATAAGCAGTGCACCTAAGACCTTGAAAGGTATATATATATATATATATATATATATATATATATATATATATATATATATATATATATATATATATATATATATATATATATATATATATATATATATATATATATATATGTTTCACACTTAAAGAGAAATTTTTTTTTTTTGCATTATGATCTTTAAATGCTAGATAAGAGGCATGAAAGACTTAAATCTATTGATATCATTTCATAATTAATGAAATACATCAATTTTTTTAATGAATGGTTTCAATTAGGGGTCTCAAAAATTGACATGACCCAAAAACCTGACTCGAACCCAACCCAAATTTCTTTGTTTAGGTTCAACTCGAATTCGAAATGGGCCACATTTGGGTCCTGATTTTCGACACATTTCGAATTCTGTGTCAGATTCAGGTTGACCCGGAAACCCAAAAATGACCTAGTTTTGACCTGGAATACTGTAATTTGGCATATTTACAGGATTTGGCTGAAGAAGCGAACACCCGTCATTGCTTCTGATCAAAATGTTGCAATTTAATATCCTACCATAAGGGAATGTCGTCCAAGGAGCAAAGTCAAATAGCAATGCACGAAATGAAGAAAGTTATCTCACAATGAGCGAACTCCCATCGTTGCTTCCGACCAAAAAGTTGTAACTTCCTATCCGCCAAAAGGGAACGTCGTCCAAGGAGCGAAGTCGAACAACTATGCACAAAATGGAGAAAGTTACCTTCACAACAAGAGAACTCCCTGCGTTTCTTTCAATCAAAATGTTGTAACTTCTAATCCAACTAGAAGGGAACATCATCCAAGGGGCGAAGTCGAACAACAATGAAAGGAGTTGGCTACTACTGCAATCTCTACAGCACTTTTTGGGTCGAGTTCAGGTCGAACCCGAACCCAATGCGGGTTGAGTTCGGGTTCGAAAACCTGACCCGTGTTTAAAAAGTTGGGTTCAAGTCGGGTCGAATAGTGTCAGGTCAATTTTAGATTGAACCTGAACCCGAGCCATGACCAAAATTTGACAGCCCTAATTTCAATTGCCTGAAAAGAAAAAAATTGTTAAAGTACAAAAACTTTTGAATGGTATGAAATTAATGTGAGGGTTGTCAATAATATTTAGTGTATATTATACAAATTTTATTAATAAATACATGCAAAATTAGAGTTTAAAGAGAACTATACATACTATCATACCGCTCAAGGAAAAGTTAAACACAAATATTGATTATCGATCACAATAAAACGGTCTTAGTTTAAAAACTGTATAAAGTTGTAGATACAAACACAAAATATAAATTTGTTCTTTCATAGTTAAGCTCAACAATTCTTCGACATTACCTCTTAGCTGTATAGCATGAAATAAATATGATAATGACTCGCCACCTTTCATATGTGGTTTTTCATTTGGCATAAAATTGTTGATCATATGTTAATTTCGTGGAGGTAGAAATAAGACCACTGCTTAATGGAACTAAGAGGAGAAAATACATATGCATTCTCTTGCCTGTGGAAATACCATCTCTTTTCTCTCTCTTTCAGCAAATTAAGAGAGAGAGAGAGAGAGAGAGAGAGAGAGATTTTAACTTCTCTCGTTTACTTTGACCTAACTTCACTCATTCTTTATTAGCCTCATTGTCATCTTGTCATGCAAGGACCACTTCTTAATGAGACCTATTTTCTCTCTCCACTCCAAAGCATCACTTCTTTGGATTTAATACCCCCTTCCTTATGCTGCTATGTTGACAGCCAACTCCTTTAAGTAGCCCTATTGCTAAAACGAGGATCTTTGCCTTCTTTGGTTCAATGAGGAGAGCTTTGTAAGAAAAGGCAGAGACTCTGAAGCTGGAAAGAATTTCTCTAACCATGAAAGGTGAGTGGTGCAAGTTCCAAAACATAGCTCTCAACTCATTTATTGTGCACCTGTTAAAGATATTTGTTTGTGGATTCCATCCATTTATATGGTTGCATTCCCTCAAAGTCAAGCTTTTATCAAAGTGATTTGGTAGGTGATTTTTCTCCACCAACGCTGTTGTTTAAAAAAATGACAATTTAGTCTAACTCAATGATTACAGTAAGGGTTAAAGTTTTTGAAATGAAGCTCAGAAGCTTAGTTATTACTGAGCTTGTAAATACATATAACAAAATGAACCTCTGACGATAGTAAATAAATTACACAGTGCTTTCAGTATTACTAAGGGTTAAAGTTTCGAAATGAACCTCTGGCGCTTAGTTATTTCTGAGCTTGTAAATGCGCATAACGAACCACGTAAGGGGTGATGTATGACCATATTACTACCCTATCTCCAAGTAGGGTGTATACGAGTTTGTACTCTCCCATAATTTGAGTTCTCTTTCAATAGCTCGAAGTAGGGTGTATACGAGTTTGTACTCTCCCACAATTTGAGTTCTTTCTTCAAGAATGGAGAGTACAAACTGAACAAAATGAGTAAATACTCTCTCTCTCTCTCTCTCTCTCTCTCTCTCTCTCTCTCTCTCTCTCTCTATATATATATATATATATATATATATATATATATATAAGGGGAATTCTGGAAGGAATCTGATTCTTGAATGTAGAGAGAGAGGGAGGAGAGAGCTCACAAGATTTTCTTTGAAGGGGAAAAATAAAACTATAATTTTATTCAATTCCCTACTTGCAAACTAGAAAAATGAAAAGATAAACAACTTAACACTTGGATTGTGTCTTGTATAAGAACTAACCTAAAACTTGACAAAATGCTAACAATCTACACCTTAGTTCAATTTTATAATATATAACAAAGGAAAAACCTCAACTAGACGGTCATCTGCTCCTCCTCCACCTATTGTTCGCCAAGAAAAGCCATCCCAACCGGTTGCTTCTTCTTCCTCCACTTGTTTGCTTGAAATCAAAGCCTACTACGACGTCCTAGCTCCAACTCCGCTTCTGATCTCGTGAGCCCATCTCCCGCTCTCCCGCAACTTGTCTTTGCTGCTCCGACCAGCGCAAAATCACGCGTTCAAGAAACGGCCAACCTCTGCACCCTTGGACCAACTGCATATTTGCACCCTACATAACACATACCCATGCTCCGCACAGCACCTGTTGATCATGTATCTTCGTATTTCTATCCATATTCACGTAATCCAACCTCATGCCCATACACTTGTCGCCAACCTGTCGTACAAAACACTTACGTGTCTTGACTCTACTGCTCCAGCCCTCGATCAGTAGTCGTGTGCTCTTCTCGCCCTCATTCAAGCTCTTATAGTGTGATCTAGGTCTGATTGGCCTCACTTCTTGCAACCACGTTCGACACACCCACTCTCTCGCTCAGCAAGCCCATGCTCATTTGCGACCCAAGCATACATGGCCTTGCTTGCTCGCAACCATGTCTAGACTTGTGTTTGCCTGCTCGCACCTGCCTTACCTCATGATTGTGGCATCAGGTTGCTCCGAGCCTGTCGTACCTCTTAATCGCGACCCTAGGTTACACTGTTGTTATATCTCTCAATCACAGCTCCTCCAGTATCGTACGCCCTACACCTGCAACAGACTTCCATGAGCAATCCTTCGATTGAACCTGCCTGTAGCATCTCTACTTCTTGATTACAAAAACACCTTCTTCCTCCTTCCTCGTGATCGCCTCCAAAAAATTGGTATCAGAGCCTGATGGATATATATATATATATATATATAACTTATAACTGGCAAGATTTTGTATTGGAAATCTAAGGAACCCACTTTTGCATTGAAATCAAAGAAGCATGATATTTTGAAAATTGATTGGTTCAATTTTCCCTCCATTAAAAATTAATCAAAGTGAATTGTAATTTAGGACTTGAGATTTATGACAAGATGTATTGGTGAATGCATGAATTCTAAAGTGTAGATTTGAAGGTCAAGATTAATTTGAGATTAGACAAAAACAATCTAGTCTAGCTGAACAAAATCAATTAACCAGCTCAAATTATTAGAATTTATTTTTTGAATTATACATACCCTTGTAGGTGAAAAAGCCTATGCTTGACAGTTACAAGGCTCCCATCTTCAACCACTGGCGGATGCAGTGTGGGGGCCCGGGGGGCACAGCCCCCACTGGCTTTGGTATGAACATCTAATTAACAAATCAAATAATTTTTTTATCTTCTTCATCCCACCGAATTCACAAAATACAATTTTTTTGAATAAACATCGAAGGATTGCTAATTCAAAAATCTTGTTACCACAACCCTTCCACAAAGAGTAAACTCTAGCCTAACCAGTAGCCGCAGCCTCAAGCCAAAAGAGGATGATAATGCTATTGTTTATATCTAAGAAAATTCATATCCTCCATGCGGTGTGGGACTAAACACAGTATTTTTTTTTCTCTTTCGTTTTCCTGTGGCCACGGAGGAGAGTAGCTGGAGAGAATAAAACCTCAAAAAGAAGGGAGAGAGAGAGAGAGAGAGAGAGAGAGAGAGAGAGAGAGAGGCGGACATGAGGGAGTTAAAAAAATTAAAAAATAGTTATTAAACATATTATCTAAATATATTATTTAGGGTATTTCTTAATGTTATTAAATAAATTATTTAAAAAACAGTTATTAAAAATATATATAATTTTAATAACATTATTGAATATATTTGATATTTATTTTTAATTAAATAAGGCATAATCTAGCTTCTTAATGTTGAGGATTTTTTAATTATTTTAATGATTTGTGCCCCCACGTTAAAAAAATCCTGGCTCCGCCCCTGTCTTCAACAATGTATTAATGACAAGTGATGAGATTATTCATAAGAAATTTTCATAAGGGGTTTAATAAGTTTATGAATATTCAAAGAGGGTGTGAAAGACAATAATTTTTGGCAACGATTGGGGCCTTCACTATAATAGCATATTCACTAGACTACCCCAACATCTTAAGACCATGTTGGTAGTATAATGAGCCTCAAGGAAAAGAAGGGTTTCCAAAAAGGTATGGGAGATAACATTTTAACATTCTTGTAACGAAATGCTAATTGATTAGTTAATAATGATTATAACTAGTAATTTTCTAGAATCAACTACATCCATGAGGAGAAATTTTCTTGCAATTTTATCATCATCCAAGTATTCCCATTATTCTTAAAAGAGCATTGGGACATGCCCTTGCATAAGAAGAAAACTCAATCAAGTGCCAAATTTAGTTTAGCCCAATCTACATGATCCTTGCTTGACCCAATCTTTCTTGTTTATCTAAGCACACAGAAATTCATCCTTATATTGAGATTATGCCAACTAGATCTAATAGTGAAGGAGAGCGGAAGAACTTCATATAAACAACTTGGAGTGATTCATGTAAAAAATTTTGACATTAAAAATATTCAACTAGCCTCACATATAATCAAATTTCATTCACCATAAATCAATCAATAAATAATTATAAACCACATCTACTTATTTATAGAAAATAGTGTAAGAAATTTCATTCACCATGATTGGCAAATATGTGTTGATTATCAAGCACAAAAAGAAATCATACTACATAATTAGTATTCACCTCCTAAAGTGGCTAATTTGATGAACCAAATGAAGCATCTTTACTAAGCTGATTCTAAAATCAAGCTACCTCTAAGTCCAGGTACATAAAGAAGATGTGTGAAAAACAGAATTGAATATAAAATAAGTATTGTTTGAATTTTGATTTTTTTTTTTTTTTTTTGTTATCCTCAGTTTTTAAATAAAGAGGATCTTTTTATTATATTATACAAAATAAATTAGATTTTATTTTCTGCATAATTAAATCATAGTAAAATTTAAAACAAGTGCAAATTGATAAACTTACAATAAATATTTGTTTATTTTTAAATGCTAGCCTTCCTTTAAATGACCTCATAATAATATTTAAGATTTTATTCATCATGACTCAATCAATGATCAATTACAAATCAAAGTCTCCATTTATTTCTAATGAAAATAAATACTATCTAAAAAAGATATAATTGAATCTAATAAAGCAAATCAAATTAAAAATAATAAACAATTTTGGCATACTTAAATAAAGTTCTAAAAAAAGTTGAAAATTAGCATGGTTCAGCTCTTTTGTACCCCCCATTTTCCCTTTTTTGTAAGCCAACAAAAATCTTCTTCTTTTTTTTTTTTTTTTTTTTTTTTGAGATAAATTAACTAAGTACTTTGTACTTTATCAAGATCCAATAGTTTTTTTATACACACTCAAAAAGTTTATTCAAACATCCAACATTCAACATTTTGCTAACAAAAACTTCTGATGATCATACGGCAAAGAACCAAATCCTAACTGACATAAAATTGCAAAGTCAAATATCACTGCATTAGGGTAATGTGCTATCTATATGTGACAAATCATAATATCATTTACATGAAATAGCTCAATAATTGAGAGCTTTCTTTGCAATGGAAGAGTGCTTTAAGATAGCTAAACTGAAGAGAAACTGCAGTTATGCGAATGAAAAGCACACCATCCAACACTAATTCTTCTGCAGTGGAACAAGAAACATAAAGGCTAACGCCAAGAAAGAAAGAATGAAAAGATGCCAACTAAGGAGCTATCAGATTTTAATTATAGGTGGACCAAAGGAGAGTTTATTGCCATTAAAATGTTAACAGGAATAAAGGTAATGCCAAAGATTTTATTCCTAATCAAGCTTGAGCTAGATTATGCTAGTGACATGCAATAAAAGATAGTGATGCTCATTAAAGATATGAAGTGGTCCAGAAGATAGAATTGAAGAACAATATCCAACTATGTAGGATGAATCTGGGCTGCACTTTCTGGAAAAGAGAAGGTAAAAAACACAATTAAATACCATGTAAAGCTTGCTGTAGTTTATGCTTTCAAATATGATGAGAACAACTAGTTTAATAATACTTTAACACTAGCTTCCTTGTACATAACTTAAGGGAAATAAAGTTTAAGATTTCGTTTGGAACGGCTTTCTTATTGCATTTTAAAGCATTTTTTAGTTTCTTTTTTTTTTTTTTTTTTTTTTTTTTTTTTGAACTAATAAATTTTTGTGCGTGCTTGAAAGCTGCTTTAGAAAGCAGTAAAAAGGCTGCCCCAAACAAAGCCTAATATTATTTAATAATTTTGATGTAAAGATAGAACTCGATGTTATAGAGTGTTTTGTAAACTATATCAAGATTAATTTCTAAAATTTTTTATGAGTGTCTTATGACATCATTTGTTTATATCCACTACTCAATCCTCTCTAAACAACTCTCATTCTATTTCATGCAACAATAGTAATCATTTACTTCTCGGCTCTCAATATGTATGTGGAATAGAACACCAGTAAAAAATAATAAAAAGAAAATTATTTTAATTTTAATTTTCAAAATATAAAAATAGAGACAATTAAAGCAACTGTCATATTACAAATTAGATTAAAACGAGCAACGACAACAACAACAACAACAACAACAACAAACATTTATCCCATTACGTAGTGTCTGTTATATGAATAAAAATTTCTCCATTAAATCCTATTAAGTAACACAATATATTAAATGATTCATATCATAATTGTTCTAATGCAACTCTTCAATTTTCTCATTCAAGACTTGAGACCTGGAAATGACAATGCTACAAATTAAGTTAAAGCCACCGTAGCATAGCACTCAGAGCGTCATGTCACGCGAGAGGTCCTCTGGGCGATTTTAGGGTTCCGCCTTTCTCCCATTTTCCGCGTCCATTTCTCTCTGTTTTGGTTGCCGATCGCCTTCGGTTTCCTTTGGTTTTGGTTCGTTTTGGCTTCTACTGAGTTCTCCTGGCCCTCGGGGGCGTGGATCGCATGGCGGTCGCTGCTCCGCCTAACCCTTGGGGGAATCCTGCCGATCCGGCGCTTGTGAAGAAGAAAGGTTTTTTCAAACTTGGTTCCGATGATTCTAAAGATATTCCTGCATCTAGATCTTTCAAAGAAGTTCTGGAAGGGGTTCCTTCAGGTGATATTTTTCCTAATATTCAGCAATCTGTCTTTAATGGCTTTCCTGCTGTGTTGCTTTCCGATGAAGAAGTTTTAAAACTGGCGTCGCCGTTTCAATTTACTTTAGTCGGTAAGTTTGGTGTCCGTCGTCCTAATTTGGATACCATTAGAAATTTTTTCGCAAATCTAAAGCTTACAGGTTTCTATTCGGTGGGTCTTTTGGATTCTAGACATGTAGCTATTCAACTGTCTAATGACCTTGATTACAGTAGGGTGTTTGCTAGACGGTCCTACTTCATATCGAACTGCCAAATGCGTATCTTAAAGTGGACTCCGTTTTTTGATATTAAGGAGGAATCTCCTATAGTGCCGGTTTGGATTTCCTTCCCGAATCTTCGTTTACATTTTTTTAACTCTAAAGTTTTACATGCTTTGGGATCTATTTTCGGTAGACCGTTGCAAACGGATCAGGCAACGGCTGCGAGGACGCGCCCTTCTGTTGCTAGAGTTCTGGTAGAAGTTGACATTTCTAAAAAGCATCCTAAGGAAGTGTGGGTCGGTTCAAAGGCTTACGGTTATTTGCAAAAGGTGGAATTGGAAAAAGTTTCAGAATTTTGTAACCATTGTAAAATACACGGGCATGCTCAAGTTGATTGCTTCAAATTGAACCCTGAGCTTAAGAACAATGTTTTGTACAATAACGGGAATCCTAAACCTACTGAGAATAAGCAAGTTTATGTCCCAGTTCCTGATACTAAAGAAGGTAATACTAATCCGGTGGAACCACAGCCGATATCCCCCTTGTGTCAAGGGGAAGATTTTGATAATTTGACTGATAATGGTAAAAGAGAAGTGGGCATTTCAGAGATGCCTGTGGAGGGTGGTAATACCTCTAATAATGTCATATTAGATTCTACTACTAACATTGCTATAACTGATCCTAAACTTGTTATTTTGGTTGATGATATGTTTACTGATGCGCCTATTTTATCTAACTCTGTGCTTATTGAAAATGCTCTAATCTCGAGACAGGATATGGAGCAAACTAATAAAGATGGAGAGGAGGTGGAATATGAGCATTATGAAGAAGGTGAAATTGTGCCTCCCTCTAAAACCAGAAATGAATCGCCTTATAAACATGGTACGATTTCTTCCTCCCTTGCTATTATTAGTAAGGAGGATATTGTGATTACAGAGGAGGAGCTTTATATGAAAGGAGGTAAGAAAAAAGGTAAGAATTCCAAAGTTTTGTGTTTTACTACCCCAAGAAATACTAGAGCTCAAAATTCTTTAAAAGATTTTAATGATTAAATCTCTTTTATGGAATGTTAGAGGGATTGGTGGTAAGGAGTCTAAACTTAGAGTTAAAAATTTGTGTAGGATTCACAATATTCAGGTGTTAGTTCTCTTTGAACCTCTTATTACTAGGGACAAATTAGTTGAAACTGCTAAATTTTTGGGTTTTCCCATGCATTTTGGTAACTGTTCTAATAAAATTTGGATTTTATGGCATAATAATATTGAGATTAGTATTATTTCTGATTTCAACCAAGTAGTTCATTGTCATGTTAATGTCTTTAACTTGAACTGTTTTACGTCCTTTGTTTATGCTGCCACCACGAGAGTTAATAGAATGGCACTTTGGGAACAACTTTCCAATTTTTCTAACAACATCAACGGCCCTTGGTGTGTGGGAGGGGATTTTAATGTCATTTCTAATGCTAGTGAACGTAGGGGAGGTGCTCTTCCCAATGCGAATGCTATGGCTGATTTTAATTCTATGATAAACGATTGTAATTTAAACGATATCGGTTTCTGTGGTAGCCCTTTCACCTGGTATAGGTCTAATCTTTGGCAACGGCTTGATAGAATTTTGTTTAACAATGAATGGATCGCCAAATTTTCCTCTACTAATGTTGAGCATTTAAGTCGTACTCTTTCGGATCACTCTCCTATGCTTCTTAACATTAATGTTATTAGTCAAGCTGGTTCCTTTGCTTTTAGATTTTTAAATATGTGGTTGTTAAATGAGAATTTTAAAGAAACTATCCAAACTAATTGGAGTGCTCCTATCTTTCCTGATAACTCTATTACTGGTATGTTAAGGCTTTGGGCTAAGCTGGCTAGATTGAAACAATGCCTCACACATTGGAATAAAAAGGTTTTCAAAAATGTTTTTTCTAACATTCTCGAAGCTGAGCAGAAAGTGTTGGATATGGATGATATTTTTGCGAACAATCCTAATGAGGATAATCTGTCTATTCTTAATCAAGCTAAAAATGTGCTTTATCAACTTCAAGCTCAAGAGGAATCCTTTTGGAAACAAAAGGCTAATACTAAATTTATTATGGAGGGAGATAGGAATACTAAATTTTTTCATGCGATGGCTAATAAGAAGAAAGTTATCAATAGAATCAATAAAATCAGGAACAATAGTGGCATTTTACTTGAGACGGACGAGGATATCAGTGAGTCTGGGGTGGATTTCTTTAAGAACATGTTCAATAGTAATTCGGTTATTGAAGATATGCATAATCCGTCGATTATTCCTAAATTGGTTAACGAGACTGATAATAGGTGGTTGTGTCATAGTCCTCTCGAAAATGAAATTTTAGAAGTGCTTAAGGAGATGAATGGTGATGCTACTGCTGGTCCTGATGGTTTTACTACCTTGTTTTTTCAGAAATCTTGGGATATTATTAAAGTGGATGTGATTGCTGCTGTGCAAGATTTTTTTAAGGGCACTCCCTATCCTAAATTTTTCTCTTCTACGAATATTGTTTTGATTAAGAAAATTGAAGGGGCTAGTACCTGGAATCACTTTAGACCTATAAGCCTTTGTACTTTTCTTAATAAATTGAATTCTAAAATTATTTCGAATAGATTGGCTAAATTTTTGCCTAGCATAATATCTCTTAATCAAACTGGTTTTGTTAAAGGTAGATCTATAAGTGATAATGTTTTGCTTGCTCAAGAGCTTACCCATGATCTTAATACTAAGGCTATTGGGGGAAATATTATTTTTAAGCTTGATATCACCAAAGCTTATGATAATCTTGATTGGAATTTTCTGTACAAAGTCTTGGCTTTATTTGGTTTTAACCAAGATTTTATTTTATTGATTAAGAATAGTATTGATAACTGTTTCTTTTCGGTCATTATAAATGGTAAAAGGCATGGTTATTTTAAATCTTCGAAAGGTCTTCGTCAAGGGGATAGTATATCGCCTGTTCTCTTTATTATTGCTATGGAATACTTATCTAGAGGTTTGGAAGATCTTTTTGCTAAAAATATGGCTCTGAATTTCCGTATGATTAGAGGCTTCCCTATATCTCATCTCAGTTTTGCTGATGATTTTATTCTCTTTTCTAACGGTGCTATCAAGAATGTTAAACTTCTTATGAAATTTTTGTCTAAGTTCAATGCTTGCAGTGGTTTGGCTTTTAGTAAAGACAAGTGTAATTTTATTGTTGGAAAATTGGTCAAACAGCATAGAGTCCATGCGATACAAAGAGTCTGTGGTTTTCAAGCGAAAATTTTGCCGATGAGGTATTTGGGAACGCCGATATACAATGGTAAGAAAAAAAATTTCTTTTTGAAGAAATCTTCACTTTAGTTCAAAAACGTATAACTAGTTGGTCTTCTAATTTCTTATCCTTTGGTGGTCGGCTGACTTTGATTAAATCTGTGCTAAATTCAATTCCTATTTATCTGTTTAATACTTTAATGCCTTCTCCTGCTATTTGTTCTAGAATGGAAAAGATGTTTAATAAATTTTTTTGGGGTTCTAAGGTGGGGATTAATGCTATTCATTGGTCTGCGTGGCACAAAAATTGTGGGAGATTAGAGGAAGGGGGCCTCGGTTGTAAAAGTATGTACGATACTGCTATTGCTTTCTCTCATAAATTGTGGTTTTCGTTTCGTTCCAACACTAGTTTATGGGCTAAGTATATGAATGTTAAATATTGTAGCAAGTTGCATCCTATTTTGGGTTTCGGTAAGCCATCTGACTCTAGAACTTGGAAAAGGTTGTGTAGTATTAAAGACAGTGCTGAAACCTACATTCATTGGGGGTTGGGAAAAGGTGACATCAGTTTTTGGCATGATAACTGGTTGGGCATTGCTTCTATAGATGCCTACTTAAGCACGTCCACTTTGGAGGTTGTGAAAGTTTCTTCTTTCTTCATTAACAATGGCTGGAATTTTAATAAGCTTAAAGATTGTTTACCTATGTGTTTAGTGGAAAAGGTTATGAATATCCCTGTCCAGAGGAATTGTGATGATGTTATTCTTTCTACGTTATCTTCTAATGGGAAGTTTAAATTGCAGAATATGTGGGATAATTTCCGTTGCATTAATGCTAAATCTCCTATTTTCGAGTCTATTTGGCATTATTCCTTTCCGATAACTTACTCTACCTTTGCTTGGCGGTGTATTAAAGGTTTTGTCCCGGTGGACAACAAAATTCAAAGTAAAGGTATTTCTCTGGTTTCGAAATGTTTTTGTTGTTATCAGTGTGAGGACATTGATCACTTGTTCGTTAATGGTTTAATTGCTACTAAAGTTTGGAGCTACTTCAATAATATTGCTGACAAAAACTCCTTGTATATTGATTCTCTTAACTTAATGTTTCATAATTGGTGTCATCCCAAAAAAGGGCATTTATTTAATCTGATCCCCATTCTCATTATTTGGTTTATCTGGAAGGCTAGAAATCTGGCCAAACATGAGAATAGTAAGATGGATGATATAGCTATTATTGAAAATATTAAAAGCAAAGTGCTACAGCTTTTTAACTACAACATCCTTTCTACTAAAACCTTTTATAGATGCCGTCATTTGGCTGTTTTCTTTGGGATTAAGCTGGATTTTGTTTCTGGTACTAGTGATGACATTTTGGTGTATTGGAGAAAGCCTAAAATTCCTTTTGTAAAGCTCAATACGGATGGTTCTGTGGATGTGCTGAAAGCTGGTGCTGGGGGAATCATTAGGGACTATTGTGGTGACTTCTTGGCTGCTTTTGCTTCTCCTTTGCAAACATCTGATGTTATTTCTGCTGAGCTTAATGCTTTACTTCTGGGTCTTGATTTGTGCATTAAACATGGGTATAATGATGTGTGGGTTGAAGTTGATGCTCTTTTTATTGTGCAAAGTATTACTAAGGGAATTACGGGTAATGCTAATCATTTTTATCTGATTAGAAAGGTTAAGAATAGAGTTAAGGAGATGAATGTTACTATATCGCATAATTATAGGGAAGGAAATGGTTGTGCAGACTGGCTTGCCAATTGGGGTTCTACGCTGCAGGATTTTGTTGAATTGAATATTTCGAATTTATCTCCTGCTCTGAAGGGTATCCTGCGTACTGATAAGGCTGGTCTTCCTTATATTAGAAATGGTTGATGTGTGTTTTCCCTGTCTCTCCGGTGGCTGGGCTGGTTTCTGGGTGTGCTGTTTTTTCTTTTTTTTTGATGGTTTTTCTTATGCAGCTGTTGCTTGGTCTGGATATGATTGTGCTGTTTCTCAGTTACACTTTTCTGGGTGTGCTGTGCATTTGGTATTTGGCTCTCATGAAGAGGTTTGGGGAGTGGTGGCATCATAATTTGAATGGCAGGGCTCTATCCTGTTACTGGATCTGTGTGCTGTGCATTTGGTATTTGGCTCTCATGAAGAGGTTTGGGGAGTGGTGGCATCATAATTTGAATGGCATGGCTCTATCCCGTTACTGGATCTGTTTTCTATTGAGGCACTGGATGTCATGCATTATTGATGGCAAGAAAAACTGGTTTGCTGAGAGTGATTTTGTTTATATTGGTTGTTATTATCTCATCTTTTTTTGGAAGTGTCCTTGCAGGCTTGATATTATACTTCGTGATCACTACTCTAACGTCTGTAAGGTTTACTCTCTTTGTTTGTTCCACTTCTATTTTGTTTTGTTTAGTATTTTTTGCAGGAGTTTTGAGCTGAATGGGATTTTTGGATATCTCCTTTTTTGGGTGCTGATTTCTCTCAGCCCGTATAGTTTTTTATGTTTTGATTGTAATCGTAGAAAAAGGATCTACTGGCTCTTAGGTTTTTCTTTCATTTTGAATCATGTAGCTCTTGGGAGCAATAGCGAGCTGGTAGAACCTTCTAAGGACGTTGTAACCGATTTTGTTATTAACGCGTAGGCCCCCTATAGTGGGTTTTAACTAAAAAAAAAAAAAAAAAAAAAAAAAAAAAGTTAAAGCCACCGTAACAATTTCTGATTTCTTTTTTTAAGATCATTTAGTCATCTTTGGATTTGAAATCTTATTATGCTATTACAAGCAAAAATTTTATACTAAAAATTTGCTTTAGAAAATAGTAAGTCACAAGTAAGTTAAACACAAATATGGTCAATAATGGCTCCAATTTTATTATCCAACTATTTCATGAACTGGAAGAATTCAAAAAGGTTTGCGCGTTCAGAAAACAAATATTGACCATGTTAAAGGAAGCGCAAGGCAAAAGCAATTTCTCTGGTGTGTTGACAAATTGCAGGGAAGGAGGGACACAATTGTAATGAGAAGAGCAAAGAAGGGTCCACCATTTAGAAAGCACAAACCAAATTATGGCACCTACAAAATGCATTTTAGGTTTGACATATCAAATAAAGTAAAGATTTATCAACATACCAAGGGCCCACTCCTTGTTAATCCCATCCTTTGAAAGTTTGTCACCTGCAAATGATGACAAATTAGTAACCATCAAAAGTTAATGCTATTTTGACTAGTCATACTTTATCATGTCCTAACTTTGTTTGACATTTGTGTCAAATGAACTTGGGGTATTAAAGGAAAGAAGATGGAAATATAATGTTTGGACTTAATAGAAGAAATCTAATAGAATATGTACATCCAAGTCGCTCATGTTTAGATCAAGTCAATCCAACAAGCTAAAAAAGATCAAAGGACAAGCCTATGGTACTACAGAAAAATCAATCATTTTTGACGGACGTTTCCGCCAGAAATTCAGTGATTTCTGACGGATTTCTATAAAAAAACAACTATGTCGATAAATCGTGCATAAAAAATTTACTGGCAAAAAAAAAATCCGCCGAAAAGATTTTCGACGGATTTCCAGCAACAATTTTTACACAATTTTACTGGCGAAAATTGTTGCCATAAAATATAAAAATATGAGCAAAATTTTAATTTTTATTTACTTGAAGTTCTTCATTTACTTTCTTTCCTCCTTTTCTACTCCACTCTACCAACCACACCTTGCCAACCCGCTGCCAGCAAACCTGCCAGACGGCCCGCAACCCAGCCGCCAAACCCATCACACAAGTTTGCTAGATCGCCCGCTGCCTGTCGGCCGACCCATGGACAGTGGCGGAATCAAAAAAAAAAAAATATGTAGTGCAAAAACAAATTAGATTTTTTAAATGTTCCCTTAACCTTTTTCATTCCTGCTTGAGATCGGCTTTGGCCACTTAAAAAAATTATTTAAATTTTTTTATTTTAGAAAATATAAAATATAAGATGATAAAAAATTATAATTTATAAGGCATACTCTTTATATTTTGAAATAATTAAATGACTATTTTATTATCAATACAATAAAATATATTTTTCAAATAAGTGATTAAATATCATTCATCCACTACTCTCTAATTATATTTTAAAATCAAATTTTTATAATAATCATAGTAGAAAAAATACTATCAACTTAAGCGATCGAGCATATATAATCAATATAGCGAAAGGGGTCAATACTTGAAAAATATTTCTAAACACATTGGTTTGAAAATATCATTTCACTAAGAAAATATGTTAAACTTAAATAGATATGCATTTAAATTGAATTGAAGTCATGCTGACTAACTTCATAGAAGGAGAGATTATTAGGTGCGGAGTGCGGACGGGGAGAACTGTCCGCACAAGCCTTATTCCGTGCTAGGTACCGGCACTCGGTACCATTGGGTACCGCTGGGTACCGCTAGGTACCCATGTTTGTGCAGACGGTGCACACTCCGCACCTAATAATTTTTCTCATAGAAGGGAGAAGATAATGGCATTTTCTTATTATTTTCTAAAGCAGCTTTTTTCTACAAAAATTTTTTGCTTAAATTATTTTATACTAAAAAATTACTTTAAGAAACAGTAAGAATATCATCCTAAACAAAGTCCAAGAAAAATATTTAAAAAAAGAAATCTTTAAATCTCTCCACAAGCTTCAAGACAAGTAAATTTTCATGTCATTTTCACACAATCTCTCTTGTAATATTCTACCTTTGATCTCCCCATCAATCCAAATCCAACATCTATTTTTAATTGCTTCCCTCTATATGAATTGTAAATTACACCAATAATTTTGATGGTTTTAATTTTAACTTATGATCATGCATTATTTATTTGAAAGTTATATTCATTTTAAGCTTGTTCCATAATTCTTTTGTTGTAATACTATTATTTCAAGATCAATAGATATTATATAACAAATTGTGTAATAATGTTGTCATACTTTTATGTATTAAAGTAATGAGTAATTGAAAAAATTTATATTTATATTTTAGTTAGTATTAAATTTTCTTATTTTATTTTTTTTTAATTTAAATTATCATATTATATTGTAATTTTTAAAATATATAAAAATAGCACGAATAATCTTATATGCATTGCACTATTGAGCTTACACTTCTTTTTAACTTGAGAATACAACATTTTGCTTCACATTTTTCACACGCACACGCATACGTGTTTGTGTATGTAATGTAAGTGTGTATGTAAGCCAATATATTTCAATATTATTGTAAAAAAAAAGGATATTAGCTCATACATTACACACCACACAAATTTATGTACATTACACATGTGATTAGGAATGTGTTGAAAATAATTTAAATGAAGGCTTTATTTGAGATGATTTTCTTATTGTTTTTAAAATAGTTTTAATACTAAAAAGTTGTTTTAAGAAGCAGTGAGAAAGTCGTCACAAATGAAGCCTACAAAAAAAAAGAAACATTGTTCAATGAAGAATATATCAAACTGGAACTAGAGGCATTCATTCAAGTAGGGCTACAAATTTATTTGTGCATCCATGATCCTTTGAAAAAGGATATGATCAGGGGCAGATCCAACTTCCTTTTTTAGGATGGGCAAAAAAAAAAAAAAAAATTGGAGAGATGGGCAAAAATATTTTTGAATGGGATGGGGGGGGGGGGGGGGGGTGGGGGCGACAAATTACCCAAAATATTTCAAATTTTCCCCTCTAAATATTTTTAAAAAAAATTTGAGGGTGGGCATTCCCACCCTCACTCCTTGGTGGATCCGCCTATGTGATCAACCAACTAAATTAATCTGCATCGAATCAAATTTGAATTTAGTTGTGCTTGAATTGACTCAAGTTCGCTCTATATTAAAATTTATATATCTATATATATATATATATATATGAATTCATGTAAATTCACATATGAATTTATTTTATAGATCTAAGAACCCAAATATGTCTGGACTATAGATAGAAAATTGATAAATAGTCTGATTAAATTTTGGCTCAAATCGAATTTGAATTAATTTAATGAGGCAAGCCTGATTAAATTCAAGGATGAATTGAGTCATCCTATGAAAAACCTGACTAGGCTTGTGATCATACAAGGTAGCGTTAAGCCAAAAACTAAGCTGGAGTCTTAATGGATCAAAGCCGGACATTTACCAGCCTATCATAAAAGAAATTGGCTTTGGAAGATCGAAGCAACATTCCAATTCTACAAAACAAACGAGCTCCATAAAATGTAATTAAAAACTAAATAAAGACTAAGGCTTTATTTGGGATAATTTTTTTGCTGCTTTCTAGTCCAAAAATCTCTTAAAAATAGAAAAAATCAATGATGTAAAGGTGACTTTGGAGCAGCTTTCTTAATTGCTTTTAAAAGCAGCTTTCTTAATTGCTTTTTAAAACAGATTATTAGTACAATTTTTTTTAGTTCAAAATATTTGTGTACTAAAAAATTACTTTTAAAAATAATAGGAAAACTATCCCAAATGAAGCATAAGATTTCTTTTAGGACGACTTTCTTATTATTTTTTAAAGCAGTTTTTTAATACAAAAAATTTAAAAAAAAAATTACTAGAAAGCTACTTTAAGCAATAAAAAAGCTGTCTCAAATGTAGCCTAAGGCTTCGTTTGGGTCGGCTTTATTACTGCTTCTTAAAACTACTTTCTAGTATAAAAAGTTGCTTTATGAAATAATAAGAAAGCCATCCCAAACAAGAACGGCCTTCTTTCTGCTTTTTAAAGTGGCTTTTTAGTTTAAAAAATTTAATTTTTTTACTAAAAAGTCACTTCAAAAAACAGTAAGAAAGCCGTCCCAAACGAAACCTAAGTCTCCGATTATTTACCGTCTTATTCTGTTAAGAGTTAGAAGAGACAACTCATGAAGATAACTGCTTTACAACGCTTCACATATTGTTAAGCATAAATTCCCCTATAATTCAATGTATACATTCTTCAGCAGGAGAAAGTTAAGAGTTTAATGCTTCTCACATAAATTATGTCAAATTTATGACAAAATCACCGCAATTAACATCTCATTACAATTTACCAAATTATAATACTCAATCCAATCCACATGCGAACATTTCATTTGATGGGAAAAAGGAATAAAACCAGCTCTGCGAGTAGCAGAACAAAAAGAAGTTTACATTTAAGACACCTTGAAAAGGTTTCATTTGTTCTTTCTGAAACAGATATGAGCCTCTCCATTCCTGCTAAAAAAAATTAAAATTCAGTCGTCTAAATGCAATGCTGCTTCAAAATAGTGACCTGGTTGGTTGCATTTGATAGCTTGCACTCGTCTTGACAGTGATCAACCTCCCTAAGTCATTCTTCATTGCAAGAACTTTCAAGCTCGTAATGGGTCATTCTTAAATATTTACTTGTGTTTGTCATTTTTTTCATTGTGTGTAGGCTTTTCTCTAACTATCTGTGAATGAAGCTAAACTAAAGAGAGAACAGAGACGGGTGTAGCTTTAACAGAAACAGAGACAAAGTAGGCTGCAGAAAGTAATACTTTATTTCTATGTAAAGATGAGTCTGAGAATGCATTTGTATTGTATATAGCTATGTATATATAGGTGAAATGGTGCAGGTGCTATATACGTGTAAGGCTGAGATGAGTCTTGACTGTTAACATTATACGGTGAGCTGTTGAGCTAAGCTGGAGGCAAACGTTCCGTGTCAGATGCTGTTGATGAGTGAGTGCTTATTGTTAGGCCCCACAAACTAATGAGTCAACAGATGAGTGTTGGACTATTAGTTTGGAGCGATCGGTGGACATTAATTACTGGTGTGACGGCAATTTCGTTTGATTGTATATGATCCTGAATGAAGTGGTAGTCCATGGCAATGTGCTTCGTGCGATCGTGGAAGACGGGATTATTAGCTAGAGTTATTGTTGAGGTGCTGTCATGATAGATGATTGTCGGTTGCAAAGGAGGATAAAAAAAATCTGTGAGAAGCCTTTGTAGCCAGATAATTTCTGCTGCAGTCAATGTTTAAAATTGCGTATTTGGGCATTGAGGCGTTTTTTATTCGTGAGGCGAGGCGTAAGCCTCAATGCGTTTTGAGGCGTAAGCCTCAAAATCAAAAGATTGCGTAAACATAAAATTATAAATTTTTTATATACTAATGAGTGAATAATATAAAACATAAAAAAAATAAGATATGAAGTGAAATCAAAATATCCCAATAATAAGTCAACATGAAATATAATTCAACTCAAAATTCTATCTTTCTCAAATCCCAATATTCTTTTCATTAACATATAATTCTAATTTCCAAAAATAAATAGCAATGGCATATCACATAAGAACTCATAAGTCATCAACACTGTCATCACTAAGGGGTTATTCATTTGAATCATCATTATGATGAACTGCTCTCTCCCCTTCCTCCTCTCCTATAGAGTCCAATGTCGGGCATTTACTTCAAGATTTATGTAAGTTTTAATATATATAGCGTGAGCGTAAGCCTCATGCCAGTGAGGCGAGGCGGGTCTCAAGGCGGGCCTCAACCAAGTTGAGGCGCAAGCCTCATAAAAAAAACTCGAGGCATTTTTTACTGGAATTGTGCAAAGGCGGACCTCATATTGCGCAATTTTAAACCATGGCTGCAGTTGCTACTAGAGTTCTGTATTCGGCCTCTGTTGAAGACCGGATCACAATTGGTTGCTTCTTAGTTGTCCAGGAAATGAGATTGTCTCCAAGAAATGTACAGTAACCGGTTGTTGATCTGCAGGAAATTGGATCCAAGGCCCAATTTGCATTCGAGTATGCTGAGAGGTGAAGTGAGGATTTGTAAATAGGAATACCAAAGTGTTCACTACCTTGGAGATACCGGAGAACACACATGAGATGGAAATGTTAGGAAAGTGGACAATGCATGTATTGGCATAAGGTGTTGCCAGCGAAGGCTATGTTGGGATGAGTGATGGTTACGTACTTAAGAGATCTGGTAAGCTGTCTGTATATTGTGGGGTCGGATGAGAGAACGTCGTTTGGAATTGTAGTGGGTGGTTTGAGGTATGAAGGATTGTTGAGGGAGTTGCAGTTGAGGAGGCCGGATTGTTTTAGGATGGTTTGAGCATATGAGGATTGT
This sequence comes from Dendrobium huoshanense, assembly GCA_016618105.1. Lineage (NCBI taxonomy): Eukaryota > Viridiplantae > Streptophyta > Magnoliopsida > Asparagales > Orchidaceae > Dendrobium > Dendrobium huoshanense. Next base: position 70,663,474 of record CM028344.1, on the reverse strand, counting down.
GAAAGGTGTAATTGATTGTTGTGATGAGATATTTGAATTACAAGAAAGTTGGAAGGGAATCCGAGATTTTTAATTGAGAAGTGATTTTGAAGAGATTTAAGAATATTGGAAAGTGCTTGAGGATTATTGTTGATGAGTAGGATGTCATCGACATAGATTAGGAGATAGGCTGAGTGTGATTTTGGTGGAATGTGAAGAGGGAGGGATAAGCCTTACTGTGATGAAAGATGATGGAGAGAAGATGTGATGAGAATGTTTTGAACCACTAGTGAGGGGCAAGTCTAAGGCCGTAAAGGGATTTTTGGAGAAGGCAGACGTGGTGAGGGTTTTGGGAATCTTCAAAGCCACAAGGTTTTTGCATGTAGACGGTTTCATTGATTGAGCCATGTAAGAATGCATTTGTGATGTTGAGTTGATGAATTGGCCAGGTATAAGTGATGGCTATGGTGAGGAGAACTTGAATGGAGGGAAATTTGGCTATGAGGCTGAATGTGTCGGTATAGTTAAGGCCATATTCCTGATGATTGCCTTGAGCTACAAGGCGGGCTTTATATCGAGCAACATAGCGATCAGTGTGTCATTTGGTTTTGTAGGTCCAATGACACCCAAGAATATGTGTATTGGGGGAGGTGGAATAAGGATCCATGTGTCTTGTTGTTGGAGGGCTAGGAATATGGAGCGGTTGGTTTGGAGATTTAGGTTGAATATGGAGCGGGATTTGAGTGACCCGGTTTTGGAGCGAGTTATCATTTGGTATGTGGGGGGGATTGGTTGGGAGATCAAGATGGTAGAGCTCGGTTGGTAAGTTGGTGGATGATGGTGTGGCAGAGTCTGGTTGAGGTTCGGGTAAGGGCAGTTGGTTTGTGGAGGAAAATGTTGTAGGAGGTATTTGGTAATTGAAGTTGGGAGAAGTAGGTTGGGATTCTAGTGAGAAGGTTAAGTGGGAGAGGAGTTGGCAGATGTGGTTTTGTGATTTTGACAGGGGAAATGTAGATTCGTCAAATGTGACATGGCGGGATATTTGAATGTGGCCAGCGGTGTGATCAAGGCACTTATAGCCTTTGGAGGATGGGGCATTGCAGATAAAGACGTAGGGGGTTGATTTTATTGATAGTTTATGTAAGGCTGGTGGTGGTAGCAAAGGGAAGCATGCACAGTCGAACGTGCGGAGGTGAGCATAGAGTGAGGATTTATTGAAAAGTAGTTGATAGGGAGACTTGTTTGAAGTGGTGGGTAAAGGTAGAAGGTTGATTAGATAAATGTCTGTAAGTAGAGTGTCGAGACATAGCGAATAAGGGAGGTGGGTTGCACGGAGTAGGGTGCTTGTGGTTTCAAGAATGTGGCGATGTTTTCTTTTAGCAAGGCCATTTTGTTCATGTGTATGTGCAGGTGACCTGGTGAGAAATGCCATGAAAAATTAGATAGTTTTTAAGAGAATGATTAACGAATTCTTTGCCATCATCACTGCACAAATATTTGACAGTGTAGGAGAGCTATTTTTCAATGGTGGAATGAAATTTGATGAATGTTGCAAGCACATCAAATTTATGCATTAACGAAAAGACCCAAGTGAAACGAGTATAATCATCAGCAATAAGTAAATAGTATTTAAAACCTTGGGTGGAAGCAAATGGGGAGGGTCCCCATACATCAGTGTATAGTAATTCTAAAGGTTTGTAATTATGATTTGTCGACCTAGAGAAAGGTAGCTTATGGCCTTTAGAGGCCTTACATGAGGAGCAAGATGTACTAGATGTATGAGAGATAGGAATAGCTAAAGAACTATGTTGTTTGGAGATGGTATTGATTGTTTTTTTATGTTGATGCAGAGACGATGATGCCATCGAAGCGTAAATTAAGATATTGTCGTGAGAGCGTGATTGTTGCGGGTGTTTTGAGGAGCTAGGTGGTAAAGCCCGTTATGGCAAGGACCTGATAGAATGGTGGAGTTGGTTGTCAGATCCTTGATGTGGAAACCGAATGCATCAAAGAGAACAGAGATGTTATTATCTTTTGTAAGTTTGGAAACTGAGAGTAAGTTGTGAGAAATGTGAGGGAGATGTAGCAAATTAGGTAGTAGAAGCTTACGATTGGGAGTAGGGAGGATGCCTTGTCCGGAGTGAGCTATTGGAAGGGAGCGACCATCACTAACAGAGATTGAGTCTGGTCATGTATATTTGGTTGGAAGAGAGAAGTTGTCTAGATTGTTGGTGAGATCTAAGGGGGCACGCGAGTCGATTGTCCAGTCGCTGGAGGGTTGAGGAGTGGAGGTGATGCAGGACTACGTAAATGAAATGCTCTTAGTTCATTTGGATTTCACACAACTTGTGATTAGAATAATTTTAGAGAAAAACTACGAGCAATTTAAAACAATGAATTAAAACATGACAAGAGTTATGCCAAATTCAGTTACCGGATCCGCCATTCATGGATGATTGAATGCAAAACCTCCTTAGCACTTGATAGGGCTTGAATAGTAGGAGAGAAAGAAGTTTCTCTCACCACGGGGGGGGGGCGAGGGGGGGGAAGACAGCAAAGACAAAAATCAGAAATAAATTTCAGTTTTGTCAAGGTTGTGAGTTAATGAGGGAGAGGGGAATTGGAGAGAGAGAGGGGTCGGGTAGAGAAGTAGGGGCCGGCGGCTTGATGGCTTGGGGAGGGGATTATGAAGTGGGTGATGGTTTTCCAAATTTGGGTTTAGAGATTAGGAAAGATTTGATTGGATCAAATCTAATTTGAAAATCAATTGGATTCAATTTGGGAAACTTTCCTAAAATAATTTAATGGGATTAGGAAAGAATTTGGATCCTAAATTTAAATTAACTTGGATTCCAAATTGTCCCAACTTAATTCAAAACTATTTTAGGAGAACCAAAGCAAGGAAAGGGGAAGTGGGGCCGGCGGTTTGCCCATGCTTGGCCGACAACAATAGGGAAAGAGAGAGCATGAATGGAGGTAATTAAGGCTTCTAAAATTGGGTTTTGAAGATTAGGAAATTTTATTTTAAAGTCCTTTTGAATTAAAATTCAAAATAGACATAAAATAAATACCTTCCAAAAATAGAAGATCTAAATTAGGAAAGATTTCAAATTTCAAATTTCAAATTAGATGAATTTGAATTTCAAAATCTGTCCACCCCAATTAGGCAAGGGAATTTAATGGGAAAGAAAGAGGGGAGGGGTGGGGGGTGGGGGGGGCTAGGTAGTTGGAGCCGGTGGCATGGAGGGGCTCGAGCTGGAGTTTTGGCCGTGGGGTTAGGAGGAAGGGGGAAGTGGGTTAGGGGTGAGGGAATCCGGCGGCTATGTGTGGTGGAAAAGGTGAAGGGAAAGAGAACGACGATGAGCAAAGAGAAAAACCCCGGCCTCCGCCCACTGTTGCTTTTTTCTTCGGCGAGGGAGTTTTAACAGATTAAGTTTCGGGGTAAATTTTGGAATGTAGATGGGTTTGTAGAGAAGACACTACTCAGAGATTTCGCCCTCATTTTGCGAGGACTTTATGATATGAGTTTTTGTTTCCTATAGGCGCAAGCCCCTATAATTAATTATCCCTCCCGATCATGAGAGAGAACTTTCGATTAAGGCTAGTCGTCAATCAGATACGTAGAGATACATGTTATCTGGCATATAGTAGCAGTATGGGCTTAGTGATTGAAAGTTTGAAGGGTTGGAAGATCAGATATTTAAAATAGAAATTTCACCCTCTTGCACTTAAAAGTGGATGGTGGGGGAATGGAAGATGGACCCGATCAAGATCCCATGGTTCCGTCATCCCGGACCATCATGGTCCCTGATCTACATAGTCAGAGCAGGTAGTCGACCCAACCTGACAGAAGGATCCTTGTCGACAGCCATGGGTTGCTTCGTCCAAGGGGACCTTGTAGACCTGGGATGGATATTTGCCTAAGGGGACAAATTTGAATCCACCTTAGCTAACAGAGGGTTTTGTGCCCTATCGAGCATATCCTATTGATTCATATCTCAAGGATTTGATGCCACTAAGGAGCGTATTAGCTCTTTCCATAACTGGTATTTCATGGTGCCATTTGGCGGCAAAACCACTCAGTTCTGAGGTCCCCGGATCATAATTATTTATCCCGCGATGCCATTTTCGTTCAACACGGCCATCATTGGGGTGTTTGGGATTATTTTCATTTAAAGCTTGAACTTTGTCGACCCTATCAACTTGATGATAGAGATCAGGTTTTGTAGACATTGTGCCTTTATTAGTGATATCATATTGTTATAGGCCTTGAAGGCTTAATATGAATGTATAAAAACAAATATATCAATCGCCGCCACCGTATAATTGTTTGATTGTTCGAACCCTGTCGACTCCTATTGATCTGTATAGAATGATTGGGTTCGAATTTGAATTCACTTATTGACCCGCGCAACATCTTAGACGTCAAGTGTGTTCCCACAACACACTCGTCGGGGCCCATGCAAGTGTTTGGGGGTATTTTATAGTTATTTGTTAAACCTTGTCGACCCCTATTTACCTGCCTATGAGGATCGGGTTCAAACTTATTGACCCGCACAACATCCCTAAACGTCACGTGTGTATCATTAACACGCTCGTCGGGCCCATGCGGGTGTTTGGTTATGATTGCCCCTTCAGTGTGTTATGTGTATACAAACTACGGTGCATGTGCGGGGCATTCTTGACATATTTGTAAAACACTTTCTGTCCGCTTTCATGAATGTTGCGGATCCAGTGGCGTGGCGTATCAGCTTCTGAATCGAGTTGTTCGCTGCTTTATACAGGTAGACTGACGTGCACTATTTGTTGCTTTCTGAAGTTAAATTATAGTGCACGATCGAATCTCCTGCTTTCGCTTGTAAATAATTGCATTCATATAAATCCTTTGTTTATGGTCAAGTCGTTTTATATACGAATCTTCTATCATCGACCTTAAGCACTTGTATTTGCTATAATTATTCTGCATTTTGCTTGTGGTTAACACATTGGACGTATAATAGGTCCTCTACGGCATCTCGTAAAGATTTGCATTTTTAATTTAATGTGTATCATCTGGTGTTTTCTTGCAGATAACATGTGGCATGTATACGAGTCTCCTGCAATCGCTTGAAAGTGCTTGAATTTTCTATGTATCGACCTCCTTGCTCACAGGGAATAAATGTATTCTATGTAGCAAGTGTCCCACAATGACTTGTTAATGGTTGCACTTGATTCGAATCGACCACCTTTCACTTGCAAGGGATCAGTGTATTCTTCCACAAGGGGATTGATCTTGATTTTCGGGGTGTCATTGCATTCATTATCATTGCCTCCATTTATGTTTCATTCATGTATAGATTACCATACATTTCAAATATTGGAAATCTTGGCACGAGTTATCTATTTGTTTTCATGCTAGCTCTTATTGCCCACAAGGAGTTTCTATGTTCATCCATAAATGGTTTGCGTCGATTGAAATGATATGGTAGCATTCACCGTCTGAACCCTTTGAATTCATTTGTAGTTTGGCGAGTATATTGCATTCATCGCATGAGGTTCATATATGTTTGCAGACAACATTAGTATTATTATCAATCAGAAAATTGCATCATGTGGATGAGTTAACTTCAATACTATAGGTCGATCATCATGACTCAAAATCCCTATGTAATGGTTTTATAATAAAACCAAGTCTTTCACCATTATCTTGTGGCTTGCTAGTTGAATTCCACTTGCAAATTCCTTGCCTTCAAAGTAGGTTTAATGCATATGATGAGTTTGATATCACCTTTCATTTTCACTCCGATTGAAGTAGTCACTTCTTAGCCTTCATTAGAGATTATTCAAATTCATTCCTTCATTGATTGCTCATCCAGTTCAAGTTGAGTTTATGCTCCAAACTTCTTATCCAACTTATAAATTTAAGTCATTGCCATTTGATTCAAAGTCCTTGTTATTGTCATTTATAGTTTGTTCAAGTCTCTCTTATCACTTTCAAGTTCAAGCTTCTTGTTGTACAATTCGAGTCCTTGCTTGAGTTCGATTATCAATCTCAAGTTTTATGTCCCCTGCAGTCCTTTGAGTTCACTCGATTTGAGTCAAATGCTTGCAAGTTCAAATTCGTGCACAAATCAAGTTTGAGGGTAGTCCTTTGTAGCTCATCAAGTCTTGTTTGAGTCAAATCTTTTATTTAATCATTCAAGTTTGTGTATAATTCATTAAGTCCAAATAAAGTTCCATTTTTTGTTCAAGTCCCTGTCTTATTTCAGACAAAATTTCGGCAGTCTCCCAGCGTCTCCCCCGTTTAGGAGAAAAACTAAGAGGCAGCCTACCCGCCACGTCAATAAAGATGTGCACGGTCGGTGTTTGTGAGACATCGCGACCGTAGTATTCGCCATTCACCATGCCAAGAAAGGCGTGCATGAGTCTTTAAAGTAGTTCTTTATTGCCCTGTCGTGCTAAGAAAAGCGTGTACAGGGATCGCCTGCTTCATTGTAAGCACCGCACCAAGTTTCCTCCCACCACGCTAAGAAAAGCGTGCATGGGAAGTCCCTTCGCGAGCCACGAACACCGAAAAAGGACTTTTAGGGGGTTACCAGCCTCGCCACAAGCGCCGGAGAGAACTTTCTCCCACTGTGCTAAGAAAAGCACGCATGGGTAGTTATTCGCCCCGTTGCAAGTGTCGAGGGCAAATTCTCCCAAGTTTAGAACTTTATACCTTAGCAAAGGACCGACGAGGTAGTACTAGCACGTAGATCGAGGCAAGAGAAGAGATACATTCCTCTCTTTCTTCTTCTTTTTCTTTTATTAATAATTATTAATCATGAATAACCATAATTAATTATAATTAATTATAATTAATAATTAATTATGATTCATTATAATTAATTAATTAGCTAATTAATAATAATTAATTATAATTAAAAATTATAACTAATTAATAATGAATTATAATTAATAATTAATTAGTTACAATTAACTATTAATTATAAATATAAGAAATAATGATTAATTATAATTAAATGATAAATAAATATAATAATAATAATAATAATAATAATAATAATAATAAATAAAAATCGAGAGGGTGATATCGGTGGAATTTTATGGGAATTGGCCGAAGAAGTGCACGAAGGGGGGAATTACCTTCACAGAGAACAAGTTCCCCTCGTCTCTGACGATTTGTAAAAGGCGAAAGTCGTCGAATGGGGTAGGGATATCGGGGTTAGAGTAGTTGGTCGGAGGTCGGAGCTAGGGTTCTGGCGAGATGGCCTTCGATCGAGTTAGGGAGAAGGTCGGGTAGGGAAGAAAGGAGAAGAGTCGGGATTAGGCTAAGGTAAGGTGATATCTCTCTCTCTCGGCTTACGACTAGGGTAAGATCGGTGGGATCTTCTTCAATCGAGAGGGTGACTTAGTCGATGGAGGTGTGGAGTTCGGAGAAACAGAAGTTTGGTCGTGAGAGAGGAAGGAGGAAGAGGCAGAAGGCTTCATTTGGTTCGGTATTTAACGACATGCTTGGACACTCGACCGATTTGTGGGAATAGACGCGAACGGTGTTGTGTATACAGTGTCTCGGCGGGATTCCTGCTGAATTTCAAGAGATTTGAACAGGTATGCACACACATTATTTGATACATTTTTTTTTATTTGCTTTATGGATCAACAGCTGCATATAGGTTCTGGTTGATGTGAGTCCACCGATTGTTGGCCGGGTTGGGGGTAGAGAGGTTCTAGTGATATCGAATATAGTGTGCAGAGAGGGTGGAGAGGTTCTGTCGAGGAAGCCGACATAGCCATTTGCACAAAATAGTTTGAGGATTGGGATCACCAAGTTGGGTAGTTGTCATTTGAGAGGGAAAGAGGAAAAATAGTTTTGATATTAGAGATAAGAAATTATAGAGAAGAGGGGATAGGGGCATTGGTGTCTTGTGTGTCCGCCGATGTGTTGTATGTATGGGAGAATGAGGTTGCCATGATGTTAGATGCTAAACTAAAGAGACAACAGAGACAGGTGCAGCTTTAACAGAAACAGAGACAGAGTAGGCTGCAGAAAGGTAATACTTCATTTCTATGTAAAGATGAGTCTGTGAATACATTTGTAATGTATATAGCTATGTATATATATAGGTGAAATTGTGCAGGTGCTGTATACGTGTAAGGCTGAGATTAGTCTTAGTTGTTAACATCGCACAATGAGCTGTTGAGCTAAGCTGGAGGTAAACGTTCCATGTCTGATGTCATTGGTGAGTGAGTGCATGTTTTTACTATACAAGCCCCATAAATAAGAGATGAGGAGGAACATTTGGTTTAATACTTCCTATATATTCAAGATTTTTATATATTCTTTGAGTGTATTTAACATTTCGGTCACTCTCACACTCTCCATGCTCACCAAAGCCTCTCCAAATTCCCTAATTCCTGCCTAAAAGATTGCTTGCTAGTAATATCGGATGTCACTCACAAAAAATTTAGATCCAACAAAGATAACTCACTAGGTATGTCACAGAAGAAAATTCAACCACCACGAACATCAAATGAACACACCCACAACTTATAACTCATGAGTTGCCCCAACAATTAAACAACAATTAACCAACAAGACTTAGACATTTTTCAATAAATATTATTAAGCCTACCAATGTCATTTTATTTGTATTACATGATCATTGACATTCTTAAAGCATTAAATCTTGACATAAATTATAAATAAGAGGTCAAAGAATGGAGCTGAACATATTCGAACATACTAATGGGCTCATGTCACACTAGTTTTATATATGATACCAAAATCTAATAATATTCTTATAGCTTTTCTCTCTAGTTCTCTCTCTTTTCTTTCTCTCAAGCCTCCTATCATTGCTTGTTATTAAGATTCTAATGCACAAATTTAAATCCAACATAAACAATACACAATGAAAGTGAAATGAAGCATTGGCCCACAACACCATTCACTTTGCATACAAAAAATCAAAGGTATTCGAAGACCAACTTTTTTGCAATTAACATCCAGTACAATAACATAAAAAAATTACAAACGATGAATTGCATTGCTAACAATCAGAAGGGAAAGCTCCAATAACAGGAAAATTCAAAGGAAATTAGAACAACCCATTGTTGTACGAGGGACTGCTGGCTAATATAAAGCTTGATAGAAATCTTACTCAAAACACAAACAAAATGTTTTATTGCACAATATTAGTTCAGCTATATATGCTAGTGAATGTACATAGAAACTTCACCAATAGCTAAATGATGATTTTCCTGATTTTTGTATCAGGACCCAATAAGACCCACAAACATTTCAAAAGCTGTGGACGAGGAAGATACCACAGCAAGAAGGGATGTGAAAACTTTAAGAGAGAGAATATCAGCAGAAGATGAAGAGACCCTTTGTGTACGTAACATCAGGTGATCCGCATAAAGAATATGGATTAAAAGAGAAAAATAAATAAATATTTTTAAGCTCCAATACATAATCTGTTCATCAATAATCTAAAAATTCATACAGAAAAAGTTGGTTGTGACGGCTACAGCATTTGGGATTATCCTTATCTTTATTTACTTACAAAAACTAAACAACAATGATAAGATTGTTCTTATCTTTATTACATTTAGGATCTGATTGGGACAGTGATAGTGTTTTATAAAATTGATTGTAAATTTGTTATGGGCTACTCCGGTAGCAAAAAACAGCTTCCACCACATAGGTTTTTGGAAAACAATGAGAAAGCAGCAAGAAAGTAAAAGCCAAATGATATTATAGTTGCTTTCTAAAAAGCAAAACAATAAGAAAGTTGTCCCAAACAAACTTTTAATTTAATTAAAACAAGATTTAAAAAAAAATCAACTTAAATAGATGAAGGATCTAATCATTCCTGAAAATCATTCCAATTCAACTTCTAGGCATATTTTGACTCCTTATAATCGGCTACCAGAAGCAGGATATTTGTAGGATAAGTAAATAGCAAAAATGGATAGGATTGTATGAACTCCCACGTGGTGCAAATAACTCCTCTAAAGAGTAATTATCAGCCATGTAATCATCCAAGAGATCATGTGCTAGCTTTCAAAATTCATCTTTTGTCATTCATACATCATTTGATTAAGGCATGTCTTTCCTCAAGAATTTGTGTTTGGTATTTTTCCCAAATATAATTTCACCTGAATGATGCTCTTAATATTGAAGTAGCTGCAAAAAAAATGCGAGGTTCAATACAAGCAGCAAATTAAATAGAATTCACTCATGTGGAAGAATCAGCAGGTAATTTTTGAGGTTCGAAGTTCCTCAAAAAGATATTAAATCTTTAATGTTGAAAATATACCTCATATGTAAATAAGGGAAGTTAATGCAAAAACATAAGAACTAATCTTCCTACTTAAATACATATAGAGTACTTAAAAAGGCACATTCTGAAGCAAAAAGTAGTCTCAAAACTGTCTAAAAATGTAAATCTTTAAGTTTTCGTGTAATGAAGAATATGCTTAATGATGCGCTAACTTGAGCCTCAGGTTTTTTTTCTTTTTTATTCTGACAACTTAATCCAACATTTTATGCTATTCAAAATGAATGGAAGGAAAATAAAATCATGAAATAATAAAAAAGATAGATTTAATGCTTATAATCTACCCAAGATACCTCTTCTCAAGCAAATAGTTTAACGTAATTTTCACATGATATTTTTTGTAATATCATGCATTTCATCCTATCTATACTTGTCAACGACGAATGACGCACCATGAAACGCAGCCATGACGCAGCGCGCGCTATTTTGAACATGCACAAAATAAAAAATAAAAAAAATTATTAAAAGATAGGCATTAATATGAAATATCATAATCCTCTTCTATCACCCTTATCATCCTCATTCTTAATAGTAATAATATCATGCCTAGATGAAGATTCCTTCTCTTTGCCTTTAGATCGCTCTCGAAATGTAGTAACTTTATCATAAACACCAATGGCTTTTACAACAATTATGGGTGAAAACGAGTCGAGTAGAGTTCGAGCCATAGCTAGTTTGAGCTCAACTCACGAATTTTTTAAGTGGCTCAAACTCAAGCTTGAGGTCGACTCGAGTCAAGAACTCGAGTTCGAACTCTACTCGTGTGTCTGAATCCTAGGCTCGAATTTGGCTCGTTAGCTCGAGCTCGGCTCAAATTGAAGGCTTTTTTATGAAATTTTCATTATAAGAAAATGCAAGATGCACCTATAGTATTCATAGTTATTCTTCTTTCATAAAAAATGAACTTGAATCAAAACCCTAAATCTTCACTAGAATCTGAACTATTCAGAAAAGTCTTTACAAAAAGCATTAAAAAAAAAAAAATAAAATTGAATAAAAAAGAAAGAGCATACAATAGATTTGAAAAAAATTTGTTTAGGATCTGAAAAAAATAAAAAAAGTTTACTGGAGCAGCAAGCCAGCAACCATACCCGAGATAAGAACTCCTAACTGGAGCAGCAACCGTCTTGAAAATCCTAACTGTCGAACGACCGAAAACTCTTATCTCTCTATTCGCTGACTCACCTCTCTTGCTCGAACTCATGAACAATAGCAGACGACGAAGAGAGGAGAAGCCCTAGCTCACAAACGACACGCCACAACTCCGCACGACCCAGCAAAAAAATACCTAATCGTTCGGTTCTTCAACTATATAATTAAAACATCATTATATTACTATAATATGAACATGCATATAAAAGCAACTCATACTCCATAAAAATATGAACATGTTTGAATATACTCCAATTACGTTTGCATCCAGATGAACAATATATTAGACTAAGGACTTTAATAGCAAAACTTAATAAATGAGGAGTTCCTTGGCCATATGCCAACCACCAATCAATAACAACAACAACATCATCATCATCATCAAGCCTTTGTCCCACTACGTGGGGTCGGCTGCATGAATCCTTTTTCGCCATTATATCTGTTAAAAGTCAAATTCTCATTTAAATCTAATAAAGAAAGATCATTTCTAATATTTTCTAACCAAGTCTTTTTAGGTCTACCTCTACATTTCTTAACATAAGTCAAATCTAATACCTCAACTTTCCTAACTGAGTCATCGGAAGGCCTCTGTTTAATGTGACCAAACCATATAAGACGACTCTCTCTAATCTTATCTTCCATTGGAGCTACTCCAACCATTTCACGTATATGCTCATTTCGTATCCTATCTCTAAGGGTAAAGCCACTCATCCACCTAAGCATCCTCATCTCTGCAACACTTAGTATTATGCTTCTCTTTTAATGGCCAACATTCGGCACCATAAAGCATTGCAGGTCTCACCACCATCCTATAGAATTTTCCCTTAAGTTTGAGAGGGACTTTTCTATCGCACAACAAGCCTGATGCATTCCTCCACTTCAACCATCCAACTTGAATTGTACTGATAATATCCCCATCTATTTCACTATCACTCTGAACAAAAGATCCAAGATATCTAAAACATGTACTCTTATTAATGACTTGATCGCCCAAAGTCACAATCCTCTCACCAGGACTATTGCTACTAAAATTACACTCCATATATTCAATTTTAGATCTACTCAAGCGAAAACCTTTAGACTCTAATGTTGACCTCCATAATTCAAGTTTACCTTCAACTCCCTCTCTAGTCTAATCAACAAGAAGAATATCATCAGCAAAAACCATACACCAAGGCACATCCTCTTGCAAATGTCTAGTGAGAACATCCATGACTAAAGCAAAAAGATATGGGCTTAAGGCTGATCCTTGATGTAATCCAACCGAAATAGAAAAATGATTGGTCAAACTACATTGTGTTACACAAGTAATAGCTCATGCATACATATTTTTAATGATTTGAATATAAGCATTATTAACTCCTTTCTTTTCAAGAACCCTCCATAGCATTTCTCTTGGAACTTTATCATATGCTTTCTCTAAATCAATAAATATTATATGTAGATCCTCCTTATTCTCTCTATATTTCTCCATCAAACCTCTCAATAAATGTATGGCTTCCATAGTAAACCTACCCGGCATGAATCCAAATTGATTTTGAGAAATATTAGTATCGGCTACAACCTACGCTCCATAATTCGCTCCCATAGTTTTAAAGTATGATACATTAACTTAATTCCTCTATAATTCGCACACTCCTGTGCATCACCTTTATTCTTAAAAATAGGAATTAACACACTCATTCTCCAATCATCTGGCATCTTTTTAGTCTTCAAAATAGTATTAAAAAGTTTACTAAGCCAAGAAATTCTTTCCTCTCCTAAGCATTTCCATATCTTTATTGAAATATCATCAGGTCCAATGGCTTTTCCACACTTCATTTTCTTTAAAGCCTCTCTAACTTTGGTTTTACTAATACGTCGATAAAAAAAATCTTTATTTTTATTTAGGATGCTTTTTTTTTTGAAGGATGCATATAGCATTGAATTAAAACAAAAAGCTATTACAATATTTAGGATGCTAAAGTCACTAAAGTCAATCATATTTTCACTTTCTTCATTAAAAAGTTTGGCAAAATATCTCATCCACATTTGTTGAATATCATCTTCTAAAAAAGTACTTTTTGATATTCATCATTAATATACTTCACTTGAACTAAATCCTTACCACTCATATCTCTTTATTTGGCTAACTTATACATATATCTCTTCCTCATTAGTATCTAATTTATTATATAAATCATTAAAAGCTAAGCTCTTTGTATCGCAAATAGTTTTTTTAAATTCCTTACGAGCCTCTATATAACTTTCTCAATTATTAAAATTTTTACATCTAAATCAATTTTTATAACAAAACTTCTTATTTTTTATCTTTTCTTGTACATTTGGATTTCATCACCAACTATTTTTACTATTAGGAGTTATTCCCTTCGAAACTCCAAGCACATCTTTTGCAATATTCTTAATATCACTATTCAATTTTTCCCACATAACATTAGTATCCTCATGCACAGACAAAATCTTAAGATCTAAAATGTTACTTTCAAAAATATTTTTATTAATATTCTTTAAATGCCTCCATCTAATCCTAGAATAATATTTTACTTTATTTTTTATTGTCTCTTTATCTTAAAGTCCAAAATTAATAATCAAAGTTGGGTACATAAATTTTCACTCGGAATAACTATATAATATTTGCAATCTAAACGATCTAATTTTCTTATAATAAAATAATCAATCTGTGTTTTCCTATATTCATTTTAATACGTGATAAAGTGTCCATCTATTTTCTTAAATAAGGTATTAGCTATTAAAAAATCATAAGCTAAAGAAAAATCTAATATTGTCTTACCACCTTCATTTGTCGTTTCAAACTCATGGCCACCATGAATGCTTTTAAAATCATCTACCTCTACCAGCATGTCCATTTAAATCTCTTCCAATAAAAATTCTTTATTCAAAATGTATCTTTTGTATTAATTATTCAAAGTCATTCTAAAATTTTAATTTTAAACTCATTTACAAACCTACTTGAGGTGCATAAGCACTTAAAATATTAACAATCTTAGCATAAAAAAAATCCTTAAAGCTATAATTCTATCTCTAATTTTGTTAATTTTTATAACATTATCTTTCAAACTCTTATCTATAATCACACCACCATTTCTAGTACGACTCCTACCCGAATACAAAAATTTATATCCTAAACTATCAATCTCCTTAGCCTTCTCTCCAACCCATTTAGTTTCCTGAATGCATAGTATATTTATCTTCCTATGAATCATAATATCTATTAATTCCATTAAGTTTTATGTAAGGAAGCATATATTTAAGTTTATATCTTAATTTTAGTTTCATAGACTAGCTTCTTTGCTCGCATCCGTCCTCGATATGGGAACCCTTACCTATTTAACACTAAACCTGGGCGTCGATTAAGTAGCCCTTGCACACTTGTCATTGTATTCAGGTCATACAGTACATCGCTTTCAAGAGACACCCTAGCATTAACATAATTTTTTAAAGGATTCATGTCATAATTATTCGACAAGTTTACGCTGGATGTCGACTGCCTAACGCAACCCTCCGCTTTTCTCATCCAGGACTTGGGACCTAACAACAACAGTGTTACAGCCACCAATCAGATAAAATAAATAAAATTTTTATATTCTACTTTTATAAAATTGCTGATCAATCTTAATTTATGCAAGTAATAATACATAGATATCAGTTAGTCATTTGTGTTATAGCTGGAGGACCTTCACCCCTAACATATAAACTTAATTCATTACTGATTTTGCCTTCTTCATTTATATCTTTAAATAATCTTCCAATACATGAATAAAGATTATCAGGTATTTACTTATCATTAGCAATGCTAAAATTACTAAAAAATATTCGAAATTTAAAAAGTGTGCTACTGTATATAGGAGTTGGTGTAGTTGCACTTTTCATTGTCTATCAATAATTTTAAAATTTTGATCATATTTATCAATGTTGCTATAGCTTTTAGCAATAACCTCTTTTTCCCTATCCATTGATTCATATATATAAGCTATTGAGAGCTTCATTTCTCCATCGATCAATTTAAGAACCTTCAATAAAAGACAAGCTATTTTTAAGGTCTACAAAATTGTATTCCATAATGATTGCTGCAAGATGGTATGTTGAGATTGTTTTGTCTTTGTCTCTTTTGCATAAGTACCCAAAATGAACTCTTCAAAAGTAAACATTTTTTTCAAATTCAATTGATGTTGATGAAAATACTATAAAGTCAAGAAAATTGTTACGAAACAAGTCTTGACGGGTTTAACAAGTGCTCTTTGATTTTTGCACATTCTAATTAAATCAAGCAAGCCTTTGAATATATAAAATTGTATACAGTTACCACTTTCTCAAAGCATCGTCTAAGTTTTTGAATTTTAAAAATGTCTTCCAATATTAAATCTAAACAATGAGTAGCACAAGGAATCAAATAAATGTGAGGATAATTGTTCATCAATAAGTTTTTCTATAATGTCATTAAAAATTATTTTAAGACAAAAATTTATTCTTTATATGAAATAACATAAGTTTAGGATATGTCAAATATGCAAGGACATTTTCAAATATATTATCAGTAACAACTTGACTCACATTATATGGATCAATAATCTCAATGTACTTACAAAATAATTGGAACATATTCATAGCATTCTTATAAAAAGAGCTGGCATCTATTACTTTATGAATGCAACATCTCTCAAATAATTCACAAAAAAATTAATTAAACTTTTCTCATTCCTCAATATTCATCCATCCTCCATTAGAGAACAATCGTATCATACACAATCTTCTTGATGACGTGGCAATTGCTCATGTGTAAATCCAACCTTTTTTCTTCAAACAACTTGTGCCTCATGATAACGAGGAGGTTTAATTTCAGGTCCAAACTGTCCAAATATCTCAACCACTATAGGAAAACTATCATATTTCACTGCATTAAATAAAATACCACCATCATACATCCATCTATAAAAAATTGAATAACCTTTCCTCTCATTTCCTTTTAGCAGCATCCATCTCTTTACTAAATTGAAATTTCCTCTGTTTCACCAAGTTATTAGGATTTAATGTAAGATAACTATTTGATGACATTTTGGTCTTGATGCTTTAAGGATGAATATTGATGTGAAAATTTAACTCTAAGTGTTTGATTTATTTGTCTGAAATATTTTGAATGGTCCAACGCTGAGAATATCATCATTTGTCACTACATCAAAGTCATCTCCTTCGTCAAGAATGATATTTGATGTGTCATTAATCTATTCTTTTAACTCTTTTTTTCTCAATGTGGAGCCATGTATTTCATCATTAACGTGCTTGGGTAAGTAGAGCAAGCTCTAGCATTTCTAAAACCTCCAATAAGGTGTTGTTTGTGGCGAGTAATTTTTCATTTTGTTCTTATACCACCAAAAATATGTCATAGTATTGTTATCGGCTTCATTAGCTAATATTACATATTTCCATGCTAGATATTTCTTTAAAGATTGAATTGAGTCTGATATTTTTTTATTTCCTATAAGCAAGCAAATTCAAAGTCCATCTCACATGCTTAAAACCTTGAAATTAAATAAGTAGTATTGAACTAAATGATTTTGTTATTTGAGGTTAATCAAAATAAAATAGAATAATAAGCATATAAAATAAAGGAGGCATTTTAATGAAGCTAATAACTCGATATTATTCAAATTTTCTTGGTATATCATAAAAATATTATTAGGATTCATGAAGAAATTTTGATAACTTTGCATATTCTAGTTAACTAACCTATATCCTAACAACCAAATTAACATATGATATAAGATTGACCTTGTAGACCTAGTTATAATGGAATGCTCAAATGCTCCAGTTGGCTACCCAATATTCTATCTAGATCCAACCAACTAACAAAACTAATCAATGTCTCTATTAGATAAAAGCCAATAGAAAATATTCTAATTTAATACCAAATAAAATAATATTTAGAATAAAAAGTTAGAGCTTCTCTTGATTTTCCTACAAGAAGAATATAAATCATACTTGATAAAATCATTTCATCTACTATGCTTAGTTATAATTATAAATACAAACCTATTTCAAGGTCATACACTCATACTTGCAAAGATGGGTGTCTTCTTCGGTGCATTCTAGTGGTGTGCTTCAAGATTCATAAAATCAAGTTCATTGAAATAAGCATGCTCCATAACTATACCATATTTGTGTGAAAAAATTAGATAATGGCTTGAAAACCAAAGAGCTCAATGGAACAAGTATGCTTCAAGCTAGGGGCATCAATGTTGTTAAGGGAAGGAAAGAATACTCGGACAAACATGGAGCGACGGAAGGAATACCCGGACGATCGAACTCCGGAATAGCATGAATGGAGGCAGAATCCATGCGAAATAGTGTGAAGGGAGGCTAAATCCGTGTGGAATCACGTGAAGGGACTGGAATCCCATGGAGAATCGCGGATTAGGGCGTCCGCGAGGGTTCATAGCTTCAGTCGAGCCTAAGGTAGGCGAAATCCGTGCAGGCGTGAGGGATTGTGGCTTCAGCTGCCTGAAGAATTGAGTGAGACTCAAGGTTAGGGCATGATATTTTTAGTTTTAGTTAATAAATGAATAATTAATAACATAAAATTTATTATTATATTATTTACAAATTAGAATAATATAAATATTTAAAAATTATATAACATAAATTCAAATTGCACACCCTATTGCGCACACATGGTGCATACTAACTTGACCCTGCATAACGGGTGTCAAATATTGACTCGACCTGATAACTGACCCAAAAAATCCAGGTTTGGGTTGATCAATCTAACAAACGAGTCGGATTCGGGTTTTATTTTTAACCTGTTTGAAAAATGGGGTTGGGTCCGAGTCAACCCAGTAACTCGAATTTGACCTGATAATCCTCTTCAGTAGCACCATAACCCACATGCCCAACAAACTCTGCGCACCCGCATAGTCGCACACTCCACGTACCCACGTAGTCACACGCTCCGTGCACAGCAAACCGGCGCAGTCGCCTGCTCTGCGCACATGTAACAACTCCAATATGTGAAATAAATTTTCATGAAAAATATGAAAATTCCGAAGTAGAGCATTTTGGCATTGATTTGATGAGCGTTGCGACGCAAGGCCATGAATAATATATTTATTTATTTATTTATAAATATCATTGTCTCACTCCACCGACTCACTCACGAAATTGAAAGAGGGGAAGAAGAGAGAGGAGAGAGAAAAGTATTTGGATCATATTTGTCAGACATTCCTATTACAGATTTTATTCTATTTATTGTAAGTGGCTAATCAATCACTTTAGTTTTCAATGATTTTGATTTCTATATATTTTATCTCTCATAAATCTGCCAAAAATACTTTATCCTGATTTTATAATCTTTCACTGTGTAAGTTTGGATATATTATAGATTTGATCATTTAGAATGATTTGATGTGATTTTATTATATTTTTAATAAAGTACTGAATGATATCAGATACATGATATGAAAACTCCACGTAATACCATACTCATATATCCACATGATTGACTTATTGGGGGTAATAAGGAACTGGAAATTGATTTGGAGTTATAAAGAGTCGGAGCGACTGATTCACGTGATTCAAGGGGGAGTTATAAGAAGCACATTAATTGAGAGTTATAAGGGGCGACTGATTGGGAGTCATAAGTGTATGAGCAAGATACCCTTAACTCATTGAATATCTGAATACTAATATTGATACTGTTGTGAACACTATATTGATATTTTGACTAACACAAATACGGTTTACTGTCATTAACACTATTTAAATTTGTTGATCATGATACTAATATTGTTATTGGCTTAGTACTCTTGAATGTTATTGATATTTTGACTGATAATGTAATGGATTGAGATGTGATGAACTATAGAAGGATAAATTGATATAGATAATCAACATAGATATTGATGCATATATTTTTTATATGATTTATAGCGTATTGTTCTCTTTTATCTTGCACTAATTTCAAATATAAGATTTTAGTTACTTGCTAGGTTATGTGCTCATTACGTGGTTTTACATGTTTTCAAAAAAGCGTAACTTATAATATGAGACTCCGGATAATACAAAAATGCAAACATGTTTCTTTTCGATGTTTATTGGTAAGCTCTAGTTAAATAATTAAAATGAAAGATAGATGTAATTCTTTTAATATAGATCCTGGAATATGACATAACTCACCCATGCAACCTCCCACTCCGCAGACCCATGCAGTTGCCCGCTCCACGCACCCTCGCAGTTACCAGCTCCGCCAGATCCCGCACGCCACAGCACAGTTGTCCACTCCACGGCATCCCACACATTTTCCCCTTTGCACTCTGTGCGATCCCGCAATAACCCAGTAACTTGTTTGAAAATTTGGGTCAAGTTAGGTCAAGTTGGGTTTGGGTTACAATTTTTGACCCGTTTGTAAAAATGAGTCAAGTTCGGGTAAAGTCAAACAATAGTTTGTCAATATCAGGTTTGACCTGAACCCAATCCATAACCCATTTTTGACACCCCTAACCTACACACTGTGTCTACAGTTGGCACCATAGGTGTGCCGCACTACGCCGTACGTCATTCTACGCCATTAACAAGTATGATCATATATATACACTCTTATTTTTTTTTTTTTTTGACAAAATCAGGCATTGTCACACATGTATTATTTTTTATTTTAGATTATTTATCATATTCACTTCTCTCATTCATCTAAGTGTAACAATAATTTTTATTAGTCTATTCTATTTGTACTATATTTATAATATATATAAGGATCAAACACTCTGTCGACCTTTTCATGTAATATATATACACATCAAATACTTCATTGTACATGAGGATCAAACATAACGCTTTATACTTTATTAAATTAAATTATATATATTATATATATATATATATATTATATATATATATATATATATATATATATATATATATATATATAATAATATATATATATATTATATATATATAATAATTCATTTTTATATGATGCTTCAAACTTATTGTATAGATGTAAAGCCTTTGTCATTTAAACAAGCACCCCCAAAATCTCGAAGTAACAAATTAAGTAATAAGGGAAAATAAAAAGGGAAACCAAAGATTTTTATATAGGGGAACTTATATAAATACCACATATTTTTATATATATTTACATGTGTTACATCAAATATTTAATATTTACTTATATAATCCCTAGTCTTTAAATCATGTCAAAAATATAACTAACTCTTTTAGGCCTCGTTTGATTAGGCTTTTTTTCTCCGTTTCCATCTGATTACACTGAAATCAATTAGTATTTACTGTTTGGAATCAAAGCTTAACAATAATTCCTTTTTAATAAACATCGTTTTTTCGGCGGTTACAAAATTTTTTTTGTATCTGCTTCTTCGGTCACAAAACGGAGTTTCGGAAGCGATTATGTCTTTTATAATAAAATCTCAAAGCAGAACTCCTAAACAAACAATTTAAAATTACTTTCAAGTATTAATAAGCACTTTTAAAAATATTAGTCAAACATATCTCATTATTGAAACTCCATTTTATTGAACGGCTTTTTCTCAACATCCTTTTCTAAAACTCCTTTTTATGTAAGCATAAACTGAATCAAACGAAGCCTTAAATTGAAATAAACATTTTCCTATATATGTTTTGATTTGATTGAGATACTAAAACATTAACAAATAAATATTAAAATTTATGTGTTAAATACATAAATATATAAGAATTGTATGGTATATACATAAATTCTCCTTTTTTATATAAATTTCAATTTGATTTCTATATTATTTGTTATAAAAAAGATGTGATATTTGTCCACGGATCATCATATACCACATGCTTATGTACATCGCATGCCATAAGAGAAGATGTGTTAATAATAGAATAAAATGTGAAAGTGAGAAATATCGCTAAAAAAATTAGATCAAGCTTTTGTTAGAGGCATTCATTATAATACGCCTACAAATTTACTTAAATATCAATGATCATTTGAAATAGGATTTCCATTTTTTTGCTTGGGATGGGTTCATGCCAAAATAATCCTGCCAACTCAAATTCAAATCAAATTTGAATTTAGTTGGGCTTGAATTGACTCAAATTAGCTCTAAATTAAAACAAAATACATATACACATTTAAGTATATACAAATTTGTGTACTCATATATGCCCATATAGGCATTTCATGGGAACCAAATGTACTCTAGCAAAAGAACTTGACAAGAGTTGTCACATAGCCCATCAAAAGCACTCGCCAATGGAGAACGTGACTCATCCCAACCGATCGGATCAAGGAGCTATCCCAAGCATGAATACAAGGGGACTCATATGGATTCATCCAAACCCTCAGGAATCATTTATCTTAGCATAAATTGATCTTGTGAGGTCATTCATCATCATCAAGGCTACCAGGCTACCACTAACATCCTCTGATCCAACTATAGGAAGTGGACACCTCAAGGGTCCATGATTACGTCCCTCCAGACTCAGTAAATCTACGACACACAATCAACAATGCCCAAAGGAATTTTCCCCTCATGCTCAAAGATACTTATCGTCGCATCTAAAGAACTCGCCTAGTACACTAACCTGTGAAAACTCACACTAAAACAAAGGGCCACATCAAAGGCAAAGCCATGTGTATATGAGCTCCCAAAATTCATGCATGGACCTCTCCGAGCCTTTTTTTTTTTGTTGATGTGGATGGGAAGAGTTTCAAAAAATTAGGTTCTACAGTAAATTTCAGAAGACAAATTAGTTTGTTAGAATAAGACCCTACCAAGATATTCCGCCCCATTTCAAAGGACTTTATGATCTATGGTTTGATTTCCCATAGGTGCAAGCCTTTATGGTTAATTATCCCTCCTAATAACGAGAGAGCACTTTTGATTAAGGCTAGTCGTTGGATAGACACTATGTACCCAACATATAGTAACAATTGCTTTTAAGGTTTGAAAATGAGACTATCAAGGTTTCTAAGATTATAAATTTATCACTTTTTATTTAAAGTGGGTGATGGGGGAATAATGACGGACTCGATCAAGATTCCATGATTCTGTCATCCTGGGTTGTCATGATCCCTAATCTACATTGTCAAAAGATATAGTCGACCCAACCTAACTGAAGGATCCTTGTCGAAAGCCATGGGTTATACTATCCAAGGGTAACTTATAGACTTAGGGTGAGTGTTTGCCTAAGGGTACATATTTGAGTCCACATTAACTAACAGAGGGTTTTATATCCTATCAAGTATATCTTATGATTCATTACTCAAAGGTTTGAAATCATTGGGAACATACGTGCTCTAGCAATGAACTTATTTTTTATACCATTTGGTAGGAACACCACCCGGTCAGAGGGTCTCGATCATAACAATTTAATTGTAGTGTCATTTGACAGCGAAATCACAAGTTAAAGGACATGTATCACGTCTTTACTGGCGGTAGACTATTTGAGAATGAATCATATGTGAGCTAAAGTTAGGCATAAATTTATCACTCTTGACAAACAGTTGCGAAGTGCCGATATATTTTGCTTTAAATTTTTAAGGTGTATAATTTCATTTTAAAATTTAAGTTTCAGTAAATATCAAATTTTGAGTTTTTATTGAGATTTAAACCCCCTACTTTTACACTTTATCATTTAGGACCATTTCTTGGAGATTTATGTGGACCCCTCCATCTGAGATTTACTTTCAACATAGCCATCATTGGGTTAACGTTAATATCACTTCTAAAATATTTGTATTTTCGTAGTACTTTGGGAGGCATCTTAAAAGTTTAAGATCTTCCCCCGTTGAGATTTTCTTTCAACACAGTCATCATCAGAGATTTTAGATAACTTCATATAATGATTTAAACCCTATAAATTTTGTTTGCTCGCTAACAGAGGATCGGGTAAGAATATTAATTTATTTATAGAGATTATAATATAATCATTAAGACCGAGAGTATATATTTCATGATAAATTTCATTTAAAGAGGCCTTTAAGGACTAATGTAAACCAAAATATCTAGTTTCTCAATGCATTTTAAAATTGTACATTTGCCTTATCGACCCCGGTTCTTTTGAGGAGGATCGGAATTGAAAATTTAGAAAACTCATTTTTTTATTTTAACTTGCGCAACATTTTCAGACCTAAATTTAAGCATTTCGTGCAGTAGTCAAAGTATATGCGATCTTCCATCTTTAGAACTTATCTTTTCTTGTAACTTTTAGTACATTTGTACTACAAATTGTTAAATCTAAGCCGTCCCTTGACATTTTGATCTCATGACTAGGTTGAAAAACCATGGGAGGCTCACCAATTAAATCCTAACCGTTCCTTGGCATTTTGATCCAACGGCTAAGATGAGAATCCATGGGAGGCTCACCTGGATCATGTTGATCTTCTTCCATATTTAGATGGTTGATTTAGGAAGTATTATATTAGATCAATTATACATTGTTCTATAATTATTTGTTTCTTTATTAAGATACCTTGTATAGATCTATAAATATGGACAAATTTGTGCAATAAAATTAAGCTTTTCTCTCTCCAATTTTTTGAATTTAACATGGTATCAGAGCCTTCATTGCCATTGCTCAGAATTATGAGTTTTTTGTATTATCATGCCTTCATTGCCAGCATTCCCTTATTGTTGTAATCCTATCTATGACCAATGCAGCCTGCATTACTACCTTGTTTTATATAGCATTCATCTTTGTCATTTTCCACCGCAATGTCTGAAGACAATTCCTCCCAAAGTTTTGACCAAATTGAGGATTCTATGGTGCACCAAGGAAGAGGAGATCTCCAAAATATGCAACATTCATATCGCTTAAATGGGATGAATTATTTGAAGTGGTCTCAATTTGTGAAGACCTATTTGAAAGGAAAAGGAAAGGTGAATCAGCTCTAAGGGGTAGGACCAAAGAAGAAGATCTAATATTTGGGGCATGAAATGAAGCAGACTTCATGATCATTTGTCATCTGTTGTGGACTTCCATGAGTCCAAAAATTAGCAATACTTTCATGTTCCTATCTACTACAAAAGACATAAGGGATGACGCCAGATAAACATTTTCAAAAGCTTGGGATGCTCCACAAATCTTTGAAATTAAAGTCAAGATGGGAAGCACAAAATAAAGAAGCAAGACCGTGATGAATATGCCACTCTCCTTCAAAGCTTGTGGAAAGAACTTGATTACTACAGGTGCATAGAGACCAAGTGTCCAGAAGATGCGGCTATCCTAAAAAGCCTTATTGAGAAAGATAAAGTTATGACTTTCTTGCAAGATTAAATATAGAATTTGATCAAGGTAGAGTTCCAATCCTTGGGAAAGAGGACACACCCTCACTAAATGAGACCATTTCTCTCATTCGTGCTAAGCCAATGAGGCGTAATGCTGGAACCAAAGATTGTTGAAGACTCATGGTGATAGCCAAATAGGCGTCATGTAAGGAAAGAGGTAATGAGTTTTCAAAATCTAAAGATAAAGACTCCCTTTGGTGCAGCTATTACAAGAAATCAAGACACACAAAGGAGACATGCTAGAAGTTACATGAAAAGCCCCCAAGTAATGAGTGGAATCAAAGAAGTAGACAAAATGGAACATCACAAGCTAACACTACAACAAGTTATCCTAACCCAAAAACACAGTCTAGTTTCAAAGAGCTCAACAAAGATATCGATAAGCTAAAATAACTCTCGATATCACTTGAAAAATCACATGCATCTTCTTCTCTTGCACTTTCAAGTAAATTTTGCTATATCCATTGGATTAAGTGCCTCTAGATCATTTAAAAGGAGTATGAATCATTGACTCAGGAGCAACAGATCACATGACACACTCGACTACCTACTTCATCAACTACACTCCTTGCCCAAGTGATAAGAAAATCATCACAGCTGGTAGTTCTCTTACCACAGTAGCAGGACAAGGAGACTTCATTATCTCCCTCCCTCACTCTAAAAAATGTGTTCCACGTGCCTCAATTATCCATAAATCTAATCTCTATACAAAAACTTACTAGTGAACATAGTTGTCTAGTTCTATTTAACCCTACTTGTTGCTTATTTCAGATCTAGGGATCGGGGAAGAAGATTGGACTTGCTAATGAGAGAGATGGATTGTACTACCTAGAAGAGCTAAACAAATTCATTATTATCAATTATAGCTATTCTATGTTATCCTTAGTTAATAATAACTCAATTATTTGGCTTCATACATAGTTTTAGATTAGGACATCTATTTTTTTGATGTCTTAAAAAATCTATATCCAAAATTTTTTTACAAGTTGAAAAATAAACATTTTCATTGTGAAACTTGTAAGTCAAGCATAAACGAATTTCTTTTACAAACAAAATTGAGAGATGTCAAACCCATCTTTACCTTATTCATAGTGATATATGGGGACCTTAAAAAATTCCCAACATCTAAAGGGTATGATGGTTTATATCCTTTATTGATGACTGCAATCAAATATCTTGGATCTTTCTCCTCAAAAATAAATCCGATGTGAGCACCATCCTTCCCATTTTTCATATGATAATCCAAAATCAATTTAGGTAAAAATAAAAAACTTTCAATCCAACAATACCAAAGATTATTATAACCTAACTCTATCATCCTACTTTCAAAAGGAAGGTATCATTCATAAGTCTTCTTACATTCATACCCCATAATAAAATAGAGTTACAGAAAGAAAAGATGGCTATCTTCTGGCCTACACCTGTGCACTTCTATTCCACCACAATATACTCAAATCCTATTGGGGGAAGCCCTTCTGACCGTCACATATCTCATAAACCAACTATCTTCAACAACCTTGGGACTAAAAACACTGATGGATATTCTATTCTCTTTTAACTCTGAATTTTGAACCCATAACAACCTCACACTCATAATCTTTGGGTGCACTGCATACGTTCACATTCACAGTCAAAATAGAAAAAAAAAAATAGATCCAAGAGTCCTCGAATGTATCTTTGTTGGATATTCATCTACACATAAATGTTATAAGTGTTATCACCCCTCTACTAAGAAAACTCTTGTATATGTTGATGTTACTTATGATGAAAAAAAAAATATTATTCCACTAAACTTCATATTCAGGGGAGACTGAAACTAAGGAAGAAGAAGAAAGTAAGCTTGCCCTTTTGACCTTTCGACTCCTCAAACCAATCCACTTAAACCTGAAATAAAAGCTAGAGAAATTGAGGACAAAGCTATTATGGATAATACAAGGTTTGGGAATGTGTATTCAAGGCGTACAAATCCAAACTATACTCTAGAGCATATCCAAAAATCTGAACCGTCTCCTAAAATTGAGGTAAATACAAGTTAAAAAAAAACACCCTTATACCCCATAACCAACTTGTATTCTTCCATAACTTCTCACCTTCACATAAAAAATTTTTAGTTACACTAAATGATATTCATATTCCTAATGATATGCATGAAGTCTTATCTGATGAAAATTGAAAAAGTGTCATGAAAGATGAAATGCAGGCCCTAAAAAAGAACAATACATTGGAGATCACTGACCTACTAGTAGAAAAAAAATTAATCTGCTGCAAACGGTACACTATAAAGGTATGAAAGACAGGTGGTGAAAGGGTACAATCAGACATATGGGATTGACTACCAGGAAACTTTTGCACTTGTGACCAAGATAAACGCCGTGAGGATCCTGCTTTCACTAGCAACTAATTATAACTAGTATCTAAAATAGTTGGATGTCAAAAATGCATTCCTACATAAGGACTTAAAAGAAAAAAATATTTATGGATATTCTACCAGGATTCAAGGAACAATATGGGGGTAACAAAGTGTCTAGACTTTAAAAAGCTCTATATGAGCTAAAGCAATCACCTAGAGCTTGTTTTGAAAGATTCTCAAAATTCATGCTACTTAATTGTTATCGATAGAGCCAAGGAGACCATATATTATTCTTTAAGCACTCAGACTCAGGTGAAGTCACAAATTTATTAGTTTATGTGGATGATATCATCTTGACTGAGAATGATGAAAAGGATAAAATAATTATAAGGAAATCTCTTGCAAAGGAACTTGAAATCAAAGATATTTTTAGATTAAAATTTTTTCTTGGAATTGAAGTGGCCCACTCTAACAAAGAAATCTTCATTTCATAACAAACATACATTAATGATCTTAAAGAAATAGGTAAACTAACTTGTAAATCGGCACCACCACTAGTAGAACCAAATCTCAAATTGGGGGAAGCTAAGGAAGATTCAAATGTAAATAAAGGAGTTTACCAGAGACTTATGGGGAAAGTGATTTACTTTTTCATATCAAACCAGATATAGCATTTGTTGTAAGCCTAGTCAACCAGTTCATGCAAAATTCAAAGCATACTCACATGCAAGCTGTAGACAGAATACTTCATTATCTTAAAGGGAACCTAAGTAAAGGGAACTCTTCAAAAGAGACTATGGAATAATCCCAGAAGCATATACTGATGCGGATTATGCAAGATCATCAGTAGATAGACTATCTATCTCAGGATATTGCACATTCCTTGGAGGAAATCTTTTTTACATTGAGAAGCAAAAAATAAATTGTGGTGGCAAGATCTAATGCCGAAGCAGAATACAGAGCTATGACCTTAGGAATACGGTATGAACCGTTCTAAATTTTTTCAAAATTGTTTGGACAAAAAGGGACTCATCTAATTCGTACCTTGTACAACATACGTGCAATGTGATATAGTACAATATGATCCATACTTAGACACATTTTTTAATTTCTGTTCGTTTAACTAATTGCAGGGGAAATAATTGAACAAATTGTCAATATGAAAAGACTTCGTACAATACGATTATTTTAAAAATTGTAGATTTTAAACTCTCTTATAGTGTGTGTGTGCACAGTTACTCAATTACTATCACACTCTCTCTAACTCAATAATATATATATATATAATATATATATATATATCATATATATATATAATATATATATATATTATATATATATATATGATATATATATTATATATATTATATATATATATATATAATATATATATATATATATATATATATAATATATATATTATACCTATAAAAATCCTAAACCGATATGATTTGGAGTCTTCAACAATCTGAAAAATGATTTTCTTGAAATGTTAGTACACACAAACAAAAAAATAATGCATCTAAATATGTTAGGAAAATTAGTAATTAAAGCAATAATATTTGAAATCATTAAAAACACATGTTGCAAGAATATTAACAATCAAAAACTAAGTTGCAACAATCTCAACAATATCCCTATTTTTGATGATGGTAAAATAATTATTATTTTAGTGAACTTGTATACAATAACTTTCTTCTTAGCTCCCCCTAAAAATGAACATATGAATATAGGGAAATTCCATGAAGAATGTAATTTTTTTTTTTTTTTACACAAACAACAAAAATAAAAAATAAAAACTCGTAAAACAACACATATAATATAAAAACAAAAATACAAAAATAAAAACAAAAACACAAAAAATAATATTAACTCCCCCTTTTGACAGCATTAAAAAGAAAAAATGAAAGTTAAAATGAAAGAAGTCATATGAGAAAACATAGTAATTGATTTTTAAAAGATTAAAATATAATAATAATAATAAAGTTAATTAACATTAGATGAAAAAAAAGATTCAAAATATTTAAATTAAAGCATAACTTAGATGAAAAAAATTGATTAAGGTCATTAAACATTCTAAACAATTAGATAAAGAGAATTATTACAAAAGTTATGAAATGTAGATTATTTAATTTCAATTTTCAAAATAAAAGATAATTGAAAATTATATTGGTTGAAATAAAGATTAAAAGAAAGAGGAAAAAATATATTCAATTGGCGACATTTCACATCTTTTCAAATATTAGGGGCACACTTTATGCATCTTTTTGTATTTGGGCTAATGTTATGCCTCTTTTCAGTTTGTGAACCATTGCGCATTCTTTCAGATTTTGTACGCATTGTACATTTCTTTTAGATATATTTCTCTTTTTTTATTAATATTTTTAAAATCAATAATCTAAAAAATCAAATTTCTCTAATTACAAAAATAATTATATTGAAAAGAGAAAAAAATAATAATAAGACATTAAAATTGAAATAATAATTTTTAAATTTTATTTGTCTAAACAGAATATGAGATTGATATCCTTAACTTGATCGAGTTATAAGTTAACTTAAATTTTGAAAAATTAAATTTCATAATGAAATTAATTTTTTAATGCAAGTTAATTTATAACACTTTTAGATCAATTAAAATAGGAATATCATATAGGCAAATTCACATTTCAAATAAAAAATAAAAACAACTAATCAAAACAAGACATTTTTTAATGATATTAATTAAGGATTATATACATTAAAGCAATTGATATCAAATCATAATAGCAAAACAACACAACATCAATATAAACCTAAACAAAGACAAATACAACATAAAGACAAACACTAAAATCATCACATCTAGAGAGGACTGGCAAAGACAACATAAAAGAAGTACATCTAAAACTCTAAGGGATCCTGGTCTTGTTGAAACTTATTAATTATGAATTAGGTTGTTAGACCTAAGCTTATGTCCCAATGGCTAACCAAGAGGGGGGTGAATTGGTATTTAAAAATTGCTCTCTTATATTTTAAACCGATAAAAATTCTTATAGTGAATTTTTCTGAAAAGAATTTTCAACCACAGATAAAAAAAACAAAAAGTAAAAAGCAGCGGAAAATAAAAAGACATAAGATTTATAGTGGTTCGATTAAACACAACCTACATCCACTCCCTGAAGTCTCCCACTTTAGGTATTGCACTATTATCACTTAGTGTCTCTCCTTTTGCCCCTCAGCAAAGGCACTTGATATGTGTCTTTGGTAGCCATTGAAGCTTCATTCTTCTAGAGTAAACTTGAAGAGAGAGCTTGAAAGGGAGAGAGGAAAGGGTGGAATTTGAGAAAGGGATAAGATCCTTGGAGGGGGTTTCAAGGGAGTGCGGAGAAGCTTTCATAAAAACTCTCTTCCACAACTACCAGGTGCGGTAGAGAATCGTCATCCTTTTACACCTTCCAAATGTAGGCAGAGTACCTCCCGCTGTTCACACTCTCCAAGTGTAGGCAAAGAACCTTCCCATTGTTCACACTCTCCAAGTGTAGGTAGAGAACCCTTCGTCCTTTCACACTTCTCCAAGTGAAGGAAGAGAACCTCTTGTTGTTCACACTCCTCGAGTGTAGGTAGAGAACCTTCCAGCTGTTCACACTCTCCAAGTGTAGGCAGAGAATCCTTCATCCTTTCATACTTCTCCAATTGTCGGCAGAGAACCGGATCTTCTTGAAAGATCTTCTCACGAGAAATCTAGAAGAATAAGAGAAAAGAGTGAAGTAATCATAATTCAAAAATGGAGATTCTTACCTTTGAGTACCAAGTGAACCCTTCACGCTCTAGTAGTAAGAAATGTCCTTTAAACACGCTATTTCACTCTTTCCTTCAATCTTTCTTCAGTTTGCACGAAGAACAATGGACAAAAAGATTTCAAAATAGTTTTAAGTGGACCTTTTATAAAAAAAAGACGCAAAAAACAATCCAAAAACTACAAAATTTCAATTTAGTACGTACTTGATCGTCCCATACAATCTAATTTCGTACGTATGAACAGTGTAAAAATTGTTGCGTACGAACTCAATGTGCATTGATACGAAATTATTATGTACCCAATCATCATCCCGTATGAACATAGTTCATCCGGTATGAACAATTATTTCAAAGGTTCGTTGGGATGAAAAAACAGGATGAATCACAAGTTCAAAGAATAGAGAACATCATCTAGGGACGAAGGTGTCGATTCATCTGGACGAATAGAATAAACTGAAAATCCAGAGGAGATTTTCCAAGGACAAATGGGACTATTCGTCTGGATGAACAGTTCAAACTAAAAATCCAGAGGAGATCGTCTATAGATGAATGAGACTATTCGTCTTGATGAATAGTTCAAACTTAAAATCTAGAGGAGATCAACCAGGGATGAATGGGACTATTCATCTGGACGAACAGTTCAAATTGAAAATCTAGAGGAGATCATCCAGAGACGAATGGGACTATTCGTCTGGACGAATAGTTCAAATTGAAAATCCAGATGAGATCGTTTAGGGACGAATGGGAATATTCATTTGGACGAACTGTTTAAACTGAAAATCTAGAGAAGATTGTTTAGAGATAAATGAGACTATTCGTCTGGACGAACATTTCAAACTGAAAATCCAGAGGAGATCGTTCAGGGACGAATGGGACTATTCATCTAGACGAACAATTCAAACTGAAAATCCAGACGAGATCGTCTTGGGATGAATTGGATTATTCGTATGGACGAACAACACTTAGAAAATTTTTTACTCATCCTATGTTGGTTCCATTTGCTCCTAGAGGTGTATATCTGATCTGATCATCCCGTACGAATATAGTTCATCCTGTACGATCAGTATTAAAAATTATGAATTTTAAAGTTCTCCCATAGTGTGTGTGTGCTGAGTTACTTAATTACAATCACACTCTCTCTAACTCAAGTAAAATAAATACAAACTCCAAGTAAAAAAAAAAAAGCAGATCTTTGTTTTGAAGTCTTCAATAATCTAGAGTGTGATTTTTCTGAAATATTAGTACATACAAGAGCAAAAACATAATTCTTTTAAATGTGTTAGGATAAAGTAATACTCAAAACAATAATATTTGGAATCATCAAAACATATAAGTTGCAAGAATGTGAAGCATGCAAAGCTAAGTAGCAACTCTTTCAACAAACTCCCTCTTTTTGATGATGGCAAAAAAATTATTATTTGTATAATTTTCAAATTCCTAAGTTTCTCTTAAACTCTCCATAAATAAATAAGCATGTGAGAATAAGGGGCATATTTATTTAACTAATCCCAATTTTAAATTTTTACAAAAAAGTACAAATACAAAAATATAAATAACACATTAAAACACTTATAAATAACACATTAAAAAAATTACTTCAAACAATATTTCTCCCCTTTTTGACAACTGCAAAAAGATAAGAAAAGACAAACCTAATTAATCAAGAAATGTAAGAAGTCATATGAAAAGCCTTTAATAATTGTTCCTTTAAAGAGATTGAGTTATATTTGCAAATAGAAATTAAATGCATTAGAGAAATAGAAAGATTCATATGATTTAAGTATAGATATAATATAGACAAAAAATAAATCAAAATCATGAATCAATTTAAACAATGAAATAAGCAAAATTATTGCAAAGTAGATGAATAAAAATTTTCTATATTTCAAAATTTAATACAAAATAAAATTGCATAGAAGATTAATTTGAATTTAAAGATTAAAAGATTGAGGAAAGAACATATACTTGTGGCGGTTTGTGCATCTTTACAATTTTTGTGACACACTTTGTGCATCTTTTTATTTTTGGGTTAATTTTGTGCCTCCTTTTCAATTTGCGAACCATTGCATATTCTTTTGATATTTTATACATTTGTATATTTTCAAGTGTATTCTTGATCTTTCCAAAATCAATAATCTAAAATCTCAAATTTCTCTAAATATAACAATATTTATATTGATAAGAGAAATATAAAATAAAAAAAAACCATAATTATAATAATAATATAAAAATTATGTTAGTCTAATAAGAGATATGAGATTGACATTCTTTAACTAGATCAAGTTATAATCACAACTTAAATTTTTTAAAAATTAGATTTTCTAATGAAATCAATTTTGTATTACAATTCTAAATATAACACTTGTGAGATCAATATTTCAAGGATGATCATATAGGCTAACAGATATTTCTGAAATGAAATAAAAAACAGTAAAACATGATAGGATAACTTTTATTGATATCATTGGTAAAAGATAGTACATCGTGCATGGATGATGTCAATATAAAGACATAAATACATAAGCACATAAAAACTAACAAATCACATTACAAAAAAAAAAGATAAAACATAAACATCAACATAACATAACATAACATGAAACATAAAAATATAACAGCTAACAATCACATCGCATCACATCTGGTAGAGAGAATCATAAGGAAGTACAGTCATCACTGAGAGGGGCCCTACTCTGGAGGAGGAGGTGGCTGGTTGAAGAAGTTATAATAGCTACTCATCATAGCCATTATTGAGCCTATAACATCTAGTTGGCCTCGTAACCAACCCATGTCCTGTTGGTGCTGCACGTCCTGCTGCTGTAGATGAATTTCAATTTGATCAAAGCGGTGATCAAAATGAGTCTCAAGACGATCACAATGCTGGACCAAATCCTAAAATTTTTGTCTAACGGTAGGTGTAGGTGTAGGTGTAGCTCTTCTCCTTTCCTCCTCAGAGTCACTACTTAGCACATGTGGATCTCTATAAAAGATTGCTTGGAATGATCCATCGTTATAGGAGATAGGCTCTTCTAAATGTTGAACTGGATGGACTAGGTCATATTTCTTCTCCAAAATGTATGTCACAAGATATCCTAAGGCTATATTTTTCTTTCTCTTGTGGGAGACATGGCCAATCTCAGAAAGTCCATAAATATAGTCAATGATCAGTTGGGTTTCATCTATTGGTTGGCTTGTCATAATCAAATAAGTCACTGTGGAAAGAAGAGGGGTAATATTTACTTGATCACCCGCTTTAGGAATAATGGAGCTTCAAAGAACATGCTGAATGGTTCGAGCATTACGAAAAAGAGTGGACACCTTAGGTAAATGAACTTCATTTCCAAGCCCTTTAATAACCTCATTTATTGCAGTCTAGTCAAAGTTGGAGGAAGAAGTCAAAGTATGGGCTCTGATCCCTTAAGTCCTTAAGTTCAAAAATATTCCAAAATCCGCTTTTGTTATCTCTACTTTCTTCTTAAAAACACATGACTTAATCATAGTTTGGTCAGAGTTAAAAGACATATTTGCAAGGAAGTAGTAAAAAAGTTTTCTTGTTGTAGAAGTGGATTAGACTCAGAATGTGTAAACTGTGTAAAAGCAAAAAGTTCCATAATTTTAAAAGTGATTTGTTCTTGGAGAAGGACTCTAATGGGGGTGATCTTGGCGGATACGAACTTAGGGAAGGACTCCTCATTTTCTTTTGATAGAAAATTTTCTCCAAGGTTTCTAGAGGGGGGTCCCTTAGCAAGTACCTTTTGCCTGTCTCTTTTGCTTGAACTAGCCATGGAGAAGATCAAGAAGATTTAGAGGATTGAAAGTGTTTTTGAAGTGAATGAGATTTGAGTTTAAAACCTTTCAATTTAAAGAAAAAATGAATTTTTGTAGGAACAAAAATTATTTCGTCTAGGACGAATTTGGGTTCGTACGTACGAAATAAATTTCGTATGTACGAACGAATGTGTCCAAAAATGAAATGACTTTTCATAGACATGTAAGTTACGAGGCGTTCCTTCGTACAGACTTTTGACCAAATGATCGTACAGACGAACAGGTGTTCGTCCGGGACGATCAGTTTTATTTAAGATCATTTTTAA